>CM054178.1:87346807-88765557 GCA_028829895.1 Sinotaia quadrata
AAGTCACAAGAAATATTGTTCTAGCAAAGTCACCCGAAATACTTGTAGCAACGTCACCAGAAATATTTGTTGTAGCAAAGTCATCTGAAATAAGTGTTGTAGCAACGTCACCTGAAATATTTGTTGTTACAAAGTCACCAGAAATACTTGTTGTAGCAGTCACCAGAAATATTTGTTGTAGCAAAGACACCAGAAATACTTATAAGAACTGCTTAAGCGCTTGCAGGCCTACGAGAAGATGGAAGCTGACTGACAGATAGTGAATTAATTATTTTCATCTAAGCTTTTGAAAGAAGTAACCATTTCTGACTTTCTCTCCCTCCCACATATACTGAACAGACTGTGAGCAAGACACAGACGTATCTGTATATGTTTCTCTGTGTGTGTGTGTGTGTGTGTGTGTGTGTGTGTGTTTGTGTAAGAGAGAGACAGAGCATATTATAACAGTATAAATCGAAGTATTTGATTAATTAAACACACTCTACCATTTGTTTAGTTTTAGCTTCTGAATATGTATTTTTTAGTAGGTATGTGTGGCAGAGTAAATGTGCTTATTCTTAATTTAATTTTAAATTGTTAAATTGTCAGAGTAACCCGGCGTTGGACACTCCTATGATTGTATATTTGAAAGTGAGTTGAAGTAAACACTTAAGGCGACAATATGCTAGAAATTGCTGATGCAATGCAAACTAGTGAGTAGTTTTCTTAAATTATCAAATGGTTAAGACATACAAGAAAAAGACAAACCAATGGGTTGAGATCAAAAGTTTATCTGCTGTAGAGAATTCTATTGTCTAATCACTTTGAATTTGGTGTGGCAAGAAATTGAGTGATGAAAGACAGTCATTATCTTAATGGTGAGCTAACTGACTGATTGAGAGAGAATCGATTTAGAAATATTTCATGCATTTTGCTATTAATATATTGTACTTGTGTTTTAGGTAGAGATATATTATGTGAATAGACTATTATTTCTACAAATTTTAAAACTAAGATGCTCGTATATAGCGTATAACATTTTACATTTTTTTCTAGTGAGTGAGCTCATAAAATTGATATGCTATATTTATTATGTTGCGTGCATATAAATAATAATAAATACTGTTGAATAAATAATAAATGAATATTAAATACGGGCTAATAAATACTTAACAGGAAACTGTAAGTAGACCTGAATGTAAGAGAGAATGGAGTTAAAGATGAATAAACTGGAAACTTAGCATTTATTCCCTGTATATTTTACAGGGAATAAACAGCTTTTCCTTGTTTAACCTGAATCTCCTGGTTTACCGATTATAAACTGTTATGACCTTAGTAGACACAAAAAGTATCTACTGTAGTGTGTAAGTGTGAGGAATACAGTGCACTCTGTTGATGTATGGTGTCAAAGTATGCTGATTACATCTAACGCTTTTTTGATACAAGGAAGATATTGGAAATTGCTACAATGTTTGTTCTGCCTGAGAGCTAACATGGAAGAGCACCAGATGATCTCAAGAGAACAGCGGATAGTCAGTGTTCTACAATATAAAAAGGGAAACATCTAGAATTGACAGTAATAATATGAACAATAAACTTGTAACTTAAAAAAAATCTACAGCAGTTTTGCCAATACAAGGTCATGTGGGAACTATTATTGCTTATCTCTAATAATTCCATTTCTGTTCTCTGATAAGATCTCTCCCATGATTTGTATTAACACTAATCTGTCAAATTGTGTTTTAGGATATATAGGTATTAAACTTTTTTGAATGTGGTTTCATGGAGATATTGGTGTGAAGTAATCTTTTTTATTGTGTGTGCGTACGTGTGTGCGTGCGTGCGTGTGTGTGTGTGTGTGTGTGTGTGTGTGTGTGTGTGTGTGTGTGTGTGTTTGTGTTTGTATGTTTGCACGAGCTTACTTGTTTTTTTAATGTTTAAAGAAAGTTTTAAAGGTGAACTAGGGGAAATATTTCTCTAACCAAGCTTTAAAAATTCCAACCACAAAAATCTCTGTTAAAATTTATCTGGTGTATAAGTTCATTAACAATGGAGATTAAGAGTAAATGGCTTTCTGTTAATATCTCGAGCTGACATTGGTATTTTGTGAATAAGAAATAAGAATCCATGCGGTCTCGACTCTAATAGGCCTACTGCTTTCTCTCTTAAAGATTTTGGAAATCAGCATTCAGTGACTTGGGGTTTCTAGAAGAAATTATAAATAGGTTCAAAACCCTAACATGATCGACCACATGTCCATTCAAGTTTCAGCGGTGTCAGGTGTTACAAGTATTTGGCTATTTAAATGATAATTTGAACAATAATAATCATAGAACGGCTACTACGGTCCCCCTTTCCAAATCCCGACCTAACAAAGAAGACGAAGATAACATTAAAATGAAAAATGAAAAAAGGCAAATACTTATACGCTTAGGGATGAATGAAAACGGTAGAAAAGTGTAACGGTGACAGCAATCTATATGTATAGTTTTCCAGTGTTTAACTCTTAAGCGTCCTTGAACTTCGAGTATTTGGGTTTTTCCCATTGCCAAGCTTTACCTTCGAACACATGGAAGTGTTTTGGAGTGATGCTAAAGCATCATTGACCGTCGAGCATGTGGGAGTTTTTTCACATGGCCAGCTTTACGTTGCCTTGTCGTGTTCAAAGTGTTCGTTTATGAAAATAAACGGTCAAGGTCTGCTCGATATTTCACATGCATTGTGACCTTATTCACATGGCCAGCGTTGTGTTGCATTTCTTTGTTTGGGCAACTTTGCTCTGTCGCACTATCTAATTAACAAATTATCTATCAACTTATCTCCAAATATCTCTCTTATCATCGTTTTCACAAGGTGACGATTAAATTCTTTTTCCTTTACTGTTTAGAAATGTGCACGTAAATGTAATATGCTCCCTGTTTTCTCTCTCTCTCTCTCTCTCTCTCTCTCTCTCTCTCTCTCTCTCTCTCTCTCTCTCTCACACACACACACACACACACACACACACACACAGTGACGCCAATGCCACTAAGTTAATGACTATTATTATTAATTAATTTATCATTCATATCTAATTACAAGGGATACGAATCTTAATTTATGTTCTTAATAATTCTCCAGCAGACACCACACGTCTCTCTCACTTAACGGATATGCGGGCGCTGTAAACGTGTTCTCTCTTCCACAACATTAAGACATCTACCGTCACTCAATGTTTCCATGAGTGGAAAACTTCTTACTAAAGGAGAAGACGAACCAGTCTTTTAATCTATATTTAGTGAGCCTAGTTCAAACACTCGTAAAAATAAAAGTCAACTCACATAGTACATCTCTACATAAAACACGAATATAACATATCGTTAGCAAAAGTGCATGAAATATTTCTAAGTCCATTCTCTCTCAACCTGTCACTTAACCCACCATCAAGCTAATGGCCACCTTTCAAGACTGGACTTCTTGCAACTCCAAATTCAAAATGATTAGACAGTAGATTTCTCTATAGCAGGTAATTTATTTTAATCTCAGCCCATTGGCTGATCTCATTCTTGTAAACCATAGCCATTGGATAATAAAAACGACTCATCCAACTGGAATTGGTTTGCATTGAATCAGCAATTTCTAGCGTATTCTCAACTCGAGTTGTTTATTCCAACTCTGACACTTACAAAATAACTATTATAAGGTGTGCCCAAGGTCGGGTCACTGCGACAATTTAACAATTAATATAACAATTAAGTCTAGAAATAGATATATGCAAATTTACTCCGCCACAGTATGTAAATATTTATTTACCTGATTCATTGATTGGCTGTTTATATTTAAATATCTTCTTAATGGTAGTTGCAGGATGTTTGCAGAACATGACAAACTTAGCAGTTCATTATTGGAATTTCTGATGATCCCACTCTGATAACAGCCGAGAGTGTATGAAATGAGTGTGTGTTATCTTTCAGTGAAGATAGCCTGTCGGACGACCGGTAATTTGTGACAGATTGTAGGTGCTGCTTCAGTATCCTTTCCGTTTCTATATTCCGTTGAGTGGATGTATTTCCGAATCATTAATAATTGTACACGTATTTTTTCTCCTAAATATCTGCTGCTGTACCAGTTAAACATGCATCGTCCATTAACAGGAAATGCATTTATCTTTCCTCTTCCTGTACAAGGCCAGGAAATGGCGGCAAACCGGACATTTCGGTAAGTCGATCTAATCTATTTATAACTTCTATTTGATTTTTAAAATAAATGTCTGCAACGTAAAGAACAGTATTACAGATCACGTGTGACCTAAAATCGTGAGGTGGGATACAATTGAAAAGATTTAAGAAGGTTTATGCGCGTGCACACACACACACACACACACACACACACACACACACACATACACATACACACACACACACACACACACACGCACGCACACACACACACACACACACATACACACACATGACTGCGTGCATACTTAGAGCTAATGAATTTTTCCCCCCTTCTCTGATACTACACAAAAATCCTCCCTTCCTAACATCCCACCAAGAAAGGAGAACACAAAAATGCAAAACCAAAGAAACGGATAATATTTTCTTCTTTTCTTCTTATAGATATTATCCTTCCAGGACCCTTCCTGGCTCACGTCATCGCTGACTTAGAACTCGACTTACAAATCCGATGTCCATTGATTTCTTGTGATGTGGCCTAAAACTGGCATAACATTGTTGAAAGGTGCTGAGCAAGAGTATGCACACTGAAACAAATTTGTTCTAACGTCACGGACGTCGACACCATTGCACCCATGTAAATTAGACAACGCTGTACATATATCATCCATAAAAATTAGACGTCACTTTACATATATCATCCATAAAAATTAGACGTCACTTTACATATTTATGAAAGTTAGATGTCACTATACGTATTCATGAAAATTAGACGTCACTATACATATATCATCCATGAAAGTTAGACGTCACTATATATATATATATATCATTCATGAAAATTAGACGGCACTCTACATATATCATCCATGAAAGTTAGACGTCACTATATATATATCATTCATGAAAATTAGACGTCACTATACATATATCATCCATGAAAATTAGACGCCACTGTACATCATCCATGAAAATTAGACGCCACTGTACATCATCCATGAAAATTAGACGCCACTGTACATATATGAAAATTAGATGCCACTGTACATATATCATCCATGAAAATTAGACGCCACTGTACATATATGAAAATTAGATGCCACTGTACATATATTATCCATGAAATTTAGATGCACTAAAGATTCCACAGAATAACTATATAACACTCGTGTTCAACAATTATGCCCGTTTAATCTATCGGCGCTGCTTTAAAAGCTTAAAAATTATCAAATAATTGTTTCGAGTTTTCGAGTTGACGTATCTATATCGTTAATAACAAGTACGTAGCAGGTTAGCCCCGGCCCTGCAATTAGATTCAAACACGCTATTTTTGTGTGCGTGGAAAAATGAGGAGTCATCTGCAAATTGTCAAAGTTGGGTGTTTGTGGGAACAGTTATTGTATGTTGTACTAGTGGTATTGTTGTTTTAATGTTTTTTTTTTAAATTTGTGGCTATTCTTCTTTGTGTGATTCTGTTTATTCTCCCCTCCCACCCCGGATTTTTATGTTTGTTATGTTTGTGCTTTTTGTGAAGAGTTTTGCGAATTTCATAGTGTTATTTATAAACGTTGATTTTAGGTCATATGTTGTTTTAATTGTTGTATTCTGTTTGTGTGTTTGGCTCATGGAATCCACTACGCCTCTTCCAAA
The DNA here is from genome assembly GCA_028829895.1 of Sinotaia quadrata. NCBI lineage: Eukaryota > Metazoa > Mollusca > Gastropoda > Architaenioglossa > Viviparidae > Sinotaia > Sinotaia quadrata. The sequence continues at coordinate 87,352,594 of CM054178.1, forward strand.
TGCTAATTTCACTTTTCAATGCTAGTGTTTCAAGTTGTTGACTCCGCCATCAGTGAAAAGTGTGTTAGTGAGAGTTTTTCATTTTCCCCTTTTGCAATCCCCCATGTGGTATTTTATTGCAGTGGTTTGGTGTCTGAGGGTCTGCGTTGAATTTGGTTTATTTTAAATTTCAGACTTCCGGCTACGTTTAGATACATGCCGAGTCGGCTTTGTGTGGGTTGTGCGGTGGATTTCGGTGTTGTTTTGTTGGTGGTAATACATCCATGTCTGTGTATTTTTTAATTTTTTTTTTGAGGTGTGAGTATTGTTAGAAAGCTGTCTTCCAGTTGAAAAGGGGTGTGCAAAAAGTAGTCAGTCTTTATTGTTCATCCAATCTAAGAGTATTTTTTTCCTGGGTGTTTGGTCTTATTTGGCTCCAGTTTTGGTGGAGTGTAGTGAGATCGACATTCAGTGTGAAACTCCTGAATGTTTCTTTTATCGTGTGTGTGTATGGTGTTGAAAGAGTGTGTTGGTGGTTTTTTTTTAATTTTATTTTTTAATTTTTTTTTTTATCAGAGCTATGATCTGGTGAGTTTGTGTTTTCTGCTTGAATGCATTTGAGGTGTCTGTCGGGTAGATTGTAATAATTTAGCGTGTCTTTATACTATTTTGACTGTGTTTGTCGGGTAGATTGTAATAACTTAGCGTGTCTTTATACTATTTTGACTGTGTCGGGTAGATTGTAATAACTTAGCGTGTCTTTATACTATTTTGACTGTGCCTACCTTCTCCAAATTTGCATTTCTATGTATTTATTATCGGGTGCGAATATCTGTAGATAGGTATACATTATAGAAGGATAATTTCTTTTGTGTTCTTTGGTAAGTGATAATTAATAAAACACATTAGTGGCAACTTTTGATTTCCAGTTAGGATGTCCAAGTATACATGGGTGACGATTTCCAGTTAGGATGTCCAAGTATACATGGGTGACGATGCCATTCTCTCGAATTCTTATGACGGAAGTAGTAAGGCGTGACAATAATACATTTTATTAGTCCTGTGCAGCGCGCGAAAGTGGTTCCTATGGACATCAAAAAGTGACTCACCAATGTAGGTAGTTTTGTACACCAAAAAGTGACCAAAATAATTTAGTTTAATTTCGATCTCTGTTTAAGTACTGAATGCGTTATAAGAATGTATATAAATAATAATATTTTAAACATTATATTGATGGATCTCAGTAAATTGGAAGACCCACATCTTCTGTGAAAGCTTTTATACATTATTATTCAAATCGATGTTTGAGTTTTATTTTTAATATCTTGTATTTTCCCCTCTTGAATATCTCGGCTGTACCTGGCTGTGAGCAAGCTGACTGTTTTTGATGTTAATAACCAATTTTAATTAAAGAAGTGTAATATAAAATATATAATTTTGTTTCATAGCTTCACAATATTATTATATAGATTTTACATTTATTTTACAAGCTAGCTACTTCATTTAAAATTATCCATGCGTTCACTTCATTAAAAGTATTTTCTTGAGGAAATTATTTTAAAATGAAAAAAATACAACGATATTCATTTATTAATTTCAGTTAAAAAAAATTAATTAACTATTATTACTTGCTATGGAATTATAAACAATAATATCAATTTAACCTAAGACAATGTCAGTGTTGATATTCGTGACACCTTAATATAAAGTTGAAGAACATGTCTGTTTGGTACAAACCCAAGCGTGTAGCCCGTTTATTACCTCTAACTCCCTGTAATCGTCGCTTGGTCCTTATTTGCACAGAAACAGAGAAGTACTCTCCTCATAAGGAGAAAGCAAAAATTAGAACGGGAAACACCGTCCAGTGACGTATTTTTAAAGGGTAGGTAGGTGCGCCGCGTCAGAAAAGGATGTCTCTTCAATGAAAATGTAAAAATAGAATATTTTGAAATTGCATCTTAAGTATGGCTAAGACGAATGAGAACGTGATTAATGAGCGAAGCCCCCGGATGCTCGCAAAGTATATCGCCGCTATATGTTTGGTGGTGCTAAAAATAACTGCTTAGTAAACCGAATCAGGTCTCCAAATGCTTGTAGTTACGCGTAAGAGCAAAACTAAAGAGGGATGCTACTTCCTCTCAAACAATTTGTCAGCGCGTAATCTTAAAGGACACGGTGTTTCACGAGGATATAACATAATTATTTACGCTTTCATGGCTAAATAAATTTACAATATCAGACACACCAGTCCTCATTATTTAGCAAGAACACATTAGCAAGTATTGCAGTTAACTCTGCATGTTGTCTGTGCGTCTCTCTTCATGCGACAAAAAAATCCGAGCTGTAATCGAACTCTTGACACGGCTGTACGAAACACGTCGACATTGCTTCCCTTAAATTACTTTTTCCTTGGCAGTGGAGGAGTGCAAATGAGGGTGATTTTTTTCAAGAGTGCGGTGAGGCCATTAGCAGTGTATAAAGTCAACACTGTACCTGTCAACGAGGAGTAGCTATTTTGAATAATTCGCGAACGCAGCTCCTTTTTTGCGGCATGTAAGACAACTCCTGCCTTGGCTAGAAACTAGACACTTCACTTATTACAGTGCATCAATGCAAATGTAGGCAATTATAATCGGTAAAGATTCCCTTGTATAATTAATTACTTTTAAGTTCTCCTCAAGACATATTTGTATTGGCACAATCCATTGGGCTCAATCGATGACGTGGTTTACAAATAAGTCACGTGCCGACGGTGGGCGTGACTCATTGACTAGTGCAAGAATTGCGAGAAGAGAAGCAGTCTCGATGTATCGTCAAGGCAATATCCAGGGCAACAAATGTTCCTTGGTATGGGTTTCGTTTTTGCTTCTCTCGCATGCTGTCAACAAGCTCGATCACTTCCAAAAACAAACAAGAAACAGTTTTAATATTAGTGCTCTATTGGAAAACTTCAATTTAAAAAAATTAATAGATATTTCATAAAGCGCTCTTTTTGATCAGGAAATGAAAAACAATGAATTCCAAACTGTTTGTAATTTTTTCTGGCACCGGAAAATGAATAAAATTCCTTTTTTTTCCAACCGCATAAGCGTCTTTAATTATTTTTCTTCTAAGTCTTAATACATTTCACATATTTCTTTCGTAGTCTGGCTTAAACGATACAAAATGTACTGAAATCAGTTCATTTGATCTACGTTTTCTAGCAGACGTTTGCTTAGTTTCGATTCACGGTTCATAGAAGGTTACTCATGTAAAATAGAGTTGCACTTCTTAAACCCGGATTAGATTTCGAGCCGTTGATCAGCTGCTTGGATGATAAATGAATGTTACTGATGTCACACAATGGCGCGCGCGTGCATGCGCGTGTGTGTATACGTATGTGTGTGTCTGTGTGTGAGCATATATATATGTGTGTGTGTGAATGTGTGTGTGTGTGTGTGTGTGTGTGTGAGTGAGAGAGAGAGAGAGAGAGAGAGAGAGATAAAAAAGGAGAAAGAGATATTAAAAAATAACAAAGACAGGCATTGATAGTCATATTTGTTTGAGGTTTGAGATAATTAAACCAGTTATTTATTTATTTTATGACAACAAATGCCCATTTGCTTATCACTTTAGTACAAGTGTAGACTTCAGCGATGTACTTTGTACCTGTAAATCCTGAACAGAAGGAGTTTTATACGTTTGTAAATCTAGAACAGCATTGTGGTTTGATCATTTTTAACGGACTTATTTCTGAACCCTTGACGATCGAAATGCAGGTAAATTCATCCATAAATCCCAATCATCCACAAATGCAGATGACACACTCCCGACAGATGATCCACAGACTCCCTACAGATAAGATCCGGCACCCATTCATTAAGTTAAATAGGTGTTGACTTTAGGAACGCAGAAAATTAAGGGAAATACAATGGGTACATTTAGAAAATTTTTAAAACAAAATTTGTGAATGTGTAAAATTTCCTATCCTATTTTGATACTTATTACTAAAAAAAAATTTGAATTATTTCACAAAATAAAATAATAATTTGTGGTAAAAGCTTATATTGCAGGATCTACTTAAAAAAAATTACATTTATACCCATGAAAGCCTCTTAGTCAGTGCAATTCTTTGTAATAATGGTCACTGTTTATAGTGGACAAACCCGGAAGTGTTTCTTTGCGTACGAATAAAGCGCCTTCATGATTATGGTAAAATTGCTTGATTATTTTGAGAAAGAAAAACAAAACGGATTAGTAATCCTTGTCGGTAAAAGGACGGGTAATAACATGCTTTAGTATTATGTTAACAGTGGTCACTCCCGGGTGGACAGTATAAGTAGCACAAGCCAAGGTGACGACTTTCATTCTTCACGCACTTGACTCCTGGTTTGTTTCGCTTTTGGGAATACTCTGTACTTCTGCAACGATACTATAAGAATCATCATCATGTTTGCCAGAAATTCTCTGTGGGCAATGGTAAGTAACAGGCTAAAGGATTTGCTTTGAGTTGAATCTAATGAATTGGTTTTATTTCAACGCCAAGAAGCTTCTTCTCTAGCCAGCTTGTTAGTCTAGGTTGTATAAATGTACATACTTATGTACATATTAATACATATATGTGAATGGATGTCTACAGATGTACAATTAATAATGTGTGCATAACGTGTTTCCTTAAAAAATACAGAATTTTCTCTGTGCTCAACATTAATAATTCATAAATATAATTTATGGCTTGGTTTACTCTCCAGAAGTAGTTTTACAAGTCACGACAACATCAACGTTTCCTTTGCTTCACGATTTTCTTCATGCCTTCGTTACTGATATTATTGTTCTTGTCTTTTTTAACAAGATCTTTTCGTCATGTAGGGGTTGGCGTTACTCTCATCAGCTGTTGTTCTCACTGCTGGTGATATCAACATGGCCGACGAGACAATGGCGTTGGATCCGAAATACCGCAATTCAAGTCCATTTCGTGACATACTGGTAGATAATTCACTTCGTGAAAGTGAAAGAAGAATTAATTGGTCGGGTCTCCAATATTGCCCGAAAAACGTCGTGGTCAGATATACACCCGGTACGTTTTTACAAATGTCTCCAGTTCCCGTTCCAAATGAAGTGATTGAAATATTGATTAAATATGCATTGATCAATTGTGTAAATGTCACGTGATTGATTTATTGACTGATGTATTGCATATATTTAATCTGACGGATTTAATATTCATTGGTTATTTGGTTGCTTGATTGACTCTTTAAAGCTAAATGATTGACTGATACCATTTCTATTTATTTTCTTAAAGCGATAGACACACCAACTACATAATTGATTGATTAAGTGACTGAGTGAGTGAGTGATGAAATGATAGTGTTGTATTGATATTTGTTTATTAAAGAATAAATGGATAAAGGTAGTTAGAAATAATGCCTTGCCTTTCATTAATAAATGATTGCTTTATATTTCTACTAATAGCAAAGATTCTTATACGGTCTTTTAAACTCTTACGCAAGTCAAGAACTACAACTCCCATTGTTTTACATTTAGTCTAATTATTTTATCTAAACTAAAATTTAATGGAAGCAAATCGCTTGTGTACGCGTATTTGTTGCGCGCAATTATAACGCGTCAGATTTAATGCAGAGTATAAAATATTTATTTTGTGTATTTAAAGCGAGTGAACTGCATTTGTTTTTCGAAATTAGAAAGTGCTTAAATTAGCACAGAATAGATAAACATTATTACAAGTTCGCAACGCGTTTGTTTTTCGGAATTACGAAGCGCTTAAATTAACACAGAATACTTAAATATTATTACAAGTCTTCCACACTTGTTTCGCTCTGACTCAATGTCATAAATGTCATCTGTCCAAATACCGTCTTGTTTGACAAGTTGATGTATTTAGTAATAGAAAACCTTTCTTCCATCCCCAGGCGAATCGGCTCATGATGTGCAGTCTTTGAGTTCCACCTGTCCTTGGTTTTGGACATTGAACTACGACCCAACCCGCTCGCCAAGCACAATTCTAACTGCCAAATGCTCCTGCCCCAAGTGTCTGACAAAACCAGAATCGCTATTAAGCCGCTGCCAACCAATTTTCTACTATCGTCAAGTGCAGTATGTCAAGAACAATACTGCAGCCATCTCACGACTGTACCCGGTATCCGTAGGATGCACGTGTGAGCGCCATGCTGAGAGTGGAAAGTAATATGTCAAAGGCCATTTCCTGCGTCCAAATATAGATCGACACCTTGGAGACAAACGACCATACAGCAAATGATAGTTTGACTGTTCAGCTATAAGTATAATTTACAATCAGCATGTATTTCTTCTTAACATATTATTTTTTTCATTTCGCTACGTTTCATTTTTGCTCACAAGTGTCTGTCACATCTTGTAAACGATGTCATATAGTGTGACGTATGCCACGCATTTCACGCACTGCAACACGTCACTCCTTATGGAGTTTCTCTCTAATTTATAACTCGTGTAACGAGACTTGTCTTGTAACAAGTGTAGCACCAGTTGTAAAACGTGTAACACCACTTGTAACACGTGTAATACCAGTTGTAACACATATAATACACTTGTCTGATAACACGTGTAACACCAGTTGGAACACGTAGAACACCATTTGTCTCGTAGCACGTTTAACTTCACATATCTTGTACCACATGCATCACCACTTGTAAAACGTCTTGTCTTGTAACACATGTAAACACAACTTGTCTTATAACACGTGTTACAACTGTACAACTCTATCACTTGCCTTGTAACACATGTAACACCATTTGTCTTGTAACACGGGTAACAAAACAAGTCTACAGGTGCAAAACCACTCGTTTTGTAACTGCTAGAGGTAGGTACCACATCTTATCACTAGTCACACTGAATTACATGACGTACACGACGCCTTATACATTTTTTCATGTCTGGGCATTTAAAACAATTTATAATTAGCCACGTATAGGATCATAATGTATAATCATGTGTATAACGTTTACGTATCATAATGTATAATCATGCATATAACATTTACGTATCAGAATGTATAATCATGTGTATAACGTTTACGTATCTTACGCTATTTATCACACCTCATACTAGTTACTCAAACGCGTGTAATGCCATTCACCTCTTTGCTATATCTTGTAACGGGTCACGTTCTATATAGCATAATTATACCACACTTTAAATTAATATCAAGCATTATAATTTATTTCGGACAAATTCTGATTATGTTGTTTTTTTTCCTTCGTTTTCCATCCATCTATTTTGATTGAGAAAAATTATAGTCATGAATGTTGAATAATATTCTCTCAAGTATGACATTTAAATGTCTTTTGTAAGCCATATTGGCTGATTATTAAAACAATATTTGTGCATCTGTCTATCTATCTATCTATCTATCTATCTATCTATCTATCTATCTATCTATCTATCTATCTATCTATCTATCTATCTATCTATCTATCTATCTATCTATCTATCTATCTATCTATCTATCTATCTATCTATCTATCTATCTATCTATCTATCTGTCTGTCTGTCTGTCTGTCTGTCTATCTATCTATCTATCTATCTATCTATCTATCTATCTATCTATCTATCTGTGTCTGTCTGTCTGTCTATCTATTATGCACACACATACTCTCTCACACTCACATATATGCTTAAAGCAAATGTATTTTTGCTATGATCAGAAAAGTATTCCTATATTTGTGTGAGACATATTAGCATTGTATATTCTATACATTGCACAATGATGAAGTGTTTGAAAATTTGCATATTTTAATATAAATCCGATTTGTAAAAATAAATATATATGTTTACTTTTGTCTCTGTTTTATCCTGTATGTATTGATATAAAGCATACGTTTGTCAAATACATACTCTCTCTCTCCATCTCTCTCTCTCTCTCTCTCTCTCTCTCTCTCTCTCTCACTCACACACACACACACACACACACACACACACACACACAAATGTGCTCTTAAATGTAGGTAGTATATATATATGAGGAATGGGGACATAATACAAAGATTTGAGTTGAAAATTAATGATAGAATAATGATATATAATGTTTAGAGAACTATAGTTTCTAATGAAATAAAATTATTGTTGTGAATAGTGGCCATTCAGAATCTGACTTTCCCTCCCCCCCAGACACACACACACCACACACACACACACACACACACACACACACCACACACACACACACCACACACACACACACACACACACACACACACACACACACAATTAATTGTAAGTTAATTTACAGAATTGTACTTTTTAAACTGTCTTCACCAATGTGAGATTTTAAGCTTCGTTAGCTTTGTAAACATTAAACTTTTGTCGTTTAATAATTCTTTTGATCTGATTAATATATTAGTATGTATTGCTTTTTATTAAACGTAAAAGTATTGCACTTTTAGTCATTTATATTCATCTATGTAAAATTACTTTTAAAATGTTTTCAAATAAGAAACTAAGTAATAAAGGTTGAAAGATTTAAACAGATACAAACCATAATGTGATTTCACTCAAATAATAGTACGGGATATTATGTGGTGCGACTCAACACAAATTTTCAAACTTTCAAGTATGTTTTGTTTTTAACAGTCCTACACTGCGGACGCGTTGAATGTTTTGTGTGTGTGTGTGTGTGTGTGTGTGTGTGTGTGTGTGTGTGTGTGTGACACAAATTAACGTGAAATCCCTTTAATTAAATTTTTATTTGAAAAACTTTGTCGTGCATGCCAAAGTTTGTCAGGCGATTTGGTAACCTTACCAACTCATAATCCCAAAAATAATTTCAGAAAATGCATTTAAAATTGGAAAAAATCTTCTTCCGCGTCTCGTGTATGATAACAACTTATGGAGCAATGTTTGTTTACCTTCCTCCTATTAACCTGGTTATCACTGTGTTACGTTTCCAGTATTTATTTAAAGACCCTGCTTAGAATAATTAAAAGACTTTAAATATAATTAATTCTTCCTCTCATATTCTACGCAGACTGGTTGCTCAATTTATTATCTGACTAATTAAAAGTGCGTCTTGTAGTTCAGACGACAAATTTACAGACTAATAAACTGCGAACTTTTAGCTAGATTTGAAAACAGTTAAATCCCTCTAAATTAATATGCACTCGTCATCAATCTTTCTGCTCATCCGCCCCCATTCAAATCTAAGAATTAATCTAATTGGTCTATTGTGCATAGAAATCAACTACTAAGAGGTATTAACAAGGAAAATAAGATTTAATAAAGTTTAACAAATTAACAATAAATCGAATGCAACGCGAATAGTCTTCACTCTGTCTTTACGCGCCTATGCCTGATTTTTGTCAATCTAAATTGCCAGAAAAGTGTTCCTTTGAGATCTGTACACTTGATCTTGCACTTAGCTCTATTCTTGTATCCTTGGTCTCAACACTCAGTCATGCTGATTCGTTCCCTCAGTCCCCCTTTAACGACACACGTGGTGCATAAGGAATGATGTCCCTTTGTTAGTGGCTAGGAACTGGAATTTTTGCAGCATGGCCCTCAGAGTGGATTTCGACACGCTTACACCAATAAGCTAATGCAGGTGAGGCATGGTGAAACATGAACCATGAGCCGACCTGTGGATGCAACGTGTTTGGATATAATTCTCAACCTAACAGGTCCTACCTAGGCATGGCTCAATTAAATGCGCTGAACAAAGAGTTTCGACCTCGCGTCGCTTACAATTAAATTTTAGAAAAAATATAATCGTCTCACATGTGTTCCATTTAACAGTCATGACGTATGAAGCAATAAAATAGATACAACGTTAAATTAATGTTCATACAAGAGGTAATTCAAACCGACAGAGCGCTTCACAATTTACAATTAAAATTACACGCAATAATTGAATTACATGAAGAATTCATATCGAGCGCAGCATTCTGGCTCTTAGTGAATTAAAACAATATAAATTAAAGTACAGAAATGGAAAAATGGTTACAATAAATTTATATTCCGTAACATATAGGTTTTCAGCTATTTCTCTGAACCATGCTCAAGTGTATATGGAAATCATATAATACATAGCACAAATACATACTTAAACAATACATAGGCAAATACTATTAAATAAAATGATACCTTTGAGAGAAGTCGAAGGGTACCTTGATTCTCTATGGCGCCGGCTGCCTCTCACGACCCGAGTAAGCTGATGGAATTAGCTAAAATGTGCTCGAAGTGAGGGAGCGGAAGCGTGTGGGTACATATATAGAAAGGTATATTGCGTATCACGTGACTGTTCGCAAAGCATGTGGTTGGTTCGAGAACTGGACAATGGTCCTAAAGTTACATAACATCTTGACCTGTTCTAGAAGCACCTAGAAAAAGGAAGCTTTGAACAAAGGGCCAAGGGTTTCAAATATTCGAATTTGAAGTAAACAAGGCAAGTGGGTCACGAAGTCGGACAATTTTATCAGACTGTGACACCCCCTTGCTTTTGAGGCGTTTATCTTGCCAAAGATAAAATGCCTCCTACAAATTATGTATGATAAAATGTAGAAGTCCACAATGAAGAAAAATTTACACAAAAAAAAATTTCGACATTCCTAGAAATAAAGTGTGCAACTATATTTCATATTTACAGGAAGGAATCCGTAGGGTTCAGTTAATTGATTAAACAACATTCTATCAGTACCGGCACTTGATGGCATCAAGCACGACTCATGTAATCTGCACCAACATTCAAAGACCCTTTGATGTAATGAATATTTGCGTCATACTGTGTCAGAAACAAAGACCAACGCATTAAACGGCTGTTCGTAAATTGCGCCTGTCCGAGAAAGGCCAACGGCTGGTGATCGCACTCAATGACAAAGGTTTTTCCGTACAAATAGTTTTCGAACTTTTTTATGGCCCAAACTATTGCAAGACATTCCTTTTCACTGGTGGAATATTTCTGTTCAGTAGTTGTGAGTTTACGGCTTGCATATGCAACTGGGTGTTTGGTGTCATTGTGTTCTTGTAATAACACTGCTCCTAATCCTGTGTTGCTAGCATCAGTCCTTAACAAGAATGGTTTTGTCAGATCTGGCAGTTTAACAACTAAATCTGAAGTCAGTCTAGATTTCAGTGTGTCAAAAGCGTTTTGGCATGCATCAGTCCACACTACTTTTGTAGGCATATTCTTACGTGTCAAGTCAGTCAGAGGACATGCAATGGCACTAAAATCTGGTACGAATTTTCTGTAGTAGTTAGCAAGACCAAGAAAACTTCTAACTTGTGTTTTTGTTAGCGGTTGTGAAGTGTCCTTAAGTTGTGCTATCTTAGCTTCACTTGGCGACATAGTTCCATGACTCAACTTGTGTCCCAAGAAGTCTAAGGAGAATTGTGCTATTTCACACTTCGTAGGGCGGGCAGTGAGGTTGGCTTGTTTTAATCTGGCTAGCACATCTCGTAAGAGTGTTAAGTGCTCCTCCCATGTCTGGGTGCCTAGAATTAAATCATCCATGAAGTTCTCAACTCCACGTCCGTACAGTGGTTCTAACAATGACCGCATCATTTTAGAAAAAATGCTTGGAGCGTTTGAAACTCCGAAAGGCATAACTTTCCATGTGTAGTTTCCTACTGGTGTAGTGAAAGCTAGTATGTGTCGATCAGTGTCCTTGACCTTGATTTGCCAAAAACCGCGTGACAAATCTATTTTGGTATAGTAATGAGCGTTAGCTAGCTTAGTGAAGATGAGATCCGGATCAGGAAGAGGTTCGGCACAAAACTCTGTCACTTGATTGAGTTTGCGGTAGTCTACGCAAAAATGGAACGAGTTATCACGTTTTTTAATCAACACGATGGGTGATCCGTAGGCACTGTCAGTCTTCTCTATGACCCCTAGATCTAGCATAGTCTTAATCTCACGTCTAACGTCATCTATCTTAGCGTGTGGCAACGGATACGGCTTCAAACGTATCGGTTTGTTGTCAGTCAGCTTCAGTGAAAATTCTATTAAGTCTGTCAACCCTGGTTTGTCTGTCAGAGTAGATGAGAACTCATTAAGCAATTCATTCACTTCTTTTTTCTGTCTTTCTGTCAAGGCTTCATTTACCCTAACGTCTTTGACAGTTTCGTCCGTCTGTAGAGGACAGTTTGGTAAAGTACCAGTGACGCAATCAGTATCCCCCTCGTCTTCTGTAACTATCGTCGCTACGACAAAATCAGCTTGAGTGGTTTGATCCTCACGGCTTATGTACTTTTTGAGTAGGTTAACATGAAAGATTTTCTCTCTCTTTCCTGTCTGCACCTTATAGTTCAGTCCCCCTAGCTTGGCGGTAACTACAAAGGGCCCCTTCCATTTCATCTGAAGTTTGTTATGTGCTTCAGGAAGCAACAGTAACACTTTGTCATTAACTTCAAATTCTCTAGGTTTGGTGTGCTTATTGTAATATTCTGCCTGTCTAGACTGAGCTATCGTCAAGTTTTCCCGTGCTATCTTGCCTATAGTTTCAAGACGGTTTCTTAAGTCAGTGACGTATGTATAAGTTGTCTTAACTTCGTCATCTGTCTTTTCATCAGTCCAAAGTGCCTTCAAAATCATCATCGGTCCGCGTACAGTACGTCCGTAAAGTAGCTCAAATGGTGAAAACCCGGTGGAAGATTGTGGCACTTCCCTATATGCAAATAGTAGGGCAGGGATGTATCTGTCCCAGTCTTTCGGTTTATCAGTGGCGAGCTTTTTAAGTGCTGTTTTTAATGTCCCATTGTATTTTTCAATCAGACCATTTGCCTGGGGGTGGTATGGTGTGCAAGTAAGATGTTTGATGGAAAGTAAACGATTTACTTCCTTCATTACGTTGCCTATGAATTGACTCCCCTGATCCGTCAAAATTTCAGTAGGAATTCCAACACGACTCCAAAGACCGAAAAGGGCTTCGGCGACAGTTTCAGTATCAATGTTTTTCAATGGTACTGCGTCGGCGAATCTTGTTGCGTAATCAATAGTGGTCAGCACGTATCGATTACCTCTCGTTGATGTGGGTATTATAGGCCCAATCAAATCCAATGCTACGCGCTTGTAGGGTTCACTGATCAGTTCAGGTTCTCCTAACGGTGCGGGTCTGATTGAATTTTTAGACTGTGTTCTCTGGCATATGTCGCAACTTAACACGAATCTACGGATATCGGCAGTGATGTCCGGCCAATAAAACTCACTTGTAATACGACTAGTTGTTTTTTGTACACCCATGTGTGCACCAAAAAGACTCTCATGACCTAATCGTAATACGTCATTTCGTTTGGTTTGTGGAACGACTAATTGTTTCCGAAATTCGTCTCCCACTTTCGAATAGCGGTACAATAAACCCTTTTTCAGAATAATGCACGCTTTCTTATTCGAATCGTCAGTGTTGACGTCACTAACAAGTACAGCTTGTCTGCGTAACTTGTCTAGTGTTTCGTCCTCAGCTTGTAATATTTTAATCTCGCTAACTGTTGCTTTATCTACGGCTGGTGCGGCAGACATCGGTGCAGTCACAGATTTGTCTTTACTACTCGCTGCTCTGGTTACAGCGTTAACCAGTGGTGGTTCGGTTGAAGTTTGTTTTTTGCACGGCAAAACATACTTGCAACCAAGGATCACGTCATGCGGTGAGTTTTCCATAACTGCCGCTTTGACTGTTCCTTCTACAAAGTCTGAAACAATCGAGACTTCAGCTACTGGTAAAATGTCTTGTTCGCCGTTTGCAAAGGTGACAGAGATTGTCTCCCCTGTGTAGTCGGTACGGTTAACTAATGATGCATTTACAATAGCGTCTAGCTCACACCCTGTATCAAGCAAAGCGATTGTATCGTGACCGTTTGCCTGTACTGGTGTTCGATTCGACTTTTCTGTTTTAGGTGTATGACTTTCTACTGCGTAAACTTTAGCTGTTTTCTTTTCAGGACATGTTCGTGAAAAATGGCCACTATCACCACAAGTGTAACATGCAAGATTCTTTTTATCTTTCTGTTTGTCGGACTTGTTTTTAGTGTCGGGTTTAGATGTTTTATCATCGCGTTCACTAGGTGTCTTCCCGTCATTTTTCTTATCCTTTCGAGTCGGCGGTTCGTTCGGTCGAGACTTGTTGTTCGCGTGTGCGTTCGAGAATTGAGAATGTGCGTCATCAAAGCGATCGGCGGCGTTGCCTATCTCCTCTAGCGTAGATTTTTCCCTTATTGCTAAGTGAATCAGTAGATCTGATTTGTATGACCCGAGAATGTGGTCTTTTACCATTTCATCCCTAAGACCTGCGTATGTCTGTGGAGTTTCAGCTAGATCTATCCATCTTTGGAACAAGTCCGTGACGCGTCGTATGTACTGTGCGTGCGTCTCTGAACTCGCTTTCGTGGCCTGTTTAAACTTACGTCGGTATGTGTCGGCTGTGAGTTTGTAACGTTTCAATAATGCGGCCTTGACTGTGTCGTAATTATCTGACTCAGAATCGCTAAGCTTATTGAACTCGTTTTTCGCACTGCCCTGCAATAACCCCGATAAATTTATCGCCCAATGTTCCGCTGGAATGTTTGTTGCTCTGGCTAACTTTTCAAACGTTTTTAAATACGCGTCTATTTGATCTTTGTTCTCATCAAATGGGACCATATTTATCTTTGGAATGATATTTTCAATTCTACTGTGATTATTTCCATCGCTAGAATGCGAATCACCACTGCTTCTGCGGTCGCGGTTTGGATTAGTAACTTCTAGTTTCTTTACTTCCCATTCTAACCGTTTTATTTCCGCGTCTGCCGCGATGCGTTTGGCTTCTGTATCCGCTGCGATGCGTTTTGCTTCCGTGTCTGCTGCTAGCTTTTTAGCCTCAGTTTCAGCCTCTAGTTTTTTTGTTTCGGCTAACTTTTCAGTTTCTAGCTTTTTCAGCTCGCGAGCAGCTATACGTTCTTCCCTTTCTCTTTCTTTCTCCTTTTCCGCTTTCTCCGCTCTCTCTTTCTCTAGAGCTAACTCGGTTTTAATGTAGTTCGTCAGTTCGTCACCTTGATATCCTATCATGATACCGGCTTCTTTCAGGTTTTCGATAACCTGTTTGCGATCCATTTTACTGTCTTAGCGCGCTGGCTACAATAAGAATGTCTCTCGTGAATTGTGTGTTTTAACCGTCGGCGATAACTCCGCTTATCCCGAAAATAACTTTTAGGCTACAACCTTACAAAAATTATTTAATTTACTCAGAACACCTTCCGAAATAAATTACGCGTTAACTCTTTACACGTTTCACCTGCTTGTCACAGTGTCCGCTGTTCCAAGACTTTCGTAATGTCACGGCTCCTACCATACAACATTACACATTATATCTAGCACCCTAAATATAATAGTCCGAAGTCTGTTACTACCGATAACTCTCCTAGCTGGCGGTATAACCTTCGACTCCTCACAATGAAGTACTCAGTAACACAATACTAAATAAATCATTCAATAGCTAACATGACATATTTAACTACGCTTAAATATATCAACATTAACTAACATGCACGCTACTCTGCAAAAGAATACATGCACATGTCACAACAAAAGCAAAGAAAATCAGTGATACAAAAATCAAAAGAGCAATTGGCAATTCTGTTCGTTCGTTCGTTTCTAGGTTATGATGCGCCCTATGTATAAAAATGTTACAATTTACAATTTAATACATATCAATCCCGCGACGACCCACACTTGTTACGTTTCCAGTATTTATTTAAAGACCCTGCTTAGAATAATTAAAAGACTTTAAATATAATTAATTCTTCCTCTCATATTCTACGCAGACTGGTTGCTCAATTTATTATCTGACTAATTAAAAGTGCGTCTTGTAGTTCAGACGACAAATTTACAGACTAATAAACTGCGAACTTTTAGCTAGATTTGAAAACAGTTAAATCCCTCTAAATTAATATGCACTCGTCATCAATCTTTCTGCTCATCCGCCCCCATTCAAATCTAAGAATTAATCTAATTGGTCTATTGTGCATAGAAATCAACTACTAAGAGGTATTAACAAGGAAAATAAGATTTAATAAAGTTTAACAAATTAACAATAAATCGAATGCAACGCGAATAGTCTTCACTCTGTCTTTACGCGCCTATGCCTGATTTTTGTCAATCTAAATTGCCAGAAAAGTGTTCCTTTGAGATCTGTACACTTGATCTTGCACTTAGCTCTATTCTTGTATCCTTGGTCTCAACACTCAGTCATGCTGATTCGTTCCCTCAGTCCCCCTTTAACGACACACGTGGTGCATAAGGAATGATGTCCCTTTGTTAGTGGCTAGGAACTGGAATTTTTGCAGCATGGCCCTCAGAGTGGATTTCGACACGCTTACACCAATAAGCTAATGCAGGTGAGGCATGGTGAAACATGAACCATGAGCCGACCTGTGGATGCAACGTGTTTGGATATAATTCTCAACCTAACAGGTCCTACCTAGGCATGGCTCAATTAAATGCGCTGAACAAAGAGTTTCGACCTCGCGTCGCTTACAATTAAATTTTAGAAAAAATATAATCGTCTCACATGTGTTCCATTTAACAGTCATGACGTATGAAGCAATAAAATAGATACAACGTTAAATTAATGTTCATACAAGAGGTAATTCAAACCGACAGAGCGCTTCACAATTTACAATTAAAATTACACGCAATAATTGAATTACATGAAGAATTCATATCGAGCGCAGCATTCTGGCTCTTAGTGAATTAAAACAATATAAATTAAAGTACAGAAATGGAAAAATGGTTACAATAAATTTATATTCCGTAACATATAGGTTTTCAGCTATTTCTCTGAACCATGCTCAAGTGTATATGGAAATCATATAATACATAGCACAAATACATACTTAAACAATACATAGGCAAATACTATTAAATAAAATGATACCTTTGAGAGAAGTCGAAGGGTACCTTGATTCTCTATGGCGCCGGCTGCCTCTCACGACCCGAGTAAGCTGATGGAATTAGCTAAAATGTGCTCGAAGTGAGGGAGCGGAAGCGTGTGGGTACATATATAGAAAGGTATATTGCGTATCACGTGACTGTTCGCAAAGCATGTGGTTGGTTCGAGAACTGGACAATGGTCCTAAAGTTACATAACATCTTGACCTGTTCTAGAAGCACCTAGAAAAAGGAAGCTTTGAACAAAGGGCCAAGGGTTTCAAATATTCGAATTTGAAGTAAACAAGGCAAGTGGGTCACGAAGTCGGACAATTTTATCAGACTGTGACACACTGTACTTCCAGCAAGAGATATTTATAGGAATGTAGTTTCACAATTTCTTTAGGTTACATGCTCAAAAGAGTTAATTACAGATAGGGATATCACCTTTTGGTTAACTTGAAAAAAAAATAAACAAAATGAAATAATTTGCCTTCCTTTTAAAACGTTTCTCTCTCATCTAATTACTGTTCCTGTTCCGAATGTGAGCGTGAATTTTGTTCTACACTTCGTGACAATTGCTATTTGTACTGAGCACACGTAAAGCGTGTTTGTTGAGTCATATATTTTACCGGTCATTATGGCTGAGACGAGGTTATTGGCCTTTCTATGTGAGATTAGTTTTGTATGGTGCCCATGACCTAATGACCTTTGAGTCACTGTCTGCGAACAAGACCGGATAATTTAGGTGTGCGAAATGTTTATAACTTCATATGCACCATTAAATGGGTCCATGACTGCCCTAGAAGAAGATTTAGTATGCGAACAAGACCACATAACTGTGTGCAAATTGTTTATATGCACCGGGGTGGGTCCTTGACTGCCCTGTAAGGTGTAGTGTGTACGTCCTTAGGCGAAATATCTGAAGAATGTGACATAATGTCTCCCGCTGCTCACAAAGGTGATGTGTGCAAAAGACTTCATAAAGTGACGGAAAAACATTTATGCATTAGAAGGATGTGCCCAAGAAGCCATACAGTGCACTAGAACTACATTAGACTGACTGAAGTTGGTGAATAAATTATAGAGTCAACATCTACCTATATGATAAAGAATTCAAAGTAAGTTACGGGCACTTGAGCAGACTTTCTCCATGGCCTACGAATGCCAGAACAATCGGGTAGATGCATCAACAAGTTATATAAAGATAAAAAAAAATCCAAGCCTTCCGCAAAATGAATAGAAAGAAACAATAAATTGAAGGCTGCCTCCCCCACCCCCGCAAAAAATCTAAAATATCTAAAATGCGCCCAACCCATTTTCCACACGCACGCGCGCACACACACACATACACACACTCCCTCATTCTGCTTCACAGTTTGCCGTGTGCTCTGAGAAAACTTGACCATGTGTACATTTTCATATTTCAAGTACAATTACAATTTTTTGTTTTTGTTTGAAGGAACAAATATTGGGACCCCCCACACGACTAAGCACTGCGGGGATTGCAGGGGCATTAACACCACTGGAAGGAAAACATTATTTAGTCATGAAATAGATCAGCCTGTGAATGGCTTTTCCCGTGTGTGCAGGTCCGTGAGAAGAATGAGTAAGCGAGTCAAAAGGACTTTTGTCCTTAGTCAGAGGGCAAGAGCCGGTAATAGTGCCTCCGCAGTTATTCATTGGCTGACGATTACGATAACGGGGTCACGGAGACTAAAAATAAAGCAAACGCGTCTCTTGCGAACGATCGATGCGTATGCTATAGGACAGTGAAAATCTAAAATAAATACAAGTCCTGCACGGGGTGCATCCATTGGTCTCAAGTACAAATACCTGCGCAGTCATTGGTCGACGATTCCGTTAATGGATGCTAAAGGGAAACAAGCGCGTCTGTAGTTATTTGTCGACAGCATTGCACAGAGCAAGCTTAGTTTGCACTGATTCTAATCGTGTTGACTTTCGCACAATGAATGCGCGTTGTGAAAGACGAGGAGTAATTTTATCAGGGTGGGCGGAAATTTTATGCGAAAGTAGCTTTTTTATCCGATACTAAGCGTTTGCCCCATTAACAGTGAAACGTTGGCTGAGTGTAACCTGTTACCACAGATGTGTCCAAAGACGGAAGTATCAAGCTGCATCAGTACGATCTGAAAGTAGGCATTACCATTTTTTTTTTTTAAGGTTTCCTTGGAGTAAGGGTTAACATAATAAATGCAGATCTGGTCGCTACCTCCGATCGATAAATCATCTCAAAGCAAGAATTTCAGAGACTGTTCATTCATTCATTAATTCAAGTGTAACGTCCACTTTCAGTATTCTGTGACGCAGGTGATCGTGTCATTATATAAGACTGAGTGAAGTGACTGATTGCTTGCTTGTTTGACTGATTAATTGACAGACATCTTTTGATTTGGGTGATTTCTGATTATTCGCTCCACATTTGCTTTTGCGAACAGATGCATTGAGCACATAGCAGAGAAAAACACTTTATATAAAGGATAAAAGTCTTATGATTGAAAGGAAAAGTGAGGAAGAGGAGGTTTCGACATGTATTATTATGCTTTTGCAGTGTCACAATCACAAAGCGTGACGTCACATTAATGACGCTGGTTTTATTTTCTCGCCACGTGCTAAGCAATATCGCGGAGAGCTGGCATCCAGCAAGAATGTGACGTCACAAATATCTCATTGGTTACTCCTCGAATGTCCAGTTGTCTTGTAGATGTCATACAATTCTTTTCTGTCCAGACTATGGTGGATTTAAATAGTTACTGCTACAGCCACTGATGATATATTTATGCTTTTTGAAAAATCATGTTAATTTATTTTTTAAACTGAGAAATTAATCGATCAAAAGACACATTAAATTGCAAAATTGTTCTCTAACGTTTGGCTGAAAAGTGGAGAAAGTGGGAAACTTAGTAACTTCATTACAATTTGTATCTTACGCACTTGACACTTCCATTAAACTGAACGTTAAAAGTGACAGTTTCCGTAAAATGACATGGAATTCAAACGCTGGTGGGGGATATTTTTATTTTTATTTTTAAGGGATAATATAACCGTCATGCAAATTAGGAAATTGGTTTTCACTTTTGGTTCAACGGCTAATTTAGAAGGAAATAATTAAGACCTCGAGAACATTAGTTCAGGTAATTTATCATTACACTTCCTCAAAGATTTCAAAATATTCTACACGCCACTCAGTGAGACAAAATGGTCTACCGTCACTACCCATTCTATTTAAATCATCTGTCATCATGCTTATGAATAAGTTCTACGTTTCTAGTTTTTGTAGCAGGTTCTGTCCAACCGTCAGTACTCTTTCTATTTAAAGCATATGTCATCATACTGACTCGTAGATGACAATACGTTCAGCCTTGTTCCCTTATGTAACAGGTCCGGTCTGACCCCACTCTACTATCCACCCCTTAATTATAACCTGACAAGCAACTAGGAATTACAAAAGAAGCACAAACTGTTTTCAAGTTGAATATATATTGTTTTATTACATATGAAAAGAACACAAATAAAACATGCGTTACATAATATATACTTAGCATGACGTGGAAGAGAAATACCATGCGTTACATAATATATACTTAGCATGACGTGGAAGAGAAATAAAAAATTAAAAATTATCTCAATCGCTATGATGCGTTCATAAATAATTAGAAATATCACACACATTTCGAAGCAAGAAGATATTTGCTAAACTGAATGTAAAATAAATAATTTTGAAAATATTACGAGAGATAGTAAATATGCCTGTGTTAAGCAGTACTAAAGCAAGACAACAAAACATACTGAAGAATTTCAGCTAATCATCCAACCAACTACCCCATAACACAGTCACACATACACATCACTCAGATCTCCATTACGACATTTTTAGATTGAACAATAATTCCTCCAGGTAATCAAACAAAATTAACCAGTTCCTTCTTTCCTCAGGTTACTGACGTTGGAATGTTACGGTCTGTTGATTTAATAAATCTTCAGAAGTTTAATAACAAAATTTAAATATCATCATGTTCATGATTGATTAGCAAACGTTTCTGCTTGCTAAAATCAGACTTCATATACGTGGCTGGTGTTGAAGAAATCTAAACATTTTTGTTAAAGTTTTTACGAAGTAAATTTATAAAGGCGGATACAGTCATTTTTCAAACGACAATCATCTTAGAGTCTGTTGAAAAAATCTACTGAAAAGGCAATGCTTCATTTACAGTGTACACTGTACATTTCTTCGCTAAACAAACAGAAGAGTGGTAACATGCGGATTTGAAAATTATAATTTATTTTTTGTTGAGTTATAAAACGATAGGACAAATATATGAGGTAATCTCAACGAGAGTGGCTTTCGTAGCATGTCTAGATACCACAATGTCATTCAGTGGTGTTCTTTTGAAATGCTTTCCTTATCTGGTATAACTGGTGTAACTAATATAACATCTATAAATGTGAAATGCCATTGCAGTACAAATATATGGACAAAGAGTTACTATTACTGTTGTAACAGAATGGATGCAATCAATTTTTTCAATTAAAACACAACATATATTTTTGTGAACTATCTAACCAATCTGCTTTGGCTTGGGACACATAGCTGTTATTTTTAATAATCTATCACACGTATAATCAACATTCACAAAATCAAGTCCAATGTTAAAAAGTAAATGCATAAATAAATATAAGACACTATGATTTCGTTTTAAGAAAATGTTTCCAACTGTTTGATCGGAACAAATCTGTACACAGACGTGCGAAGTGAGATAGAAAAATCCATAAGTGCTAATTTAATGCCACTTTAACAATAGAAAAATCCATAAGTGCTAATTCAATGCCACTTTAACAATAGAAAAATCCATAACTGCTAATTCAATGCCACTTTAACAACTCTATCACCAAAAAATCATGTTAACAAAGATTAATTTAAATTATAATATTTGTTATTTTAAACAGTTACACACAGCAAACTTTCCTTACATACGGCAACTTAAGCACCAATATGGTGTTACTGGAATTTACATTTTAACAATGCCACGAATTAATACCCACTTGAGAGTATTCTAAAATTTAAAACACATTATAAACATATTACAATGGATATGTACGTTTCCACATGTATAATTAAAAAGCATATATATTCTTCTCATTAAGTGAGAAGTGAGGTAACGGGAAAAGTATTAATAATAAATTGAATAGCAAATGTACCTAAATGCACGCTGGTTGACAGTGAAATTTACGGCCAACACCACAACAATAAATTGGAAGACTAGATACAAGTTGTGTGGAGACTTACTTCAACAAATGGCAACCGTCACGTTGCTAAAGGTATGTGGCAGTAAAAAAATCCATGACAAAAGATACATGAGATCTATTTCAGTAAAGAGTGGCTGTACTATTGCGGTAGTGAAGTGGTAAAGGGGTATGAGGTAATAAATGGGCCGATAAATATGTCAGTGAAAAGTGTGGCTGTCTTATCACAACACTTATATTTCCGAACTCTAATATCAACTACAGTGCAATTAAAAGTTGAAGATGTGATGTTTACTTGTGACTCTCACACCTTGTCACCCCTGTTACACACATGAGTATTCTGACATACTATAACATCTGTACAAAGAAATACACTTGTATTGACTGTTGTCGATATTTCACCTGTTTTGTTATGTCACAGTTTGTGTACGAACCTAATTCACCTTGTTTGGGCTAGGCGTTCGATATTTCACCTGTTTGTTATGTCACAGTTTGTGTACAAACCTAATTCACCTTGTTTGGGCTAGGCGTTCGAAGGGATTGTATTCACTAGCTTGAGAACTAGTATAAACGAGCCGTATAATGCTAACGTTACATAACTGTTTCGGACTGCTGTAGGTTGACTATCTTGTCTATGATTTGTGTGGGTTCACGGTACAGTACTATAGTAGCCCTTTGCAAAATTCGTGTGGCATTGCGTATATCAGTCACTTAGTCTTGTTCTGCAGGAACTAATGCCCGCATGCATGCACTAGCTATGAAGTACCATTCTAATGTAGGATTGTTTCTACTAGCTATAGTAGAATTCTTTAGGTCTAATATCGCCTTGTAACAAGCTGTCTTGGTTCGTGGCTTATTCTAATGAATTCTGTAGTTTATTTTCATTTATTTTCCAGATTCTGATCTCGGTTTTCCCATGATGTTCATATCCTTCTTGCATGCACAGCTCAAAGCGATAGGTTCTAGCACCTGTAGAAAAAAAAATCGAGTCAATCAAAACAAAAACTAAATGTAAAAGTAGAAAGAGGAACAAAGTGGTCAACTTCCCTATGCTCAAGTACTTTTTAAAAATTTGAATTAGGACCAAATGAACATGCATGGATAACCAAAGACAAATGTTATTTGGAGTGAAATTTTATGAAAGGAAACAACATTTTAAACTTTCGTTTACTTTTTATTGTTTATTTGTTGTTGCCTCTTCATTAATATAATGAACAACTTTATTGCCCAAACACATTAACAGTACACTGCATGACTCTGAAATGAATATACTTTTACATAGTATAAAGTGAATGAAATAAACTGAAAAGCAAATCTAATCAATACGAATGTTTATTAAGGAAAATGAACTAAAGGGAAAGGGAAAATGAAGAAATGAAAATGAAAGAACTGAAAGAAATAAAGAGAAAGGGAAAATGGCACGTCATCATTTAGATTTTAGATAATAATTACGTAAAACAAAGTAAATGATAAATATTTTTTTTTAAAAAAACAGACGAAGAAATTAAAAACAAAGCATGGAAATAAAACATGGACATATGACGAAAGGCAAGATATCGACAGTTATGATGAAAGATAAATAACGTGAGACAAAAACATTCCAAAGATTAGTCAATAAAATCACAAAATGAGAGGTACTTAACATTCAACGCAACAGAAATTCAGTCAATAGGTGCTAGCAGCACAGTACAAATAACAGTTGAAACACATGCTTACGGCACGACACAGCACAAAGGGAGCATGGTCGCGAGGGACTAGCAACACGACACAGCAAGAAAAGCAGGAGTCTGGATGATACCATCACCTCACAATAAACAGTGGCATGACGAAGGAAACGAGTGGGCAGTTATTGGTGCAAGAAGGGACAAGGAGACAGAAAGAGGAAACAACACATAACAAAGATGCAAACCTTTTGGTAAGCGAAAGTCCCCAAGTGTTTGCGACACTCTGTGCGTCTGAGAACGGGAAAATAATGGCGGACCGGTTGGCACTTCGTTCCAGACGTAGCCAGACACTGGGATTTATTGCACAGGCACCTGGCTTCTAGCAGAGTTTTAGGAAATCTGTTTTCGTCATAGTTGATAACCCATTTCTCAGGGCACGGGTTACTTAAATCTGCCGTTTCGCAGTTATCGCTGACAAACCGAAGATATAAAAATATGTAGAGACGAGTGATTAAAACAGGATCTTAATCTCCTACTAAGACAAAAAAAAGATGTGACTTACCGCTGGATGTAATGCTCGATTGTTGCAACGAATAATTCAATGACAATACTTTCGACTGATTATGTGAATTTAAATGTATTTATTATTATTTTATTTTTACACAATATGTTGTGCGCTTTATGAAATAGATAGATAGATAGACAGATAGATAGGTAGATAGATAGATAGATAGATAGATTATAGATAGATAGATAGACAGATAGTTAGATAAAGAGGCATTTCTCACCTATAGACAGTAAAGTGAGAGTCCATTGATGAAAGAATAAGACTAATTTTACAATAAACTTAGTTTTTTTTAAAAATCAGTAAACTTACATACATTGCTGCACATAAAGTGAGTAATTGGAAGAAAGTGTATTTTTGTATATACCGTATATTTTTATAACGGAATTTATTGCAAAGAATGTTCACATATTCGTGCAAAGTCTCTCAACTTATTTTATTGTATGAAACCCTTTCCTAACCTCACGAGAAAAAACATCTCATTAAAAAAAACAAAAAACAATTTAAGCCAGTACTTACCTCCCCTTGTCCACATTTCCGTACTTGATGTTCACCTTATCGTAATAAATCGTCTGGAATGTCTCGAGCGTATTGTTCATAGTGTTTACAATGGAGTCGAGCCCATAAAACGACGAGTGGAGTTCGGAGTCGTCGAAAAGAATTCTCTTTAACGTTTCACCAGGAATATCGTTGCACGGTTGAGGTTTAAGACTTCTGGCTTCTGCAGCCCAAATGAGGAAAGCCCCAAGCAGTATGCACGAGATATTAAGCAGTAGGCCCTGTGGGAAATCAGAAAGATCAAGACATAAGAATTGTGCTCACATTTACTTTCTCATGTTTCGTGTCAACTGTTTCGTCATGTTATAACGAATGGGCAGATATAAACAACCCCACTCCCCAAGCAATAAAAATCAATAACAGTAAAACACGTAGATGTGAACTCTAGACTTTTGGCAAAACCCCCCCCCCACACACACACACACAAAATCCACAATAATTAAATGAATCGAAAGCAAGTGTGAATAATTGTTGTTGTACTAGAAAGCCGAGTGTAATACACAACGACCGTCTTTGATAGTGACGCGAATTTCCGTTCCGCTCAAATAAACAGTTGAATTCATTCACTAATCCACTGCCTTAGGAAACGTCTCCCAAACTCCAAACATTCACGGCCGCTTTAGAAATCGGATTATACTGAAGCACAAACGCCCCCCCCCTCCTCTCTCCCCCCACATCCCTCCTTCATATAGTCCGCAGACATATAAATATTTTTAAAATAAAATATTTAATATTTTTTATGTACCATATAGATTTTTTTTTAATAAACACAGTACTAGATTTTTTGAAACCCTCACATAAAGAAATCGATAATAAACATTAAAACGTTTTAATTTTTAAAAAAAGCTAAAGAGCATAAAAGAAGAGCAAACAAAAACTAAAAGCACACGTGCAGATTCTTAATCATCGCAAATGAAAGCTCACCATCTTGAAGTTTGTAAAGATTTGTTATTGGTGGTCCGCTGTGGTCTCTTTGGATTTTAGTTGAAGCCGGACTCGACCTTTGGTCAGCACGTACTTTTGTTATTTACGATTGCTTGTGTTGTTTAGATCATACACAGGATTTGTTCTACTTGGCCTGAATTTCTCTCGATATCTGCCTCAATCTCTCTTTCTTTGATGATCAGTTGTTACTTTTCTTTCTTGCAGGCGATCTCAACTGACCGTAATCTTCAGTGTCGTCTGCTTTTGGACTCGCGACTTTTATAGAGTAACCTCTGCATAATTCTGGAAGGGGGGATTTGTTTGAATACTGTGAAAGAAATGTCCGTCATCAAAATTCGCATGAATCCAGGTAGTAGTTAGCACTCTTAATCTTCCTTCATGTTGTTCCTCTTCAATGCCGTCACACGGGGCAGTGTGGCTTCAATGGGTAATTTTTTCTTTGCTAACCATATGGCTCTACCCGTATCAGTTACTGTCGACTTCACCTTTTGTCGACGGACCATAATTATCATTTCAGTTTAGCCAATGCAACAACAGCGTTAAATGTAGGCCGGGCTTCAACGAATTATTTTTAGATTAAAACGAAGAGGGGCCTCAATTGTCACAACCTGCTAGTAGTATAATTCCCATTAAGCTATAGTGGATAGGAAGGAAAAAATGGGATCACATATTTTATTTGACTGATGGGTAGCACACTTTAAAAAAAAATAAATAAAACATAGCTAATTTTAAACTAACAGAATGAAACGTGTGTGCCTATGATTAATGAAATATTTTTAAAAATAATTTTAATACTTTGGCTATTCGCATGTACCATGTCGGGATTGTCATAGTGCACAGGTCGTCGCCATGTACAAAGAATGCACACATACGTACGCACTTACAAACTGTACTTTTGCACACATATGTACGCACTTACAAACTTTTATTCCAGCATTGCATAAATTAACACTTTGACAATCAGCATTCACAACAACAGCAAGAAAAGAACTCAAATCTGTGAGTTTCAAACTTTAGGATTTCACGCGCAAACAAAATAAATAAATAAAAATCTAAATATAGAACTCTAAACTATCGGAAATTCCCGATTGTAGTTTTAACAAAAATTATACCAAACGAACAAAAATAATAGGCAACTAATAAGAGTGTAAAAATAACTTGATACGTCAGCAGTTTTTAAGCCGTATATGGGACATCGAGTCAAACGGTGTCACTTCACTGGTCGATGTGTAATCTTATTAACAGATGGGTGCGTATTGTTTTGATTGAATGTGGGGAACGCTTCCGGCTTCCGCCGCTTTCGCGTTTGGAGAGGGGGGGGGGGGGAAAGGGAGGGGATAGGTGCGTATTGTAGTTGTCTATTAAGTATTTCAAACTGTTCGATTTGCGATGGACGTGTGGTGTAGTAGTTGTCCATTAAGTAAGCCGCACTTTTCGTTGTGTGATGTCATTTTACAGATGGACAAATATTGTAGGAGTTGTCCATTAAGTATGTCACACTTTTCATGAACATTTACCCCCGTCTCCATTTGTCACAAATCATCACATGATTCTGAAGACCTTATAAAAAGTATGCCAATTATTTGCAAACACAAGTAAACGAGTGGACAGAGTTAACAATGCATTGTAAGTTGGGATAATATCAACTCATTTAACAACGGTTTACACGCTCGTTTGAGCGCTCGTTGCCACTGAAAACATATATTAATTATTTATGATCATTTTCAATGAAACTGCAATCACTGAATTATTTGGAAATGACTATACGACTATTATTATTTATGGCTCAAAATAAAGAATACTTAGTACACAGTAATTTTAAACATTATTTTACAAGACAATTCCAAATGCTCACATCTTAACAGAGCCATTGAACAGAAATGACAAACAAAATATTTGCTTCTTTCAAAGTTGTGAATGACCTATGTGCCATACGATTTATACTTTGTTTGTGGCGATGTTAAATATGGTTCATATTGAAATGGTATTAATGTATAGCATTATTCTATACAACGACATTATCTTTGTTGATATCAAAAGCATTAACAATATATGTTTGATATCACACTGTTCATTGGACCACTTCTTGCTTCCTCTTGTTACAGAATGTGACACTTTTTTCAAAGTCATCTCCTATCCCAAACACTTTACTTGACATTCTTTATGAACATTTCCATACTATCTCTAGTCAAAACTTGGCATACACCATCTGCTTAAAACTGGACATACACTATCTGCTTAAAACTGGAATACACTATCTGGTTAAAACTGGACATACACTATCTGGTTAAAATTGGACATACACTATCTGGTTAAAATTGGACATACACTATCTGGTTAAAACTGGACATATGCTGTCTGGTTAAAACTGGACATACACTATCTGGTTAAAAATGGACATACACTATCTGGTTAAAACTGAATATACACTATCTGGTTAAAATTGGACATACACTATCTGGTTAAAACTGGACATACACTATCTGGTAAAATTTGACATAAGCTCTCTGGTTAAAACTGGACATACACTATCTGGTTAAAACTGGACATACATAATCTGGTTAAAATTGGACATACACTATCTGGTTAAAACTGGACATATGCTGTCTGGTTAAAACTGGAGCGCTATCTGGTTAAAACTGGACATATGCTGTCTAGTTAAAACTGGAGCGCTATCTGGTTAAAACTGGACGTACACTCTGCTTAAAACTGGACATATGCTGTCTGGTTAAAACTGGACTTACACTATCTGGTTGAAACTGATTATACGTTATTTGGTTAAAACTGGATATACGCTAAATGGTTAAAATTAATTATACGCTAAATGGTTAAAACTGGATATACGCTAAATGGTTAAAATTGATTATACGCTAAATGGTTGAAATTGAATATATGTAAGTCTCAAGCAAAATGTGGTATACGGTATTTCGACAAACTGGGACAGGCACGATATCACGTTAAAATAATCTGTGATATTTAGTCTTCGATGTTTTTGGTAAATATTACATGTATTTTTCCCTTAAGCAAGTTTCAAATAAAGCACAGCGTACATTCATAGATGAAACATCCTTAAAGCTGCATCAAGCGAGAAAGTATGAAGTCTTTCAATTAAAATAAAGGTAAATATAATTATGAAATATTACTACATATATTCTTCTACCACCAATGCTGCTATTTCTACTGCTGTTAGTCCCATTATTTAAACAAATACTTTTATTACTACCATTAGTACCATAATCACCATTACTACTCTCATTATTACCACAATCACTATTTCTACTACTGCTGCTGTCATTATTACCACAATCCCATTAGTACTAGTGCTACTACTACAATCCCATTACTACTATTGCTACTACCACAGTCACAATTACTATTGCGACTGGAATTATTTCTGTTATACCTAAAGAGTATCGAACATTTCTTTCACTTAGTCCCCATTTCTCAAGCGTGGCTTAGAGATAAGCTGCAACATACACGTCTTTTAGCAATAAGCATTATGTACTTTGTATAAGCAACAGGTACACGTAAGTAAGAGTACGTAACTCTGCCTAAAACGCTATGTAAATCATTGGATATACTGTAAAGAAATGCACCATAAACATCAGCAGAAAAATAGGCGAAAACTCAGGAAGCAAGTAGTGACCTTATGTGAAGGGGTTGAAAAATATCAATATTTATTAATTTTTCAGGACAAAATTCAAAGAGAGAATAGTCCTGTGGGAATTAGGTCATAGGAAACTTCTCCTTTAGTCTCTTTTACGTGTATCTGTTTTTATCGTCCTCTTTTGTAATCTTCCTTTCTTCTATCTCACTCACTGTCTCTCTCTCTCTCTCTCTCTCTCTCTCTCTCTCTCTCTCTCTCTCTCTCTCTCTCTCTCTCTCTCTCTCTCTCTCTCTCACACCAGAGCATCAGCCTTTCTGGTTCCTTCTGTAAATCTTCTGCTTTTCTGTATTTCGTTTCTCTGTCTTCTCACACGTTTCTGGTTCGTGTCTAACCCATTTCACAGAGACGTTAAGCTTCAACGGCTTTGACCCGAGGATTATATGTACAGCATTTTAACTAAGGCGTGAAAAATATGACTAGAGTCACACTGCGTAAACTCAAACCCAGTCAGCCGTGAAGAAAAAAAAAAAAAGCAGGATACGTTATGTATTGTAGCAAGTAAACATAAAGAGGTTTAGTTCATTATCAACTGAAAATAAACAGCCTATAAAACTATGGTAAATTAATTATAAATGATAACTGCAAACTCTGTAAAATCGTAAATTTAAAAAATCAATGAATTACGCACCAAATTTATATACACAAAGACTCTAACTACTATTGCTTATTGCTGCTACTCCTACTACGAAACATATTGATTGGTGTTTATTTTTGCTACTCGTATATGTTTTTTTGTCGTCACTCCTATGATAGAGTTATTTTTTAAAAAGTAAATATTTATTGTTGTCACTCCTATTATATAATCTAACGATAAATAATTATTGTTGTACCAAGTACAAATCTAGTCATTATTGTGTATTAGAATCACTGCAAATACAAATCTAATTATTATTGCTTATTGCTGTCGCTCCAACTACAAATCTAATCATTATTGTTTAATGCTGTCGCTCCAACTAAAAATCTAATCGTTATTGTTTATTAATGCCGCTTAAACTACAAATCTAATCATTATTGTTTATTGATGTTGCTTCAACTACAAATCTAATTATTATTGTTTCTTGATGTCGCTTCAAATTAATCTAATCGTTATTGTTTATTGATGTCGCTTCAAATACAAATCTAATCATTAATGTTTAATGATGTCACTTCAACAACAAATCTAAATCATTATTGTTTATTGATGTAACTTCAACTAAAAATTCTAATAATTATTGTTTATTGGTGTCACTTGCAACTACAAATTCTAATCTTTATTGTTTATTGGTGTCACGTCAAGTAAAAATTCTAATCATTATAGTTTATTGGTGTCACTTGCAACTACAAATTCTAATCATTATAGTTTATTGGTGTCACTTGCAACTACAAATTCTAATCATTATAGTTTATTGGTGTCACTTGCAACTACAAATTCTAATCATTATAGTTTATTGGTGTCACTTGCAACTACAAATTCTAATAATTGTTGTTTATTGGTGTCACTTCAACTACAAATTCTAATCATTATTGTTTATTGGTGTCACTTCAACTACAAATTCTAATCATTATTGTTTATTGGTGTCACTTCAACTAAAAATTCTAATCATTACAATCATTACTATTTATTTGGTGTCATTCTTGCTGCACAAATAAATCTTAAAGATTCTTGTTGAAATCTTCTTTATGGTCTTTGGAAAAAAAATACTCATGTTTAAAATCTATTGTTAACCAATATAGTTTAAAATGTAATATCATGGTTTAATAATTTTGGACAGAAACCATTTATCCACACAGGGTTGAGAGTTGTGTTCAACATACCATTCCTTTATTGAGGCTAGAATGATACTTTGAACACTAAGTTACTTCCAGCAACAATGCTGGTGCATAGAGATATTAAATTAAAATACAATTTCCTTAATTTAATTAAAATTCATAAAGAATAACGTACATATATAAACGTAGTTTGGTTCTTAACGTAAGTATGTTAACTTATTAATATGACATCCTCTTACTATGTGCCATTTTTTATGGGTGAAAATAAGAGTGACGTGAGACAAAAAAAATTGCTGTATTGTTACAAAGTGCAAACAGGAAGTGATTTAAATTATTTCATCGCATACTCTAAAAGTTCAATGTGACTTGTTAAGATAGATTAATTTAACCGAATTCCCACACTCAACATAAGGTAGCCAGTTAATGTAGCACGTCAACTTATACTTTGTATTTCTCACTTCTGAGCCAGTAACAATTTGTCGATTATACATTTACGATATAATCTGAGCCAGTAACAATTTTTCGATTATACATTTACGATATATTCTGAGCCAGTAACAATTTTTCGATTATACATTTACGATATAATCTGAGCCAGTAACAATTTTTCGATTATACATTTACGATATATTCTGAGCCAGTAACAATTTTTCGATTATACATTTACGATATATTCTGAGCCAGTAACAATTTTTCGATTATACATTTACGATATATTCTGAGCCAGTAACAATTTTTCGATTATACATTTACGATATATTCTGAGCCAGTAACAATTTTTCGAGTATACATTTACGATATATTCTGAGCCAGTAACAATTTTTCGATTATACATTTACGATATATTCTGAGCCAGTAACAATTTTTCGAGTATACATTTACGATATATTCTGAGCCAGTAACAATTTTTCGATTATACATTTACGATATATTCTGAGCCAGTAACAATTTTTCGATTATACATTTACGATATATTGAGTATTCTTTGAGACTTAACGTCATGTACACCTTTATGCGTCTACACAATCTCTCAAATACTTGCACAAACATAAACACTAAACACACACTTACTCACACACAGGAGATCTTTACACAACGCTGTCTACAGTATGCTATAGGTCTTTACAATATGCTGTCTACAGTATGCTATAGGTCTTTACAATATGCTGTCTACAGTATACTATAGGTCTTTACACAATGCTGTCTACAGTATACTATTGGTCTTTACACAATGCTGTCTACAGTATACTATTGGTCTTTACACAATGCTGTCTACAGTATACTATAATTTATTTACACGATCCCGTCTACAGTACTCTATAGGAGTAAAGGTCATTTACACAATGTTGTCTTGAGTATGCTATAGGAGTAAAGGTCATTTACACAATGCTGTCTACAGTATGCTATAGGAGTAAAGGTCATTTACACAATGATGTCTTGAGTATGCTATAGGTCATTTACACTAATTTTACAGAATGCCGTCAGCATTAAGATTTAGAACATTTGCGCAATGTCGTCTACATTATCCTATAGTTATTCTATAGGTTATTTGCACAATGCCGTGTACATTATGCTATTTATCATTTATCATTAACCAATGCCGCCTACATTTTACTTTATTTACAAAATCCCGGTTACATTTTGATTTAGATCATTAATATCTACACTCATTAGTGGATATTATTCATTTGCATAATTTGTTTTGCCATTTTATTTTGTTGATCTGATTTCTCTCGGCTTTCTAATATCATCATCATCATCATCATCAGACTCATCATCATCAGACTCATTTCAATCAACTGGTATATTACATGTAAATTATAAAGTACACCATCTTCATCTTAAGCATATCCATAAAGTCAATGCCCTGATAAAAGTATGATCGTATATCATATAAAACCATCATCACGCCATTAAAAAAAAATTCTAAAAGTCATATACGTGCAGTTAGTTATCTGCTTGCACGTGTTCACTAATTGACATTCGTGTTCACTGATTGACATACTTGTTCACTAATTGACATTCGTGTGAATTAATTACAGAGAGAAATAACATACGTAGAGAAACATACAGCGTGCATATAAATGAGTAGATATAATCTTCTTTATATCATTCAGACACAAATGAAGAGAAAATTATAAATTTTATAAACTCTTTAAGGTGGATGAAAATTTCCTTTTAGAGAAATACAATAATATATAGTAGTAATTTTGAGAAGGAAATGTAATGAAAAAATTAATGAGTAGTCTAGTGACTAGAGGTATACGCTGGTTAAACGTCTCCGTCTATAATCGTACACGATCGGACCACTCAAGTAATATTGAACATTAGGCGTATATATCCTCTTAGAGAACGTTCTCGAAACAAGACAGGGTTGAGATGAATGAATATTTGTATACTAACATTTAAATTTGCAATTTAATAAAAGTTTAAAATATTTCTTCTTATTTGTTAATATAACAATATGCACACATTTAACGTGTTAAAGATTTGCAAATATTTTGCCTCCTACTTATTTATAGTGTTTGATATAAAATAAAATAAAAATCTCATATACATCTGCTTTCTTTAGTACGGAGAAGTCCAGTGTGACTGAAATTTATTTATAGCATGATACGTCCTGTTGCAAATGTCTTCAGAAGTACTGTCCCCTTTTTCTGTCACGCAACTGACTAAGGCTGTTCATTTATGCCTTGTGCTTTACAATTAACTTTCATATGTAACTGTTATCTGTCTCTGTCCCTTTCACTCTCTCTTTCCCTCTCCGACCCCTCCCCACAATCGCCACACTGAGGAAAACGTAGAAAGTAATACACGAGTATACTGCTTACTGGAGGAAACAAACATTAGGGCAGTGCTGTCCAACCCGCGGCGCGCGGGCCCCTTCTAAGTGGCTCAACGAAGCTCTCACAATATTTTTTAAAATTTAAGTTACGCAAAATCTTGTCGTGAAACTTAAACATTATATTTAATTTCTTCAATAATTACATGACTAATTCTAAGTACTTTTGAAAATTTATCGTTAATTTTAAATATTGCACAAAATACTACTTTCTAAATAATTCCAAAAATTTTAATTCTAAAAGTATTTTACATTGACCTTACTTACTTGCTAGGAGTCACTACCGGAAGCAAAGGTGCAGCTGGGGGGGGGGGGGGCAGGGGGGGGTACACATGTCCCCGGGCGCCAAGGTACAGGGGCGCCAAAATGAGGTTTACAACGTTACATTATAATAAGTGAACAAGGGTAATAAAGGGTGATTAAACGTGGAGGGGGGCAACAATTTTAGAGTTCGTCCCCGGGCGCAAAATATCCTAGCTACGCCTCTGACCGGAAGCGAATGTTCTGTTGTCAACACGCTGTGCAGACGTCATTGTTATTGAATTCAGTTAAAAGTTTTGTAAAATTTTATCTTTATTCTAAAATTGACAAGCATATCAAATAAAACGGGCAACACAGCGGCCCCAGCCTATGGACAGATTGAACCAGTCAACAGAAAGCGGACAACACAGCGGCCCCAGCCTATGGACAGTTTGAACCAGTCAACAGAAAGCGGACAACACAGCAGCCCCAGCCTATGGACAGTTTGAACCAGTAAACAGAAAGCGGAAAGTTAAAGAAGAAAACCGTAATTCTTAATTCGTCATGGGAACTTGAATTTTTGTTCACAATGCCGGGCGATAAGCCTATGTGCTTGTTCTGCCAGAATTCCGTAGCTATTTTGAAAAAAATACAATCTGCAGAGACACTTCACTTCCATGCATAACAATTTTGAGAAAAATTATCCAGTTGGTTCTAAATTGAGGGAAGACAAAGTAAATTCTCTAAAACGAAAGCTACACGTCCAGCAAAATAGTTTTCGACGACAAATGAGTGCAAGTGACTGTGTTACCGAGGCATCCTTGAAAATTAGCTGGGTTTTAGCAAAGAAACAGAAACCTTATTCAGTTGGCGAAACTTTTAAAGAATGTTTTAAAGAATGTGCCGACTCTTTGTTTGCTGAGTTTAAGAACAAAAATCAAAAATCAAATTTAAGATCTTCAGTTATCTGATCAGACTGTTGCAAGAAGAGTCTCAATGCTATCCAATAATATATTTGATCAGATGCAGTTTGATTTGATGAATGCCTCTGGTTTTAGTTTAGCCTTGAATATAATCATAATTATGATGTTACTGATGCAGAAAAAATAATAATTTGAGTTAGATTTGATGCAGACGATACATTTAAAGTAGAACTGTTTGCACTGATAGGATACAACCCGAGGGGAAGACCTTTATAGAGCACCCAAAGAATGCTTGTTAAAAATGACAGTGACATTAAGAAGCTAATTTCAGTTACCATGGATGGTAGGAAATAGTAATAGTACTACCCAGCAATAGTAGGAAACAGGATTGGATTGATTGGCTTGTTGAAGGAAGATGACAATTTTCTAGATTTACAGCCACTGCATAATTCTCCAGCAGGCACTTTGCTCAGAAATGAAAGACGACGAACTGAAACATGTTACTGATGTTGTTGTAGAAATTTTGAACTTCATTGTGGCTACATCTTTAAACCACCAGCAATTTAAGACGCTTGTTGAAGAGTACAGTCCAATTATGGTGATCTTGTTCTACATACCGATGTTCGTTGGCTAAGAAGAGGTAAGGTTTTGGCAAGATTCTGGGATCTGATTCAAGAGGTCAAACTGTTCCTTGGAGAGAAAAGTAAGGAAGAGCTATTAATTCATCTTCAAATTCCAGTTTTTATCTGTAGACATGCATTTTTGACTGACATTACTCAACACCTCAGCATGTTGAACTTGAAATTACAAGGGCGTCACAAAATCATACCCACACTAATTAAGAAAATTGTGTCTTTGAAGCAAAGTTGGATTAATTTATCAGTCAGTTACAAAAATCTAATTTTACACACTTTTCAGCACTTTCTAAAGTTGCACAAGAACAGCTTGATTTAATTAAAAGTGAATGGTTGATGCATCATTAGAAAAACTGAAATCAGATTTCTCTGCTCGCTTTCAAGACATTCGTCCTTTGACTCCACTTGTGCTTTTTGTTGACAGTCCCTTCACAAGTGACGTCTCTGTCAGTGTCATGGCTGCAAATATGCAGATACTGGGAGGAGATGAATGTGCAGTACAGCTCGAAATAATTGAAATGCAGCATAACATGGTTCTTCAGGACAAACGCAAGGATATGACGCCAACCGAGTTTTTGATGAAATGTGTGTCTTGTGATGAGTTTCCGCACATATCTAAATGCTGCAAAAAAAAAAAAAAACTGTTGACAATGTTTGGAAGCACTTACGTTTGTGAAGCAGGATTTTCTGCAATGACCAACAACAAGTCAAAGAAACTAAATTCTTTGACTTGAAAATTTATAAAGCCCTATGAGGACAGCTGTAACTCAGTACCAGCCACAAATAAAAAAAAAAAATTGCTAATTTAATTCAAAGTCGGATTTTGCACTGAAGATGTAAATTGAGGCTAAATAAATTGATAAGTTGGAATACTGGTTTCGAAATATACACAAATGATACTGTTAGTGATAATAAACAACTTTAGATTAACATCAGATAATTCATATTTGATATATCAATTAGCTAAAAACTATTGAAATTTGAAAAACGTGGGATGACACAATAGCATTTTAAAAACGTACTATACATGTCGTACATATTGAACAGTTTACATATATAAAGTTTTACAAACATTTACAATGTTATGAATTTTTTTTAAGAAGGCTAAAAAAAGGCAACTGTATTCAACTCATTCAATCTGATCTAGGTTCCTACTTTAAGATCCATCAGCAAGATAAAATAAAACAGTGTTAAACCCATTCGTACAATGTGTTTATAGTTTAACACAGATTTAGCGTGAATTCTAGGAGTTTGGCAATAAAAAAAAAACCAAGACAACCAACCAAACAAACAAACTATAAACAAAATCAATTTTATAAACATTTCTTTCCAACTTGAACTCACAGAGGGATATATTAAGTACGGGAATTTCCGTTATGACCTCGATGGTGCTTTTTTATTTGGGGTCAAGAATTGTTTCTTTGAGTTTATTTTTATTTCAAGCAATCGCGTGTGAATCTCCAATAAAAGACAACTACCACATAAAATACATAATTTGGACTAAACATCCCGCGGCATATTGACTTTCTCATTAGAAAAATTATATTGAATGCAGATGGAAAAGCAAAGAAATAACAAAAAATATAAATTATAAAAACCGAATACTGGTCTTAAATCAATGGATTGGACAAGGAATGAGTTCTGTTTTAGTGTCTTAACTAATGGTTGTGTTAGGACTGCCTACACTTTGAACTTACCCGCGTAATGACAGGGCGTGATATTATACACAGAAATAAAAATAGTCTTCTAGGTACGTAAAAGAAAATATTACATAGATTTCGATTTCGATTTTCGATTTTTATTTCTCCTCTGGGTCTTGAAAATTGGCAGTAATGTTACACATACGTAATATTCAAA
The DNA here is from genome assembly GCA_028829895.1 of Sinotaia quadrata. NCBI lineage: Eukaryota > Metazoa > Mollusca > Gastropoda > Architaenioglossa > Viviparidae > Sinotaia > Sinotaia quadrata. The sequence goes on from CM054178.1 coordinate 87,390,344, forward strand.
GGCCTTCACAGTTTTAGATTGAATAAACGGTTTCTGCTTCAGAATCAGAAGTTGTTAGAGCTACTGTTATGAGCAAAATCGTCCCATCGATAACCTTTATAATCAGAGACGTCTTTAGGAATAAAATCAGTTATTTAATCGGTTGGACATAGAAACCTCTTTTACCATTAGGACTGCCATTATGAATAGAGCCATCACTATGATCAAGGCCTCTATCAGGATTAGAGCCATCACTATGATCAAGGCCTCTATCAGGATTAGATCCATCATTATGATCAAGGCCTCTATCAGGATTAGATCCATCACTATGATCAAGGCCTCTATCAGGATATCAGGATTAGAGCCATAATGATTCAACAGACAACCTTTTATTTAGTTCTTCCCATTATATTATTAATACTAAATTAAATGTATATCTTCTAAACCATATTTGACTGTCGTAATGAACTTATTTAGTATTGTATGAATGTCAAAGTAATGGAACAACTCAGACATTATCCACTATCAATCTCTATGTTCTTTTTTTTTTTTTTAAAAAAAAAGAATTCATTGTCTCCTTTTTGGTGTTTTCCTAATAGATTAATGCTTAGAATTTCCTTAGATTGCTTTAGTTTCTTGTCTCTTTAATTTGACATTGTTTTCCTTTCTTGTAACTCACATAGCATTTGGCGGTTCAGTTACTGATATTACTAATTAAATAATTGTTTAAAATCATTTATATCATAATTCCTATGTCATTTCTGCGGGTGGCAAAGATAATTTCGTAAGTAGAGGAACACGCTGTCGGAAGGTATTTCCCCCTCCCCCCCCCCCCCCAAGGTGAGAAGCTAGATGTAACCTGGGGATTAGTGTCACTGTCATATTTGTTATTATTATTATTATATTTAATATTCCTGTTATAATCCCTTCCTGCCATGAAGTTATCCACTGTAAGTGTAAAGGTCATTTTAATAATTTTATTCCACGCATCTTCATTGCCAGCGTAAAGCTAAATTCTTATAACATTCGAAGCCATCATATATTATTTGATCAATTAATATTTGTATAACATTCACGGACATACAGACATGCTAAGAACACACACTTTCACATTTGATGTCATTTCATGGATATCACTAGCGAGTTCAATTAAATAGAAATTGAAGGAATATACTTAGTGTAAAGTGTATCTACATGAATAGAATGAATTCTGTTGTAATATCTATTAGCAATATAAATTATTGTAAATAATTAAAAAATGTAATCTAGGTATTTGCATACGTTATAGTAACGTCTCCGTCAGTAACCGTATACTTCGGACCATCTCTAATTAAGATGTAACATTACTACGATATATACTGTGAGAATACTATATATAGGAGTCAACAGGGTTTAGAGCTATGAATATTTGTATAATTACGTTTCCTTTGCTGTATTAATAAAAGTAAACAAACTGTATTTGTTGCTTGTAATGTATCTCTACATATACTATTAATACAGCAAAACATTATAATAAATTCATTTGCTTGATTGATATATCTTTGATGAGTGTAAATAAAATTCTAAAAACTTTACAACTACTTTGCTTTCTACAGTAAGGAAAAATCCAAATCTATTTATAACGTGGTGACGTTGTTGCAATGCGTTATGAAATAGGCCTAATGTTCTTCTGTCTGTTTCTATGTTTGTCGGTCGCTCTCTCAGATATGACCAAAGTTTTTCAGTACCTTCTCGTATTCTATGAAATATATGCTGATGTTTGCATGTAGTTACTACACGCATTTTATAAACCTATATTTAAAGCACACTTACACCCATTCATGTCATTACAACAAGATTCCACACTAAAGCTTGTTAACGCTATGATAGGAAATACTTGGAAACAAAAAGCTTATGTTTAGTGTAAAGTAAGGTGAATATCGTTGCAATATCTCTTACTATACTGGAAATATTGAAAGACGAGACAAAAAATCTTGTTTAGTCTAGTTGACTAAACAAGAATCTCGGATCCATCTTAATAACCTTGCTTGCTAATGTAGGGGGCGCTTTCGGCTTCCGCCGCTTTCGCGCTGGGTGAGGGGGTTGTGGGGGAAAGGAAGGGATATTTAAATCTTACTAATATATACTTTTAGAATACAAGATCCCAAGGGAATAGGGTTTAGAGTTATAAATATTTAAATAGGACTGTAAGCCTCACTAACCTTAAGAAAATGAGGCATTTCTTAAATAATTTTAAATATAACTATAGGCTTACTATTATCGTGAAAGCAAAATATACTTAGAAGTTTTTGCTGATGAAATAATAAAATTAAAATCAGAAATCTCAATGTACAACTTGCTTCAGTAAGGAGAAATCCAGTATGACTGAAATATATTTATAGATTCTACGTCACAACAATGAATTACATTGTCTCCTCTCGTTCTATATGTTGTGCTGATATTTGCTTGTACTTACTACTCAGATTTTATTTATTAAATATTTATTTAAAACTCACATAGGCCTACGTACACTTTTCATTTCAGTAACAAGATAACACCAGAAAGCTTGATAACTTTATGGGGAAAAAAATACATGAAAACTAAAAGAATGCATTTAAGCGTAAAGTATGGCTGTATCAACTAGGATGAATTTTGTTGCAATACAAAGTCAGATTCTTGGAAATATTGAATGATAAATACTATTTGAATAATCTGCTTACGTACATACAGTTTCGAGCGTTGCACATCGGACCACTCTGATTGGACGATATTTTTTCTTCGCTAACTTCGTTCCCTGCAGGAGCCGCAGTAGACTTTTTCATCTTTTGATGTACTCTGTCTTATATTGCTCCTGTATGGAGTTCCTCTTCTCACTTGACTTTAAGAGTGTGTGCTGCTTGGAGTGAAGGTGGAGGCGATTAGTTTTGTGGACTGCTGGAGGCAGCTATAGTATTATTTTTTTTATTAAGTATCTGCTTAAAGTGTTTTATAGGTCTACATATGTAAAACACATACACCTGTGTTTGTTTCTGTCAAGAAAGTGGTGAGTGCATTATGGACTACTTTTCTTATTATGGATAAAGTATTGAATGTGTGGAGAGTGCAGTGGGACTTGTGGCAGATGCCTGGTGTCAAAGATTTTTTTTCTTCATTATATAACGGACAGTGCAATGGGAAGTGTTGTTTGGCGTTTTCTGTTCTACAGCGATTGCATGCTTTTGTTTGACCGGAGAGCTTGGGTGTTGAATTTAATCTGAAAATGGTTTTATTGTGTAATGTGTTGGATAAGGTAGGAGATCATGGCAAATTGTGCATCTTATAAATCTGATTAATTTGTGTGAACATTTCTGATTTGTATACGGGCGTGTATAACTCTCTGTCCTGATTTGTACCATACTTTGCCTCGCCTTGTCGGCTGTTGATATATTTATTTCTTAATATATTTATTTGGTTGGAGATCCATAAGACTGTGATGTTTATTTTGGTTTTGTCTAGTTTTATGATGTAACGTATTATTTTGATGTTTGATGTGTATATACTGGAAATATTGTTTGTGTTGCATAATGTGAATATCATTTAGTATTTGTATGTTTTTAGTGAGGGGTAAGGGTGGGTGTTTGTTCAGCCGTCAGAGTACTTTTGATGCTTGTTTGCTTGAGGTTACTTGGGAACTAAAAACAGGCAAAGACTTATCCGTTATTACCTTCTTTGTGTCTAGTCATATTCGTATATTTATTCTTCTTTTTTTTCCTCCAAATCCAAGCTGTTATTGTTCCGAAACACGTTACGTCATTTCCTCCACATATACAAAGCGGCGATTCAACTGAAAATTATGCAATTCAACTTAGTGACGTCAATTTTCCCTTGGCGCGGATTACTTATGACGCACAATCGTAATCTTGACATGCCCTGCTCTGATTAAAATATGTTTATATATATGTTCATGCACATCACCTTGATACTATTACTGTCTTCATAAACGCCTCGTAATGTTCACTCAATAAATATCTTCCATGCTGTATTTTTTAAAGTAATTTTTCACCTTTATTAGTCAATTATAGTGAGCTCACTGGCTTTCTCTTGAAATTGAATATTGTGACTGCAGTGCTCTCACGAAAAATTTTAATATTTAATTCCGGTACCAAGGAAATTAGGTTGCTATGGTAGAAACACTGCCACATGATACTTCTGAATTTTAAATAGATACTTCCGACTTTTATGTTATCCGCTATTAGCCGATTTAAGACTGCTATGGGCTTCAGAAGGGAAGTGACAATTGAGATCGGAAGAGCTTAGCTTTTTCCTATAGCTGTCGACAGTTAGACGGACAGCAGGCGGTCGCGCAAAGATCATCGGAAATGATCCACAACTTATCCTACGTCACTTAGAATAATTTTTTTAAAAAAAGATTGACAATGTTTGTAAATCCACAAGGTTTGATGGAGGGCCGTCTTAACAACAGTATAGGCCCACTTGCAAAGCAGTACACTGGGGCCCCTACCTACACAACCACTCACAGAAATAAAATTGCAACTGGTCGATGTGGGGCCTTTATGCTCCTGAGGCCCTGGGCCTAGTGTGCCCATGAGTTAAAATGGGGGGAGAGGGGCATCAGCTTCGGGTTTTGTGAACTTGTTGCTGAGAAAGTATATTCGCTCTGAGCCGTTCGTTAGATGTTAGTAATTTTTGAAACGAAAAAAATGAGTACGTGAAAGTAAGATGGAATCATTAAAATGATATGTTAAGGAGACGAACAAATTAATTTTGTTTAAAACTGAAACATGTCTCAGGTAATGCAGTGCAAAGATGACTCTAATCTGTGTGACGCAGTTCTGCATATGTATGAGGCTTGGGTCGTATTTCCGGAAGGAATAAAACATTTGCGACAGACACGTTTTTGATAGATAGATAAAATGTATTTTCAGTGCGAAAGACAAGAAACAGCACTGTGACACTAATGCCACTTAGGTAATGAAAGTTATTATTAATTAATCTTTCATAAATAATTACAAGTGATGAGAATCTTAATTTTATTTTATTAATGATCCTCCAGCAGACACCACTTCACACAGGCGTTGTAATATTTCCTATCTTCCACAATATTAAAGATAAATATTTACTGTCACACAATCTCTCCGTAGGTGGAAAACGTTTTACTAAAGCAGAATATAAATCCGTCTTTAATCTATATTTAACGAGCCTCCATCTATCCACTTTCTTCTCCAACATAAGATTATCACTATGCATAGGAAGGTCAATAAATTTATTAAATCAACAATCAAATATACATGTGACAAATACAATGAAATATATTACATGACATCTCCACGATCCCACGTTTGGATAATTTTTTTATTTACAGTCTATCACATTTCAACAATAGAGTCCATAAAATCACAGGATAGTCTTATCAGAGGACAGAAATGGAGTTATTAGAGATAAGTAATACTAATATTTACTTAACCTAATTCAGCACTGTCTTAACAGTCCTTTGTGCACTTTGCCACAGTGTCACAATTTATAGTTCAATTCAATCTTGTCAGTTCCATATGTGTCATTCACACATGAACAAACACTGTTTCACTACTTGAGTTAGCCTGGGTGCTTCCTTTCACCATGCCAACTCCTTCAAACAAAACAATAAATGTAGCAATGTCCAACAACTTCTCTACACTAGAAATTGTTCAGCAGTCAACAATTCTTCTCACCAGACATTTGTAGAGTGCAGTGTATTCTTACACTTACATGCCATTCCCACCATTACTGCAGTCGGTCATAACAGTTTACAAACAATAAACCCCCGGAGGTTCATATTGCATGTGAAAATAGGCAACTGGAAAGGCTACTTGCTCACTGCAAAATATAATTAAGGAACAAATCTGAATTTCCAGTTTATCACTTTATAACGAGAACAGCCTTTGGGCTGAGATTAAAAATTTGCTTGCTGTAGAAAATTATATTCTCTTATCACTTTGAATTTGGAGTGGAAAGAGGTCACGTTATGCATCTATTTGGCAACAAGATTGGGATGACCAGATTCACAATAAATTGCACATTATCTATCTAGTCCTTTTTTCCAAAATACCTGTGAAACTATACAATCTAAGACTTGAAGATAAACTGTTATGTTACCTTAAAACACTCCATACCTAAGGTGCTCATATCTTCTTAGGGGGGAAGATGTCGCATAGCATCAATTTTGTTTGGGAACCCTTGTCTGTTGAGCATATCTTTATACATCATAAATTTACTCTTCCATAAGATACAAATATTTTAACTCTGATACTATGTAAACTTTATTTTGTACCATCTCGTGTGATCCATTGTTTCGCTTTCTCAAAAATTGAAAAAAAAATTAAATATACTTTAAGCAAAATTGATCTTTTCCATACTTCTGAATAACTTTACGGTATAATTCAGAATTTGCTGTTTATTAATAATATTTTAATTGACTATACCATTTTATGATCTGTTTAATTCTTAAATTTTAATCATGTCAACCTGAGTTTTATTATGTTGATTTGGACTGTCCCGCTGAGAGATGGCGTATATGATTGGCTCGCCAAAAAGATAAACAAACTAGCCTTATTTCTAAGATGACTTTGCATTTTCTTTCAATTTCTATTTTTATTTTTGTAAATTGCAGATAGCAGCAATGAACAATACAACATCAATCGAAATTGAAGCCTATCTGAATGACTTCAGTTACCAGCATTTCATTCGTGGGTTACCTACCTTTACGGTTGTCTGCATCATTTGCCTCTTGGGTTGTTTAGGCAACATCCTGGTTTTCGCTGTTTACCTAAGCCACTTTCCAGCCAGTTCCACCCGCGTGTTCATACTAGCCATGAGCGTCGTAGACTTTGCAATGAACACAGTAGGAACGCCAATGGGTCTATGGCCGAGGGTTTTCTTCTTTAACTTTCACTATGAAGGCGCATGCGCAGCAGTTCACGGAATTCAACGATTGTTTGTGGGTACATCAGTCTGGCTTCTCGGCTTCGTGGCTTTTGACCGACATCGACGCGTCTGCTACCCTTTCAGAAAGCAGATTTCGCCCTGCTTTGCCGTGTATCTGGTCATTGCATCTGTAGGACTGGGCAGTATTTTAGCTTTCCCATTTGTTCCTTTGTTCGGCGAGCAACAGGTGGAGACGGAAGTTGATGACATCAAGGGCACGATGTGCGGAGTCAAGGACGAATATATGCACACGGTGTACAAGGAAATCGAACAAGGGGTGAACTTCGCCACTTTTCTAGTCGTGCTTGCGATCATGATTGTAGCTTACGTGCGAATTGGCTTCCACGTCCGGAGGGCAAAGCGGTCACTCTCTCGGCGGTATCGCAATCGCCAAGTCTTTATTTCATCGACTGCAACGGATAACGAACATAACATTCACCTACAATTTAGATGTGGAGAAGCACTAGAAGATATCAGATACAACATTGTCATACCTATCACCGATGAAAGTGACCAATCTTCTGGAGATGTGGCGCGAGCCCAGACCTCACGCGCCAACAGTCGAACATCCACTGGCCATTTATTGTTTCCGCGGATTGAACCTATCAACGTAAACTGCGAAAATCAACTTTCGTTTACTGAACTGACTGACGCAAATTCACCGGCCCTGACCAAACAGCCTCTGCCCAGCAAGTATTTAAAAATGGCCGAGACGCGCATTACGACAGCCCCTTCACCGACAAACTGCTTACTTCCGGTGGACTATCGTGGGAACTCGAGAACGACTTTGATAATGTTCGTGCTGACTGTTCTCTTTGTTGTCAACTTTTTACCTTGGCTTTCTGTGGCGTGAGTAATTTGCGCATATGCGCATGTGACGTAAGCCATATGTATGTATGAGCATTGTGACCTGAATAATGTGTGTGTGTGCAGTATGACGTAATATTTGTGTGCACTGTGCTGTGGGTGTTTTTGTATGTCCTGCGATTTAATTTTTAATAATTAATGATACGAGTAGTAGCGAAGAATTCAAGGGGAGAAAGTCCATGTAAAAAAAAAAACCAGCTTGCCGTCGTGTTGAAGAATTCAAGGGGAGAATATACTTGTGAAAATAGTATGCTGTCATCATAAAAGAGTGCAGAGTTCAAAGGTGGGAGGGTGGGGATTCTTGTAAAAACTGCAATAGTAGTAAAGAGTGCAGAGTTGTAAGTGCTGACCTTAAATGCGGAGTGCAGAATTAGTGCTTCTTTTACGCGTCTTACATGTCCCTAGGTATGGCATACATATATAATCTGGTTTCTTAACTCCTACATAACTTTCTTAACTACTACTGCTACTACGACTGGATATTTTAAAACGTTTTTCTTGTCGTGGGGACTTTAAGCACTGTTTATACCACATCTGCAATGAAAACTTTCCATGCCCAGAAAGGGCGATAACTATTGGTTTACGGTGTTTCGCACTAAGTGTAGAGGTAGTGGCTGCGAGGAGTCAAGCAAAAGGGACAGAATGCACGAGACCCTTGCATGACAGCTTAGCGTTTTAAACCTCTCGGCAATCTAGCTTAGAAATATAAATGAGATATGAATACATCATGACAAAGATGTCGAAGTTTGTTTTAAATTTTTTTTCTAGTCTTCACTGAAAATTACTACAATTAAAAAACATACACAATATTTTACTAAAACTAAAGATGGGCATTTGATAATTAAAGAAACATTGTAGTTCATTTTATTTTCATCAAGCTTTGAAATAAATATTTACAATTACTGTTTCTTAATTCACTGAATACGTATTATATTAAAAGTATTCTTTATAAACGTGAAAATGTTTCTACAATAATTATATTCTATTACGAAGACGCGATTATCTGTCTATACCAAAAATTACGATTTAAATTTAATTTTAAAATTATCTCTTTTTTCGAAAAGGTAATTTAATATTAGATATAATTTAAGTTAAATTTGCGTATATTTATATGAATTAATAATTGCGAATAATAAATAAAATATTTTTTAAAGTTGTATCCCTATTTTATTGTTATCTTACATAAACTCTGATGACGACTAATTCTATTGACACCTTGGACACCTGTTTCCAGGGTTTTCTCATCATGTTAGTTTTACTTCCTTTTGAACGATAATTGTCATATTATTTATTTTACACATATAATTACCTGTGTGCATTCATTATAGATGTTACATTATTTAAAGTTTTTATGTATATGTATTCAGTTCAGATAGACAGACAGACAGACAGACAGACAGATAGATAGATAGATAGGCATGCATGTACATAAGTAAATGAGTATATGCACGACACCATACGTTAAAGCCTACATTCATAGGTGTGGTGGGGTAGGTTTAAATCTTACACACCAATGAGTAGCAACAGTGACAGAAACGCAGGATCACTTCTTTATCTGCTCTTCCAAGCAAACACAAACATGAAGTAATTTTGTATTCAACAATAATCTAAATGATAACTGAAGTATTTTTTTTTTCAAAAAAGCGGGATTATACGAGATGAAGTCTGAAGTAATTTTGTATTCAACAGTGGGCTTATCTAGATAATAACTGAAGTATTTTTTTTTAAAGCGGGCTTGTACGAAATGTTATTTGAAGTAATTTTGTCATTTACTCGTCCTCTCTCCACAGACTCATGTCGGACAACCCAACTACCGCCTGTGTCAAACTTTCCACTTGGGCCCTGAATCTTTGCGAGATCGCTCTCTACTTTCCCAATCTCAACAGTGTGGTCAATCCTGTGGTCTATGCCTTCTTCAATAGGCGTTTCCGGATGGAGTGTAGACGCTATTTTTGTTGTTCGTCTTACAAGAAGTGTACCGGTGTTGGAGAAAATTAAATGCACAAGTTCTTTCGACACCACAAGTGCCGATTTGACTGGTTCGCTACAACTGTCGCAGCTGTGTGTATTTACTTCAACACCACCACCAACGAAATCCACTATTTGACTTATGTCATTAAAATATATATTAAAACATTGTATATATGGGTGTATTTTATCCATTATTATTTTTAAGTATGTTCCCTACTTGGGCTTTCGATATTATTCATTTATACAAATTATTTATTTATTTATTAGCGAATTCTACTCATGATTATTATGCCTTCAAGCAGATGTTTGTTAATCTTTATTTACACGAATGAATACGATCTCATTTCATGTTTGTTTTACCTCATTCACACGAATGAACACGACCTCATTTCACGTTAGACTTCATTAACACGAATACGATTCAGTGGGGTGTACGCTTTATTTCATTTAGACAAATGTGATCTGTATTGGATGTATGGAATATTTCATGTATTCAGAATAACCTCTTTAGGATGTGTGATATATTTCATTTGCAATACATAATCTCTAAGAAATTTTTCATATGCATCATTTGTTCTGATATGATTTTGTTTGAATGTATGATATAATTCATTTATCCAGGTATGATCGCTATTGGGATATAGGACATTTAATATATTCATATTTGACCTCTGTTCATATACAGCATATTTCATTTATTCGTTCAAGATCATATTTGGAAATACGCTATTTTAATTTACTTAAAGTTAGTGGAATACAATGAGTAGCATTTCCATTTAACAAATAAAACCTCAAAAAAAGTATTATTGGCATTCTTCATTGGCACAAATATGACCTCATTTCAATGAATGGTATTCTTTGCACAAATGTAAATCTATTAAAAATTGTAATACAAAAAATGCAAATAACGCAATTAGGCAATTAAATAATTTATTCTTAAATATTTCGTTTATTTTTTTTTAACCAAGTATAATGATCTCTACTTCTACGTAGAGACATAAAGAACGTAATCCCTACTTCTATGTAGAGACGTAAAGAACGTAATCCCTACTTCTACGTAGGGGCATAAAGAACGTAATCCCTACTTCTATGTTGAGGCGTAAAGAACGTAATCCCTAAGCTTAGACTGAAAGAGAAACCGTCCGTGCTACGGCTAGTGATTACATAATCGCGCTGTTTGGAATGTCACAGCTGCGCGCTTTAGCCACGCCTCAATAGAGACAAATCATCGTCAGTCATAGTGCGCCATTTCATAAATAGGATTTAAAACCTCGCATAGCTGACTTATATCCCAATCACAGGCCAGTGCCAGCTGACCGTACCAAAATGATCCTATATGCCACAGCCACCCGTGTGGAAGAGAGCAGTGGTCAAGCTAGACGACACATCAACCTTGCAGGTGTACAATACAAAGTCTCACACACAGACAACCATGATGGTTTAGTGAGATAATAGTTTATTCTGCATGCGGGGTAAAATGTGTGAAACCAGTGGTGTGAGAATGTGAGCGTGCGGGTGTGTGAATGTGAAATGAGGGACGACCAGGATGAACAAACAATCAACCGCACTAGTTCCTACTTTCGCAAACCAAGACAGACTTGTTAAATACAATACCGAAAATAAATTCTGATTTGTTATCACTTTATTCTCGGTATTGGGCCACACTAGCAGACAGTTGTTAGTCATTCATCTAATAAGCCATTCAAGCACAGATTCATGGGATAGGGGACCAGAACAATGAAATGTTGAATAAACAAAATAAAAGTAATAAAAATAAACAATATACTGAAGACAGCGCAATGTTATCGAACCTCTCTCTGTGACAGCGCAATGTTATCGAACCTCTCTCTGTCTCTCCCTATCTAAAAAAATCGATATACTCGAAGCACTACCTCTATATATCAGTGCATGTGTATTATATATATAAATGAATGTTTTTAAATACGACAGTTTTAATAATTAACTTGCTAATACATTCAATCAAGAATAAATGTGTTCTGCTAGTACACAACGAGAGGTGTACTTTCACAATTTGTTTGATTTATTTATTTAATTAATTAATTAAGGAGAGCCCTACTCGAATAGTGTTGAAAACTTACATTTCATTGAACATGATCGAACAGCATGACATATGAACTTGACGAGTTAATTTTTGTTTTTGAGAGAGAGGCAAGAGATGATGGATTGTTAGATTGTGAACTGTGCACTTTTAATTAAGAACAATTAGCAATCAGAAGTTGTCAGGATGAAATCAGTTGTTAGGTCACACTGATCTGTGACGAGAAACCCCGGTAAAACAATTTGATTCCTACTTTATTCTTCCTCGAATATTAAATTTTAATTGTTAATTATGAAGCTCTTTTCCCCATGTTACTCTCAGCGTATTGATAAATGTAATTGTATTGTAGCGTCATACTGTGACTTTTAATGTAATTGTATTGTAGCGTCACATTGTGACTTTTAATGTAAATGTGTCATAAAAGTCTGTATTGTTTAATTACGTTCAGAACTTATTAGATTGGGGTTTGACAATTCAGTAATGATTACCTCTAATTACCAGACCGTCGCTCGAATAATAACCAGAGTCGATTACCTATGACGACATCTACAGGTGGATTAAAGTAATTAAATCTCAGTGCATGTGGGTTAATCGAATAAGTATAGATTCCTCCCCCCCCCTCAGTTATATTATGATAGTGTCATTAATGATTTTATGTCGATATGTCTAATGTCATTCGTCATACAAAACTTAGAGACAGGAGACACAAAAGTATGTATGCGTTGGTTATCTCCCTTTAGTTATTTCCTTTTTGGTATTCTCCCTTGACTCAAGTAAAGTTCTTTCTTTTAATGTTAGTGCTGATGGTAGTATTATTACCCATAGCGAGTCATTGCTCTGATTGCAGACCATGTCTTTACATGATAACAGACAGACGCTGCTATCTGTATTTTCAGATTGTCCTCTTTACGCGCAATAAAAGTACACCTATTCACATCTCAGGACTTTGCAAACAAGTATTTCCAAAGTATTTTAATGAGTTGCATTTCACAATACCAATCAGAAAATGAAAATATTACAGGTCTAATGATACTGATGATAAACACACAAACAGAAAAGTATAAATGAATCCACTCATAATTTGAACCACTGAAAGGCTAAGCGTCTCCATCCAATCACAGTCGATGTACAGTTGTCTGCATGGTGTAGTGAACGCATCAACGATTGGTTATGTTCTAATCTAGTCGGTGCGGTGTTCAACGATATTTATCAACTCAAGCACCCCTTTGGCTACACATTCGTTGCCAATCATGTACAATTACTTCCCTTTCAGTTTTTAATGATATTGGTAACCTTCTTCCTTTATTTCCACCACTTTCACTCTAATCGACTTGTCAAGTGAGTCAATCGCACTCTTGCTGTTTCTAAACAGCCAATAGGGTCATTAAGAGTGAATACACCCACTTACGAAACAGGCAATATGCATCACGACATATATTGCGATAATGTAATTCACAAATTCCCTTTGTTTGAACATTTTAGATTTATAAAAATAAATTGTAGAAATATAGATTAACAAAGCAGTACTCGTAAGGGTCAGATTTCTTTTAAAGAGGATATGTTTTATGCATCATAATCATTGTGTGTGTGTGTGTGTGTGTGCGTGTGTTATTAATTTTGTGTTTTTGTTTCCTGTGGGCATGTCCATTTTGAAAATAACAATAATTACAACAGAAAACATAGCCTCCCCAAAAGAAAACAAACAACAAAACAAAAAAGTGACAAACATATAGGATACATCGAAATGACATAAAGTCACTGTGTCCACGAAACGGAGGTTTTGGATGTTGCAGATGCTATAGCGATTTATGATAATTCTTGCGCATTTATATGATTTAAATTTATTATCCTTACTCCAAATCGTCGCTATGGAAAACTTCAAACTGCCTTCTGTGTCGATACAACCAGTGAAATGTTCTAATACACAGCGACACCTGCTTTCGCCTTGAACGGTAGTTAAAATAATGATTGATGTGGATAAGGGGATGCAAATCTTTATCGTGTTATCAATGCAAGGTTTTATTGTTCGAGTTTTAATAGTTAATTTAGTGAAAAGATTTCTTTAATTGGCATTTGAATTATTTAGTTAATGAGAGATTTTATTCCATGTTCTGTGTGTGTGTGTGTGTGTGTGTGTGTGTGTGTGTGTGTGACAAGATTATTCTATATTAATGAACAACGTTCCTCTAATATTTTTCCTGTGTGCGCGGAACTGGCTGTTGTTTGAGCTTGCTACCAAAACTTGTGCGCGGAATTTTGAAACTGCTGCGCGATATTTTCTAATGAGCTGCGCGGCCGCACACCTCAGGAAAAAAAAATTGTTAATGAGCATAGATCCTGTATAACGTGATATAAATTGTATTGGATGTAAAGTCGATAGATGTCGTTATATTATGATTGTCTTAACGTGCCTTCCCTACATCACAGTTTGTTTACGCTGTGAAACACACAATGAAGCACACCTACATCTACACACACACACACACACACACACACACACACACACACACACACACACACACACATACACACACACACACACACACACACACACACACACACACATATATATATATATATATATATATATATATATATACACACACACGCTCGGACACACATTTAATAAATTAATGAAAACTCAGAACGGTCCATGGGGTGAACGTTATTGGCGTGAACGTTTAGTAATAAAACTTGATATACAAAGTTAACACTATGGACAGGTGTAAACGCTGAGCGGAAATCAATATAAAGTGAGCAATTATCGCCAGGTAAATATTGTACAGAATAAAACTTGATATATAAAGTGAGCAATTCGGACAGATAAAGATTAAACAATATAAAACTTGGCGACTGACAGAAATTCGTAATAACAATGTAAATAATAAATGAGTAAGGAAATATAAGGAACACAAAAGGAGCACTCGAAGTCTGTTGTGGCGATGTACTGTTTCTCGACGACAAGCCACAATTTTCGGGACCACGTGTTTAACATTGCGCAATTGTTTTCTCTCTATAGATACTGTTACGTTTAGCCCACCAGACAAAGGATTCGTATAATTTGTATTCTCTCTATACATACTGTTACGTTTAGCCCACCAGACAAAGGATTCGTATAATTTGTATTCAACGTCGATAGTAATTTTTGTAATCCACCAGGAGCATTCCATTTTTGTAATCCACCAGGAGCATTCCATTTTTGTAATCCACCAGGAGCATTCCATTTAACGACTGGAGTATTTGATAACCATGGCTGCAGTGTTGTTTTTGAGAGTCGAAGCGCTGCATTGACATCCATTCGGTTTCTCTGTTTGGATTTTATGATTGACAGGGCTGGAAAAGTCTTCTCACACAAACTGGAAGTCGAAAATACGACTAACGATTTAATAGCTCTGTAAGTGAGAAATGGGTATTCTTTCTCCAGTGATATCCAAAATTGAGACAATGATTGCATTTTATGTTTGAACATGAGAGTGACAAAAGAAGACAACTATATCAGGTTTTATTTTTCACGAGAATTAAGTGCGCATGAGTTGACATCTTCACTGAAGGGATTATTAATCCAGAGGTTACCTTTGCGAGGATCCTCATTATCAGGGTAATAATGATTATAGTTTTGAGCTAACGCCCTTAATTGTTGCCTTATTATATTGAATATAATTTTCTGGTTGATGTCAGCAGCAATAAAAAATTCTTGCAAAAGCGGAAACATTTCATCTTCCTCTTGTATGTGACTATCCCAAAGAGCCAGCTTCTTTTTGAATGCATCCCTCTTATTTCTCAGTGTAAAAATATTTGTGCAAAACCCCTGAAGTGAAATATTAACTTCCTTGAGAAAGCTAAATATGTCCGCTATGTACGCAACTTTAGCCATCCATTCCTCATTCCACAAAGGCTCTACTAGGGCAGAGTTTAGCCATCCATTCCTCATTCCACAAAGGCTCTACTAGGGCAGAGTTTAGCCATCCATTCCTCATTCCACAAAGGCTCTACTAGGGCAGAGTTTAGCCATCCATTCCTCATTCCACAAAGGCTCTACTAGGGCAGAGTTTAGCCATCCATTCCTCATTCCACAAAGGCTCTTCTAGGGCAGAGTTTCGCTCTCACATATACTGCTTTACTTCTTCCCCCAGTTCGACAAGGCGTGAAATCATCGACATATTTAATTGACAATAACACACCGACAAATTATTTAATTGACAATAACACACCGACAACATATTTAATTGACAATAACACACCGACAACTTATTTAATTGATAATAATACACCGACAAATTATTTAATAGGCAACAATACACCGACAAATTATTTAATAGGCAATAAAACACCGACAAATTATTTAATAGGCAATAATACACAGACAAATTATTTAATAGGCAATAATACACAGACAAATTATTTAATAGGCAATAATACACAGACAAATTATTTAATAGGCAATAATATACAGACAAATTATTTAATTGACAATAACACACCGACAAATTATTTAATTGACAATAACACACCGACGACAATATCGCACGGGTACTAAACCTCAAAGGCAGGAATGACATGAGTGCATGAGAAGGTTAAATAGAATGGTAGTGAGTCACTCAAAACATCAACTAGCTCCCAAATAAATACATCCACTATCCTGAGAAGACATAACTAAAAAAAAAATCTCCTCACAACCCGTTCCACCCCACCCCAATCACCCGTCCGAAATCTACCCCGGTCGGAAAGGCTCCCCATAATTTCTGACAGTCAGAATTCTGGCCATTGTGGTATCACTTTTCGATTACAATAAACAATTCGCCAAATACTAAGCACAGGTAGATGTGAAAAATCCCAGTAATGATTATTACGATGATGGCAACGACAATGATAATGATAATAATGAGGAAGAAGTGGATACATTTGCTACTTCAACTGAAGAAATAGAAATAGTAGCAGCAACAGAAATAATAGAAACAATATTATTATTAGATTTTGTGGTATTTATTTTATTTCAGAGAAAAATGTTACTGAGTACATTGTCCAATTAAAATTTCTCAAACAATGAGATTAATAAAGTATAATATCTTTTTAATTTAAGCAGCAATTAAATATGCAATTATTTACATTCCTTTACAAGTTCACTGCACAAAAGAACTCAGACTGAAATAGAACGTTGAAATAATTCAACTGCTTTAGTTCTTGTCATCTGATTAAAATAAACAGATCCACGAAAATGATTCAAGACCACACATTGTACAGAACCTAGCAAAATAATTAATCAGAGTGCGTTCTGATATCTTGAAAAATTATTTTGTCTGAAAATTTCGAAAACAGGCAGTCGAGTGATCATGTATGGAGTTTTAATAACGCCTCCGTCAGTCACCCACACACTCCGGACCACCTTGGTATATTGTCAGTCAGTCTCCTTATGTACTGGTCTCATCATGAAAGCGTAAAGGCCGGGGTAACAATCTGTTCATAAGATATCCATTAAAATATTATTAAATATACATATTATTGACATACGATGTGTATATTTAATTGTACAATTCATAATTTTACACATTATTATGCTATTAAATGACCGTTAAAATGAAAGAATTTCAATTAAAATACATTTTCAACAAATTACTTTACTTCTATATTATATTAATTCCACCACCAACTTTGACATTGGGAATATCCGCTGTGACGAACTTGTTATTATGATTTTGTAAATGGCACGGCTGTCATTTGGAAGATATGAGACCTCCGAGGCTAATTGATCGTACGTAAAATAAACTACGGTATGTTTACTGTTCTTACATAAAAATTACACCGTAAACTCGACTTTTCAGAGGGAAGATACGAAAACCTAATCAAGCAAGCCAACAACAAATTAAATTGATTGGTTCGGGTAATTTAAAATTAAGAGGGGCCAATTTATAGCACTGCACCGTGCATAAGACCTACTAAGGTCGAGCACGGAATGTTTGGCATACAGTAAGGGTAACACAGTACAGTAGAGGCCTAATATAAAACCATGAATATTTTAAAGACATTTTTAATGTCAAGAATTTCATGGCACATTCATTCATGAAATTAAGCATAGTTGCCTAATAATATGAGATGTACCAGTTTACAAAGTTAATAATGATTGAATTTGCTTGACAATACACTATCCGAAATATTATTTAAGCGTTTACTATGTATGAAGACCTTTGAACTGTTTACGTTTGTTTTGACATTTTTATTTATTGATTGATATCATTTAGAATGATTGCGCTACTAGGAACATTTACAATCTAATATTGCACTAGATATTTAATAATTTGTAGGAACAGAATGGACAATAATATATAATAAAAACATTTTCAAATAAAGTTATATAGTACATTAACAAGAAATACTGAACTTAATTTTGCATTGTAATATATGTCACATTATATAGGATGGGAAAAAAGAGCATATAGCATAAAAATAATAATGTGTAGCAATTCCAAACACCAGGTACCCTGGAATACCAGCCTCATATTGACCTCTGACACATCCTTACCTCCCACATCGCTTCTCTACTGTGATGAGAAGAAAAACTCCAAACGTGCAGTATAGCTGAAAACACACTAATGCGAAAATATCTTCTGGTATATTGGGTCAGCAAAGAAGACAAAACAACAAAACAAATTAGAGGAAAATAGAAGAATATCTCGATGTCAAGTTTAGACCCCTTTATTGATGTGTGTGTGAGTGTGTGTGTGTGAGAGAGAGAGAGAAAGCAAGAGAGAAAGAGATTGTGTCTGTATTTGTGCAAGCGTGTCCGTAGGTTTACGTCTCTGAGCGTTTAAATGAGTGCGGGGATGAGGTCAGAGATGAGATATAAGGGACATAATAATTTTACTTTAAACAATTTCTTGATTGCGCAACTTAGTCTTAACAACATCCACACTAGTGCTGCCAGCAAAGGAGATGATGAGAGAACTTGCTTTCTTAGTCTCACTAAGTATTCTTTTAATTATTATTTTTTTTTACAAAAGTCAGAAGCAGAACAAATATATAGTCTAATAGTGTTGAGACGTCACTAAGTATTCTTTTAATTATTTTAATCCAAATTATTTTACTGATTTTTAATGCAAACATCTCTGACATTGCTTTGTTATGCATGCATATCCACGTAACTATAAAGCTTTAGTAATCTTCATGTTGCATTGATTTGTCTATCCATGTAACTGTAAAGCTTTAATAATCTTCATGTTGCATTGATTTGTCTATCCACGTAACTATACAGCTTTAATAATGTTCATGTTGCATTGATTTGGAAAAATATTATAACTGCAATGGACTTGACTGTTCCAGACTGAAATCACTGTAATATAAATGGTCAAAAGTTAAATGTGAAACATCCAAAGCTTTATTGAAAAAGAATGACTTTAGATAATGTAAGTATACACTAAAACCTGATCAAAGGAAGAAAAGAGAACAAAATTCGATAGCTTCATATTTTGTTTGCTTCCTTGGAAAGGACTATTCTCTGCAAATAATAATAATTGGTATGCACGTTAAAGGAACACTTTGTAACTCTTTGTCGAGTGGACGAAAAACATCAGCGTCTATATAAAGAAAACAAGAACGTTATGGTGAATGTTGGTTGTCCGAGGACTGTGACTTTCATCGAAAAATAAACTTTGTGTATCCTCAAAACATTTTGTCCGCTTTCTATATTTATATTTCTTGTATTTCCTTATTAATTTTATTATTTATGTATCGTCATAAATCCTCTCTGAGTCACAATGTTTTATATATTTTCTATATACCGTTTGCAAGTCAACAATCATCGCTTTATGTATCAAGTTCTATTTATAGCAGTGTATACCAACAACGACCACCTCATTTATTGTTTGTAATAAGTATTCTTAAATTAATTTAACAAATATAGGTGAGTTTGTAAGTGCGTGTGTGTGTGTGTTTGTGTGTGTTTATATGTTTGTAATAGCGTAAATAGCCTTTTATGATAATGTAGTGAAGATTTGTTAAAATAATTACAATATAGTGTAAACTTTCGGATTTATGAAAAGTTTTTGACAACACATAATACTGATAATACTTAGAAGCGCAATGCATACTAATAATATTGGTTACGCATTTCATTAACATTCTCATACAAACGCACATACTCACACAAAGTCACAATAAATCTCATTTAATCAATAAGTTAATTCATGTGAGAAGCATCTGTTAAACAAATTGAATATTAAAACTAGAACACTACAACCTTGCATCGATAACGAGAGATGTTTCCCCTTATTTGCATCATCCTCAATAGTAATATTAACGTTAAGACGGAAACACGTGTCTCTGGAACAGAAAGGTTCCCTGGGTGTGACGACGTGAAAGGGAGACAATTTCCAGCCTTTTCTGTAGTAGCAGTTTTGCGTTAGGATAATAAAATAAAGTTAAATACATAATAATTATCACAAATGTGTAGTCTTTTCTTAGAAACTGCCACATGCATATTTCGTTTTCGTGGCGACAGCACCTTTAATTTAATCAAAGTGTACGCTGAATGTTACTGTTATTTGTTGGTACTGGTATTTCTACATACAAAACGTTGAAGTGTTTCTATAATTACAAGGGATTGCATGCTAACGCAGAAAAAAAAATATTATCTTCCAAAACTCATCTTAATAATATTGCTTTGACACTTCTATATTTCAATATAGGGATTATGTTTCTATAAATTTATTTATAATCTCATGAGCACGCACGAAGTTTTTGTATTGATTTTATTATTGCAAAGGGTGTGATTATGAACAATGTTGCTTAATGCAAGTCAATGCATGTACCCTTAGAGACCTGATTTGATAAGATGTTGAGAACCAGGAATGCAATGAAATCATCCCATGACAAGTAAAGTCAGAATGAAAGTGGTGACAAGAAAAGGGGGAAATTATGATTAGCGTTAAAAGGCTGAGCGAAGGGAAGTACTGTATAAGCAAGATAATATATGTTTGGCCAATAGCGATTTGCAGATCAGCAGATTACTGTTACTGTAGAAAATTACTGACCAATAGCGATTGTTTGAAACTTGAAAGACGATGGTTAGCCTGCTAATGGTAAGGAATTATCATTAGAGTCCCTTATACTTTTATTTATTCGTGTGTTTTATTAATAGGCGCGTTAAATCCTTAATATTTTAATTTTTCTGTTTGTATTACATCTTCTTCTTCATCATCTTTTGTCCCTTGACATAATGTGGTCGTTGGGTCGCTGAGTACTGAACTGTTGACCTTCTCCCTCCACTTGTCTCGGTCATGTGCCAAAGTCCGTGTCTCTGCAAATTTTTCCCCCAGACCATTTTGCGATGTTGTCAGCCCACAATTTTCTCTGTGTGCCTCGTTTTCTGCCACTCATAACGCTACCCTGCAGGATTGTTGTGGAGACGTTGTTGGCTCGAGTAACATGGCCATACCATTTCATCTTTCTATTTTTGACACTGGTGAAGAGGTCTTCATATTCGCCAGCTGCACGTCTGATGGTATTACGCACATCTTCGTTTGTGATGTGATCTGTGTAAGAGATACCAAGGATGGTTCTGTAGTATCTCATTTCAAGTGCTTGTGTTCTGCGCTGTATTTCTGCCGTCAGGGTCCATGCTTCTCATTTCAAGTGCTTGTATTCTGCGCTGTATATCTGCCATCAAGGTCCATGCTTCACATGCATACAAAAAGATTGAGAGGACTAGCGTTTTCAGAAACCTTATTTTTGCTTTTAGACAGATATTTTTGTCTCTCCAAATGGGTCTTAGTTTTGACATGGCTGCAGTTGTCTGAGCTGCTCCAGACAAGACTTCTGTTTTTGATCCCTTGTCACTGATGACAAAGCCTAGATACTTGAATTGGTTCACTGTTTCTAGTACTTGTCCTCTGACCTTGAATATAATACATACAGTGATTTATTTCGTATATGTTTGTATTTGACTCACCTTTAGTTTTATTGTAATATAATACATATAGTGATTTCTCTCTGTACGTGACATTTCAAAAGAATGCTTAAATGTGACAGTGCACACGAATTGAAATTAATTTGGAGAGAAAAGTATTTATGCTTGATGAATTTCTATCTTAATCTGAAAATTTAAAATATGTTAGCTTCTTGACGAATTGAAAGTCTGTCAGTGAAAATAACTTGCTATTGAACTTGAACACAAAGTGATGTGAATATTCTGAAAGTGTTGACCATTCAATTGTTATTTATTACATGACAATGAGAAACAGTAATTACAAAAGAAAATAGCATCACAATCTTTCAAATTCACAGAAGGTTCATTTAACTTCTTGTAAATTAGATTAATTTAATCTTTGATTCTGCATACTGCTAAATTAATTGGAAAGTAAAGTACAGTTTAGCAATGTACTGATTTATTTCAAAGAATAAAGTTGGAATACTTTTTGTTTACAATGTGAAGTCATATGAAATGCTCTAGTTTGCTTTTATATTTCATGTTTTAAAAAGAAAAAATACAGAAAATACGTTCTTTCTTAAGATCATTTTCACTGAAAATGATTTTTTTTATTAAAGGTTAAGTCATTTTCAAATCATTATCCTTAACTGTAAGGTTTGTGACTGGAAATGTCAGCCACTCAACAAAATGTGATGGTCAAGGTCTCTACTAATAAATCTATACATGCAGGATAAGGTGGATATTCGTCTCCGATAATAAACCACTTATATTCCGGACCACCACGAAGACTAGATCAGCTACATTGTTATATATACCAAACTTTCTTTATACTCTACGGGTGTTGAGAATGCACAGTTAATAATAAGGGAATGCTCTCAAACTGTGATTAGGCTACAGCAAATAATTTTGCTAGTACATTGAAATTATTATTGTTTATATTCTCATAGAAAATGAATTTAGTACATTGTGTTTGAGGTACTGATTTCATTTGCAAAGACAAATAATTTATCGAGTGTTTAGTGTCCACGGGGATATTCTCTACCTGCCACATTATGTCAACTATAATTAGATTCTAATGCAGTGTATGCTCGTTGCAAACATTGCACTAGGATTTATTTATAGTTGCCAATGAATAGTACAGTACAACTAAAGATAGATTTAATCACTTTAAACAGGGTCAAGGTAAATACCTTTATAAAACATGCACAAGCTCACGCCCAAACACACACACACACACACACACACACACACACACACACACACACACAGAGTCGGTCTTAGCCGTAAGCGTCGAAACTTAGGAACCCTACGAAAAACGGATTTATGATTTTTAAAGTTTATTTCACTTATTTCATAAAATGTTATCTGTATTAGTTCTTTACTGCAATGATAATACATCGACATTATGCACGAATGTGTTTAATTAATTCAATATTGTTTCCTTTTTTGTGCATGTTGTCATTTTTGTTCAAGTTAAAAATACATATAAAATAATTATGATCTTTACCGGAATTTCCCGAACAAAACAGTATTCCGGGTAAGGAGACAGACTAGTCACTAGTCACTAGTCACTAGCCCGCGGGCCGCATGCGGCCCCCGACAGGGTCCTGTGCGGCCCCCAGAAGACTTTAGGATGTTACCATCATTTGTAACAGGCAAGGAGCTTTTAACATTAATCTGAACAAGAGAGTAGAACAGTGGTTTGCTTTCCCGTGGAAGCATCTTGTGCTGTGTTGAAAACAAACGCTGGATGCGGTATTGAGGTGAGAGGCTGTGTATTGGGCACTTGTTCAGTTCAGCTGATCAAAGGTGTACTGTTGAAATAGTAGTATCTGCACATCTTTGATGTATGGCGACATCAAATAGCATTAGAAAGAGGTCTATATCTAAACCCAAGTCGGCAGGCAGCCAGCTAAAGTTCAGTCTGGGGATGGGGTGAGGTGACACTGGGGGGGGGGGGGGAAGGATGGTGCAGTCAGTGTGTGTGAATATGTGGCTGTGGATGTCTGGTTGGAATGTACTGAATGAATTACACTGTTTCGGAGTGAAGTTGTTTTTAAACTACTGCCCTTTGATAATATGTCAGAAACCTGCGCATAAGAAGCCTAAATTGAAGGAAAATCATCAGTTTAAAGAAGAGTGGAGGCTAAATACTTTATGCGGCATTTTAATGGAGCAGCTATGTGCTTAATTTGTTGTGAGTCTGTTACTGTAATGAAGGACTTCAACTGCAAGCGGCATTACAAAACAAAGCAGCTGCGACTTTTGATGACTTAAAAGGCACTGGAGAAACAACAAAATTGAGCAACTTTTAAAAGGTCTGTCAGCACAGCAACATTTCTTCACAAAAAGTCTGAAGAAAACAAGTATTTTGCTGCAAGTTGCAAAGTAGCACATATTGTTGCCAAATCATCAGGGCCTTTTACTCACGGTCATTGATCTTCAATGTTCACCTGAACTGAAGTCATCATTTCAGCAGAACAACATTTTAACATTTTATGGAAGTCTCAGCTCCAGCACAAACAGAAATGTCAAGGACTTGGCTTGCAAGTTGTTGTCAGAATTCGGCAGCACATACTTGTGTGAACAAACGTTTTCAGTAATGAACATGAACAAGAACAAGCTGAGATCGAATTTGACGACAACAATCTCTGTTCGATTTTGAGGCTGGCAACTACAAAACTCGAACCAAATATTGATAAAGTTGTTAACAACACTCAGGCTCACCCTTCCCACTAATAAAGACTAAATCTAGGTTAATAAGGCAAAAACGAATGTATTTCATTATTTCTCTTGTCATCCATGTGCAATCTGACTTGCGGCCCTCCATGCACTATCAATTGGAAATGTGGCCCTCTGGCCTAAAAAGTTTGTGCACCCCTGGACTAGTGGTTGACTGAGCGTTAGATGGTGATTGACCAGTTGTAATCTTTACGTCGAAGCATTTTTCAGTTGTTTCTGTTAATGGTTATCATACATTTGTGATAAAACTGACAGAAATGTTTGATAGGAATAATTCTATAAATCATTGATAAAACTATTGGGTTTCTTTTGAATTTCCCATCAAACACCATGCGTGTATTTTCATTACGGATTTTCCCACGTGTTGTTATTTAAACCTTACTATTTCACTCAAACTGAAATGTAATGCACACTATTCTCATATTGTTTTAAACTGAATTATCTTCATTATATTATTATATAAATAAGAACTAGTGTAAAGGAACA
Organism: Sinotaia quadrata; assembly: GCA_028829895.1. Taxonomy (NCBI): domain Eukaryota; kingdom Metazoa; phylum Mollusca; class Gastropoda; order Architaenioglossa; family Viviparidae; genus Sinotaia; species Sinotaia quadrata. The sequence goes on from CM054178.1 coordinate 87,415,306, forward strand.
AGAGACGAATCTGAACTAACGAACGCTCTGACACACAAGGTTGTCGAGGCCAAAACAATATTCTACTCGGACTCCTGAAATGTAGAAGTCCGACTCCCGGTAGTTGATTATTAATATCATATGGCATAAAATTATGTATGTAGTTGTATGTATGAACATCGTATAAGTATTAATAAATGAAGAAGTACATAGATTTAATTTTAAGACTATTTTTAGAACTTTATTGCAAATTGTAAAGCAGCCTTCATAACAGATTTATTTGCTTTATAGAAAAAAATATTGAGTTTTAATATTTTTCTTTAATTCTGCAGATCTTGTCAAGGAGGGAAACTACAAATGAAAAGTAGTAGTTCTAGAGTAGTTGTAGTATCTAATAAAAATCATGGTTAAAGGGATATAATTAGATCAAAATGACAGTTTGGAAGAGTTAGCTCTCTTTCAATACAATGGACAGTACGATGATATTATATAATTCAAAAAACATTTTAATTTCAGTTTATTGTAATAATTACTGCTGATTATTTAATCTTGTTTTATACAGGTGAGCTGATGTTTATGAAGCCTCTTACCAGTTGTGCATTCATTTCTCTCCCAAAACACCTCTATGGATTCACAAAAGCGAAGTGTGTAGCTTGATTTTTGTTTGATTTATCTGGCACCTTTCATCGGACCTCTATAACATGAGAAGCATTCTAATGGCGATGACAACAACGATGATGATAATGTCAAACTATAGGAACACATAATCGTATATGATCTTTTCAAGGCATTAATAAATTATGTTACTGAATACTTTTATAGTGTACGTCGTATTAAATATCTAGTACACACAAGGAAATAATATACAAATTGTTAATACGAATACAACGTAAAATCTAATACCAAACACACACACACAAAAAAACATCTTTATGGAGACTACAAAACATATAAATTAAAACATAGTTTAGTGAGAATCTGAAAATGTTATGCCAGTGCATCTGTGTGCGTGCATGTGTACGAATGAGAGTGACTAGGCTAGTTTGACATTCGGTAAAATGCAGAACATAGCAATCTATGGAATTCGCTTCCAGTGCGTGTGTGAGTGTGTGTGTGTGGCAATAGTTATTAGGGATGCAATTATCAACTTCTGTGATGTTTTGCTCGGAAGTGGGCAAGAGGTTAATTTCCCACCATCTTGGGCTGCCTGTAACCTTGGCCTAGTCCCAAAACACACTCTTTGGTGTGTGCCCATTGAACAGATTGGTATTGTTTCATTTTCAGGTTATAAAGTATTAAAGGAAGGAAATCGGTTCAATACAATTAAAATATTAAAGTGTTATGGGTTGACTATAGTAATGTTATAAAGATTAATAGGATATAACAAACTCCAAGCATCTTTCTCAGACCTCATCTGCATTTTTAATGTTATTATATCTGTAGTATCTTCACTAATCAGCTATCTCAGATACATAACGCTATACCTACAATGTCTTTTACAGGTTCATATAACGAGTAATTAAATTGTGGTTTTACAGATAGTACAAACGCTTGGCGAATACATACAATGTAAATATATCAACACATATTCAAAATCCAGCTTGAAAGCTCAGGTAATCTTGGGGAAAGGAGGGGGGAATCAGAAGTTTATTAGTTAGTAATTAAAATTGACCTGTCTGTTTTGATTAAACTTGTTCCAGTTACTTTTTACTTAGTGCCAGTATGTAATTAATGAAACTTTAGTACAATATAATTCAACTTGTCAGTATTTATCATACTTTTAGCATCAGTGATAAATTCACATTTCACTTGAAGTAAAAGCATGTCCTATAGATAGCCAATATTCTAACCACCACTTCTAAATAATTACATTTATAAATAAACAAGACCCATTTGAATTAAGAATCTATCATCACTTTCGTGTGCTCTCTCCCAAAATGCCTCAAGAGAACGAATTAAAACTCACATTTTGACCTCAGTGTCATCCTATACCAGCATTTGTGACACATGAGCTGTCAATACAAATTGGTGACACTAATATTGATGCTGAGTGCAGAGTGGGCGAGTTTAATTATAATATAATCACGCACATGCGTGTTACAGTTATGATAAGCATTTCCACATGCAAGTGCATTAAATTTTTACATAAAATTTACTGGAAAGCGCGCAAGCATTCTACAATTGCAGTTCAGTTATTTTAGCCTTTCAAGAGAATAAATTTAGCGTTCATTAACCTTTACGAAATTATCATTCCACAATTCAACAATCATATAGAAGCGTAAATGCCTCTAATCTAGCCACCCTATCATCTGTCCACATGTCACGAGAAATAGCAATAATTACAATAATTCTACAAAAATTGCCATTCCGAAATGCATATCTTTATTTCAAGGTCATGAAATGTTAGACGTCCAACACGTTATTATGACATTTCGTCGATTAGATTCTCAAGCAAACTTAATCGTTTTTAATATTTTGCACCTGATACCATATCACTTTTCGTCAAATAAATATGCTGTAACCTTGGCCCTATGAATTGTTCTAATTATGCTTTTGACTTTGTACCAAATAATATATAAAAGCACCCAATGCCTATGAATTTTTAAAATTAATCACTAAATAATGCCTATGAATTTTTGAAATTAATCACTAAATAAAAATATGAAAACTGGTTTGTTGCTGATGTCTGTCTATGATCACTGGTGAAATTTGAAGGTAACTACAGTTCCTGTAAAATTTTAAAAACCACTCTAAAGACATAGTATAGAAATCTACTGTTAAAATGACGTCACCATCCAGTAAGCGGCGCCTTCGCTGTTTACTAAACACGAAGTGCACAACCAGATTGGACAAAATGCACGTTCAGTTTTTTGTTTGTTTTTTTTAAAAAGTAAATGACCCTGATCAGTCTATTTTCTTTCTTGTTGATTTGTTTTATTAAATTTACATGTCTGTCCTTTACTTTTTAAAGATTTAACATAATTAACAATGCTCATTTAAAGGCGGTTCCAAATTCATACCTACTAGAAATCATAGCCCTTATGAGGACATGATGACAAATTTAACAGCGGATATTCCCATTGATTGTTGGCGAATCTGCATTTACATTTTAGGTAATAAAAATACTGTTTTAGTTGCAGTTTGTTATTATATCGATCATATAATATTATAACAATATGAAAAAGAAGGAAGAAAAAAGAAAATAATTTCAAAATTATGTTATTATAGTGTAAGTGTTTCAAAATTTTGGAGCATACTTTATTAGCAGATTCTCACCCCATACGTTATATTTCACATGACAGAACATTTATATAAAGAAACTTACATGCACTGAAATCAGGTGGTCCGGAGAGTTTGGTTAATTATCGGAGACGATAGAAAACCATTCTCGCATAAATTAGACTTCCTCCTTTTATATTTATTTTACTTTTCTTTTGAAATCCTAAGCAAAGAAAATTCTTAAAATATAACGATTACTTATGGATTTATTCGAAACAGGAAGACGATTAAAAGGAGCTATAATTAATCGATTCCACTGTCGAGCTCAGAGAAGAATTTGGTTTAGCAAATGCACATATATGTACACATATGTACAGCTCTGTAAGTCCTCTGAGTACTTTTTTTTTTATATATAACAATGCAGTTCGGTATATTCTATTCATACTTAGTGCTTGTTTGTTTGTTTGTTTGTCTTGCGTTTAAATTGTTTGGATTTGACTTCGTTTAGTTTAATGAATGTGCCGAGATTTGAAAGTGTCCTCGCATGCATTGAAACGAAGGTTAATGGATTTGCGATGTTCACTAATTAGCATTTGCAAAATCGTATTTATCGTAGTTACAACAATGTTAAATCTGAAATGGTTTGATCGGGATTCAGTTCTAGGAGTAGTCTTAGAGTAGGGTCAGGAATGGACTTAGATGGGGACTTCCTAACTTTCTACCTCACATTAACAACCCATACTATAAACCCTGCTCCCCACTTATTTCATTAGTCTCGGTGATAAACTCTCAGTCATGTCATTTTAAACTTTAATAATAATTTAGGTAATAGCAATATTCTGTACTTTATTGTTTTAAATCATTATAAAATAGTGATTTCAAACTTATAACGTTTTAACTTCTTATATTTTATTTCACTCAGCCTTGAATTAGTGGTCCTAAAGTGCACTATGATTCAATGGCCCGACAACTCCCCCATCCCCACACACACAACTTGCGTTGAAATAAATTAACATAAATAAATTAATCATATACTAATATGAGATTGTAGTAAAATATATAAATAATTATATTATTAACCTTTGACTTTACATTAAATACGAAACCTTTAATAACTGAAATTAATTAAGCAATAACTAAACATATTTATTGTCTACTGAGCTACAACAACCGACATTATAAACTGTTTAGAACTTTATTGCAAATTTTAAAGCAGCCTTCATAACAGATTTATTTGCTTGACAGAAAAAAATCATTAGGCTTTAATATTTTTCTTTAATTCTGCAGACCTTGCCAAGGACGGAAACTACAAATGAAAAGTAGTAGTACTAGAGTACAAGTTGTAGTATCTAATAAAAGTCATGGTTAAAGGGATATAATTAGATCAAACTGACATAGATAGTTTGGAAGAGTTAGCTCTCTTTCAATATAATGGACAGTACGATGATATATAATTTATATAACATTTTTATTTCAGTTTATTTTAATAATTACTGCTGATTATTTGATCTTGTTTTATACAGGCGAGCTGATGTTTATGAAGTCTCTTACCAGTTGTGCATTCATTTCTCTCCCAAAACACCTCTATGGATTCACAAAAGCGAAGTGTGTAGCTTGATTTTTGTTTGATTTATCTGGCACCTTTCATCGGACCTCTATAACATGAGAAGCATTCTAATGACGATGACAACAACGATGATGATAATGTCAAACTATAGGAACACATAATCGTATATGATATTTTCAAGGCATTAATAAATTATGTTACTGAATACTTTTATAGTGTACGTCTATTAAATATCTAGTACACACAAGGAAATAATATAAAAATAGTTAATACGAATACAACGTAAAATCTAACACCAAACACACACACACACACACACAAACGTCTTTATGGAGACTACAAAACGTAAATGTAGACATAAACATAGTTTAGTGAGAATCTGAAAATGTTATACCAGTGCATCTGTGTGCGTGCATGTGTACGAATGAGAGTGACTAGGCTAGTTTGACATTCGGTAAAATGCAGAACATAGCAATCTATGGAATTCGCTTCCAGTGCGTGTGTGAGTGTGTGTGTGTGTGGCAATAGTTATTAGGGATGCAATTATCATGTTATGTGATGTTTTGCTCGGAAATGGGCACGATGTTAATTTCCCACCATCTTGGGCTGCCTATAACCTTGGCCTAGTCCCAAAACACACTCTTTGGTGTGTGTCCCAACAGATTGGTATTGTTTCATTTTCAGGTCATAAAGTATTAAAGGAAGGAAATCGGTTCAATACAATTATAAATATTAAAGTGTTATGGGTTGACTATAGTAATGTTATAAAGATTAATAGGATATAACAAACTCCAGTCATCTTTTTCAGACCTCCTCTGCATTTCTAATGTTATTATATCTGTAATATCTTCACTAATCAGCTATCCCATACTTACCTCTGTCTATTTAATGTTATATCTGTAGTATCTTCCCTAATCAGCTATCCCATAATTACCTCTGTCTTTTAATGTTATTATATCTGTGGTATCTTCACTAATCAGCTATCCCATAATTACCTCTGTCTTTTAATGTTATTATATCTGTAGTATCTTCACTAATCAGCTGTCCCATACTTACCTCTGTCTATTTAATGTTATTATAGCTGTAGTTTCTTCACTAATCAACTATCTGAGATACATAATGCTATACCTACAATGTCTTTTTCCTGCTCATATAACGAGCAATTAAATTGTGGTTTTACCGATAGTACAAACTCTTGGCGCATACATACAATGTAAATATATCAACACATATTCAAAATCCAGCTTGAAAGCTCACATAATCTTGGGGAGTTGAGGGGGAATCACAACTTTATTAGATAGTAATTAAAATTGACCTGTCTGTTTTGATTAAACTTGTTCCAGTTACTTTTTACTTAGTGCCAGTATGTAATTAATGAAACTTTAGTACAATATAATTCAACCTGTCAATATTTATCAAACACTTTGCATTAGTAAGAAATTCACATTTCACTTGAAGTAAGAGCATGTCCTATAGATAGCCAATATTCTAACCACCACTTCTAAATAATTACATTTATAAATAAACAAGACCCATTTGAATTAAGAATCTATCATCACTTTCGTGTGCTCTCTCCCAAAATGCCTCAGGAGAACGAATTAGAACTCACGTTTTGACCTCAGTGTCACCCTATACCAGCATTTTGTGACACATGAGCTGTCAACACAAATTGGTGACACTAATGTTGATGCTGCGTGCAGAGTGGCCAAGTTTAACAACCAAAAATTCAAAATTCAAAATTCAAAACCATCCAAAACTAAGCCATGAGAGCCTGCATCTACGCACTACCATACACGAAAAATACAGAGCTTTTTAAACAAACAGGAGAACTCACCAATGTTCATAGAAGGGACAAACAAACCCTATGAATATGGGCCAACAGAATCCAACTTGGAGACAGCTTTCCCAACAAAGCCCTACTATCCAACGCAAAATGGGACAAAAGGGGATACGGGTTTAAAACATCCAAAAAAGAAAAAAACAGACCAAGTGGACAGTCCATTATATACCGCTTTATCAAGTCACACAAAAATTTCTAAATGAACTTAAACTTCCAAACATACACACAGAAACCCCACTGTCAACAATAATTTCCCCTTGGGAAGTAAGCATCCCCCCCCCCATTCGACACATCACTCTTAAATGTCAACACATCAACAAACACTACCCAGACACACTGATGGTTCCAAAATAGTTACACGAACAGTGTCAGCTACCTTCACACCAAACTGCCTACACATACAAACCCTACTCACTCCACTCAATAATGGCAGCAGAACTGACAACCATAAATTGGTCCTTTCTAACATTCGATCATCAACCCACCCTCCACCCAACATACTAATACTCACAGATTCATTCTCATCTCTACAAGCAATTGCAAACCCAAACACTCCAAATCGAAAACAAGAAATAAGAATCCTCATGGATTAGGAATTAGGAATTTAAATCCGGATTTGATAAATCATTTTATTTTCTATCTTTTACTATTGCCTTGTGACTACGTTAATTTTTTTTTATTTGCAATTGTTAATCTTATTCGTTGCATTGAATAAATTCGTTATTATTTGTTAACACTACTCCTTCCGTGTGTTCATTTAGGAAGGAAATCTGTAGCTTAAGGGGTGGGGGCTAAATTTGATTATATTAAGTCAGTCATTACATATTTTGGGAAGTGTTCCTCCCTGAGTTAAAGGAGATGTATGGGGGCCAGACAACTTATCAGTCTTAAGAAGTGTTCGAACTTGCAAAGAAGGTAAGAATTTCTGAACGGGTAATACTCAGGGACGGAATGAATAGAGCAGGGGTCGGGAACCTATGGCTCGCGAGCCAGATGTGGCTCTATTGATGGCTGCATCTGGCTCGCAGACAAATGTTCGATTATATAAAAAAATGTTTCTTTAGACTTCTTTACTCTACATATTAATTACATATCAATATTTCATTCTACAAATGAGCTAAAGTCTACTAAAGTCTCAACGCCTGCATGAAGCTTAACCTCACCACGTATCAACCAGACTACAAAGCCATCAGCAAAGCCATGCAGCACCAGAAGTCACATTAATGGTAAGAAATACTCATTATTGATTAGCAACAGCATAACAATGTTATTAAAAAGAATTCAGAGACATAATTATTGTACTTTTAGTGTTGAAATTACGCAAAATGCACACATTTACTTGAATTTTTAGTTTTAAACATAATGTATGGCTCTCACAGAATTACTTTTCAAAATATGTGGTGTCCATGGCTCTCTCAGACAAAAAGGTTCCCGACCCCTGGAATAGAGTATTTAATGAGTATTGTTCCTGGGGTCTGGTTTCTCCGACTGCAATCGACAAAGACCCGTCACGGGTGGGATTAGAAGGATTAATTGTTTGGAAAATAATCGCTTAAACCCACCCTTACCACACCAGGTGTACAAAAATTCAAATACTAATGTCATCAAACAATAAATATGTCGTTTCCTCATACAAAAATAACTTGAAATTGTAGCGGTTATGTTACCCATAATACAGTGTACTTTACAGTATAAAATGAAGCTCATTAAATTCATACAAGTTATTTGAACTTATTGTTTAGTAAAAAGTTTTTATTATTATTGGTCTGTTTGTTTTTGTCATTATTAACCAACAAGTGATAAGATAAATTGTAGTTGTATTCATGATTAAATTCATACATTTTATATGAACTTATTTCTTTTTGTAAAGTTTATATTATTAATGATTTATTTGTTATCTGACCACTATTAATCACAGTGAAATATTCAATTGTAATTGTGCTCATTCGAAATCATAATAAGTCAATAATTGTACAAAAATTGCCATTCCGAAATGCATATCTTTATTTCAAGGTCATGAAAGGTTAGACGTCCAACACGCTATTGTGACGTTTCGTCGATTAGATTCTCAAGCAAACTTAATCGTTTTTAATATTTTGCACCTGATACCATATCACTTTTCGTCAAATAAATATGCTATAAAATCCTTGGCCCTATGAATTGTTCTAATTATGCTTTTGACTTTGTACCACATAATATATAAAAGCACCCAATGCCTATGAATTTTAAAAATTAATCACTAAATAAAAATATGAAAACTGGTTTGTTGCTGTTGTCTGTCTATGATCACTGGTGAAATTTGAAGGTAATTACAGTTCCAATAAAATATTTTAAAACCACTCTCAAGACAGTGTGTAGGAATCTACTGTTAAAATGACGTCACCATCCAGTAAGCGGCGCCTTCGCTCTTTACTAAACACGAAGTGCACAACCAGATTGGATAAATGCACGTTCAGTTGTTTTTTTTTTTTTTAATAAATCCCCTCTCCGTTTAAAATAAATGACCCTGATCAGTCTATTTTCTTTCTCGTTGATTTGTTTTATTAGATTTTCTTGTCTGTCCTTTACTTTTTAAAGATTTAACATAATTAACAATGTTAAAGGCGGTCCCAAATTCATAACTACTAGAAATCATAGCCCTTATGAGGACATGATGACAAATTTAACAGCGGATATTCCCATTGATTGTTGGCGAATCTGCATTTACATTTTAGGTAATAAAAATACTGTTTTACATGTAGTTTGTTATTATATTGATCATATAATGTTATAACAATATGAAAAAGAAGGAAAGAAAGAAAGAATATTTGAAAAAAGTTGTTTTATTATAGTGCAAATGTTTGAAATTTTGAGTCATACTTTATTATCAGAATTTCACCCCATACGTTATATTGCATTAGTAAGAACATTTATATAAAGAAACTTACACGTACTAAAAGCAGGTGATCCGGAGAGTTTGGTTAATTACCGGAGACGATATGGAAACCATTCTCGCATAATTAGACTTCCTCCTTTTATTTTTTTATTTTTTTACTTTTCTTTTGAAATCTAAGCAAAGAAAATTTTTAAAATATAACGATTACCTATGGATTTATTCGAAACAGGAAGACGATTAAAAGGAGCTATGATTAATCGATTCCACTGTCGAGCTCAGAGAGGAACTTGGTTTAGCAAATGCACATACATGTACACATATGTATAGCTCTGTAAGTCCTCTGAGTATTTTTTTTTATATATAACAATGCAGTTCGGTATATTCTGTTCATACTTAGTGCTTGTTTGTTTGTTTGCTTGTCTTGCGTTTAAATTGTTTGGATTTGACTTCGTTTAGTTTAATGAATGTGCCGAGATTTGAAAGTGTCCTCGCTTGCATTGAAACGAAGGTTAATGGATGCATTTATGAGGGATTTGCGATGTTCACTAAATAGCATTTGCAAAATCGTATCTTATCGCAGTTACAACTATGTTAAATCTGAAATGGTTTGATCGGGATTCAGTTCTAGGAGTAGTCTTAGAGTAGGGTCAGGAATGGATTTATATGGGGACTTCCTAACTTTCTACCTCACATTAACAACCCATACTGTAAACCCTGCTCCCCACTTATTTCATTAGTCTCGGTGATAAACTCTCAGTCCTGTCATTTTTAGATCGCTACTTCCGTCTCTGCGGCCCGTGAATTAGACAAGTACAGACTCACATACACACTGCCTGCTGTGCATAATAGATTTTCACTACAAACAGCGGCTATTAAGGATTTTAATCTTTCGACAGAATGTCGTTGGTGTCGCTTTTCTCTGGTGACGGTAACAAGCACTTTGAGAACCTCGACGGAACGCTCAACACATCCACATGGTTACCTCTACATCAGGGTTGCTGGTATGGATTCGCCCTCTTCCCCTTCGTGAGCACGTGCTAAGTAGATGGCCCTAATACGTACGGTAACAGTTTAGGTGCACGGTGTGTCACAATGTGTCGCAGTTCGTCACAGTGTCACGAGTGTAATATACGAGCACCAACGAGTATTGAATGGAATCTGAAACACTGTTCTTTTGTAGGAAGTGCATGCCTACATGCACTTTCACTTCCGTTCCCACAAGTCTTAATACATGTAAGTGTTTACTTGTGCGTTCCAAAGTCAATGTGCATACTAGATAAAGTGATTGCCACTAGGATACTAAAATTAGCCTAGAGGTAATAACTCACTGTCTTAAAATTGCATATTAATCCTCAATGGGACTTCCCGCTAAAACTAAAAATACAAAGAATTGTGTGTAATAGGAGCGGGGTGGGGGTGGGGGGCGGGAGCAAGGGATATTGTGACATTGGTCCATTTGAAAAAAATAGTAGTCATTTAATGACACCCATAACGCAGTCTGAGTATTTAGAAATATGTATTTCTGCTTTTTTTAAAAACAAATTTAAGCACAAAGATACGCAACCCTTTGCGATTATTGCATTTTCGGAAACATTTTCTTAATAGGCCTTTCGCCACATACTCGGGGTAAAACGCCCTATCGTCTGGTCTGGGGCATGTCGCGAAAGGTTCGTAGGCTTAGAAACGATCAATCAATGAGAGATACAGAGAGAGAGAGAGAGAGAGAGAGAGAGAGAGAGAGAGAGAGAGAGAGAGAGAGAGAGACAGACAGACAGACAGAGAGAGAGAGAGAGAAATAGAACAGGGAGAGAAAATAGAGAGACGCGGATAAGTAGAACAATGGTGTAACTGATGTTTGTTTATTTGCATTTATTACAATTGTAGTCAGCTTCATTTTTATCATCATCATTGTTTCCTTTTTTAAAATCATTTATGATTTTTTAAAATAATTTAATGATCAATGATCAATAAACTAGATCAATCAGAGTCACAGTTATGGCGCACATAGGGTCCTATTGCTGCAGTGCATTTTTCGTGTGACCACTGGCTAAAGATGACGCTGACAATCCAATCTTCTCTTGGTCTTCTGTTCGCAAAAATCCCCCCCCCCCCCCCCACCCGACTACGCAATGACATTCAGTTTTTGAGTCCGAATTATCACTGTCTTCTTTCCCTTTTGAGTCCGAGTAATCGACTGTCTTCTTTCCTTTCTCTTTTTAAGCAGATGAAACTTTCTTTGCTTTTTCAATAGCTTTTCTTGTCGAGCAGCCATTTTCTTCGTCAGGTTTTCTTTCAGTGATTTTTTTGTAGGGTGATGCTGTGACCACCTCGGCTCTTTCTGCTTTATGGCTCCTTTTTCTGCTTTATGGCTCCTTTTTCTGCTATTGGACGTTTTCGGTGTGGAACACAACTGTTCTAGAACCATCTTAAGCATGATGCCTGGGTCCATTTGTAGGCAGAGCAGTGAGAGCAGATGTGCATGGTGCAGCAGTGGGGTCCGATGTTCTTGGTGAAGTGGGGAATGTTGTGCTTAGAGCAGTAGTTGGGGAGGGGGGGGCTGATCTGCTGAGCACCACACTGGGGACCGGAACATCGGTGACTTATAATGTTGCGAAATCATCATCTGTGACGAGACTGTCTTTGTATGGCCAAAGGCCACATGCTCCCAAACCATTTACTGCTACCGCTACTGTGGCAGCTTCCTGGTAGGCCTCGCCAAAGATCCCAGCGACGTCAAAGAAAGTTATTCTCTGTCCAGAATGAGTTGACATCCAGGAATCTGCAGAACTGTTGTTTGCTGGATTGAGTGGTTTGAAGGTCTTGTCACGTGACTGTAGCTTGTGTGTTGAATGCGAAGGGAGGGTGATCATGTGGATGCCATTCTCACTGGCCAAATCAACTGCATCAAGAGTTTTATGACTATGATGGTCATCCAAATGATGATATGGGGTTCTTCTACAAGGGGCTTTGCATGTTTCAAAGAGTGATATGGGGCTCCTCCATAAAGGGCTTAAACTTCTTAAGAAATTGTTAAATTGTTATGTTTTGTTTTTCTTATCCCGAATAATGAGAGAGAGAGAGAGAGAGAGAGAGAGAGAGAGAGAGAGAGAGAGAGAGAGAGAGAGAGAGAGAGAGAGAGAGAGAGAGAGAGAGAGAGAGATGCCTTACGGCTTACAAAAGATAATCATAGAACACAAAAAGTGATCGAATAACTTTTGTGAGTTATGTGTTACTGGCCATTGCTTCCAAGGTGTTGTAAAGCAACTTACAATGATATAAATAGATTTCAGTAGTTTCGGATTTCCCCTCAGTAAAAATAGTGCACTGATATTAAAGTTTAGATTTTATTTTACATTAATAAAATTTACTAAGTAGCCAATTTTATAATTAAAATTTATTTATACGTGAAAGTTACAAATATTATTACACTGAAAAATAAAATACCAGATACTCGTTTCTTTTAAAGTTAAAGAAGTAATTATTAGTATACACTTATTCAATGCTTGAAACCCTGTTTTCTAGTGAGCTCATATTCTAACAGGATATATATCGACGCTGTTCTCTACTTTATTAAGAGAGGTCCGAAGTATATGGTTACCGACGGAGACGTTTAAACATACATGTACGCTTACTAGACTACTCCCTTTTATTCGCCGTTACATATCTTTTAAGAAAAAGTAAAATATAACTATATCAAAATGTCTTTATTGCCAAAACACATATTTACAACAATAGCTACTCTGCTTTATGATACATATTTTCATTTATAACTCTTTCTTTTTCCTTATAAAATTATCATTTTTGGTGGTGATTAAGATTGAGTTTGTACTTGAGGTTAATAAATATGTTAACTGTTGTGTTTGTACCCGATATATTCATAGTAAGTGTACTGGAGTGCTAGTGTGAAGTGTACTGGAGTGTAAGAATTTATGCACACCTGCATGTACGTGCATGAAGTTAGGTGATCACCTTGATATCGTCCTATATTTTAGGAAGGCATTTAACAAGGGACATAATCACATGCCCCCACACATACAATCACACATTTTATTAATAACTCTCAACAACAAAAGAAAGATTAAACGAACCAATATTTTTACTTTGCAATTTTTTAATACAAACATAAAATACCACCACAATAATACACCAATAAGATATATTGCTCTGTTGTGAAAATTGTCCATTCTTGATGCATACTGTGACTGTCATTTATCACTTGTTATAGTTATCGCAATGTTAGATTTATGAAGAATTTCCAGAATTACCTAGGCCCTAGGGGATCACATCTCGGGCGAGACTGTAATATTTTAGCCGGAAATAAAACAGAGTTAACTGATCGATATCAAATCACCAAATAACAGCATATCATAAAAAGTCAATAGTTTTCTAAATTCCTATTTCTATTTAATGAATTTTTCTGAGTGTTGACAAGAAAATCTGCTCCATTACGAACAGAAAAGATTAAGAAATATACATATACAGTATGATTTTAAATTTAGGAAACAGACATACAGATACATTTCATCATAGACGGACCTATTCTGAGAACAAAACAGATACGTGAACAGAAAACATGCATCTTTCAGTCACAGCTGACTGTGGGTTGAATCTCTGTCGTGACGTAATAAATTCATCAATGATTTGTGTGCATTATCTTACAAAGCCAAATAAAATCCCCCAAACAAATAAGTATAAAATCTCACAGAAATTAAATGCTATTTTACACAAATTTTGATGACTAACACAATCGCTACTACTCAGGATTTATTTAAAATAACACTGAAAAAAATCTTTGGCAGCTTGCGAGATTCGCTTCAGACAGCATTGCGAAAAGTGTTCTGTGTCATTTATAGCAGAGTAACACTAGGCTAAAGAATCACCTACATAAAACTATGTCAGAATATGTTGGGGCACACAGAAATTTGGAAAAAAAATCACGTGATCACTTGCGGCAGTCAGTCCCTGCCTGCACATTAGATTACGAGTTAGGCACAGTTACACACTTCTTATGCAGTGCTATAACACTCCCCATGAAAAATAAACTAGATAAATTGAACAGTTTGGTATGGTATTGTTTCATTTTCAGGTCATAAACTATTAAATTCCAAATGAGGAAAACGGTTCAATACAATTAAAAATATTAAGAGTGTTATGATTTGACTATTGTGATGTTGTGAAGATTAAAATAATTAAACTCTCCCAGACTAACCTCTGTCTTTTAATGTTATTATACAGGGTGGCCCAAAAGTAGGATTGCAGTTATCACGTAGACTATTTATTTGAAAATTCGACACTAAAACAGCTGGAAATTCGTTATACCTGTTAACATAAACATAAACAATTTAATCTCTCAGATGCTCAAAATGTCCTCCTTCAACATTGCAACATTGGTATTAAGCAAGTAACTTCTATTATATAAAAGGTAGTTTAATAACTGTAAACCTACGTTTAGGCCACCCTGTATATGTTGTTTCTTCACTAATCAGCTATCCCAGACTTACCTCTGTCTTTTAATGTTATTTATATATGTTGTTTCTTAACTAATCAGCTATCCCAGACTTACCTCTTTTAATGTTATTATATCTGTAGTTTCTTAACTAATCAGCTATCCCAGACTTACCTCTGTCTTTTAATGTTATTTATATATGTAGTTTCTTCACTAATCAGCTATCCCAGACTTAATTCTGTCTTTTGACATTATTATAGCTGTGGCTTATTCACTAATCAATTATCCATGATACATAACATTACATCTATTATTTTATTTTTACCAAACCACATAATTAGCAATTTAATTTTGTTTATTAAGAGAGTTCAAACGCTTGTCGCATCCCTACAATGTAAGTACATGAACATATATTAAAAATTCGGCTCGAAATCAGTCCGAAATATCTGTCTGAAAACTCAATAATCCTGTAGAACAAAATTCAGAACTTATAGGAAGTAATTTAAATTGATCTATCTATTTTGATTAAATATGTTGCAGTTACTTTTTACCGAACGCCAGTATGTATGTATGAAACATTACTATATCAGCTTTCAGTGATTCTGTGTTCTTGCGGTAAGTTGCTACAATATTAAATACAATGTATTTCAGCATGAGGATTTTATCATGCACTTTGCTTCAGTAATAATGATATATTTCACTCGAAGTAAAACCATCCATTATAGATAGTGTGATTCAAAAAATGCAAATAAATGTAAATAAATAATTAAATATTTTCTTTTTAAATATTTTATATTAATTCAAACCAAGCAACATTTGTTTTAGTTGTTACATAGATTTGTAAACAAAATAATCCTTAAAAATTTGAGAGAAGAACAGCCTGTGCTAGGGCTGACGATTATATAATTGCTATTGGCCAAACATATATTATTTTGCTTATACAGTACTTCCCTTTGCTCAGCCTATTAACGCTAATCATAATTTCCCCCTTTTCTTGTCACCACTTTCATTCTGACTTTACTTGTCATGGGATGATTTCATTGCATTCCTGGTTCTCAACATCTTATCAAATCAGGTCACTAATGGTATATGCATTGACTTGCATTAAGCAAAATTGTTCATAATCACATGCTTTGCAATAATAAAATCAATACAAAATATTTGTGTGTGCTCATGAGATTATAAATAAATTTATAGAAACATAATCACTATATTGAAATATAGAAATGTCAAAGCAATATTATTAAGATGAGTTTTGGAAGATATTTTTTTTATGAATTCAATAATTAAAAGAATAAGAAATTCATCATTTTAAAGTTATCTTCTAACCCAAATATTAAGAGATATCCACAAATTAATATCAATACTTTTCCTAGAACAATTACTAGATTCACACATCAAGCATTAATAGTTTACACTTAAAAAAACAACATTTAGAATAAGAAAGGATAAGAAAGAATAAACATAAGAATTTAACACAAATCACTAAACATTTCAAAATTAAAATATATATATATACACCAACAACAATCACTCTTCTCACAACAACAAATACAGCCACAGAAGCAGACAGGATACCTGATTACAATCCACACACAACTGCAACAAACAACCCATCCCCAACATAAGAGGCGGCTTATATATAAAATATAATTTTAAAAAAAAGGGTGGGGGGAATCCTCCTCCAGAGCTCTACTCCACAAGGCGACTGCTACAGGAGGCTACCTGTGTGTGTGGGGGGGGTGGGTGGGGGGCTGATCTGCTGGGCACCACAGTGGGGACAGGAACATCGATGACTTATAATGGTGCGAAATCATCATCTGTGACGAGACTGTCAATGGCCATATGATCCCAAACCATTTACTGCTGCCGCTACTGTGGCAGCTTTCTTGTAGGCCTCACCAAAGATCCCAGCGACGCCAAAGAAAGTTATTCTCTGTCCAGAATGAGTTGATATCCAGGAATCTGCAGAACTGCTGTATGTCAGTTATATGCTACGAGCCATTGCTTCGAAGGCGTTGTAAAGCAACTTACAATGATATAAATAGATTTCAGTAGATTCGGATTTCCCCTCAGTAAAGATAGTGCAGTGATATTAAATTTTACATTTTATTTTACATTAGTAAACCTTATTAAGTAGGCAATTTTGTTAATTAAAATTTATTTACACGTTAAAGATACATATACTATTACTCTGAAAAATAAAATAGTAAGTATTTGTCTGTTTTAATTTTAATGAAGTAATTATTAGTATACACATATTCAATACATGAAACCCGGTTTTCTAGTGAGCTCGTATTCTAACATTATATATATTGATGCCGTTCTGTACTTTATTAAGAGAGGTCCGATGTATATGGTTACCGACGGAGACGTTTAAACATACATGTACGCTTACTAGACTACTCCCTTTTGCTCGCCGTTTTCTTTCTATTTTTTTTTTTTAAAAGGAAATGTAACTACTTCAAATCTTCTTTATTGCCAATACAAATGTTTCCACAATAGCTATTCTGCTTTATAGAAACACATTGTTATTTATAATTCTTTCTGTTCTCTTATAAAACTATCAATCTTAGGTTATGATTATCACTGAGACAAGAGTGAGTTTGCGTTTCAGGTAAAAAAAATTATGTTTATTTATGTGTTTGTACCCGATGTATTCATGTAAGTATGAAGTGTACAAATATCAATTAACAATTACAGGATTCTTTTCAGCTTTACCTAAGGACAGCCTGTAATATTTCAGCCCTAAATAAAACAGCGTCACCGATTCGATATCAAGTCGACTCTGCTCAGATATCCGTCATCGCAGTGTATCAATTTCAATTCAAATTTAAGGAATTTACTCCTAAAATAAATCAAATATTCACAAATGAATACTCTCTCATTCATTGAATACAATATTTTAAATATATTCACAGGATGAAATTAATTATTGTTGTCTATTATTTGAAGATTATAGAATCCTTACACAAATTCTTCATTAAGATAAAACAATATTCAATTATAAAATTTCAATATTTAGGTTAGAAAAGTCACACATAATAGTATATTATCAAAAGATAATAGTTTTTAGTTTTCTAAATTCCTATTTCTATTTAATGATTTTTTCAGAGTGTTCTTTGTCATACATGATAGCTAATAATTATCATCCAGAAATTCTGCTCCAATCCGTGCAGATAAGATTAAGAAATATACATATACAGTTTGATTATTAAATTTAGGAAACAGGCATATAGATACATTTCCTCACAGACTGACCTATTCTCAGAACAGAACAGATACGTGAACAAAAAACATTCATCTTTCAGTCACAGCTGGCTGTGAGTTGAATCTATGTCGTGACGTAATAAATTCACCAATGAGTGGTGTGTATTATCTTACAAAGCCAAATTAAATCCCCCAAACAATAAGTATAAAATCTCACAGAAATAAAATGCTATTTTTTCACTAATTTCGATGATTAACACAATCACTACTACCCAGGATCTGTTGAAAATAACACTGAGATTTTTTGGCACCTTGCGAGATTCGCTTCAGACAGAAGATTACACGGGTTAATTATCAAGACACTCCAATTTTAACTACGCTCCAGGGATTCCAAAACCGAATGGACGAGACATCTCTCCTTCCATACTCCGTCATGAATGATCCAACTCATGATATGTGGGTCAAGGATCTGTTGTTCTAAAAAAATAGACACATTTCCCGTCACTCCAGATGGACGAACAAACTCTGCTACTCCAAAGATCTATTAGTGAACATACATTTTCGTTACTCCAAAGATAGATGAATGGAAATAAAGCACAATTGTTCCAAATATATCCAGTTGAAATCTTCGTTGCTTAGAAAATTCTTCTTCAGGATTTTGTCTGAATGAAAGTACTACACAATGAAAGTACTACACATCAGCACTATCAATTCTATTTTCCTAACTCGGTCCACGTGGTATCTGTAACAAAAAAATCGATCGTGTTAAGATTTAGGCTATTATTTCGAAATGTATGCAACGTACAAATTAAAATAATTTTGAGTAAAAACTCATTCACACACAAGTCAAGTAAATATACGGACGAAAGAAATCCTTAAACCGCAGCAGAGTATAAACCGAAAGGCCGTTATCATTACTAGAGCTGATAAGATTTTTAAACCACAGACGCATATAAAGACAAACTCGATAAACCCATTTGGTGGGTGGGGGTGATCAACCCTATAGTTCTCGCGATCAAAAAAACAAAATGGTCGTTCAATAGTTTTATTTAATATGAGTCAAGATGCAAAGAGATGAACAACCTTGTCTTGTGCGTCATAACAGTTAAACAATATTTTACAGAGCAAAAAGCACATTTGGCCTTTTGGACTCGAACGTGTGTGTCCTATTTCCCCTGCCCGTATGGTCATCTCCTTAAGTAACGGCACACCGTACAGAAGAATTTAGGCATACGGTGTATTAACTAACTGCACATTTAGTAAGCATCAGAGATATATGACGTATTAAATAACAGCATATCATACAGAGCAAGTGAGGCACATGATGTATTCATGAACAACACTTCGGACGGAGCAAGTGAGGCACACGATGTATTCACGGACAACACTTCGGACGGAGCAAGTGAGGCACACGATGTATTCACGGACAACACTTCGAACGGAGCAAGTGAGGCACACGATGTATTCACGGACAGCATTACGAACGTAGCACAAGCGATACAAGATAATTATAATCAAACACGACTTAGACTTAGAGCATACGCATGCGTTCATTTTACTTGAAGAGTAATTTTCATGACATTAAACAAAATCTTAAAGTATACTAAACACTCAGGAGCAATGAAATCAATATTCATTTCTTATGCACTATAACATAAATAATAAGAAGCTTTCAACAACACAAAGTTGACTTTCCACTAATCTTTCTTGACCAACACCGCACTTTTGAATATTTTACACAACATTGACTTTCCACTAATCTTTCTTGACCAACACCTCCCTTTTGAATATTTTACACAACGTTGACTTTCCACTAATCTTTCTTGACCAACACCTCCCTTTTGAATACTTTTATAGATGGTACGAAGAAACTGTAGTAAGAACTAATTGTTTACAGTCAGCAGTTCCTACAATATGGGAGTGGGAGGTCTCGGGCTTTGTTAATACAAACAAATACAATGGTGTACAAATAGCTAAAACAAAACACAGCAATAGTTCATGATTGACAGTGGTCATTCTCAGTTTACTTTAAAAGATTGGGATTTTACTCCATTTACACCTGATTCAATGTTACAAGTTGTACTCAGACAGCATTGCGAAAAGTGTTCTGTGTCATTTATAGCAGAGTAACACTAGGTCAAAGAATCACCTACATAAAATTATTATCTGTCAAAATATATCGGGGCACAAAGAAATTTGGAAACGGTCACGTGGTCAGTCAGTCTCTGCCTACAAATTAGATTACGAAATAGCATAGCCACACATTACCCCCCTGCAGTGCTTTATAACACTTTCCATGAAAAATTGAATTATTTAGTATTGTTTTATTTTCAGGTCATAAACTATTAAATTCCTAGTGAGGAAAAAGGTTCAATACAATTAAAAATATTAAGAGTGTTAATATTTGACTATAGTGATGTTGTGAAGATTAAAATAATTAAACTCCAATCAGCTATAACCTCTGTCTTTTCATGTTATGGGTAGTTTCTTCACTGTGAGTAGATTATAGCACACGTCACGCGAGTTATCGTCTATACCAAACACCCGTAATAATAGGTTAGGGATTATGAAAACTTCGTACGTTGTTGTTTTTTGTTTTGTTTTGTTTTTCTTACCCCTAATAAGCGTTAACCATACTGTATCAACTGTTCTCAGAGAGAGAGAGAGAGAGAGAGAGAGAGAGAGAGAGAGAGAGGGAAATGCCTTACGGTTTACGAAAGATAATTATCATAGAACACAAGAAGTTATCGAATAGCTTTTATCAGTTATGTGTTTCTGGCCATTGCTTCGAAGGCGTTGTAAAGCAACTTACAAAGATATAAATAGATTTCAGTAGATTCGGATTTCCCCTCAGTAAAGATAGTGCAGTGATATTAAATTTTACATTTTATTTTACATTAGTAAACTTTATTAAGTAGACAATTTTGGTAATTAAAATTTATTTACACGTTAAAGATACATATACTATTACTCTGAAAAATAAAATAGTAAATACTTGTCTGTTTTAATTTTAATGAAGTAATTATTAGTATACACATATTCAATCCTTGAAACCCTGTTTTCTAGTGAGCTCGTATTCTAACATTATATAAACTGATGTTGTTCTTTATTTTATTAAGAGGGGTCCGAAGTATGTTTAGCGAAGGAGACGTGTAAACATACATTTACGTTTAACTAGACTACTCTCTTTTGCTCGCCGTTTTCTTTTCTTTTCTTTTTTTTAAAAAGGAAATGTAACTACTTCAGATCTTCTTCATTGCCAAATAAATGTTTACAACAATAGCTATTCTGCTTTATGATGCACGTTTTCATGTATAACTCTTTCTTTGTCCTTATAAAATTATCAATTTTGGGTGGTGAATAAGAATGAGTTTGTGCTTGAGGTTAAAAAAATATTATGTTTACTGATGTGTTTGTACCCGATATATTCATAGTAAGTGTACTGTAATGTAAGTGAAAAGTGTACTGGAGTGCTAGTGTGAAGTGTACTGGAGTGTTAGTGTGAAGTGTACTGGAGTGTAAGAATTTATGCACATGGGCCTGTACGTGCATTAAGTGTAACCGACTAATAATTTATCCATTTAGGTGATCGCCTTGAAATCTTTCTATATTTTATCAAGGCATTTAACAAGGGACATAATTACATGCCCCCACACATACAATCACACATTTTATTAATAACTTTCAACAACAAAAGAAAGATTAAACGAACCAATAGTTTTACTTTGCAATTTTTTAATGTAGACATAAAATACCATACTACTACTACTACTACTACATCAATAAGATATTTTGCTCCGTTGTGAAAATTGTCCACTCTTGACGCATACTGTGACAGTCATTTATCACTTGTTATAGTAATTGCAATTTTAGATTTATGAAGAATTTCCAGAATTACCTAGGGGATCACATCTCGGGCCAGCCTATAATATTTTAGACACAAATAAAACAGAGTTACCGGATCGATATCAAATCACCGCATAACAGCATATCAGAAAAAGTCAATAGTTTTCTAAATTCCTATTTCTATTTAATGAATTTTTCTGAGTGTTCGTTGTCAAAGCTAATAATTATCATCCAGAAATCTGTTCCAGATTATTAATTCACTAGGGTGGAAGGCTCAACCAGTCTGTCACAGATAGCGAGTCAAATATCTAAGAAATTTTTAAGGAGACAGATTACAAAAGAAGTAAAGAAACATTCCGACATAGTTATTATAGGATAATGCAGGAACTGTTGCATTTATGCTTACCATGTTTAATTCACTTCCCACTTACATATTCAGGATGCCAGCAGATGGATTTCTTGCATGTGGTATGGTCACTTGAGTCTCATAGCGTGCTGAATAAGGACCTGTTTTAGGGTTGGATCAGGTTGTCTTTCTATAATGACGACCACAAGTCACACACTCTGATTCCGTCACTAATAGGAGGTCGTAAGCGTATAAAGACTGATGTTATATCTTTTTATGACGGCAACCAATATCTCCATCTTGTTTGTTTTGACCGAATCGTCCTTGTAGATGCTCAATCATTGACCTTGACACACCAAAATGGGTAGTCTTTTTTTCTTTTGAGTACCTTGGGCATCGATCATGTCTAAACTATCAAATGGCTATTTTTGGATCAAACAATGGCAACACCCCACTAAGAACTTTTCGATCTGTCACTTCTTGGTTTCCTTTCATGGCACACGAGACTAAAGACTATGATGAACATGATTTTTTTTTTCTCTTCTCTTCTTAAAATCAGTAAGTTGTGCGCGCTCTAATGTACGTGTGCACGAAATATCAGACGCCCCTAGTGTCCAACCCATTGACTTTAACAAACATATAAGCATCCAAAACAAACAAACAAATGAACGAACAAAATCTTTGAAAAAAGTTGGAAAAGAGGGGAATCTTGAATTTTCACGTGGAACCAAATTGCAAATTATTTCTTTGAAATTACGGCATTAAATTCCCTGACCGTTGATCGAAACGTTTTCTTTTCTCCAGAATTTAATTTTATATAATTCAAAAGAAGTCGAACCAACTGCCTACTTGACTCAACATTGCACTTCCACGTGAAGACTTTGATGTCTTTGGTAACTGTTTTGTAACCATTCTCTTAGCCGTCATTATAACACCACGTGAAGACATTGATGTCTTTGGTAAGTGTTTTGTAACCATTCTCTTAGCCGTCATTATAACACCAATCGACTGTTGGGGATGATGTCTGATTTTTCAACTGTTAATTGCGTTTAAGATTTTAAAAAGAATAAAACAAATCGACAAAAAGAAAGTAGACTGGTTTTGATAATTTATGCTGTATGTGTGCAGGTTTGCCATGCTTTGATTGGTGCATTTAGTCTTATGTTAAATGTATATGAATACGTCTAGGGCTCGGATTAATGTTCAATGATTTAAACAACATTCTCTTTTGCTCATTAAAATAAAAGTTGTCTTTAAAAGAAAATTAATATATATATTACTAATTTTGTGCAGACATTCTAGTCACTTTGTCCTACGATTTCAAAAAGCATGTCCCCCCCCCCCCCCCAAGGTCATGAAACATTAGACGTTCAGCATGTTGTTATAACATTTCCGATATAAGATTTTCAAGCAAACGTAATCATTTCCAAAATTTTGCGCTTGATATATATCAAAATGAATGTGCTCTAAAACCCTTTGAGTTAAGAACTGTTCCAAAATTGCTTATACTTTGTACCGCATTGGACGTAAGAAGTGTTCCAAAATTGCTTATGACTTTGTACCGCATTGGACGTAAGAAGTGTTCCAAAATTGCTTATGACTTTGTACCGCATTGGACGTAAGAAGTGTTCCAAAATTGCTTATGACTTTGTACCGCATTGGACGTAAGAAGTGTTCCAAAATTGCTTATGACTGTACCTCATTGGACGTAAGAAGTGTTCCAAAATTGCTTATGACTGTACCTCATTGGACGTAAGAAGCACCCATGCCTATGATTTAAAAAAACATTAATCAATAAATAAAAATATGAAAACTGGTTTGTTGTCTGACATTGATCACTCTAATGAAAAGAAAACGTAGTTCCAATAAAATGTTTTAGCCTTTTTAAGTACATAAATACTCTATACCAAACACGAAGTGCACAACCTGATTGGATGCAAAAGTAGCTCTTTAAATCGAACCCCAGACCCTTAAAATAAATTTTCAAAACCAGTCTACTTTCTTTTTGTCGATTTGTTTTATTCTTTTTAAATCTTAAACACAATTAACATTACTCATGTAAAGGCGATCTAGAAATTACATCCAGGACAATATTATTACGAAGACATAACAAATGTGTCACAGCGGATATTCCCATTGAAAGTACTGATGGAAAATTTACGGTACACATTAATAGTTTAACTAAAAACAGTTGTTTTAGTGCAGTTTATTAACATTTAGGTTATTTAATATCATAACAATACGAAATTAAAGAAATAAAATAAAAGTAATGCTAAAAGTTACATTCTTTTAGTGAAAATTTAATAATAAATAATTTTATATTCTATGAAAACATTGTTACCCTAGCCATTGCACTGCCCCGAATGTAAAGCATATATAGAAGGAATTGGAAAATCAATATCGAGGTGGTCTGGAGTGTTTGGTTAATTGACGGAGACGTTAACAGTTCCAGCACGTTTCCATTAGACCTCCTTTTAGAAACATTTTTTAAAAAATCCAAACATATAAAGATTTACAATGCTCAATGAAAAAAAATGCCACGTATAATATAAGTAATTTTTTAAAATAGCACTAAATGAAATATTGTGAACAAAAAGGAGCTATCATTAATTGATTCAGATTGTCCGGCTTTTAAAAAGACTAGGATTACATATACCTGCAGGGCAGCGGTCCCCAGCCCCCGGTCCGTAGATCAAATGGTACCGGGCCGCCCAGTTTTATTTACTCTGGTGTATTTCTCTCGGGTTTGTGCGACTTTCCATGGACGAGATTGACTCTGAGCATTCATTCTCCCAGTTGGTGCACGATCATGTCTTTGCCTTTAAAGAATTCGAACTCTACTTCCCAACCACACCAACACACTTCGCTTCGGACCACGACGAACGCACTCCATCGAGCCGGGAGGAGAGTCATGTCAAAGCGCTACACCAGACAAGCCGGCACCAAGCCACTACTGCCCACTCCACCAAGTGACATTTTACGCGATTCTGAGTCAGTCACAGAAGATGCGGACGGCCCTTTCTGTTTCACAAACGAGCGCATAGCCCAGCTGAGATAGATACGGCTTGAAGAGTTGCAAACATCAAGAAGTACAAAGGAGAAGACTGGACAAAATACTGCTGTGAAATCAGCAAACCAACCGAAAATGGGGGCATACGAAAAGTTACCCCCTTCACCTTCACACTAGAAACTAAAAACGTTGAACTAAAAAATGCGTTCACTAATTTGCTGTTGACCCTCTTCCACACAAAAACGGAAGATGAACTTACACTAGACAACAAGCCATCTTAACCGCAATTGGTCTCCACAAGATTTTAAACAAGCACCTGACAAGACAACCGGGAAAAAAACTACATCAACAGACTATAAAACACAGACAGACATCATCTGGAAAATAACGCCGACAACAAAAACACGCTCTTCACAAACGGAAAAGGAGGAAACAACTCGAAAACCCACAAAGGAAGACGGCACAACTCAAACAGTCTTTGAAGGAAAAAGCCACGTTTCCACCCAAACTCTACAAGCCACTACAAGAGAAAGTGGAATAAACACCAACATCATCTGGAAAATTCCGCATACGGCCAAAGTGAATTCAACTCAAACAGCAAAACAGGAAATCAGACAGGCATTCTCGCAAACTCCAAAACCCACAACAGATAATAAGGAAACTCAGACTACAAGCTCTATCAGCAAAGAAAAAGAAATTAAAACAACTACCACCGAAAATAAGAAGAAACCCCCAAAAATCTCTAGCACACAAATGATACATATCAAGACGCAAGAAAGAAAAATACAAACAGAAAAAGAAGTGAAGACAACTGACGCACAGACCGAAACAGAAGTCGACAACGCTCCAACTACACCACCAGAAACAACAACAACGACTAAACCAACTGCCACCAATCCACAGCCAGAGTCACCACCAGGGACTGCAACAAAGACAACCACAACAGACACACAAGGAAAAACTACAGAACGGAGCCCCAAATCAAAAAGAAGGCGCCCGCCACAACACATCAGACGACAACAACAGTATCATCTACTACAGCCACAACAACAACGGCAGCGCTGAGACAACAACAACAACGGTGGCAGCACAGGGAGCAACATCACATGCAGTGGGGATATTTGTGGATCTAATTCAACTAATGCTTGACCACCTATACTGGCCGCCAACACCCACCTACATACAGCCCAACGGATACCGGGGACATCAACAACAACAGTGCCAATGAGAACAACAACAACACCACTGGTGAACATCCTGGGCGCACATACACACTAGTACAGACGATGTGGTATTAGCCTGGGCTCTGTAAACCCCCTCACCCGCCAATACAACAACGGCCACCACAGCACTTAAATCCCTATTGCCACTTCCGACATCCTATCTGTGTGAAGCGGGGTTTTCTGCAGTGACAGCAACCAAAACAAAACCACGGAATAAACTGGACATAAGCAACACACTTCGGGTGTAATTGTCTCCTATTACTCCCAGATGGAACCGTCTCGTTGCAAAGAAACAAGCTCAGGGTTCTCATTGATTTAGCGTTCTAGTGAATTAAAATGTTAAATCACTTTATATTCATTTTTTGGTGTAACTGTATTTTAATTTGAAGGCACGTTTAAATACAATTAAATTAATTATTAAATCAAAACATTCTAAACTATAAACAATCAAAGTCCCCCCCCCCCACATCATCGGGCCGCGGTAAAATTATCAAACGTTGACCGGTCCGCAGCGAGGAAAAGGTTGGTGACCACTGCTGTAGGGTGTCCAAGTCACCACGCGTACACAGTGTCCAAATCACCACGCGTACACGCGGATCGAATCGATCAACAACAGATACAGAAAAGGGGCAGCGCACCACTCACATGCTGGAACTTCACATTCCATCTCTACCCTCCTCACTCCATACTCACAGTAGAATTAGTAGGAATCCAAGAAGCTCCAGAACACATAAACAACACATTCCCCCCCTACCCACCCACCACCCAATCTATCTCAAACACAAATAGTGACCGACTTCCCCTCCTCCGTACTCCCAAATTCAAACAAAACAAACGTCACATCACAATTATTAGAAAGACACGACAGTCACTACAAGACAAAAGCACTCAGAAAATTCCTTTTCCAGCCACACCAATGCCAGTGAATGAGAGTCGATAGGTGAGCCAAATTCGCCACCAACATAGCGCTGCATACAACATTCCACATACATAGACTAACAGCAAAAAAATACAGAACACTTACGAACACAGAAAAATACACCACGATCCTTCATCCTCTTCCTTCGCAAGACAGGAAGACTTCCACCAAATAAATAGACTTAGATTCAATCGTACTCTTCTACCCGTAGAGAAAAGTCAACGCCCAATATCATAGACACACCACATAACGTTCGTAAGCAAAATAGCTCACACATAAATTCCAGGCACAGCAAAAACATTTCTTGCCTATATAAACAACTCGAAAAACAAACACACAAAGCATTCACAGAGCTCCTAGCAGACAAGAGCAGATTATGTAAAATATATATCAACCACATACACACACAACACACACAGCAGTGACTTTAAAGGTGATGGAAACGCAACGCCCCCTTAGTTCGTGCCCCCACCTACAACAAAAAAGACTCCTCCCTCCTCCACTGACAACACCTTCAACGAGATAAAAATAATGGTCACTATCTGCCAGACAGCAACGAAACAGATCTGTGGTGGTTTTGAACTGCAAGTGCAAAACACGTAGCACGTGACACCACCACTCCGTCACTGCAGTCCCATCGCTTCCCATCCTAATAATAGCAAACTGCTAACTGCTAACTTCAAATGACAAAATTTCATATATCTTACACGACTTACAGTATACACCGACGTACACACAGACAGACATAAATTTGACAGTTTCCCTTGTTTTAATTCTATGAGAGAGACAGACAGACAGACAGACAGAAAGAGCAAGTTATGCAGAGAAGAGTGGAAGAGAAAGTAGGAATAGCACACGACCATCATCAACATTTATCAAAAAGGAGTAAGCCTATATCTCTACCAGTGAAATGCAGAACGAGAAGTGTGCTAATGTTTTAACTCTTCAGCACGTGACATTATTTCATTGGCTAGTAATCATCGTAATAAAAAACATTCAAAGCGCAGCCAGACAATATCGAACTAAGGAAAAAGCTTATGATAAGTGAAAAAACTCTCCTTCAAGGGTGTTGATCGAACTTTTCCAACTCTCATGTGAATCTTATGGCCTTAGGTAACAACCTATAACCTCCCTGCAATCAACTCATCGCAGTGTGAGAGAGAGAACTGATTACGTATTTTTCTTTTTAAAGTACAATTGACAAGTCACATCGGATTTTTTCGTTCTAAAAAAGGAATTACTGCAAGGAAATGTAAAACTAATTGAACTAAATTTTAAAAAAGCAATTAAAATTAAATTTAATCATACAGTAAATATTACTTTGAGGTTTCCTTTTATTGCAGGGAAATAATGTTTAAGACTTTGATTAGGTAAAATATAACGGGTACTTATCAAATATTCTTTTTCTTCAAACCTTTCCATAACGATTAAGAGAATGATTTACTTTATATTGAGGCAACAAAACGAAGATAAATTGGAGAGGGTCCGTAGTATAATGTTCTGAAGCCACGGAGACGTCAACCTTCATCGTTATACAAAGCTAGACTATCTTCTTTTATTTATTTTTGCAGTACCGTCTGAGTTTAACGAATAAAACCCAAAAATTATCAAAATTATACAGGTAATTTATTTTTGTAATTATATTTATCTTGAATATTATATGTTGAATGTTACATCGTCACAATAATTTTATTAAATACAGTTTTAGTCTGTACGCGTACTGTTTTAGTTTATTTAAAAACTGAAAGCATATTACCTAAAAATTTATCAAACATTTTTCAAATGTTATAACATGGGCAATGTTACATTTTTTCACCTGAGGTTTTATACTGAGTACCTTTCGTTTTTAGTATTTTCTTTAATGATTACTTCCTTATATACAGTCTGATTAGTTTTAGGTTATATACTTTATAAAATAATACACGTTGAGAAAACTTCTATTATTACATTAAAAAAACAGTCGACTTTAATTTGGAAAGAGTACAATACAGAAAATAATCACCAGACGAGATTTAATAAGTTTAATCAGACAAACATAAAGAGCATGAAATGTGGAGCAACCCATAATTCTGTGTGCTTTTTACCGTTACCCATCTACTTTCGTATTACATCCATTATTGTATGCCTTAAACGTCACCAGACAAATTTTCTTAGTGCTCATTTTTGCTCAGTGGTCCCCCCCCAAAAAAAAAAAAAAAAAAAAAAAAGAAAAAAAAAAGAAAACAACAGCAACAACCCCCCCAAAGTAACTCAAAACGACTTTTGATGAAGCTAAGTATGTGATGGTTTACCACCTAAATTAAGTCTGATTCCGAAGATTTTAGCTGTAAATTATGACCACTATTTATTCGTGCGTGCTTGATCTGAGCATTGGATTCAGTTTAGCGACTTTGCCACACGTACTTATGTCTTAACGCGATAATATTCGCAGATAATAAAACTATAGTATGTAATAATTATTATTTTGTACTAAATTAATTTATCATCTTCCTCCTCCGCAACATTATTTCCTTCCAGCTATCAGACAATTACAGGTTAATTAACAGTTCATCTCTGATGTGTGTCTGTGTGTGTGCGCGCGCGTGTGTTTTGCGTTCTTAAGAGGTACGAAATTATCTAGCGATGTTAGTGAGATGTTGACCTACTTTTACTGTTTTGAAAGTCAAGAACTTTCACTTAGCTAGTTCTCTTATCGACTCTTTCGGTGCCTAGCATTTTTAAATGAGTTATTTTCATTACAGTTCTTATTGTTTGTATTTGTTTTCTATCTGATAAGCAAGCACTTGCTTTGATGACGACAACATTCCTCATTCAAAAGTCAGTGAGATAATGTACTCTACAATAATAATTATATAATAAAAGTGTTACATTGCGCATGAGCGTGACGTAACTGGACTGTTACTATATATAACAGTATTAATGATATACTATACTAATAGTATTCTATTTCCTACACAAATCAAGGCGAAAACTAGGCAGCATATTTCATTCACTGGAAAATCGCACTGTTTCGATTTTATTATGTGAGAACTGCTTAATTAATTTCTCCTTCGATTTGCATTTCATAAACGTAATTGATAATAAATTTTAAACGAAGCAAAAATACATTTGAAAGGAAAATACAGTATAATAAAGTTTATGGCGCAAAATTGAGCTGTAAGTGTATATCAATTAAAGGGAAATAACCTCTACAATTGTCGAGTAGGGTTTTGTCACGCTTATGTCTCTTTAAATGGGTTTGGATGTATACTTTTGTATAGTATTCTCTCCCTCCCTCCCTACCCCCTACTACCATCTCTCTCTCTCTCTCTCTCTCTCTCTCTCTCTCTCTCTCTCTCTCTCTCTCTCTCTCTCTCTCTCTCTCTCTCTCTCTCTCAAGATAAAAATATTGCAAAACTCTTAAGGTAATAGGGTTATGCCGTTTTAAAGGCCATGAAACAATGGGTTAAAATGAAAAAAAGACATTACAAATATTATTTTTAAAATGATGTACACTAAATTCAACGTTAGCAAGGATGTTTTCAATTTATTTTAGCTAACAATGCCGAAACTAGTAACTACAATACATACTAAACAAACAGTTTTACAATTTTATTCTGCAAAGTCACTCTCTTATATTTCACTCTATAATGTTATTGTTTCACCTCATCACATCAATATAAACGAAAGACCTCCTTGATACTGTAAATTTTATTACATTCACTCACCAACTTTTAAAATGCAATTTTGAACCCCAAAACTACATAATTCAAATGGACAATCGATATAACTTGCTTATATTTAAAGAAATATTTTCTGAAGACGCTCTTGCTTTAAATTATACACAATGATAAAAGAACACTCCAAGTTTCCTAGTTTAATAACTTTTAAACTGACACATTTTGCACAAGTTTACTAGTTTAATAACTTTAAAACCGACATTTATTAAATATTACAACTGTGTTACGTTTCCAGTATTTCTTTATAGACCCTGCTTAGGATTTTAAGGACTTTAAAATGATTAGATTTAATTAATTCCTTCTCTCCATCCTATACAGACTGGTTGCTCAAATTATCATTTGACTAAACTCAAAAATGTGTCTTTGTAGTGAAGACGACAGATTTACGAACTGACAACTTGCATACAAAAGCTGGCTTGGAGTCGTTAAATTCCTCTTAATTAATATGCATTCATTATGTCATTCAGCTCAGTCAGCCCCCATCCAAACCACGTGATTAGTTAGGTCTATTATGCATAAAAATTTACTACGAAGAGGTTTAACAATTAAAAATAAGATTTAATAAGATTTAACAATTAACAACGATAATTGAATACGAGCGTGAAGTCTAATTCTACTCGTGGCAAATAAACGAGTGCTATTAGTTCAAAGTCAATTGTTCCTTTTGATTTTTGGATCTTTTTGATCTACTTAGCTTCAGTTGTGACGCCTCGTGGTTTCCAAACCGGTCCAAACCAGTCCACCTCACTTCAATCACCGCCAGCCAATGCACATAGCATGTGTAGATAACTGTCTCTCAGTTATTACGCTGGACGACAAATGTAAGTGTAGACAAAGGGATGCGTAGACCTGCGCGCCAATGCACGTTCCCAATAATGACGGTAGGAATAGGAGGTAAAAGCAGAAGCTAGAAGCTAGAAGCTAGAACCCGACCTGGAGACAAAGGATGTTTTCCATGATCGTTCTGCGTTTTGGGTTCGCCAACCTAAGCACGTTTTCACATTTAAATGCACTGAGTTAGAATCGTCGACTAACGCGTCGTTTACAAGTTATATTTAAAGATATAAAGTGATTTTTCACGTATGTTATATTTAACAGTACATGACGTACGAATTACCAAATATTTACGACATTAAAATTTAGAATTCCTACAACGGACAATTCAAATCAAGCAAAGCGCTTCACAATTTAACATTAAAATTACACGCAACAATTTGAATTACAAGGAAAATTCGTGTCGTGCACAGACGCTCCTGGCACTAGTGAATTTAAGATTATATAAATTAAAGTTACAATGGAAAAAGAGTTACAATGATTTATATACAATAACTTATAGGTTTTGTCATTTACAAGCGAACCACGTGCTTAGGCTAAAAGTAGCAATAAATGGCACAAAATTACATACATTGATTCAAATGCAAAATACAATTAATAAATGCAATACATTTGCAAGAAGTAGACGTGTTACCTTTCAGCAAATAAAGCGGCGGGTTTCCTCTATCTTGACTCAACTTATGCGGCGGACAGGTAGACGGTTACTTGCTGTCGCTGCCGATTCTGGTTCAGAGTGAAGAATTTAGCGCGCGATACTGTATTTATCAAAACTGCATAGAACGCATCACGTGACGGATCACGTGGTATGTGGTCGGTTCGAGAAGCTGGACAATGGCCTAAAGTTATATAACATCCTGACCTCCTTGCTAGAAGCTTCTCGATACTGGTGTATCATGGGAGAACTTTAACAAAGGTCCTTTTCAAAATATGATTTTTGAAAAACAGCAATTGGGTTAAGAGGTCGTGACACAGAATTTGTCAGACTCTGTAACAAACTGTAAAAAATATAAAATATTTTGCATCAGATACATAGTAAACAAGCACCAGTACTACTTTGTGAAGTGATTAAATAATCAAACGTTATAGAAGAAAAATCTATTCTCAGTAATAAGATACTATCAGTTTAATTATTTGGGTATTTTCACTTCTTTTCATATACACAACCCCATTTTTTATTTTAGAAGTTTTCGACTGTTGTGAAGGGGAATAAAAACATTCTGCTTTCTGTTTTTCTTGTAAATTTTATTATTAAATCTCTGCTTTTGTTAATGATATTTGTTGTTGTTTTTATTTCTTTTAATGTGTTTGTGTTTTGCATCTTGTATTAATCCTTTGTGTTTTGTAGGGTCACTGTGTCTTGTAGGTGTTGTATTAATCCTTTGTGTCTTGTAGGTGTTGTATTAACCCTTTGTGTCTTGTAGATCCATTGTGTCTTGTAGTTGTTGTGTTAACCCTTTGTGTCTTGTAGATGTTGTATTAATCCTTTGTGTCATGTAGGTGTTGTATTAATCCTTTGTGTCTTGTAGGTGTTGTATTAATCGTTTGTGTCTTGTAGGTGTTGTATTAATCCTTTGTGTCTTGTAGGTGTTGTATTAATTGCGTCTTGTAGGTATTGTACTAATTCTTTGTGTGTAATTTAGTTTCGTGTTGTTTGGGAGAGTATAGGAGGGTGTCTGTGGTGAATTGCGATTCTGTACGTGTAGTTCGGTTTTGAGCGTTCATCGCTGTGATCTTTTTATTTTTTATTTTTAGTATTTTTAGTATTTTTAGTATTTTTAGTAGTGGGAATAGTATTAAAAAGCGATGAATTGTATTTTCCTTGTTATGATTTGTATACAACTTTTGTTGTCTGTGCGAGAGAGAGAGAGAGAGAGAGAGAGAGAGAGAGAGAGAGAGAGAGAGAGAGAGAGAGAGAGAGAGAGAGAGAGAGAGAGAGAGAGAGAAAGAGAGAGAGAGAGAGAGAAAATCTTTACTTTTATATTTATATTTTTCTCTAAACTATGTA
The DNA here is from genome assembly GCA_028829895.1 of Sinotaia quadrata. Classification (NCBI taxonomy): domain Eukaryota; kingdom Metazoa; phylum Mollusca; class Gastropoda; order Architaenioglossa; family Viviparidae; genus Sinotaia; species Sinotaia quadrata. The sequence goes on from CM054178.1 coordinate 87,449,344, forward strand.
AAACTATATAGACTTATCAAACACAAGTCACCATTAATAAAACATAAAACTAAAAGTGTCTTTGATATATAACTTTAAAAAAAATAAATGAAAAGGGTGCAGTTAGAAAAATATAATAATGTTATTTATAGTTTTGAACTTTCATTTAGACAAAAGAAAAATAAAATTGTATAGCAGTCTAGTGAGTTTGCAAAGTGGGGTTTACAATGTCTCCACTGATAACCACATGTTATTTATAGTTTTGAACTTTCATTTAGACAAAAGAAAAATAAAATTGTATGACAGTCGAGTGAGTTTGCAAAGTGGGGTTTACAATGTCTCCACTGATAACCACAATACTCCGGACCGCCTAAGAATCTTTTCGCGAGATTTTATATATATCAAACCTTTCTTTCATTAATTCTTGACTGGGTTTAGATATGTGAATAGGAAGACAAAATAAATATTTCAAAGGTTACCTTTGAGACTTCGTCTTGTAATTCAACAGATTTATTGAAAGTGATATTACTTAATTATTAGTTATTTTAAATTTATTTCTTATTTGAAAATTTATTAGAAATAATGTTTAATTTAAGCTTGAAACTATTATTGACTTTACAAGCTGTTTATAACACAGTGTGGTATGTTCAGTGGGAATATCCGATGTACCGATTTTGTTGTACATAACGCAATCTTAGCTTATATATCTCGACTTATGCTCTATGTTCAATTTTCAACTTCGTAATTGTAGTTAAGGTTAACAAAATAATACTCTCATTTAAAAAGTTCATAAAGCTTCTCGGTTGGAGATGTGGTCCAAATATTGCTTTGCAGATGAGAATATATATATTCCCAAAGACGACTGTTGCAAGACCACATGCCTAGACAATTTAATCACTCTATCAGCGTATTAAAAGAATGCCGGACAGAAACACAAGCACAAGATAACATGCCTATACAATTTAATCACTCTATCAGCGTATTAAAAGCATGCCGGACAGAAACACAAGCACAAGATCACATGCCTAGACAATTTAATCACTCTATCAGCGTATTAAAAGCATGCCGGACAGAAACACAAGCACAAGATCACATGCCTAGACAATTTAATCACTCTATCAGCGTATTAAAAGCATGTCGGACAGAAACACAAGCACAAGATCACATGCCTAGACAATTTAATCACTCTATCAGCGTATTAAAAGCATGCCGGACAGAAACACAGACTTAAGATCATTGCCTAGATTCCTAGAAGGTATGTAGTTAAACTGTTCGTAAAAAAACAACACATTAAATAATTTCTCCTCATTCAAGGCATTCGAGTAAGATCTTCCAGACTGATAAGTTTAAAAGCTCATCAAGGTGATGTATAATTGCTTATAAAATCTCTTACAAAGCACTCTAGTAAGATTTGACTCCATACGTGGTGTAAGATCTGACTCCATACGTGGTGTAAGATTTGACTCCATACGTGGTGTAAGATTTGACTCCATACGTGGTGTAAGATTTGACTCCATACGTGTCGTAAGATTTGACTCCATACGTGGTGTAAGATCTGACTCCATACGTGGTGTAAGATCTGACTCCATACGTGGTGTAAGATTTGACTCCATACGTGGTGTAAGATTTGACTCCATACGTGGTGTAAGATTTGACTCCATACGTGGTGTAAGATCTGACTCCATACGTGGTGTAAGATTTGACTCCATACGTGGTGTAAGATTTGACCCCATACGTAGTGTAAGATCTGACTCCATACGTGGTGTAAGATTTGACTCCATACGTGGTGTAAGATCTGACTCCATACGTGTCGTAAGATTTGACTCCATACGTGGTGTAAGATTTGACTCCATACGTGGTGTAAGATCTGACTCCATACGTGGTGTAAGATTTGACTCCATACGTGGTGTAAGATTTGACTCCATACGTGGTGTAAGATTTGACTCCATACGTGGTGTAAGATTTGACTCCATACGTGGTGTAAGATTTGACCCCATACGTGGTGTAAGATCTGACTACATACGTGGTGTAAGATTTGACTCCACACGTGGTGTAAGATCTGACTCCATACGTGGTGTAAGATTTGACTCCATACGTGGTGTAAGATCTGACTCCATACGTGTCGTAAGATTTGACTCCATACGTGGTGTAAGATCTGACTCCATACCTAGTGTAAGATTTGTCTCCATACGTGGTGTAAGATCTGACTCCATACGTGGTGTAAGATCTCATACACGTCTAACTCACATGCATTTAAGATTTTATTCAGAGCATCCCCAGTAAGAGCTCATGCAATGTGTGTTATTAAGAAACAGACTGGACAGTGCATGCTAGTACATTATATTATGAAGTCTATTAAGAAACAGACTGGACAGTGCATGCTAGTACATTATATTATGAAGTCTATTAAGAAACAGACTGGACAGTGCATGCTAGTACATTATATTATGAAGTCTATTAAGAAACAGACTGGACAATGCATGCTAGTACATTATATTATGAAGTCTATTAAAAAACAGACTGGAGAGTGCATGCTAGTACATTACATTATGAAGTCTATTAAAAAACAGACTGGAGAGTGCATGCTAGTACATTACATTATGAAGTCTATTAAAAAACAGACTGGAGAGTGCATGCTAGTACATTACATTACGAAGTCTATTAAAAAACAGACTGGAGAGTGCATGCTAGTACATTACATTATGAAGTCTATTAAGAAACAGACTGGAAAAAGAGTGTAGAATAAGAAACTTTGTCTAGACCGTTTCCATTTGGAAGCTTGACAACAGATCAATATTTCAATTAGCATGGCTTACGCCTAATTAGGTCCGTTTTTGCTGTACATGTGTGTGTGTGTGTGTGTGTGTGTGTGTGTGTGTGTGTGTGTGTGTGTGTGTGTGTGTGTTGACCTTTATTAAAATGTGTAATTTATTTCAAACACACCTCTATATGCCGAAGCAAAAGTTAACTCGTTTGCTCAGTTGCCTAGACATTTCCAGATAGAACAAAATGAAAACTCAGCTCGTGCTATTTGTAACAAAGTAACAATGATGTAATTACTACTAAAGCAAGACCAGTGCTACAATCATTAGTAACAAAATACCAATTGTGTACTTACTAGTAATACAACACCAATGCTTTAATCATTAGTAACAAAGTACTACTTGTGACGCAGAAAATGCAAACTGTAAAATATTAAATTTGAAATTATTTAATTTTTTCTTTTCTTAATATTTAGAAGAGTTTTCCCATGATAAGAGAAATTCTTTCATGAGAAAACAAGTCTTTGAAGTAACTGTCTTAGGCAGCCAGGACAAAAGAACACACATGTTTGCGTCGGTTAGAAGCGAACTGACTTAACCAGGGTGTGGGAGGGTGGACGCTCAACAGGAGTAGACAATCTACCAGAAACACTCTCGCATCTCTAGGCGGACCGCGACGACAATACTTCTAAAGACGGGGAACGCTTTGGTCTCACAATAGAGTCGGAGATTCAAAGACAGACGAACCACTTACAGTCAGGTACACACAGACGCGTGAGAAGGGAAGACACTTACGATTACGTAACAGAGACGTATGACGTCAGGGAAGAGCGACCAGAGATCTCAGATCGAGCAGCTTCTAAGAGCTAGACCGCATGTACTAACAAGTTAGCCTTTCAGCAGACGCACTGAAGCGAAACTATAGAACAATAGTCAGCAGAGAGTAAAGAGTCTATCCTTAGGGCAGATTAGTACGGGGAATTTTGCGAATAGTTAAATAGGCCGTCTCGGGGTCGCTAGCTCATTCTGCTACACCAAGGGATCTCGTGTTTTGCGTCCTTCCACGATTAGAAGCAAGCCAGATTGTCTGAGATGGTAAAAACTTAAGTTTTGTACATAGAGAAAATTTATCTTTTCTATTTGCACTTATAGATTTTATTTAATTAATATTGTAAAACTGTAACTGCATTTTTTTCTAGCAAGAAGGAAGTAACTTATGTGAAAAGAATTTAAATGAGAACTAATGTTAAAATTGCAGGTTTATGATATTTAAATTCACGAGACTGATGCGTGGCAAACAATCACTTGTATATTTACAGCTGAAGGACGCTACGGTAGCCTACGGTAGCCTACGGTAAACGCCTACGGTAAAAGCTACCGTGAAGCCTACTGACGCCTACAGTAACGCACACACAAGTGGAAGAGAAATCCAAACGAGGGGTTTTACCGAGGAATTCAACTCTGACCACAGCTGTTAAAGGGGGCGATCAGGACGAATTTTACGAAGTCTTGTCTGTCGAGGGGACAAGCGCACATTGTCAAGACCAGACGACCTGGAGCGTGAGGTGTTAATCTACGTTGGTTGTCATTTACTGGACTGGAATTTTGTGATAAATTCGGACATGTGCAAATTCGAACATTCGTGATACCAAAGACCTGAGGTAATTCTGAACTGTTCCAGCAAGCTGTAATTTATGGATATACATACTGGCCGGGAACACGCAAATTATCAGGTGATCTAAATCCTTGTTTTGTCTCGTGAAAACCTGTAAATGTTCTGTGATTTTTGTTAATTCTTGTATTGTTCTTCCTATCTTCTAATTCTTATGAATGTTGTTATAATCTTCTTTTTTTTTATATAATGTGTTCTGAAGTGTGAAGGAGAAATTCTAATTTAAATCTCAAATTTCAAATTCTTGTAAACTTAATTTGTCATATATTTTTTCTTTAAATTAAGAATTACTAAAATATATTTGTTATAAGAGACAAATAGCAGGGAATACTCTTTTTCTAAAGTAACATGTTATTTTTCTTGTGAGATCTGCGAATCTCGGATTCTGCCTATGTGAAACCTATTTGAAAACTCTTAAACTTAATTTGTTATTATTCTTCTATGTTTTAATAAATTTTGTTAAATTTAATAACTTGCTCACTCAATTACGAACTGAGGCAAATGTGTAATAGGGGACAGTGGGGGCTCGTAAAATTGACGTAATTTACGTTTTGACAAAGACAGTCGCGACACATTTCTTAGAGCAAGTCTGTCACCTAATAGGGGAGAAATTGTGAGGGCCTGGTAACGACTTTGAGACTGGAGAATAGGTTCGTTCAGTTAGGAGTCGGTTATCTGGACGGGTAACACTTGGGGTGGGAGACGTAATTAATGACGTACCCCAGGGCTTGACCTAGTCACTCCCAGACTGCAGAAGACAAAGACCCTGTCGTGGACCTAGTGTATGATTGTAGACGGATTGGAAGTGGAGAGGTAATTAATTCATATTTTAATATCATCTTCATTAATTAATCATTGACACTAGCATATCCATTCACATAACTGGAGTCGTCTGGTAATGTCCTTGGAGTCCATTTCACACTACTAATACTTACAACACCAATGCTGTAACCATTAGTAACAAAGTATTACTAATACTTACAACACCAATGCTGTAATCATTAGTAACAAAGTACTACTAATACTTACAACACCAATGCTGTAATCATTAGTAACAAAGTACTACTAATACTTACAATACCAATGCTGTAATCATTAGTAACAAAGTACTACTAATACTTACTAGTAATACAACACCAATGCTGTAATCATGAATAATAAAACACCAATATGCAGTAGTCATTAGTAATAAAATAGTGACGATGTAGTCACAAGTAAGAGAGAGCGGATGTTGTAATGATATACTAACTAGTAATTAAGCACCAATATTGTAATCATTAACAATAAAACACAAATTTTATAACCATTAGTAATAAAGCTCAAATTCTGTAGTTACTAGTATAATAAAGCACTAGTGCTTAACCATTAATAATAAAGCATAAATGCTAGAGTCACTAGTAGGAAAACACTAATGATGTAAGAAAGTACCAGTGTTATAGCCTTTAGTATATAAGGACCATTGCTAAATCACTACTAATAATGCAGTTACTAGTAATAAAGTACCATTTCTGTTCTCGATAGTATTAAGATACCAATGCTGTAATTACTAGTCATAATGCACAATGCTGTAATTTCTAGTGTTCAAGCACCAATGATGCAATAACTAGTAATAAAGTGTCAATATTGTTATCACTTGTATTAAAGTACTAAAGATATCAATATAACGAAACACTTGTCGATAACACTGATTTTTGTAGCAATGATAATTAATAAAACAAGGCAAAAAGTTTGATTTATTCTAAACACTAAGAGCTAACAAAAAATTAACCACTTAGCAGCTGCACTGACGAGCGTGTATTTCTCTATAAAGACAACAACAACGGGGACAAATATGTTTTGTAAGAAACATGGAAATCTAAGTTTGTCTTTTAGGGGCATAATAATAGCGTTTACAAATACGAGAAAAGGCCAAAGGTTTCATACATAGGCCTATAGATTAAAAAATTACATCTTAAAAGTTAGCAGTAATTAGTACTTGGTAATTTTACTTTGCATATGCTTTAATATATTTCATTAAAAGAATTTGTATTATTAACATGAGAACGTATAAGAATGCAATTCAATACGTTTATTTTGTTTAAACTAAATTAACAAAAACAACAAATACAAACGACTATCACCAAAATATTATGCAGAGAGCTACAAGGCAATCTATTAATCTAAAACAAAGTCGTGTACTTGTATTTAGAAAGAATAAACGTATTCGTTTTTAATTATAAGTAAACACGCTTTCCAACGTGACAAAACATTAAATGAAATAGATACATCAAAATTGGGTAGTCTAATTTTGCGTAATTTAAAAAAAGATGTCGCCGAGTATAAATTACCCCGGACCACTAACAAACATAACTGCGCAACTCTTTATATAGAAAGTTCTTTAATTTTATTCAATATTCTGGTTAAAGAAGTTTCTATGAAATAAAATATAGTTTTAAAAGTAGTTTAATTAGTATATTTTATTTCTAATAAAAGAATTCAAAAGTACGTATAAAGTTCCATAATCTAATGCTAAAGTTTACTTTTAATATTGTTGACTAATGTTCATATTTAATCAAAGTATACTATATTCAAGACTGACCATATTCGCTTCTATGTTCACTTGGAATACCCGTTATGACGAATGAGTGTTACTGAGTAGGGAGCTGTTTTCTGATTTACAAGAGCTTACTGACGATGCTTAGAATTTCTGACTCTTTAATATTTCTAAACAAAATTCTTATCAGGTATCATCCACTGGCTTGTTTATGTTTTTACCTTCGGTTTACGTTGTACTATGGCTGTTTTGACACGCCGATCCACAGTTGTGTTGGGTGTGCATTTAGAAAGTAATTGAACTCCTAAGTAGCCATGCAAAACTTTAAAGAAAAATGTGTAGCCTGTGTTTTAAATGATACATCCACTTAAATGGTACTGAGCGTGTGACGGGCAGGCCACTTAGTTAATGAAACAGATTATGTTTATTGATTAATCTTTCATAACTAATTGCAAGTGATGAGAATCTTAATTTATTTAATTAATGATCCTCCAGAATACATCACTCGTCTCTCTCTTATTTGGCGGATATTTTGGGGTTGCAAACATTTTCTCTATTCCACAACATATAACAACATTTACAGTCACTTAAGTTTTCCGTGAGTGGAAAACTTCTTACTAAAAAGGAGAAGACAAATCTGTCTTTATCTATATTTAGCTAGCCCCCCCCCCCCACACACACTTCTTCTCCAACATGAGTAGCATACACGAAAATTCAGAAACATTCCTCATATGTGCTTGATAGTACAAGGGAAATTCAGGATGATTCTCCATGGTGTGCATTGTGAGTGCATCGAAGATTCTGAAAAAGTTGTTTAACATGCCTAAAGGGTACATGGAGCATTGCTAAATAAAGAAAGACAGTGACTTGTTGCGAACTGCGTGATTGTGAACAGGTGCTAGTGACAGTGGCCATCATTGAAAAGTTTATGTACATTCACTTTAATTATTTCCCTAAAACTCCACTCTCATCCATGAACTCCATTATAAATATGTTAATTGACTGATGATGTCTATGCTAGGATAAACTGAACGATTGTCCAGTGTTAATCAAACATTTTTTTCTAGCGTTAATCAAACATTTTTGTCTAGCGTTAATCAAACATTTTTGTCCAGCGTTAATCAAACATTTTTGTTAAGTGATGTAGATGTCAATGCTCTTTTGATTATATTCATATGCTGTATATTTGATTGTTGATTGAATACATTTATTTATAAATTTATTGATCTTCTTACACATATTTATAACCATATGTTGGCGAGATGGTGGGTGGATTGGGGCTCGCTTAGTATAGATTAAAAGACGGATTGATCTTCTCCTTTGGTAAGAATGTTTACCTCCCACCCCACGGAAATATTGTGTGACGGTAAATGTTTGTATTTATGTTGTGGAAGAGAGAAAACGTTTACAGCGACCGCATATCTGTTAAGTGAGAGAAACGAGAAGTGTCTTCTTATTAATAACATAAATTAAGATTATCATCACTTGTAATTAGTTAGGGATGATGATGATAATAATAATAATAATCATAACCATTAACTAGGGTGGCGTTATGTCGCAAATGCAACTCGAATTTTAAGAGCACCTAATTATTATTAGATTAGATATTGCTAGCACTTTAAGTGCACTTAATTATTAGCAGATATATATAATTATATATATATATATATATATACTTTTCGCACTTTACGACAACTGAATTAATTTTTAGGAGATAGATACTACTCGCACTTTTACAGCACTTAATTATAATTATTAGTAGATATTACTAGCACTCAATTATTAGGAGATAGACAATACTCGCACTTTTACAGCACTTAATTATAATTATTAGTAGATATTAGTAGCACTTAATTATTAGGAGATAGATAATACTCGCACTTTAAAGTACACTTAATTATTAGGAGAATGACCTCACACTTTAAGTGCACACGAGTCAGATACCTGAAAAGACCGAAGAACATGGCAAGTGGTGTTAGTGTGATGTTTATGTAAAAATATCTTTATATCAAACGCACACTGACCAGTGTATTTGCATATATTTATTGGTTGTAAAACTTGGCTAATTAACGAAAAGGGGAGTAAACATGATCAGTACGAAGCAAATGAAATAAAAGAGGTGAGTCAAAAGGAAGATGTCGAAAATTAAAGTTGTTGAAGACAATGAAATGATAACTTTTAAAGAACAACGGTAGAGCGTGACGCTGAACAGGTTAATGAGTGAAAAGAACTTGACTCTTCATCTGTTCTTTAAAACTTCTTATTTTCCTTCGATAACTACACTTTTTAATTACTTCTTTCAAAATAATTAAAAAGTGTAGTTATCGAAGGAAAATAAGAAGTTTTAAAGAACAGATGAAGAGTGCTGTTAGTGGAGGAAAGGAACTGACAATTTTCAACAGAACCTAAGAATGTACTTAGAGGGGGTGGCTATTTTTTTAAACGAAAGCATTTAAAGACAGCACTAAATTAAGAATCCAAGCAATCATTTTGAAAAGGAACAGTTTACCCTAAGAGTGTACTTACTGATGGAAGAATTAAAAAAAAACTTTTAATCAAATTTATTTGATTAAAAGGAACAGTCTATGACTGAAGTTGGTAGTTTTCAATTGTCACCAAGAGATAACCCAACGACAACGGACCATCCCATATCTCTTAAAGTGGGTTTGAGGTATATATACCGTAGATTAAAACATTAAACTAACAGGGTGGTTTATAAAATATGAATGTCACTTTTAACATAAATCCATTGGAAAAACTAAATCAATAGTTGTTAGTCTAAGAATTCTTAAACATTATATTTATCTGAACAATCTTGTACTTATATAAACGTATACAATATTGTTTAGAATCATTAATCAGTGTTAAATATATTATTGACCAGTAAACAAAACAGTTTGTGCTTGTAAGTAACCGGGAAAGTCCTTTCCAGATAACGTATTAGACGGTTACCATTACGTAATACGTCACTGTAAAAATGTCGGTCTTAGTTAAGCTATCTGTTTTTAGCTCATTATCAATATTTTCGGTTTTGCCGACATGGCAAAACAAGAGCACAAATGCTTAATTTTGCAACTTTTGGCCAAATGTTGAAAGTAAAAATAGTCTTAGAAAAAAAAGCGAACGCAAAGTCTGTAGATAACAAGCACGCCTGTTATTACACGTATAATTGTTGAATAATAATTAAGGTAGGTGTTATATACGATACAATTTAGTACTCTCGATTACATTCTATAAATAAATAACAAGAAAAAGAAACAATGATATGTGTGGACGGTCTTTTGATTGTTTCCCTCACTATAGCTTGACGCACCGATTTGCAGGCATAATCGGGTAGGTCCGTTCGCCCTGGTCTGATTATGACCGAATCTAGGACGATATTTGTCATTACCCCCCCCCCCCCCCTCCGAGTACGTTCATTACAAGTATGCCTGTCAAAGTTCATGCTCTACTTACACTTGCATAAAGAACGCATGACAGAAACTGAACGCATTCCTGTGGGAATATATCGCAAGTACATCCATTAGTCACTTGTGTGTTCATTTAATCAATAGTGTGTTCATTAATCATAGGTGTGCTCATTAAATCAATAGTGTGTTCATTAATCATAGGTGTGCTCATTTAATCAATAGTGTGTTCATTAATCATAGGTGTGCTCATTAAATCAAAATAGTTTTCATTAATCTTAATTGTGTTCATCAAATTGTAAGTGCGTTCATTAAATCACAATAGCGTTTCGTTAAATCACATGAGTTTTCACTAAATCACAAGTATGTTCATTAAATCATAAATGTGTGAATGACATCACAAGTGTGCTTATTAAATCATAAGTGTTAATTACATCACAAGTGTGTTCATTAAGTCACAAGTGCATTCATTAAATCAAAGGTACATTTATTCTATCACACGTGTATTAGGGACAAGTTCAAAGAAGGACTGGTGGGTTTTTACCAGTTTTTGCCCAAGGAAGACTTTCCTGATGCCAAAACCTTTGCATCAAGGTACCTTTCAATCTTTGGAACAACATACCTGTGTGAACAAACATTTTTAAGAATGAAAATACGTGAAGAACAATTTGAGAACAAACTTGTCCGATGATAATCTCAGGTCACTGTTGATATTAAGGACATCAAATCTAAAGCCAGAAATGTCTGCTATTTTGGCATCTAGGAAACAATTTCACTATTCCCACTAATACAGGTGTTCATGTGTAGTGTATCAATGTGTTATTAAATAATAAATGAATAAAATAATATTATATAAATAAATAATTAAAAACAACATCCATGTTTTGATTCTTTTTTATTTGGACCTCGAGTGCGTAGTTGGCCCCCCACCTCCCCTTAACTGCTGTTTGATAGTTAATGCGGCCCTCGGACTGAAAAGTTTGGAGACCCCTGTTCTAGAAGATAGTTCTGAGCTCATTTATACATAGAGCCAGGTATATTAATTAAATACAAGTGACAGACTACAGCATAATGTGAGGCACACTATCACGAGTGGCGTAAGTAATAAAAATAAATGTATCCAACAAGAAATAAAATAAGACAGCATAGTTACATATAAAGAATAGTTCAATGGTTACAATTAGAGTTTATAAATGAATATCATTCATATCAGGACCATGTAGTGTTGTAAGAGAAAGTTCGTTTGAATCGTATGGTATCTTGGTCATTATTTGGTTCATTCGTATGAGGGAACTTAGAGAACTCTAAGATTATTTTGACTGAAGTCTAATTAAAGTTCGATTGTATGGAATGAATTTTGTTGAAACTGTACAGTTGTTGATTTTATAGTCACTTAATTTTAGGATTCACCTGACGTGTAATTTAGGGTCCCAGTGACGTGCAGTAGTGGATGCACGCATGGTCTGCAGTCTGTGGCCCGTGTGTCAATTCCACTTTAGTGTTCCTTCGGATAAATTGCCGTTCTTCCAGCAATATACATATGGGCTAAGTATTTGTCCACATTTGTTCTCTGACAGAACAGTCTTACTCGTCATACATTCTAATATCTTAAGCAAAATATAACAATATGAAATACAGTTAAGGTTAAATGAACATAGATACAATATTCAATCATGCAAGCAATTTCACATACCTTCAGCAGTAATCAGGGGTGTAGTCCTTAAAAAAGGAAGTGTGGGGACATCACCAAAGACCACAGAACAGATTTCTTCCCATGTTATTTATTTGAGTGGCAAACCCTGCCTCTCGCTCTCACCATGCTTGAAGTGTGCACAAACGTCATACTGTCATTGTAAGGGAACCCAGTTAAGTCGTTAAATGACATGCCCATGTAAATGCATTGATGACCCTTACTGAGTGTGGTAGCTGGCTGTTTATCAAATTCTGCCACTGTGGATTTTTGGACCAAAAGTACTGGGCACACGTCCACTTCATATAAAAATGTAAGGGACCGCCACCCCCCTCTGTCCCTGCCCCACTACACCTCTGGCAGTAATATTTACAGAGGATGGTTTCCTGCTGTGTTGGTAACCGGCAATAAGGGTTAGTAGTGTGATTATAATGTACTAAATCTGGGAGCCAAAATACATGTTGTATCAATGGTCAGACTGCATTTGACTAACAATTATTAAGTGAGTTTCAGGGATATAAGTTGCACTTGGACTGGTCTGTTAAAGTGAGTAGCAACTCGGCTATTACTCTAGCCTGGGGATAATGGTCAATATTCTAGAGTTAGGTTTGCTTGTAGTCTATTTTTAGATGAGGGTGGGTGTGGGCTACATAAGCCATTTTGTGATATTAGCCACCGAACAGTTCAACACACAGGGCATAATGCCTGTAATATTATCTCTTATATGCTAAAGTAAACATAATGTTATTTCAAACAGCAGACTTTATTAAAACAACTTTAGACCATGTAACATAAGTTATGCATGCAATGTTGGAAAGCACAGTATGCGTTATGAACATATTGTCAGATCTCTCAGCACGATGAGGTATATTTCTTCCTTTCTATGGTCATGCTGGAAGCCCTATTTCTTGCAATTTCTGGAAAGAGAAAAGTCACAAAAAAGCAAAATGAAAAAGCAATATTAACTGTATGTTATTTTCAAAATCACGTTCTGTAATCTCCTGACGCATTAAACATAACAGATTTTTTTAATAAATTCCATTCATTTGAAAAATCAGCTAAACTTTATTTTTAAATGAATGTACAATGAAGAACAACAACAACAAACGCAAAGAAATGCAGGACAAATCTGAAAATGTAAAATATCAAAATAGTGTTAAAAGAAAAAGCGTAACAATTAAAAAAATTATAAAATGAAAGACTGAGAGAAATATAAGTAAATAACAAAGGTAACAAGAAAGAAATGCAGAAAGAAGAAAAGAAAGAAAGAAAGAAAGAAAGAAAGAAAGAAGAAAAGAAAATCAAAGAAAGTAAGAAAGAAAGAATGAATGAAAGAAAGAAAGAAAGAAAGAAAGAAAGAAAGAAAGAAAGAAAGAAAGAAAGAAAGAAGGAAGGAAGGAAGGAAAGAAAGAAATGCAGAAAGAAAAAAGAAAGAAGAAAAGAAAGGCAAAGAAAGTAAGAGAGAGAGAAAGAAAGAAAGAAAGAAAGAAAGAAAGAAAGAAAGAAAGAAGGAAGGAAGGAAGGAAAGAAAGACATGCGGAAAGAAATTCGATTTAGAATTTAAAAAATAAAGGTAGACATTTGGAAAGAAAAAAAAGTAAGAACATACAATTAAAAATCCAACAAACAGAAAGATGGAAGAAAGCAACAAAGAAAAACGATGAAATGAAAGTAAGAAAAGAAGGAAAGAAAGAAATAGAAAAGAGTACCTTGTAAAATATAAAGCCAGAAAGATAAAACAAAGAAAACTTGATAGAAACACAAAATGAAATGACGAAATGAAGCAAAGAAAGACGACGTGTGTGGGTATTGGAAAAAAAGAAAAGAGAAACAAATCAAAATATATACTATTACTTAAGGAAGGAAGAAACAGAGGAAGAAAATGGATTGTGGGTTATTGGAAGATCACGCAGTGAAGATTATTGGACTTTGGACATGCTATATTAAAAGACAAATGGAAACCTGTTTTGTGACAATAGCTACAACAATCACGTACCGATGTCCAGTACCTCACGAATTCAGCTTCTGGCACAATGCCATCACCTACATGAAGCAAAATTAAAAATTAACAAACGAACAAAATACTACTAACAGAACACTTTTAATATCGCTTTAAACAAACACAATTATTCTATTGAAGCAAATATCATTTCAATTTTATCCAAATACTGTCACCTATAACCGTTAATATTGAAATATAGCTAAGTTTATATTGGTGGAGCAGTTTATGCTGTTCTCGTTGTATTTTAATTTCTACTGCTTTTCAGAACTGTCACAATCTATTTCTATTTGCTTGTTTCTGTTTATGCGCGTCACACAATTTAAATGTGAATGTTTCTAATCAGTATTTGCCCACACCATTTGATATTAAATCTCATCTTCGATTTTCCACCAAGAGAAAAATAACCCACATTCATACATTCGCTCACTTACACACACACACACACACACACACACACACACACACACACACACACACACACACACACACACACACACACACAGACATAAATTGAAACACATACCGTCGGGATCCATTACATTAAAAAACTGGATGTAGTCATTTATTTCCAGATGATGATCCTTGTCAAAGTCAATAAGTTCAAACATTGTATGTATTTGTTCTTGAGTTGCGTCAGGTTCATCCGCCAGGGTAAATTCTGTGAACTCATGACGCGACACTCTTCCGTCTTCTGAAATAAATGTGTTACATTTTGTGAAAAATGTTTCTTGATAATTAATTGTTTTCAATAAATATTATGAATGCTCGAAAGAGAATTTTAAGATACTTATTTATGGAATAATACCCAATTGAACTACTGTATTTAAGGATCAATGAGAAAATCAAATACTGTATTTAAAGATCAATGAACAATTCAAGTCCTTTATTTATGGACCAATGAGAACTTCAAGAACAGTATTTATGAACCAATTAAGCGATTTTAAAATGAACATTTTTGGACATCGAGAGATTTAAGCCACCTATTCATGGATAAGTAGATTGTTCTCCGATCGATTCTTACACACTCATTTGCTGTTGAATGCCAACACTTGGATGGTGACCATTGAGGACAGGATTGTAAGTGCTCGGAATTCAATGGAAATTTGTCATTATTGAATCGTCACCTTTAGAAATGAATCGGAGACATTAAGAGGCAAATGTTACTTTTTGTTATGTCATCACAATAGAAAATTTAATCTGAAACTCACGATTAGCATCATAAAGGTTAAAGTACGCAATCGTTTCCGAAAGAGTAACTGCCCCATCACCATTTACGTCGACAGCATCGAAAAGATCTTGGGCCTCTTGTGACGCAGTTCCAAGCCGAACCCTTTATATAAACACAATCGATAAAGTCTGCTGACATTTGTCATAACTTGTGACAAGTTTCTTTCATCAATGAAAAAGTTCACAATTTCGAAGTATGATAGACATATCTATCTATCTATCTATCTATCTATCTATCTATCTATCTATCTATCTATCTATCTATCTATCTATCTATCTATCTATCTATCTATCTATCTATCTATCTATCTATCTATCTATCTATCTATCTATCTATCTATCTATCTATCTACCTATCTATCTATCCATCCATCCATCCATCCATCCATCCGTCCGTCCGTCTGTCTGTCTGTCTGTCTATCTATTTATCTATCTATCTATCTATCTATCTATCTTTCGAAAACAAACTCATCTGTAGTCCAGTTATTGACTGTCAGTATGAGCATTACTTCTGTTAATATGCACTAATTAACTATGCAAAATGTGTGACTAATAGATGCTGAATGGCTGATTATTACGGATGGACAGATGTAGTTTAAACTACTCACGATAAATGTTAGTTGAATGATACCAGGTAAATTATATCTTTTTTAAAGTTTACTCACCCGACACACAGTGGTATGATGACGACAAAAGTAAACAGCAGCATTTTAATTGGTCGAGAATCGTAAAGGTGATCTATATAAAAATTACAATTAGGGCAAAATTTATGATGATAATAATTATTTGACAGTAAAAAGGTAACTATGCTGAAATATTTGTTACTGAATGAGTATATCAATCATTTTATTTTATTTAAATAATTTTGTTTGACGTAAGATTATAATATAGATTATAGTGGTTACTGAGACCTAATCATTATGACAATTAGTACAGGTATGCTCTTGGATTAAATCAAAGATTTTAGTCTACCATTTGACCGTTTTGTTTCCCTCATAGGAAATGGCTAATAGATCAATATATTCTTTACATCTTATATTTATAAATCAACTGTAAATCATTTATACAGTGAACATTATATGCTTAGAAATAAATCTTCAAGCATCCTTTGTGTACTACAAAGAACGAAAGGTTCAATTCAAACATTTCTGGATCCGTTTCAATACGTAGGCAGTTCATGTGTTAGAATTCTGGCCTACATAATAAATTTAAATGTTCAGTAGTTTTAGCCAGCATTTAGTTTATATTGTTATGTATTATACAGCCAAATTCCAGCTATGGTACATTTTCCTTATTTTCTTCCTTTTGCAAGCGCGGGGTAAGGAGTTGAATTTTTTAAACATGAAAGTTGTAAATTGCTGCAGTTGCAAAAATTAGTTAATTGTATGGTAACCCATAGGAGTTTCATTTTAATATGCAGACAGAACGTGGGAAGAAAGCGAAGGCGTATTCCATTGTTTTGAATTGGCGAGAAAACAACAACAAAAACACCAGGGTATTGCATTGAAAATTCTGGTAAAAGAAAAACCTCAGGTATGGCAGAAATTTGAGTGAAATGCAAACCGACAAAAACTTACGCACAAAGAAGACATTCAAATCTATAACACTGAAATCACTATTGTACTGTTAAGCTCGTTAAATGTCATTCAGAGAATGTTACGATCGATATATAGATATGTATATATATGTATATGTGTGTTTATTTTTATACAGTATATAGTATCTGATTGACTTACCTGTGCCTGCGTATATTTACCTTTGTAATAAGTCCAAATACCTTTTACTTTTTTGATACAGTAAATTAATGTAAATTAGATCATCTATTTATACAAAATTCTACTGTTCTTCTTGTTTCCAGACATTTAAAAAATGCCTCGTGATCACATCCACATGCTTTTGACCTTTTGTGCAATATCTCTGAGAACTGTACACCTGAATAGATATATGTTTTTTAAATTAACTTTTTACCATTTGACTCAACCCATGTATCTAATATCTCTCTGTTTGTGTGTGTGTGTGTGTGTGTGTGTGTGTGTGTGTGTGTGTGTGTGTGTGTGTGTGTGTGTGTGTGTGTGGAGTATTAATAAAGAAAATGGTAAAATAAATGTCAGTTTTAATAATTAAATTAGTACTTCATATTTTATAATAAATAATCAGTAGTGACAACAATATTTTCAATATTGATGTCAAATAATCTTTTTTCATTATATTTGTTTTATATATATATATATATATATATTTGATTGATGAGTCAAGAAATGTATTGATCTTCTTAGACATATTGATAAACCTTATGTTGGAAAAGAAAGTGGGTGGATGGGGCTCGCTAAATATAGATTAAAGAAGGATTTGTCAAGACGTTTTCCATCTAGGGAAATATTGTGTGACGGTAAATGTTTGTCTTTAATGTAGTAGAAGAGAGAAAACGTTTACAGCGCCCGCATATCCGCCAAGTGAGAGAGACGAGTGAGGTCTCCTGGAGAATTATTAATAACATAAATTAAGATTCTCATCACTTGTAATTAGTTATGAATGATTAATAATAATAATAATAATAATAATAATAATCATAACTATTAAATAACTGGCGTTGGCGACACACATACAATCTTTTTTGTAAGTTAGGAATTTCATTGAACTTTTAACATTAGTTAGGAATGCAAGCCATTTAATCTTGCACTATTAATTAAATTGTGAAATATTTAACATAGCACACCCTTTTGTAAGTTAGGAATTTCACCAAACTTTTAATATTAGTTAGGAATGAAGTAAATTAATATTGCAGATTAGTTATTAGTACAGGCTATTAAGCTTGCGTCATGACATACACAGCCTGGCACATTTCTATTTATCAGTAAGTCTATTGCCCTATTTAGTCGAGCCATCAACAATAAGGTGATCATGCATTGCATGCATAGCAAGTGTCCGGAATTTCCATCCTGCATTTCTTGCATTTTTTAGCCACGAATGCATTGTTCTAAACTTCCTTTTACTGCCAGTGGATTGAATTTTAAACTGCAAACCATGTTTACAGGCTCTGCTTGCATGTCCCTTGCATGCACATTACATTAGATCTAGAGGGGCACACTGACCTCAGCTTACAGAGCAGCCGGCTTCTGATTACGATGACCTGAGGTCACGATTATTCAGACATTATAGTACAATATATTGAAAATTCACTTAATCATACTGTATATTTTATGCATTATCATTGGTTACCAGGTCTATCAATAACAATATTTTTCGATGTATAAAAGGATCGTAACTAAATGCAGAAAATCTAATAAAGTTTTAAAAGGCGTCGACTTCATTCTTCAGATTTGTAAGTTACGGTCGATCGCTTACGTGTTTCAGGAGTTTGCAGAGATCACAAGGGCAGTGCTGCCAGACTTGACCCATAATGACCTGCAATCACTGTACAACATTTACGACGTAAGACCGTAATGGAGTTCTAGACATTGCTGACTACACGATTTCTTTTAACACGGGGAACAGTACGAAACAAATTCAAACGATTAAAGACATTGGAAAAATAATGACAAATCTGGAGTCAATCATTTTCGTGATTTCATTTTTTTTTTCGAGGACACTGACTTGATTAGAAAATTATAAATATTTTTCATGCAAACTTTTATAACATTTATTTATTACAGTTAGCGCAAAATTAGAGTGCTTTCAATTCCCCAATTTATAGTTAATATTTATTTTTACCTTATTTTATTATTTATTTTTACCTTATTTTATTATTTATTTTTACCTTATTTTATTATTTATGTCCTACTTATTTTGTTAAATACTTTAGTCACAGGAACAGAATTTTGATGTGAAGTCTGTGTCTGAGTGAAGTAAAAGGGAGTGAATGAATACAAAATTCTTTTCATAGCATTCCAAGAGTCTCCCATGAATTATTTCTTTGGTATCTTTGGCAACGACCACGTTAGATGCATTCAAACAGTTGACTTGCTAGAAACAAAAAATATCTTGATTAGTTTAGCTTGACATACTTGACTTTATGTTAGATGCATTCAAACAGTTGACTTGCTAGAAACAAAAAATATCTTGATTAGTTTAGCTTGACATACTTGACTTTATTCACCATGTTAGATGTATTCAAACAGTTGACTTGCTAGAAACAAAAAATATCTTGATTAGTTTAGCTTGACATACTTGACTTTATGTTAGATGCATTCAAACAGTTGACTTGCTAGAAACAAAAAATATCTTGATTAGTTTAGCTTGATATACTCGACGTCATTCACCACCTTTGGATAAGCCGTGTGACTAATGCTTCTAGAATAACAAATGGATGTTTTCAGAAAGTTAATGAAACGTTTTAAATAGAGTTGGGAACGTTTGCGAGTAAATCAGCTTTACTGGAGTCTTTAGCTGGGGATGCACGTATGTAAAATATATTTGCTTATTAATGAAAAATGTCAAAAGTTTAATAAGAACAGATTTAGGCCAGAAATTGTGTCCATGCTTTATATTTTCTTTTATACTTCCTTTTTCTAAAATTTCGTAACAGGTGACGGCGTTGTAACAGAAACTGAGTTCATGACATACAGGTTACCGGTAAGGATATTTCATTGTAACTACAGGATGAAACCACTCACGTTGTGAGCAATCACGTGACATGCTGAATAAATTAACAATTTGAAAAGCAACTTTTGAAAAGGTTGTAATAGTAACATATACTGATTGTTTATTGAAATTTTAATCACAGAAATTAAAACGGCAGAACGACTTGTAAATAATAATGACTAATAATTTTCTGTCATACAGAAATTTCGAGAAGCCCAGACACATGGATGACAGTGAGTGCAGTGAGACAATATACAGTGGATAGAGATGGTGTGTGAAGACATTCTCCCCTATATATATATAAAATATCTTCAAAAGATTTTTCAGGACTCAAATTATAAGCGTTGAAATTCGAAATAAAATATTTTCACGGACAGCAGTTGATATTGAGTCTGCATAAATATTAGGAATGATATGTTTACTTATGGAAAGGTCACTTGTAAATCTTTGTATTAGTATATCGACCTTGACTTATTATTCCAGACACATGTATTCTTAAAGGTATTTGACCTCTCCTTCTTAGTGCTCTCATTGTTCCCTACTTATCTCCCTTCTCATCGCTCGGGTCAAGTAGAACCCTATCTGCTCTCTCCAGTAGCATGAAGGTATACTTATTAAGATGGCTTATTGCATCTCGAAAACAATCAACAATGCCCTACATTTTAAGGTCAGGGACAAAATAGGTTAGATACCTCAAAAGAGAAAAAAAAAATTTCTAACAAATTATGAGTGCTTCTAAGAGATCATTGAAACTCTCCCAATTCAAAACCAGTTGGAGGCGGACATACACCCCCACCCCACCCCCCAACAAGCCAGCATGCCAGCTAATAGAGGCTTATATTCTGTTCTAAATCTATGTCAAGACATGAAAATTCTGAGCAAGCAATTAGACACGGAATAAAAGAGATCCGTAAAAGGCCATTTTCACTTACCCGGAAAGCTGATTTTGCAGCAACCACCAATTAATTCCTATTTATAGCACATTCGATATTTACAAAAGTAATTCATCGTTAATAATACACGTACTAACAAGCAGGAACTCAGGGGGAGTAAGAAGGAGTGTAAGTGCGCGCGTGTGTATATATGCGTGTGAGTGTGTGTGTGTATGTATACGCGTGTGTGTCAGTGTATGCGAGTGTGCACACGCGTGTTTGCGTGTGTGTGTGTGTGTGTGTGTGTAAGTGTGTGTAAGTGTGTGTATGTGTGTGTGTGTGTGTGTGTGTGTGTGTGTGTGTGTGTGTGTGTGTGTGTGAATGTATGCGAGTGATTGCGCGCACGAGTGTTTGCGCGCGCGGGTGTGTGAGAGTGTGTTTAAGTGTGTGTGTGTGCGCGCGATTGTGTGTCAGTGTATGAGTGTTCTCGTGCGTGCGAGTGTGTGCTTGTAAGAGAGTGTGTAACTGTGTGCGTATGTTTGTGTGTGTGTAAGTTGTGACTAAAATGATGGCTTGTGTGGCACACTCGCATCCTACAATTATAGAAACGAACCAACCAACGAACGACGTGATTGACCACACGGGACAGACGGGTGGTTCGTTTCTCACTCATACTAAATCACACCTAGAAAGGAGTAGACAGTTAATAATAGAATGAGCAATAGAGTCTCGTGACTCAACTGGTGACTAAACTGAATAACAAAAGGGTAGATATATATCATTCATGTTCCTATAGAGAGTACAATACAATGACTCAACAGTTGTACAGTTAAGGCAACAGATACACAATTAGTATATACAGAATAGTGTATGTAAATGATAATGCTGTTCACTTGTCATACAGGATAAACAGTCTTCATTTCTGAACTGAACGTAGGATTTAATGAGACATAATTTGCAAAATATCCATATTCTCCAAAGTCTGTGGCTTTCTAAATAACAAACTATTTTTTGGGTGCTTCCTGTCACACAGCAAACTGTTTCCGAGGACATCGTCTCAGGCAGTGGTATTGAATGAGGATAGGGGAGAGCACTGTAGCCAGATACAGACTGAATGATGGCCAATCAAATAGTACATATCTCATAGCTTGTAACTTTTAATCTACCCAGATACAGATTGAATTATGGCCAATCTAATAGCATTTATAGCTTGTAACTTTTAATCTACCCAGAAACAGACTGAATTATGGCCAGTCTAACAATACATATCTCACAGCTTGTAACTTTTAATCTACCCAGATATAGATTGAATTATGGCCAATCTAATAGCATTTATAGCTTGTAACTTTTAATGTACCCAGAAACAGACTGAATTATGGCCAGTCGAATAACACATATCTCACAGCTTGTAACTTTTAATCTACCCAGATATAGATTGAATTATGGCCAATCTAATAGCATTTATAGCTTGTAACTTTTAATCTAACCAGATATAGATTGAATTATGGCCAATCTAATAGCACATATCTCACAGCGTGTAACTTTTAATCTACCCAGAAACAGACTGAATTATGGCCAGTCTAACAACACATATCTCACAGCGTGTAACTTTTAATCTACCCAGATATAGATTGAATTATGGCCAATCTAATAGCACTCACAGCTTGTAACTTTTAATCTACCCAGAATATGAGTTGCGCTCAAAGATCACATTTATAAGTAGAAACATAACAGTGTCAAGCTTCAAGAGCCACTATTAAAACAGGAACACTAAGTGAGTGTACTCATTCTTCCATGAGCAAAGTTTAAAAGTTTTACCAGTTTTTCTGATGAATATGTACTTTGACCTTTGTGTCTGTGTGCAGTTATGC
Source organism: Sinotaia quadrata (assembly GCA_028829895.1). Lineage (NCBI taxonomy): Eukaryota > Metazoa > Mollusca > Gastropoda > Architaenioglossa > Viviparidae > Sinotaia > Sinotaia quadrata. Next base: position 87,471,940 of record CM054178.1, read on the forward strand.
ATTTTTATCATTCAGTTTATGAGAACATTTATGTATTTATCAATTCGTATTCGAACAGTTATAAATTTCTACCATTTGAGCAGTTATAAATCTTTACCATTTTACCTATGTTCTATTGGCTGGTATAAAATTTACCATTTTGTCTATGAGCAGTTATAACTTTTTGCCACTTTACCTATTTTGTATGGGCTGTTATAAACTTTACCATTTCATACACTCTGTAGTATATACAGTTCCTTTACCTTTGATGACGTTCCCCATAACAAAACTGTAGGTCACACATGTAAGAATAGTGATTGACATAGACATATTTCGAGAAATCACAGTCATGACATGTTTCATATATCTTTATTCTTGTTTCCTAAACTTCAAATTAAAAGAAAAGTTTACAGTTCGGTCAAAACAGACATAAGGAACACAAACATGTAAATATTCTTACTTACACTCATTTATATGCACGCCATATAAATACAAGTGAATTAAAAAAAATCTTCTTGTTCCTTAATGTTTCGAATTCTCAATGATTTTAACTGAAGAAAGCAGGAGACGACCTCACGCTGATTTTGTTTTTGCTCTGGAAGACACGTATACTAAGAAAAGCTATTAACACTTCATTTATATTAAAATCTCTAAAGGACTATAAAATATAAATATACTAAATAAATATAAATATATAAAACAAAATAAAAGCGCTATGCAAGAGGGACGCAGCTTGGTAATCCTGAGCCAAGGAGTTAGTGTGTGGGTTATAAATTTAAGCCAGGGAGTGAATGTTTGGATTGTAATCCTGAGCCATGCAGTGACTGTGTGGGTTGTAATCCTGAGTCATGGAGTGTATGTGTGGGTTGTAATCCTGAGCCAGGGAGCTAGTGTGTGGGATGAAATAAATACAACTACCTTAATCGGTACCATAGGGCTCGAACCCCAAATACTGACCAGAGCCTACAACTAGCGGATTCCCAACAAAGAATAGAATATTTTTTTTAACAGTGTACGTGATTTAAAAAGCTTCTTGTGGACAGAAGACAGTAACACACAAATACTTTTGGTAATGAAATGCAAAAGAGTAATATTTCAATCATTTAATAAAATTAATGCGAGCATGTCTGTTCACCCTTTGGTGTCTCTTTCAGTGTACAGAATAAATGGAATCTATGGAATGCATTCTTACGATGTACACTAAATCTAATTTTCTATTTAGTGTTAGTTTGTGTTTTTAGTAAAGGATAACTATTTAGCTACAGTCTGTGCATTTATTAAGATGTGCCTATTCAGTATGTCTTTAGTCTAAATATAAGAGAAGTAGAAAGAAGTATATTCTCTATCATACACTTACACAGATTCTATTTCACATACACGCACGCACGCACGCACGCACACACACACATACACACGCATGTACGCGCTCACAAATTATTTAAGTAATGAAAATTAAATTCCATACCAGAGAATGGATACTTTTAGTTTCTTATCAGTTCGACAATTGTCTACTGAGGGAATAATGCTTTAACACAATTACTTTCTCATGATTATCATATTGACACAATGGTTAGCATCTGTCAAGATACCAAGAGCACAATGTTTTGACTGAATTTGAAAATCCATCTGGGGCAGGATTCAAGGTATAAAAGGTTTGGATTCATCTTGTCTGGTTAGAATACCCAGAGGTGACTGAAGACATTCGCCCAACTGTAAGTTGTACCTTTTTTCTGACATATTTCCTTAATATAAATGTTCATTTTGTTATTCGATACCTATCTATCTACCTACCTACCTATCTACCTCTCTCTCTCTCTCTCTCTCTCTCTCTCTTTCTATTGTACTTATTCATAATCAAATTCATTTACTTATTTAAGAAAAGATCTGACAATAAAGTGGACACATTGTTTTCTTGCCACCCGAAAAAATGTTTTAATTATCATTTTTTATATTTTGTTCAGGTGAAGGTTGTTCTATTCATATATCGCTACCATGCTTTTCTTTGTGCTCACCTTTATCTTGCCAGTTCTTATCAGGTGAGTCAGTATTTGAATGTAGTTAATTTCAATCAAATCTGGATGTGTCCTTTGTACTTCAATTATAATTAAATGATTACCTCCCCTTTCCGTTCAAATCTTGAAGTGTTTGTGACTGCAGCTCTTCTTTAGATGCACACAACAATCTCCAACATGCTAATATCTTGAGAGATGTTTTCTTCTGCAGCAATCTCTGTACTTTGCTTACAGTGTCTAAATATGGCTCGCGTTAAATATTACTTTTAGATTTTCTTTTTTTTAATTCATTCATTCATGCGTGTGTGCACTCACTCACTCACTCACTCACTCACTCACTCACTCACTCACTCACTCATTTGTTCAATTAATAATTAGTTTATAATTAGAAAATTATAAATCGTGTGTAGTCATTTCATTTTCATTTTAGCCATTGTGTTAGTCAAGTAGTTGCAGTAGCGGTAATGGTAGTAGTGGTAGAAGCAACAACTTACTCAGCAATGAGTGTCATAAAACAAACTCCCTAAGACCAGTCTCCTTTCCTGAGGACATGTTACATTTGGATGCGGAAGAAATTAGCACAATGTGTCTCTAATTACCTAGTTCGGATGCGCTTAACGCCACACTGGGACTTGCTGTGATTTCTTGTTTAATGTGTAACAGCGTGAATAATTGCAAGCACAGGCAAAGTTGCCACTTGATTGAATTCCTTACACTTAAACTCAACTCCTTTTCCTGTAATCGAATAAAGGGCACAGGCAGACAATACTCATGCAGAGGGCGCCTCTTTACTGCTGCTTTCTCTCGACATGAACGGGGATAGGAACTTGACCATGGCTGAAATCACTGACGTCTTTCACGAATCTGACGCTAATCGTGAGCCTTTATTTTCGTAAAGTATTTATTTTTGAGCCTTGTACAATATTTATTTATAGCCTGAGATACAGTATTTATTTATAGCCTTATGTACAATATTCATTTATAGTCTCATGTACAATATTTTTATTGCCTTAAGTGTAGTATTTATTTATAGCCTTAAATGCAGTACTTATTTAAATCCTTAATAAGGTATCTATTAAAGCCTTAAACAGAGTCATATATAGTTAATAGTTGTCAGGCACATTGTATTCAAAAAACGTGAACACTGATTGTTTGTACCTAGTCAATAATGCAAATATGGTCTTAACTGATATAACAATTAAGTCGAACAAAACTAAATAAAATAATTCACAACAAAATAGAGAAACAACCCATATAAGAAAAAAGTCAAACAACAGCAATAGCATTTAAGATATTAACTAAATCCGTTCGTCTAGTGACGCCCTTAATTGTGGCGTTTTTATTTTTTCATTGGGTTGTCTTTTATCGGTATCTGCCTTTGTACTTTTATTACGAAAATCATTCATTTGGAATTGTTGAGATACTGAATCGTACTTTGGTATGATCAAATAATAACCGATCGGCGCCTAATCACACACATAAGTAGTGAAAAATGACAGCCTAAACTAAAGCATTGTTCACAAATCACGCCTGTAAGTACTGAAAGAGGACACCTTAATTAAAGCATTGTTCACAAATCACGCCTGTAAGTATTGAAAGAGGACACCTTAATTAAAGCATCGCTCAAAAATCATAACCGTAAGTACTGAAAAGAGGACAGCCTAAGCGAAGCATCGTTTACAAATCACAAAAGTAAATACTGTAAGAGGACAGCCTGACTTAAGCATCGTTCACAAATCACAAAAGTAAATACTGTAAGAGGACAGCCTGACTTAAGCATCGTTCACAAATCACAAAAGTAAATACTGTAAGAGGACAGCCTGACTTAAGCATCGTTCACAAATCACAAAAGTAAATACTGTAAGAGGACAGCCTGACTTAAGCATCGTTCACAAATTACGCCAGCAGCATTCGACTCTCAAAGTACCAAGAACATTCTCTAGCCATTTGCTTTAGCTTAGCAAGGTATTTTGAAATAATTCCAAACAGCATGTTATGTCAACATAACATAACAGATAACATGTGTTCCTATGTGTCCACACAAAGTATCAGGGACTGTTTGATAATCTACGACACAGCAATGTAGAGTGAGTGTGCCTATTAATGTTGCATTAAACTATTAAACAATGATTGCGCACAAATGCAAAGCAGTAAAATAATAAAATAAGAATATATACGCTTTTGAGGACGATGCATTTAAGACATAAACATTTATCTATGCATTTGATGGTGGGTCCAAATCTATACTTATCTAAGTAAACTTGTGGGGTTCCATCACAAAACATAGACATTGATAAATATTTACCTGCATATTTGATAGATAGATATGGTGGTTCCATAAGAAAGCGTAGTCATTGAAAAACATTACTATGCATTTGATGACACAGATATGGGGGTTCCATAACATAGCGTGGTCATTGATAAACAATACATATGAATTTAATGGCATATTTACTGGAGTACTATAACATTCCATAATCATGATAAATATTCGCCGATGCTTTTGATGACAAAGATGCTGCGGTTCTTAAAAAAAGCATAGTCATTGATCAACATTGGCTCATGTATTGAGAGACAGGGGTTCTATAACAGGGCATAGTCACTTGATCTCATAATTGTTCCTTTCACTTTGTTTCGCTCGTTTTGCTTTCTAGAAGACAATTCTTTGTCTCAACATGAGATGGGAGTGGTTGCAAGGGAATATAACCCGACCTTGACCCAGGCAGAGGAACACGATCTGTTCAACCTTCTTGACGTTGATCAGAACAAACACGTGGAGACTTCTGATCTTAGTGAGTTCTTCCACGCTGCTAATGTCGACGGTAAGAAAGGCAACAGCCTGTTGGTGAATAAAATAAGTGACAATTTAATTTTATGTAAACATACACTCATTTTATTTATAAAATAGGATTTCTGTTGATTTACCTGTGTTATATAACATTTATATATGTTAATGTGGCCAGCCAAGTCACGCCCTGAGGTTCAGTGACGCATTTTAAGACAATATAATGAATTAAATGCACTCGACATTTGTGAAGAAACAAACTTGTGAAGAATTATACCAATATATTGCCATCAGTCTAATAGATGCAATGGATTGTGCGAACTTATGGTTGTAGAAATACAGCAGGTTCCATAAACAATTAACATTTAGTGCGTTACTGATACGCAATTACAGCATTCAAAATATATTAAACAGTTTATCTAATACACTTGCTGAGATATTCGCGTTATATTTCGAGGAACAAGAAAGAGTAGCATATATGGAATATTATACTGAATGTATGTATTATATAGTATATTATAACATTCAATAATATAAAATATAAAAGTGCATGTGATAAAATACTTTTCTTGCTTAAAATATTACACCCAGAATATCAAAAGAAGACGTAGCTTATAAAACAAATTATCTGAATATAACAAATGACGTAGTTTATATTACACATCGTGACGAGGAGGGCACAAGTATAATTTGCTCACGTAAGCAAAAGAATGATGGAATTTTGATGTTACGTTTTACAAATAGTTCACAATCTCAAATGGCATTTTTATTTCCCTGATAAAATTCAAAATTATCATTGTATGAACGGGCATTACTAAAAACAATAACGAAAAATGAATATCGATTTTGTGGGAGTGATGAATGGGGGTGGGTGGGTGAGAAACATGAAAATGTTACAATTGTATATATGAACGGTCCTTTTCTTGTTTCATACAGGGGACGATACTGTGACTGAAGCAGAATTCTTTAATTACTGGTTGCCGGTAAAATATATATATTCTTTCTTTTATTTATATTATATTTTTCAAGCGCTAAATCACAGTAGCTGAAAATATGCATTTTTTTCTTTGCACCACGAAATGAGCCATTTGAAATGATTATCTTACAATTATTTAATTTTAGTACAACTAAATGATTTTTGCATCAAAAGCATAAATTGTTATTTAATGATGGGTGTAGTTTATTTGAGTTTTTTTCTTTCATTGGCTGTTTGTTTGATTTAGTATTTTTGCTAACTTCCACTAATGTATTATTCCAAAAACATTTATTTAATTATAATAATAATTTGATTAATTGCTCTCAAATTTTATTCTTTTAGTGGAACTTTTCCTCTCTTTTGTGTTTATTTCCCTTTTTCTTTACTTTTCTTTCTTTTACTGGTTTTTCGTTTCTTTTTTATTCATTTCCATTTCTTCTTACTCTTTTTCATTTGTTTTCTTATTTCTGTTTCTTTTCCTAATCTATCTATCTATCTATCTATCTATCTATCTATCTATCTATCTATCTATCTATCTATCTATCTATCTATCTATCTATCTATCTATCTATCTATCTATGTACTTAGCTTCCTTTCTTACATTCTCCTTTTCTTCCTTCCTTCCTTTCTTTCATTTAGCCTTTCTTTATTTTTCTTTATTTTTACTTCCCTCATACGGTTGTTTGTATTTTTCTTGGTTGGTTTTGTTTCGCTGTTTGCAATGTCCTTATTTCCAGCTTACTGTCTAATTATTTATTTATATTTGCTAGTCCTTTATCTGTTGGCTATTCTTTTCAATATCATTTCTTTTCTTCTAATTACTTTAATAGAAATGTTCCTTTACTTAGAATGATTCATCTTCTTTGGTACGTCTTGATTTTTAACTTCGTTGCTGTTGTAAATTATTTTGTGTAATTTTAAATTTAAATTTAATGAAAATTGTTACAGTTTAATAAGAATTACGCTAAATAATATATAAATAAATATAAACTAAACCACCACCCCTCTTATTCACACACACACACACACGAACACATACAGAAACGCATTAACGTAAAGCTACATAAATTCAACTAGTTCATTTCTCGTTTTACTCTTTTATCTAGAAATTCGAGGCTCTCCCTTGAGGAAGATTTCGAACCAATGCCACTGTATACGGTGATTGGAAACAAAAATAAAGATGTTTTCTGATTGGAAACAAAAATAAAGATGTGTTCTGATTGGAAACAAAAATAAAGATGTTTTCTATCAAAAATATCCCCGTCTTGTATTATTGTGTATATTACTCACATTGACGCGTACTTAAGGCAAACGTACGAGTTAATTCATAAACGTACATACAAGCATTCATTTGTACATGCATAGGTAAAAATATAGAAAGAAACACACATGTTTATACTCACAATATATATGTACACATATAATATTTACGAACACATATATGTCAATATATCTTTGTAGAGACACGGTAATTATTGTCAATTATTGATCCGGGAAACATTGAGACCTTCCAGGATTGTGGACCATGTAAAGAAGTCTCAGTGAAGAAAATTAGAAACTTTATTTGTGGAATAAAATTAGAAAACCCTAATTAAAATTTTACTGGCTTCTCCAACACACAAACCACTCAGCTTCTCCAACACACAACCACTCAGCTTCTCCAACACACAACCACTCAGCTTCTCCAATACACAACCACTCATCTTCTCCAACACACAACCACTCATCTTCTCCAACACACAACCATTCATCTTCTCCAACACACAACCACTCATCTTCTTCAACACACAACCACTCATCTTCTCCAACACACAACCACTCATCTTCTCCAACACACAACCACAATTACATGTAAGCACATGCACATATAAGCAACAGATGCAGAGAGGCATTTGCTTATATTTCGGAATAATAATTCTTATGTATTATTTATTTTGCTATCTGAAATTTTATCTCTTTTATTTTGTGTATGGTTCTGCTTTCTTTCTTTCTTTCTTCCCCCCACCCCACACACATTCACACTCAAACACACGCTATTTCTCTCACACACATTCTCTCTCTTTCTCTGTTTATCTAAGCTTTTTTCACTAAAACTCTCTTTGAGGTGGAGTAAATTTGCCCATCCCTATTTCTAAACTTAATACTTATATACTTGCTTCCGATGTCAGTGTGACCCAGCATTGTGAACTGCTTATGTTGGCATTTTTTGTATCAGAGTTGTAGTAAAAACTAAGGTAAAGAATATGCTAGAACGTGCTGATGCAATCTAAACCCGTTCCGGGCAGATGAGTAGTAGATTTTCTGACTAATATTCTCATATTTCTCCATAACAAATTCATCCAATGGGGATGGAGTGAAAGTTACTACTGTACTTCACCAGATCATGTTGGTGTGTGAATCCAGCATTGTTGTCAAACCTATCAGTAAACATGTTGCTTTAAGATGATTCTTGTGAATCCAGTGTTGTCGTCAAACTTATTAGTAAACATCTTGCTGTAAATTGATTCCTGTTAATTCCATTAAAGAGCCAATACAGCAAAAATTGAGGCTTGATATTGGTTTCGAGAATTCACGAAAGTTTCTTGAACATTCCCCATGGCGTGCGGAGTATCTCACAAGAAAATTCTAAACACTCCACGTGATGTGATTTGATAGTGCATGTGAAGTTCTTGATGATTCTCAATTGTGTGTTCTGCGAGTGCATCAAATTCTGGAACAGTTGTGTAACGTTCCTTGAAGGGTAAGTTGAACCGTTATCTTTTTTCATAAATAAATCTCTTTTCTGGCTTAAGACTATTTTCATGCATTAATGTCATTTCCTGAAAAAAACCAATACAATCGCTTGACAATGTGAACAAGTTTCAGGTCATTTATTTTTCGTAGAATATAAAATAACTCTATATTTCATTAAACCTTTCAATTCTCTAGATTAGACCGTATAGTTTGTAGCCTGGAATCTGGTGTTGAGTTCAAAGACCACATTCTACAGATATAGACACAACAGTGTACCATTTCTAAGAACCACTGTTAACAGGAAGAATTCCACTGTAAGTGGTTTGATCATTCTGAATATGAGTATTTACGAAGTGTTACCATTTTCTCTAAGAGCAGTTATAAACTTTTTATCTTTTGTACACTCTGTAGTTCCAACAGCATTGACTACATTCTCCATCAGCAAAACTGTAGCTCAGACTCTCGAATAAAAACAGGGACTGGTATAAAAATATATTATCGTGAGATATTTCAGTTGTGATATGTCTCATATTTGTCGTATCTTTATCATTGTTTCACAAACTTCTAATTAGTATAAAGTTTACATTTGTGCCAGAATAGACATAAGGAACGCAAAGAAAAATATACTTATAATCATTTATATGTGCGAGTTAGAAATTTTCTGTTTCTTGTTGTTTAAAATGTATTTGATTTCTCCATGATTATCGCAAATGGAAGGCAGAAGATATCATGTTGATGATGTTTACTCCAAATAACATTGATGATAACAAGTAAAATGTATCTGATTTCTCCATGATTACCGTAAATGGAAAGCAGAAGATATCATGTTGCTAATGTTTATTCCATATGACATTGATGATAACAAGTAAAATGTATCTGATTTCTCCATGATTACCGCGGAACGAGGTCAGAAGATATCATGGTGGTGATAACATTGATGATAACAAGTAAAATGTATCTGATTTCTCCATGATTACCGCGGAACGAGGGGCAGAAGATACCATGGTGATGATGTCTACTCCAGATGACACTGATGATAACAAGTTATTTACGCTTCATAACAAATAAAATCAATAACAGACAATTAAATGCAAATATGTAAAAGACAAAATATAATATGTAAAACAAAATAAAAGCGTAGTTTTGGTAAACATGAGCGAGGGAACGAGTGTGTGAATTCAATAAATAAAAAAAAATCACCAAACCATCGTAATCGGCAGGATAAGGCTCGAACCCAAATCATCGGCCAGATCCTACAACTTGCGGTCTCCCCCATATATAAATATACTTCGTAAAATGAGTGTCCATGATTTACAGGTTTCATGTGGAAAGATGACATAGGAACATCAGTTTTAAAAAATAATTAATGTGTCCACATAGATACACGGGAGTATCTATTAGTGTCTCTGTAAAACAATGGTGGTTCGATGGAATGCGTTATTAGCATACGCACAAAATCCAATTTTCTCTTTAGTGTCAAGCTGTGGTTTTAGTCCTTGATTCTTTAAAATTAGTTGACCTGTCACGTTTTCAAAGCGATTACGCAAACTTTAACTAAATAACCTCAGTCAGTGCTTGCATTAAGGGGCGACTATTCAACATATCTTCTCAAAATAAATGAGAAGGGAAAATAAGGAAATTACTTTTCTTCTATCAAACAAACACAAACTGATCAATACACACATGCACTAAAATAATTTAAGAAATAAAACGTAAAAAATTCGATACACAGTACAGCAACATTTGGTTTCTTATCAGTTCCACAATTGGTTGTTGAGAGAAAATTGGGTATGCAGAGTTATCTTCTCAAGATTATGATACTGATACAGCAGCGAGCAATGTCAAGAAATGAAAACTTTATGTTACAACTGAATTTGAAAATCCACGTAGAGTAGGATTCAAGGTATAAAAGAGATTGGGTTCACCTTCAGGTTAGATGATCCACACTTGTTTGGAGACTTTCGTAGTACTGTTGTGATAGATCAGTAGCAATCTTAAGTGTAAGTTTGTTGTACTTTCGGCATAACAATTTAAATAAATTTTGGGAAATGATTTACTTTTTCTTTGTAATCTTAATTTGTAAGCCGTTACTTTACAAATTCGACTTTATTGTAGTCTTCTCCTCTGATTCTTTCCAGAAATTTTATGAACGTCATATTCACGGTTGATGAGAGACGTCACTAATGAATTAAGTCAGCCTCAAGCCAGTGTTTTCAGTGCATTATTTGTTTGTTTGTTGACTGTGTGCGTATTTGGGTGTAGTTGAGTTTGTGCAAAAATGCTATTTGGCGCTTGTTAATTTATATGGCTATTTTCCCGTTAAAATTTGTCATTTTGTGATTTCGATAACGTGCACGAAAGCTTGTTAACCTATATAAATACACGTGTGCACACACACACGCACACACAGCTCGAGCCAATTTTAGGAACATAATTCAGGCCGGAATGCGTTGATAAAAGAATGTCACGAAAACCATGTCATGACGCTACAGGTGTTGTTTCCAGCACATTGTGGTCACGATGCTATTTGCTCTACATTTTAAATAACGTCACATGACAAAAGGCTGGTTGTTAAGACTGGTGTGCATAGTTTGGCATTCATAAGCAGAATAAATGTCAGATAAACGACAAACCAAGGATCAAAAAAAGCCGGAAATGCACTTTCATAACGAACTGACAGGGAAGGTATGCGAACAAACACTAAATATATTTTAATATGAAATAAGTCAACGTGAGTAAATAAAATTAAAGATATTAGCAAATGGAAGTGGACATATTTTACAGCTTCATACGGATCCATCGTGTCAGATTTTTAAATATGCATAATACTAAAATCTGCAATTTTAGAAAGAAAGCGCATTAAGTTAATGACATTCGTTTTTACGTAGTTGGTGTTTAGACCAAACTTACAAAATTTAGCAAGGAAAGACAACTAGAAAGAAAGAAAAGTAGAAAGATAGAAATGCAGAAAGAAAGAAAAGTAGAAAGATAGAAATGCAGAAAGAAAGAAAAGTAGAAAGATAGAAATGCAGAAAGAAAGAAAAGTAGAAAGATAGAAATGCAGAAAGAAATGCAGAAATACAGAAAGAAAGAAATGCTGAAAGAAAGAAAGAAAGAAAGAAAGAAAGAAAGAAAGAAAGAAATGCTGAAAGAAAGAAAGAAAGATAGAAAGAAATGCTGAAAGAAAGAAACAAAGATAGAAAGAAACAAAGAAACAAAGAAAGAAAGAAACAAAGAAAGAAAGAAAGAAAGAAAGAAAGAAACAAACAAACAAAGAAATGCTGAAAGAAAGAAAGAAAGAAACAAACAAACAGACAAACAAACAAAGAAGGAAATAGAAGAACAGACTCAGAGGCGTTCTTTTCCAAAAGTAGCTGTCACATTAAATATATTTTGAGAAAATTGAGAAAAATGCGCCATTAGAATGCTATGGATAAGTAATGACAGATGGTGTATTAAATGAGTATACTAACAAGAAGTATAGAAACAAAGAGGTGCTGACAAATTGGTGACATTTCAGTTTTCAGTTCATTTTTCGAAACTAACCATTTGTTTCCAAGCAGGGTTCAGTTCTCTAATAATACTTAGTGAAGTTGCATAAAGGGAACATGAATAATAACACTAAATAACTCTGAATACAAATGATTCATTAAAGAGAAATGCAGATGACACGAAATAACAGTCTACAGTAGCTAATAACACAATGAAAAAAGAAATAGTAAAATTAAATAAAAGATGCTTATAATAAATAACATTGAATATCATTCAATAGCACTAAATATAATTGACTAAAACAAATTAATAATAAACAACAGTGAAAATCATTACTAATAGTGAATAGCATAACACTGAATAATACAAAATATCATTGAATAACACTGAATATTATTAAATATAACTGAATAGCATTGGAAAATAAAGAATAATATTGAATAATACTTAGTATCATTGACCAACATGGGTACTATTGCATAGCACTCAATATATCATTGAATAGAACAAGCTAATAATGAATAGCACAAAACTAATGGATAATATTGATTAACGCTGAATGGTGATAATTAAAAATGAATATTATTGAATAACTGAACAATATAGGATAGCACTGACTAATTCAGAATAGCACTGGATACAAGTAAATACCACTCATCAACACTGAGTAATACCCAGCAGAATTAAATAAAGGAAAGAAGTATAAAATAATATTGACTCTCAGGAGATAACACCAGGTACTAACAAGCACAAAATCGCCTAACATTGAATAAATTCTTTTTATCCATAAATAATCTTAAAACATAGGAATGAATATGAATACAATTAACAACTGTATTAATTCTGATTAATACTTTTAAGTTTTAAACGAAAAATAGAAAATAACTGCTAATAACGTACGGTTAGTGAAATATTAGTCACATAATATGAATATTAAGGGACAGCACTGCACTGTATTCGTTAGTGGAATACTGATTAAGTATATAAAACTGTGAAAGGAACACAAATGAATATTATACTTTTGAATAATGTTCTTAAAATGACCAATAGTTAGAATTAACATCATTTGCAATATATATACACATAACACTACATTTAAAACATTATGACATTCAATTTCAACTTTAAATTATTTTAATGAAAGCTATGCGGTCTGATCATATATTTTATTTAGTTGATTAAGCGATTAATTCCTTACGAATGCCAAGATATTTCTTTTTTATTAATATAAAACTAAGACAGTAGTATGTGAAAGGTCACAGTTCATCAATGACCAATCAGTGAAGTGGATACGATAAAGTCGCATACATGTACTTCCACTCCCAAAACATTTTGTTATGTCGCTTTGCATTAGATATGGAGTGTCGGAAACGATCGACAACAGTAACTGATCAGTTAGTACAGAGGTCACTGAACACACGGATATAAAAAAGATTACACTATCGTCTTTAGAACCAATCACAAAAGAGCTCAGACAGGACTTTAACAGACTTACCAACACACAGGCAAGTTTTCCATAACAAACTCGTGGACAGGTAGGCGTGTTTCAGGCATTAACGCGTTCACTTTGTGCTTCCACTGTTTTGTTTCTTTAAATTTATTTCTTGGACACTATGCAAACAAACTTCTAAAAATCGTCTTTGTTCACCATTTGTATTCAGATGGTGGTAACGTATATCGGGGTGATATAACTTAAATTTTACATGATCTAGAATCATTTCCCTTTGTATAGCTTGGAGAGATTTACATTTCCTGTGTACAGCCTGAAAACAAACAACCCTTTCATTTTGACATTACACACATTTTGACATGATACATTTTGTCACCGCAGTACTCTGGATGACTTTGTAATAATTAATCATATCAATATTATCATTTAGTTATGGTACAATACACGTACAAGTGACTTTGTAATAATGAATCATATAAATATGAGCATTTAGTTAAGATAAAAACATGTACAAGTGCCGATGCAGAGTTTGGTTATATATGCATATCTGCATCTGGTAGGCTGAAATGCGAGTGCATTAACATCAAGTCGACTCACAGCCCACACTCAGTTATTAAACGAGAAATAAATTTTATAAAATATGTACATAAATAGATGTAGAGACTGACAGAGTACAAGAGATAATCATGACACTATCATTACAAGTTACGATAAAGTACAAAGAATTTACGTTTCATTAACAGATATCCAATACTGAAAATTAATAAAATTTAATAAAAAGAAAAGTTTAACCATCCTTAGATAATCAGCAAAATACAATATGCCTTAGTTTCTTGTCATACAGTGATTTTGGGATTAATAAGTCTCATTAAGTTCAAGCCGCACAATAATCAATATCACCACCAGGACTTAACTTCAGCTTCAATGTGCTGGCACAAAGTACATCAAGCTGGTAGACACTCCATATGAAATATCATAAATACATCAGAATGAAGCATTGTAGATTTCAGAATAACACAAATGAAACTGATATCTGATTGATAAAAAATATTCTCAACAGTGATGCAGCTAGTATTTTTACCAGGAGTTGGAAAAGTTGATTGATCATTGAATTACTGGAGGTAAATTTGGGTTTTAAGAAATAAAAACTATCAGGAGTCAAAAATAGTGTCATAATAACTTTTCTAAAACTGCTCTAGGATTCATTAAAGTATTAAGGAATTTGTTCGCATACTTTACAAAAACAAGATAAATCTTAAAGTAATGAATCCATACGTATTTCATTTCATATTTAATAGGGACCTTCTGCTTAGCAAATGCTATTAAAAACAAGAGAGGTCAAGTGTTAGGAAAATCAATTGCATATTTTCTTCAGTACATAAAACAAAGATTGTGTCCTTCAAACACCTCTGGCCTAAGGTCTTTCATCTGACATTAAACAGACCAGAGACAGAAAAAGTTTTGGGCTTGAATACGAGTACGGTGAATATGTGACAATATATTCCACTGCCAATAAGGATTATTCTCTTTATTGTACTTCATTCCGTGAATAACACAATTAAAATGGATCACGACCAAAATATACAGAAGCCTTCTTCTGATATTGTAATTAAATGATGAACGAGTGGTAAGGTGTACGGTAGAACACTTGTGTCACTATGACCTGCTTTGACGCTTGATAACAATAGTGCCAACACATCGAGAAAATCAGTGCTATCAAAGACATGAATATAACTATTATTCACTGTAGAATACATATGGTGTTGAATTTTTTCTGACAGGTCTCACACGATACGCATTCACTCGCAGACCAGCAGCTGATTGCAGTTTCTCACTTCTTGTAGTTGACTGGAACTAATATTGCCGTAGAAATATATTTGGTCCAAGTGAATGCACAATTATAAGGAATATCAACATGCTTCTTCAAGCGTGAAAATAAGTTACACATATATTTCTTACATATCTTGCTGGTTATATACTTTTTCACCTACAGAATTTGCTTGTCATATATTTTATTTTCATCATACTTTTTTTTATAATAGACATATCTGTTGCCCTATTACGTAAGTTACATAACTTTTATTATATATCTGTTACCCTAATCTGTAAGTTACATACATTTTATTATATATTCTTTTTTAATTTAATATTTAAAGAAAAACTTATTCATCAATTTTCTTCATGGCAGTATATTTATACATAATTATTCTGGTTCCAAATGTTCAAGTATTAGGTCACAGGAGCATACAGACCACCCAAGCAACCATGATGTTTCTTATTCTTGTAGCTCTTATTCCTTTGTGCATTAGGTAAGTCATTTGCTTCACATTGATAGTTAGGTAAGTCATTTCCTTCACATTAATAGTCAGGTAAGTCATTTGCTTCACATTGATAGTTAGGTAAGTCATTTCCTTCACATTAATAGTCAGGTAAGTCATTTGCTTCACATCGATAGTCAGGTACATCATTCCCTTCATATAGATAGTCAGGTAAGTCATTTCTTTCATATCGATCCTCAGGTAAGTCATGTGTCACAGTGTTTAACGACCCTGTCCTATTTTAGATTCCAGTTATCAATATTGGTTTATTGAATAATTCCTAACAACAGCAACAGCCGGACGGCCTGACTTATCTTCCACAAAATACGCTAAATATAGATTAAGGACGGATTTTTCTTCTCCTTTAGTAAGAAGTTTTCCACCTACGGAATATTGTGGGACGGTAAATGTTTGTCTTTGATGTTGTGGAAGAGAGAAAACGTTTACAGCGCCTACATATCCGCCAAGCGAGAGAGATGAGTGGTGTCTGCTGGAGAATTATTAATAACAGAAATTAAAATACCCATCTCTTGTAATTAGTTATGAATAATAATAATCATAATCATTAACTAAGTGGCGTTGGCGTCACACTACTAATGACTTGAGTATTTAGTTAAGTTACGAATGTAATTAATTAATCAACTAAATAGGTCGAGAGTGACTCATTAGGTATTAATTAATTAAATTATTAAATATTTATGTACTTAAGTTATTTCTTTTCATAAGTTCGGCAGTTTGTTAATAATTGAAATAGTTGAGTTAATTAGTTAATTACTAAGTCAAAATAGTGAATTATTTCTTTATTTTATTAGTTAGCTATTCATAAATAAATTATCTATTCGCGTAGCTGTTACTTAGTTTTTAATTAGTTAGTTAAAGAGTTCCTTAGTTAAAAATATTTAGTTTGTTTGGCATGTGCTTTGGTCAGTGATTTACTTAGTAAACTAATATGCTCGTTAGTTCGTTAAAGACCAGATGAACAGGATCAAATTCAAACAAACATTTTATAAAAACCAAATATTTCAGTAAATGTCAACATTTCTAAATGTCCTGTCAAAGTTTAAGTAGCCATCAACTTTTATAAATATTATTGTTTTAGGGTTAAAAGAAAAAATAGAAATCAAAATTCTCGATCATTCACGAGACGGCCGCATGACGACACCAAACGGCTAAAATGCTCTGGGCAGAGTACAGTCAAGGCTATTTCTTTGTTTCATTTACAGCTGTTTGCAATAGCATGAAACATTGGTACAGAGTTCTCATTCCTTTTGTGTGCGTTAGTAACATCGAAAATCTCGCATAAACACGTTGTTTTTGATCGCATGTATTGCAATGCTCATTGGGACTGACCAGAATTTTATGTACATCAGAAGATTTAAAATTATTGGTTGAGCTCATGCTCAATTTTGACCTAGATTTCTCTCCACTTGGTCTTTCAAACCTGATCAAGAAGCTCATTGATTTATCAGTTGTTGGTTTATTATTTGATTATTTAATCATTCATGTAATTAGTCTTTATTATTTAATTAAATATGTAGTCATTATTTAGTTAGCTATGTTTTAATCAGTTATTTTTCATGAGTTATTTATTTATTTAATTAATAATTAGGTTGTTCGGTATTGAGATATTTATAAAACTCATTGCCCAGTTAATCCGCAAAAAATCGGATAAGTAATTAGTTAATTAATTAGATAAATAACTATTTAGATTCTATTTAAGAAGTAAGCTGTACAGTTAGTCATTACTTACCAGGTAGGCTATTTAGTTAATTAGCTAGGTACCAGTAAATAATTAGGTTATGTGTTGTTTACTTGATTAGGTAGTAAATTAAGTAGGTAATTAGTTATACAGACCATTAGTTTATTAATTACTTTGTTAGTAAGGTATACATTTAAATAATTAGTTTAATTTCTTTGGGATGCAGGAAGATTTTGTTAAGTAGCTAGTAAATGAGTATGTGTTAACAGGATAGAATCCCTCAATTTAAGGTGTACAGTAGCTTTATATCAGGAAGGTCATTGCGCCTAATGTACACTTCTTGTTCTCTTATCCTGTGACTGAGGCGATGTCCAGTTTTGTTAAGCACTTCGTTATTAGTAGTGAAAAGGCTTATGCACAATTTGACAGAATATTTAGTTTGTGATTTAGCTATTATTTAGGATACCACAAATATGTAACTGAAGACTATTTTAGTGAATGAAAAGGAGAGTTGTGGAGAGCGCGGCAAGTGAACGGCTATACGTGCAATCTTCTATTATTATTATTTATCTGAACCAAGGGGCCAGTTAAGAACACCTGAAGAGGATGCCACAAAATTGTTCCTGGAATTTGATACAAACGGAGACAAAGTGTTACAGATGTCGGAAACGATATTCTATTTTGACCGAATGGATCTTGATGGTAAGTGTTCCTGTTTTTATTAATATTAAAATACACTTATATATATACATAAGTGTTCCTGCTTTCCAATTATTAAAATACACTCACATTGATTGCAAACAGTGGCACATATAAATATAAACATGTGCGCGCGCATGTTTTTATATGTGATTTTATTATGAGCAGGTGGAACCCTTTCAAAACTAAGCATAGCAATGAACCATTTATAATTCCCAATTTTAAACTTGTGAACACAAAGACTGTATTCGTGAGATCATTAGGTCAGGAATAAACATTAAGACAACTCATAGTCGCAGAGTATTTCAAGAGATTACATGAGATTGTTTCCAACCGGGGTTCCGTGAGATGTCGCTAAGGGTTCATTGAAGGTCGTGATTAAAAAATTATCAGCGTTTATTGGAACATCGCGCGCAACGCTATGCTAGTGTTCGCAGTGGTGAGCCTGACTGAGCAGCCTCATTAGCAATTGGTGAGCCTGACTGAGCAGCCTCATTAGCAATCTCATTAGAGTTCTTTCAGCTTCGCGCAGTTCGTATCCTGCACTGAACAAGAAAACACAATTGAAATAAGTGAAAAATGCATGTTAGCCTAAAATCAACGAACGTCCAACGTGGCAAAGAGACAGTTTGACTTTTATTTTAATGCCTCTGAAAACTCACATCCACCCGAAAATAATTTAGAAAAATAAAATAACTATAACTAAAAAATAAAAATAAAATAACTAAATATGCAATGTAAAACGAGTCTCCAAAGCCTGGCGGTCAATGTCTTTGCAATATTAGATTTTTACTTACTTGATTTACTGGGGTTTTCCTCCACAAAAACTTGTCATGATTTTTTTATTTTTTACAAATTTATTCTTTTATAGCTGACGGAAGAGTATCTCGGCATGAGTTCGCTCTCCACTGGGAAGTGAGTTTCCCACATTTATCAGCCCACGCACTGCACGTCCTCTTTGACGTCTTTGACGTCAGCCAAGACCACCATGTGGACTTATCAGACTTTGTGAACTTTTATCCTGAGATGAATTATGACGGTGGGTATTTGTTCCTATGGGCATACACTAACACTTAAACTCACACAAAAACACAACACAGACATACACTAACACTTAGACTCACACAAAAACACAACACAGACATACACTAACACTTAGACTCACATAAAAACACAGACATACACTAACACTTAGACTCACATAAAAACACAGACATACACTAACACTTAGACTCACATAAAAGCACAGACGTATACTAACACTTAGACTCACATAAAAACACAGACATACACTAACACTTAGACTCACACAAAAACACAGACGTATACTAACACTTAGACTCACATAAAAACACAGACATACACTAACACTTAGACTCACACAAAAACACAGACATTTGCAAAAATACATCGTTTTGAATAGTTACCTTCATATTTACATAGCTTGATTATTGCATATTACTGGTGTAAGTATATTAATGACTATCTACTCCTATTATTGCATTATTACTGATGTAAGTATATTAATGACTATCTACTCCTATTATTGCATTATTACTGATGTAAGTATATTAATGACTATCTACTCCTATTATTGCATTATTACTGATGTAAGTATATTAATGATTATCTACTCCTATTATTGCATTATTACTGATGTAAGTATATTAATGACTATCTACTCCTATTATTGCATTATTACTGATGTAAGTATGTTAATGATTATCTACTCCTGTTATTGCATTATTACTGATGTAAGTATATTAATTATTATCTACTTCTATTATTGCATTATTACTCATGTAAGTATATTAATGCCTATCTACTCCTATTATTGCATATTACTGATGTGAGTATATTAATGACTATCTACTCCTATCTATAATGTCTCATTGACAAACCACAGACAGTTAATTCGAGTAAGGAGTTAAAACCGTTTATTACAAAATCATATGAAAACACTGAAAATGTACAGAAGGCAGTTTCTGTAATTTGATACCTTTATCAATATAATTATAGCAGCTCACATTTTTATTCTTCATATTTAAATCTTTTTCTATGCAATTATATCAGCTCACATTTATCTCCCTTGTTTATAAATGTGTATAAGTATAGCAGCTCATTTTCATATATAAATCTTTTCTTTATAATAAGAGGAGTTCGCATTTTCATCACTCATATATATTTTTTTTATGCAATTATAGAACTTCACATTTATATCTTTCTTAAATAAATCTGGAAATGCAAAGATTATTCACACATTCAATGTCTAAATCTGCACAAATTGGATTACTCGGGACTAAGAGCTAGCCATCTGCTTGTCTATTTGTCTGTCGTCCAATCACGTGATCTTTGATCTGGTTTATGTCTAAAGTTTTGAGATGCACAAGTAGCGATTATAGTACACAAAACATTCATTGCCGCATTAATTCACTATTTCATCACACATACACCTGCACACACAGGCATACAATTAAATATTATTCAAAATGTATTTTTAATTATCTTTTACAGATGACGTGGCTGTCACAGAGGAAGAATTCATTAGATATTGGACTGTGGTAAAAGAGTATTATAGTTATTACAGTTAATTATAGTTAATCTTTGATATCTTAAAACAGTCTTTACATTATTATTAATTTTATTATTTCAGAAGAGAAATCCATTTTGCCATAAGGTCTTACTGTATTACGTTCACCTTGATCCATTCAATATTCATCTTTCTAAATTAAGCTTTCTTTTTCCTTCATTTTTTATATCTCATACCGCTTTATTTTTATCTTGTTCGATGTAATTATTTATTCTTCATCACCATCACCTATTCATTTTCTTTTCTGGTTTCCTTCCTTCCTTCCTTGCTTCCTTCCTTGTTTCCTTGCTTCCTTCTTTCCTTCCTTCCTTGCTTGCTTCCTTCCTTCCTTCCATACCTCCAAACTACCTTCCAAACTTTTAAACTTACTTCCTTTCTTTCTTCCTTGTCTTACAAACTATAGCTTACAATTGTATGTTTGTACTATGTACAAAATGATAGAATATTCTTGTCTTAAATTTTTAAGTTAGTAGAAAATTTTGTATTTGTATACTTTATATTTGTTTTCTGACAACATGTTTCCTTCTTTCATGTGCAAATATTTTTTCCATGACAAAATATTCGTATAGCTTGCAAACACATGAATTAGTTTACTATAGGATTGAACTTAGGGTATATTGTCATTTTTTTTACGATGTGCCATATGTTATTATATTATGTTTATCTTACAGAAATTCACTGAAGCAGAGTTGCACGGCTAAGAAAAATTGGTCAAAACGGTTCCACGAAATGCAATTGTTAAATGATGATATTAAAAATAATAATATAGAACTGTGTATTCGTGTCCAAGTTTCAAAAGCGTAAATTTGTCAATAGTTATTTGCAGTTGATAATTCGACATTATTGCAACATGACTTTGTATTGTACATCCAGTACATCTGACACGGTTAATACAAGTGTACAAAACGTGTAGATACGATATACGGATATAGCACTAAAGTAGATAAAAGTACTACTGTAAATCAATATTTGAAATTAGTATTGAAAGTCATCAACTCAAGTGACACTGACAATTGGAAATCTAATACATATTCCACAAATGATATTGGCAATGAGGGCCTGTCAGCTATACAAGTGACTATGGTAATGAAATTCATCTGCACAAATGACGGTGGCAATACAGAGTTTAACAAACAACAGTTCTATATCACATTTGCAAACACAATGGCTATCATGTTTAAGGGTATCTTCGTAATGGTTGTCACGTTTAAAGGTATGTTCATAATGGGTTGTCACGTTTAAAGGTATGTTCATAATGGTTCTCGTGTTTAAAGGTATGTTCTTAATGGTTGCCACATTTAAAGGTAAGTTCATAATGGTTGTGATGTTTAAAGGTATATTTATAAAGCTTCTCATGCATAAAGGTGTGTTCATAATGGTTGTCATGTTTAAAGGTATGTTCATAATGGTTGTCATGAGCAGGTGGTAAAAGAAAGTCTTATACAAATGTGAGATAAGAGGTGAATGTTTGCATTTTAAAAACAATATACTGATAATGAAATAATTTGTAAATGTCAACAAGGATCATAAAAAAATGTTTGTACTGACAATCGTGCAAAGGTGAATTCCATCAATAACAGTATCACATACTGAACCCGGCAGTGAAAATCGAAAATAAAGTGACACTGATAATGCGATCAAGTGGATAAAACATGTTTTGAGTCTAGCTTATATTGGTACTGACTAAAATGTACAAATATCATCATGTTTATGAAGGTACGTACACCTATAGACGTGATTAAATTATAATATAACAGTTCTAACGAAAAAGCTTTGGGCGTCCTAATTATCTACAATCTATTATTGCGGCTAAAAGAATTCAGGATTTCAAAATTGTAATAATTCAGTTCGGAACAGAATTATCATCAGTATATAAAATGTGTTATAAGTGCAAAGGTCATATTGGATGTAACGTACAAGACCGGTATTGATAATTAATGGATGCCTTATTTTAAAATGTGCCACATTTATATCTATGGAAATAAATTACTCCATGGACAGTACAAATGCAATTTTGATAGATTTGATAATTCTTAAGTCTCGTTATTTATACACGTATAAATTGTCTTTTACAGGCTAAGATTACATGCATTGCTAACAAAATGACATGTGTAATGAAAGCCAAATGTGCACGTGGCAATGTTGATTATAGTCCTATACACACATTGTAATGACAAACCTGCACAAAGTGATATTGTTGACGAAGGCCCTGTACAAGATGATAGTAATATAAATTTCATGTGTCATATACAAATTGATACTATCAATGTTTTCTTTGATGTTAAATTCTGTACACCATGTCATTGTAATGACCAGCCCGTGCAAAATGATAATTGTAATTAATGTCCTTTACATAAAATGGATAGTGGTAGTGCATGTCCGCTCGGAGTGACAGGGAAAATAACATAATGCCAATTGCTATTGACCGTATTGCGACAGGCTATTTGAAACCACGAGAGGGTCTCTTTAAATTATGAAAATATTATTATTATTATTATTATTATTATTATTATTATCTCACCACATTATGATAGCTACACACCTCTCAATATGCGGACTTGGGTGAAAGAGCAACTTCTGTACCCCTTCCTACGCTAACCTTCATGTTACAGGCAGACACAATAAATCAGCACTGATCTGGCATGCCCCCAATCAATGGGAACGCCTCCGTTAGAGATTTGATGACAACACATAAGTTAGTTTTATCAGGTATCTCCCAACAAAATTGTCCATTACTAGTAGTATTGGAAGTAGTGGTGTTAGTAGTAGTATTACTAGTAGTGGAAACCAGTGGTAGTGGTGGTGGTAAAAATAGTGTTGGTAGTGGTAGAGGTAGTAGTATTAGTGGTGGTGGTGGTTGTAATAGTGCAAGTAGTGGTAGTAGTAGTGGAGGTGGTAGTAGTAGTAGTAGTAGTAGTAGTAGTGGTAGTACTATTACTAGTAGTAGGAGGAGTAGAAGTGGTGGTAGTGTGACGCCTATGCCACCCTAGATAATGACTATTATTATTATTATTATTATTATTTAATAATCCATAACTAATTACAAGTGATGAAAATCTTAATTTATGTTATTAATAATCCTCCAGAAGGCACCACTTATCACTTTCACTTGGCGGATATGCAGGCGCTGTAAACGTTTACTCTCTTTCAGAACATTAAAGACAAACATTTACTGTCACACAACATTTCTGCAGGTGGAAACATCTTACCAAATGGAGAAGATAGATCCATCTTTTAGTCTATACTTAGTGAGCCCCATCCACCAACTGTCTCTCTAACATATGGTTATCAATATGTCTAAGAAAGTCAATACATTTAACAATATATTTATTTCATCAACAATCAAATATACATATAGCAAATACAGTGAAAATATTACTTGACATCAATATTTCAAAATGCATTCAAATAATTTCAATATTTATATAATCTTATCTCCTAAAACATAATTCAACATATTAGTGTCAATATTAATCACAGGATAGTGATATCAGAGAAGACAAATGGAGTTTTAGAGATTATAGTGATAAACGATTGTACGTAACCTTGTCTAGGCAAAGTGACAATAGTCTTTCTGTGCTTTCGTAACAAAGTCACAGGTTTATTGTCACAATAGAATTGTCAATTGTCAGTGTCACGTGTTTCTCTTGCACACTGTAGCACACTGATGAGCTGCTATTCTCTCGAGGATAATCTGGGTATTCCACTATCTTAGCTCCCTCAAGCAGAACAACAATGTAGCAATTTCCAATAACTTCCTTGTACCAGAAACTCCACTATATAGTCAGTCCTTTAAACGTTTTAAATGTTCACTGTATAGATTAGTGAGTTAGATCAATAATACCGACTTCTTCTACACCAGATTCAAAGTGATTAGAAAATACAATCCTTTTCAACAGGTACATTTTTTTTTATCTCAGCCCATTGGCTTGTCTCGTTCTTTTGTAAATCTTAACCATTGGTAATAAACCTACTCATCCACCTAAACCGGTTTAGATTACATCAGCAAGCTCTAGCATATTCTTTACCTGAGTTGTTTACTCCAAAAATGTCTTCATAAGCAATGCTCAAGGTTGGGTCACATTAACATTGGCAACAAAGATATAATTATTAAGTAAAGATATAGGGATAGGCAAATTTACTTCGCCACACGAAACAAGCAAACATTGAATCAAATAAATAGTTTCTGAAATTTCTTTCCGCTAGTGTGAATACCATCCATTGTTTTACTCAGCCAAACCTCCTTGCATGGTTTCATTTCAAAACATGTACAGTGCTTATGACATGTTAAATAATAATGACATGCTAACACCTAGTGACATGCCTACAGTATGACATGCTAAAAATTAATGACATACTGCATGCTAACACTATGACAAGCTAATTCTATACAGGGTTACACGAGACTCTTCTGAATCTGTTCAGGGTTACCAATGACCTTTCTATATTGTTAAACACAGAACTCAGTAATCCAAAATTTTGTTATCGGGAGTTTGGGATGCCCTTTGATTTAACCTTAACAGTTCTATGCTCTTTCAAAACAAAGAAACAAAGAGTTCAACCTCCTCGCGCATGCCAGAAACACATGCGCGAGGAAGTTGAACTCTTGCGCGCGTGAGAGTTAAGAGCATAGCTGGCCTGTTCTACTTTGGTAAGCAGTGTGTAAAACTGTGCACTTCGGCGTGTTGGGGGCGCCACCTACTTACAAAGGACATGTATTCCCTTTTTTCTTTTCTATTTCACAGAGTTCTCTCCTCGTACTCAAGCACTCTTGAAGTGCATTAGTTGGGCTGGGTATATGTGGTCAAATTAATTTGACCTACGTAGGTGATTGTTTGTTCCACCGTTTCAACCGGGAGATCATTTGGACTTACTTTCTTATGATAAATTTGATCAAACAGTTAACCACAGCACCATATAAAGCACTGCTGTGTCATTTGAGAGAGAAGATCATGGACATGTAATGGGTGAGAAGAACGACAATAAAGCGGTAGGACTAAAAGCCGCACTAACAGGTGCACGCCCACGTAAAAAACAAACAAACAAAAAACAGGTGGCACTAGTAGTTTCTTGTGACTGTTTTTGAGGCCTGACAGATACGCTAGATCGTGCCGAGTCATCTGCAGATACAGCCACCACGTGAAAAATGTACAAATGTGCAGAAAGAAAATTGCGTCAGATTGTTTGTTCATTGTTCTGGATTTAGAGCGTTTTAAAACAGAAAATGAGGCATGTAAAATGTAATAAGTAATTGTGGGTAGCCAAAATAAGATGTTCGTGTGTCAGTTGTCTTTCTTGTATACGTCATTATCATATCACAAAGAACATTTCTGCACAATTGTTAACGTTGAAAATTTGAATAATAACTGTACTGCTTAAATGTCTTTGTATTGATAGGTGGTTAAATAGTCAGACACGCAGACATAAAGGCAGATACGAATATAGATTTATACAAAACTATATAGTACATAAAAAAAACTTCAAAACCAGATTTTATTAATTATTACATTAAAAAAGGTACGCTATATAATAAAAAGAAATTCCACTGGCATGATTGACGACAAGGTATCATGCATACTAAACACTAAACATTTTGAAGCTTTGTGACAGATAATGAAAGATAGTAAATTTTATTTCAAAACCAGTATGTCTCACGCCTTTCGTTTAGCAAATCTGGGGCTAAAGTATTTTTAGATGATGGAATTAGATTAAGATGTGTTCTGTTGTTTTCGGTAACTCTTCGTTACCAACTCGTAAATCTGTACTCGTATATCATAACACTTAACTTGTCATAACAATTTATATTAACTGTAAACTTTTAATTTCGTAACTGTTTAATTTTCGAAATGAAATCAAACTTTCTCTTACCAGTGTAAACAAATTAGTACTTTTGTGAAGTAAATTACATGAGTTATATATTAATCTCTTGCTTGTCTTATCTTTCTTATATGTATCTTGTACTTAATTTTTAACCTCTCACTTTGAAAGAAAGAAAAGCAGAAAGAAATTCCGAAATGCAAAAAGAAAGACATTTAGAAGGAAAGAAAGAAATTCAGAATGAAAGAAATATATTTAGAAAGTAATGCTAAAAGAAAGAAAGAAAGAAAGAAAGAAAGAAAGAAAGAAAGAAAGAAAGAAAGAAAGAAAGAAAGAAAGAAAGAAGGGAAGGAAGGAAAGGAAAAAGGAAAAAGGAAAAAGGAAAAGGGAAAAGGGAAAACGGAAAACGGAAAAGGAAAAATGGAAGGAAAGGAAAGGAAAGGGAAGGGAAGGGAAGCAAGGAAGGAAGGAAGGAAGGAAGGAAACAGAAGGAAGGGGGATATAAAGAAATCACGGATCAACGAAAAAGCTAAAAGAAATAGATAAAAATAAATGAAATAACTATGGACATTTACTGTCACGGTATCTGACACACTGTATTTTAAGTCACGTATCTTGATTGTGCTCATTTTAACGAACAATCGTAAACTCCAAATCGCAGACATCTGTCAGGGCTCCCAAGAACAATAATCGAGGTCATTAATCAGTGTTGAAACTAAATTACGTGTGTTTCTTTGAAGCAAATGTAATCTTGTATTTGACTGGCTGATTTTTACTCAATACTTTAGTCACGTAGATATAAATAGCTTACGATGACGTTGTTTGAAACAAATACATTCAAGCACTGAAAGTTTTGGGTACCAACCGAACGTAGCAGGTAGGTCTCTAATACTAGACTCACGAAGTCATAAGCAAGTTTTAATTCTTTTAATTAAATTAAGCTCAAGGTACGTAGGCAATAATTGCATTTCGGACCAGCGAGAAGAAACACGCTCCGACTCAAAAGTACACAAAGTCACATTTTTCTCATCTTTCATTTCGTATTTTTATCAAATCAAAAATTGATGTAATAGCTGAAATAATATATATGCTTTCGTAATTGCAAAAAAAAATTGGGGTTGTTAAGTGTAATCATTAATTTTCAATTACTTCACTGATTTAATATAATGTTTTAAACTTAGTAATAGTCGAATAATTTGTTCAGGAAGTTAGAATTATTTCCAGTCGCAATTTTCAATACTATAGTTTTTTCCCGAAACCTCATTTAAATTATTTATTCTTTAAATTTGCTTTGAATATTATCTTTAGTCCGAACATGAATACTCTCATGGGAGACTACTCTATCCGTTTGCTAATAGTTTGTCTAGACATGATAGTATCAAGAAATATTTGCTTTCTCGCACTCTGCTGCAACTGTGGGTTACTTCAGTGTATTTAAAAAATATTGTACTAAACCTTTTACCATCAGCAAACTTAAACCGATTAGTTCTTTATGTAATCATCAAAGAGTGTGGCCAGCGTCAGCTAGAAGAAATAATATTATCTACAAAAGTAAGAGAGGAAGGAAATTATAATGGCAGAGCGAATCAACTAAACAGCAAATTACTTAAAATTCATTAATTTAATATAATACAAGTAATTCTGCATATTATTATTATTATTATTATTACTATTATTATTGCTGGGTTTACTTTTGCTGTGTCTGTAGTTATATTTCATTTTTCTCTTTCATTTAAAAGTAGCTGTCGTTTTACTATAACATTCTTTTAAATAGTGTACTATCGCAATTCTGTAACAATTTCAATGTCTTAATTTAATTTATTGCACGAAGAGAGATATATAACATATTGGTGCATACAGTGATTTGCTATAAACTCTATATAACAAAATCATTACATTTACTATTAATTGAAATACATGCATGTTTTTATTTCTTACCACAGGTGTACATTGTTTACCTAGCCGCCATGTTGCTTTTTATGATTGCTGCAGTCCTGCCTTTGTGCATCTCGTAAGTAGTCTCCCTTTGTATCAACAATGCTCTATTAAATACAACATTTAGCATTCATGGTAATGATTTACACTCAACACCCGAGAGATTATTTATTACATTTCATTATTTACGTTATCGGATTATCTTTTGTTTACTAGTACCTTCTTTCTATTATTATTATTATTCTAAAAACACAATTTAAATGTTCGTGAAGAAAACACTGTGTTTGGCGAAAGCCCATATTTAATTACATTTGGATAATCATTAGATTTGATAATTAGTAACAACATAGTCTATCAGAAGCTAAAACAAAATTTAAACTACATTAACTATGAAAGAAATATAATAAATACATATTGTAATATGTTACAAAATTTTAGCCATCCCTGCCAACATTCAAGGACGTTTACAAATATGTATATATTAATGCCAATTACTTTATTAAAAATGTTAAAACTAAAAGTATAACATTTAAAACATTCTTTGCATTCTCAGCTCAGTTACTTCTCTGATATAGTTGTCGTCATCTATAAAGCAGTGTGTAAGAGCTTACAAAATTAATTAAGAGCAATTCATGACTGCGAACGTTTACACAAAAGAGTCCCACGAGTCCGCCAAATATGCTAATGTTATGCCAGTGTTATGCCAGTGTTATGCCAGTGTTATGCTAGTGTTATGCCAGTGTTATGCCAGTGTTATGCTAGTGTTATGCCAGTGTTATGTCAGTGTTATGCCAGTGTTATGCCAGTGTTATGCCAGTGTTATGCCAGTGTTATGCCAGCTTCAAACTGTGTCAAGATCGTGATGTAATCTCATACTGAAATAATTTTGTCAACTGTTTCAGCGTGATTTGCTGTCAGGTTTCTTTCAAGTATCTTTTCTATCTTGACAAATGAAGCCCTAATTTCAATCGTTCCTTTCAAGTATCTTTTCTATCTTGACAAATGAAGCCCTAATTTCAATCGTTCCTTTCAAGTATCTTTTCTATCTTGACAAATGAAGCCCTAATTTCAATCGTTCCTTTCAAGTATCTTTTCTATCTTGACAAATGGAGCCCTAATTTCAATCGTTCCTTTCAAGTATCTTTTCTATCTTGACAAATGAAGCCCTAATTTCAATCGTTTCTTTCGTAATGTAATAAAAATTTATTTAAAAAAAAATAAATGTCCCGATATCCTTGTTATGATAATATCGTTAGCAATAATTAATTTTTTACTTGATATTTCTTTCTTTCTTTTTACAAACTGTTGCATGCTGGCAGGGGGCAGTTAACGACTCCAGAAGAGGACGCTGCAATACTCTTCTTAGAAGTGGACAGAAACGGCGATAAAGTGGTGCAAATGTCGGAACTAATTTTTTACTTTGACCAGATGGACGCTGACCGTAAGTGATGATACATTGCAAGGACGTATATGTACAGTGACCTTGACCTGATATCTTATTCCTAAACGACGTCATCGTACATGACAGCAACTTCTAATGACGTACACAGTCCAACGATCCAATTTAATTATCACGAACACGTGGCATGATTGATGCGGAATAGCACGTCCGTTTGGCGCCGTATTTTAACGTAATGCAGCGAGTCATGCTACGGCTTGTATGAAGCGTCCGACTGAGATTGCTTGTATCAAATTAAGTAGAAGTAATCCTAAATAATGCAACTTGACTTATAAAAACTGTAGACAATACTCAACACTCGCGATGACAGTCAGTGTCTAGGTCTAGGTCCCACTGAAGGTCAAAGGCGTCTACAATAAGCTAAATAAAAAAATAACCGTCAAGACACTTTCTACAATGATAGAGCATATTAAAGTAACAAATTAACTGAAAATGGCATTTGCCTTTTGTAATTATTGGAAATTTTGTTCTTTTAAATTTTATTTTATGACTCATACATCCATCAGTAGCTGCACTGTCAACGCGGAGAGGCCATTTGACCAAGATGAGACAGCGAAGCATCTTTCTCTTTCATCTCAGCACTAAATGTGACTACGATAAATCGAGGAATATTTGAGTAATCTGTTGTTTTGCATATGAGTCGTGGTCTATTAGCCGTTGCACAAAGCAATCATGCATATAACCTTCCACAGCAAATAATATAATCGCCAGATGAAAGAGTTCTATTAATTTTATACTATGGTGTTCATTAGTATGTGTTAATACTGACAAAAAAGACACATACCATTGATATTAGGATTGTTTGGCTAAATTTATTAATATATTCCTAAATATGGGTCTGATATTGATCCGCATTGTGCCTTAAATGACTTCCTGTGGCTGAGATGACAAGGACAGATATAGATAAACTCTTTCACACTGTGACGCTAATGCCACCCAGTTAATGGTTATGATTATTATTTAATCATCCATAACTAATTACAAGTGATGAGAATCTTAATTTATGTTATTAATAATTCTCCGGAAGACACCATTCATCTCTCTCACTTGGCGGATATGTGGGTGCTGTAAACGTTTTCTCACTTCCACAGCATTAAAGACAAACAATTACCGTCACACAAAAACTTCTTGTTAAAGGAGAAGATAAATCCGTCTTTTAATCTATATTTAGCGATTCTCAATCCACCCACTTTCTTCTCCAACATATGGTTATCGATAAGTGCACTAAGGGCAATAAATTTATTAAATCAACAATCAAATACACATATAACAAATACAATGAAATAGATTACTTGACAATAATATTTCCATGAAATGACATTCAAATAATTTTAATACCCCTACAGTCTTATATCATAAAGCAATTCAACAGATTAGTGTCAATATAAATCACAGGATAGTACATATTTGAGAAGAGAAACGGAGTCATTAGAGATAAGTGAAAATAGTTTTGTGTTACCTTGTCTATGCAAAGTGGCAATAGTCTATTTGCGTGCTTTTCAGAACAAAGTCACAAGTTTATTTTTTACTTTGTTACTGTCAATTCCATGTGTTTCCATTCTGACATAGTGGAACACTGACTAGTCGTAATTCTTTTGAGGCCATCTGGTGCTCTGCCACATTAACTCCCTCATGCAGAACAACAATTGTAGCAATTCCTAGTAACTTTCTTGTACCAGAAATTGTTCGATGTAGTCAGCACACTTTGCTACCATACATCAATGGAGTGCAGTGTATTCCTTACACTTACACACAGCAGTAGATACTTCTCTCGTCTACCATAGTCATAGCGGTTTATAATCAGTGAACCAAGAGATTCAGGTAAAACAAGGAAAGGTGTCTATTCTCTGAAAAATATAATCAAGGAACAAATGCTAAGTTTCCAATTTATCTTTAACTCCATTCTCCCTTACATTCAAGTCTTAACTTAACAGTTTTTTGCAATAGTATTTATTAGCCCGATATATGCACATAGCATAATACATATTTCATAACAATTTTATGAACGCATTCACTTGAAACACTGTCAAGTATTTAGCATATTATATATGAGCATCTTAGTTCAAACATTTGTTGAAACAATAGTCTTCTCACATAATAATCTTTACCTAAACACAAATATAACATTTTCAATAGCAAAATGCACGTAATATTTTTAAGTCCATTCTCTTTCAAACAGTCACTTAATTCACCATTAAGCTAACGGCTACTTTTCATGACCGGACTTTTTGCCACTCCAAATTCAAAGTGATTAGACTATAGAATTCTCTACAGCAGGTAAGCTTTTGATCTCAGCCCATTGGCTGGTCTCGTTCTCTAAATCTTAACCATTGGGTAATAAAAAGTACTCATCCAGCTGGAATTGGTTTGGATTGCATCAGCAATTTATAGCATATTCTCAACTCGAATTATTTACTCAACTCTGACACTTACAAAAACACCATCATAAGGGAGTACCCACTTCAACAACAATTTATATAGCAATTAAGTCTAGAAATAGGGAGAGGCAAATTTACTCCACCACAAACACCAAGTCAAAACAAACGTGTTTTTCCTTACCATTGATTATTGCTTTATAAAAACATGCATCACAAATCACGCGATATCAACAATATATGTTTCTATTTAGTTACAATGACGCCTTTTAAAAAATAATTTGCCTGCCGGACTTTATTAACAGACAGACATTATTTTGTGAAATAATACATTTCGTCATGATAACATCAACACCATGATTCATTTAAAATTGCAGTCGAGAAACTGATTACCCTGACGGCTTCGAGATGTCCGTACGATGTCAACATTCGTTTGTCGGCATAAAATGCCTGGATAACACTGTCACTGCGCTAGGTCGATTGTCGACAAGAAGCAGTCTCAGACAGGGCAAAGTAAACATCCGAGTCTTGCTTTGTGTTTACAGTCATTTGGAACGAAATATACTACTCTTTGAATATTGGAAAAGCAATATCCCGTTCATATGCTGACGTCATATAAGTACTGTCTACACCATAACACAATGGTACACTCATCGCGAAAGCGGCGGAAGCCGAAAGCGCCCCCTACATAAAGAAAGAACACAATGAAAACCAAGAAAGCTGTTTTAGGCCAACGTGGAAGAGAAGTTAGGTTTCTAAAGTGTACTTAATTTAAATGCTACAAATTTCGTTTTATATAATTATTGTGATTTGAGCGACATATAGATTCTTTTCGTTTGTTTTATTTTACAGAGGACGGCGGAATTTCCCGTCACGAGTTTGCTCTTTACTGGGAGGCGGAATACCCTGAAATACCCTCTCAGGCCATTCATGCACTGTTCGATCTGTTTGATTTTAATACGGATCATCATTTGGTGTTGACAGACTTGACGAATTTTTACCCCGTCATGAATACTGACGGTATGTATTTGACAGGCTCACATCTTTTCCTCAGTACATATAAGTGAATATTTTTTTTCGTCCTAAAGAAACCGTGGATTACAAAGTAGTATCATAAAGTTGTGCTACAGTTTTAAAGCCTTGTCTCATGTCTCTAAGTGCGAAGCTGTGTAGAAATACTTGTGTGTCGACATTTTCTGTGGTGTGGTACGACTAGCGTGGTTTATGTCAATATTTTATGTGGTGTGGAACAAGTAGAGTGGTTTATGTCAATATTTTCCCTTCGAAGACTGGTGTAGTTTTATTACAGTTACATATTCACTCATTTATATTTAATACTCTTTGTACCTGAAGTGAAATAAATGTGATGGAGCACTGGAAAAGAATTACTCTTTTTTTTGGTAGGTCGATGTTCAGTATTATAATGGCAAAAGAGATTGGAACACCTTATAGAATCAAATGGATTTATGAAACAAAATAAAAGTTCAGAAAAGACAAAACTATAAATACATAAAATTGAGCACAATTGTTCTCAGTACTAGAAAATCAAATTCGTTTTACAAGTAAAGCAGTTGAGCTCAAATATATCAACGAAAGACGGTGAGCAGGAATAAAATCGAATTAATTAGCATAATTTATTATATTAATTACTAATGCGAACTTCTTGTCTTGCAGATGACATAGCAGTTACAGAGCAGGAATTTCTAGTATACTGGACAGCGGCAAGTGTTGGAATTTTAGTTGTCTTCTCTTGTTTTTCTTTGACTGAGAGTGGTCAATATGTCGTTTCACATTCTACCCTCTATTACAAAATTCTCGTGTTGACTATTCTTTCTTTCTTTCTTTCTTTCTTTCTTTCTTTCTTTCTTTCTTTCTTTCTTTCTTTCTTTCTTTCTTTCTTTCTTTCTTTCTTTCTTTCTTTCTTTCTTTCTTTCTTTCTTTCTTTCTTTCTTTCTTTCTTTCTTTCTTTCTTTCTCCCTTTTCTGCATCTTTTTATTTCTGCTTTTCTTCATTTTTTCTACACCTTTATCATTTAATCTCGTTTGTTCCTTTCTTCACAGTCTCTTCATTCTGTACTTTATCTATTCTTCCTTCTTTTCCTTTTAAATTCATTTTGCCTTTTTCTTATTTCGCTTCTTTCCCTCCTCCCGTCTCTACTTTCTACACTTATTTCTAATGTGAATTTTTTAAAAACTCAATTTCTTGCGTCTTTTTTTAATTTCGTTTCCCCCAAACGAAACCAAACAAAGCCAAACTCCATCAAATGAAACCAAATAAGTATTTTTTTCCAACGAACTTCAAACATTACATTGATAGTGTCATTGTATGAATTAAAATATTTTGCGTTGTTATCACATGTATTATTAATTTGGTGAATAACTATACAAAGTTAGTAACTTTAGTGTTTTTTATTATTGAAATGTTTATTTCAGTAGGTGGGAGTATATTTTTAAATATTACGACAGAATTATACAAATTGATTAGTCCTTTAAATGTGATTTTGAATGCCAAATATTTTTTCTGATTTTTATAACTTGGTAAATTGTTCTCTCCACAGAGATTCCACGAACTTGGCACTCACGTTGGTAAATAACTCATCTCACGTTGGTAAATAAATCATCTCGCTGCTGAAAACCTGCTTTTGCGAGTGAGCGATATTAGCATTACTTTCCAGTGTGTTAATTTACATTTAAATTTGTGTATAAGCAATAAGTAGCTATTGTATTTAAAACAGATAATCACCTGGATGATATTTCTTGATAGACAGTTAACTGGGAAGTTGAAACGTACGCATGCCTTAAGTGGAGACTGACCTTTGACACTTATCATCTTCATTTGTTTCACGATCACTCAAGTGCCATCGTTGTTTTGTTTGAAACGTTTATCACATCTCACTTGACGTAGAATTCAGTTTAAGAACAATTGTACTGACACAATGATGCGCTGCGTTTTCATTCCACTTCTTAACAGTCATTCCCCCCCCCCGCCCCAGTGCCGTATTAGCCCATGGCATGGCCCTTAGGTTTCGAGCTTCTTTGGGATTCTCGACATCCCCCAATGTCCACCCCCCACCCCACCCCACGCCAACACACGAATTTCACGTTCAAATTTCGTACAATTGTTTTGGTGGGCCCCTGCTCTTGGTGGGCCCTAGGCTTCGGCCTAATAAGCCTTATGAATAATGCGGCACTGCCCCCATCCCCTTACGTTATCTCCACATCTAATAAATGTCTAAAATTGTTATACTTAGCGAATTTACATTGTACGCCCGGAAATGCCAAGGCAACAATAGTAACGGAATGGTGCCCTTCTGCATGTCTCCTAAGGTCACTTACTGGTCAGCTTGATTTAGATTGATTCACTTTTTTCTGGTCTATTGTTGATCCTTATCATGGTCGTAATTGGTCTAAAATGAGTGTCCCTCATTGTCAACACTGTGATTATTGTAAGCCTTGCAAAAATGTTTTGTTAGAATATCGTGCAATCTGTGACACTTTAGTAAGTGTTGGAGCTTTCACTAATGCATAATCATACTTGTTTTGAAAATAATGCACAGCAGAGACCAACCTGTTTTACAACTATTTATTGTATTCTCGGCATTAATTGCTTTGAAATAAAAAAAAAACACTTCATAACAAATGTATATACCCTTTTCAAAGTTCATAGTCTTACTGACCACCTTAGTTAAGCAGTTATAAGTTGGTTGTATGTTTATGTCACATTTCTTAATAAAATCATTCCGATCATTAAGAGTTATTCTATTGTGTTCTATTTCTTCCACTATATAAAATTAGCAGCTGCCTGGAACGAGTTTAAATTGCTTGTCAAAGGTTAAACAAATGATTGTATACATGTTGATGTCCTCTATGTCTACCTTATTATTTTCTAATCATTCACTTGCTCTTTCTACAAACAAGATATTTACGAATTCACACCAGTATGTAACCTCTCAGCTTTCAAATATAAAGTTTCTAATTTCTAATTTCTCTGGAACCCTTCTCGATCACTAAAATATCGTGTGCCAAGAATAAAATAAAAATAGTTTGTAATCAAATAAATGTCTAAAACTTGTGCAAAGAATATAAGAAATACTTCTATTTAGATAACAGTCTGCATCTTCTACAAAGGATATATGAAACAATTTTAATTAGGCAACAGTCTAAATCCTCTAAAAAAGAAAAGAAGAATTAAGTTTAATTCACACATTAGAAAGGGTGTACCATAGGCAGATACGAGGATAATTAATCAGTATAGCTCAATAAAATATAAGAAAATAAATTAAAAGAGCTTTTTCTCTCTTTCTGCCTGGTATCCCAAACGACATTGAAGCTTGTTTCTCACCTCTTTTTCGGTCTCACACTGGACCTCAAACGACAGCTAGACTTTTCATTATATCTCAAAGGACATTTAAACGTG
Source organism: Sinotaia quadrata (assembly GCA_028829895.1). Taxonomy (NCBI): domain Eukaryota; kingdom Metazoa; phylum Mollusca; class Gastropoda; order Architaenioglossa; family Viviparidae; genus Sinotaia; species Sinotaia quadrata. The sequence continues at coordinate 87,508,675 of CM054178.1, forward strand.
TCTGTCGCCATCCCTTCGGATGAAATGATCCACAAAAGCTCCAGTGATGACGTAAAATTTTGTTAGCATAACCACCACTACTCCGTGCCAAAGGATGCTTGGTTGGTTGTATGCATACAGCTATGTAGCTAGAGTGACAGAGAGTCTGTCAGTGGGCCACCATGAATAACGGTCTCATGTAAGCTGAAAACACGGTGTTGCATGTTGTGTACATCTCTCTGCTATGGCTGTCGTCAAGCGTGTGACGTTTTGTCCACTCCATGATCATTGTTGTTTTAATCTCGCATCCCAGGGTGACCCATAAAATACTACACCAGAGACCATCCCATCACATTACATAGAATATATTATTGCTTATCTCTAATAACTCCAATTCTGTTCTCTGATAAGAACTATCCTGTGATTTGTATTGACACTAATTTGTTGAATTGTGTTTTAGGATTTGAGACTGTATAGGTAGTTCAATTATTCAAATGTGATTTCGCAGAACTATTTATGTCAAGTAATCTTTTTCATTGTATATGTTATATGAATATTTAATTGTTGATTTAATAAAATTATTGACCTTCTTACTCATATTGATAACCTTTTGTTGGAGAAGAAAGTGCGTGAATGTGTATTGCTAAATATAGATTAAATTTTGGATTTATCTTCTCCTTTAGTAAAACGTTTTCCTCCTATGGAAATAGTGTGTGATGGAGTCAGCTAACTCACCATCAAGCTAATGGCCGCCTTTCAAGACCAGACTTCGCTCCAAGTGATAAGACAGTAGATTTCTCAAAAGCAAGTGACTTTTTAGATCTCAGCCTATTGGCTGGTCTCATTCTCGTAAATCATAACCATTGAATAATAAAACCTGGCTTGCATTACAGCAGCAATTTCTAGCACATTCTCGACTCAAGTTGTTTACTTCAACTCACACTCTTTCAAAAATACCTTCTCAAGGAGTGCTCAAGGTCAGATCGCTCTGACAGTTTAACATTTTACATAACAACCCAAATTTTAAAATAGTAATAGGCAAATTTACTTTGCCACACATCCATTTCTTTAAAGTGGAACTAAATCCAGACTCTGGAAGACCATCTGGCAGTCTAAAGTGGAGATTTAATACACTATAGCAACAATGGGGCTACAATATTTTTAGATGACACAATAGACTATGATGAACTTTTGTGGGTTTTTTAAAAATTTCTTAACCCTGATGTCATAACTCATAAATCACCACTTTGAACAATTAACTCTTAGCTCATAACTTATTACTTTTACTGTAACTGTGAACTTTCTACTTTGTTTAACGTTTTGTATATCAAACCAAGCAAAACTTTCTTTAAACAGTACAAGAAATTAGAAATTTGGATGACATGAGTTTTATTTCTCTACTTCTTTGTCTGCTTCTCTATGTCTTTGTCTGCCTCTCTACTTCTTTGTCTGCCTTTCTACTTCTTTGTCTGCCCCTCTCTTTCTTTGCTTGTGTACCTGTTAAAACATATACTTATCTATCTGTTCGTTGAAAGACGTCGTCAGTTTGATCAAATGCATGTCATTGTGATAAGAAAGACATGCAGAAATGCAAAAAAGAAATGCAGAAAGAAAGAAAGAAAGAAAGAAAGAAAGAAAGAAAGGAAGGAAGAAAGAAAGAAAGAAAGAAAGAATGAAAGAAAGAAAGAAAGAAACAAACAAACAAATAAACAAACAAATTAAAAAATAAAGAATGGCGGAAAAGAAAGAAGACTAAAGAATGAGTGAAAGATGAAAAAAAATTAAAATAGATAAGAATGTACAAAATGAAAGAAAAGAATACACGAATAAAATAGGCAGAAAAATCTAAAAGAAATATATTAAAATGAATTAAATAATCTTGGAATATTCACTGTCACGATATCTTTCATAATGTAGACTAAAGATCAAGATTTCCCACAGTATGAACAACCATATTGCTCATTCTAAGGTCGCACACATCTGTCGCTGCTCCCAAAGAAAACTAAATCAGGATCACGATTTAATTTATTGTAGATTATACTAAATTTCATAAGCTTCCTTAAAGCGAATGTAATCTTGCATTCGATTGGTTAATTAGTATTCAATCGTTTGGTCACGCAGATATAAATAACTTAGGACAACGTTGTTTGCACCAAATACGCTTAAGCACAGAAAGGTCTGGATACCAACCGCACTTAGAAGGTAGGTCTCTAATACCAGACTCAAGAAGTCGTATGCCATTTTTTATTTACTTTCAAATTAAACTCAGAATACATAGAGGTAATAATTGTTTTTTCGGACTAACAAGAACAGACACTCTGATTTCAAAGTCATGTATAGTTATATTTTATTACCAAGCTCGTCATTCATTTCGACAAAATGACTATCTTTTAAAATAATCAAGAATTGATTCGTCTGTCCTGGAAATATATTGTTTTAAACATAATAAAACATAGCCACAACATTTGTTCAGGAAGTGAGAATTGTTTAGTGTTGCAATACATTCAGCATTAATGTGTCCAGTACCTCATCTAAATATTCATTTTTATATTGCCTTGAATGCTATTTCTAATCCGAACGGAGTATTCTCATGGGAAATTACTCGGCCCGTTTGTAATTAGTTTGACTGAAAAAGACAGATTCAAGAAATACTTGATTTCTCGGTTTCTGAAAAAAGAATTATACTAAACACTTTTACCTGCAGCATTAAAGACTCTGCCGTCAAGTCAGCTAGAAGAAATATCCGCGGCTAAACCAATTAATAGAAAAAGAGGAATTGTATTTGTATTGTGAATAAATTAAGCAAATTACTTAAATTCATTCCTACAATATGGAACAATTAGTGCTGCAGAATACGCATTATTATTATTATTATTATTATTATTATTATTATTATTATTATTATTATTATTACTGCTTTCTTGTTGTCTGTAGTTGTTATATTTCATTTTTACTCTTTGACATACATTTTAATTGACATTGTAGTATAACATTCTTTCAAATATTGCACTACCGCGTTTCTATTTCAATGTCTTAGTTTAGTTTATTGCACAAAAGAGATATATAGGACACGTCATCTCAAATAGGGCTTCGCTGTAAACTATATATAACAGATGCATTTTTACAAATTACATTTATTGTTGACTGAAATATATATATGTGTGTGTTTTTACAACAGGCATACATTGTTTACCTAGCCGCCATGCTGCTTTTTGTGCTTGCTGCAGTATTGCCTCTGTGCATCTCGTAAGTAATCTCCCTTTGCATCGTAAACATTCTATTAAATACAGCCTTAACATTTATGATGCTGGTTTATCAGCAATACCCTAAATATTTTTTCTTTATTTTTTTTAATTTAGTATATCAGATTAATTTTTGTTTACTAGTTTCTTCTTTTTTTTTTTAATTTCTGATATAAAATCACAATTTAAATGAATTTTTTTTTGAAACTCTTTCTTCATAAAAATACATAATTATTTACATTTTGGATAATTATTGCATCTAATAATTAGTAGGAAATCAGCAATTATTCCTTGCATAAAGTACCATTAAAACTACTTTAAATATGAAAGAAATATGATAAATATATTTTGTAATATATTTTAAAACTTGAGCCGTCACTAGCGAGATTTGGGGAATTTTGTAAATAGGCATAATGTTGATTCAAATTATTCTTTAAAAATTTTAATACATTTTAAAACTTAATATTGCAAAATTAAAACATTCTTTGCATTTCCAACACAATGACTTCTCTAATAAAGTTGTCGTATTTGAAACATTGTGTACGAACTTACAAAATTAATTAAAAGCAACTCTTGCATGCAAACATTTGCATTAGATTCCCTGAGCTTTATGAATCCTCGACTTATGCTGCGCTATGCCAGCTACGAACTTCATCAAGGTCATGACGTAATTTCGCACTGAATTATTCTTGCGTACTGTTTCAGTTATCTGCTGTCGGGTTTCTTTAATGTCTTTTATCTCTCTTGGCAAATGATATACTGCTCTTAAGAATTTCATTCTTCATATAATAGAAATGTACTTTTAAAGAGAGAAATGTTCGATCTCTCTAATTTTATGACCTTATTAACAATAATTCATTTTGTCACTGATATTTATTTCCATTTATGATGCATACTGGCAGGGGGCAGTTAACGACGCCAGAAGAGGACGCTGCCATCCTCTTCGCGGACGCGGACACGAACAACGACCACTTGTTGGAGCTGACGGAAGTCGCCCAGTACTTTGCCCTGATGGACACTGACCGTAAGTAAGGATAAATGGCAAGGACACGTGTGTCTTGTACAGTGACCTCTACCTGATATCGTATTCCTAAGCGACGTCATCGTGCGTGATAGCGACTTCTTAAGACACTCCAACAAGCCGACGTAGTAGTCGTACGAGCAAACAGTGTGAACAATACTTAGTACTCCCTTCGTTTAGCGCCGTTTTTTTTTAAAAAACCTAATACAGTAACTAAAGATAGCCCAATGTACATTGAGCGGATTGGGTTTGTTCCCAAAGGGAAGTAATCCTTAATATAATGCAGCTGATGGAATATGGAAAATACACAACAGATGGCAACATTCGCGATGACAGTTATATAGTGTCTCCAAAGGTCAAGCATTCTCTGGACGTCATCAGTATTGTATATTTTCTAAATAACGAAATGACGTCACGATACTGAATAAGTATATTAAAATAACAAATCAGTTGAAAAGGGCATTTGCTTGATGTAGTTATTATTAGGGCTTTTCTTCGTTTACATTTTATGACTATACCATTAGTCTGTTGCAATCCAAAGCTAAAGCCGACATTTTATGACTATACCATTAGTCCAAAGCTGCACCGTAAAGCCGACACGACATTTGACAAAAAATGATGCCGAGTGGCTTTTGTCTCCTTCTCATCTCAGAACTAACTATGATTAGTGGAGGACTATTTCGAGTAGGCTTCTGTTTTGCAGATGAATCATCATCTATTAAACATCCCACACAGCATTTACGCACAATGAATTGTTCCTTAGTAAACATTTATTCGCCAGATGAAAGAGTCCCTTTTATTTTATAGTTCAACTAGAATAGCACCTGGCATCACTAGCACGAATGTCAGTTTTCAGAATATGTTGCTTAAAAGAAAAGTATTTTATCATGCTGTTTTATTGCCATATAAGAACCATAATACAGGATGCCATTAAATTGTTTTTAATCTAACTGGCATGGAAATCTTAGATGTTTGTATTCCAATTTTTATTTCAAAGCTAGATTTAAACTTGCTTTCGAATGCGATGTTTGCAATAATGCAACAGTCACACCATGACGTAATAGAAACTAAAAGGCTGCTTTAGTCTAGTGTGGAACAGGTCGGGTGTCAAAAGTGTACATATTTTAACCGAAGTTGAATTTTCTTTCACATATATATATATATTCATTCTTTTCGTTTATTTTACAGATGATAACGTAACATCACGCCATGAATTTGCTCTCTACTGGGAGGCGGAAATCCCAGAATTACCCAATCAGGCCGTTCATGCACTGTTCGATCTGTTTGACTTTAATACAAATCATGAGTTGGTGCTGGAAGATTTAGACAATTTTTACCCCGTCATGGACACTAATGGTGTGTATTTGATATGCATATCTTCATTTTTGTGTTAATAGAAGTGAATCTGTTTCAGTGCTAAAATAGTATTAGATTTTAACAATGTATTTCATTTATTTAAGTCTTCACCTTGAAGTTGTGCGAAAGCTTTAAAACTTTATCTCATTTCTCTAAGTCTAAAGCTGGGTAGTGGTACGTGTCTAGATATTCTCTAAGTCTAGAAGCTGGGTAGTGGTATCTGACTTAATATTCTCTGGTTGTGGGGTGACTATCGCGACTTCTATATTATCTTTACTTTCAAAGACTGATGTGTAGTTTTCTTATAGCTACACATTCATTCATCAGTTATATTTAATACTCTTTCAGCCGCGAAGGGAAACGAATGCGACAGCGCAACGTAAAAGAAAATAGTAGTTCTTGGCATGTCAGTATACAAAATTATAATGGTAAAGAGGATGGTAGCCTAGCCGAGAGAGGAATATGTATTTCAGATGCAAAATAAATGCTCAAAAAGTCTATAAATACACAAAACTGAGCACAGTTATTCTCAGTATATGGAAATCATATTCGTTTTAGAAGTAAGGAAATTCAACGATGAACAGGAATCTCTATTTTTAAGATTTAATTATTAAATTATTACGTTATGTTGCTAATGTTAACCTGACCTCGGGCACTGTATATGATGACTTTTGTAATGCCAGAGCTAAATAATAGTATCATGCGATGCCGAGCTCTGTGTTGGCTGATATAAACTAAACCAGTTCTAGACGTACGAGTAGTTTCTGCTGACTAATGGTGTGATACCTACTCACAACAATACCAACCAATGGGAATGGATTGAAAGTTACCTGTTGGAAACGTCTTGTTATTCTAATCACTTTGAAGTTTGTCATATTACTGTCCGGTCATAAAAGGCGACCGTAAGCTTATGGTGAGTTAAGTGACTGAAAGAGAGAGAATGGACTTGGAAATATGTCATGCATTTCTTGTTATTGAATTATGATTCTGTAATTTAATTTAGAGATGCTTTACGCAATAGAACTATTATTTCTACATTTGTAATTCAAAATAGTTTGTATATAGTTTGCTAAAGTGTGCGAAATTGTTCCTAGTGGAAATGGTATTTGATCATGTTATGTATTTTGCTTGTACATTTTGATTATGCTATATTCATTTGCCACAAGTGTTTGGTTAATGAATATTATTGCAGGATTTATACGTTTGAGAATGTATGAGGAGAGAAAGGAGTATAGAGATGATTTAGATCTTAAACTCGGCATTGTGGTTAATTTGACTTTTGCAGAAAGGGGCATGCATTTTTATACTTTTGATGTTTTTGTTACATTTGTGTTTTTCCTCTGTGGTAACTTGGTGTCCGCTTCAGACTGCAGTGACTACTGTACTCTACTGGATCACTTTGGTGTGTGTATCCAACTTTGTTACTGAACTTATTAGCAAATGAGTGCTGTAAGTCGACTTCTGTGAATTCCATTCGAGAGCCAATAGGGCAGAAACTGGGCTTGAGTTTGGACTTGAGAATTCACAAAGGTTCTGGAACAATCTCTAACCTGTGCTTTGACAGCACCAAGAGTCTAATGTGCTGATAGGTGCAGTGTTGGTACCATTATCCAACAAGACAGTGTTTGTGACATTGTTTCAAAACCCCTTTGGCAATTGGCCAGTGACAGCTGACGTCATAAAATACGTCATGTACATTAACTATTATTATCTCTGTATAAACTCAGCTGTTATATTATATGATGAGAATAGATCCATGATTTAGTGTCTATTATTCTGACTGTTGATGTGTACGTTAGGATAAAGACTGCTGACATTTATTATAACACTTGTTCGATGTAATGCAAATGTAAAGGTTATTTCAACTGTATTCCTACATATGCATACTGGATATTGGATATTGATTTAATAAATTTATTATTGAATTTATTAACCTTCTTGGCATATTATCAAGGATATGTTGGAGCATTGGAGCAATAACGGGTGTATGGGGGCTCGTTAAATATAACAAAAAGGTTTTTTTTAATTCCTCCTACAAGGATATTATGTGATAGTAAAACGTCTGTCCTATTATTTTGGAAAAGAGTTTTACGATTCCCTTATAATCAGCTGAGTGAGAGACGTGTTGAGATCTTATGGTAGAATTATTAATAACCATAAATGAAGTTTCTCGATCACTTGTATTTAGTTATGAGTTATTAATAATTATAATCATAACAGCTAATGGGGTGTACATCACAATAATATTAATTACTAATGAGAGTTTTTTGTCCTGCAGATAATGGTATAGTGACAGAAGAGGAATTTCTAGTCTACTGGATAGCGGCAAGTACTTCCGTTCTTTTTTTTTTTTTAAAAGAAAGAAAAGAATTAGTCTTCAAATATCACATCATGAACGTGCAATGTTTTATTTCTTCATATGAATAGATAGTCTCCCCTGTCTTTCTATTTTGAATTGTTAATGTCCTGTTTTACATTCTACGTTCTGTTAATCTTTTCTTCTTTCTTTCTTTCTTTCTTTCTTTCTTTCTTTCTTTCTTTCTTTCTTTCTTTCTTTCTTTCTTTCTTTCTTTCTTTCTTTCTTTCTTTCTTTTCTTGTCTTGTCTTGTCTTCTCTTTTCTTGTCTTTCTACATTTCTTTCTTTCTGCATTTCTTTCTGTACTTCTGCATTTCTTTCTTTCGTTCTTTCTCTCGTTCTTTCTCTCGTTCTTTCTTTCTGCATTTCTGCTTTCTACATCATATGCATCTCTCTTTGTACCTTTTTCATATTTCTTCTTTCTTTTCGCTTCTATACTTCATCTTTTCTTCACTCTCTTGCAACAGTTTTTCCTATTTTTCTTTTCATTCCTTTTGTTTCTTTCCCTCCTTTCTACACTTGATTAAACGTTTAATTTGTGCAATTATAATTCTGTATGGCTTTGCTAAATTCTTTTTAAATTTTATTCTTTTATGTTTTTTCCAGTCATCTTTCTGTAATATGTTTTCTACATTGCCGCTCTTTTAAATTATTAACTCTCTATTTCTTTACGATAACTGTATATGAATGCTTTGGTTCTATAGAACTAATTTACGTGCGAAACTGTATGTAATATTATTACAATAGATTTCTACAAATCAATAACTTCTATAAATGTGAGATTGAACACAATGCATTTCCAACTAATTCTGTAACTTGATAAATTGTTCTCTCTGCAGAAATTCAACGAACTTGGTACTCACCATGGTAAATAACTCATCTCCCTGAGGACGACCTGCATGTGCGAGCCGACGATATTAAAATTATCTTCCTCTCTCTGTGTTTGTGTTAATTCACTTTTGTTTTGTAAGTCTGTGCAATAAGTGAAAATTATATTAAATACTGTCAAGTACATGTGTGAGCTTTCCTGACCGACTTTTAACTAAGAAGTAAGATGCACATGCTGTTAGTGCAGACGACAATTTTTGACGTTTGTCTGTTTTGAAATGAGGCAAGCATCAAAACCGGCTTATATTTTACCTCAAGAAATCGAAAACAACTTCAAAACATCTAACAATTCAAATCAATTGGAAAAGGTTCCCTAATTCCTTTGGAGCACGATATATATGTTAACCCCCTATAAGAAGGTTTTATTATTTCTGTACTGCACTTTTCCTTTTTCAGTCAGTCTAGCCGTTCATTGTGGGCTCCCTTCCGTAATTTGGAATAGTCTTTATTAACGTGTTCAGCTGGTAGTAGATGTCGTAATTTGGAATAGTCTTTATTAACGTGTTCAGCTGGTAGTAGATGTCGTAATTTGGAATAGTCTTTATTAACGTGTTCAGATGGTAGTAGATATCGTTTGACTTATGCCAAGACTAGACACATGTCATCTACTGTTACGAAATGTCCCGATCAGTGGTTACATATGCTAAGCGTTAACTTCCTCCTAATATTTTAATGACTGTATTTTCACAAGCGTTAACGTCCTCCCAATATTTTAATGACTGTATTTTCACAAGCGTTAATGTCCCTCCCAATATTTTAATGACGGTATTTTCCCAAGAACTCCGTCACTGAACCCTGTTATTCACTCAGTTCCAAGTCGGCCATCTGCCGTTATACCATTAGCACCAATTCACACATAAAATTTTAATAAAGAGAAAATTCATGAATCTAAATTTTATGGCCTATTGTTGGTCACCCAAATAAATTTGAATTTAAAAACTCCAAGTCCGATCGTATCGTTAAAGCGTATCGTTACCCAAAGCCACTCAGCCGTAATCGGTGAAGTTCATCAATCACAGAATCAAAGATGAATTACAATGGTCATTCTTCTCCTTGAAAGAATACCAGTTAAGTGACATATGTGCAAATATTGTCTGCAAAGTATGTGGAATCTAGTGACTGATCGTAAATACAAATTCACTGTTCATGTAGACATCAAGTTCTTTATTACAATCTAATCAAACTATAGATCAGAAGAGTGTATTAAAAGTACACGGATGTCACGAAGTCAGATTCATTAATTTTCTTTTGCAGAGCCATTTTTTCATTTCAAATGTATATTTAGTTTTGAACACTACTATCGTAATCATGAGAGTTTTTTAAAAATATATTTATTACAATCAACTCTTAAAAATGTGGAACACATACAGATACCTAAAAAGACACAAACTTAAACACAAACACAAACACAAAATCAAACAAAAACACAAAATCAAACACAAACACAAACATACACAAACAACAGACACAAAGACAAACAACATACACAAACACAAAGAACAGACACAAACACAAACACAAACACAAACAACAAACACAAACATACACAAAGAACAGACACAAACACAAACACAAAGAACAGACACAAACACAAACAACATACACAAACATACACAAACAACAGACACAAAGACAAACAACATACACAAACACAAAGAACAGACACAAACACAAACACAAACAACAAACACAAACATACACAAACAACAGACACAAAGACAAACAACATACACAAACACAAAGAACAGACACAAACACAAACAACATACACAAACACAAACACAAAGAACAGACACAAACAACAAACACAGATACAAACAAACACAAACACAAACACATACACATACAGCAATCAGTTATACAAATATATCTGACCGTATGTAAATGAAGAAAAAGCAAAACTTGAACAGTGCAAAGTAATAGTTTGGCATATAATCATTTATACAAAAGTATTATACATGACATACTGACCCAGACTACATGACATACTGACCCAAACTACATGACATACTGTCCCAGACTACATATGCAAGAAGACACAGGTCAGATGATAAAAAAAATCAATTTAGGAACAATTGTGCTGATAATATCGCTCTGCATTTTCATTCGATTTCTTAACTGTCACCACCCTCCTCCAATCATACGTTCTCCACACATCTAATTAATGTACTCGAAGCTGGTTTTATTTAGTGGATTTAATACATGTAACATGTCGTCACATTCAATTAATGTACTCAGTTGGTTTTAGTTAGTGGATTTAATACATGTAACAAGTCGTCACATTCATTGTACACACGGTCATAAGTCATAAGTCGTAAATGGTATAATAACATTGTGACACACCTCAACCCTAGTTATTGGTTATTATTCAGCCTCTTTCCACGACTTCTGTTTCACTGTCGGTTGTGATCCAAGGTCTCGGAATCTTACCAAGATTCTGAGAGATCCAAGGTTTTACGGAGGATGTGGGCACTTCCGAGGAGCGCTGCTTTGAGTAGTGGAGCGATTCTGTGGTTTCCAGGGAGTTTATTTAGGTAGCCTTCCAATTCAGATGTTATGTTCCCCAAGGCTCTCTCACTATAGGTATCACTTCTGCTTTTACATTCCACAGTCTCTGGATTTCTAATCTGAGGTCTTGGTACTTTTCTTGGTATATTTTCTTCTCTTTCTTTTGTTTTTATGTTTCTATCACTTGGAACAGCGACATCAATGATTGTTACTGTTCTGTTGGACGTTTTGAGAACTACAATGTCTGGTCTTCGTGCAGGAATCACCCGATCTGTTCTCATCTCGAAGTCCCACATTATTTTGACTTCTTCTGTTTCGGTGACTGCTTCTGGTTGGTGCATCCATGCTCTTTCTGGGGTTTTTATGCCATCGTTCTCACACATATTTCTATGTATGTGTTTTACCACTTCATTGTGTCGTTTGGTGTATTCTGTTCCAGCCAGAACCTGACATCCAGATAGTATGTGCTCTGTTGTCTCATCCATGGATTTGCAGAGTCTACATTTGGAATCATCTGAAATTTTTATGATTTTCGTTTTGTGAGATTTGGTGTTGAGTGCTTCATCTTGTGCAGCTGTTATGAGTGCTTCTGTTTCTGCTTTCAATCCTGCCTCTTTCAACCATTTGTACGTTGATTGCTTTGTTGATATTTCGTCGGCTTGTCGTACATACTGGCCATGCAGAGGTTTCTGGCTCCAGGTATGTGCTAGTTCTTGTTCTTGTTTTCTTCCATGTTTCTTTGTCTGTTTCTGGGGGTTGGAATAGTCCACTCATCTTTACTGCTTCTATCAGTGGATCATCTGTGTTGTTATTCCAGATGTAGTCCACAAGGCCAATGACTTCTCCTTCAATGACATGTTTGATTTTCTTGAGACCTCGGCCACCCATCTTTCAAGATACATAGAGCCTGTCCTCGTCTGCTTTGGGGTGTAAGGCTTTATGTATTGTGAGTAGTTTTCTTGTTTTTCTGTCCAGTTCATTTATTTCATTTGCTGTCCAATTTATGATACCTCCAGTGTAGCTTACTACAGGTATTGCGTATGCATTAAGGGCTTGTATTTTGTTCGCCCAATTTAGCTTGGACTTCAGGACTTGTCTAACATGTTTTTCATATTAAATATTAATATTATTATTATTATTATTATTAATTATCCACGTTTGCTAATTACAAATGATGAAAATCTTAATTTATGTTATTAATAATTCTCCAGAAGACACCACTCGACTCTCTCACTTGGCGGCTATAGGGGCGCTATTAATGTTTTTCTCTCTTCCACAACACAATAGACAAACTTCCGTATGGGGAAAACTTCCTACCAAAAGAGATGATAAATCCGTCTCTATATTTAGCGAACCCCCATCCACCCACTATGTCTCCAACGTATGATGATCAACATTTGTAAGAAGGTAAAATAAATGTATTAAATCAACATTCAAATATACAACACATGAATATAATCAAAGAGCTTTGGTTTTACATAACTGCACAAAAATGTTTGATTAATGCTAGACATTTGTTCAGTTTATCCTAGCATAGACATCAGCAGCCAAATAGCATATATACATATAATCAAGTTCATAGATATAATTCATCATCAAATTTGAGTGGAGTTTCAGAGAGATAATTAAAGCCAATGAATATAATCTTTTCAATAATGGCCGATGTCACTAGCACATGTTCACAATCTCGTGATTTGCAACAATTTTCTGTCTTTCTTATTTATACGACAGTCCCAAGTACCCTTTCTAGACATATTACACAACTGTTCCAGAATCTATGATGCACTCACAAGCATACTGTGATGGCAAAGCCCCTTAGTTAATTATTATTAATTAATATTTCATTACTAATTACAAGTGATGGGAATCCTAATTTATTTTATTAATGATCCTCCAGCAGACACCACTCATCTCTCTCACTTGGCAGATATATAGGCGCTGTAATTTGTTTTCTCTCTTCCACAACATTAAACAACATTTACGGTCACACAATATTTCCATATTTTGAAAACGTCTTACTAAAGTAGTAGACAAATCGGGTTTTAATCTATATTTAGTGAGCCCCATCCACCCACTTTCTTCTCCAACATAAAGTTATCAATATGCATAAGAAGGTGAATAAATTTAACAATAAATTTATTAAACAATTAAATATACATATGACAAATACAATGAAATAGATTACTTGGCATTAATATTTCCACAATACCACATTAGGATAATTTTATAATTACACAGTCTATCAAAAATGCAATTCAACCATATGTCAATACAAATCACAAGCTAGTTCTATCAGAGAATAGAAATGGAATTATTAGAGACAGGGGATTATAGTCTTTTTACATAACCTGGATTAAGTGCTACTTCAACAGTCTTTCACTTGCTTTGCAACTCTGTCAAAATGTCACAATGTCCGTGTCAACATGTGTCACACTCCACACACACATGGAAATCACTGATGCGTTATTTTCCTTTTGAACCAACTTGAGCACCCTCTTTGTCATGTCAGTTCCTTCAAGCAGAACATGATTACAGTAATTCTGGTAACGTCACTGTACTAGATTTTTTCCAATGTACTCAGCATACTTTGCCATGATAATCAAAAGTGCATAGTGTACTCCCTTACACTTACACACACTGCAGCAGATGTTTTTCGCGTCTTCCCAGTCATTCAGGTTTATAACCAGTGAACACATGAAAGGCACACTTTGTCTCTGAAACACATAATCAGGGGAGAAGTGCTACGTTTTCCAGTTTATTGCTTTATAACTCCATTCTATCTTACCTTCCAGTCTCAACTTACAGTTTCCTGCAATGGTATTCATTAGCCGGATGCACGCAAATGGCACAATAAATACAGCATATCAAAACAATGTCAAGTATCAAAACACTAAATGCGTGTAGCTTGGATGAAACACCTGTAGAAATAAGTCAGTCCACATAGTTCATGTCTACATTTCTGCTTTATTGTCTCTCAAACGAAATTCACAGAAATCAGCTTTCAGCAAAAAATTACTGATAATTTGGATACAATCAAGAACGTGACCCAGAAGAGTAAAGTAATACTACACTCTAAGCGAATCAAGAGCATCAAAGAACAAAGGTGTACTCCTGCAAAAATCAAATTAAGGCATCACAATATTTCGGACATATTTCATCTCTAAAATCCTTTCTCCCCTACAAATAATTTCAACTTACAAATCCTGCAACAAAATACATTAGCCCGCTACATATGTAGTATAAAAATATAACAACAATAAAAATTCACAAGTATAATGCAATCAGGTTAGTGAACATAAAAATAATGGTTCAATAACATAAGCATTCTCCAATTCAAATAATAGATCAATAGCAAACATGTACGAACTATTTAAAGTCCATTCTTTCTTTTTCAATCAGTGAACTTACCATAAGCTAATGATCGCGTTTATAGTGGTCTCGAGTTAGGTTCGTATTTAAAGTGATTAGACTAGAGTACTTCTTCAACAAAGAAACTTCGGTCGATCCCCATTGGATGAATTTGTTAAGAACAAATGTGAGACTATTCTGACTATTAGTCAGAATAACTACTAATCCAGTTGGAATTGGATTAGCAGTTTCTAGCATATTCTTCAGCTGAGTTCTTTACTCCAACTCTGACACGTAAAATATCAGCAATAGGCAGTGTCAAAGGTCGGGTGACTTTATTTATATAACAATTATATAATTTATATAACAATTAAGTTTAGAAATAGGGTTATGTCAATTTACTCTGCCACATATCCCCTCCTTTTTGAGATGTTAACTGTCGTGTTAACATTTAATCTATTAGGAGTAAATTTCAAACATTACCCGTGAATCTTTCACTATAATACAAATCAAATAACTATTCACAAGGCAAAAATATTTTATGTCGGTTTTAAGATAAGAATAATTGATATATAGGGTAAAAAAACAAACCGTATGTTGGTTTTAAGTCATACGAATTATTTAATTTATAGGGTAAAAACAAAGTCTTATGTCGGTTTCAAGATATACGAATAATTAATTCTAATCTCACAGTAGAAAGAGTATAGCTTAGGCAGCTCTGAGAATAATATGCACAAAGCATTGAGACATAAGAAAGGAGATTAAAAGAGATATTCCAGTCTTCCAATCTGGTATCTTAAACGACATTTAAAACTTGTCTGTCACCTCTCCCATTGGTCTCAAACTAGATCTCCAAAGACAACCAAACATTTCAATAGACTTAAACATTTCAAAGTGCCTATAGCCTTACCATTCGTCTCACACTTACAAGACACGATGAACTGGAATATTTTAACAAAGTACTTGGCAAATGACCTCAATTTGAAATAATCTAATTTTTAGAGTAACCTAGACTGAAGTGGTTGATTTTGCAAAGATCTTAGTCTGAATGACCCGAGTCGGAGTGACCTGACCTGAATTTGGATTGTGTTGAATCTAAGGTGAATTAAGTATGAAGTGTTCTTAATCCAGGGTTATCTGAGTTTGGAATATGCTGAATCTAGTCTGACAGACTAGAGTGTCTGAATGCAGAGTTTCCTGACACTGGAGTGTCCTGATTCCAGAATGACCTCATTCCAGAGTGGATTGAATTCACGGTACACTGAATGTAGAGTGACAAGAGTTTGGAGTGGATGGAGTTTGGAGTGACTGACATCTGGATCGTTAGAAATCCATGCTCACAAAACATAAACCAGGTCTCGGCCGCTCTGCGCATGCCAGAAACAAGTGCACAGCACCTAAGAGATCAGCGAACAAGACTTTTCACTGGCATATACTTCTCTGATGAAGTGTGTACTATTCTGCATCTGGACGTATGGGCGGCACCAACGTACTTCACTAATACTTGTATTTCCTATCTTTTTCGGAGAGTTCTCTCTCCGTACTCAGCCGCAATTGATTGCATTAGTAGGTCTTGGTTTACATGTTAAAATGAGGTGGACTTATTTCCTTTATCTTTTCAGCCAAAATGTCAGTTGGAAATTTTTCTTGGTTAAGAAATAAAGAAAGAAAAATACGAAGAGTGATAGGAAAGAAAGACGTCAACTTTGAAAGATAAATAAAAAGAAAAAAGAGAAAAGGAGTGTGGATGTGAAAATCAAGCGGAGATTGAGCTATCGTAATCTTTATAAATATTTTTCGTCCATAGCCCGATTGCACCCATGAGGTTTTTACATTTCATCTGTGCCCCCCCCCCCACCCCGTGACGCCCTTATCGCCCTTCTACGACCAGGGCTTCCCCACGTCCTAGAAATGAACAGCCTAAAGTAATGATTGGGAGGTCCACCTTAAATCCTCTGACCAACATGTAAAATAAAATAAAATCATAGTCATACAATGAGAGCCTTAAAAATTCTCAAAAACTAGTAACCATTAGAAATGAAATAAACACAGTATGGTCCAATGGAAATAAGGAAGAGAAAATCAGAATTAGGAATTACGCTCCAACACCTACCACCAAGCCTGGAAAATTAGAAGCACTCACTTTTTGTGGCATGACACAACAGTAAAACAAGCAGAACAGTCGACTTACCTTCACTCCCACCCACCTTTCTTTGACCTCTCAACTTTCTACCAACATTAGTCAGCAATCTTGACGTCATGGTGTCTGACACTGCATTGAAGACCATAGATCTAAATTACGCACATTATTACGAACAACCCATAGTTCATAGCAAAGTCGTAAGCATCTGTCACTGCTCCCAAGAACAATCCATCAGGATAATGAGGTCATTTATTATAGACTAAACAAAATCACGCGTGTTTATTTGATGCGAATGTAATCCAGAATTTGGTTGGTTGGTTTTGTTTTCAAGTTTTGGGTACAGATATAAATGACTTGCTATGAAGTTGTTTGCAACACAATACATTGAAGAACAGTAAGGTTTGGATACCTTCCAAAATTAGCAAGTAGGTCTCTAATACCGTACTCACGAAGTTTTATTTACTTTCAAATTGAACTGAACTGAAAATACGTAGACCGTAATTTTTTTTCGGACCAATGAGCACAGGCAAATCATAGTCATGTGTACGAAGTCACATTTTATTACCAGGCTCGTCATTAATTTCATTTATTGTTTAATTTCATTGTCTTATTTAAAACAATCAAGATTTAAGGTCACCACTGGGTTGTAAATATGAAATACATGCTTTTTTTGATCGTGTAAATCGTTTTCGTTGTTAAATATAACATTAATTTTTCAATATCTTCTTTATTGGTGTTCGCAATTTTCAATAGTATAGTTTTCCGACACCCATTTTCAATTTCGATTACATTTTAAAATAGGGAGAGGTAAGTTTACTCTGTCACATTATTAAAGGAATATAATAAACACCTATTGTAATATTTTTTTTTAATTTAGCAATCACTTCCGCCATTAGGGAATTTTAAAGTGGGTACATGTTGATCCAAATTAATTTCTAACATTGTAATACATTTTAAAACTAAAAATTGAACATTTAAATCATTCTTTGCATTCTCAACCCAGTTACTTCTTTAATATAAATTATCCACTTATATGAAATATTTGCACAAACTTACAAAATTAAGTAAAAGCTATTCATGCATGCATACATTTGTACAAGGTACGCCAAATCTGAACAGGGTCCGCCAAATATACTGCACTATGCCACCTTTGAACTATGTCAAGGTTATAAGAATCATTTCAATGCCGAATTATTCTTGGGAACAGTGTGATTTACTGGTAGGTTTCTTTTCATGTTTTTGTTGACAGTCCTCCTTCCAATATTCTCATTCTTCATGGAACAGAAATATGTTTGTTAAAGAGATAAATCATCGATATGTTTATTTGTATGATAACATCTTTAGGAGTAATTCATTTAGTCATCGATATTTCTTTCTTTTAACAAACTGTTGCGTGCTGGCAAGGGGCAGTTAACCACGCCAGAAAATGACGCTGCAGTACTTTTCGCGGCAGTGCACTGGTGCAAATGGATGAAGTCGTTCTCTGCTTTGACCAGATGGACGCTAACCGTAAGTGATGATAACTAGCAAGTATCAATATTTCTGTACAGTGACTTCTGCCTGATATCTTATTCATCAACTACGTCATCGTGTGTGTTAGCGACTTCTAAAGACACTCCAACTATCCAATGTGTAACACGTAGAGTGAATAATACGGAATACTTTTCCCTTTGGCGCCGTAGTTTTACGTAATACGGTGCATAAATCTATGAGATTTTATATGGAGTCCACTGAATTTATTTGAAAAAAATAAAATGAAAATCTGACGCGATACGAAAATGTGGAATAGAGTAAACGGAATGCAACATTCGCGATGACAGTTCGTGTCTCGTGGTGTCACTCTCATTGGAATTCATCGGCGTCTTCAGTAATCTAAATAACAAAATAAATTAAATGAGAATATTAAAATAGCAAATTACCGAAACGAGCATTTGTTTGTGGTAGTTATTAGATTTTATTCTTTTTCATTTCATGACTTGTCTCTGTTCAAAGTTTTACAGTCAAGGCCAGAATTATATTTGACCCTAGGAGATAGAGCGGCATACTTTTGCCTTCTCACTCATCTGAACACTGAGTGTGATTACGATAAATCGAGGACTACTTTAAGTAGATTGCTATTTTGGCAGAATAGTAATTGTGATCTGGTAACCGTCCGGCACAACATGTATGCGCACACGTTGTCCATATTCATCGTATATCCTCAAGATAAAATAGTCACTTTTTTTAAAAAATACAATGTTGAATTTTCTCTGCTAATTAAATTTCATCCACAGTATAAATATTTAATAATACGTCTAAGTTTACTCATCAATGGGTGGAGGGGGAAAAGCGACCAGAACTTTTTTAAAATATAACTTCCTAAATGTTTGTATGTCGGAGTATATTTGCCCATCCTTATTTCTAAACTTAATAATTATATATTTATTGCCACTGTTAACGTGACCCGACCTTTGGCATCGCTTATGTTGATATTTTTGTAATAAACAACTCAGGTAAAGGATATGCTAAAACATGCAGATGCAATCCAAACCAGCTCCACTCGGATGAGTAGTATTTTCTGGCTTGAGTTTGGTCCTATGAATTTAACATGCACAATCTTGAGCAATCCTCATAGTGTGCTTGAGTAGTGCACACAAACATTCAGGAACACTCCGCATCGTGTTATAGACAATGATAGTGAATGAGAGGTTCTGGATGATTCTCCATCGTGTGTTTTGATAGTGGATGAGAGGTTCTGGATGATTCTCCATCGTGTGTTTTGATAGTGAATGAGAGGTTCTGGATGATTCTCCATGGTGTGCGTTATGAACACATCAAAGATTCTGGAACAGTTATGTAATGGGCACCGTCGTCTAATAAGGAAGACACTGACTTGTTGCAAATCGCACGACTGTAAAATTGTGCCAGTGACAGTGGCCATACTTGAACTATAATTATCTCTTTAAAGCTCCACTCTCATTTCTGTGATGCACCTGACTATATGTATGTATGTATGTATGTATAGATAGATAGATAGATAGATAGATAGATAGATAGATGGATGGATACTAATTTTACTGTTGTCTAATGCTAAGATAAACTGAAAGAGTGCTTAATCAAACATTGTTGTGAACTTATGTAAATGTCAATGCTCTTTTGTTTTCTGTTCATATATTTGACTGTTGATTTTAATAAACTTATTGTTAAATTTATTATCCTTCTTGAAAATATATTTGACCTTATGACCTATACTTGACCTTATGACATATATTTGACCTTATGCTGAGGTAATAGTGGGTAAATATGGGCTCTTTAAATATAAATAAAAGTAGGATTTTTATTGCACCTTTAGTACGACGTTTCCATCTACAGAACATTACGCGACAGTAAAACGTCTATCTTATTATTGCATAAAGTGTAGAGTTTTACGACACCCTTATAATACGTCAAGTGAGAGACATGTTGGTCTTGTGGGCGAATTATTAATAAAAATAAATTAAGATTTTTAATCTCGTGTAATTAGGTTTTGTGTTCTTAATTAATAAATAATATCCACAACGAGTGAAGGGTGCCATGAGGTGATACAGTATGCAACTCTCGATCATTCGAATAAAATTAAATGTAGATATGATTCAGAACTTGATTTATGCCATTATTATTAATACTGGCATAATAAGACACTTATCAGTAAAATTAGGATTGTTTGGTTAGTTTTCTTCCAAATATATAGGGGTCCAATTTTGGTTCATTTTGCGCTTTTAATGACTTCCTTGAGGATAGGCTGACAAGGACATCTATGGTTACAGTGTCATACACTCATAAACCGTATCATATCATGTTAAACAAATGTGTGTTCCTTATCAGGGATTATTGTTTTCAACAACACTAATAATCTTTGACGTCAGTAATAAACATTTTCCTCTAAGCTTCAAGAACACATTTGAAACAATTGATCGGCCAGACTTGATAATCAGTTAAACATTATTTTGTGAAATAATGAATTTCACCATGATAACATCAACACCAAAATTGACTTAAAATTGCACCCTATGTACTGATTACCTTGACGACTTCGAGATGTCCATACGACACTAACGATGTTTATCAGCCAAAAACGCCAGGACAACACTGTGTATGGTAGTTGTCGAAGGGGAAATATTCTCGGACAAGAAATCGGAAAATATCCTAGTTTGCGGTGTGTCTACCATAATTTGCAATTAAATATTTTTTGTCTTTAACTGTTGGAAAAGAAATGTGCGTTCGTTTACTTCTGTCGGAAAAATTGGCGGATTACATTCTGCAATGGAAACTAAAATCTTGCTTCAAGCGAAAGTGGATGAGTACAGATTTCAAAAGTGTACATAATGTGACTTGTGTTCAATTTTCCTTTATATAGTTAATGTTGAGCAATCTCTCTCTCTCTCTCCCTCTCTCTCTCTCTCTCTCTCTCTCTCTCTCTCTCTCTCTCTCTCTCTCTCTCTCATATATATATATATATATTACTTTCTTATATTTACAGAAGATGACGGAATTTCCCGCTCCGAGTTCCGAGTGCATTTTGGGAGGTGAAATACCCTGACTTACCTGTTCAAGCCATTTATTTGATGCTCTTGGTTTTAATGTTGATCATCACTTGGTGTGGGCAGACTTCACAAATTTGTACAGCGCCATGGATACTGACGGTGTGTATTTGACAGGCAAATCTCCATCTCAGTAAAATGGAGTCAATATTTTGTTCGTGCTAAAGGAGCCATAGATTTCACAATGGTATCACATTTCTTTAACCTTAAAGTTGTGCTAAAGATTTAAAACGCTTTCTCATTTCTCTGTCTGAAGTTGCTTTCGAGGTTCGGGTCTTGATACTCACTTTGTTGTGGAATGAATATCGTGTTTGGTATAATATTTTAGTTTTCAAAGAGTGGTGCAATTTAGTTACAGATTTATTCATGTACTATATTTAATACTCATTGATGTTCAAACTGAAACAAATGTGATGTAACATTCAAAGGGAAATAATCCTTCTTGGCACGTCAATATTCAATATTATTAAGTAAAAGGAGTAGGAATATGTATTTCAGAAATAAAATAAAGGTTGATTAAGAACAAGATAATAAATAATCAAATTTATTTTTTTCTACGGGGTGGTGGTGATAGGTTAGGAAGTACAGTCAGTAAATATATCAAACAGGACGAAGAAGAGAGGGTGAAAATAGTCAGATTTAGCGATATTCATGAGTAAGGTGGATTTTTATAATGCAGGTCAACCAGAAATGGTGAAGGTCGACACTCACAGAATCAAAGAAGCAATATCATGTTCTTTCCTTTATTCGAAAGAATAGCAATAAGAGACAGACGTGAATAGATTGCATCCAGAGAGTTGGAATCTATTGAGAGAGAATGAATATGAATATACATTTATTGTCTGTCGGTGTGGTGTGGTGTGGTGATGGTGGTGGTGAGTTTGTGTGTGTGTGTGTGTGTGTGTGTGTGTGTGTGTGTGTGTGTGTGTGTGTGTGTGTGTGTGTGTGTGTGTGAAATGTGAATAGAGATAAAGGCAGAAAAAAGTTAACTCTTTCGCTAATTATTTCCCTCTTGCACCCACTGAAGCTTTATCCCTAATTTTCAGTTCACGCACACCCCACCTTCTACAATCACAGGTATAAAGATACCCGATAAGAGGAAGTGTCACAACAATTTGTCATATTACTGCACTATCATGTAATAGTAAATCTAGTTCACCGGAGCTCCCTCCCCAAATTACTCTTTACAATGAATTAGGATTACCATAACATAGATAGACATTGCAGGACAAAGAAAAAGTCGGTGTGCAACACAAAAAGGAAATTTCATAATTACAAAAGAATTGCTAGGTTAATGGTTAATGCTTTCAAAACAAAAACCTCCCCTGTTGGATGGGAGTCAGCACAACATGTCTCGGTCCTGCGCATGCCAGAAAGAAGTGCACAGCGTTTTAGTGATCAGCGCACAACGAATTTTCACTGGCATAAACTTCTCTGGTAGTGTGTAGTATTGTGCTTCCACCGTACTTCACAAATACATGTATTTCCTTTTTTCCTATCTTTGTTTCGCAGAGTTTTCTCCCCGCACTCAGCCACAATTGATTGCATTAGTAGGTCTGGGTTTAGGTTTCAAAATACGGTGGACCTATTACCTTTATCATTTATTTTACTTTTTCCATCCTACAGACCACCTGGACGTATTCACATTAAAAAAATAAAGAAAAAATACGAAGATTGCCAGTAAAGAAAGAAGCATAAAATGAAAGATAAATTTTTTAAAAGAGAGAAAAAGATAGGAAGGTAAAATAAAAACGAAGGAGGAAAGGAATAAAAGTAGGAAAAAATACGCGAAGTATAAAATTAAATAAAAGTCCAGGAAATTGACGTCATGATATCTGACATACCGTAAAGACCAAGGTTCGAATTTATGAACATTAGTACGAATAGCCATATAATTCCCTCCAAAGTCGTAGGCATCTGCCACTCTCCCAAAATCCATAAATCAGGAGTATGAGGTCATTTATTACAGACGAAAAAAAATTGCGTGTATTTCTTTGAAGCTAATGTAATCCTGTATTTTTGATTGGTTGATTTTATTCTCTATTCTTTGGTACTATATAAACGACTTGCTATAGCATTGTTTGCAGCACGTACATTCAAGAACAGTAAGGTTTGGATACCTTCCACACTTAGCAGGTAGGTTTCTAATACCACATTCACGAAGTCATAAGAAAGTTTTATTTACTTTCAAATTAAACTAAACTAAAATACGTAGACAATAATTAAATTTCGGATCTACTAGACCAGACACGCCCTGGTCCCAAAGTCATGTATATGAAGTCACATTTTATTACTAGACTTTTCATTCATTTCAGAAATAACTTTATTTAAAACAATCAAGATTTGAGACAAATATATGAACTATATAATTCTTTGATCGCATAGATCGTTTTAGTTGTTAAATGTAGTCATTAATTGTTCAGTTACGTCATTATTAATGGTCGAAATTTTCAATAGTATAGTTTGTCGACACCCCATTTCAATTATTCATTCCTCGCTCTTGGTTTGAAATTTATATCTAATCTAAACATGAGTACTCTCATGGGAGATTACTCTGTCCGTTAAATGTTTGTCTTTGTCCAAAAAATAACAGTTTCAAAATGTATCCATTTTCTCGCACTTTGCTGAAAGGAGTTGACACAGCAAAAAGAAGTGCCCATGTTAGCTCTAGCGTTTTTTTAACATGAGAGTGAAGCACGTGGAGATGATGGATTAAAGCTGACAATAACTTGTGTCTTTGTTGATGTAATAAAGCTGACAATAACTTGTGTCTTTGTTGATGTAATAAAGCTGACAATAACTTGTGTCTTTGTTGATGTAATAAAGCTGACAATAACTTGTGTCTTTGTTGATGTAATAAAGCTGACAATAACTTGTGTCTTTGTTGATGTAATAAAGCTGACAATAACTTGTGTCTTTGTTGATGTAATAAAGCTGACAATAACTTGTGTCTTTGCTGCAAAAGCATATGGAAGGACTAGTGAGACAGCAGTTAAACAAAGTGTTGTAAAACTATTATCACTTATCATTAATAACTCCATTTCTGTTCTCTGATGAAAACTAACCTGTAATTTTTGTATTGACAATATTGTTGAAATGTATTTGAAGCATAAAACTGTGAATTATAGAAATTATTCGATTGTAGTTTTATGAAATAATTGATGTCAAGTAGTCTGTTTCATTGTATTTGTTATATGTATATTTGATTGTTGATTTAATAAATTTATTGACATTTTTATTGATATTGATAACCTTATGTTGGAGAAGAAAGTGGGTGGATGGGGGCTCGGTAAATATAGATTAAAGACGGATTTATCTTTTCCTTTAGTAAGAAGTTTTCCACCTACGGAATATTGTGTGACAGTAAATATTTATTTAATGCTGTGGAAGAGAGGAAATATTTACAGTGCCCATATCCACCAAGTAAGAGAGACAAGTGGTGTCTGCTGAAGAATCGTTAATGAAATAAAATTAAGATTCTCATTATATGTAATTATATTTGGATGACTAATCAAGTAATAATAATCATATCCATTAAATAAGAGGTGTTGGCATCACACATACTTTACAATTTAAATTTATTGCTGAATGAAATGCATGTTATCTTTTAGCCACAGGCGTACATTGTTCACCTAGCCGCCATGTTGCTATTTTTGCTCGCTGCTGTGTTGCCTCTCTGCATCTCGTAAGTAGTCTTCTTTATATCTTTAACATTCCTTTAAAATACAACATAAATAGTCTCCCTTTATGTCGTGGACATTCCTTTAAAATACAACATAAATAGTCTCCCTTTGTGTCGTGGACATTCCTTTAAAATACAACATAAATTTTCTCCCTTTGTGTCGTGGACATTCTTTTCAAATGCAACAAAAATAGTCTCTGCTTGCAAAATAAAACAGTCTATTAAAATTTAACATAAATAGTCTCCCTTTGCATCATGGGCATTCTTTTCAATACAACTTTAAAAAGAAATAGTCTTACATTGTATCATGGATATTCCTTTAAGTACAACACAAGTAGCCTCCCTTTCTTACCTGGACATCCTTTTAAATACATTTTAACTTTCATGACAATGATTTCCCCGCAACACTTTTTTATTTAAGACAAAGTATTCTATTTTGTTTACAAGTTTCTTTCATTTTTGCTCTAAAATCACAATTTAAATATGTTCTTGAAAACTCTTAATTTATGGAAATCGATTTTTATTACATTTGGTTAATTATTGCATTTGATATTTAGTATAGAAGTAGTAATTATTTCTTGTATAAAGTAATATTAAAGCTAAATTAAATACTAAAGGAATATGATGAACACATTTTGGTAATATTTTTTAACTTTAGCAATCGCTACCTGTTTGGGGAATTTAGAAATTATGTATATGTTGATTCAAATTATTTTTTAAAATTTGAAACCATTTTTTAAAAATAAAATTGAAAACACTTAAATTATTGTTTGCATTCTCAACCCAACTGCTTCTCTAAGTTTTCCTATTGTATGTAACATTGTTTACAAACTTACAAAATTATTGTTTGTATTCTCAACCCAACTGCTTCTCTAAGTTTTCCTCTTGTATGTAACATTGTTTACAAACTTACAAAATTATTGTTTGCATTCTCAACCCAACTGCTTCTCTAAGTTTTCCTCTTGCATGTAACATTGTTTACAAACTTACAAAATTATTGTTTGCATTCTCAACCCAACTGCTTCTCTAAGTTTTCCTCTTGTATGTAACATTGTTTACAAACTTACAAAATTATTGTTTGCATTCTCAACCCAACGGCTTCTCTAAGTTTTCCTCTTGTATGTAACATTGTTTACAAACTTACAAAATTAAAAAAAGTACAAAGTACAAACTATTCACGATGCAAACATTTGCACAAGATGCCCTGAGTCTGAGGAGGGTCCGCCAAATATGCTGCACTACGTCAGCTTATCAATGTGTTTATCTGCATGAGAATACCATTAACTGTCTTTCATTTTGTCATCGATGTTTCTCTCTTTTAACAAACTGTTGCATGCTGGCAGGGGTCAGTTAACCACGCCAGAAAATGACGCTGCAGTACTTTTCGCGGCAGTGGACGCAAACGGCGATCTAGTGGTGGAATTGGGTGAAGTCGTTATCTACTTTGACCAGATGGACACTGACCGTAAGTGATGATAACTAGCAAGTACCTATATTTATGTAAAGCGACATCTACCTGATATCTTATTCATCAACGTTGTCATCGTGCGTTTAGAAACAGTAAACCAGGAGGTTCAATTCAAACAATGAAATGAAAACAAAAAAGGCGGCTTGTTTCACCAAGCTAACGTCCACCTTGCAAGACAAGACTTCTTCTTTGCCACTTCAAATTCAAAGTGTTTATACAGTATATTTCTCTAGAGCAGGTAAACCTTTAGATCTCAACCCATTGGCCGGTCTCGTTCTCGTAAATCATAACCATTGGATAATAGAATCTACTCACTACTTTGCATTACATCAGCAATTTCTAGAACATTCTGAACTCAATTTATTTACTTTAACTCAGACACTTTTAAAATACCGTCTTAATGAGTGCCCAAGGTCGGGTTACTCTGACAATTTAACAATTTATAACAATTATATTTCACACACACACAGAATAGGAATAGGCAAATTTACTCCACCACATACACCCCTCCTTCTTTTAAGATGTTAACCATCCCGTTAACATCTACTCTATTGTTTTCCACATTTACTCATTTCAACACAATGACAATTAGTTTAACAATTTTGAACACATTTAAACTTATACTCTGACAGAGCCTACCCAATAGACTTGACACCAACACCACTTAGTTAAACGATGTTATTATTAATTAATTAACCATCCACAACTAATTACAAGTGATGAGAATCTTAATTTATTTTATTAATGATCCTCCAGCAGACGCCACTCGACTCTCTCATTTAGCGGATATACGGGCTCTGTAAACGTTTTCTCTCTTCCACAATGTAAAACATTTATGGTCACACAATGTTTCTGTGAGTGGAAAACGTCTAACTAAAGGAGAAGACAAATTATTTCTTTAATCTATATTTAGCGAGCCCCCCATCCACACACTTTCTTCTCTAACATAATGTTAGTTATCAATGTGTGTAAGAAGGTCAATAAATTTAACAATAAATTTATATATATACATATATATATATCTACACACACACACATATATATATACACACACACACATATACATATATATATATATATATATATATATATATATATAAATCAACAATCAATTTCTAGAACATTCCTGACTCCATTTGTTTACTTTAACTTAATAATAATTATGTCAAAGTTTACACAGCTTTTGGAGTGAGGGGCTGGGAGAGAACGACCAGAACTCTTCACAATTATAACATTCTAACGGTATATTACTTTTGATCATTTTATCCACTGGAAAGTAGGAAGATACATGTACGTATGATTCTAAAGTTGTTTTATCAAAAATGTTTATTAATACTGGCAAAAAATTAGTATTGTTTGGGCTAGTATTTTTACCCAGTATATTCTTAAATAGTGTCTGATTTTGGACTGCATTGCATGTTGAATGACTTCCGTAAAGATAGATTGACAAGGACAGTTATGGTTACAATGTAATACACTCATAATACACACAAATCATAGCAATTTTCGTTTTCCTTATCAGGGATTAATGTTTGCAACAGTGGGAATCACATACATTTGACATTTTTCCACTAAGCTTCAAGGACACTTTTCAAACAATTGATCGGCCAGGCTTGATAAACAGTTAAACTTAGTTTGTGAAATAATAAATTTCAACATGATAACATCAACACCAAGGTTCATTTAGAATTGTACTCGAGGTACTGATTACCCTGACGTCTTCGTGATGTCCGTACAACGTCAACGTTGTTTTTAGTTTACAACGCTTGGACAACACTGTGTTTGGTCGTTGTCGAAGGAAAACATTCTACATTCTACGACAGGACGTCGGAAAACATCATAGTTTGTGATTTGCAGCAAAAGATATTTTGTCTAATTGTTGGAAAAGTATTATGCATTTGTTTACTGCTGTCAGAAAAGGGCGGATTACAGGCTGCAATGGAAATTAAATCTTGCTTCACGCCAAGGTGGAAGAGTACAGATTTCAAAAGTGTACATAATTTGACTGGTGTTCAATTTTCCTTTATATATTTAATGTGGAGCTACACACACACACACACACACACACACACACACACACACACACACACACACACACACATATATATATATATATACACACACATATACATATATATATATATCTACACACACATACACACACACATATATATATATATACACACACACACATATACATATATATATATATCTACACACACATACACACACACACTCTCACACACAGACACACACACAGAGGAGACAGAGATATACTGATTCTTTTAATTTTTTATATTTTACAGAGGATGGCGGAGTTTCCCGTCACGAGTTCGCTGTATACTGGGAGGGGAGATACCCTGACTTACCCGCACAGGCCATCCATGATTTGTTCGATCTTCTTGATTTTAATGGGAATCATCACTTGGAGCGGGCAGACTTCGTAAATTTGTACAGCGCCATGGATGTTGACGGTGTGTATTTGACAGGCAAATCTCCACCTCAGTAAAATGGAGTCAATATTTTGTTTCTTGCTAAAGGAGCCATAGATTTCAATGCTATTTCATTTCTTTAGCTATAAAGTTGTGCTAAAGATTTAAAACGCTTTCTCATTTCTCTAAATCTGGAGCTGTTTTATTGGTACCTGACTTGATATACTTTGTGTTGTGGTATGAATATTGTTTTGGGAATAATAGTTTGGTTTTCAAAGAATGGTGTAGTTTTCTTTTAGTTACAGATTCATAATTGAATTATATTTAATACTGACTGAGGCTCAAATTGAACAAAATTTTATATAACATTGAAAGGAAATTATCCTTCTTGGCATGTCAATATTATTAAGCATAGGGGAAGGGTATATATAGAAGAGAGAGAAATATGTATATATTTCAGAAACGAAATAAAGGCTCAATAAGAACAAGACAATAAATACACAAATTTATTTTTTCAGTTCTTGGGAAAAATATTAGTTTAAAATGACTAACAGAAATATATCAAACAGGACCACGTATAGGGTGAAAATCGTAAGATTTAGCGATATTCATGATTAAGGCGGGTTTCTTATCTTGCAGATGACGGCATAGTGACAGAAGACGAATTTCTACCATTCTGGATAGCGGCAAGTGTTTGGATTTTAGTTTAAGAATTAACCTTCAGTGTCTTGTCATGTGTTGTTTATTGATATGAAAAGATAATTGCCTCCCTTCTCTTCCTTCGATTTATTTTTATTTAGTGTGGTCAGCGGCATGTTTCGCTGTCCACGTTCTATGTACCTTTTTAGTTTCTTTCTTTCTTTGTTTAATCTTTCTTTCTTTCTTCCTTTCTTTCTTTCTTTCTTTCTTTCTTTCTTTCTTTCTTTCTTTCTTTCTTTCTGCTTTTCTTTCTTTCTGCATTTCTCTCTTTCTGCTTTTCTTTCTTTCTATATTTCTTTCCTTCTTTCTGCATTTATTTACTCCTGCATTTCTTTCTTTCAGATTTAATACATTTATCATTACTTCTCCCTTCATCCCTTTTTCATAGTTTCTTCATTCATTCTCTTCGCTACTATACTTCCTCTTTTTTCTTTTTTTCACCTACTTTTTTCAATTTCTTTTCATTCCGTTTGGTTCTTTCCTCTTTCCTACCTTTCTCTCCTCTCTGTACTGTGAACACGTTATTCAATGTTTTGTTTGTTTTCACACAATTTGCCCAGTACTATTTCTAAACTTAATAATTATATATTTGTTGTCAGTGTTAACATGACCCGACCTTGGGCACTGCTTATGATGATAATTTTGAGTAGAAGTAAACAACTTAAGTGTAAGAACTTGCTAATGCAATCGAAACCAATTCCAAGTGTATAAGCAGTTTTTTTCTGATTAAAAGTCTCACACTTGTTCATAACAACTTCACCCAATGGGAATGGATCGAAGTTACTTTGTACCGAATTCTATAACTTGATAAATTGTTCTCTCCACAGAAATTCTACGAGTTTAATACTCATCCTGGTAAATAACTCATCTGGCTGAGGACGACCGGCACGTATGAGCTGACTTTATTAAAACTATCTCCTATGTCTGTGTGTTAATTTACTTTCATTTTGGATGTGTGCACAATGAATTAAAATTATATTTAGTACAGAGAAATATTCGAGTGAGCTTTATTCTGGACAATTAACGAGGAAGTTGAAAGGTGTACATGCCTTAAGGGGCGACTGTAGAATGTGGGCGCTTAACGTGTTCGTTTGTTTCGAAATGAGGCAAGCATCAAAACCAGTTACGTATTTACCCCACGAAGTCGGAAACAACATCACAACGTCAACCTGTTCAAATCCATCGCATAAGTTCCGTAACTCCATCTGAGCACGACTTGCAACAAGACAATTACAACGTACTTTGCAACACGTCCTTAAAGGTGTTTGTTGCAATGTTTTTCTTTAATTGTAAGTCAGTGTGGCCTTATAAGTTGGGCAGTCTACTGTATTTTGGAGTAGGCTTTTTATTTAACGAGTTCAGAAATAAGTTGGGCTGTCTAATGTATTTTGGAGTAGGCTTTTTATTTAACGAGTTTAGAAATAAGTTGGGCTGTCTACTATATTTTGGAGTAGGCTTTTTATTTAACGAGTTTAGAAATAAGTTGGGCTGTCTACTGTATTTTGGAGTAGGCTTTTTATTTAACGAGTTTAGAAATAAGTTGGGCTGTCTACTGTATTTTGGAGTAGGCTTTTTATTTAACGAGTTTAGAAATAAGTTGGGCTGTCTACTATATATTGGAGTAGGCTTTTTATTTAACGAGTTTAGAAATAAGTTGGGTTGTCTACTGTATTTTAAAATAGGCTTTTTATTTAACGAGTTTAGAAATAAGCTGGGCTGTCTACTTTATTTTGGAGAAGGCGTTTCATTTAAAGGCTTCAGCAATAAGTTGATATTATTGGTTTAAACCAAGACTACAGACGTGTACACAATTGATACGTGAAGTCCCGATCAGTTGTTACATATACAAAAGTGTTATCTCTCCCCCAATATTTTAATGACTATTTTCTCACGACCTTCGTCATCGAACCCCGTTGTTCACAGTTACAAGGTACATATCTGCCTTTATGACTTTATGTCATTATCATTAATCAAATATTATGTTAATGAGAACATTCTTTCATCTGAGTGTGTGTTCCTTTGCTGGTCATGCAAATATTTTCTAAGTTTTAAGAATTTCATGTAAAATTTTTGTTTTAATGTATCTCGCTATATAACGCCAGTCGATCATGAATGGTAAAGGTCGCCACTCACAGAATCAAAGAAGCATTCTCAGGTCGTTTCCTTTATTTGAAAGAATAGCAATAAGTAACAAACGTGAACGATTGTATCCAAAGAGTTGGAATCTGTTGAGAGAGTGAATACCAATTTATTGTACGTGTGTCTGTGTGACGTATACATATGTGTGTGTGTGTGTGTGTGTGTGTGTGTGTGCGTGCGTGAAATGAACAATGAGATAATGGCAGAAATAAGTGAACTCTTTCGGTAATTATTTCCCTCTTGCACTTACTGAACTTTAACCCTAATTTTCAGTTCACACACACTCCACCTTACACAATCACGGGTGTAAAGATGCAGAATAAGAGGATGTGTCACAAAGATCTTGACTTATTACCACCATCATATAATAGTAAATCTAGTTCACCAACCCCCTCCACCTCCCAAACTCCCCTTTATTTTTAATTGCTATAACATAGATTGACATTGCAGAACCAAAAACGTCAGTGTTCAACACGAAAAGGGATTTTCAAACAAAGAAAAATGCCTAAAAGAAATAGAAAATAGAATGTCTAGATAATTTTCATAAATAAAGACTCGTTAATACACGTTATTGTTATCAGAGAGGTTCGGGCACATAAAGCAATTTTGATTTAGTTTTCTAACTTATCTTCACCACTCTGGCTGAAAAAAGAATTCATCTGTGGTTGATAGAGCCAATAGTGTTCTGTGATCATCTGGTTCAGGCAGGAGGCAGCAAGTACGATCCTCTCTGCTGGTCAGGAAGTAAACAAGTACCGGTTGCAATTTATAATTTCTTGATAATAATAGTGATGTGACATAAAATCGTTTTCTAGCATATATGTAACATGTCAACATATTAATCGTACACCCCGACATGCTCTAACAACAGTAGTTACGAAATGGGACCATTGTGTAATCTTTAAAGCCACTTACTCCATATCTTAGTTTAATTCACATGTCCGTTGAATCCCAATGATAATGACAAGTATTTATTCAATCCCAAACTAGTTTTTGCATCTATACTTGGTACACCACTGGTATTATTTGATTCTATTCTGAAGTTGTCTAATTAAAAGCGTTCTTCATTGTCAGCAGTCTGGTTATAGTAAGATTTGCAAAGATATCTTTTGTTACTATGTCTTACATTCGACGAGTTCATAAATGCCTCGCTTGCGATTTGTATCACAATAAAATAAAAATCATCTTGGAAGGAGTTTACATTTGTGGTCAAGATCAAACGCTGGATTTGTATAGATGTTGATTTCTTAATGTCTACAACCGCCTTTTTAACAAACAAGCTATTAATGGATTTGTATACATGTTGATTTCTTAATGTCTACAACCGCCTTTTTAACAAACAAGCTATTAATGGATTTGTATACATGTTGATTTCTTAATGTCTACAACCGCCTTTTTAACAAACAAGCTATTAATGGATTTGTATACATGTTGATTTCTTAATGTCTACAACCGCCTTTTTAACAAACAAGCTATTAATGGATTTGTATACATGTTGATTTCTTAATGTCTACAACCGCCTTTTTAACAAACAAGCTATTAATGGATTTGTATACATGTTGATTTCTTAATGTCTACAAACGCCTTTTTAACAAACAAGCTATTAATGGATTTGTATACATGTTGATTTCTTAATGTCTACAACCGCCTTTTTAACAAACAAGCTATTAATGGATTTGTATACATGTTGATTTCTTAATGTCTACAACCGCCTTTTTAACAAACAAGCTATTAATGGATTTGTATACATGTTGATTTCTTAATGTCTACAACCGCCTTTTTAACAAACAAGCTATTAATGGATTTGTATACATGTTGATTTCTTAATGTCTACAACCGCCTTTTTAACAAACAAGCTATTAATGGATTTGTATACATGTTGATTTCTTAATGTCTACAACCGCCTTTTTAACAAACAAGCTATTAATGGATTTGTATACATGTTGATTTCTTAATGTCTACAACCGCCTTTTTAACAAACAAGCTATCAATGAATTTTCATCTATACGTGATCTCTCTGCTTTCAAATACAGTTTCTAATTTTGATTCTGGAGAACTTCTGGATGAATAAAATATAAAATAAAATAATTCTACTTTGATAACAGTCTAAATCCTCTGTAAAGAAGCTAACAGAAACTATTCTACTTTGATAACAGTCTAAATTCTCTATAAAGAATGTAAAAATAATTCTATTTTGATAACAGTCTAAATCCTCTGTAAAGAATGTAAAAATAATTCTACTTTGATTATAGTATAAATCCTATGTAAAAAATGCTTAAAAAATTCTGTTTTGATAACAGTCTAAATCCTCTGTAAAGAATGTTAAATTAATTCTACTTTGATAATAGTATAAATCCTCTGTAAAGAATGTTTTAAAAAATTCTATTTTGATAGTCTAAATCATCTGTAAAGAATGTTAAATTAATTCTACTTTGATAATAGTATAAATCCTCTGTAGAGAAAAATAAAAAAAATAATTGTAATCACACAGTAGGAAGAGCATACATTAGGCAGCTTTGAGAATAATCTGCACTAAGCATTCAGACATAAGAAAGGAGATTACAAGTGTTATTCCAGTCTTCCAATCTGGTATCTCGAACGATATTGAAAACTTGTCTCTCACCTCTCCCTTTGATCTCAAAAGACACTTACACGATTCAATAGACTTAAATGACATTTCAGAGTGCCTATGACCTTATCATTCGTCTCACACTTATAATGCACGATGAACTGGAATATTTTAGCAAAAGTATTTGGCGTTCTTATTTGGTGATCCCAGCATTTCTGGTAACTAGTCAAAATGGGTTTCTGCGCACTTATGTATACATTTTATATTATCTGTCACAAATACAATATCAAATATGCTTGGAGATCACTAACCTGAAAAGGAAATGCCGGGGTAGATCTGATAGAAATATCCTTTTATACAAAACAAATAACGTCAAACAAATGTTGACAAATAATATTTATATTTTCTTATAGATACATAAGGGCAAGAATATAATATAATATATGAAATAGATCTCACAATTCAATCCTAAACAAACAATGTAATCATTCGCTACTAGAGGCAAATAATACAACAGGCACTGACAGGTATGCAAAACGTTATCACATAATCATTCCAAAAATAAAATAAAATACACCACCTGATAATGTTTAAGCCACACATATGTGCGTGTGTGTGTGTGTGTGGGGGGGGTGTATAAGTGTTTGTTCACATAGTTGTCATTGTGACCTCTGGTGGAAATTGGTCGATGTTCACTCAAGGCTGCAGCAACAATGACAGTAACTGTAGTAAGCCTGAAGAGCAGTGTCCGTACTGAGGACTGTGGTAAGCCTGAAGAGCAGTGTCCGTACTGAGGACTGTGGTAAGCCTGAAGAGCAGTGTCCGTACTGAGGACTGTGGTAAGCCTGAACAGCAGTGTCCGTACTGAGGACTGTTGTCCGTACTGAGGACTGTTGTCCGTACTGAGGACTGTTGTCCGTACTGAGGACTCTGTGGTACATGAGTCAGCGAGACTGAGCACGAAACGTTTTCGGAATTGTTTAGGAGCAACTCACTCGCATTAAATATTACTCGAATGAACTCAAGAGTGACCTCACTTTGAAATGATCTACTTTGGAGTAACCTCTAGACTGAAGTGATTGTTTTGCAAAGACCTTAGTTTGAATTATCTCAGTCGGAGTGACCTGACCTGAGTTTGGAGTGTCCTTAATCCAGTGTGATCTGAGTTTGGAGTGACCTGATTCTAGATTGGCATCAATCTAGAGTGTCTGAATGCAGAGTGACCTGACACTGGAGTATCATGAGCCTAGACTGACTTCATTCCAGAGTGGAGTGAGTTCAGGGTATATTGAATGTAGAGTGATCTGACTCTGGATTGGACTGAATCTGGAGTGAGTGACCTCTGGATGGTTAGAAGTCCCTACTCACAGAACATAAACCCGGTCTCGGGAACATAATTTAAAAGTTTCGGTCACCTGAACGATGGCGTTCAGTCTGAATGGTGGAATGCTTCTTTCCAAATGCGGGATTGTAGCAAAGCTTCAACTGAGAAGAATGACTTTAGTCATTGTCAGTCGTACACGATAGACTATCATAGTAGTCGTCATAGTGACTGAGGCGTGAAGAAATCATTGTAGCACACAATGGCAAGTGGAGTAGACATGAAATACAGAATCAACTGGGACGTGCAGTTGCCACAAATAACGAATACTAGACTAAGTACAAAATGCATTAGCCATCACTTACGAATACTGGACTAAGTACAAAGTACATTAGCAACACCTTACGAATACAGGAGAAAGTGGAAAGAGCAGTTGTACCAAATAACGAATGCGGGATTAAATGAATGGACGGGACATTGACACAAAACATTTCAATATGACACAGTAATAAATCAACAGATAGATAGATAGATAGATAGATAGATAGATAGATAGATAGACAGACAGGCAGGCAGACAGATAGATAGACAGACAGACAGACATGGGCAGAAGGACGGACGGACAGACAGACAGACATAGATAGATAGATAGACAGAAAGTTTTATAGATAGATAGATAGATAGATAGATAGATAGATAGATAGATAGATAGATAGATAGATAGATAGATAGATAGATAGATAGATAGATAGATAGATAGATAGATGAGAATCGTTAATGTTTTAATTATTCGCTTAATTAATTTCTAGAACCCCACCTAAAATGTACTGTTTATTTGTGACGGAAAGTCTAAGAGAAATCTCTGTCTACTGATATGTTAAAAACAGTATTATCTTCTCTTAGTTTACTAGTTTTCCAACCTCATATACGGCTTTTAACACATATGGTTTACTCTTCACAATTCTCATACCTTGGCGCGACACTTAATAAAGTTTTTACAAAGCTACAAATATATACACATCTGCCCCACTTCTACTAATCACACACCAACTATTCTTATATATGGAAAATCGTGAGCACCATCAAATATAAATTTAAATTCAATAACTATTAACAAATTGAAATGAAGCAAATAATCAATTAATTTCCTAAGTAGGCACAAATTAGTCACAAATGTAAATTTGCTCATGTGCAAATATATGACACACACACAATGAAAAATAACCATTGTTGTTAATTACAAAAGTTAATCTCCAAAATTTAGTGCAACAAATGTACATAACATATCATGAGAAAGCATAATTGTCTCCCCCACCTCATTATGTTACAACATTACGAAAGTTTTTGTTCAGTCTTTTCAGTTCAAAGCTATATATGACATACGTACAAGACATGGACACGAATGAGTCAGAGAAAGGGTTATTCTTCATGGAAGCAAGCTTATGAGGGGTTAAAATGGCAGCATTTCATATGACGAATATTGTAATTATCGAGACGAAATGAGTTCTCTTCTTGTGTTACGTTTCACAGTACCCAAATACTTTTAGACCGATGTGTCCAGTCCGGTCTTCGGTAGACGGTCATAGAGAGTTGTCCCGGCCGTCGGATCAACTAGAATACAGTTTATTCTGAGTTGCCCACAGTCAAATGTATTCTCTAGTGAAATAATTCCCCTGGCATAGGCAGACACCATGCCCTTGCCAATATTGAGTCATCACGAAGAACAAAAACTATGCCACATTGTTGTTGTAGTTCGTCTAGGTCGACCTTTAATTGAAAGATAATGGTTAATGCTTTCAAAACAAACCCCTCCCCTGTTTGGACGGGAGTCGACACAACATGGCCATGTCTCTGTCGTCCTGCGCATGCCACAAACACGTGCAAAGCACGTAACAGATCAGCGAAGGACGAATTTTCACTGGCATATACGTCTATGGTAGTGTGTAGTATTGTGCTTCTGGACTTATTCAGTGTATGTGCGGTACCATCGTACTTCACAAATACATGTATTTCCTATTTCCTATCTTTTTTCGTAGAGTTCTTTCCCCGTACTCAGCCACAATTGATTGCATTAGTAGACCTGGGTTTACGTTTTAAAATGAGATGGACCTATTTCCTTTATCACTTATTTTACTTTTTTCACGGAAAGATCATTTGGGCGTATTCATTTACAAAAATAAAGAAAAGATACGAAGTTTGGCAGGAAAGAAAGAAGCAAAGAATGAAAGATAAATTTTAAAAAGAGAGAAAAGAAGAGGAAGGTAGAAAACGAATGACGAAAGTAGGAAAAAATACGCGGAGTATAAATATAAATAAAATAGTCAGCGAAATTGACGTCATCGTTTCTGACATTCGGTATTAAAGACCAAGGTTCGAAATGACGCACATTAGTACGAACAGACATATAGTCGTAGGCATCTGTCACTCCTCCCAAAAACAAAAAATCAGGGTCATGAGGTCATTTATTACAGACGAAACAAAAGTACGTGTATTTCTTTGAAGCGAATGTAATCCTGCATTTGGTTGGCTGATTATATTTTCAATTTCTTTAGTTGTACGTATATAAATGACTTGCTTTGAAGTTTGCAATACATACATTCAAGAAGATAAAGGTTTGGATACCATCCACACTTAGCAGGTATGTCTCTAATACTATATTCACGAAGTCATAAGAAAGTTTTATTTACTTTCAAATTAAACTGAACTAAAATTACGTAGACAATAATTAGATTTCGAACCAACTAGACCAGACACGCCCTGGTCCCAAAGTCATGTATATGAAGTCACATTTTATTACTAGACTTGTCATTCATTTCAGAAATAACTTTATTTAAAACAATCAAGATTTGAGACGAATATATGAACTATATGCTTCTTTGATCGCATAGATCGTTTCAGTTGTTAAATGTAGTCATTAATTGTTCAGTTACGTCATTATTAGTGGTCGCAATTTTCAATAGTATAGTTTGTCCGACACCCCATTTCAATTATTCATTCCTCGCTCGTGCTTTGAAATTTATATCTAATCTAAACATGAGTACTCTCATGGGAGATTACTCTGTCCGTTAACTATTTGTCTTTGTCTAAAAATAACATTTCCATGATGTATCTGTTTTCTCGCACTTTGCTGAACCTTTGGGTTACTACAGTGTATTGAAGAGTATTGTGGTAAACATTTTACTAACAGCAAACTTACACCGGTGCGTGCTCTGTAATCTCATCAAAATGTCTGTCGTCAACGTCAGCTAAAGAAATTTGATCAGCGACTAAAGTAATAGAGAAGGAAAAGAGATTATATCGGTAGTGCGAATCAATTACTCTACTTGCGATTTTTTTTAAATCATCCAATATGGCATGCATTAGTAGCACTGCAGAATATCCATTATTATTGTTGTTGCTGGCTTTATTTTGTTGCTGTTCTTTTATTATTTCGTTTTCGAACTTTGACCTTAAAATCTTAACTGTCGTATTATAGCATTGTTTGAGATATCTCAGGGTTTATGTAGTTATTTTAATGTCTTAATTTAAATTTATTGAAGTTAAAGATTACAGCACATTGACACATACATCGATGTACTGTAAAATGCATATCGCACACTCATACTTTACAATTTAAATTTATTGCTGATTGAAATGCATGTTATGTTTTAACCACAGGTACACATTGTTCACCTAGCCGCCATGTTGCTTTTTCTGCTCGCTGCTGTGTTGCCTCTCTGCATCTCGTAAGTAGTCTTCTTTAAATCTTTAACATTCCTTTAAAATACACCTTAAATAGTCTCCCTTTATGTCGTGGACATTCCTTTAAAAATATTTTATATTGTCCATCTTAGGACCATTTTTATTGTTTTTTATGATAAATTGTTTATATTTAGTTATATGAATAAATGGGCTTGCCTTTTAACATAGGGCAATGCTGGAAAAAGAAAAAAAATATCAAGGGAAAGGAATATAATAAACACCTTTTGTATTATTTTTTAAATTAACAATCACTATCTCCGTTTTGGGGAATTTTGAAAATACGTATATGTTGATTCAAACTATTTTTTAAAATTGAAATAAATTTGTAAACAAAATTGAACACTTAAATCATTGTTTGCATTCTCAACCCAATTGCTTCTTTAATATAAATTTTCCACTTGTAAGATACATTTGTGTACACAGTTACAAAATTAAGTACAAGCTATTCATGGGTGTAAGGTGCCCTGAGCCTGACAAGGGTCCGCCAAATAGGTTGCCCTACGCCAGCTTTGAACCATGACAAGATGATAAGAGATCGTTTCACTGCCGCTAAATGCCGCACAGCCAGATTTAAATGAGGTCAAGGTTACAGAAGAGTGTTTCAATGCCGAATTATTCTTGGGAACTGAATCACTATGATTGCTGTCAAGTTTCTTTCATGTCTTTTTCTATCTTGTCGCTCGATGCCCTCCTTCCAATAGTTTAATTCTTCATACCGTAGAAATGTGTTTATAAAGAGATAAATCATCGATATTTGTATGAGAATACCATTAACAGTTTTTCATTTTGCCATCGATATTTCTTTCTTTTAACAAACTGTTGCGTGCTGGCAGGGGGCAGTTAACCACGCCAGAAAATGACGCTGCAATACTTTTCGATGCAGTGGACACAAACGACGATCTAGTGGTGGACCTTGAGGAAGTCGTTGTCTACTTTGACCAGATGGACACTGACCGTAAGTGATGATAAATGGCAAGTACGCATCTTTCTGTACAGCGACCTCTACCTGACATCTTATTCATCAATGTCGTCGTGCGTGTTAGCGACTTCTAAAGACGCTCCAACGATCCAACGTGATCGTCACGAACATGTAGCGTGGATAATACTGAATACTCCATCCGTTTAGCGCCGTAGTTTTACGTAGTAAGGTGCTTAATGCTATGAGTTTGTACATGGAGCCCACTGGATTTATTTGCAAAAAATAAAATGAAAGTCTGACGTGATACGAAAATGTGGAATATGGTAAACGGGTCATGATGACAGTTCGTGTCTCGTGGTGTCAAGCTCTCACTGGAGGTATTCGGCGTCTTCAATAAGCTAAATAACAAAATAAATTAAATGAGAATTTTAAAGTATCAAATTACTGAAAAGAGCATTTGTTTTTGGCAATTTTTAGATTTTATTCTTCTAACCTTATGACTCTTGTCGCTGTTCAAAGTACTACCGTTAAGGCCAGAATTCCATTTGACCATAGGAGACAGAGCGAGGTGTATCACCTTCTCATCTGAGCACTGAATGTAACTACTATTGATAAATAATTATTTTGAGTAGATTGCTATTTTACAGATGAGTTGTGATCTGGTAAACGTCCCAAATAACATTCATGCGCAAACGTATTTTTAATAATATGTCGAAGTTTACTAAGCTTTTCGGGGGGGGGGTGAAGAGAGAGAGAGAGAGAACGCCCGGAACTTTTCACAGTTATAACATCTTAAATGTATGTAGCTCTCGATCGCTTTATCCACTCGAAAATAGGAAGCTACATGTAGATATGATTCAGAAGTTGACTTATCGAAATGTTTATTAGTATTGGCAAAATAGGAAGCTACATGTAGATATGATTCAGAAGTTGACTTATCGAAATGTTTATTAGTATTGGCAAAATAATACAGTTACCGTTGAAATTAGTATTGTGTGACTGGCATTGTTAACCAATATATTCTTAAATAGTGGTCCAATTTTGGTTCGCATTGAGCGTTGAATGAATTCCTTCGAATAGCATGACTAGGACAGTAGTTACAATGTAATACACTCATAAACTATATCACAACAAGTCAAAGCGAATTTATTTTCCTTATCAAGAATTACTCTTTTCAACAACATAAATCGCACACATTTGACCTCAGAAATAGCATTTATTCACTAAGCGTCAAGCACACATTTCAAACAATTGATCGGCCAGACTTGATGATCAGTTAAACATTGTTTTGTGAAATAATAAATTTTACCATGGTAACATCAACACCAAGAATGATTTAGAATTGCACACGATGTACTGGTTACCATGACGACTTCGAGATGTCCGTACAAGTGTACATTGTTTATCGGCGTACAACACCTGGACAAAAACTGCCATCATTTGCAACAAAATATATTTTGTCTTTAATTGCTGGAAAAGCAATGTATACTGCTATCGGAAAAGGGCGGGGTTACATGCTGCAATGGAAACTAAAATGGTGCTTCAGGCCACGGTGGAAGAGGGCAGGTTTCAAAAGTGAACATAATTTGACTGGTGTTGAATTTTCTTTTATATAGTTAATGTTGAGAGAGAGAGAGAGAGAGAGAGAGAGAGAGAGAGAGAGAGAGAGAGAGACAGACAGACAGACAGACTGATTCTTTTCATTTCTTATATTTTTCAGATGATGGCGCAGTTTCCCGTCACGAGTTCGCTGTATATTGGACCGGGCTTTACCCTGAATTACCCGCACAGGCCATCCATGATTTGTTCGATATTCTTGATTTTAATGGGGATCATCACTTGTTGCGGGCAGACTTCACAAATTTGTACAGCGCCATGGATACTGACGGTTTGTATTTGACAGGCAAATCTCCAACTCAGTAAAATGGAGTCAATATTTTGTTCGTGCTAAAGGAGCCATAGATTTCAAAATGCTATTTCATTTCTTTAGCTATAAAGTTGTGCTAAAGATTTAAAACGCTTTCTCATTTCTTTAGCTATAAAGTTGTGCTAAAGATTTAAAACGCTTTCTCATTTCTTTAGCTATAAAGTTGTGCTAAAGATTTAAAACGCTTTCTCATTTCTTTAGCTATAAAGTTGTGCTAAAAGATTTTAAACGCTATCTCAATTTTTTTTAGCTATAAAGTTGTGCTAAAGGTTTAAAATGCTATCTCATTTCTTTATCTATAAAGTTGTGCTAAAACTTTAAAACACTTTCTCATTTCTCTTAGCCTGAAGCTGTTTTAGTGGTAAATGTTTTAATACTCGGTCTGAATATCGTGTTTGAGATAATGTTTTGGTTTTCAAAGACTGGTGTAGTTTTCTTTTAGCT
The DNA here is from genome assembly GCA_028829895.1 of Sinotaia quadrata. Taxonomy (NCBI): domain Eukaryota; kingdom Metazoa; phylum Mollusca; class Gastropoda; order Architaenioglossa; family Viviparidae; genus Sinotaia; species Sinotaia quadrata. Next base: position 87,551,416 of record CM054178.1, read on the forward strand.
ACAGATTCACAATTAAATTATATTTAATACTGATTGAGGCTCAAATTGAACCAAATTTTATGTAGCATTAAAAAGGAAATAATCCTTCTTGGCATGTCAATATTCAATATTATTAAGTATAGGGGAGGGGTACACATTTAAGAGGGAGGAATATATATTTCAGAAACAAAATAAAGGCTCATTAAGAACAAGACAAATTTATTTTTTCAGTTCTTGGGGGAAATATCAATTTAAAATGTAGAGACAGTAAATATATCAAACAGGAGCTCGAAGAGGGTGAAAATCGTAAGATTTAGCGATATTCATGATTAAGGCGGGTTTCTTATCTTGCAGATGACGGTATAGTGGCAGAAGGCGAATTTCTACCATTCTGGATAGCGGCAAGTGTTTAGATTTTCGTTTAAGAATTAGCCTTCAGTGTCACATCATGAACATGCCATTTGTATTGTTTATTCGGATAAACAGATAATTGCCTCCCTTCTCACACTTTCTTTCTTTCTTTCTTTCTTTCTTTCTTTCTTTCTTTCTTTCTTTCTTTCTTTCTTTCTTTCTTTCTTTCTTTCTTTCTTTCTTTCTTTCTTTCTTTCTTTCTTTCTTTCTTTCTCTCTTTCTTTCTTTCTCTCTTTCTTTCTTTGTTTGTTTGTTTCTTTCTTCCTTTCATCCTTCCTTCCTTCGTTCGCTCCTTCCATCCTTCCTACTTTTTTTCTTTCTGCATTTCTTTTTAAATTTCTGCCTGCATATCTTTCTAAATTTCTGCATTTCTTTCTTTCAGATTTAATACTTTTAAAAGTATTTCATATACTTCTCCCTTCATTCCTTTTTCATAGTTTCTTCATTCTCTTCATTACTATACTTCCTTTTTTTTCTTCTTTTGCCCCTTCGTTTTTTTTTCAATTTCGTTTCATTCCGTTTGGTTCTTTCCTCTTTCGTTTCTTTCTCTCCTTCTTTCTCTACTCTCAACACGTTTTATAACGTTTTGTTTGTTTTCACATAATTTTGTGGTGAAAAAAAATTTGCCTATCTCAATTTCTAAACGTAATAATTATATATTTGTTGTCCATGCTAACGTGACCCGACCTTGGGCGCTGCTTGTTGTATGTTTGAGTAAACAACTAAGGAAAAGAATAAGAACTTGCTGATGCAATCATTACAAGTTCCAAGTGGATGCGTAGTTTTTCTAAAACTAACAGTTTCAGACTTGTTCACAACAACTGCATCCAATAGGGATGGACCGAAAGTTACTTTGTTGAAGAAAGTCTATATTCTAATCACTTTGATTTGAACATAACTCGAGTCCACTTACAAAGGCGATCATTAGCTTATGATCAGTTAACTGACTGATAAAGAAATAATGGACTTAGAAATATTTCGTACATGTTTCCTATTGATCTATAATTTGAATTAGATAATGCTTATGTAATTGAACCACTATTTGTATGTTCATTGATTTGATTACGTTGTACATTATACTTGTGAATTTTGATCGATGGAATATTCTTATATTGCGTGTGTATTGGGCTGATGAATATTGTTGCAGAATAATAATAATAATAATTTGTAAGTTGAGAATATGTTTAAGAGAGGAAGGAGTTAAGAGATGAAATATGCCTGAAATTTAGCACTGCCTTAATTTGACTTTTGCAGAAATGAGTGCACCATTATTTTGGTTTCGTAACCTTGTATCTGCTTCAGACTGCAGTGACTACTGTACTCTACTGGATCACATTGGTGTGTGTATCCAATGTTGTCATCGAACTTATCAGTAAACATGTTGCTATAAGACTATAAGTTCATTTCTGCGAATTCCATTCTAGTTCCAATATGATGGAAATTGAAGTTTGAGTTTGATTTTGAGAATTCACAAAGAATATTTGTCATTCCTAATGATGTGCTTGAGTAGATCACACATAGAATGTAGAACACTCCATATGATGTAGTTTGATAGGGCATGTGAAGTTCTAGAACACTCCATATGATGTAGTTTGATAGGGCATGTGAAGTTCTAGAACACTCCATATGCTGTAGTTTGATAGGGCATGTGAAGTTCTAGAACACTCCATATGCTGTAGTTTGATAGGGCATGTGTAGTTTGATAGGGCATGTGAAGTTCTAGAACACTCCATATGCTGTAGTTTGATAGGGCATGTGAACTTCTCGACGGTTTTCCATGGTGTGCTTTGTGAGTGCATCAAAGGTTCTGGAGCAGTTGTGTAATGTGCTTAGAAGGGGTACGTTTGACCGTCATCTAAATAAGAAAGACAGTGACATTTTGCAAACTGTGTGATTGTCAACACGTGTTGGTGACAGCAGCCATCATTGAAAAGATTATGTACATTGACTATAATTATATCTCCACCACTCTCATTTTTATGATGAATAATATCTATATGAATTCAATTATATAAACATGTAAATTTGACTGCTTATATCTATGCTAGGATAATTATAATTGATTGAGTGTCTAACGTTTAATCAAAAATTGTTGTGAAGTGATGTAAATGTCAATGCTCTTTTGATTATATTCACATTTTGAATATTTGTTGTTGATTCAGTAAGTGTATTGTTAAATTTATTAACCTTCTTGTATAGATACACTAAAATCTTGTGTTGGGGTACTAGTGAGTGGATGGGAGCTCGATAAATATAAATAAAAGACGGATCTTATTACTCCTTTAGTAAGACGTTTCCACCTGCAGAACATTATCCGTCAGTAAAACGTCTATCTTATTATTGTAGAAGAGCAGAGTTTTACGACACCCTTATAATCTACCATGTAAGACATGTTGCTCTTGTGGAGAATTATTTATAACTATAAATTAAGATTCATGATCACCTGTAATTAGTTATGTGCTATTAATTAATAAATAATAACCATAATGAGTGAACGGTGCTTAGAGGTGTCACAGCTTCTTTTAAGTTCTTCTTGTGGCCTAATTTTGTTTCCTTTTCCAGTCATATGTTTGTAATATTATTTTCGTAAATTTGCATTTTAAATTACAAACTCATCTCTGTTGTGATAACTGGCAAATAAATGTTTTGGCTCAAAATAAAACAAATTGAAAGTCAAGAAGTTGAGTGTAATATATTACGACATAATTAAACAAACCAATGTCTTTTAAATATAAGGGTGACTGCAATGTATTTTCACCAAATTATATAACTTGATAATTTTTTCTCTCTACAGAGATTCTACGAGTTTCAAACTCATCCTGGTAAATAACTCATCTCGCTGAGGACGACTTGAATGAGTGAACTAACGATATTACAATTATCTTCCTGTGTGTTCATTATTTTTCATTTTGGATGTGTGCAATGGAATAAAATTATATTAATACGGAGAGATATTTGAGTGAGCTTTATTCTCGACAGTTAACTAGGAAGTTGAAAGGTGTACATGCTTTAAGGGGTGAACGTGAAATGTGGGCACTTAACAAGTTCGTTTGTTTCGAAATGAGGCAATCAACAAAATCAATTACCTATTTACCCACGAAATCGAAAACATCAAAACAATCACCTGTTTACATCCATCGCAAAAGTTCCGTAACTCTATCTGAGCATGACACGGTAACTATTTGCAACACAAAATTACAACTTTCATTGCAACACGTGTTATTTTCTTGTGTAGTGCAATGTTTTTCTCTACGTGTAAGTCAGTGTGGCCGTAAAATTTGGGCTCCCTACTCTGTTTTGGAGTAAGCTTTTCATTTAACAATTTCAGCAATAAGTTGATATTATAGGGCTTAAATACAAACTACAGACGTGTACACGATTGTTAAATGAAGTCATGTTAAGTGGTTACATTTACGAAAGTGTTATCTCTACCCAGCATGCCCCAATATTTTAATGACTATTTTATCACGAGCTCTGTCACCGCAACACGTTGCTCACTCGGGTACAAATAATCATATCTGCTATCATTTCATTATCATTAATCAAATATTCTGTTAATGAGAAAATCCTGTCATCTACGTGCATACCGTTTTGCTGGTCATTCAAATATCTTTTTTTATTTTTTAAGAACTTCATGTTCATTTTTGTTTTAAAGCATCACGTTATAAAATGCCAGTCAATCAGGAATGAAGAAGGTCGGCACTCACAGAATCAAAGAAGCATTATTATGTTCTTTCCTTTATTTGAAAGAATAGCGATAAGAGACAGACGTGAATAGATTGCATCCAAAGAGTTGGAATCTATTGAGAGAGAATGAATATACATTTATTTTTCGATGCTGGTGTGGTGTGGTGTGTGTCTGTATGTATTTAGATAGATAGATAGATAGATAGATAGATAGACAGATAGATAGATAGATAGATAGATAGATAGATAGATAGATAGATAGATAGATAGATAGATAGATAGATAGATAGATAGATAGATAGATAGATAGTATTTTGTGTGCATGCGCGCGCGCGTGTGTGTATGTGAAATGTGCATAGAGATAGAGACAGAAAAGTAGTTAACTCTTTCGGTAATTATTTCCTTCTTGCACTTACAGAACTTTAATCTTAATTTTTAGTTCACACACAATCCACCTTACACAATCACGGGTGTAAAGATGCAGAATAAGAGGATGTGTCACAAAGAACTTGTCTTATTACCACCATCATATATATAGTAAATCTAGTTCACCAGCCCCCCTCCACCTCTCAAATTCCCCTTTGTTATGAATTGCTAAAATATAGATGGACATTGCATGACAAGAAAAATCAGTGTTCAACACCAAACGGGAATTTCAAAACAAAACAAAGAAATGACTAAAAGAAATAGAAAATAGAATGTCTAGATAATTTTCGTAAATAAAAAATCGTTAATACACGTTATTGTCATGAAAGAGGTTTGGGCAAATAAAGTTTTCTAACTTATCTTCTCCACTCTGGCTGAAAAAATTAATTCATCTGTGATTGATAGAGCTAATAGTGTTATGTGGTTGATAGAACCAAAAGTGTTATGTGGTTGATAGAACCAATAGTGTTCTGTGGTTGATAGAGCTAATAGTGTTCTGTGGTTGATAGAACCAATAGATTTCTGTGGTTGACAGAGCCAATAGTGTTCTATGGTCATCTGGTTGAGGTAGGCGGGGGGCAGCAAGTACGTTCCTTTCTGCTGGTCAGGAAGTAAACAAGTATCTGTTGCAATTTATATTTTCCTGATAATAATAGTGATGTGACATAAAATCGTTATAGGTAGTTAAATTTAACATTTATGTGACTTGTCAACTCATTAATTGTACACCCAAAATAACAGTAATGACGAAATGGGACCATTGTGTAATCTTTATAGCCGCTTACTTCATAGATTAAGTCACACGTCTTTTGAATCCCAATGATAATGACAAGTATTTATTCAATCCCAAACTCTTGAGTACATGTATACTTGGTACATCACTGGTATTATTTGATTCTATCCTGTAGTTGTCTAATTAAAAGCGTTCTTCATTGTCAACAGTCTGGCTATATGTACGCTTTGCAAAAATATATTTTGCTACTATGTCTTGCATTCTGAGTAAACACATGGCTCACGTGTGATGAGTAAATGCTGGAGTCTTTACTGATACATAATAATCACACTAGTGTTGAAATTATCACTGTTTTGAAGATCTACGTGTTTATCAGTAAATAATTTATTATATTGTTGGTGTTTACTTTCTTTGAAATAAAAACAGCAGGACGACAGCAGAAGAATATCTTTATATTGGTCGCTGAATTTAAAATGCCCCCCAAGCTTAACATACACTTGTAAAATAAAATGTGTTTCAGCAAGTTCTTTTCAGATGCATATTACCTTACAAAAATAACGCAGCCGTATCTAGAATTTATTAAACTCTAATAGAACTCCAATAAAACTAGTCTCCCTTCAAAAGCATTATTTTCTACATTTCAAATAAAGAGAAGCTATATGGAAGTATTGCTTTTGAACAGAACATTGAAATAAGTGCATTTCTTGCTCGTGTATGTCATAAGTAGTCGGAAGACGAGCTTGCGTTGTGATGAAAAAACACTGAGTTAGGAATTAATTTCATCCGGACATGTCTTGTAGCAGTCATCAGAGAATTAAATTTTCTAATCAAACAACACCTATGTCAGATATTCATGGTAGTTGCTGTTGACGTATCGTGAAGTCGTCAGTAGTCCATTACATATTCTAATCAGGCCTGCCAGTATGCAGTCCTTATCTTCGCTTTCTTGTAACAGTCAAAATAAAACAGAATGCAGTCATTTTTTAGGTTTTCTGCGAGGAGGTGTTTCAAGTGGTTGTTGATGGCGAGATGAAACAGCCAGAAATACTTCCAGAAGTGCTGTCATTAAATAAATAAACAGTTAATAGGGTCAGTTATAATAATTATATATTAACCGTTTCCCACTCGAAAGTACACGCACGATGGGTGCAATATCGTAACGTCAATGAATAACGTATGCGAAGTTATAACTACACTGTGACGTAAATGAATAAAGTATACACGTTATAATTATAGTTTGATGTAAATGAATAAAGTATCGAAGTTATAACTACACTGTGACGTAAGTGAATAATATATACAACTACACTGACGTGAATGAATAAGGTATAGAAGTTATAACTACATTGTGACGTAAATGAATAAAGTATCGAAGTTATAACTACATTGTGACGTAAATGAATAAAGTATAGAAGTTATAACTACATTGTGACGTAAATGAATAAAGTATAGAAGTTATAACTACATTGTGACGTAAATGAATAAAGTATAGAAGTTATGACTACATTGTGACGTAAATGAATAAAGTATCGAAGTTATAACTACATTGTGACGTAAATGAATAAAGTATAGAAGTTATAACTACATTGTGACGTAAATGAATAAAGTATAGAAGTTATAACTACATTGTGACGTAAATAAATAAAGTATAGAAGTTATAACTACATTGTGACGTAAATGAATGAAGTATCGAAGTTTATCTATGTGTGACGTAAATGAATAAAGTATAGAAATTATAAGTACACTCTGACAACATCTTAATAATAGCATTCTTCCACCAGTGACTGTGAAGTCGATACGAGACATAACTATTGGTAATACATGAGGGAATCTTTCAAAGTATTTCATAATTAATGTTATGTTATCTCACAACTGAAGTCAAATTATTTTATGATAACAAGTTATATTATCTCACTAGTCAGGTCACAGTTTCTCCCAACTAAAACTGTAGTATCAGACAATAAAGACGGACTTGGCGGCTTTCTCTCCCAAATTCCAGACTTACCTTTCATGAGTGTTCTGAGAAAGTGTGGAGCCCTGGAAGGGTTTTGAAAAAAGAAGTATGTTCGTCATAAGGCTGTGTTCTATGCATATACAGTGTGATTTGAAAGGCACAAAAAGACAACAATAAATTGTCTCATCCTTTGAAAACTACAAGACGGCGCTTTGAAGCTCACCCCCCTTTCGCTTTTACCAGAGTCTACACCATCTAGAAACGTATCGGAGACCAGCCAAGATAACAGTCCTAAAAAAACAGGATAAATAACACGCTTTGGATTCATCAAATCTGCAAGAAAGGGAACAAACAGGAAATGGTTACCTCCCCATATAAGAAAAGCATGAAAAAGGCTCACAGGAAATTATTTGTCAACAGCAAAGGACCGAAAAGGGAACGAAAAGACAGACCGCCTTTACCATAAACAACAACAGTATAAACATCAGTAGGAAAATAGATGGCTACAGTGGGAATATTTCAAACACCCCATCTTTTGTAAAATTGATCCAGATAATACTAGACTATTTCTACTAGCCTGGAGCTCCTAATTACACGCATACTCTCAAAAGAAAACAGCGTCACCAAAACAAAACACAATGCCAGCAGCAAAGAGCATAAAGGCAGATCTATCAACATATTTGACAACTTGCCAAGTAATCCACGGAACTCAGGGTTACTATAAGCCTTTGCCAAGTAACCCACGGAACTCAGGGTTACTATAAGCCTTTGCCAAGTAATCCACGGAACTCAGGGTTACTATAAGCCTTTGCCAAGTAATCCACGGAACTCAGGGTTACTATAAGCCTTTGCCAAGTAATCCACGGAACTCGGGGTTACTATAAGCCTTTGCCAAACAGACAAACGAAATGCACGTATGCCAAGGATCAACCGGCAAACATTCATCATCATCCTATCGACTTTATTATCTAGTATCCTCTATTCCACTCTGTCCATCATGATCAGAAACCTCCCAACAGTGAGACACCTCGCACCATGGTGAAATCGGTGCAAACCTGGAGCTGCCATCATCACAATCTATCTATCTATCTATCTATCTCTAAGTATGCATGTTTGTATGTATGTATGTATTTCTCGATTTATGTGATTAATTGCTCTAACTCTGTGGTATACCTAAACCCTTTGTCGACCATTTTGACATTATCAGATTAAATGAAATGTTGATAAGGTTATGTCTGAGTAGATAATATAATCCAAATCGTGGACATCATTTGACTGTAACAGTATCTAAAGAAAATACTATTATAAAACGGATTGTGCTCCAAGGTCCTCTCTCTCTCTCTCTCTCTCTCTCTCTCTCTCTCTCTCTCTCTCTCTCTCTGCCTCCTGACCCAATTTCTGTGACAGCTGTTATTGCTCCAAAAGAAATGTAGAATTAGATTATTCCTTTCTAGACTCAGAGATAAAGCAAGACTGGTTTAGTGGAAACTAGTAATACAAAAATTGGTTGAAGATCAAGGGCTTGGTACGTGTCCTGACTCTCGAAACCACAGGTACGTTGCTAAAATACGAAACTTCACCCAGGTACGTTTCTCACGCAGCTTAGCGAAGGTACATGTCTGACATTCGAAAGAACGTGAAGTTTCTGTATTACAAATATACAAGAACGCTTTTTGCAATATGAAAAACCGATACGTCTACGACACGTTAAAACACACCCACTTGTCTGCACAAGAAAAACATGATTCCTTCTGAGACATGAAAACGCAAGTACATTTTCGAAATATAAAACTTTGTACACTTTTAAAATTAAAAATATCATTAGATTGACTTATCGATGTATTAAAATATGAATAAGTTTTAAATATAAATATTGGTGTACTTTTTTATACCTAACTATTTTTTTTACAAATACTACTACTATTACAATTATTATTACAACACAAACAACAACAACTACTACTACAATTATTATTACAACTACTACTACTATTACAACTACTATTACAACTACTATTACAATTACTACTACTATTACAACTACTATTACAACTACTATTACAACTACTATTACAATTACTACTACTATTACAACTACTATTACAACTACTATTAAACTACTATTACAACTACTACTACTATTACAACTACTATTACAATTACTACTACTATTACAACTACTATTACAACTACTATTAAACTACTATTACAACTACTACTACTATTACAACTACTATTAAACTACTATTACAATTACTATTACAACTACTATCACAATAACGCTGAGTGTGATGTAATTACTGGCAGTGACATGATTAGAAATTACTTGTTGTCATTAGAATTTTTCAAACATTATATCACAAACGTTTTACAGTTTGGTGTATTGTATTGCCAAATCATTGAATTACATTAATTATAAATATAATATATCTTGTTAATCTGTATTAATTGTAAATATATTTTGTTAATATGTCCTATGAGACAAATGGCATAATTAAATAAAAAATATCTTCAAGTTTGTTTGTTACTTTATTACAAACATCACGTATTATAGTCAATATTTTGAATATAATCTGTTTATTGTTTATTATAATATTTTTTCTGTTTTTTTTTCCTTTGGTAGTTCAGCTTCAAATGAATACTTGAGTTGACATTATTTAATATTTTTCCGATACACAAAACAGCAAAGAAACGCCATGATGTAAAGGTATTAATTCAAATATTGTCATGGATACAGGTTCCAAATTTCTATAACAGAGGTGACTCAAAATGTTGCTGTTTACTCTTGCTGTCATTCTACCTTTGTGCATCAGGTGAGTTTTCTATCACCACAGTCATTGCTTTGCATCAGGTGAGTCTTATATCACCACATTCGCTACTTTTGTCATCATCTCAGTCATTGCTTTGCATCAGGTGGTGTAATACCTGGTGTAGTCATCGATAATCCGCTAATTTTCAGTTACTGCTTAAATCTAATATAGAGTGTTACTTGCGTTAGTTACCGTAAGTTTATACAGAAATTAAAATGTGTAGATATATTTATTCGTAGACATTCGAATACTTTTAACAGTTACTAACCAAAGATTCTGAAACTATACACAAGTATTTATACTTTGTAACAAAGACTATGAAATCATGTACAAGTGTATATAGTCTGTAACAAAGACTCTAAAACTATACACAAGTATTTATACTCTGTAACAAAATATCTGAAATCATGTACAAGTGTATATAGTCTGTAACAAAGATCTATTTTGTTTATTTTCGTTCAACATTCTCCAATCCACACAATGAATATCTTAAAACTATTTACAAAGAAATAGATGTAAAGATTGGGAACAATTGTACATGAAGTAACTGTCTCGAGCTTTGTTGTCTTTGTTACACTACTAGGTAACTGAGTTGCTCGAGCTTTGTTGTCTTTGTTACGCTACTAGGTAACTGCGTTGCTCGAGCTTTGTTGTCTTTGTTACACTACTAGGTAACTGCGTTGCTCGAGCTTTGTTGTCTTTGTTACAGTACTAGGTAACTGCGTTGCTCGAGCTTTGTTGTCTTTGTTACACTACTAGGTAACTGAGTTGCTCGAGCTTTGTTGTCTTTGTTACACTACTAGGTAACTGAGTTGCTCGAGCTTTGTTGTCTTTGTTACACTACTAGGTAACTGCGTTGCTCGAGCTTTGTTGTCTTTGTTACACTACTAGGTAAATGTGGAGCATTTCGCTCGTGCACTTTCACTGTTTATCGAGAACGAATTACCTAAATACTGGGGGAAATGGGCGCGTTTCTTTAATAATACTGTCCATCAAATTAGGATCATGTGCACGTTTTTATTAATACACAACATGCGGAAACATAGCAGAGACAAATAATTATTTTGAGAGTTTTGATATACCGTTGAGCTTACAACTTTAGAAATTCTTCAAAAGAAACAACGTACTCATCTGAATTGTTCGGTGGAATGCCAAAAGCACTTTACCTTCCAAAGTGGCAGATAATGAAAGGCTATGGATGAAGCCCAGTCAAGCGTTAGCCTTGTATTATTTCACATAGGGCCTAATTATTCTCCCCTGAACCTTTTATTGTGCTAGAAAGATATAACATTAATCTTAATATTTTATTGTGTCACAAAGGGCGAAGTTACCCTCTCCCGAAAATTTTATTTTCACGAGGGATGCAATTAGTCTCCATTTAAATTGTTATTTAGTTACATAGGGCGCAATTAATATCTCCTGGTCTTTTTATTGTCACAAAGGGCGCATGTAATCTCTCTTGAACCTTTTATTATGTCACAAAGGGCCCAAGTCATCTCTCCTGAACCTTTTATTATGTCACAAAGGGCCCAAGTAATCTCTCCTGAACCTTTTATTATATCACAAATAATGCAATTTAATCTCCTCTGAACCTTTTATTATGTCACAAAGGGAGTAGGTAATTTCTCCTGAACTTTTTATGTCATAAAAGGCGAACATAATCTGTCCGGAATCTTTTATTGATACAAAGGGCGCGTGTAATCTCTCCTGAATCTTTTATTATGTCACAAAAGGGCGCAATCATCCTCTCCTGAAGAGGACGCTGCAGCACTGTATAATGAAGTGGACGTGGATAGCGATGGAGAGGTTTCGCTGCAGGAAGTGATTATATATTTCAACAGAATGGATAATGACCGTGAGTTCTTGTTTATTGCTAATTATGAAAGTATTTAAAGTCTTGTGGTTCATAGTTAGATCAGTCACGTGAACACCTAAATCACAAAGATTGCTTGAATGATAGCCAGACGAAAAATCAAGCACACAATCACATGCTAGAGCGCGTACGCACATACAAACAGAAGACAAGCGTGTAACATAGAAATATAATCCCGAAAACATAATACTGACTTTTACTCAAAACATACATTTCCGATTACATGAAAAAGATGACATAAATAATATTTGTTTCGTTTTCTTCAGATCATACTGAGAAATATACATTTCCGATTACATGAAAAAGATTAACATAAATAATATTTGTTTCGTTTTCTTCAGATCATACTGAGAAATATACATTTCCGATTACATGAAAAAGATGAACATAAATAATATTTGTTTCGTTTTCTTCAGATGATGGAAGAGTGTCTCGCCAGGAATTCCACGAATATTGGTTCCACAGGTATCCAAGTTTGCCGTCGCCTGGAATTCACGCCATATTTGACATCCTTGATGTCGATGTAAACCATCACCTCGAGCTGGATGACTTCTCCCTCTTTTATCACGTGATGGATCCTGACGGTATGACTTCTCCCTCTTTTATCACGTGATGGATCCTGACGGTATGACTTCTCCCTCTTTTATCATGTAATGGATCCTGACGGTATGCATAAGGCGGTTAAACAAAATCAGTGAAGGCTGAAGAAGGGGGGGGGGGGAGTAATTGATGAATTACAGCAAAAGAGGGTTACGCTGCGTCTGTTAATTAGACCATTAAAAAGGCGGATCAAAAGTAGTGTGGGTAGAGAGTTGTTTGCGGGTGTTGTGCTGTTTCGTGCATGCAGGGGACACCTCCACGTTCAGCCGACTTTGAGACGTTATTGGCGCGCGAAACTCTAGCGTCTGTCTATACGCGACGCGTATGGCACACCCGCGAACGAGGTACCAGCAAGTCTCCAAAAACGATGATTCTACGTCAGGGAATGAATAGGTATGAGAAGTGGGAACGCATGCCTCATTGTAATAGACTTAGGAGCGTTGAGTTAAAAGATTGCTGAATCCTTAAGGTCTCTGAGAGTACATAAATCTCTTTGTTAGCATGAGAGTATGCCTTAAAAAAATAATGGAATAAAGAATATATTTAGATAAAGTTAATTTATTAGAGAGAATCTTTGTGTATGTTTTTGTGAAACTTAAGTATGCCTCAGTACAAAGGGGAGCAAACGTGATTCTGTATCAATGCAAAGCAGAGCAAACGTAATTCTTCATCAATGCAAACGAGAGCAAACGTAATTCTTCATCATTGCAAAGAGGAGCAAACATAATTCTGCATCAATGCAAAGGGGAGTAAACGCAATTCTGCATCAATGCACAGAGGAGTAAACGTAATTCTGCATCAATGCAAAGGGGAGCAAACGTTTTAAATACAGGAAGAAGGGGATAAATACATTTATCGTAGAGTAAATGTGTGTGTGTGTGTGTGTGCGTGCGTGCGTGCGTGCGTGCGTGCGTGCGTGCGTGCGTGTGTGTGTGTGTGTGTGTGTGTGTGTGTGTGTGTGTGTATACAGTATACAAACACACTTATATGTATACATTACTATATTCATATTTATATGAACCCAAACAAATGCTATGGGCAGACAACCAACATTTATTATATCAACCCGATGACTTCCCATACCACTTCGCTTGTATCTTCAGATACAGTGACTTCGTAACTTCGCTTTCTTCTTTACAGACAGTGACGTCTAACTTCGTTTTCTTCTTTACAGACACCCATCGACTTCTTAACTTCACTTTCTTCTTTACAGTGACGTTCGTAACTTAGCTTTCTTCTTTACAGTGACGTTCGTAACTTCGCTTTCTTCTTTATAGTGACGTTCGTAACTTCGCTTTCTTCTTTACGGACAGTGATGTCATAACTTCTCTTTCTTCTTTACACTTTTACAGATGATGATATCGTAACAAGAGCGGAATTTATGAACTACTGGATACCGGTAAGTAGTGAGTTGTGCTTATTAATATAGTTTATACATCATTTATAGTGAAACAGCGTTCTGTTACGTGACTGCTACGAAATATCAAAAATCTTAATTATATTTATTGTCTGTGTTAGGCTCTCCGTCTCCCATATTTATCCACACTTACCGAACATTCTTGACGAGCTGCTTATCTTACCTTAAATCTTCTCAACGGCTCCCCCCCCCCCAATCGTGTTCATTATGTGTGCAGTAATACTTCTTCATTCTTACATCGTCTAAATGAATGTTATTTGTCTGAAGTCGATTTTTTTCCAACGTTCTTATTTTGGTTTCTTCGTTTGTGTTTGATTCTTTGTTTGCTTGCTTGCTTCTTTCTTTCTTTCTTTCTTTCTTTCTTTCTTTCTTTCTTTCTTTCTTTCTTTCTTCCTTTCTTTCTTTCTTTCTTTCTTTCTTTCTTTCTTTTAAAATTTCTTTCTTTCTTTCTTTCTAAATTTCTAAATTTCTTTTAAAATTTCTTTCTTTCTTTCTTTCTAAATTTCTAAATTTTTTCTTTCTTTCTAAATTTCTAAAAATCTTTTTAAATTTCTTTCTTTCTTTCTTTCTTTCTTTCTTTCTTTCTTTCTGAATTTCTTTCATTTTTCTTTCTTTTTTCCTTATTTTCTTTCTTCCTTATTTTCTTTCTTTCTTTCTCTTTTTCTTTCATTCTTTTTATCCCCCCATTACCCCTTTGCATCGCTAGCATGAATAAAAAATACCTACTTTTGATTTGCATGTGCAATATTAGATAAAGTTGTAAATCATTGATATTAAACAATACTACACAAATAATAGAAATCACTCTGTAACTGAGGCATAAATTGGGATAATTAGTTAATAATTTATTACGAATGACCCCAAAATCAGACAACGAGAAACATAATATCAAAATCCCAAACACCAGATTTCAGTGCACCAAGGCTTGAAAAATAGCATCATATTTTGAAAACAGCTTGCACTCAAACCCAATCTTCATAAAAAATTCCTTTTTTTTTATAAGACAGATTTTATTTGTGACATAAGATTCCATCCTCTCTGTAGCAGGTAGCATAATCTTGTTTCTTTGGCAAAAGAAATGTATTAATAATTGAACATTCTTAATTCACTCATTTGCATAGCAGTTAGCAGAAAGATCAGCAAATTTGCTATTCGAAAATTCCCATCTATCTCCACATTTTCCTCTTACTAAAAGAATAAGGAATAAGCAGAAACTGTTTGTTGTGTTTACTTCTTTGTAGATGGATATTGCATTTTCCACTGACAAACAGTTATAGAAAATGTCAATAATGCTGTCATATGTAATGACGTGTTATGAGGTGCTAATTATCGGGTTGTACCTGTTCGCAATTTTAACAAAGGCCTGAAGACATTTACTTAACGTTTCGGAATTTCTTAGTATATGTATAATAAAATTATTTGGAATTTATTGCTTCGATTGATTTTACTTGACGTGGGTGGAGAAGGGATTTGTCTTCCAACTTTGAATTTAAATTTTAAACCATTTAACGTGGAATTATTCTATTTGCCTCATGTAATGATAATAATTTATTTATTTTCTTTCTCACCAGAAATTCCAACAGCATATTCATGGTTGACGTCTTTACAATCTTTGTAAAATACGTGATGTGCTCTTTCACAGTAATCGTTGTAATGATCGTAAAATAATTTGTTTGAAATAAAGAAAAAGGAAAATAGCAATGGTTTTGTTCTGTTATTCTCTGCTAGAACATAAATGACATAGTTGCTACAAAAAATACCTACAATCAAGTTTAACTGATATTGTTATCTATTCCTCCTTTATAATTGAAGAAAAAGCATCCATGATTCTGCCTTATTCATATAAACAAATATATTCAACGTACAATCTTCATTTTCATAATGTCGTACGCATTTCGGGATTGTGAGACAAATGATAAGCCATACATACGATTATTGTGTATTCTTCTATCAAAGTTCATCTATCAGATCTTGTTGCCTTTTGAGTCGTGATACGAAGACATTCAATACTTTTATAATAACGCTTTCAAGACACTTCTTTTCACCGTTCTCAGTAACCAGACAACGCTAGGCATGTCCCTTATTTTCTAATACAACACTTATGAAAACAGGCAAACATAACAAGTTACTATAATCTTGATCAATAACATTAAATAAAAGGTCACAGAAATGATATTTGAAAATCATACTCATCAAATCATCAGCATATAATGGTTCTTGTGAACAAGTGTACGTATATTTCATATGATCAAACTTTCTTTCCATTTCACTAGACCCACTATCCCATGCTTCTCTGAAATAACTATTCCATCTTCGTGTGCTACAAGGTCGAGAGTCAAGGTCGAGCGCAGATTGAGAGTGACCTTCAAGATAACTACCGTCTCTTTGTCCAGTTTCGTCAGCACAGATCGAAAAACAAAGCCCATTTCAACCTTGAACCATGACAGTTGTGAAAGACATCCGATTAGCTGACAATGTGCTGGGAATTTTTAGTCCAACACCGTCTGTCACCGACGGCTCACTTCTGACACTGTTAGCCGTGGTCATTGACCTCACTTCTTACACGCTATCATTATTTTTTTTAAATAAAAACACTACAATTATAGCAGCACGTGATACCATTAAGATTTATTCTTTGTTCGAATTTGGAATATACCTAAAGTACTTATTCAAGAAAGATACCAAATAGAAAGGTCACCATCTGTAGATTAAATTATTCTTGTGAAAGTGATGTCACGCGTTACCTTGGGGAGACTTTATAAAAAAGTATTATACAGAATATTTACTAATTAAGGATATAACACATGTGCAAAGTGCCGATACAGATTATGGCATACTTGTTATAAATATATTATCAGCAACCGTTAAGGAGTGGTGCTGCCAGTCGATTTGACTTATGGCCCCTTGAGAAATAGATATAAAATAATAGATAGACAAATAGAGAACGAGATGATATAACTATACTGTCATTACAGTTTGTGACAACAAATGAAAAGCAGTTTGCCACACTAACAGATACGTGATATTGAAATAGTTAATAAAGATTTAATAGACCTAAAGAAAACTGTTAATAATATTTGAAAACAAAATAACGTTTTTGGTCCTGTTTTTCTTCATCTTCATTCAACGCTTACCAGTGCTTTTATAAGTTTAGTTTGCACTACCATCAATCCACATGAAAGACCGAACTAGGCAACTCTTAGAGACAAAGTTTCAACTGGAAAGCTCTCAACAGGACACTTCACTTAAAAGACTGAACTTGTCAACTCTTAGAGACAAAGTTTCTCAACAGGACACTACATGAAAGAGATGAACTTGTCTACTCTTAGAGACAATGTATCAAGCTCTCAACACGACTTCGTATAGAAATAGTTGTAGGCATCTACAGCCCATTGAAATTGATGATAGATATAAAACCTTTCTTCCTAGCCAAGGGTGTGTCTTTTCTTCCTTTAAGGACTCCTCATTTTCAACCTGTGCATGGCAGAAAGGACTCGATACAAGACATCTCACCCAAAGAATTTGTTTGCAAAAGAGTGAAGTCTTGAGATCCTGTGTCCTAGTATTTTCACCATTCTTCTTTGCCTTGACTCACTTGATTA
Organism: Sinotaia quadrata; assembly: GCA_028829895.1. Taxonomy (NCBI): domain Eukaryota; kingdom Metazoa; phylum Mollusca; class Gastropoda; order Architaenioglossa; family Viviparidae; genus Sinotaia; species Sinotaia quadrata. The sequence continues at coordinate 87,568,908 of CM054178.1, forward strand.
ATTAATACAATTTATGAATATACCTAGAACTAATTAATATTAATGATTAATAATTAAAAAAATTAATAATTCTCAGATCTTCTACAAACACATCGTGTAAAAACACATGTCACCTATCCATAAACAAGTTCACGGTGACATCAGCCTAAAAGTTGGATGACCACATAAAGAGATCTTGATCAAAGTTAGAAATATATTTAAACCATTTATTCAACCGTCTGTTTGCTGCTCATCCTGAACGATGCCACCAAGCAGTCACAACAAAAGCTCTAGTTCTACTCAACGCTAACCTCTCAATGCAACGTGTTCTACTCAACGCTAACCTCTCAATGCAACGTGTTCTACTCAACGTTAACCTCTCAATGCAACTAGTTCTACTTAACGCTAACCTCTCAATGCAACGTGCACCCACTCAATGCAACGTGCACCCACTTAATTAAAACAGTTTATCTTCTCTCCACTTCTGTCCATCCCTGACTCACTTTACAAATAGACTTTATCACAATATTCAGACTTATACAATTTACAAGTAACATAACATCTTAACATCTTAAATTAGAAATGAAAATTTATATTTTAAAATATGTGGTAGAAATTTCCATCATACACCACTGACTCCCCCTCACTTGAAATTTATGACGAAGTTTATCAGATTCTGTTAAAAGGTACTAGACTGGTCTAGTATTATTTATTTGCTTTGTTTTGTATATGTTTTATTTCTGCTTGCTTGCTTGCTTGATTGATTGATTCATTCATTGATTAACTGATCAGAGATTATTTATAGCAATGAATTATTGAATGAAAAACTTTTTTTTTTACTTGTTAGATGAATTAACTGCCTGATAACAGTTTTGCGTATTTGATTGTTAGAATGGTTGGCATCAAACTTGCTTAGAGCAAATGAGAAAAGTTTGTTTTGTTTGTTTAAAAATTCAAGGTCACATTAGTATAAATCTCATAAAGTAACTCAGCCATCTATTGTCAATTGAGGGAAGATTCTCTATCTTCATGTTGACGTGTCATTGGAATAACATCTGCTGTATTCGGGGTTTTGGTAAGAGTACAGGTTTGACTTTGGAAATAAATTCTAGAATGATATCTTGCCGATATTACATAATAATCAGATCCTCTTTCTCAAACTCGCCGACATTCTGTTACAGGTAGGTCATGAATTATCTCTCTCTCTCTCTCTCTCTCTCTCTCACACACACACACACACACACACACACACACACACACACACACACACACGCACATTTCTATGCAAATATAAAAGTGCCACTATCTTTCTCCTTTAAGTCACAGAAATCCTGCTACAGGTAAGACATGGATTTTTTTCAGTCTTCAAGGTTAGTTATGAATTACTATTATCTACTTCATCTAGACAGGTCTTTCAGATTAGTAATTCTGAAGACTAACTTTCTGCTCTAGTTTATTTATTTGTACTAGCTGTGTTAATTTCTATTGAATACGTAAGCAGGAGTGTAACTATGTGTGTGAGTTTAGTCTTGTAAGAGAGAACAAAAGAGATTCCGAGTGACATAGACAAACAGAGATGAAGAAGAGAGAGAGAGAGAGAGGGAGGGAGAGAGAGAGTAAAACAGAAGACTTAAACAATGCGAAAGAGATAGAGAAAAGCAGAGACTTACAGAAAGCAGGAGAGATTAACAGATTATGATGTACATAGATAGATAGATAGACAGACAGACACACAGACGGACGGACGGGTGGATGGATGGATGGATAGATAGATAGATAGATAGATAGATAGATAGATAGATAGATAGATAGATAGATAGATAGATAGACAGACTGACGGACGTACTGACAGACCGACGGATAGATGGATGGATGGATAGTCATGAATTATATATATAAACGCATTGCACACATACGCGTTTGGAAATCAATTGTAATCAATACATTGTATGGCACAAGTATTTATTCAACTTGTTTTTTTCCAAGTATCGAAATAATTATAATTTTGGTTTATTAGCACAGCATAGAATATATTTATTTTTTAATGTTGCACAGCTGAAAATATTTTATTCTATAAGCATAAAAATACGCATGAAAGTTAATAATATAGTTATTGATTATCTGTACACACACCGTGTCTGTATAGCGTTGCAACATTATAAATTAAGGATTATCTACCTTTCATTGCAGAGCGCGTGAAGCTTATGTACCAACATGTTCCTTTTCCTCGCTGTCATCATTCCTCTCTGCGTCAGGTGTGATTTATTTTCAATTGCAATATGTAATATGAAAAAATATATATTTGAGCATTTTCTTCTTGTTTATTTTTTTAAAAAAGATTAATAAAATGAGGGAAAACTACGGGCTTCAATTAGTTCTAAAGTGGCATTTAGAAAATTTAAGTGAGAGCACGTCCAGCTGTCAATGAATGTATGTTTGGTTTGAGTGGTCAGTAAAGGCCTCCACTACATTCTAAATGTATTTGACAAATTTGTATTTGTTTATTATCACATTCGGGCCAGCGTATTACGGATTTGCCCTCTAATGTTTGATGAGCGTGTATTCGTATGATATTTGAGATAGAAGTAATTCTATTATTGCACTCATTGTAATATTGCACATTCTATTATTGCACCAGAGTCGTAATGTTGTGGCGAATAGAATGTCTCTCGCAAGGTCATATAAAGCATTGGATGAAGATATAAAATTATATTATATTTTAAACTCTAATATTACTCTCATTATATTGATAAAACAAATTGCAGAAATCTGATTGCTTATAATGAAAATGATAAGAATTGTTTACTTCTGCAAATTTCAGAGTTCGTTTGTCGTGATGAGAATGTTTTGAAAATGTGAATCAGAGGATACCATAGCAAAGCCTACATATATGGCATTGCATAACCCTTGTCGGAATTGTAAACATGTTATTTGTTATTCCCAGCATCATCTTTTGCAATTGTCGGGGTCACAGAACTGAGGGTAACTTTGCACAGAGTTGTGACTTTGATGATGTATTTATCACAATTGTGTAATTTGCAGTGGGCAACCAGAACCTAGTGACGCAGATCTTCGAGGTCTTGCACAAAGAATGTTTCAGGCTGGTGACTCCAGTGGAGACGGAATAATACGACTGGCAGAAATGGCTGCTGATTTTCAAGCCTGTGATAAAGACCGTGAGTTAACCTTTGACTGCTGTACAATAGATAACAATGCAGTGTACTAATGCAGTGTCTTACGTTATCGAACTTTCGGTCAGTGTTATTGTTCTTATTTCATGAATATGGTATCTCTAATCATAAGATCTCTATGTGTATGTGTGAGAGAGAGAGAGAGAGAGAGAGAGAGAGAGAGAGAGAGAGAGAGAGAGAGAGACGCATACAAACAAAACAAGCACTCATGATGTCAATTACTGTGTGTACATTGGTGTGAATGAAATCATATCATGTAGGTTGTCATTAGATTACCAGCCTTTTCCCAATGGAATAAGATGGGTATATGGGTGTTGTTAAAAAAAAGATTTGAGATTTGCTACATATGATGTATTCGTTCATTTTGTATATTGGAACACGTATTACTAGAGCCTTATACTAGTCGTTTAGTGATCTTAAAGTTTGTATATTGGAACACGTATTACTAGAGCCTTATACTAGTCGTTTAGTGATCTTAAAGTTTGTATATTGGAACACGTATTACTAGAGCCTTATACTAGTCGTTTAGTGATCTTAAAGTTTGTATATTGGAACACGTATTACTAGAGCCTTATACTAGTCGTTTAGTGATCTTAAAGTTTGTATATTGGAACACGTATTACTAGAGCCTTATACTAGTCGTTTAGTGATCTTAAAGTTTGTATATTGGAACACGTATTACTAGAGCCTTATACTAGTCGTTTAGTGATCTTAAAGTTTGTATATTGGAACACGTATTACTAGAGCCTTATACTAGTCGTTTAGTGATCTTAAAGTTTGTATATTGGAACACGTATTACTAGAGCCTTATACTAGTCGTTTAGTGATCTTAAAGTTTGTATATTGGAACACGTATTACTAGAGCCTTATACTAATCGTTTAGTGATCTCTAAAGTCTGGTGTTACTCTATTAAAAATAATATCAATTCAAGATTTTGTTAGACATAGTTACCTTCTGCCCTTGCTACAACCCGTCACACCGGCTTGTAGTCCGAAAAAATATTATGCTGGCAGGCACATTCACTCATTCGAGTACAAGTAAATAAAAGCGTATATGTTGAAATTGTTTCATTTAATAGAGCTATACATCAAATAGGCAAATGAAGTGAGTTATGAATAATTTCTATATTCAATAAATAAAAAGTTTTCTGTATTCAATAAAGAGAGCATGATAAATAACAGTTTAGCACATTAACACTCGTTTCAAATGCAGATCTGTCAGAGTATGTGAATTTCTCGTAGTACAGTATATTTCCTGTAGGTTACTGAAAACACGCCATAAAAGAATAATTTATAGTATAAAGCATAAATAACATAATAATTTGATACCTTAATGTTAAGAAAAGAAACGTTATTTGCAAAGGATTACAAATATTCCAGGTATCGCTTAGTGTCCTTACAGTACTGTGCAGATGACATGCTTACGTCACAATCCTAATATCTTCTCGTCACTGTGATGACGGTCTGGTTGTAATATTATGTAAACTGCATCTTTTGAAATAAAAGTATCCCTAGCAATTAGTTGGTCACAAAACAAACAGCAAAAACAAATTGTAGCAATCAGATAGTAAAATGTCTCCGTTTCTAGAACACATCTCTCCCCATTGTCAGGTGTCACACTCTACCTATCTACTGCACCCACCCGCCCCATTGTGCGTGAAATACTTACTGAACGACCCCCAAATCTTGGGGAAATGTAAACGTACCCTGGATATCCATGCTACCTCAGAGATATATAATTTTAAAATGAGAACCATCAATATTCATCTACTTGCTTGCTAACGTTCAACTGTGTTACTGTGAGAAAAGTATGTAAGGTAAGAGAGGGAAAAAAAAAACACGGATCACTGAAATAATGTAATCTTCTGAAGTAAACGTACGTTGCTTTCTATCGTCGGACAGGTACTGCTGTCATTGTTGTAATTATTAGTCAGACTGTCGAAGTATCGTTAGCTAACTTACCTGTACATGCCGTTGAGTGTCACGAATTTTGTTAATGTCCAGAGGATGGGAGCGTATCTCATCGCGAGTTGCAGACATGTTACCCTGGTCTCAACCCTTCCTTGGAAGGTATGCGACGCGCCATGTACAACATCCTCGACTTCGACGGTGACGACCACTTGGAAATGGCCGATTTCACTCACTACTTCCAAGTTGTGGATGTCGATAGTAAGAAGTTTTGTGATGGTTTCAGGTTGTAGAGGTTTTAGATTTAAGGAGTTCGAAAATTGCAAAATTCAGACAATTGTAAATGTAGGCTTTGAATGTACAAGTACATGGAGCATAACTGTCTGCCATCTCTGGAAGACAGCGAACCAGTTGGGAATGTAACAGATTGCCATTCCTTTGCATTTGGACGAAACCAAATATTAGCTCAATGGGAATCACTTATTTACTGCATTACAGACACAAATAAATAATAATTGATAGTTTACAGTGATATTATCTATAACCTACGGCAATTCCTGTAGCGTAACTAAAACCACGTAACATAGGTTATGTTTCAATGAAATTATTTAATATTTAACCATTTAATGAATCAGTGGATGAAATCATCACTTTTGGTTATTGTTTTGTTTTTCGCTGATTCGCTGCTCGGAACTAAAATATCATGCTAGAAAGAAGTTATACCTATTCGTGATTTTCTTTCTAAAGCAAACTTTCTCGTCTCAACAGGTAATGACGAGGTCACTGAAACCGAATTCGTTGTTTACTGGTTTGAAGTGAGTATTACTTTCAATAATATATTAGTTTATTTCGCGGTATGTTAAATGAAAGTTAAATATTAAAATGAAGAAAAGTGTGTAAGTGGCTATATGAAGAAATGAGTGCAAGAGACGACAGGAAGAAAGGTTTTTTTTAAGAAACTAAGAAGAAAAGTGTGTAAGAGACAATATGAAGAAAAGTGTGTAAGAGACAATATGAAGAAAAGTGTGTAAGAGACAATATGAAGAAAAGTGTGTAAGAGACAATATGAAGAAAAGTGTGTAAGAGACTATATTTATAAGTGATTGCAAAAATCGATTATTTTAAGAGACGAGAAAAGCAAATGGAGTTTCAATTTAAAATAGACTAAATCTGGCTAGACCACTAATTTTAAATAATTTAAGTGCAATAAATTTTAATATTACTCTCGTTCAAAGTCGAGAATGGACTCAGATGTATTAGTTAATAAATAAGTCAAATGCATTCAATACAGCATTTATTTACAAAATATGTATATTTACATTTCAACATAATCCAGTCAAGATCTATTTAACAACGAAAACGTTCAGATGAAAATTCTCAGTCATAAAATGACCGATAAACGAAAATATAAACATTAAGTGAAATGAGCGAGAAAAATAAATAACAAAAATAAAGAATAGAACAAATAAAACATTAAGTGATAAAAATACGACTAACAACCTCTGGCGACAAGAACAAGAACCAAATATTATATAGCATGAAATACTATTTAATAGTCAGAACAAGAAAAAGAACATTGGATGACAAGAAAGGAACACTTCATCACAATGGCAGAAACGAAAACGATACTCAGGGACAGCAAGAACTAAGACGGTAAACGTTAAAACAGGAACACAAAGGTCTTTTGTTCGCATTTTAAAAATCACTCTAAAACACATACTAGAGTAACTAGACTTTATGACTTCAATCATTAATCTTTCAGATTATTTGGTTTTATTTTAATTTTATTTATTGATTCATGTAGTTCATTCGTTCATTAACCTTTTCACTCTTACTATAATGTCTTATATTTGCCCTACCAAGAGTAATATTCCTGAGAATTCCTTGTAATGGAATGTGTATTTCTTTTCCAGAAGCTCAAAGAAATTCGAGCTGCATGACACTTTAAATAAGAAGAAACGGTACAGACTCGATTACATGGTTACTTCTTTAATGTACTTGTATTAGTTGTTGTTATATGTTTCAATTAAAAGTTGTATTGTGAGCGATTACATGGTTACTTCTTTAATGTACTTGTATTAGTTGTTGGTTAAGTGTTTCAATTAAAAGTTGTATTGTGAGCGATTCAACACCTACACTCCATGTGTATTATTTTGAAATTACGGTTGCATTGCTGCAAAAGGCCTGCGAAAAATGTAGATATACGTAGCTGCATAATTAAATATGTTAATTACAAATAGACACATGCAAACAAACATGCACACAAATACACAAACGTGTACGGGACGAGGGGTGGACTTCTAACATTTCCTTCATCCTTTCGATTCAAAGGGCCTTAATTTACTACTAGACTCTTGAGAGCCGGTTTCAATTTAGATTTTGCGGTTTGTGCCTACCTGTTAGCTCCTCTCTTGTTCGAGGGCCCTGGCGATCGCTGGCGATATTATACAATCTTGGCTGATCTAATAGGTCAAGTTATAATAATTCGTCAGGTATTTAGACCAGCAAAGTATTTCTCTGTTCGCGCCGAAATAGACCCGAAAATATGAGCCCCTGTCAAAGTAACTTGCTCAGAAAAGCTCTCCCAGACACCACTGGTGAAGTCTTTCTTTTGCCAAGAAAGGTCAGTCATGCTGAACCTATTCTTATGTTATGATTATGTTATGTATAGTAGGTATAATTATGCTTGCTTTGCATTGTATGTATGCTTATTCATTTAGATATATATATATTTGTTATTTGAATACATTTTTTTTCTATTGTGTTAATTCGTTCACCTATGATCTGTTCTTTCCTATTTGCTATGTGTCGATCATGTGCACCTGGTGGGTCAGTCATTATCTTAGTGTCCACCAGAAATGTAGAAAATAATATTGGATGTTTTTGAATCGACACTCTGCCTGCTTCTATTGGCACTCTATACCTGTCCCATCTTTGCACCTCAACAAGCAACTGAATAGATAAGGCTCAGGCTGGCTGGTTCCTCAACAGATGCAGAAAGATGAAAAGCCCAAAGACTGTGCTACATGTCTGTTGACAAGCTGTGAAAACCACCTTCTCACCAGTCAACAAAGCTGCAAACCTACAAGTCTAAAAAAATATATACAAAATCTCTCACTGTTAAAAATCTCTCACTATTTGAAATCTTGACTTGTCAGAACGCACCTGAATCATTATGATTTCATAATTCGTATTGCTACCATTACTCCATTTCTATAAAGTTTTCATCTGTCCCTAAGTTTACAAGTACTTAGTGTTTTTCTTTTACCAACTTGTTATCGTCTTAACGTCAGATTGAGATTGGGGACTTTGTACTATTTTTTGTGATTGTTAGCATTCAAACTAATCTTTAATTGCCCAATACTTGTAACACCTGACACTTATGAAGTGTGAGTGGACATTTGGGTATCCACATTATGGTATTAAGTCCTTTTAAACATATTTCTAAAAAGAAACACATGCCACAATATGCATATACATATCATGTCCATATCTTATATGTACATATACATATACACATATATACACATATACATACACATTGTTAATAGAGATGGGTGAATGTGATTATGGATATTGATCACGTATATGGCAATCACTTTACTCACCACTACAGACCAGGCACTCTTACATACAAGGTCATCATACACTTAAATATCATAAGCATAATATAACAATACAAAAAGTTAATGTCAAGAGATAAACATTAATATAATATTAGTTAGGCAAGCAAAACCACACATTTTCAGCAGTAATATAAACAGAGGATGATTTCCTTCTGTGTTGATAACCAGTGATAAAGTTAATAGTATGATTGTTCTTTGTTTAACACCAGGAACCAAAATATACATTGCCTTGGTGGTCAGCTGCATTCAACTAACAATTAGCAGGTGCGTTTCTAGTAAGCTGCAATTTGATTGGTTAGTTTAGTGAGTTGTCTGGAACATTCAAGTATGTCCCAGCCTGGGGATAAGGGCCAGGCTTTCTAAAGGTAGATTTACGTGTAGTCTATTTTTAGAGGAGGGGTGCGTGTTGGCTGCATAAGCCATTATGTGACACTCACCCAAATATAAATGTTCTCTCTGCAGTGTAGAGTATTGTAGAATAGCTATAGACTTGCAGAAGACGTCTTCGCAAGCAGGGATGCTGACTGAGGATGGGTAACTGATAACTTGGTCTAATGCGAAGATGATACCAATAGAGTAGCACACAAGTCTGGAATAGTTTCACATAACCTGAAGACAGAAATGAGTCAGATAGGAGTCAAAGCTTACGTACATACTTATAAAGAGAGGAAATTCCAGTGAGACAACCATGCCAAACCATTTACAGTCCCACATTAAGTGATATTTTTTTCATATGTGTGACTTATTTACTTGGTGCATTGCTACAGCCTGCAAACAACTATCTCTTCACATGGTAGGCACTGGTGTCATGAATTATCTAGCACAAATTCACTTGCATATTGTTTATATACATTATGTTAGACAGCAACACACAATGATTATATACATACTCGGTCTCAGAATAAATTAACATTATTTATCATTTATTATGTTAATTTTTAAATTGTCATCTCTGATAAACTGATATATAGACACAACTACTATGCTGTATACACAGATAATAAAATAATTTGTGTGCTATATGTAGATACATTAGATACATTATTATTTTCTGAAATACTCAAATTATTTTAAAGAAATATTACTTAAACGAAAAGCAGTTGTGGTAGATTAAAATAATGAAATGGAAACATACATCAAACATGAAATCTCTGACTTTATAATAAAGTGTGGTATCTTCAATGTGGTAACGAACACTTCAGGCTACTGGAGGCAACTACAAGGAATGGAATTTCCTGTACTTATGACCTACCTCTGATACTGTCTAGTCGATGGTAAGCACTATTATCCATATTCAAAATGGTCACCTTGCATGCTCTAGAAACCAGGCGACCTTGTTCTGTCATGAGAGCATTCAATTTTCTTATGTTACTGGTAGGTTCTGAAATATGAATTCTTAGAATAAATCCTTTCCAGCCTTCTAGAGCATTCAGTGCAGGAGATGAAGCACTGTACTTCCACCAAAACCATTTTTTCATCGATATGTACAAGATGCATGAATGACTTCTTTAGACAAACAAGAACTTTCTATTACCAATGTAATCCCTAATATCCTGGGAAATCATCTACAGTAATTAAGATGGCATCCAGAGAGTCAGCCTATTACAACCTGCTTATAACTACAGCCTGCTACCCTACTCTCCCAGGACTCACGTTCCTGTGGCTTGCACACGACACTGAGGACTCACGTCCCTGTTGCTTGCACACGACACTGAGGACTCACATCCCTGTTGCTTGCACACGACACTGAGGACTCACATCCCTGTTGCTTGCACACCACACTCAGGATTCAAGAAGCTGTGGCCTGAAACAAGTGTCACAAGTACACGTGCATATACTTCCAGTTATCTCACTCCACAGAAATGTACTGAGGGTAGAGGCCTGACCTTCATCTTGAAGCGTATAACCAATCTGCCATGTCGCTGACATTTTGCTTATCTTACCAGTTCGTATGACAGAAGCCAACATACTCCTGCTCTCTCATTGAAGACACTAGTCATTAACAGTATTTTAGCATCTTAATCTAAGTCCATTTCACTAATAAATTAATGACACTAGTACCATAGAGTAGCGTAGAGTTCAACGCCAGTTAGCGTTTTGTCCGTTTCTATCATTATCACACTATTTAATAGTTCCTGTGACGTGAAATCCTGAACAGTTGACTCTGCCTGACATGTTATGTGCTGTTACAGAGACGGAAGTGTGCATCACAACTAGCCACCATCTATTGTGAACACCCATCCAGCAGATGAAGAATAGAAAAGTATTTCCTCTGAGCCGTTTTAGTGTTCATTGTTACGATCAAAGTGTTTGTTTTCACGTCTTTTATTCTGGCAATTCCCGAACTGTTCAAGCGGAGACCTGGGTAAATAGATACTATGCAAAAGCAAACCCTTTCACTTGAAAACAACAGGCTTTGGTTTTTTTTGCCTATGCGCTTGAGGAGGGTTCGGGAGGGGGCTTGGAAACTTGGCGGGTTCTAAGTAGAGGAGGGAGTGGACAGGCAGCTTGAATGAGGACGGATACAAAAGGTGTTATTTACTAGCCAATCGCCTTCTTCTTAATATAAACATGTCTGTAGTGAATGGCGGAGGTTGTGTGTGTGTGTGTGTGTGTGTGTGTGTGTGTGTGTGTGTGTGTGTACATACACATATACATATGCAAATGTATACATATACGTACATATTCATACACATTTAGAGAGAAAAGAAAATCAAAACAGCTCTGACAAGAGTAATGCAAATTTACGCAAAAAGGAGTGCCACTACCCAGACTAAATTACACAACAAATATTTTAATCACCCTCCAACACTTTTATTTGCAATCTATTCCCCAGTGTTTACACCACCTCTTAAGCGCATCACACCAAAAGAATTCACTGTTTGCTAGACGTTTACTAGAGAGAAATACGGACCTGTCAAGATAATTGAAATGTGGAAATACACAGACAATAAGCAAATTGTATTACATAATATAAACTATATATATAAATTTAAACGTCCGTTTGTCTGTTTTCCCGCTATAAAACTTAAGAATTCTCATTTCAAGCCCAACATACCACATGTCAATGAATTCGCCTTGATGGCAGAAAGCTTTTAGACATGCTCAGGATCATCAACTAGACTCCCAAATAAGGATTTTTCTCTCAAGAACAATGTATTTCATTTCGCGCAGTGCTATCCCCTTTTCTAATGTCTGCTAATGCTTTGCATAAAAAGCAGGCGATTGCCGAACATATCAGTAAACGTGTTGCTGTAGGTTGGTTTTGTTAATTCTGTACAAGAGCCAATACAACGGAAAAAGGACGCTTGAGATTGGTCTCAAGAATTCATGAAGATTATGTGGAACTTTCCTCATTAGCATACATGAAAATTCGGAGAATATAAAATTTGTGGAAGAGTTGTGTAACGTGCCTAGAAGGAGTACATGTAACTATCATCTAAATAAGAAAGACAGTGACTTTTTTCAAACCGAGTGATTGTGAACAGGTGCTAGTGACAGTGGCCATCAATGAAAAAAAGGTTATGTTCATTGACTTTAATTGTATGTGTGTGTGTGTGTGTGTGTGTGTGTGTGTGTGTGTCTGTGTATGTTAATTTGACTGCTGATGTCTATTCTAGGTCGTTAGGCTACTCGCTTAGGGAGATTTTTAGATCATAAACATTTAGATTGTGTGAATCGATTCCTTGTGTATCTCTGCATACAAAATAACACTCGTTACTTTATCACTGTTCTCACACATCAGCGTTACATTCTTACTTTTCCCACACATCAGTGTTACATTCTGACTGCTCCCACACATCAGCGTTACATTCTGATTGCTCCCACATATCAGTGTTACATTCTGACTGCTCCCACACATCAGTGTTACATTGGGACTGCTCCCATACATCAGTGTTACATTCTGACTGCTCCCATACATCAGCGTTACATTCGGATTGCTCTCATACATCAGTGTTACATTCGGATCACCATCATTCTCAGTAACCAGACAACACTAGGCAGGTCTCGTGTTTTCCATTACAACGCTTATTCACGTGAATAGGTAGACAAAATAGACTGCTACAATCGTTATCAATAATATTAAACAAATTAAATCAAAATTAAATCAAACTCACCATATCATTTGCATATAAGGGTTCTCATTAACTAGTGTACATATGTTTTCTAGGAGTAAACTTTATTAACATTTCAATTAAATAAAAAGATGAAGAGAGGGAGAGAGGAAACCTTGAACACATTTTTGCTCAGCTTAGCTTTATTTTAACTTTTAAATTTAATTTAAAACTTTTACTTTTAAATTTTTAATTCAAATTCACCATCGTCTATTTGTCCAGCCACGTCAGCACATGTCAAAAACAAAAGCCCATTTCAACCTTATCAGTTAAGAATGATGTATCATCAGCCGACTGTGGGTCATTTGCACACCAAACAATATGCAGGAACTTTTAGTCCAACACCATATGTCGCCTAAACTCACTTCTGACACTCTTTGTCTGCCGTGGTCATTGACCCCACTCTTTTCCACACTCTGGCACTGCGTTTTCAACACTAACCTACTTCCTTTGTTCCATTGCACTTTGCAAAACGGTTTTGTTATTAAATACATGATTGTTTGCATTAAACAATTTGACCAAACTGAGAAATTTCATAAATTGAAAATATGCAATTTAATTTATCTCTCTATCCTTAGCTTATATTTTATACTAATCCAAATTTTTCATAGCCACTTGTCCACACACTTGCACTAAATAATTATTAAACTTATAAGAGCACAAGGATTAGTTTCTCGTGGTTAAAATTCTTTCAGAATGTGAATCAGAGATATTATAGCTGAATGGCAGTTATGTTTATTCTCACCATAAATTGTTGCCCTTGTCCGGCTCACAGAACTGAGAGTGAAGTTGCACGTGGGTGGGATTTTAATGATGTATTTATTACCATTGTGTCATTTGCAGTGGGCAATCAGAACCTAGTGACGCAGACCTTCGAGGTCTTGCACAAAGAATGTTTCTCGCTATTGACACCAGTAGGGATGGAGTAATACACCTTTTGCAAGGTACCAGTTCCTCCCGTACAGACCCGTCCTGCTTCGTGTAATGCTGTGCTTTGTCCCTACTATCCCACATGCACAGAAAGCATCCAGACTGTTGTCCCAACAAAAAGTTTACCATCTTCAGGTCAACACAAAGTAACCATCCATGCTGATCATAACGAATTTTCTCCAGCACGTACTTCACCGCTTCATAACTCCAGGCAGAAAGGTTACCATCTGCGGCTTCGTTCATTCCGGATAATCGGTCCTTGACTCCTAAAAGCCAAAGTCTGCTTTAAATGGATATATTAGACGGAACTCGACTTAGAATTTAGATGCTTTTTAAAAATATATTTTGACAATTTGTTTGTTTGCATGACTGACTAACTGTTCAAAGCTTGTTGTGTTCGTTTGAAATAAAATTAATATATAAAAGTTTCTTGTACATGCGTGTTAGAATTTTTGGCTGTCTAATAACACCTGCTTTGCTTGTATGAATGACTGATCGAATGACTGACGAAAAGTTGTTTTGTTTGCTTGTATGAATGTTTCAATGACTGACGAAAAGTTGTTTTGTTTGCTTGTTTGAATGTTTCAATGTCTGACGAAAAGTTGTTTTGTTTGCTTGTTTGAATGTTTCAATGGCTGACGAAAAGTTGTTTTGTTTGCTTGTTTGAATGTTTCAATGACTGACAAAACGTTTGTTTTGTTTGTTAGTACGGATGAATGACTTGCTGAAATAAAATGCTAAGTGCGGTTACTTTTAAAGAAATATAAGGAAGAGTATAAATTATTTAATAAATGTTTTTATTACTATATGCATATTTTAAAAAACATACACACTTAAACTGCATTCAGAAATACACACACACACACACACACACACACACACTAATTTGCAGATATATTTCACGCAGGCAATTAAATATTACACAGCAGATTGTACTGTAGATACTCAAATAATAATATTACATATACTATTTTATTTTAAAGTTCTCCCTTTTTTCAAAATTGTAACTACATGTACAACATTGTGACATACTATTTTTTCCGTTTAGAAGCATTAATTAATTTACAAGTACGTGTTTTATCCTGAACCTTTTCGTAGATTAGCCTTACAAATAATTTACAGTTCAAAAAAATACATACACCTACATACACTGCGGATTAGTATACATATATAGCATACATATAGTATAATACTTATATACATAGCAAGGCAGTCAAACAGAGAGACAGACTAAGACAGAGATTTTATTCATTTCTGACTGTGCGAAATTACCTATAGCTAAAGTGCACTAACATTCTAACTGAAGGTGGGGGGAGGTGATTTTAAAAATTATAGGTTACATTGTTACAGATTTCATTAAAGTAGTTCAGCCACGTATTATCACATTTTAGGGTAAGGTTGTCACTTTTTATGTTGACGTGTCATTGGAACCACCATGTGCTGTATAGGACCATGGTTAGAAAGCGGGTTTGACCTCGGAACTAAATTCTAGAACGATATCTTCTAGATAGCCCAGGTGCACAAACAATTACCGATCCTTTGTTTCTCCTTCTCAGACTCTCAGACACTCCACTGCAAGCAGGTCACGAATTCTATCCATCGCCCCCTCTCTCCTTCTACTCAACTCGTATAAATTAAAAGTACTATTTTTACCTCAAACTCACAGAAATCCCCTACGGGTAAGACATGAATTTATCAGTCTTCTAAATTAGTCATGAATTACTTCTTTCTTCTTGGCAACTCTATCAACAACTCTATGGATTGGCTTGTTTGTTTTATTACGAATGTTATTTCTTTATAAAACGTGGGCGTTGTGCATGTTTGCGCGTGTGTAATCGCGCGTTTTGTTTTTGTAAGAGAGAAAGAGAAAAAATGTAAGAGGAAGGCACAATGAGCGAGAGACAGACGTGTAGATGGAAAGAGACAGACAATGAAAATAAAGGATAGAAAAAAGATAGTTAGACAGGCGAATTAAACAATGTCAAAAAGATAGAAAGACAGAGACATGTTGCCTAAAGAATACAGCTAGAGAGAGTATAAGAAAGAGATGCTCTTATTATGATTTGATAGATAGATAGACAGACAGACAGACAGAGATGAATATACATGTATGTGTGTTTATACATATATACATAAGATAGATAGATGTGTGTGTGTGTGTGTGTGTGTGTGTGTGTGTGTGTGTGTGTGTGTGTGTGTGTGTGTGTGTGTGTGTGTGTGTGATATCAATCCATTAGTAATCATTTATTAGCAATAGATTTTATGATAAAAGCACTTATTCATTCTATTTTATAGTGAAAGAAGTTATATAATTGTGTTATTTTGTTATGTTATTAGTACGGTAATAAATTTTATATAATCTTTTGATGGGAATGTTAAAGATGTTTGTTACATAAACAAGAAATTACACATAACATATATTAATTTAGTCATAGATTACATGGCGTCTGTGGATAGCGTTCCTAAGTTTATAAATGAAAGATTATCTCCCTTTCATTACAGAGTGCGTGTAGCTTGTGGACCGACAAAATGTTTCTCATTCTTGCTGTTATCCTTCCTCTCTGCGTCAGGTGATTATTTTTTAATTAATGCAATTATTACATGAAAAATGTGTCTTTAATTATTTCATTCATTCTTAATATTTCTAAAGAACTTTCTATTATTAAATGTGGAAAAACTAAGGAATTCAGTCATTTTGTAAGTGGTCATGTGATTCATGTCCAGTTAAGGGAGAGCACTTCAGCATCCCTGATTATGTGTTGGAGAGTATGCGTCCGCTTACGATCTATTTGACAAAAGTTTCAAAGCACATGCATGATCACGTGCGGGCCATTGTATTGCAGGCCTCTCGTGTTTAACGATAAGTTTTTGCCATTGTATTTGAAATAAAAGTAATTTTATTATCCACCAAGCAGTATGAGCCCTTTCGTAGCGTACCGAATAGTACGCCTGTGGCAAATCAATTTAAAAGTTTGTTAGAAACTGAAGAATTATACCATCTTCAACAACAAGCACATTTGTGTTGTCAGTATATTGTAAAAACAAACTGCTGAAATTTAATTGCTTAGATTATATTAACCATAATAAGGACGGTGTGGTTTATTGTTTACTCCTGCGAATTTAGTTGAATTGTCCTGGTTAATATATTTTCCAAATGTGAATCAGACGATATCATAGCACTAATATATCATGATGTACTGACATACCTATAGATAATTCTTGTCTGAATAGCAAACAGACTTACGTTTATTGCCAACATCTATTTTGCGCTTGTCAGACTCACTAGAACTGAGTGGAAAGCTGCACAGGTTTTTGATTCTGATGACGTATTTATCACCACTGTGTCTTTTGCAGTGGGCAACCAGAACCCAGTGACGCAGACCTTCGAACCATTGCACATAGAATGTTTCTCAAAGCTGACTCCAGTGGAGATGGAGTAATACGCATGTCAGAAGTGGGGACTGATTTCCTAGCCTGTGATAAAAACCGTGAGTTAGTCACTCATTGCTGTCTACTAGAAAAAGAATACAATGTACTACTGTCTGTCTTAAGATATCGGATTTCCAGTCAGTTTTGTTGTTCATATTTCACGGAAACCATTCAATCATTTTCTTTTAGTGAATATGCATATTTAATGTGTGTGTGTGTGTGTGTGTGTGTGTGTGTGTGTGTGTGTGTGTGTGTGTGTGTGTGAGAGAGAGAGAGAGAGAGAGAGAGGGAGAGAGAGATTGTGTGGTGTCAAAGACTGAGTGTGCATGTTTGTGGGAGTTAAAGTTCATATGGTTGTTATTATGTAATCGAATATTTTCCCTCTGGAAAAGGTTAAGCATATCGGTGTTTTTCAAAATATCGTTCACCTACAGTTACAGACCTGATCCTTTAGTGGTCTTAAAGTTTGCTGCAGCTCTATTAAAAGTGCTAGTATTAATTCAAGTTTAATGGTAGACATTGTTGCCACATGCCCTTTTTACCCCGCTATACTGGCCTTCACTCTGTAAAATATACCATACGCTGGCAGCACATCTACACACCCGAGTAATAGAAAACAAAAGCGTGTATGTTACACTTGTTTAATGTATTTCGTATTTCATTTCACAGAGTTGTGTATCATATGACTGAATGGAGTTGTAACTGGTTTCTATATTTAATAACATTGCTTACATTAAATAACAATCGTAGCAAACGAGCAGTCATTATAAGTGCGGATCTGACTCTAAATGAATTTTTAATGGTACAGTTTATTATCTGTGTGAATTTTTAATGGTACCGTTTATTATCTGTGTGAATTTTTAATGGTACAGTTTATTATCTGTAGTCTCTTGAGACCAGGCCACAAAAGAACAATTTATAAATGAAAGCATAAAAATTTATTATAGTACGCCTTAATGTTGAGAAAAGAACACGTGATTTGCAAAGAGTTACAAATTACCTAGCTTTCACTTATTAAACTCTGTTAGAGGTTACACTTTTCAATCCAGATTTTTTTTAACAGTAACACTAATATGCAAAACTATAGTCTTAAAGTATTTTAAAGATGACATACACTTTTCAATCCAGATTTGTTAAAACAGTAACACTAATATGCAAAACTATATAGTCTTAAAGTATTTTATAGATGACATACACTTTTCAATCCAGGTTTGTTAAAACAGTAACACTAATATGCAAAACTATAGTCTTAAAGTATTTTATAGATGACATACACTTTTCAATCCAGGTTTGTTAAAACAGTAACACTAATATGCAAAACTATAGTCTTAAAGTATTTTATAGATGACATACACTTTTCAATCCAGGTTTGTTAAAACAGTAACACTAATATGCAAAACTATAGTCTTAAAGTATTTTATAGATGACATACACTTTTCAATCCAGGTTTGTTAAAACAGTAACACTAATATGCAAAACTATATAGTCTTAAAGTATTTTATAGATGACATACACTTTTCAATCCAGATTTGTTAAAACAGTAACACTAATATGCAAAACTATAGTCTTAAAGTATTTTATAGATGACATACACTTTTCAATCCAGATTTGTTAAAACAGTAACACTAATATGCAAAACTATAGTCTTAAAGTATTTTATAGATGACATACACTTTTCAATCCAGGTTTGTTAAAACAGTAACACTAATATGCAAAACTATAGTCTTAAAGTATTTTATAGATGACATACACTTTTCAATCCAGATTTGTTAAAACAGTATCACTAATATGCAAAACTATATAGTCTTAAAGTATTTTATAGATGACATACACTTTTCAATCCAGGTTTGTTAAAACAGTAACACTAATATGCAAAACTATAGTCTTAAAGTATTTTAATAGATGACATGCGTATGACATATTCCTAATTTTTTGTAGGGTTGTGATAATGATCAGATTGAAATGTTATGTAAGCTACAGTTGTTGTTTTTTTAATTTAAAATATCACTAATAAATATTTGGTTACAAAACAAACAGGAAAACAAATCGTAGCAATCAAATACTGACATATCCAGTTTCTGGAACACACCTCTCCCATTATTGTATGTCACGTTTCTCCTACCCACTCCACTCACGTACCCAATTATGCGTGACAGACTTAATGAACTTCCTCCAAATTCTGGAGAAGTATAAATTAAATTGGAGACCTGTCTACTTCAAAGATATGTACCGCTATGGCGAGAATTGGTATGCAGATACCTGTCTTGTGACATGCAACCATGCTGTGAGAAAGCTATGGATGGGGGGGGAGGGAGAGGGAGGTTACATTCATCATTGCGATAATAACGTCATCAGAAGTGAACGTGCATTGTTCTATAAGTTTTTAGTGGCATTGCAGTTATTGTTGTAATCATCAAACAGAATGTCGACAAATGGTTAGTAATGTATCTGTGAGTGTCACGAGTTGCCGGACTTGCTTTGTTAATGTGCAGAGGATGGGCGTGTCTCTCGTCATGAGTACGAGGCGTGCTCCTTTGGTAACGACACTTCCCTGGAGGATATGGCACACGCCTTCTACGACATCATCGACTTCAACGATGACCAACATTTGGAAATGGACGACTTTGCTCACATCTTTCAAGTTCTGGATGCCGACCGTGAGTTATTGCACGACGGGGATTTCAAAAACAAAAGAGTGGTCTTAGATTACAAATGGTTATCGAGGAGTTAGAAACATGCAATATTCAGATGATTGTAAAGGCAAACATGAAATCTGCAAGTTTATGGAGTTTAATTGTTCGCCGTCTATAGATGACAGCGAGCCAGTTGTTATCGTAGTTGTATGCCAACAGCGAGCTATTTATGAACATAACGGGGTTGCCGTCTATACACAATGCATAATTAATTGTAAATTTGGTTTGTAAAACTTTGGGCGGACTTATGAGAGCATTAATGGTGTGCAAAGAGTAGAGTGTGAATGGATGATTAAAATGTGAAGTGTTTGTAGGAAGTTTGTAAATAGATGCTTAACATGCAAAATGTGGTTAGGATGTTTAGAAATAGAGGCTTAAAAATGTAAAATGTCAGTGAGAAGTTTGTAAACGAATGCTTGAAGTGCAAAATGTTGGTAGGAAGTTTGTAAATTGTGACTTCAGCCAGAAAGAAGCAGTAGAGTGTGTAAGTGATAATACCGAGGCTATAAATATTATAACTAGTTATTTTTGTGAATGTACTTTAATTGTACTTTAATGATTTCATAGCGATATAATTGCAAACTTATTATATCAGCAGTTAACATAATGTTTTTCTCACTAAAATAATGCACGTGCATTTTCTTTGGGAAACCATCTGCGTTGTTATGGTTACGAAGAGTAAACCTATTACTTCAACTTTAAACATATTACGAGAAACATTGAGCATCCTTACTAGGCTTAGTTAGCACATAATTTAGAAATGAGTCGCAGAAAATAACTCAGGGAAATGTTGGTACACTGAGCAAACTATTTACAAAATTGAAAACTTAAGCCTCGATGTAATTCAGAGTGTAAACACTGTAAATGTAAGAGTGTCTCAATCTCATGCAAACTATTTACAAAATTGAAAACTTAAGCCTCGATGTAATTCAGAGTGTAAACGCTGTAAATGTAAGAGTGTCTCAATCTCGTGCTCGGGAGATATAGCGTCCATGATGGCTTTTAAAAATCACGACCCATCATTGAAGATCGTGATGACCTTACGAAACCATTCTCTCGCATTTTGACGAAGCCACATTTTATCATAATTGGAATCACTCATTTACCCCAGTACAAACCGGCACAAATATGTAAATAGTATTTGATAACCTAAGTAATATTATCTTGAAAGTTATTTGTTGAATCACAAAGACAACTACTTAACATAGGGTATGGTTATTGAATTAATTTAATATTTCATCTTTTAATTACTCAGTGGGAAGAAACCGTCAATTTGAGTGATTGCTTCTTTTTAAAAAAAAACATTTCGTTAATTCGCCGTTCAGAATTAAAATATTGTTAGAAATAAGTTTTACATGTTTGTGATTTCTTTCTAAAACATTTTCTGTCTGAATTTCCAGGTAATACCGAAGTGACAGACACCGAATTCGTTGCTTACTGGCTTGAAGTGAGTATGACTTTCAAATTAATATCTTAGTTTATCAGGCCTTGTGTTAAATAATATCTTAGTTTATGAGGCCTTGTGTTAAATAATATCTTAGTTTATTAGGCCTTGTGTTAAATAATATCTTAGTTTATCAGGCCTTGTGTTAAATAATATCTTAGTTTATCAGGCCTTGTTTTAAATAATATCTTAGTTTATCAGGCCTTGTTTTAAATAATATCTTAGTTTATTAGGTCTTGTGTTAAATGAGAGTTAAATCCCTTCAAAACACATACTATGCTTTCTAAATTCATTAATTAAACTCTTGGATAATTTCCTTTCCTTAGATTGTTTCTTTAATCTATTGAGTCGTTTATTCAGTCATTTATCATTTAATTTAGTCATATTCATCTTTTTATTCAGTCATTTATCGTTTAATTTAGTCATTTATTCAGTCATTTATCGTTAAATTTAGTCATTTATCATTTACGTCATTCATTCATTCACCCTTTTAATCTTGCTTTTATGACATATATTTACTGTACAAACTTAATCGCCTGAGATCATTTTATTTATAACATTTTACATTTTACTTTTTTTTAAATTTCAGATACTTAGACAACTTAAGGTTCCAGTACACATTATTGGTTAAGTAAGAAATTTGATTTTAGGGTTATATTTCTTTTCAATGGACATGTATGAGTTGTTGTGAAGTGCTTTAATTAAAGGTTCTAAAGTGAAAAATCCAAAACCTTCATTCCATGTCTGTTTATCTACAAATTGAACATGTATTGCTGCTGAACAGTCAATGGATTAATTTGAATATAAGTAACTACGTAAAGCTACAATGTTCAGATGACTGTAAAGACAAACATGAAATCTGCAAGTTTATGGAGTTTAATTGTTCGCCGTCTATAGATGACAGCGAGCCAGTTGGACAGAGAGCAAGATGTAACATTAGAGTATCACTTCAGATTACGATAACATACGAAAGAAATTACATTTCACTAACAAATACACGAATTGAACAGTTAAGAACAAAGCTAACAATATTTAGAAACAATAAGTAATATACATTATGTCCTAGTTTTCATCATAATGCCAAACAGAACAAGTTCAAGCCACACTGTAGTCACGTTCGCGATCATGACTTATCTCAGTGCGCTGGAGTTTTTACAACATGCTAGTAGACTCACATGACATCAGGAACAGATTCCAAATCCCACATTGAAGTCAAAGATAAAGGATCAAAATGAAACCAAAAACCAAAAACCTTTTAGATCTCAGACTAATAGCTGGTCCCATTCTCGTAAATCATAGCCATTGGATAATAAAAACTACTCACTGGTTTGCATTACATTTTCAATTTCCAGCACATTCTCGATTCAGGTTGTTTACTCACGATTATGACACTTTTAAAATACCGTCATAAGCAGTGCCCAAGGTCAGGTTACTCTGACAATTTAACAATTTATATTACAATTAAATTTTAAAATAGGGAGAGGCAGATTTACTCTGCCACATATTCAATTAAATTTAAATGAAAAACGCACATTCGAAAATGAATAGTATAAAAATAGATTAAAACATAATACACTTAAAATCATGAGTGTAATTTTAGATAGATAGATAGTGTGGCAAAGTAAATTTGCCTATCCCTATTTCTAAATTTAATTGTTATATAAATTGTTAAGTTGTCAAAGTGACCCAACCTTGGGCACTCCTTAAGATGATATTTTTTAAAGCGTCAGAGTTGGAGTAAACAACTCGAGTTGAGAATGTGCTGGAAATAGCTTTGATGTTAAATTTCATATGCTATGTGTGTATCAGGCTAACAAAATTGTAGATTGAGAATATTCGTAAGAGAGAAAAGAGTTTAGAGATGAAATATGCTTGAAATTTAGTGCTGCCTTAATTTGACTTTTGCAGAACTGAGCCTTTTGTTTTGGGTTTATCACTTCAAGCTACAGTGACTACTGTGCTCCACTAGTTTACGTGGATCCAGCAATGTCGTCAGCTTATCAGTAAAACGTGTTGCTGTTAAGTTCATTCCTGTGAATTCTGTTTTAGTGCCAATTTAGAAGAAATGTGGCTTGAGTTTGGTCTCAAGAATTCACGAAGTTTATTTTGAATGTTCCCCGTGGTATTTTAAGTAAACACTCACGGAAATTCAAGAACACTCTTAATTGTGCTTGATAGTGCATGTAAAATTCAAGATGATTCTCTATGGCATGCTTGGAGAGTATGTTGAAGATTCTGGAACAGTTGTGTAACATGCCTCTAATAGGGACACATGGGATCTCACTTAAATATAAAATGCAGTGACCTTTTGCAAATCACATGACTGTGAAACATCTGATGACAACGGCCACCATCTATGAAAAGGGTTATGTGCTTTTACTTTAATTATTCCTCTGAACTCTGAACTCTACTCTCATTTCCGTGATGATAACCATAAACTTGATTATGTATTTATGTTAACTTACTTCTTATGTTTATGCTAGGATAAACTGAACAATTGTCCAGAGTTAATTGAACATAGTTGTGAAGTGATGTAAATGTCATTGCTCATTGATTATATTCACATGTTATATATTTGATTGTTGATTTAATAAATTTCTTGTTAAATATATTGACCTTCTTACATATATTGATAACTGTATGTTGGAAACACAGTCGGTGGATGGGGGCTCGCTAAATATAGATTAAAGACGGATCTATCTTCTCCTTTACGGAAATATTGTGTAACGGTAAATGTTTGTCTTTATTTTGTAGAAGGTGAAAACGTTTACAGTGCCCAAATATCCGCAAAATGAAAGAGATGGAGAATTATTAATGACACAAATTAAGATTCTCATTACTTGTAATTATTATGGATGATTTAATTAATTAAAAATATCATAACCATTAATTAAATGGCGTTGGCGTCACAAATAGATAGATGGATATGCAGGAAGACAGACAAAGATCTTAAGAAAAGGGGTCACGTTTACCAAGCCACAAAATGACTAAAGGTCTCTCCCATTCTCGGACATTGATATATATTATTGCTACAGGTTAATTAACACACACGAGATTATTCAGGGATCCAAGCCATGGCACCTTTGACTAAAAATGAAATTGTAGACAGTCTAGTTTTTATGCGTGGTATTAACGTCTCCATTAAGAACCCACTCATTCCGGACCATCTAATAAAAGTTATGTATGGCCAGCTATATAAGCATTTCTTCTCTCTTGAACCATAACATGGGGACGAAATTCATGTATAAATGTGCGATGCTTTATTTACTTAGGTATCTTTCATGAATTCTAATTGTGTTCAGTGTTTTCAAAACAAGGGAGAAAGCTTGTGTTATTAGTATTATAAATGTTAATAAAGATTTATTTTAACTAAATTCTTGTTGGAGTTATAATGTTTGTTTAATGACGAGTATACGCTGTTACAAACTTTTGTTGGGGAAAATCCGCTCTGAGTGTATTGTAGAAAGCAGCAAATGGTTATATATAGATCAATAAATCGAACACCGACACAAGTTACAACTACAGAAAAATGACAATTTCTTCTTTATGTCAACTTTTTCAACTCCATTTAGAATCATTTAATAGCAATGTAATATCCATTTGTGGGCATATTCAACTGTATTTTTCTAATGTTTTATACATTAGGTAGAAATAAACCACTACAGTGTAATAAATTAAAACAAATGTAGGAATCAGCATAAATTCATATTGAAAATAACTTTAAATGCTTGACATAGCTTAGCGACAATATTGACTATATCACACAAATACATACATCACATCGAACAGTGTGTGTGTGTGTGTGTGTGTGTGTGTGTGTGTGTGTGTGTGTGTGTACAGATAGATAGATAGATAGATAGATAGATAGATAGATAGATAGATAGATAGATAGATAGATAGATAGATAGATAGATAGATAGATAGATAGATAGATAGATAGATAGATAGATAGATAGATGGTTGTATGGTCTGGAGGACTGAGAAGGAAGTTTATTTAATCTTTTTTTTAATATTAACTGTAGCTAAAGTGTATTAACGTTATAAATGTGAAAACATTTAAATTCCAAGGTTACATTATTACATATTTCATTAGGGTAGTTCACACCTGTTGTCATACTTAAGGAAAGGTTATCTCATTTTTACACTGACGTGTCGGTGGAATCACTAACTACTGCATACGGGGTCGTGGCAAGATTACAGGTTTGACTCTACAGCAATGTTCTTTAACGTTATCTTGTACATAGTACAAATGCTCCTTCTCAAACACTCAAGCATTCCATTACGTGTAGTCATGAGTTGTGTGTGTGTGTGTGTGTGTGTGTGTGTGTGTGTGTGTGTGTGTGTGTGTGTGTGTGTGTGTGTGTGTGTGTGTGTGTGTGTGTGTGTGTGTGTCACTCTTTCTCCTAAGGAAGTCTATAGCAATACCACATTCTCCTTAAAGTCAGAGATATACTGCTAGAGTAAAGACATGATTTTTCGGTCTCCTAAGTTAGTCATGAATTATATTCCTCTGTTAAAAAACATTTGTCATATCACTACAGATCTGGGCTTGTTTTCTGCGTTTATTTTATTCATTTAAACTATGTGTATTTCTTATTTTCAATATGTGCATGAGCGCACGTATGTGTATGTAATCATGTGTTTTGTGGTGTAAGAAACAGAGAAGAAGGGGATAAAAGACACAAACTTTGAGCGAGAGAGAGACAGACAGACAAAACAACTGTATGATGAAATCACTTATTCATTTTAATAATTTTGTTGTATGTCAAAGGAGTTGTCCTACTTTTAGCTGCTGTTTATAGTGCAAGTGAACTTTTTATGTTTCCTCAGTAAAGGGCAGATAAGACGGTCTTTGATATAAACAAAAAAGTACATTACGTTCCCTAGTTTATAAATTGAAGATTTTGTCCCTTTCACTACAAAGCGCCTGAATCCTGTGGACCGACAAAATGCTTCTTATCCTCGCACTCGTCCTCCCTCTCTGCGTCAGGTGATTTCTTTTTAATGACTGTAATATAAGTCATATCTAAAAGATCATTTCTAACAATTTCATTCATGTTTTAACATTTTAAAATTATGTTCTATTAACAAAGCGTAAAAAACCTAATAGCCACAATTAGTTTGGAAGTACAATCAAGTCGATTTAAGAAAGAGTGTATCGGGAAAGTGTTCATATACAGTCCTGTTTACGATCATATATTTGCATTTGAGAAAAGTTTCAAGGCACCTGTATGATGATATGCGAAACCGTATATAACAGGTGTGGCCTCTCGTATTTGATGGCAATTTATGAAATAAATATATGAAATAAAACTAACCCTACTATACACCACACAGCGTGAGCACGTCATAGAGTACCAAATACCATACCTGTTGCAAGTGGCATATTTTGCTGGAAACCAGAGAATGATGAAACCTTCGCAAACAGACGAGAGACAAATTTGTGTTTTCACTATATGGATAAAACAAATTGCGGAAATACGATTACTTATAATATTGCTTACAAGAATGATGAATTTTATTGCTTACTCTTTCAAGCTTAAGAGTTCATTTGTCCTGGTTTATTTGCTTTGAAAATGTGAATCAGACGATATCACAACACTAGAGTCTGACGTGCTAACATGTCTATAGATAACTCTTGTCAGAATAGCAAACAGGGTTACATTTATTTCTAAGATCTCCCCCCTCCTCTTGCATTTATCAGCTTTACAGATTGAGTGTAAAGATTCACAGGGTTGTGACTCTGATGTGCAATGGTGACGTATTTATTACCACTCTTTCATTTGCAGTGGGCAATCCGAGCCGAATGAAACAGACCTTCGAGAAGTTGCACACAGAATGTTTCTCATTGCTGACTCCAATGGGGACGGAGTCCTAAACCTCGAAGAAATGGTGACTGATTTTCTAAAATGCGATGAAAACCGTGAGTTGATCTTTTATCTTCACTACACTATAAAAAAAAAGAATACAGTGTACTGTCTCATTATCTTAAGATATGAAATTTTCTGTCTGTTTTGTTGTTTACATTTCATGAAAAATTCTTTGTCATTTCCTTTAAGTGTGTGTATGTACAGAGGGATGAGTGTCTCATCACATGTTCTCTCTCACACGTACATGCATATACCCAAGCACAAAAACATGTGATATCAGTGACCGATTAAATGCATTTATGTGCGAATGAAAAATCATACAGGTTGTTATTAGGTCACTGAACATGGCCCACTGGGATAGGATGGGTAGCTTATATGTGTGTTGTTAAAACTGATCGACTGTAGCCATGGAGATTTGCTAACTGAGATGTATTCGTTTATTTTTAATAATGGAAACCAAATTAGAAGTGCCTTATGCTAATCTTCTAGCGGTCTTAAAGCTTGATGTCACTTTAATACAGGCGCTAATATTAATTAACCAGTTCTTGCCAAAATCGTTCACAGAATTCAATAAGTGAATAGTGAAAGTGAAAACAATTGTGATAAGGGGCCATCCATAGTGTACCATGATTTGGGCAGACATTTTACCATATGTCCTTGTTACAACCCGTCATACCAGCCATATATCACTTGCTGCCAGTCAAATACACACATATATCACATGCTGCCAGTCAAATACACACATATATCACATGCTGCCAGTCAAATACACACATCCAAATACATGGAAACAAAAGCATATATGCTAGAACTGTTTTCTGCGTTTCAGTTAATTCATTTATGCCTCATTTGAGCAGAGTGAGTTAAATATTTGTATTTTTGTATTCGTTAAAATGAACACGAGTAATAATAACAGTTTCATCAAATGAGTATCCATTTCAAGTGTTCATCTGTCAAGGCGTGTGAATTTCTAGTGATACCTTTTATTACCTCTAGCTTTCTGAGGACACACAATAAAATAACATTTATACAATAAGAGTATGTTTTAATATTAAGAAAAAGAAAACAGTTATTTGCAAAAGATTACAAATATGACAGCTGCTACATAGTGTCGCGGCACAGGTTGTAAATTTCGTTCCAGCTTTTTATAGCATCATCATTTTATAACATCATTTTTATAACGTATTTTGTACATGGTATACATACGTCATAATCATAATATTTTGTAGGGGCCGTGATGGGATAGTTATTTTGAAATAATATGTAAACTACAATTACTTTATTTAAAATGCCACTAGTAATTAGTTGGTCACAAAATAAACAGCAAACAAAAAAATGGTAGCAGGCAAATGGTGAAATGTTACACTTTCTAGAACACATCTCTCCATATTGTTATACACTATACCTACCCACTCTACCCACCACCTCATTGTGCGTGATATATTTAAAACTACCTCAGAATCTTGGGATGTCTAAAATTAAGCAGATCTGTGCTACATCTGTGCTACTTTAAAATATGCATTGTTAAAATGAGAATGGAAACAACATGCAACCACATAGATTGTTGACCATGTTTGTTGTGAGAAAGTAACGAAAGTGGAGAGAGAGAGAGAGAGAGAGAGAGAGAGAGAGAGAGAGAGAGAGAGAGAGAGAGAGAGAGAGAGAGAGGGGAGCGTATAACATTGATCTGTAACTGAACTAATACCATCATCAGAAGTTAACGTACATTGCTCTATACTTTCTGAGAGGTTTTGCTGTTATTGTTTTAATAGACTGTGGGAGAAACGTTAGGTAACTTACCTGTAAACGTCTTTGTCACGAGTTGCGGGACTTGGTTTGTTAATATACAGGGGATGGGCGCATATCGCGTCACGAGTATGTAGTGTGCTCCATCGGTGATGACGCATCCCTGGAAGCAGTGGCAAATGCCTACATGGACATCTTCGACTTCAACGGAGACCACCATTTGGAAATGGACGATTTCACTCACAACTACCAAGCTATAGATACCGATGGTGAGCCCTTTGGTAATGATTTCAGTAAATAGTGATCTTGGATTAAAATTCGTTACTAGAAAGGTAGAAATATATATTGTAATAGTCAGATGACTGTAAATATAGACACGGAATCTGCTAGATGTGTGAAGTGTAACTGTGTGCAGTCTATTGAAGCTGTTGTGGACCTAACGGGTTGGCATCTGTAAACGATGCTAGACCAACTATGAATCGTGGTTTATAAAACTGTGAGGAGATTTATCCAAGATGTAACGGTATGCAAGTAAACAGAATGTGTAAATGAGTGTTTGAGAAGTAAAATGTACGTAGGAAGTCTATAAATAAATTCTAGAAGTGTAAAATGTCTGTACGAAGTCTGTTGATAGATACTTGAAGTGTAAAATGTCGGTAGGAATTTTGTAAATAGGTTCTTGTTGTGTTACATGTCGGTTTTCTGATAGATGCTTGAAGTGTAAAATATCGGTAAGAAGTTTGTAAATAGATGTTTGGAGTGTAAAATGTCAATAGGAAGCTTGTAACTTGTGGCCT
Organism: Sinotaia quadrata; assembly: GCA_028829895.1. Taxonomy (NCBI): domain Eukaryota; kingdom Metazoa; phylum Mollusca; class Gastropoda; order Architaenioglossa; family Viviparidae; genus Sinotaia; species Sinotaia quadrata. The sequence continues at coordinate 87,598,636 of CM054178.1, forward strand.
TTAGCCATACTCTGAAGATTGCAGTAAAAAATCTCTACAAGAAGTAGTAGAGAATGTAAATTGTGGCCTTTAGTCATACTCTTAAGACTGCCGTAAAAAATCTCTACAAGAAGTAGTAGAGAATGTAAATTGCTAACACTTATGCTATAAATATTAAATATAGTTAATTTGTAAATGTGCTTTAAAGTGTGCATGATGTAACAGCGATATAAAGAGTAAAAGTTATTTTATCAGTAATTATAAACTGTTTAGCTCCCTACAATAATGCATGCGCCATTTCTGTTGAAAAGACATCTGCGTTACTATTTCTTCGAAGTGTATCAATTACTACAACTTGTAACGCGTTACGAGAAACACATGGCTTCTTTATTAGGCTCATGAAGTACATAAATTAGGTCACAGAAAATAGCTTTGGGAAATCTTGGTGCACGGAGCAAACTGTTACAAATTTGAAAACTTAAGCCTCGTTCTAATTCTGAGTTGAAACACTTTAAATGTAAGGCTGTTAACAGTCACTAGCCATCATAAAGGTCGTGATAGCCGTAAAATAACGTCAACACCAACATAAACAGTGCGAACAGGCACAAATAAGTAAGTATTGGCTAAATGCATTTGTTGTAACTTAAATGAAAAAACGTAAAGTAGACTATGACTCAATGAATACACTGAATATTAATTAGTCTTTGAATGACTCTGTACTTGAAACTATTTAGTATGGGTGATTACTATTAAAACATTTCGCTAATTCGTTGTCCGGAACTAAAATATTATGTTAGAAATAGTTTCATATATTCATGCTTTTTTTTAAATTCCCGACTGCACAGGTAATGATAAAGTGACTGAAGCCGAATTCATTGCTTACTGGATTGAAGTGAGTATTATTTTCAAAATAATATCTTGGTTTATTATGCGATATATTAAATTAAACTTAAATACTATTTTGTAAATAGTAAAACGCAGTGTGTTGAAAAATAATATCTTGGTTTATTATGCAATATATTAAATGAAACTTAAATACTATTTTGTAAATAGTAAAACGCAGTGTGTTGAAAAATAATATCTTGGTTTATTATGCAATATATTAAATGAAACTTAAATACTATTTTGTAAATAGTAAAACGCAGTGTGTTGAAAAATAATATTAAAACATAAGAAGAGGAGAAGCAAACATGAGCGAGACTTAAAATTAGAAAAAAAATGAGGGGGGGGAGGAAGAAGGAATAAGAGAATTATATAAGATAAGGAGATAAGAGGTTGTAGTTTTACAATGCTAATACGAGAAGACAATTCTGTCTTTATAAAGTAATGGATAATGATTAAAGAAAAGAAAAGAAAGGCACATATATTGAAAGTGAAGAGGTTATAGAGAAGGTATTACGAAAAAAGTGTAAGAAACTATAAAATTATAAGAACATCCAAACTAAGCGTTTATTCATATAACGCACACAGTTACATTTAAACAATATCCATTTTCTATTTGCCTCAAGATGCGTCAGTTAAAAAATAAGTCAAATTAAGTCAAATCCACCCAGTACAGCGTTTATTCATATAACGTGTACAGTTAGTTACATTTAAACGGCATCCATTTTTTATTTGCCTCAAGATGTGTGAGTTTAAAATTAAGTCAAATCATCCAACACAGCGTTTATTTATATAACGTATACAATGGCATTTAAGCTATATCCATTGTCTGTTTGTCAGTGAAACGTTCTATGTTCAGTCATCGAACGAAGAAAAACGAATGTTCGAACATTAAATGACAGAACTAGAATGTATAATGAAAAAATAAGGAAATTATAGTAAATGACAAGAACTAGAATGTATAATGAAAAAATAAGAAAGTACAGTAAATGAGCACAATAAGGATAACAATTTTAAGCGACACAAACTAGAATGAAAATACTTTATAACAGGAAATAAAATTAATTAGACAGAACATGAAAAATACCATTAGGTTTCACGATCAAGGAGTATTTCATCAAAAAATAAGAACGAGAAGAACTTTCAGAAATAAAAACAAGAACGAGAAGAACTTTCAGAAATAAAAACAAGAACGAGAAGAACTTTCAGAAATAAAAACAAGAACGAGAAGAACTTTCAGAAATAAAAACAAGAGCGAGAAGAACTTTCAGAAATAAAAACAAGAACGAGAAGAACTTTCAGAAATAAAAACAAGAACGAGAAGAACATTCAGAAGTAAAAACAAGAGCGAGAAGAACTTTCAGAAATAAAAACAAGAACGAGAAGAATATTCAGAAATAAAAACAAAAAAGAGAAGAACATTCAGAAATAAAAACAAGAACGAGAAGAACATTCAGAAATAAAAACAAGAACGCAAACTCTTTTTCCACTTAAAACACACACTATACTTTCTCAGTTTATTTATTAATTTCTTAGATTATTTCTTTTCTTTAAACATTACTTTTATTTTAATGGCGATTCACTTTTTTCATTAGTTTATCATATATTCACCCTTTCACTTGTACTATAACGTTTAATATTTGCTGTACCAAAATTAATTTCCTGACAGCTTTATACTATGGCGCATGTACTTCTTTTTATTTCAGAGACTCTACGAACTTCAGGCTGCAGGACACCCCCCTATCGGTTAAATAAAGAACAACTCTAGGGACTCAATTAATGTCTATTTTGTAATGAACATATATTAGTTTTTGGTAAGTTCTTTAATTAAAGGTTCTAGAACTGGAGGGACTCAATTAATGTCTATTTTGCAATGTACATATATTAGTTTTTGGTAAGTTCTTCAAGGTTCTAGAACTGTAGGGACTCAATTAATGTCTATTTTTAATGTACATATATTAGTTGTTGGTAAGTGCTCTAATTAAAGGTTCTAGAACCGTAGGGACTCAATTTAGGGACTCAATTAATGTCTGTTTTTGTAATGTACAAGTATTAGTTGTTGATAAGTGCTTTAATTAAAGGTTCTAGAAATGTAGGGACTCAGTTAATGGCTATTTGGTAATGTGCATGTATTACTTGCTAGAAAGTAAGATAATTAAAAGGTTCCAGAACGAATGGTTCAAGACGTGTTTTCCTTTTTTGTTATTTCCAAACTGAATTTGTATTTGCTCAAGAAGCAGTAGGAAAAATGTCAATATGCTAATTGCACACAGAAACTCTTATACATGCATGCACACATTCACACAATGTATACATTAGTATGTGATTGTGTGCATGTGTATATATATTTCTAAGCATGTGTCTGTGTGCAATTAGCATATTTATTATGTGATTACTGAAATATAAATATATATATATAATATGCCTATGTGTCTATCTGTCAGTATGTGTGTGTGTGTAAATATATAAATATCATATACATTGTGAGTAACGATAGTGAATGCGACTATGGATGCTTGGTCTTGTATATCACGTTACCTTTGCTTGCATCTTGAAGATTAGGCAAAAATTCAAACAAAGATTTGGTCACACCAGACATACCAGAACACGGGAAGCAAGCATTAACACTAAATCCTACCTCCACCAACCAGACATATTAAACGCGCGAACGCAATGAATGAACCGGCAAACATTATCATCATCTTCACTACAATTTTCCTCTCTACCATCCTATTTCATCATCTTCAACCTTCTCAACAGCGGTACACCTCGTGCCAAGAAGAAATCGGCTGATAGCAGGGAGCTGCTATCATCCTAAGATCATCATCATCATCATCATCATCATCTTCTTCTTCTTCTTCATCATCATCATCATCATCATCATAATCAAACATTGGTGAAGCATTCACAATCCCACTTTAAGTGACGTGTGACTTAGTTACTTACTAATCTGTTACTACCTGCAAAGAGCTCTCACTCCGTATATCAGGCAACTGACGTCATGAATTATACTGCAACATGTCAACATGCTTGATGTTTTTCTACACTGTGACAACACTGCACAGTGACTGACCATAAGCGCTATCAGCGCAATTTATCTTATGATTCATTAATAGATAATTGACATAATTATATGTAATTTCTGATAAACTGAGACACAGTCACACAGTTCTGTGTACGGTCAGATAATTAAGAATTTGGCTTCTAAATGTAGATACACTATTAATTTTTAAATTGCTCAAATATTCTCAAAACAGAAACCAGGTGTGGTGAATAAAAATTAATGAATTGTAAAACAAACTTCAAAATCGACTTTACAACAAAAATAATATGAGACAGCAAATAAAGATTTAATGAAATAATTTACAGGCAAGTAACAAAAGAAAAGAAATAGATCCCAAGCCTCAATGACATAACACCCCGAAATGAACAGTGACAAGGGGGCAAAATATGGTACAAAACAGGGCAGACATTTACACACTCCCATATACAGAAATGCACGCTCACATGAAACAAATTTATGAGTAAAAATACGGTAAGACCTCTTAACTTACCTAACAGTTTACACATACACACACGCCCAACAACACAATTTTTTTTCAGATTAAGACTGAATTCAACAAGTCTAACACTAAAGATTTCAGATCAAACAAAAACATGCTATCACTACAGATTATAACAGAAAACACTATACAACAATTCCTATTGTGTTGTCCACTATATAATGAAGGAATAGTCCTGCCACCACTACTTTATCGACAGCCGCAAACAGAAAAATTAATCAAAAAGACACTCATCAGTTTCCTTACAGAATCAAGCACACTACACCTTTCTAAAACATTATAGGCAGTGCCTTTCAAACAAACAAATAAGCTAACAGAAATAAAACAGACTCCACCACCAGCATTACTTAGAACTTATAACCACTTCCATATACCAAGTGGAATGCCCTCTTTAGAATAAAGTGAGAAAGAAAATCATCACAAGGGCAAACCAAGACCGAGAACATCAAAAGATAAAAAGTATTTAGAGGTTCCCATGAAGAAAAAAAATATCGAGGGAAAAAATATCCTTTACGTTTGTACTTTAGATTACAGCGTATAAGTGTATGTGTGCGTACTTAAGAGATAATCATGTTTCGTTAAATATTTTATTAATGTTTGTAACTGTACGTAAGGGAAAGATGGATTCATTTTAACTGAAATATTAAGCAGTTTTAGGTTGACGTTTAAAACACAAATGATGCAGAACGTCAAAAGGTAATTAAAACAAATTCATTTGCACCAAAAAGTAGATAGTCAAGTTTGTTGTGTACGGCATTTATATGACGTCCCCATCAAGAATCGTACACTCCGGACCATCCATTCACGGTTAGAAGTGTTAATGTATTGATATTTAAATATTGACGTTATTTCAAAATAATAGTATGGGGCCAAAATGCATACATGTATTTAATATAATTAACTTAATTAACATATTATTATATTTTATCATCTGTCTATTGAATTAAAATAAGTGTAACTATTTCCATTTAGTCGTATTCAAATTAATTATAATTAAATATTTTAAAAATTACTTTAATTCAAAAGATATTGAGGCAATACGCATATGCTGTTTATGAGTCGTTTGTGGGAAAATCCGTGTAGGGTGTATTACTGTATTATAAACAGGCCTAAACAGCGCATAATTATTTATAGCATGCGAACGCAATAATGCGACTTCCAGTTTGACAGCTAAAAGATCGGTACAATTTCTTCTTTAAGTATCTGGTTAATTTGTGTTCCAATTACAATTATTTTTTTATTTAATATATCATTTAGATAGAAATTATTCAGCACAGATTTTTGAAACTATAAATATATCTGAATCAGATAAATAATTCATAATGTAATTAATTTTGTAGCAGCGGGCTGCAAAAGGAGTGTGGCACACGACACCGAAATAGAAAGTCCCATTCGACCTACCCTACGTCACAAAGAGAGCAGGATGGTCACAAAAAGTGCAAAATTTGCCAGTAATAAAAAAATTTAATAATTGCACAATTGCCCACAACTGTATTGTGTGTATATATGCACACACAATGTTATCAATTCATTTCTTTTAAAATTTACAACAGCAACAAAAGTGTGTTTAATTTTTTTATGAAGATCTTTTATCTCTTAACAAATAAGAAACTTTGTTGTTGCTGTTTTAGGGGATTGTGTGTATGTGCGTGTGTATATGTATATGTGTATAGTGGTTATGTTCATAAGTACATATTTAATTACTATATTTGTTTAATTCCTACTCGGGGGAAAATGATCTCAGACCATTGGCTGGTCTCATTCTTGTAAATCTTAATCATTGGATAGTAAAAACTACTCATCCACCTAAAACCAGTTTAGATTACATCATCAAGTCTAATAAATTAACCACCAGAGTTGTTTACTCCAACTCTTTGCACTTACAAAAACATCTTCATGAGCAGTGCCCAAAGTCGGGTCACTTTAACAATTTAACAATTTATAAAATTTATAACAATTTATAACAATTAAATGTAGAAATAGGGATAGGCAAATGCACTCCACCACAAATCACTAGTCATCTTTCTTAACATTTCATAAACTTTGGTCGCCAAATGCTATGACACAGTACTCATCAAAGCATCTCATCTTGGAATAACGGGGAACGTATACAATTAAGTGAAAAAAAATTCCTTTCAATAAGAACATTCAATGTTAGTCTAAATAACAATCTCAACAACAAAAACAACAATAAATGGCACACCACAAGTGATCTTACACTATTGAACATACCATCATAGTTTAGACATAACAATAAAAAAGGAAAATACTCAAATTACAGTTTGCAGATGACTCATCACTATATTATGCACACAGAAACAGCACTCAAAGAGAGACACACATGGAAAAAGCACTAAATCAGCTGGGGGAAATGGACAGACACCTGGGATTTTGAATCAGCACCAGACAAATCAACAGGACAAAGAAGATCTACCCAACGTTTAAACAAGGAATTATAAAGTTTATTAGGTTTCACATGTTCTTAGGATTTACCTTTGAATACGTCATAAATATTATTATCACAAAATTCAACTAAACAATTAATATACTTAAAGGGGAAAACATGGGGAGCTGACACACATAGCACATTACAAATGGCAACCCAAACTCTAATGTATAACAGACTATATATAACAGACTATAGCACAACAAGTACTACTACAAATGACTAAAAAACAACAAATAGTACAAACCAAAGCACTAAGGTTAATTACGTATGCACTATCAAACGCTAAAATAACTGAACTGTACAAATAAACAGGACATTTAAACCCAACAGAAAGACGGAAAAGATAAGCATTAAAATTGTTGGTAAATAGAATACAATATGGTCACTCAGTACCCTAAAAACACCCACTTCGAAATCACGAAATGGGATGTAAGAGGATACCCAAGCCTAATGGCAGGGAAAAAACTTATTAAAAAACAAATTAAACTTACTCAAGATACCCAAGCAAAATGGCCAGAAAAACGTATTAAAAAACATAAATTAAACTTACCCAAGATACCAAAGCAAAATGGCCAGAAAAAATTATTAAAAAACATAAATTAAACTTACTCAGACACCACCCCAACAGAAACCGTACACTTCTTTTTAAAAAAATCACCAAATGTTCCAACCCAGAAAAATTACGTCAAAACACATTAGAACACGTGTACAAAAATTATCTAGATCATCTAAAAAATGTATAGAGATCTTCCAAACATCTGAAATAACTGCAGTAGCCATTTACTCTTACCAAGGAACATACAAATTACACCCTGCTTAGGCCTATATAACATAACAGCTGAACTTTAGCCATACAAAACGTACTTTCATAACTGAACAAAACCCATCCTTACCCCATAATATAAATATACTAATGCTAACGGACTCATTATCTTTATACATATTATGCAACACCAACGACATTTCTGGAACATACACCACAAACAGAATAAGGTACTACATTAAGAGACTTGATAAAACAACATTAACACCAAATTACTACGGATCCTAAGCCACAAGAATATAACAGGAAATGAAACAGCAGATAAATTGCAAAATACGGTACAAAACAGGGTAGACAATTACACACTCCCATATACAATTCAGAAATGTACGCACAGATTAAAGAGATTTATAAGATGAAAATACGCCAAGCTTCCTAACTCATCCAACAACTTACACAACAAAACCATTTTCAGATTACGACTAAATTCAACACTTCTAAAATAAACATCTCAGGTCAAACAAAATCATGCAGTCACTATAGAACAGAAAACACTACACAACACTTCCTATTGCACTGTCCACTATACAATGAAGAAAGAAAACAATCATTGACATAAAACGCCCATTAGAAATCCTGCTCTCCACACAATCACTACTATCACAGACACAAACAATAAATAATCCAAAAAGCACTCATCAGTTTCCTTACAGAAGCACAACACACTACACCTTTTAAAAAATATTTTAGGCAGTGACTTTTAAAAAAAATACCAAACGAAAAAGCCCAAAACAGTCGCCACCAGCATTATAAGGAACTAACCACCTCCTTGTGAACTATAACCAGTAGAATGTCCTCTTAAAGTGAGAAGAGGAAATCCTCACAAGAGCAAACCAAGACAAAGAACATCAAAAGATTAAAAGTCTATTGAGATTCCTGTGAGGAAAGAAGTTATCGAGAGAAAAAAAAATAACAGTTCGTTCTGAATACTGCAGTACATTTTATGTTTTTAACTAGAAAGAAAAAATTTTAAAACCTTTTGAAGAGGCACAGTCTAGAATGAACACTCATAAATCTAATATCAATAATTATTTCCAGTATGATGCTCACTCCGGACAAAATAGTAATAAATAAATAACACAATTAAAAAAAAAGAAAAAAGAAGAAAAGGAAATAGTCGATATAGAGTAGATACGGCCTACTCCGGACCATCTCCAAAAATATAAGCGACATAGGCAAACATATAGTGTGTTAATTAACTCTTATTTATGTACAGGTGAATAAATTTTGTAAATTATATATGTAAACATTAAACGCGTATTATCCATTGAAATGACTTTACCTTTTTACTTAAAGTAAGAGCTTCTTAGCTTATAATTGTTGTTATTTAAAAGTTTATAAAGGTTTATCATAGCGATTTCTATTTAATATTTTATATGATTAACTGCAATTTTTTCTGTATGACATTTTTTTTAAAACGGGAATGCCCATTTGTGTTGATCTTGAAAATCACAAAACTTTAGGCACAGACACAAGAAATTACTTAGTTAATTGTGGATATTTGAAATGCACTGAAATAAATAGATATACAAGGAGAACCGGAATAAAACATTTTAGCATTAGTGCAATTTTGAGATAAATATCTGTTCTTTTAATTAGAGTATTGCGAGCACTCATATTGTTTTATTATCGCTATTCGACAATTTCCCCAGTGACGAAGTATATATATCCATTATTCTTCGCTTCAAATATTATAAACTGTGACAATGTTATACTCAGTTTTAACTCTCTCTCTCTCTCTCTCTCTCTCTCTCTCTCTCTCTCTCTCTCTCTCTCTCTCTCTCTCTCCCGCTCGCTTTCTCTCCCTTTTTCTCCCTCCTCTCTCTCTCTCTCTCTCTCTCTCTCTCTCTCTCGTTATTGTTTTTCTGATCTCCTTATTTTTTCTATCTTAGTGTATTTTTATTTCACTTCAAGTTCGATATTCTCCACCATTAGATAAATTTAGGGTCTACTGGAAATCGGTTCTTTATTCCTTGCGGCAAATTCTCTCTTAACCTAAAGTATCTGCGGTTTCAAATGGACGTAAATTGTGTTTGTACAGGACATACAATATCGAAACATTGGATAAATGAACTGAATATAGATATATTTACTCTGATGATGCAAACTATGACCTATTATCAGTTCCTTATTATTCTTCGACTCGAAAGCTATGTATTTTTAGACAACTGATAACTGAATGGCATTTCAACAATAATTTGTTTTCGACGTGCTCCTAACATAAAAGTTAATCCATTTAATTTTGTAAATTAATTTATATAATGCATTATTTTGTTCTTAATTTGTATTCATATTCTGATTTGAGACAGACAAAAAGAGAGGGTGGTATCGGGACGCATGCAGAGAGAGAGAGAGAGAGAGAAAATATATCCATCACACACAGACACACACATACATATATATGTACATGTATTAATGTTTTTTACAGTTTTGTATGTTGCTTGCATCTATTTTATGGGCCTACAGAAAACCGCAAAAAAATTTTAAAAGTTAATCGGATTTTCCCAGTACAAGATCTCTATTTCCAGTATACATGTGCGTTACAGAAATCAATTTTTCATTAACTAGCACGCTTTTTGATTTAAAAATTAGCCCTCGTTGTACAAGTACGACTGGCAAGGTAAGCTATTTAAAAGTGCACAATATCCGGCGTATTCAGTGAGAGCAATAACAATCTGTTCTGCTTTTTGGACTGTCCATTAGGGCACCTGTAAATTATACAATTTATCAAAATCATGATATATTAGCACGTCAAGTGCGATAAGTATCGAGAGGTCCGCTCGTGGTGTGGTTTTCTGATTTCGGAGACGACGTTCAAAATAACCACACCCTTTGCTTAGACTGCTCATTTTGTTAGAGCCTATCTCCACCAACCCATCCCCTCGACTTAAAATATCATTATAGTATGATCTAAACATGGCGACATTTTAGGTCGATATCACGTCAAATTACATCAAACACCTACTGAAATGTATATTCCTGGATGTGATGCATAATTCCTACCTGCGATGCATAATTCATGCATGTGATATTATGTATGTTTTCATGGGCTTTTTTAAACAATGCATTGGGTTTTTCTTTTCTTCATGTTAGATAAGTAATTTATCCGCTGATTTTTAGGAATAAGCACATGTCGCAGTAAGTTAAGTCAAAATTCCAAGTTTATTTTGTCTCCGAGAACTAGGCATCAAAATTTTCACAGGTATTAAAGCAGCATTGATTTTCGCATAAGAATTGCTGAGCACAATTAATAATTTCGGAAACACGTGGGACGTAGTGAGATGATCTGGATTACTCACATTGATGATATATTGTGTTTTCTGGGATCCAGTTCATTAATAGACATTTGTGTACTCAAGACACAACAGTGGAATAGAATTAGAGGCAGGACTGAACCAGAATACATGGACACCTGACAAGCGAAAAGAAGTATTTTGTGTTAACATTAAATGAATGCAGTTTATTATGACATTATATCGAAAAGCGAGCGGTGCACGACTTGATTAAATGGTGATTAAAGGTTAACAGTGGTTCCCAGCATTATCTGTAAGTTCGTCCTAACAAATGTTGTGTACGAAAACTGCTGTAATTCAACCAAGCAATTCTGCACAGCTGAATTGTAATTTTGTACAAGCGTAATACACACAAACATACACACACATATACACATACACACGCACACCTCCACTGTGCTGTAATGGTTTATAATATCGGTGTTTATGTGAGTAAGCAGTCTTGTGTAGTTAAAATCCTAAAGTCCTTCAAAATTCTGTTCCTAACTGTACAGCGGTGCCTGAGGAAATCTTTAACATTACAAATATGTGGATGTTGTCGTAAGTAGATACAAGGTGTAAAATCATGTAAGAATATGCTCATTACTTGCCATCAATTTGACATACTAATTAATTAAGTGGTTAGAAAAGGTTTTTATCCGCATATCAGAAATGCATTGATGAACGTTTAGTGTATAGTGGACACATCACAGCTAGCAGTTCCTCATTAAAGGTGTATAGTGGACACATCACAGTTAGCCAGTTACTGACTAAATGTAGGCATAATAGACACAGCGCAGTTAGCCAGTTACTAAGTAAAGATTCATATTGGACCCAGCGCCTCTAGCCAGTTACTGACTAACGGTGCATAATGGACGCAGTCCAACTAGCCAGTTAATAATTAAAGATGCATAATGGCCACAGCATATGTTAGTTCCGCACTAAAGGATGCATAATGGACACAATACATCATTATAGTTTCTCATTAAATGTGTATAATGGACACAGCACATCATTATAGTTTCTCATTAAATGTGTATAATGGACACAGCACATCATTATAGTTTCTCATCAAAGGTGTATAATGGACACAACACAACATGATTGTTCCTGATTCAAGTACGTGATGAGGGGAGGGTACGTGATATGCACAACACAATTAGTCCCTTCCTAGTTAAAGGTACATAATGAACTGAGCAGAACAAAGAATACAACAAAGAATTAGCCTCAGACAAATACATCATTGAGAAGAGTCAAAAGTATCATTTTCAGAAAATTTACATTTTAAAAAGTGATCTCTCAGTATAAATAAAGCGTGGTTGTCATGAAATGTGGATTTCATTTCTCTATAATTATAAAATGTAAACTACCTAATGAATTATAATTATTATCTGAATGGTGTAACTTGTAAATGCCCAGTATAAACTTATAGGTACAAAGTATGTGTTAAAGGTGTTGAGTGGAATAGATATACGCTTGATGTTTTGCCCTGCAGTCATAAGATGGCATTGTAGATGTGAACAGAAAGTAATCACAATAGATAGAGTTAGTGTGTCTACGTGTGTCCTGCTGTCCGTCAAGTTGCATGAAGTGTGTGCGAAAAATTACTAAATTTAATTGGTGGATGAGTAAGGTCCAAGGGAAAATGAACGGGGGTCGAAATAACATGTGTTTCTACAGAACCGAAGTCTGGCACTAGATGCAAGATTTGACTGAAGGAAAATCTGTTGCGGAGTCCTTCCACGGGCTAGTAAAAGTACGAACATTAATTTTACTGAACCCTTTTCGAAGGTAAACTGAATGTATGTGAGTGAATGAAATTAATGATTTAAATTTGTATTCTTTATGTTAATTATATAAGCAGAATCAGATGTTGTAATGCAGTAGTATTTTAATAGCAATTTTTATTTTAGAGATCGGTGAACGTATTTAAGATAAAACGAGAACAATTAGGGCCAGCCATCATTCTGTTTTTTCAAGGTTTCAGTGTACGACACTGGGTTGTGAGACCTGTAACACTGCAATCATGGCGATGTGTTATTGTCTGAACCGTGTAGCAATTTGAAAGCATACATTTGGGCGTGCGCGTGTTTCAGCCAGTGGCTATCGGCGTAATGTAGAGCATGATCAAGCAGCCATAAGGTTTGAGTCCCCAGGAAGAGAGTGAACAGTGGCCCTATCTTCCTAAAATGCTTATAAAGTAACTAGAAACTTGGACAATGAATCTAGGACAGTCATTCATTTTATTCTTTACTTTAAATTTTAAATTGCTAGTTGTTAGCCACTTTTACTCGTCTTTTTTTAGTGCATTGTTGCTACTTGTAACTGTAGAGTCTCTTTACATAGTGTTAGTGCTTTGTTGTTACTTGTAACTGTAGTCTCCCTTACATAGTGTTATGCATTGTCAATTATAGATGTGGTGTAGTGTTTTGTTGCGTTAGCATCATTGCTATGTAATGTTTGTTTTCTTTAAGTCGCAATGTATCTGTTGGAGGTGAGGGGGGAGCCAAAATTAATCGCAAAATATACCAGCCGTCACCCTATAAATAACATATCGGATGTCTGTATATGCACTTGTTGGTGGGTTAGTGTGCAGCCCGAAGTGTATTTAATCGCATAAATATGACACCCAGACATCTTCCGGTATGATCGATAGTGTGAATGAGCATGTCACTGTTGGACTGAAAACCCAGAGCACTGCTGACTTTGAAATCACCCGATTACTTATCAAACCCAGCAAATGGCCGTGTTAGGAGACGTCATTTGAAGCCATTACTGAAAGTAAAGCAGTTTTCACATTAGCTAAGTGCTATTTATATTTCTCGTTCGGGTATTTCATCTGCATTGGATTGCAGCAATATTTCATTATACAAATTTATCTATTAGCTGTTATATATGAAATACTCTGCAGATATTAAATCGCAACAAAACAAAGTGGAAACGTACGCAAGCAATGGTTTTCTTAATAGTTCGATTCTTTTAAAATTAAGTTGTATAGTTTAATTTGTAAAATTTTACATTTCTTTTACCTGCGAGCAGTACTAAAAGAAAATGCAATATATAGAGAGAGAACTACCTTAAAGCTCGTTGGAGATATTTCGAGTTCGAGGTACATCGGAGCACCTTGACTTACGCTTGTTGAACCTCTCGAAACCCGAAATACGAATCGAAATATATAGCCTCCGAGTCCTCGATTCGTTAGTCTCTAGTTTTGCTACTTTAAAACTATATTTCTCCTGTCAGGCTATTTACTTTCTGTTTTCTTTCGTTATCTTTAAATATTTTTGTTGTGTCACTTAATAAAATGATTTTGTGTGTAGAGAGCCTGCAGATTATATATACAATGCTACCGGACAATAACAACATCCTTACCCTGAGTCTACTGCTCACTCAACAGATTAATTTCTTCTTTCACCCTTCTCCATTGCGGATTTCACTTCCAAAAATAAACTTTATATGACATTTTTAAATCATACATATCACAAATAACATCTCTTTTAAAAATTATAGATCAAAATATGAAAATGTATATAAAATATGTGGGAGAATTTCACCTCATATGACACTTTGATGGTTGATTGTTCTTGAAGTGTGAGTGAGACTATTTATGTTGCCACATAGTTTGGGCACTTCAGACCTTAAGTCAGATAATTTATGCAAATGACCCCACACACACCACAACACACACAGCAGGAAGCCTTTCGCTAATATGTACATTTACTGGAAACCGGATCTGAACAAATTTGATGCACACTGAGGCAATGTGATCTCATTTCCGGTACATACATACAGTAAGAAATCATCATCATCTTGAGTCGATATTTGTGTGTTGTGTCGAGATCTCCTCTGCATGGATTTATGTCGGGGTGACTTTTGTCAACGTATCTAAGGTTTGTGTTTTGTTCCTCCTCCACTACTTCTTCTTGCTCTGTATTTGTGTTCCATTAACAGTTTATATCTCTCCCTGCTATTAATAGTAAAATAAATTGTATATTTACGATGCATCGTGCATGCATTTGAGTCGTCATCACGGTTTTTTTTTTTGCTTACAAATTTACTTTATCTGTGGGCATTAATCCCATGCTTGTCCATTGTTTTCGTATCTTAGCTTGCAAATTGACTACATGCATAATTTATATATTAATGTAAATATGAGTTTAAGTGTTTGTGTACTACAAATGGTATTCAACAGGTAACGCTAAATTTCTATGATGTCTTGTGTAATTATACCAGTCTGTAAGTACGATACAAATGATGTCGTGTGTAATTATACCAGTCTGTAAGTACGATACAAATGATGTCGTGTGTAATTATACCAGTCTGTAAGTACGATACAAATGATGTCGTGTGTAATTATACCAGTCTGTAAGTACGATACAAATGAAAATTATCGGTCCATATATCGTGCGAGGTCCTTGTGTGAATGTGTTAGTGTGTGTCCAGTTATAAAACTATTTTTAGTAGTAGTTATAACTAAATCAGGAGAAGGTATTGTGTCAGTATGTATTCGTGTGATGTAATTGGGGGGGGGCAGTATGGGTGGATTAGGGTGTGGGTGTGTGTCAGAATTGGTGGACTTATATATAGACTTTAATATAATTAAATATTATTCATTAGATCCAGTGATGCTAATGTTTGTGATGTACAAGAGTGGTAGGTTCGCTTGCAAATATATTTTCTCTAGCTTCTCATTTGATGCAATGCCATTATATTTATCTCCGTCTAGCAACCATCCATCCTTCCATCTACTATGCTAGGCGAACGAACAAATAAATTAATGGGTTGATGGATTGACAGACAGGGAGTGTGAGCAAGCAGACTGACTGACAGAAGGTAGATAGATAGATAGATAGATAGATAGATAGATAGATAGATAGATAGATGGATGGATGGATGGATGGATGGATGGATAGATAGATAGATAGATAGATAGATAGATAGATAGATAGATAGATAGATAGATAGATAGATAGATAGATAGATAGATAGATAGATAGATAGATAGATAGATAGATAGATAGGTAGATAGATAGATAATAGACAGATATTTAGATAGATAGACATGTTTACTCCCAGAAGATTTCCTCTTTCGGTTTTCCAATTCATACATACACTGCGATCATTTTGCTTAGCGGAAGTAACGCGCAGATTGTCTACATCCGACTCAAGTGTAGGCCTATAGCGTTTGTGTTGCAAAGGATGTTTAAGGACACCAACACAGTGTGTAAGGCAAGTTTACACATTCTTTAATATTTCAAAATCTAATGTATGACGGTATTGATCTGTTTGTAATTGACTTCTAGTAATTGTTTAAACGTCCTCTTTCTTTTTTTAAAGGAAAATTGTTGTATTTACCATGAGATTGACTTCATCATTACGCTGTTTGTTTACAGAAAAGGTCAAGGTTCATGCAATCACAACATGAAATGATATCTTACAATTTGCTTTCCCAGTAACCAGTCCACTTTCTTGGTCTGTATTACCCAGTCACTTTCATCACATTATCCACCTACCCACCCGCTGAAGTAAGTTACCAGGAAGTCGCTATGGTAATCAACAAAAACGCAAAATATGAAGAGTTATACACCCGTTTAGTGGACTTTCTATAATCAGATTTTGACCTAATTGTCATCCATAATACGTCCATGAGGTGTGAGTCAGCACTCGTCGTATCGCTACAGATTGACTTACACAGTCTTTGCCTCGCGTGTTCTTTCTCTAATCACTACGTATTTCAGTGTTCCTCCTCTCATTCCTGATGACTCCAGGTTCATCTTTCAAATACAAGAATATCTTCTCTTTTTCTAAACCAGCATCGGTATCTCCACAATCATGAGACAGTAGGTAACAGAAACTACCTTTTACTTTCACTAGTTAGTTTTATTTTTTAAGTATTCCGTTCATCTATAGCTAATAGCAACCTGAATGAGGCGATCTGATTGACTGCTTGACTTATTTCCGCTTAACGTTCGGTTCCAACTTCTCATTTTTTTCGGACAGATGTTGAGGTGATCCCTGCGAGGAAAATCAGTTAGCACCCCATGACAGAATGGCAAGCGGGAAAATGAACGTTCTTTTGACTGGATCCATGACGACATTCCTGCTCATCGTTGTAGGACTGCAAGAGGTGTGTCCACTACCAACCCCACTAGCAGAGTCATTGTCTAATGTTTCTCTTATGTCATCTAGCACCTCGTTACACAACACCAACTCAAACATAGCGACAATTCCTGAAGGTAAGGTATGACATTGTAGCTCTGAACAGACATTTTTTTTTGGATGAATACAACTTTCCCTTCTTTTCTTTTATTATGTTCAGGTGTATTTTATATTTAGGTTACATGTTAGCGTCTTTGGGGTTTTCTTTGTTTGTGTTTCCTTATTCTTGTAATGCTGTAAGCCGTGTTTTGCAAGAAAAGTTAATGGACACTTGTCTTTTATTACATTAGATATTAAATTTTAAATCCAATTTGGCGAAAGTTTTATACTCTTAAAAATAAATCTCTGACAATCGCACCATTGAAACAAGCAATGTTGTTTTGAAAATCCCATAAAAATATTTTTATTAGAAGTAGCAAAGATAGTACAAATAGAATAGTTTTCGTTATGGTTGTTGTTGTTAGTAGTAGTAAAAGAAGTAGTAATATTACACATACAAATAACTATTTGAAGTCTGGGTCAAAATGTGTACTGTGTGAGAAAAAGTAAAGAATTGAAACATATTTAACTGTGTTTCTATTGTCGTACAGTAATTTAATAATTCATTGTCTCGTCACTTTGAAGAAGACAAATACTCTCCAGTTCGCCCTATCATACAATTCTGTCGTATTAAATATATTAACTGATACGTGCAAAGATAGGAAGTGGTAGAGCTTTGTGCACATCTGTAAACTCAAGCAATGTGAGATAATATTTTATTTTACACACACACACACACACACACACACACAAACACCGTCTTGCCGAATACATTAAAATGCATTTGCTAGCATGACCTTATTTTACCAATCACACTGCTGTGTTTGCATAAAACCTTCAGAGCTTTATTATACAGTTTATTTTTTTTTAAGTCTAAATTAGCTGGCTATTTTATCACTTATATATAAATAACATTTTTCAAACACTGGATGTGAATGCAAATGTCGCATGACATCATTTGCTATTTTTAGCACTGAACTCGAACCAATCAGTGCATTACGCAGGGGGATTCAGAACCAGTAACTGTACTCTGGCTCCAGTGACACCCGTGCGTGACAAACTGGAGGAATTTCTGGCGCAGAACGCCAAGCTCGTGAAGATCAACATACGTCTGAAAGACTACCCCGTCGACTTCCTCAACGCTCGCCTAAAGGGCGTTTTCATGCCCTACCACTGGACCCGATCCTCGGGGTGCCAGGGGCGCAGCCTGCTGATTCTGGAAGACAACTATGATTTCATGTCCCTGTTCATCCTCAGCTTGGGAGTGTTCGACATGAGTGTCGAGCTGGCCGACTCCCCGAGCGGCTGCTTGAAGTCACTGAGTGCAGAAGATACAGCGACCGCCATCAGGGAGTTACTGCTGAACGACTTCAAGAACCGAGATGTAGAACAAGACGCGGGTCATCAAGTGCAGAAAGAAATCTGTAATAAGTACGTTAAGGACAATAAAGGGTGAGTAATCGACTGCAGAAACAAATCTAAGTTCGGTAAAGGCTATAAAGAATGAATTAAATTGTATTTTTAAATATAATTTTATGAGCGGTTCCGTTTCTGTTTTCCTTCAGAAGTCGCCTAATAAAGCCGCAAAATATATTTGTAATATAGTGTAGATGTGTTTAAATTCTATAGTAATCTCGTAGAAAGATATTTAAATTAACAATGGTATATTATGATAGAGCACAGTAAAATCATGTAAGGTTTCAAGACCAATTAGGTATGTAGTTTCGGATGGCAAACTGTTCATTTCGCATCTCTGCATCAAATCAAGCACCCCCACATTAGTGACATAAGAAGCTTATAAAAAACTCAATACACTGTAAACTCAACACGGTTTACTTCATAAAGCGTTGTCAGATATTGCCTCACTAACTCATTCCAAATATCTTTCTCAGATATTTATTTCCATACATATATAAAGTGTCATATTATTTCCTGCGCACACAAAATTTACTATTAGAATTACTTTCAAATTTCTCTATCCGATAGATAGATAGATAGATAGATAGATAGATAGATAGATAGATAGATAGATAGATAGATAGATAGATAGATAGATAGATAGATAGATAGATAGATGGATGGATGGATGGATGGATGGATGGATGGATGGATGGACGGACGGATGGTTGGATGGAAAGATAACTATCAAATTTTTTATTTCATAATTTCATTAAATAAAAGCGTAAGATAAAGACGGTCCTCTCTCTTACTCTAAAGTCAATTGATAGTTTCATTTATGGTTAATATAATGATTTAATGTTTGTATTTAACGTTAGAATAAAGATTAATTTTAGTATAGATATAAATAGAAACTAATATAATTAAACCTATAAAATTACATATTTTACATTCTTCGCTATAATGGGGCGGAACTCTTCATGCCATCAAGAGTTATCTGCAGTAACCGACACTTACATAGGATGTATAAACCTTAACACTGAACCATTCTTCTCGTAACACTGACCAATCATTTCATTTCAAACAGCAGAAAAATACAGCAACGTTTCTATAAAAATCTACATGTAAACTCGTATTGAAGTTCTATAGAATAACTCCTTTCATTTGCACTTATGAGCAGGTTACCGCTTGGGTCATAGTTGAAGCAAAACGTTATTCATAGGGAGATTCTAATTTAAACCTTCGAAGATCAAACACCATATGTTGAACTTGAGACTAATAATCATCGGAGAAAATAAATAGTTTTCAAGCGATATAATGTATGTATTCCGCACATATGCATCAACGACAGGCGTGTTTGATGTCTATAATTACATCACTAAGGGATGGAAATTAAAGAATTAATTCCTTTTAGATTGTAAATCGAATCTCTGAATTTTTAAAAAATTGTTTATATCATTTATTCGCCTGCATCAAATTTTCTAGAGTGCTTATCACACAAAAATAATAGTAGTAGGCGATAAACTTTCTTTCATTCTCAATTTCTTGTTATTCCCATTTTTTATTCAAGTGAAATCGACCTTATGCCTCCCATTCAAAGTAATCAATTCTTTAAACCATATGGTGCAAATGTTCCTTAATAATCTATGTCTATTATAAATCAGTTACATCATAATTATAATATGCATTATTTATTTCTATTGTATTAATTAATATTTTTTATGTACTTGCTTAAACCATTTTCCATAATTATTTTTTAAAAGAATTTTTAATGTTATTCCGCTCTTTTTGTCACTAACGCCAGGTATGCACAGTTTATGTACACCTGCTGTCACGTGACTCCAGATGACTACCTTAGATGCGAAGACACGTCATCAGATGTGTGGCTGGACGTTCTGTTCGTGTTTGTTTGGGTCACCAAGGTCATTGTGCTGCTCTACAGCCCACTCTTTATTCCGGATTCCTTCTATCTCTCAAAATTTGCCTTCACTCAGTACACGTACTTCATTCCTGAGACGTCCACATTCGCTCGACCCCGTGTGGTGTTCACAAGAAGTCCAGACAAATACTTCAAAAGGTCTGAGGACAAAAGCAAGGTAATAATCAGGAGCACGTCTATTTATTATGTTGATAATTGACTGGGCGTGCTTTGGATACACAACCTTTCATCGGAGGTCTGGGGAATGGTCTCAGATTGATTCTGTAATCAACAGAAGGAGATGGGGATAGGGATGGGGAAATGGATGGGGATGGGGAAGGGGATGGGGATGTTCATTGATTAACGAGAATATTTAGGTTAAAAAATGCACCTGTATTATATTTATGGTAATATAAACTTTCCTAATTTCATACAATAAAAAAATGTGTATGGTAACATATAATTCCTTATTTCCGTGAACTAGGAAATATATATGTACTGCACGAAAAAACTATTTGCGTTATGATTTTGTTACTTTTCTCAATCTGTAGAGATGATTACGGCCTTATCGTTCATCGTTTACTAAATATTTTTTTTTATGTTGAGAATCAGAGCATATCACAACCACAACAAAATACTGGATATTCAAAAAGAAACGCAACCAATTGATAGTATATATGAGTAAATTACATAAGTGTTGACTATGTTAACAATCATGCTGTGTTTAATAAATATAGCGAATGGATCATGTTATCCAAACACATTTCCCAACGTTGGATTTGATATTTCAATAATCATTATATCATCATAATTCCAATAATACGTGCATACATTATAAATGGGTTGGATTTGATTAAACATTCATGTATTATTGTTAATGAGACAAATAATTATCAGCGTGATAAACTGCGCACTGTTTGATGACTAATTTGATGTTGTGGTTTGTTGGTTCGTCTTAATTAGGTTGTGCTGATGAGTTCTCTAAAGAAAATGGAAGGCTTCAGGCAAGAAATTCAGCGGGCTACACTCTTACTTGATCGAGTCTACGAGCTAAATATTGAAGGCAAGGCCATCATGAAGGTTCTGCCGAGGCAACTTCTAGACGAAAACAACGTGCCAGTGGGGTTGCAGAAACTGCTAGCCAACAACTTCCTGCGATGCCGCATACGTCACACTTCATCGCTGAAAACGTGCTGCAACACGCCGGTGTTCGGCCGCTCAGTAAAGCTGTGCCGCTTCACTTGGTACAAGTTCGCCCAATGGCTGGCGAGGTTAATAATTATGGTTATGCTTATCCTCCCTTGGGTTGTTCGCGTGTGGATGTTCTACGCATACGAAGCTGAGTCGGAAAGAGAGAAACAGAAGATCGCTAAAGAATTGAACCTCAAAACGCACTTCAGTGGAACGTTCGCAACCTATCTGACCCCATTTCACGGTATTTTCATTTTTATTTATTCAATAATGGCCTTGGACATTTTGCTGTACGGTGTTTTATCTGAAGCCATGGTTGGAAAACTGAAGTTAGTTTTCTGGTCTTGCCTACGAAACATGCGTAAGCGTTCTTACAGTGCACTGTGTCAGCACACTGTGAAACGATTGGTGCGGCCACTGGAAAATCCAGGAATTTTAAATTGTCTATTTTTTGTGCCCTACATCTGCATTTCTCTGGTCTTCATTACCCCGATGGCGATCTTCTACTTGCTGCCTGCATTCAATCTCAGTGGGCATCTTATTTTACACTTCGTCCGCTACATTTACAAGGGCAAGGTAATCACACATTTTTATTATCTCCCATTTAAATCAGTCATGCCTCTTTGACTATAAGTCATACGCATATTCTTTCCACATTGCACGTCACTCCTGAATGTCGTCTTTAATCATTATTAGTCTATCACAAATAGTTATCGCATATTAGATATAGTTTTCTCGCATTATTTATCAATCACATGATTTTCATCACATTTTAAGTAATGATGATGATGATGATGATGATGATGATGATAATAATAATAATAATAACGGTGTGTTAGTAGTGATGCAATGATTGTGATGATGATGATGATGACGATCAATTAATTAACTGTAAATGCCTAAGTGAAATACAATTAACACACTAATCAATAATTTTCAAAATAATTTTATTCAATATTTATATTCATAATTATTTCCTTACTTTTACTCAGGCTCTTGATAATGAATACACACCTTCAGCAGAAACAGAGGTGAGGGTCGTTATTGAAGAGAAGACAACTGTGAGAAAGACTTGTGATGTGTGGCTAGAGTTCTTCATCGTCATCATATCTTTTATATCGTTCTGGTCAATCGCCTTCTTTTTCATGGAAGTGACCTCTTTCTTTGTGGAGATGGCCATGTACACACTCATGGGAATTATCGTGAACGAGTCCACTTTGCGGTATGTCACGGGTGAGTGAATGCATAGCGTTACTAAATGGTCGGTCCATGTGAATGAGAGGTTTTTTTTAATTCTTCCATTGTACATTACGCAATATTGTGAAAAATTTCTTACAATTATGTGCCATGGACAAGTGTTTTGGACAATATTTTTAAAGAATAATTTTATTATTTCTTACTCTGAAACAATAACAATTCCTGTGAATACAAATGCTGAAATATTAGATGAAAATGATTTATGTAATTCTGGCTAGTCACATGTTTTTAATATAAAGTTAAACTATACGTGTACTTAAAAGTTCGCCTGTCGAGTTTACAAAAATAATCATTTCGTTTTCGAACTTTAGTTTAAATTACTAAGCTGTCCACATTTTTTTGTGTGTTTATCTAATTGTCTTACATACTTTGAACATTCCTGCTTACTCTTTGATAGTATTCAGAATTGTCTACCTTTTACACTCGCAACTTTTTAATCACGTCCTTTGAAGCCGAAACCCTATTCCAATGAAGTAAAATTGTGGTCAAACATTCATATTTTGCATATGACACATCACGTGCTTTTGCAAATAAAATTAACATTTAAAACATTGAACTATTAACTTCTTGTAGTGCTGTTCCTGGTGGTTATGTATGGAAGATCGACGTTAAACGACGTGTACAACACGTACCTGACGTACCACAAGATGCTGCATGGGATGCTGCTGGAGATGGCGCCAGAAGACATCAACGCGCTGTCTCTGAAAACTATTGACGTGCAACAAAACACCATCTTGCGAGTGCAAGGCGACAAGGCGCCTGTTACAACCAAACCGGATCTGAAGTAAGTCCTTTATGATGTCTGTACTTTAATACTAATGGGGTGTTTTGAGGCAGCAATGATCTAATTGATTAATTTACTATTTATGGCAATATTAATGGGGTGTTTTTAGGCAGACTACATCTAAGTGATTAATTTACTACTGTATTTAATACTAATGGGGTGTTTTAGGCAGTGTATATCTAAGTGACTCATTTACTAATTATGGCAATAAACCCCAAACAACAGAGTCTTGGAAAGTGTTGAAGATATCCTCAGTGAATTCATGTTCAGTAACATTATAAATTGGCAAAGAATTTCTATAAAGCATTCAACCCGCTTTAGCAGAATACACACAGGACACGGATTTATAAGTCATGAAATGCCCTAATAATAATACCTATAAATAAACTAGTTCAGTTTCGGTCAAATAAAATTACAAATAATCATTAGGCTTTACATTTTCATGAGAGTATCATGAGTGAGTTGCCTTCCCTTCGTGTAAATCGGAGATTCCGAAACACATTTTCTTTTGAAATCACTGCATGTAGTAAATGTTATATGTGCAAAATACCTTAGTGAACATTTAATTTGGAAGCAGCTTTACAGACAAGCAGAGTTATTTTCTAATATTTTCAATGGAGAACGCATGAACTGCTTTTCACATTACTTGCTCCAGTCTTTTCAAGACTACAAATAAATACACGAAAACGAATTATCGATTTCTTTCCTCTTAGATAATGACGCCGCCCAATGGACCATGACTTATCTATAAAAGATTTTTCCGCTACAAATATAAATTATCTTTGCACATATGATTGAACTTTATGTTTGTTTTTAATTAAACAGCAGTGTGTTTAGCACTCTGGATTAATATCTGTATCTTCATTTTAAAGTAAATATATTCAATTAAATATGTGTTTGTGTGTGTGAGTGCTCGTCTGTTATTACTCTCTAAAGTAAAATAGTTGCATTTTATGCAGTAGCAAACTTTGCCTGTTTTGCGTCAACAATAAGATGAGTTTTTCATTGTATATTATTACCTGCCATTATTATAGCATCTTACCAAACAGATAAAAAAACCGAGTACATATTCCAGTATTCCAGTTAATATGTGCGGCTGGTACCTACCTTAAGTTTCTGGTCATTATATATTTTGACGCATTGTACCTGCAAATATTCTTATCAGTTGCATGAATGTTTTAAAAGTCTGTATTACATTATATTAAAAAATAATTACAATTTAAAACAAAATTAAACCATGTTAAATTTTATAACAGTTGTTCAAAATGTAAGCTGAGATAAACCATGTTAAAGGTTATGACGATTACCCAAATTTTGAGCTGAGATGATATTAATATAAGACTTTCACGACAGAGTTGTTTTCTACGTGATGACATCTTTCATGAGGGGTTGATATTTAAGTACTTCATAACATATTATCATATTGTGAGGATGACGTGATGACATCTTTCATGAGGGGTTGATGTTTAAGTACTTCATAACATATTATCATATTGTGAGGATGACGTGATGACATCTTTCATGAGGGGTTGATGTTTAAGTACTTCATAACATATTATCATATTGTGAGGATGACGTGATGACATCTTTCATGAGGGGTTGATATTTAAGTACTTCATAACATATTATCATATTGTGAGAATGACGTAATGACAGCTTGTCTCACACTGTGAGGATGACTTTTAATTAAGTGCTTGATAACATCACATTATCAATGTGAGAGTGTGACTGTGTCTTGTCTCGATTTGTCAGTCTGATAATAAAGTATATGATGACACCTTAATATCAGTTCTTGAGTCTGGTGACATGATTAAAAACAACTTCTGTGTCTCTGCGATAGGTTGACAGTGCAAGATGGCGAACTCTTCTGGAACACAACCAGCATGCTCCTCTTTATGAACAAAAAGGACACCCTCTTCACACCTGAATGGTTTTTCTACGATTCCATCAACTTGCAGTACGGCGGGGCACCCGGTCCCATTCATGCCAAGTTCGTGGAAGCCTGCTGGAGCTTCGGTAAAATCCTTCTCTTCCTGTTCTTCGTCTTCGTCGTCGTCATGGCATTTGGTGACGCGCACCGGATATCTTCCACCAATCAGCTTCTCGCTACGGTAGCCGGGGGCTTCATCCCCTTCATCTTCAGTTATGTATTCACGAGAGACAGCAGTGGGCCTTCCTTGGAGCCAGACAACATGCTGTTTAAAACTCACCTGCACTACCTGATAAATAATTATCGTCAGGTCTGGCCCGTCTACGACTTTTTCACTTTCACTCTTAATACGAAAACAAAGACGACTGGGAACTGCTGTACCAAGTCCCTAGAATCGTGGGGTTGCTGTTGTCGTCGGATTTCTCATTGGTTCAAGTGGCTGGTCTTTTTAGATGATCATAATGAAGAAAATGCGCAAGGCCTAAGTCATCACCGGAACAGAATGGCGCATCAAGATACAGTGGTCAGTAAACTCCATGACAAGACAGAGATTGCGCCCCTAGACGGGAAGGCGGAACCCATTAATGTAGACATCGAACCCAGTAATGCGAACACTGGACTGCTTATTTCAAGACACATGGATAGGATGGATCCAAAGTCCAGTGTCAAGGAATCAGAAGTGATAGAAGATCGCGATATGATTCCTTTAAAACTGATTGGTGACCATAGTATTGCCGGAGTTGAATCCGCATGCGAAATCTCAAAAGACCTAGACAAACAGAGTCTACAATCACACCACGCAGAGACAGAAGAACACCCTGATCCTTCAAGCATGTCTTTTAAACTAAGCATGGGTGATAACTTGAATCTTTATGGAATCGAAAGCAAAGCTGTCCTGCTGAATACTGCATTTAGTAAGGGCGAAATTCATAGTGCAGCCGAAAGCACACCACTCTGCGTGACGTTTGACGTCACATCAGCTAATAAAGTGACCTCTTTCAAAGAGAAGCGTTTTATTGAGCTTTCGGATGACATTTCAGGTGACCTTGACTTCATCATTGATGTAAATGAACTTCGAGTGGATACGAGAAGTGCGGCCGATAAGATCAAGACGGTGTAGTATTGATTAATCACGTGTTCTCTCGAAAGAAACTCCAGCGAAATATGGATTAAGATCAGTGTTCATTGTCATTATATATCACAAAATATATAAGAAAGATTCAAACAACAAAAATATGTGAAATTCACGAAATCAAATATGCTGTTATCTCGAGAAATGAGGTTTGAAACTGTTGCACACAAACCAATTTATTTTAAAAACATTTTCGTTGGCCATCTTCATCTACATAGTTCATACTGTTTATCTACTATACTTATTAATTTCTCTTTTTAGTGTTTACGTATCACAAGAGCAAAAGATATAAACTATAGCTGATGTTTTAAGTGAGCACAAAAATACTAAGCTTTGTAACACTACAGCTGACGTTTTAAGTGAAGACAACAAAAGTACACTTTGAAATACTTTAGTTTTAAGTGAAGACAACAGAAATACTAAACTTTGCAACACTACAGCTGACGTTCTAAGTGAAGACAACAAAAATACTAAACTTTGCAACACTACAGCTGACGTTCTAAGTGAAGACAACAAAAATACTAAACTTTGCAATACTACAGCCGACGTTTAAAGTGATGTCGTCCAAACTAAGCTTTATAACACCACAACTAATGTTTTATGTGAAGACAGCAAAACTAAACTTTATAACACCACAACTAATGTTTTAAGTGATGTCGTCCAAACTAAGTTTTATAACATCACAACTAAAGTTTTATGTGAAAACAGCAAAAAACTAAGTTTTATAACATCACAACTAAAGTTTTATGTGAAGACAGCAAAACTAAGCTTTATAACACCACAACTAATGTTTTATGTGGAGACAGCAAAACTAAGCTTTATAACATTTGTAAACGTTTATGAATAGGCACTCCAATCATAACTAAGCGAAGCGCTTTTCTTTCTGCTAAAAATGAAAGTTTACAGAGATTGAGAGTTGGGAATTGCAAAGTTAGGCCTGCTTTTTAAGTATGCTTCTTAGAACTTTGTCACCTTAACTCACGAAAAGCTTTTAACACTCCCTAGCTTGTGATGGTTTACGTCTTGGCCAAACAAGGAAATAAGAAAATAAGAGTTAATGACAATATTTATATTTAGTAGTAGTTATTATTGCTATTATAATTGCTATTGTTATTTTTAATCCAGAATAATGATTATATTCATTCTCTATACCATCATTCTAATTATAATTATTACCTTGATGTACTGGTATTACTATTAGTGGTAGTAGTAAATAGTATTAAGTTAAAACCAATATGCATTTTATAAATTATACGTGCAACTACAATTCAGAGATTATGTATAAAGACTGAGATTTATCATATACTTGCATTGCAATAGATATAGGTCTAAAAATAGTCTGAATCCTGAGTTGGATGACATCAATACGTATGTGAGTGAGTACTTGTAACTTTATTGGATTCGTGTAGCGTTTATTGTACAAATGAACGTCTATGGCACTGAACAAAACCTCAGGTCAATGTGAACTGCCAAAACGATTGCGTAAAGACTGCACAAACGATTGCTGTGCCAAGGTTTTCGTCCTTGCAGTATTATATATGTTCTATTTTACAGATCTCAAATGAATGCAATCGAACTTTGCTATAATGGACATATTACATGTTGAGTATATTACGTTCGTTACAATGGACTTTTATATTGCAATTAGAACGTTCGTTATAATGGACTTTTTTATATTACATATATTACGTTTGTTATAATGGACTTACCGCATGCTCTTAGCATTTAAATGAACGCGGTGCAACAACAGAAACACAACCTTGGTGGTTTATAGACCGTGTGCAATAATAGTGACTCATTCCATGATTAATGACATGCCATGATAATACACACTACAGTTGCAATAATAACTGTGACCATAATTACCCTAATACGTGCTGTAATTGCCACAATAACTCCTGCCATAACATTTGCTTATCCCTACTTGCTAATTCCAAACTTTTGGTATATTTTATTAAACAATGAATTTGGGTGTTGCATTTCTGAATGTTAGATACGTAATTCTATCTGCTGGTTTTAAAAATAAGCATATCACAGTGAGTTAAAGTCGAATAGTTTTTTTTTCTGCTTGAATTAGATATCATGTCATGCGCAGTTTGTTTAGCAAACACAAAGTTCTCACAGATATTAAAGCGGTATTGACATCATGTACAGCTTGCTGATCACAATTAATAATTTCGGAATCGCGTGTGACATAGTGAGAGAACCTGCTTTACTCACATTGATATATCGGCTTTTCTGGGATCCAGTTCAGTAATTAACATTAGTATGTGTTCTCAAGACGACAGGAGTGGAATAGAATTAGAGACAGGACTGAAGCAGTTGAAGTCCCAGTAAAATTCTTTTACACAGAGAGACACCTAACAAGCAAAATAAAAGTATCTTATTAACATTAAATGAATACAGTTTTTTATAACATACTTTAGAGACATGATCGGTGAATAACATCATTAATTAATGATTAAATATTTAAAGTGGTTTTCCAGTATTATCTGTAAACCCATGCTAAGAAATGTTGTGGTAGTTGTTGAAAGCGGTAAAGAGTTCTTTGGTGACTTCATTTATCGTTGGTATGCGTACGTGCGTATGTGCCTGTGTCTCCCATGTTGTACGATTGGTCCCATTATAATAAGTACTACTGTCTTTATGTTGGCTCAACTTCCGGTTTCTATTGTTAAGTTCTACAAGTGTTAACGACGAGCCTGTAGAGTCAGGCATTCAGCTTCTGACTGTACAATGTTCTTCTATGTTCCTTTCAATGAGTTATTACATTATTAGTACATATTAATGGTTTAGGATTATAGCTAAACTCCCATTGAAGAAATCGGAAATAAAATAAAATAATAATAAAATAAAATAATGATAAAATACAGAAGTGACGTTTCTGCTTATTTTAACCACGGATGCTCGGGCATAAATATTTCATTTTAATATTTATTTTTTCTAGTTCAGGCAAAATTTGTTACCGGATGTTCTGACCCTGACAATGACATTATAATAAAAGATGCTCACCATGTACATTTATTAAGGTTTAAGAACATGTTTCATTTTCTAGTTACACCCGATACGACAAACATCCAAAGAACTTGTTCGTTTTAATGTAACAATATTAACAATATTATATTCACTACGATGGATCCTAATACTTTTTACTGATGATTTTATCACAAATTCATGCTATTCTAATTATGATGGATTTACTATGTTTCAAATTCTTTTCATGATATCGCTAAATTGTGCAAGACCCATTCAGCAAGTCAGTTCCTGATTAAAGATATATACTTGGCACAGCGTAATAAGTCCCTTCTCAATTAAAGATACATGATAGGCACAGCACAGTAAATCCCTTCTTAATTAAAGGTGCATGAGGGGCGTAACACAAATCAGTCTTCGATTAAATGTATAAGGTGGGTACAGCACAAATCATTTCTTCATTAAAGGTATACAATGGGTACAGCACAAATCATTTCTTCATTAAAGGTATACAATGGGCACAGCGCAACGAATCAGTTCCTGATTAAATGTACGTGATTGGCTGGGTGGAAAGAAGTTGAGAAGAGACAAAAAGGGACATACTGCAAATTATTCTTACACTACTAGGAGCTATCCTAAACAAGACTGCCAAAAGAAGTGACATAGCCTGAAATGGCTTACAGAAAACTTCTTCATTGTTCCCGTTATCTGAAAGAATCACATTATTATGTTCATGATGACTACAACGACAATGATGAATGATGATGATGATGATGATGTTTTAACCATCTTCAGATAATTGGGGATTAATAAACAGATACGTGCTCACAACAACAACAGAATTTATCAGAAGTGCACGTTCTCTATGAACTCTTGGACTACAGAGAATTCTGATAAAACTCCCGAGACCAACGAATACAACCAATAAATTAACAGCATCATTTTCATAGAGATATTTTCTTTCTAAAGTGTTTACTCATTATAAATCAGGGCGGTCCAACTTATTCAAATCTGAGGATCACATAGACCAAAGATTTAAATTTCGCGGGCCTTTCATAATTAAATAAAATAATAATAACTAACTGGTAGAGTCAGGGCACGTCTTTACAGCATTATTGGCCCATGGGCAAAGCAATGCTTTTGAGGCCCTACCTGCTTATTTATTGACAACAAGTCACAACATACCTAGATTAGCAAAAGGCCCCTAAGCTCGTAAGACCCCGGGCAACTGCCCAGCGTGCCCAAGCGTACAATTAAAGAAATATTTTTTGTGTGAGCGAGGGACACAAAAGCAATTTTAGCCCGCGAGATTGCAGTTGAACCACGCTGTTGTAAATGAAGTGTGACGTGTATAATACTATGGATGAGCGTATCACTATTGAATCTAAAACCAGAGCCTTGCCAACTTTGAAATACCCGGTGAAATAACAAACCAAACAAATGGCGGTATTAGGAGTCGTAATCAGTTACGATTTGTGGCCGACGTGATGGGAATTATCAGATATAATAGAGTTCCTGCGGCTCTTTTCCAGATAAGCCCCGCCAAAAAGTTAACCCCCGCCACCCCCCAAAAAAAAATATATAAAAAAGAGGTTAGGGTTAGGGTTAGGTTTAGTGTTAGGGTTAGGGTTAGAGGCGGATAAGGAGTTGTTTTTATGGCGTGCGTTTAAATATTGAAATGTCTAGACATCAGAAATAGGTCAAGGTTGCGTGCGTGCATTAAATTGGAGCTAGCAAAAAGTGGCGGGGCTTAACTTTTCGCGCGAACACTTTTTGCATTAGTGGCGGGGCTTATCTGGAAAAGATCCGTTCCTGCTGTGTGCAAAGATATACATAGCAAGTAAAACAACTAATTCCTTAGATGGAATAGTGATTCTATGCAGTGTTGTTGATACTGTCCATTTAGAAGTGGCGACACACTGTGGACAAGAGCTTCAAATCAGGTCCACTTTGGCAGATGGCAGAACTTACTTTGTGACTGTTCAGAGCTTGAGTTCACCGATCGTAACTGAAATTCATGTGGGGAAGGTCTGCAATGAAGGTGAACTACAGAAACCAAATCTATCCTTAACATTAATGTATGCATTTACTGCTCTGTACAGATGACGTGTTTATGCCTATAGAGGTAGTGCTTATGTTGCAGAGCGCGCTACGTTCTCCTCATAGTAGACTTGTGTCAATGAGTGGAAGCATAAATCCTCCCTATCCTACACGGTATGAATGAATGAGTGAAGAAGTAGAAATTGCAGAAGAAGACAGCTCTCCAGAATGTCCAGACTTGAGCGCTGCGCTGGAGGTCGAAAAGGACCTTCTGTTAAAGGGCGTGTACTACTGCAGTCAATGGCTGGACAACACTACCTGTACATCAGGACTGTAACTTTTTTTTAGTCAGAGCAACGGACTTTGATTTAATCTCTAATGAAAATCGATTGTTTAGTTAAGTCTGAGACATTGTTCATTAACCTGTGCAACTAATTTTATTAATTGATGTTACTTTAACTTTGTAAATCTACTCTACTTGTTAAAATTATGTCTTCAATATTGATGTTTGTATTCAGTGGGAAAGACTGTGTTTAGGTGTTGACTTTAAGCCAATTTTTACACCACTCATTGAATTGACTAATTATTTAGAATACTTTAAGAGTCTCTTTCTTGAAATAGTTCACAATCTGACTGAAATGAATTCAAGGGTACAAGAGATCGGACGGGGCAAATGAAAGTAACAATATGTCTAATTGCTTTTACCAATAAATTTCCTGGTGTGTGAATTGACAGTGAGTTATCTCAGGATTTGTTAACTGGCATTTAGTTTTCTCTGGTTTCGTTAATTGACAAATTCCTTATCTGGGGGGTTGTTAATTGATAGTTCATCCCTTACAGATCAGTAATCAATATTCAGTGACGAGAGAAATTTAAGTTTTCAATTTTAATTTCTTACTGATAAATTTGTCTATTTCCAGCTGACTCTGAAGTGCTAATCCACAGTCATGTTTGAAAATGACGTCACCTGACTATCTCAACCGCGCATTTATGACAATTGTGTTAATAAATTCTCTCACCCCGTGTCTGTCTCTGTCCCTATCGTTATTTGTTGTTGTTCAATTTAACAGCCATTTGATTGATATTATTAACATATTTCATTTATTTTAACAGTCGTGTAATTGACATTATTATATATTTCAACCTAACTTTTCACTTTCAGTTTTCGTTTTGATTTCGCCATGGTAACTGTGACAATCACAGTGACATTAAACACGAGTGATAAGATTGCACCTGCCAACACTTCTACTCATAATGCTATATAGAGTGCAGTAGTCGATTTGTGGTACACTTGATTTGAGCTGTTCCAGCAATGCAAACAACACGACTGATAAAGAGTTCAAATAGAAAGCAACCAATACTACGTGACAATACAAATCGCTGTATTGGACAGAAAACAATATAAAGTGACAAGAGACAAAAGGCTAGTCAGAAACGTTTTTTTATTGCATCAACCTACTTAACTCATTTAATTGTTATTAATAAATATTTGTCCTGGAAAATCGTTGACTCTTGTTATCTGTATTTTGTGAAAGAGTTCTGAATATCCACAGATATTTCATTTTGTAAAATTTGTCAAATATAAACACTGTCCTAATTTTCAGACACTAGTGCATTTTTTTCTGAGTTGACTGAATAGATTAAACACTTTACAAAAATATTATTTCGCTGACTGGTTGTACATTTGTTAATAAAATGTTTTATGTAATGATTTTGTTTCCATCTGCTTGCACTGAATAAGGAAGATGATAGCAGGTAGAACTTCGCCTTGTAGATAACATGACCAAAATGTTGACCTAGTTCAGCAGTCCACACCCGTCTGGGTTCTGTTTTAAGGAGAACATATTTTTATTTTTACTTGGAACAGGCAACACCGTTTTGATCTTTCATGCGTATTGTATGATTGTATAAAGTGTGAAAGCTTTCACGCTTGAGCGATTAATTCCAGGTAGTTTGACCTCTCCGACTGTTCGAATTATTATTAAAAGCAGTGAGATATTATTTTCTAGTGATATATTTAATACTTTAAATAACGAAACACACATTTTTAATTAATGAATGTGGGTGGGGTTTTGTATAAAATCATATCATATATACTGTGTGTGACACCAACGCCACTTAGTTAATGAATATGATTTTATAATTAATTAATTAATTAACCAAAACTAATTATAAGTGATGAGAATATTAATTTATTTTATTACTGATCCTCCAATAGACACCACTCGTCTTTCACTTGGCGTATATGCGGGTGCTGTAAACGTTTTCTCTTTTCAACAACATTAAAGATAAACGGTCACACAATCATTCCGTAGGTGGAAATCTTACTAAAGGAAAAGACAAATCGTCTTTAATCTATATTTAGCGAGCCCTCATCCACCCAGTTTCGTATCCAAATTAAGATTATCAATATGCATGCATAAAAAGGTCAATAAATTTAACAATAAATTTATTATATATATATATGACAAAATTATTTCTATGTTTTATGCAGTCTATCTCAAAATACAATTCAGCAATAGAGTCAACACAAACACAGGGTAATTCTTATAAGTGAATGGAAATGGAGTTATTAGAGATAAGAGAGAATAGACTTTTACATGACCTTGTTTAGGTGTGGTCTCAACAATCTTTCGTGCCTTTTTGTAATGATGACACAAGTTATAGTTCAGTTCATTTTCTACTTGTTTCCGTTCTCACGTTGAAACAGATTTGCCGAATGTTCTCTTGAAGTCAACCTGGTCTTTCTCCACTGTGCCAGCTCATTCAAGCAGAACAGTAATTGTAGTAATTTCTAGTACTTCGCCCGTACTAAAATTTTTCTCGATACAGACAACATACTTTGCCATAGTACATTAAAAGAATGCAGTGTATCCCTTTACACTTACACACACCGCTGCAGAAGATTCCTGCTTCTGCAGCAAGTAAACTTTAGATCTCAGCCCATTGGCTGGTCTCATTCTCGTAAATCATAACCAATGTATAATAAAAAATACTCTCTGGTTTGTATTACATCAAAAAAATTCTAGCACATTCTCACCTCGAGTGTTTACTTCAACTCAGACATTTCTTAGAATGCCATCATAAGGAGTGCCCAAGGTCGGGTTACACTGACAATTTAACAATTTAAATTTTAAAATAGGGAGAGGCAAATTTACTCCGCCACACTGTGAATATTAATAAATATAAACTAGTGTGTGTTGTACGTTGACAACCATTAAGGATATCTCTTAGCGAAAATAGAAACTGAAATAACTGTTATTATTCACGATTGAATAAGCGAGAACTAGGTAAATGGATGTACCACAATGAGAGGGCATAGCCAATTCAACATTTCACTTTTACAAAATCCGGGCAGTGCAAATCAATGACCATGCAAGTATCTCATTATGCAAAGTTTGGTGTGTACATTTCACTTGGTGAGAAAAGTTCATTCAGTTATCTGAGGGCATTATTTCATATGAAACCCTTCTATTTCTGAACTAACAACACTTTGTCACTTTCCTTTCTCCTGTAATGTGTGTGTGCGTGTGAGCCGATCTATGTGCATTGCATAATCTCTTTTGTTGGGTGTTGTGGGTACTGTTTGACGTTTTACAGTAAGCTGGGAGGAAAGATAAGGGGTAGATCTGTATTTGTTCTTTATACATTTTTGTAGATTTTTACGAAAAATAACAGCATGCTTTTGTTTGAATTGTTCACAAGCAAACTGTTTTAATCGTCTTCAACTGGGCTCTTTATCACTAAACAGAGGGAGAGGTATATTTTGCACCTATTTACCCAAATCTATTGAAACGCATTCTCACAGTTAACGGTATAAACCTAAGTCGATACACAATAAGAGAAAGGGGGAAGGAAAGGAGAAAGAGAGGTAGAGAGGAAAAGGTGGGAATGGGGAAAGAAATATATCGGATTTTGAATATTAAATCTAAATTTATCAACAATCGAGACGCTTTCCTTGCCGAGGGCACTCGCGACCTACTTTGGCAGGCTAAAAGTCACTGACAAATCACGTGCTAATATTTCTTCGCTAGTATCCGTCTTTGCAAGCAGTCGTTTAAAAGAATACAACAGGTAAGCTTTTAGGCAGAAACAACGATAGCAGTAGTAGATCATTTTATGTCATAGTGCCACGAACATATTGCGAGTTTTCTCACTCGACAAAAGATTAGTATTTATAGGTATACTCGTCTGTCGTGACCCACCCTGGCATATCTTACGATCGTACTTTAGTCCACCCGGTTAGCGTCGAATGCATTTACATGTTGCAGTAGCCTTGCCACCATTAGGGTGAGTAAGAATTGGTTTAATCATATACTCGAAAATAGTTTGCCATTTTCCTAATTAGTGACTGTTTTAAAGTATGTAAGCAGAAATGCTTTACTGAAAATCGTGATGTCTGATAACTGCAATTATCACTAATTGTGCATTGTGTTCGTAATTAGTTATGATTTACCCACTATAACTATGTTCTGTTAGATAAAACAGCTAGTAATATCAATTATTTGTATAGCAGAAGCTTATATGGGGCATCTGCTCGTTAATTTCGCTTTTCAGAAGCGAATCCCAGTTAGTGTTATCAGGTCTGAAGGTAAGAAAGTTAAACTCTCTGTGTGAAACCTTTTAGAAACTGTGTTCTTAATAATAGTAACTGACTAGCACAGATCGGCACTCTGTGGTACCATGTGCACTCTAGGTCACTGAGACCTCGAGAGTCGTCGAGACTCCGTTACTCGCAGTCTCCAAGACTCTAATGTGCTTTAAGGCACTATCAATGCTGATGAGCTCAGCTGTTATGGACACACCCAACCAGCACCAGCCACTTCACGGTCCTACGAGACACACCTGTCACCAACCGGCTTCTCCACGAGAGCCAGATAAATTAGGCTTACGTCAGCAATCAAAGAACTCCGAGTCACACGGCAGTCAATTAATTAATTACCTTTTATTTAGTTTTCCCCTTATTTTCCATTTTAATGCTACACATTAACATCCTATCCTTTAAACAGTACTTGACTGTGTCATTCTCTCAGTAATTCAGTGGTAGTATGTGAACATAATGCTTTCGGGACTCGTTAATTAGCGATTCTCTTCTTTCCTGTCATTTCAATGACTCTGGTGGTTGATTGTTCTTGACGTGTGAGTGAGACTATATGTTGCCACATAGTTTGGGCAAATCAGACCATAAGTTCAGATAACTTATGCAATTGACCACACACACCACAACACACACAGCTTGAATGCTAACAAGAACATTTACTTGAAACCCGATCTCAATAACTTGAGTGCACACTGAGGCAATTCATTGTCGGTACATATACGATAGGCAATCATCGCCTTGAATTGATATTTTATGTTGTATCGATCTTGTTACGTTTCCAGTATTTCTTTATAGACCCTGCCTAGGATTTTTAAGGACTTTAAAAATGATAGTTTAAATTAATTCCTTCTCTCTATCCTACACAGACTGGTTGCCCAAATTATCATTCGACTAATTTAAAAATGCGTCTTGTAGTGCAGACAACAGATTTACAAACTGACAATTTGCGTACAAAAGCTGGCTTGGAGTCGTTAAATTCCTCTAAATTAATATGCATTCGTTACGTCATTCAGCTCAATCGCCCCCATCCAAACCATGTGTTAACATTAGGTCTAAAATGCATAAAATGTACTACAAAGAGGGTTTAACAATTAAAATAAGATTTAATAAGTTTTAACAATTAACAAGATAAATAATATACGAGCGCGAAGTCTAATTCCACTCA
The DNA here is from genome assembly GCA_028829895.1 of Sinotaia quadrata. NCBI lineage: Eukaryota > Metazoa > Mollusca > Gastropoda > Architaenioglossa > Viviparidae > Sinotaia > Sinotaia quadrata. The sequence continues at coordinate 87,636,190 of CM054178.1, forward strand.
GCAATTAAATAATGCTTGTTACAGTTCTTTGAGAAATCTGCCAAGAAATGTTCCCTGTGCTTTTTGGTCAATTCACTAGTACTCAGCTTTTGATTGATGCTGTGTGAGTTCCAAATCCAGTCCAGACCGGTCCACCTCACTTATCAACGTCGGCAATATGCACACTAGCATAGGTAAAACTGTCTCTCAGTCACCAAGCCGGATGAAGAATGTGATTGAAGACAAGGTTATGATGACCTGCGCGTCAACACAATGGCAGTAGGACGGTAATTGGAGAAGAACTCAACTCTAGGAGTTCTGAATTAGGCATCAAAATAGGCACTAGGCACTAGAGACTAGGAACCAGGAATAGGAACCAGGAGTAGGAACCAGGAGCCGACCTTTGCGAGAAGTCGAAATGTTATCTTCAGAGCAATAGCGTTGGTGTTCCTCTTATCAACTCACGAATGCGGCGGGTACAAGTACGATACGATGGTCGCTGTTTTCTTGATCGGAGTGACAATTATGGGTCTGTGTCACGTATTTATTAAAATGCATAAAGCGCGTCACGTGATGGGTCACGTGGTATGTAGTTGGTTTGAGAATCTAGACAATGGCCTAAAGTTACATAACATCCTGACCTCTTTGCTAGAAGCTTCTCAATACTGATGTATCATGGGAGAACTTTAACAAAGGAATTTCAAAATTTAATTTTTGAAAACAGCAAGTGGGTCAAGAAGTCATGACACAGATTTTTATCAGACTGTAACACCCCCTTGCTTTTGAGGCATTTATCTTACCAAAAGATGAAAATGCCTCCTACAAATTATGTATGATAAAATGTAAAAGTCCCAAAATGAAGAAAAAATTTACACAAAAAAAATTTTTCAACATTCCTAGAAATAAAGTAACGCGACGAAATATCAACTCTAGAATAACGGCGCTTCCATACTATATTTCATATTTACAGGAAAGAATTCGTAAAGTTCAGTTAATCAGTTAAACAACATTCTATCGGTGTCGGCCTTTGATGTTTCAAGCTCTACTCATGTAGTCTGCGCCCACATTCATAGATCCCTTGATGTAGTGAATGTTCACGTCATACTGGGTCAGAAATAAAGACCAACGCATCAACCTGTTGTTTTGGCCTGCCCTAAAAAGGCCAAAGGTTGGTGGTCACACTCAATGATGAAGGTTTTTCCGTACAAATAGTTCTCGAATTTTTTTATCGCCCAAACTATTGCAAGACATTCCTTTTCACTAGTGGTGTATTTCTGTTCAGCTGTGGTGAGTTTACGGCTTGCGTATGCAACTGGGTGTTTGATGTCATTATGTTCTTGTAATAACACCGATCCTAATCCCGTGTTGCTAGCATCAGTCCTTAACAAGAATGGTTTTGTCAAATCTGGCAGTTTAACAATTAAGTCTGAAATCAGTCTAGATTTCAATGTGTCAAAAGCATTTTGGCATGCATCTGTCCACACTACTTTTGTCGGCATATTTTTACGCGTCAAGTCAGTCAGAGGACTAGCGATGGCACTGAAATCTGGTATGAATTTTCTGTAGTAGTTTGCAAGACCAAGAAAACTTCTAACTTGTGTTTTAGTTAGCGGTTGTGAAGTGTCCTTAAGTTGTGCTATCTTAGCTTCACTTGGTGACATAGTTCCTTGACTCAAACGGTGTGCCAAGAAGTCTAAGGAGAATTGTGCGATTTTGCACTTCGTAGGGCGGGCAGTGAGATTGGCTTGCTTTAAACTGGCGAGCACGTCTCGTAAGAGTGTTAAATGCTCCTCCCATGTCTGGATGCCTAGAATTAAATCATCCATGAAGTTCTCAACTCCACGTCCATACAGTGGTTCTAACAGTGATCGCATCATTTTGGAAAAAATGCTTGGAGCGTTCGAGACTCCGAAAGGCATAACTTTCCATGTGTAGTTTCCTACGGGTGTAGTGAAAGCTAGTATGTGTCAATCTGTGTCCTTGACCTTGATTTGCCAAAAAACTGTGTGACAAATCTATTTTGGTATAGTAGTGAGCGTTAGCTAGCTTAGTGAATATTAAATCTGGATCTGGAAGAGGTTCAGCACAAAACTCTGTCACTTGATTGAGTTTGCGGTAGTCCACGCAAAAACGAAACGAGTTGTCACGTTTTTTAATCAACACGATGGGTGATCCGTAGGCACTGTCTGTCTTCTCTATCACCCCTAGATCTAACATAGTCTTAATCTCACGCCTAACGTCATCTATCTTAGCGTGTGGCAACGGATACGGTTTCAAACATATCGGTTTGTCGTCAGTCAGCTTTAGTGAAATTCTATCAAGTCTGTCAACCCTGATTTGTCTGTCAGTGTCGACGAGAACTCGTTTAGCAATTCATTCACTTCCTTCTTCTGTTGTTCCGTCAAGGCGTCATTCACCCTAACGTCTTTAACAGTTTCGTCTGTCTGTAAAGGACAGTTTGGTAAAGTACTGGTGATGCAATCAGTCTCCCCCTCGTCTTCCTCTGTCACGATAGTCGCTACGACAAAATCAGCTTGAGCGGTTTGATCCTCACAGCTTATGTACTTTTTGAGTAGGTTAACATGAAAGATCTTTTCTCTCTTCCCTGTTTGTACCTTATAGTTCAGTCCCCCTAACTTGGCGGTTACTACAAAGGGTCCTTTCCATTTCATCTGAAGTTTGTTATGTGCTTCAGGAAGCAACAATAACACTTTGTTATTAACTTCAAACTCTCTAGGTTTGGTGTTTCTATTGTAATACTCTGCCTGTTTAGACTGCGCTATTGTCAAGTTTTCCCGTGCTATTTTGCCTATAGTCTCCAGACGGTTTTGTAAGTCAGTGACATACTCATAAGTTGTCTTAACTTCTTCGTCAGTTTTGTCATCAGTCCACAGTGCCTTCAGAATCATCATCGGTCCGCGTACAGTACGTCCGTAAAGTAACTCGAATGGTGAAAATCCGGTAGAAGATTGTGGCACTTCCCTAAACGCAAATAGTAGGGCTGGAATGTATCTATCCCAATCTTTTGGTTTGTCAGTAGCGAGCTTTTTAAGTGCTGCTTTTAATGTCCCATTGTATTTTTCAATCAAACCATTCGCTTGAGGGTGGTAGGGTGTGCAAGTAAGGTGTTTGATGGAAAATAAGCGATTTACTTCCTTCATTACTTTGCTCACGAATTGGGTCCCCTGGTCTGTTAAAACCTCGGTAGGAATTCCAGCACGGCTCCAGATACTGAACAAAGCCTCCGCGACGGTCTCTGTCTCGATGTTTTTCAATGGTACAGCGTCGGCGAATCTCGTTGCGTAATCAATAGTGGTCAGCGCGTATCGATTACCTCTCGTTGATGTGGGGATTATCGGCCCAATCAAGTCCATTGCTATGCGTTTGTAGGGTTCACTGATCAGTTCAGGTTCTCCTAACGGTGTGGGTTTGATGGAATTTCTAGATTGTGTTCTCTGGCATGTGTCACAACTTAACACGAATCTACGGATATCGGCGAGGATGTCCGGCCAATAAAACTCACGTGTAATACGACTAGACGTTTTCTGGACACCCATGTGTGCACCAAAAAGACTCTCATGACCTAATCATAATATGTCACTATGCTTGGTTTGTGGAACGACCAATTGCTTCCGGAATTCATCTCCCACTCTCAAATAGCGGTACAATATACCCTTTTTCAGAATAATGCACGCTTTCCTATTCGAATTGTCAGTTTCGACGTCACTAACAGGTACAGCCTGCTTGCGTATTCTGTCTAGTGTGTCGTCTTCAACTTGTAGCAATTTTATTTTGCTAACTGTTGCTTCATCTACGGCTGGTGCGGCAGATATAGGCGTGGTTACAGATTTGCAATTACTAGTCGCTGCTCTGGTTACAGCGTTAACCAGTGGTGTGTCGGTTGAAGTTTGTTTTTTGCATGGCAATACGTACTTGCAACCAAGGATTACGTCATGCGGTGAATTTTCCATCACGGCCGCTCTGACTGTTCCTTCTACGAAGTCAGAAATTATAGAAATTTCTGCTACCGGTAAAGTGTCTCGTTCCCCGTTCGCGAAGGTAACTGAAATAGTTTCCCCTGTGTAATCGGCACGGTCAACTAGAGATGCGTTTACCATGGCGTCCAGTTCGCACCCTGTATCAAGCAAAGCGATTGTTTCATGTCCGTTTGCTTGTACTGGTGTACGGTTTGACTTCTCTGTTTTTGGTGTATGACTATCTACTGCATAGACTTTTGCTGTCTTTTTGTCAGGACAAGTTCTTGAAAAATGGCCACTATCACCACAAGTGTAGCAAGCAAGTGTCTTTTTATCTTTCTGCTTGTCAGACTTGGTTTTAGTGTCGGGTTTAGACGTTTTGTCATTGCTTTCGCTACGCGTCTTTCCGTCATTTTTCTCATCCTTCCGAGTCGGCGGTTCGTTTGATCGAGATTTGTTGTTCGCTTGTGCGTTCGAGAATTGAGAATGTGCATCATCAAAGCGATCGGCAGCGCGGCCTATTTCTTCTAGTGTGGATTTCTCCCTTACAGCTAAGTGAACCAGTAGATCTGGTTTGTATGACCCGAGTATATGGTCCTTTACCATTTCCTCCCTAAGTCCATTGTACGTCTGTGGAATTTCAGCTAAGTCCATCCACCGTTGGAATAAGTCAGTCACGTGCCTAATGTATTGTGCGTGCGTTTCTGAACTTGTTTTTGTGGCCTGCTTAAATTTACGGCGATATGTGTCTGCTGTGAGCCTGTAGCGTTTCAATAATGCAGCTTTGACGGTGTCGTAGTCATCTGACTCAGCATCACTAAGTTTATTGAATTCATCTTTAGCGCTACCCTGTAACAATCCCGATAAATTTATAGCCCAATGTTCGGCTGGAATGTTGGTTGCTTTAGCTAACTTTTCAAACGTTTTTAAATACGCGTCTATTTGATCTTTGTTCTCATCAAAAGGGACCATATTTAACCTTGGAATGAAATGTTCAGTTCTACTCTGGTTGTGTCCATCACTAGAATGTGAACTACCACTGCTTCTACGATCACGGTTACGGCTGGTAATTTCTAACTTCTTCACCTCCAATTCTAACCATTTCGTTTCAGCTTCTATCTGTTTCGCTTCGGTCTCAGCATTGGCTGCTATCCATTTTGCTTTGGTGTCAGCAGCTATGCGTTTCGCTTCTGTGTCGGCAGCTACGTGTTTCGCTTCGGTTTCAGCATCTAACTTTTTCGCTTCTGCTATCTTTTTCAACTCGCGATTAGCTGCGCGCTCCTCTCTTTCTATCTCTTGTCTCTCCTTTTCCGCTTTCTCTAGCTCAGCTCTAACGTAGCTTGTCAATTCGTCACCTTGGTACCCTAGCATGATACCTTTCTTTTTCAGATTTTCGAAAATCTGTTCTAGATCCATTTTACTGTCCTAGCGCATCTGGCTATAAATAAAATGTATCTCGTGATTTGTGTGTTCTAACCATCGGCGATAACTCTGCTTATCCCGCAATAACTTTTAGGCTACGACCTTACAAAAATTATTTGAATTCATTCAGAACACCTTCCGAAATAAATTACGCGTTAGTATCACACGTTTCACCTGCTTGTCACACTTTCGCTGTTCCAAGGCTTCCGTAATGTCACGGCTCCTACCATACAACATTACACATTATACTTAGCACCCTAAATATAATATTCCGAAGTCTGTTACTACCGGTAACTCTCCTAGCTGGCAGTATAACACGTCGACTTCTCACAATGAAATATTCAACATCACCATGCTAAATAATCATTATCAGTTAAATGTATCTAACACATCAATACATGTTAACTAAGTGTACATAATACCCTGCAAAAGAATACATGCACATCACAAAAGCAAGAATTCAATGATCAAAAATCAAAAGAACAATTGGCAATTTCTCTGGTGTCGTTTCTAAAGATATGATATGCCCTATGTATAAAAATGTTACAATTTAATACATATCAATCACGGATGAGCCCCCACTTGTTACGTTTCCAGTATTTCTTTATAGACCCTGCCTAGGATTTTTAAGGACTTTAAAAATGATAGTTTAAATTAATTCCTTCTCTCTATCCTACACAGACTGGTTGCCCAAATTATCATTCGACTAATTTAAAAATGCGTCTTGTAGTGCAGACAACAGATTTACAAACTGACAATTTGCGTACAAAAGCTGGCTTGGAGTCGTTAAATTCCTCTAAATTAATATGCATTCGTTACGTCATTCAGCTCAATTGCCCCCATCCAAACCATGTGTTAACATTAGGTCTAAAATGCATAAAATGTACTACAAAGAGGGTTTAACAATTAAAATAAGATTTAATAAGTTTTAACAATTAACAAGATAAATAATATACGAGCGCGAAGTCTAATTCCACTCAGCAATTAAATAATGCTTGTTACAGTTCTTTGAGAAATCTGCCAAGAAATGTTCCCTGTGCTTTTTGGTCAATTCACTAGTACTCAGCTTTTGATTGATGCTGTGTGAGTTCCAAATCCAGTCCAGACCGGTCCACCTCACTTATCAACGTCGGCAATATGCACACTAGCATAGGTAAAACTGTCTCTCAGTCACCAAGCCGGATGAAGAATGTGATTGAAGACAAGGTTATGATGACCTGCGCGTCAACACAATGGCAGTAGGATGGTAATTGGAGAAGAACTCAACTCTAGGAGTTCTGAATTAGGCATCAAAATAGGCACTAGGCACTAGAGACTAGGAATGAGGAATATGAACCAGGAGTAGGAACCAGGAGCCGACCTTTGCGAGAAGTCGAAATGTTATCTTCAGAGCAATAGCGTCGGTGTTCCTCTTATCGACTCACGAATGCGGCGGGTACAAGTACGATACGACGGTCGCCGTTTTCTGGATCGGAGTGACAATTATGGGTCTGTGTCACGTATTTATTAAAATGCATAAAGCGCGTCACGTGATGGGTCACGTGGTATGTAGTTGGTTCGAGAATCTAGACAATGGCCTAAAGTTACATAACATCCTGACCTCTTTGCTAGAAGCTTCTCGATACTGATGTATCATGGGAGAACTTTAACAAAGGAATTTCAAAATTTAATTTTTGAAAACAGCAAGTGGGTCAAGAAGTCATGACACAGATTTTTATCAGACTGTAACAGATCTCCTCTGCATGGACTTGTGTCGGGGTGCATCGTGTCAACTTGTCTATAGTTTGTGTTTTGTTTCTCCTCTACTTCTTCTTGCTTGCTTTCTTCTTCACTTGCTTGCTCTGTATTTGTGTTCCATTAACAGTTTCTATCTCTCCCTGCTATTAATAGTAAAATAAATTGTATATTTATGATGCGTCGTGCATGCGCCTGGTTCGTCATCACGGCTGGTTTTGTTTACAAATCATTTCTCTCTGTAGGCATTCATTCCGTGCTTGTCCATGTTTTCATATCTTCGCTTGTAAATTCTCTTCGTGAATAATTTAAATACGTACGGGTTTATCACAATTAAATACGATAGGTGTTGAATTCTGTTGGGTTCGTTAGACTTTGCCTGCCATAACCGTGTTGTCGTTACGCTGACTGGTCCTGAACATTCATGCAGTTTAAATAAATATGTATTTGCTTGTGCTTAGCACGGTAGTGAGCTTTTAAAAATGCCTTTATATTATTTTGACTGATTGTATAGCCATGTTCTCTCGTGTTGGATCAACGTCACAGTTCACGCACAAGGAACATACATTGTATGAGTCTGACACAAAGCCAGCTTTTAATAGCTTGTTTCACTCTGTGTGTGAATGAGTGTTATTTTATGCAACAGACAAGAAAGCTAGGGAAGAGAGTGAGAGTGAATAAGTGCCGAAACTGGTTCTAATCCAGTGAAAGGAGAAGTTTCCTTTCGAAAGGCATTCTTTCTTCTATTTTCAAGTTAGTTTTTAAGGTTCAATGCCCCAAACTTTTTTTTTTAAGTGTCAGCGACACAAACTTCAATCACCGCTGTATAGTATCGGTTTTAAGTGCTTGTGCACTGCGAATGATATTCAAGAGGTGACGCTAAACCTCTATGACTCTTGTGTAATTATACCTGTCTGTAATTGCGATACAAATAAAAATTGTCGGTATATATATATCGTGCAAGGTCCTTGTGTGAAAGTGTATGTGCGTGTCCAGTTGTAAAAGAATTTTAGTAGTATTTGTAACTAAATCAGGAGAGGTGTGTCAGTATGAGGTTCATATGTATGTAAGTGTGTATGTGTGTGTGTGTGTGTGTGTGTGTGTGTGTGTCCTCAGATAGATAGATAGATAGATAGATAGATAGATAATAGACTGATATTTAGATAGATAGACATGTTTACTCTCAGAAGATTTCCTCTTTCGGTTTTCCATTTCATTCTCACACACACTGCGATCATTTTGTACATCCGACTCAAGTGTAGGCCTCTAGCGTTTGTGTTGCAAAGGACGTTTAAGTACACAAACACAGTGTGTAAGGCAAAATTTCAAAATTTCAAAATCTAATGTATGACGGTATTGATCTGTTCGTATTTGATTCCCATTAATAGTTTAAACTTTCTCTTTCTTTTACAAAGGAAAATTACTGTATTTAATTTTAACACGAGATGGATTTCATCACTACGCTGTTAGTAAACATTAAAGGTCAAGGTTCATGCAATCACAGCATCAAATGATGTCATACATTTTGCTTTCCCAATAACCAGTCCGCTTTCTTGGTATGTACTGCCCAGTGTCAAGTTCATTACAGTATCCACCTACCACCCTCTTCGTTAAAATAAGTTACCAAGAAATGGGTCAAGCAAAGAAGATCGCTATGGTGATCAAACTGCTTAAATGTACTGAGCACAGGGAAGATCAATATTTACACCTGAGATAGCACAAGTGAGTGTACGCGTTAATCCTACGTTAACTTGCGTGTTGGTTTTGTGTTCTCAAGGTGATAATAAACAACAAGAAAGCAAAGTATGAAGTTTGTTAACGGGAATGGGTTGTCATGTGTGCAGCTCTTCTGTCGCTAGTTCAGAAACTAAAAACATGAAACACACCTAACATAAATAAAAAGCTTTGATCATTAGAAGCAATAGAGATTTTAAAACATTCCACCTATTTTGTAAATTAGAAACACGTGTTAATTTCCTGTCCTTTCACTCCTTGTACTTTTATTTAATTTTTGACAGCAACGTGAATGAGGCGATCTGATTGACTGCTTTCCACTTAACGTTCGGCTCCAACTTCTCGTTTTTTCGCGGGAAAATGAACGTTCTTTTGACTGGATCCATGACGACATTCCTGCTGATTGTTGTAGGACTGCAAAGGGTGTGTCCACTACCAACTCCATTAGCAGAGTCATTGTCTAACGCTTCTCTTACATCATCTAGCACCTCGCTACACAACACCAACTCAAACACAACGACAGTTCCTAAAGGTAAGGTATGACATTGTAACTCTGAGCAGACAGTTCCTGTTGTCAGTGTGTATTTTTGGATGAATACAACTTTCCCTTCTTTTCTTTTATTATGTTCAGGTGTATTTTATATTTAGGTTACATGTTAGCGTCTTTGGGGTTTTTTCTTGTTTGTGTTTTCTTATTCTTGTGATGCTGTAAGGCGTGTTTTGCCTGAAAAGGGAATGGGAATGGGAATGGGAATGGGAATGGACACTCGTCTTTTATTGCATTGCATGTAATTGAAACTAAGCAGAGTTGTTTTGAAATCGCACATAAATGTTCACTCTAAATAGAAAATATTTATTTAGTACCCATAGCAACAGTAGTAGAAGTAGTATTGTATTCATTCTGGTTGTTGTTTTTAGTACAGTAATAGAAATAGTAATATTGCACATAAAAATAACTATTTAAATTTGAGGCAGGATATGTACTGTGTAAGAAAAAGTAAGCAAAGTGAAATATATTTAACTGTCATTATATTGTCGTACAACAATTTAAGGGTTTATGTCTCATCATTTGGAAGTGGACAAATATACTTAGAAGTAGACAAATACATGAAAGTAGACAAATACTGTCCGATTCGCCATATCATACACTTCTGTCTTGTTAAATATATTGACTGTTATAGGCAGTGATAGAAAGTGATGGAGCTTTCTCCATACATGTACACTAACAATGCGTACATAAACTTTTATTATATATACCGTATTGGAATATACATGCATTGGTTAGACTGACCTTATTTTACCAACCACACAGCTGTTTTTGCATAATGATCCTATACATATAAACACTTCAAAGCATAGTGATACCATTTATTTTTGAAAAATAAGTTAGCTGACTATTTCATCACTTATGAATAAATAACATTATTCAACCATTGAATGAGTTATTCCTTAAAATAAATGTCACGTGATGTCTTTTGCTATTTTTAGCACTGAACTCGAACCAACCAGTGCATTACGCAGGGGGGGTCAGAATCAGTAACTGTACTCTGGCTCCAGTGGAACACGTGCGTGACAAACTGGAGGAATTTCTGGAGGAGGACGCCAAACTCGTGAAGATCAACATACGTCTGGAAGACTACCCCGTCGACTTCCTCAACGCTCGCCTGAAGGGCGTTTTCCTGCCTCACCACTGGATCCGATCCTCGGGGCGCCAGGGACGCAGCCTGCTGATTCTGGAAGATAAGTACGATTTCATGTCACTGTTCATCCTCAGCATGGGAGTGTTCGAGATGAGCGTCGGGCTGGCGGACTCCCCGAGTGGCTGCTTAAAGTCACTGAGTGCAGAAGATACAGCGACCGCCATCAGGAAGTTACTGCTGAACGACTTCAAGAGCCGGGATGAAGAACAAGACGAGAGTCATCAAGTGCAGAAACAAGTCTGTAATAAGTACGTTAAGGACAATAAAGGGTGAGTAATCGTCTGCAGAAACAAATGTGCAATAAACACGATAAGGACAATAAACAATGAGCAAACGACTGCACAAATAAATTTATAATAAATACGTTAAGGACAATAAAAGGTGAAGAACTGCAGAACATATCTATGGTAAGTACCTAAAGGACTGAAGACAATAAAAGATGAAACAGAAACATATCAATAAGTACGTTAAGGACAATAAAGGATAAGTAATCGACTGCAAAATTAAATCAATAATAACATAAAGACACAAATGGGTGAGTAATGATAATATATTTTATTTTATTTATAATTTTGTGAGTGATTCCATTTCTTTTTTCCTTCAGAGGTCAATTGATAAAGCCTTATAATATATTATAATATAGCTGTGTTTAATTTCTATAGCAATCCGGAAGAAAGATATTTACAATGAACAATAGTAGGGTACAGTATAGTACAGTCATGCGTGTTTCACGACTAGTTATATAGTTTCAGAGCCAATACTTTTCATTTCGCGTCTCAGCATGTAGACTTTGTAGACACACCCATTGCTGACATACGAAGCTTACATGAAAAATCAATGCACGGTAAACACAGCATGGTTTTTGCTTCATGGAGCGTTGACAGATATTGCTCCACAACAGCTTATTCCAATCTTTTTCTCAGATATTTATTTCGATATTTATTTCATGTGTACAACGTACAGTACTTTCTGTACTTAAATGTGTACTAGTTATTAGAGTTACTTTCAGATTTCTTCACTAAACAATATTAAGTATAGGATAGATAGATAGATAGATGGATGGATGGATGGATGGATGGATGGATGGATAGATAGATAGATAGATAGATAGATAGATAGATAGATAGATAGATAGATAGATAGATAGATAGATAGATAGATAGATAGATAGATAGATAGATAGATAGATAGATAGATAGATAGATAGATAGATAGATAGATAGATAGATAGATAGATAGATAGATTTTTGTTTTCAAATAAAAACGTAAGAAAAGCAATATCCCCTCCCTTAATATATAGCCAATTGAAATGTTCATTTTGGTTGACTAAGATAATGATTTAATATTTATATTTAAGACTAAGATAAAAACAAGTGTATGTAGATATAAATAGCCACTAATATTATGTTCAGAAATTAGAATAACTTATTTATATATTTTACATTCTTGTTTTACTAGGACGCAACTCATCATCTCATTCAAAGTTATCTGTAGTATCCAACACTTACTTAGGGAGTAAAATCCTTAATACTAATCCATTCTTCTTCTCATGACACTGACCAGTCAAAGAAATATAGCCAACGTTTTTCTCAAAATCTACAGGTAAACCCGTATTGAAGTCCTATAGAATAAGTTCTTTTATTTGCACTTATGAGCAGGTTAACGTTTAGGTCATAGATGAAGCAAAACGTTACTCATAGACAGATTTTAATTATCTTGTTAAACTCCATATTTTGAATTTGAGACTAATAATCATCGGAGAAAAAGAAATAGTTTACATGCGATATGATGTGTGTATTCCGAATTTGCGAAGACGACAGACGAGTTTGATGTCATCAATGACGTCACTATGGAATGTTTCTTAAAGAATTAATTCATTTTAGACTGTAAATCAAATCTCTAATTGTTTGAAATTTTTGTATATCTATCATTCGGCAGTATCAAATTTTCTAGAATACTTATCACACAAAAATAATAGTAGTAGGTGATAAACTTTATTTCGGCTTGAATTTCAAGTTGTCATTTTTATTCCAGTTAAATCGACCTTATGTGTCCCATTCAGAATAATGAATTCTTAAAACCTATATGCTGCAAATCTCACCCAATAATCTATTATTATAAAGCAGTTTCGACATAATTATAATACCCATTAATATAATATAGTTATTGTGACGCCTTCGCCACACTAGTTATTGGTTATGATTATTATTTAATTATTCATCCATAAATAATTATATGTTATGAGAATCTTCATTTACGTTATTAATAATTCTCCAGAAGACACCACTCGTCTCTCTCACTTGGCGGATATGCGGGCGCTGTATACGTTTTCTCTCTTCCACAACATTAATGACAAATATTTACCGTCATACAATATTTCCGTAGTTGGAAAACTTCTTGCTAATGAAGAAGACAATTTAGCGAGCCCTCATCAACGTACTGTCGCTCCAATATAAGGCTATCAATATGTGTAAGAAGGTCAATAAATTTAATAATAAATGTATTAAATCTACAATCAAATATATAACATATGAATATAATCAATAGAGCATTGATATTTACATCACTTCACAACAATGTTCAATTAATTATGGACAATCATTCAGTTTATTCTAGCACATACATTAGCAGTCAATTAATATAAATACACAAACAGGTTTGTGGATATCATTATGGAAATGAGATTAGAGTAACAGACAAATAATTAAAGGCAAAATACAAAACCTGTTCAATAATGAGGCTGTCACTGGCACATGTTTCAAAATCACGCAGTTTGAAACAAGTCACAGTCTTTCATATTTAGGCAAGGTCCCATGTGTCACTTCTAGAGACACATTACACTGCTGTTCCAGAATCTCTGATGAGCTCTCCAAGCACACCATAGACAATTACCCTGAATTTCGCATGCGCTATCAAGCACAAAAGAAGGAATGTTCTTGAATTTCCAAGTGCATTCACTCAACTCATCATGGGGAATATTCAAAATAATCTTCATGAATTCTCGAGGCCAAACTCAAGCCACAAATTTACACCATATTTGCTCTCAAACAGAATTAAGAGGAATCAACTTACAGCAACATGTTTTATAGCCAAGTTTGATGACAATGCTGGATACACACTCCAAGGTAATCAAGTAAAGTACACATTCACATAGCATGATGTGACAAAACAAAAACAAACAAGCCTGCCTCTCTGTAAAATCAAATTATGGCAGCTCTAAATTTCAGATATATTTCATCTCCTTTCACTCTTACAAAAATTCTCAAACTTACAAATCCTGCAACAATTTCATTAGCCCAATACATACACAGCATAAGCAATATAGCATCGATCAAAATTCACAAATATAAAGTACAACGTAGCCAAATTAGTGAACATAGAAATAATGCTTCTATTAAGCATTCTCAAATTCAAACCATTGATCAATAGCAAACGTACAAAATATGGAACTGGTTTGAGTAGCATCATCAATTTTCTAGCATATTCTCTACTCGAGTTGTTTACTTCCAACTCTGACACTTATAAAAAATGCCATCATAAGGAGTGCCCAAGGTCGGATCAATTTAACAATTTAAAAATTAATATAACAACTAAGTCTATAAATATGGATAGGCAAATTTATTCCACTACAGTTATAATACCAATTATTTATTTGTATTATATTAATTAATATTTTCATTTATGTAGTTGCTTAAGCCAGTTTCCATAATTATGTTTTAAAGATTTTTAATGTTATTCCACTCTTTTTGTCACCAATACCAGGTATGCGCAGTTTATGTACAATTGCTGTCACGTGACTCCAGAGGACTACCTTCATTGTGAAGACACGTCATCAGATGTGTGGCTTGACGTTCTTCTTGCATTTGTCTGGATCACCAAGATCATTGTGCTGCTCTACAGCCCGCTCTTTATTCCGGACTCCTTCTATTTCTCAAAATTTGCCTTCACTCAGTACACGTACTTCATTCCTGAGACGTCCACATTCACTCGACCCCGTGTGGTGTTCACAAAAAGTCCAGAAAAATACTTCAAAAGGTCTGAGGACAAAAGCAAGGTAATAATCAGGAGCACGTCTATTTATTATGTTGATAATTGACTGGGCGTGCTTTGGATACACAACCTTTCATCGGAGGTCTGGGGAATGGTCTCAGATTGATTCTGTAATCAGCTGAAGATTTTAAGTGTTAATTGGGATGGTCATAAGTTAGGAGACTGTTCTGATGAATTAAAGGCACCTGTTTTATATTTATGGTAATATGACTTTTCTTATTTCCATAAACAAAAATGTGTGTGTAGTGATATAATATTTCATATTTCTATGCAATAAAAAATTAGTAGGGTAATATAACTTTTCTTACTTTCATATGTCATGGAGTCAGGAGCAAATTATGCCTGTCTTACTAAGTAAAATCTTCAGTCATTTATTAAACTCTTTGATGTTTCCATTTTTATAGTGTTATATACTTCTTTACATGGGCGATCGTGACTGGGTGACATAATGCCACATGTCACACCATTAGTGAATTACTGACTTTTAGAAGGTTATGGGCATGCTAAAAGGGATGTTGGTTACTGTAAGCAGATTACAAACTATGCTCAAGTGATTGTAAGGAGGTGGGTTGTTGTTCAAACCTGACGCTCGATAACCTTGGTTAATGGAGTTTTCCTGCTGCTGATTCACAAATGTGAATAAATAGCATGAGAGTCAAATTGGGAATTCATTCATGAAGAAAAACTTGCCTAAGTAACAGAGGCTGCATTATTTTTGTGAATCGAAAATTACCCACCGAATATTCAGACAAGGTAACACATCGATTTCTTTAATACTGATTAATTGTATTTCATTAAGAATGTTGTAGTGTGATCTTGTATTTTCTTATTGTAATTGATATGAATTGTTGCTATTTCTTCCTGATATTGTGGCCGGAGAATAGAGTGAAACCATGTTAACATGTGTTCACTAATTGTAATAATTCACTGAGATGAATAATGTTGTGAATGCTATTTATCTTCATTGAAGTAAATATTAATTTGATGATTGTAAAGTGCTTGTGAGCATTTGAAATATTCTTTTGTTTAATGTAATAATCATAACCCACATGTGCATGGTATAATTTTATTTTAACTGTAACATGCATGTGTATGGTTTAGACCATTTCTAATTCTATTGTAAAAATACGAAGTGAGGTCAAATTGTAATAGGACACCTATTGTCTGTTGCTACTATACATGGATCGGCTAATTGTAGGTTCATCACTTATAGAAATGATTAGTATTGTTTCAGAGCGGGTTCCAGTTTTGGGATTCCAGTTTTGGTGTTTCAGTTTGGCATTTCAGTTGATGCCATGTTCTCTGGTTATTGAGCTAAGAACCTAACATCAAGATGCATTGCTCATGCAAGATGAGTTGAGTGAAGTCTAAAGTCAGCCAAAGTATTCAACTATGGACTGTTGATGTGTGAGTTGCCAAAGGACCCTTCCACCAACTGATGATACAGATAAGTGGGCGTCTGACAGACTTTGATATCAGAATTCATGTTACAATCTGTGTAAACATTCAAAGACAGAATAGGTGGTCCGAATGACCTTTGTATTTATATGCATTGTTTTATGGATTCATTATTTTGTTATTAAAATTTTATATTTTTTATCATAATAACAGGAATTGACTAATCATTAGTGAGAGAAAGACCAAGGGGAATTGTGATGGGGGCGGAGTCAATGAACGAGTTGTATGCATAATTAGTCATTATTAAGATAACATGCCAATTCATGCAATATTACACAAATAATCTGTCACTATAATTAAATCTAAACTGAGAGAATTAATTTGAGGAGACTAAATTGTGAGTGTGGCAACCAGTCTGTCTTCAGCATAGGTGTAACATTAAAATTAACAGTCTTTAAATCCTCCTGCTGAGACAGGGCCTCTAAACAAATGCTGGAATATAACACCATACAATAAAAATGTGTATGGTAGCATATTTCCATAAACTGGAAAATGTGTGTGTGTGTGTGTGTCTGTGTGTGTGTGTGTGTGTGTGTGTGTGTGTGTGTGTGTGTGTGTGATATGAAAATACACTGTAAACCCCAAATAGTTTAATTAGTTTGTTACTTTCTAAATCTGAAGAGATGATTATAGCTTTCTTTCTTGTCCATCCCTTACTAAATAGAATCTTTTTTTTTATTTTCTGAATCAGAAAATATCACAGCAATTCTAAAGCAGCAACATACTGGATATTCAAAAAGAAACGCAACCAATGGGCAGTGTATATTTATTAGTAAAAGACAAAAATAATATTGACTATGTTAATAATCATGCTGTGCGTAAAAATGTATAGAGTGGATTGTTATCCAACACATATCCCAACATTTGATTTGATATTTCAATATCATTACATCATCATAATTTCAATAATACGTCCATACATTATATATGGATTGGATTTTTTAAAAACACCCATGTATTACTGTTAATGAAATGAATAATTATCAGCGTGATAAACTGATCACTGTGTGATGACTAATTTGAATTTGTTGTTTGTTGCTTCATCTTAATTAGGTTGTGCTGATGAGTTCTCTAAAGAAAATGGAAGGCTTCAGGCAAGAAATTCGACGGGCTACACTCTTTTTCGATCGAGTCTACGAGCTAAATATTGAGGGCAAGGCCATCATGAAGGTTCTGCCGAGGCAACTTCTGGACGAAAACAACGTGCCAGTGGGGTTGCAGAAACTGCTAGCTAACAACTTCCTGCGATGCCGCATACGTCACACTTCATCGCTGAAAACGTGCTGCAACACGCCGGTGTTCGGCCGCTCAGTGAAGCTGTGCCGCTTCACTTGGTACAAGTTCGCCCAATGGCTGGCGAGGTTAATAATTATGGTTATGCTTATCCTCCCTTGGGTTGTTCGCGTGTGGATGTTCTACGCTTACGAAGCTGAGTCGGAAAGAGAGAAACAGAAGATCGCTAAAGAATTGAACCTCAAAACGTACTTCAGAGGAACGTTCGCAACCTATCTGACCCCATTTCACGGTATTTTCATTTTTATTTATTCAATAATGGCCTTGGACATTTTGCTGTACGGTGTTTTATCTGAAGCCATGGTTGGAAAACTGAAGTTAGTTTTCTGGTCTTGCCTACGAAACATGCGTAAGCGTTCTTACAGTGCACTGTGTCAGCACGCTGTGAAACGATTGGTGCGGCCGCTGGAAAATCCAGGAATTTTAAATTGTCTATTTTTTGTGCCCTACATCTGCATTTCTCTGGTCTTCATTACCACGATGGCGATCTTCTATCTGCTGCCTGCATTCAATGTCAGTGGTCATCTTATTTTACACTTCGTCCGCTACATTTACAAGGGCAAGGTAATCACAAATCGTTTTTATCTTGTCCCATTTAAATAGTCAAGGCTCTTTTGACCGTACGTCAAGCGCATATTCTTTTCATATTGCATGTCACTCCTAAATATTGTCTGTAATATGTTATTAGTCAATCACAAATAGTTATTGCACATTAGATATATTTTCTTACATTATTTATCAATCAGATGGTTACTTATCACATTTTAAGTAATTATAATAATAATAATAATTAGTTAGTTAATACGAAACATTAAGACAGCAATAGAAGATGCAAAACAAAGACTTCAAGGACTCAGTCACCGTCTGAAGAGATACACTGCAAGACTTCAGCAATTCCAACAGAACAAAACATTCAGAACTGACCCTGGAAGACTATACCAAGTTCTTGAAATTCCAGAAGAGAACAACAAATGCCAAACATTCAGAATACCAAAACTTTTTGGGAAAACATTTGGAGCAACACCAATACGAATAACACCTCAGCTTTATGGATTAAGGAACTGAAAAATGAGCATAAAGAAATACCTGAACAATGTTATGTCACAATCATTGACATCAAGAAAGGTAAGAAAGATAGCAAACTGGATACCCACGATGCGACGTGCGACTGTAAAGGTCAGAAGGAAAGGACACAACGACGGTCCGATCCTCCGACCCCAGGTAAACCAGTCTAAATAACCCCAACGGTGCTAGAAGATTGCATCAGAATTAGATGTGCGATGATTAGTTATGGTGTTTGCATTTAAATAATATTTTGAAAGAATCAAAATTATTACAGTATCAAATTATTCCAAATGCACATTCTTAAATCCATGGATGAAACAAAAGAATACATAATATCTGGGTGTCAGGCTCTGGCTGGAATAGAATACACGAAATGGCACGAAAGTCATACTTAGAAATGTATGTGAGAACAATGGAATAGAAACCCCAGAAAGCACCAACCAGAAGCAGTCACTGAAACAGAAAAAGTCAAACTACTGTGGATCGTCAAGATACGAACAGATCGAGCGATTCCTGCACAAAGACCAGACATTGTAGTTCTAATGAAGAATAACAGAACACAACATTCATTGATGTCGCTGTTCTAAGTGAAAGAAACATAAAAACAAGAAAAAATTGAAAAATACCAAGATCGCAGATTAGAAATTCAGAAACTTTGGAATGTAAAAGCAGAAGTGGTACCTATAATGATAGGAGCCTTAGTGAACATAACATCTGAGTTGGAAGGCAACTTGAATATAAACCCTGGAAACCACAGACTTGCCCCACTGCTTAAAGCAATGCTCCTCGGAAGTGCCCACATTCTCCGTAATACCTTGGATCTCCAAGAATCTTGGTTCACAACCGAGAGTCCAACAGAAGTTGTGGGAAAAGGCTGAATAATAATAATAATGAAGATGCTGATGATGATGATGGTGATAGTAGTGATAACAATTCTTGTAATGATGATCACGACAATCAATTAATTAAATGTACATGCCAAAATTAGGCACGATTAACAGACTAGTCAAAATACTTTTATTCAATATTTGTTCAATCATGCATTGTTTATTTAATTTAAAATTATTTTATTTCCTCACTTTTACTCAGGCTCTAGAGAGTGAAGTCACCTCTTCAGCAGAAACAGAGGTGAAAGTCGTTATTGAAGAGAAAACTGTAAGAAAGACCTGCGATGTGTGGCTAGAGTTCTTCATCGTCATCATATCTTTCATATCGTTCTGGTCAATCGCCTTCTTTTTCATGGAAGTGACCTCTTTCTTTGTGGAGATGGCCATGTACACACTCATGGGAATTATCGTGAACGAGTCCACTTTGCAGTATGTCACGGGTGAGTGAAAGCATAGCGTTACTAGGTGATCAGTCCAAATGAAAAATAAGATTTACAATTCTTACATTCACTGAAGCGAGCAGACAAGCATTACGCAATAATATGATTTTCCTAGAATTATAAGAAAGCGTGATGGCCACATTTTTATAATAATTTTATTCAATTTTAGTAATAGCAAATAAAATGCCATGTATACATATGCTGAAATATTGTGTGAAAATGATTTGTGTACATTAAAACATCTGGCTAGTCAAATATTTAATATAAAATTAACTTAAAAGGTGTACTTACATTTTTTCCGTCATATTTACAAAAATAATTATTTAGTTTTCGAACTTCTGTTATTATTATATTACTGTGCCTGTCCACATTTTTGCTTTGAACATTTCTGTTTACTGTTTGACAATATTCAGTCTTGTGTATTTATACTGGCAGCTGCTTAATCACGTCCTTTGAAGCTAAGTCCTGCTCCAATAAAGTAAAATGGTGGTCAGATAGTGCGTATTTTCTATATGATGCATCACTTGTTTATACAAATAAAATTAGCAATTCAAAACATTGAACTATTAATTTCTTGTAGTGCTGTTCCTGGTGGTTATGTATGGAAGATCGACGTTAAACGACGTGTACAAAACGTATCTGACGTACCACAAGACGCTGCATGGGATGCTGCTGGAGATGGCGCAGGAAGACATCAACGCGCTGTCTCTGAAAACTATTGACGTGCAGCAAAACACCATCTTGCGAGTGCAAGGCAACAAGGCGCCTGTTACAACCAAACCGGATCTGACGTAAGTCCTTATGATGTCGGTAGTCTAAAACTTTTTTTTTTTTAAAGAAGCGTAGATCCAATTGATTAATTTATTAATTATAGCACTGAGCCCCAAACAACAGAGTCTTGGAAAGGTTCAATACGTCCTCACTTAATTCATCTTCAGTAACATTATAAATTGGCAAAGAATTCCTATAAAACGTTTAATCCGCTTTAACAGAATACACACAGGACACGGATTTATATGTCATGAAATGCCCTAATAATAATACCTATAAATAAACTAGTATAGTTTCCGTCAAATAAAATTACATCAACTTTGCTCTATCACAAACAGTATTACCAAAGGGACAAAAAGCGTGTACGTATTCCAGGATTCCAATGAAATACGTGCGGCGAGTGACTACCTTTATTATAAATTGTTATGCATTGTACCTACAAATTTTGTCATAAGTTGCATGAATGTTTTATTTAACTTTTGCCAATAAAAAAGTATCCTCATCTTTAACACTTTGAAATAAGCCAAGGATCTAATCATTAAACAAATTCTTTAGCCCATTTCTTCGGTATAAGCAAAGTATTTTGAGTCTTAAGGATTGTCCACATATGACGTCACGCAATTTTAACTATTTTTTAAACCCACTCACTCACCCTCGTCACAGTTCAATACAAAATATCAATCCCTTTTCTAAGTGCTGTCACAAATTTCTTACCCCTCCCGAATTTTCAAGAACGATATTTTGTAATAAATAGTGTTACTTAATCACGCTTTTACAACGACTCCAAGTTAAGATATGCAACCACATAAGAGTCAAATAAAGACTGATATTATTTATTGTATCCTTTGCTAAGGGTTGTTGAAAAGTAATGAAAATTAAAACGTAACGATGGACAGCTTCCATTGTTTGGTTTCAATAAAGTAAATGTTACTAGTGCCACACTGGCTCAATTCTCAAAGTACCTTTCTCACCACATCCCCTCGTTTTTAGACTGCATTTTTAAAAATATCATCAATCTTCAAAGACTCTTTCTACTGTTAGCACCGTTTATAATCCAGCACTCCAGTTGCGACAACAAAACGTTTTCAATGAAATTAAAAAATGCTAACATTTGATGTATTCCCTTTAATGTTTGGCGACCCAGCACGACACAGGCCCAACCTTTGCGCTACTCAATTAATTACATTGGGGAGGGGGGGCGGCATCTAAAAACTAGTAACAGATTAAACATTCGCTATGGACCGAAGAATATCCTTTTTGAAGGTGCTAAACTCGTGTGTCCTAAGTTTCGTCGGTCGGACTGCCGTCAGGATGGCGATAATTTGTTAGCCTACTGTTTTGCTTTTCTAAAATCAGAGATTAATCACTAGTAATCCTCCAGGTTTTTTTTTAGTCAACATTTTGTTTTTAAAGTGTGTATTACATTTTATTGAAATATAATTGCATATTTGTTTGTTTTTTTAAAAACATTTTAAACCAATTATAACAATATTTCAGATGAGAAAATATTAATAAAGGACGCCCACGAGAGAGTTGTTATCTATTGCGGATGAATGTGGGTTGAGGATGGAGGTCACAAAATGATTTTTGTTCTGACTTTGGGCGGGGGGGAGGGGGGGCGATGCGTTCCACACTAATAGTTATTGAGTGACGTCACATTTTCTTCCACCTCCCTCGTCACACTTCGTCACAAAATTTTGAACCTATCCCGCACACACACACCAAATCCCTGCGTGACATCATATCTTTATTATTATATACTTCATGATACGTCAGCTTGTATTACTTTGAGATTAACTGAAAGCCAATCAATTGGTAACATCTTGTTCCATTCTGGGATTGATTCATTGTGTTGACACATTTTCTTTTCAGTTTTCACACTATGACGGGTTAACAAGACGGTTTGAATAACATATTATTACTTGTCACTGTTTTTAAGTAGATGTTATGATAGCAATGATCTATTGAAAACTAATTATCACTTTGTGAAATACTGAAACAGAATAACTTCTTAATATCTTATCTCTGATAATGTGATGATAATAAATAACTAGATAAAATTATTTGTTTTTAAACAACATGCAACTTCTGGCTTGTAAATGACTCTAGACAACCTGACATAACTGGAGACAACTTTGATTTTCTAAATTTTAATATTAGCATTTGCGCCATGCCGATGTAATTAATGTCCGTTAATCATTTTAATATTTTATCAGATTCCTGAAGTAACAGATGCTGAAAAGTAGATGCATAACATCTCTTTCTTTAAGAGTGGCAGTGAAATACTTCATAACATCTTGTCTTACTGAAGAATATCCATACAAATGTCGATATTGTTTTGTGAAGTTAATAAGATTAGCAATTACATCCTTTATGGGATGATAACATGATCGCATCTTTCATGAAAGGTTGATATTGAAATGATTCCTAATATTTTAATATCACTTTGTGATGATGATTTCATGATAATGGCTTGTGTAGAATACTTTTAATTAAGTGCTTGATTGCCTCACATTATCAGTGTGTGTGACTGTGCGCTTGACTAAGTCTTTATTCGATTTGATGCAATCTGATAATAAAGTACATTAACGTCAGGTTTTGCGGCTGATAACATGAGTAACAACTTGTGTCTCTGCGATAGGTTGACAGTGCAAGATGGCGTACTCTCCTGGAACACAACCAGCATGCTCCTCTTTATGGACAAAAAGGACACCCTCTTTACACCCGAATGGTTTTTCTACAATTCCATCAACTTGCAGTATGGTGGGGCGCCCGGTCCCATTCACGCCAAGTTCGTGGAAGCCTGCTGGAGCTTCGGTAAAATCCTTCTCTTCCTCTTCTTCGTCTTTGTCGTCGTCATGGCATTTGGTGACGCGTACCGGATATCTTCCACCAATCAGCTTCTAGCTACGGTAGCCGGGGGCTTCATCCCCTTCGTCTTCAGCAACGTGTTCAAGACAGGTCTTGATAGCAGTGGGCCTTCCATGGAGCCAGACAACATGCTGTTTAAAACGCACCTTCACGCACTGATCAACGATTACTGTCAGGTCTGGCCCGTCTACGACATCTTCGCCTTCACTCCAAATAAGAAAAAAATGACTGAGTACCACTGTACCAAGTCCCTAGAATCGTGGGGCTGCTGTTGTCGTCGGATTGCTCGTTGGTTGAACTGGTTGCTGTTTTTAGATGATCAGAATGAAGAAAATGCGGAAGATCCAAGTCATCACCGGAAGAGAATAGCGCATCAAGATACAATGGCCAGTATGAGGGAGAATGAACCCCTTCACGGGAAGGTCGAACCCATTAACGCGGTTATCGAACCCAGTAATGCAGACACTGCACCGCTTATCTCAGGACCCTTAGATAGGATAGATCCAAAGTCGAATGTCATGGAGTCAGAAGTGATAGAAGATCGTGATGTGATTCCTTTAAAACCATGTGCTGAGTATAATATTTTAGGGACTGAACCCACGTTCGAAATCTCAAAAGACCTAGACAAACAAAGTCCACATTCACACCCCATAGAGACGGAAGAACATCTTGATTCCTCCCGCGTGCCTTTCAAACTAAGCATGGGTGATGACTTGAATCTCTCAGGAGTCGAAAACAAAGACGTCCAGCTAAATCCAACATTTACCAACAGCGATATTTATAGTGCAACCGAAAACACACCCGTCAGCGTGATGGTTGACGTCACGTCAGCTAATAAAGTAACCTCTTTCGAAGGGAAGCGTTTTATTGAGCTTTCGGATGACATTTCAGCTGACCTTGACTTCATCATTGATGTAAATGAACATCGAGTGGATACGAGAAGTGACGCCGATAAGGTCAAGACGGTGTAGTATTGATTAATCATGTGTTCTCTCGAAAGAAACTCCAGCGAAATATGGATTAAGATCTGTGTTCAGTGACATTGTCATTATATATCTCAAAATATATAAGAAAGATTCAAACAACAAAAATATGTGAAATTCACTAAATCAAATATGCTGTTATCTCGAGAAA
Source organism: Sinotaia quadrata (assembly GCA_028829895.1). Lineage (NCBI taxonomy): Eukaryota > Metazoa > Mollusca > Gastropoda > Architaenioglossa > Viviparidae > Sinotaia > Sinotaia quadrata. The sequence continues at coordinate 87,660,705 of CM054178.1, forward strand.
TGAGGTTTGAAACTGTTGCACACGAACCAATTTATTTTAAACACTTTTTTCGTTGGCCATCTTCATCTACATAGTTCATACTGTTTATCTACTATACTTATTAATTTCTCTTTTTAGTGTTTACGTATCACAGAAGAGCAAAAGATATAAACTATAGCTGATGTTTTAAGTGAGCACAAAAATACTAAGCTTTGTAACACTAGAGCTGATGTTTTAAGTGAAGACAACAAAAGTACACTTTGAAATACTTTAGTTTTAAGTGAAAACAACAAAAATACTAAACTTTGCAACACTACAGCTGACGTTCTAAGTGAAGACAACAAAAATACTAAACTTTGCAATACTACAGCCGACGTTTAAAGTGATGTCGTCCAAACTAAGCTTTATAACATCACAACTAATTGTTTTATGTGAAGACAGCAAAACTAAACTTTATAACATCACAACTAATGTTTTATGTGAAGACAGCAAAACTAAACTTTATAACATCACAACTAAAGTTTTATGTGAAGACAGCAAAACTAAACTTTATACATGTCACAGGAAATGAGGGACAGAAATTATATTTTATTTCATTTTAAAAAACCGCTAACAAAACTAGTTGAAGTAACCCGAGTTTTGTTATTTTTCATATGTAGCATGAAACTCCAGTAACGGTCACCTAAGATCTCTTTAGTTGACAGACGTTCGTGACGCAGTGTGTGTTATTATAGCATATTGAATATATATATTAGTTTATGAAGGATATGTATATTAAAAAAATGGGACAATTACGCATTACGGTCACATGTTGTTTACGAGAGAAAGGGCCAGTGCGCATTAGAATTGATCACAGTAAAGCGTGCAACACGGAAAGCACTTAATATCCAAGGAAAAATTGAGTCACAGGACATAGCTTCTGGAAACCTTCAGTGAAGCTATATAAGAGGCAAAAGGAAGATTTTACTCTCAATGTTGAAAACGTCGATTCGTCTGAAGCCAGTCTAACTTCACGTATGAATTATCTCATGTACAGAGATTTCATAAAGGAAAGCTGCAAAAATCTCTTTCCATCCGTTTTCCATCCGTCTGATGCCATATATTGAGTAACGAGGCAAAATTACTCAGTATAATTTTTGGCAAAGTGGAAAGTTCACTGTCAAGAATAACCGATGTATGCGACGCTGGTTGTATGCAGTTAACGACACGAGGGACCAATTTTGTACCCCCCTGTCTGAGTTTGGTTTGACAGCTCTATACCGCTATTGGGAGGCTAGCACCGAGATACATATCCGGATTTCTACACTCAATGTAATGCGACGACACATCCCACTGGACGACTTCATCCGATAATGCTAAACGTCGTTGGGGTGTCCGTTTCCACGACATCCAAGAAACAACGACAGTTATCAAGGCTGACAACAGTCAGCTAAATTTCAGATTTCTCCGCAGTGATAATCTGAAAGTGGTGCCTAGATTCTGCAGAATCTTCACCTGTAATGCGACGCCTCAATTGCGTCTGTCTTCACTTTGCTAACGCGCACATACTTAACTCTAGGACTCTAAGAATATGAACATCATTATATCATTTGTGAAATACGAACTTTAATGTTAAAAGTAATACTTATTCTATATGTGAACTATTGTTAAAGTGGCCCCATTTGCCGCATAAGAATTGTGTAATTAATCTTTATTTTATATTTTGAATTTCATCATTTTCATCTCCCCTTATTTCCCACAGAGTGTACGACATTGGAAAGTTGAATGAATGATTAATCCCTGTGCGAAAGAGTAGTGCCCCTTTTAAATCGGGAAATAAATATCCTGATTTAACCATCTTTCAACTCTCTTGTTATTCATAGTTTTGAGAGGGACGAAAGAATTTGTACTATTGTTTTGCACCGTTCGTCTGTTCGTCCATTTATTCACATTCATGATACTCACTCACAACACACTCCGCCAATAAAACGTTCCTTGGCATGACATTAATAAACTGGGCCCCACCCAAACATCAATGGTGTATGTCATGTGTGTCTATGTAACAACCTGACACGACGTAGTACTGGCATACGTCACACGGGCTTTTCTTGGAGGTGCACCGGAGCAGGCCAAAAATAGACTTCACCCTTTGCATCTCTAACTTCAGCTCGGGGCAGCTTGTAACGAGCCTCCCAGTTTGTGAAAATACACCACAACTAAAGTTTTATGTGAAGACAGCAAAACTAAGTTTTATAACATCACAACTAAAAGTTTTATGTGAAGACAGCAAAACTAAACTTTATACATGTTACGTTTCCAGTATTTCTTTATAGACCCTGCCTAGGATAATTAAGGACTTTAAAGATAATAGATTAAATTAATTCCTTCTCTCTATCCTATACAGACTGGTTGCTCAACTTATCATTTGACTAACTTAAAAATGTGTCTTGTAGTGCAGACAGCAGATTTACAAACTGATAAATTGCGTACGTTAGCTGGGTTGGAGTCGTTAAATTCCTCTAAATTAATATGCATTCGTTACATCATTCAGCTCAATTTCACCCCCATCCAATCCATGAAATAAATCATTAGGTCTATTATGCATAAAAATTAACTACGAAGAGGTTTAACAATAAAAAATAAGATTTAATAAAGTTTAACAATTTAACAATAATCAAATACGAGCGCGAAAGTCTATTTCTTAATTCTGCCGTATGTGCTTAATGTTTCTTGAGAAAGAGTGCCCAATTGTATCTAGTGAGTTTTAGTCATCTGAGTGGTACTCAGCTTTAAATCCTTTGTGTCGCCTGGTCTCTTTATTCCAGTCCGAACCGGTCTATCCCACTGTAGTTGCACCAGCGGAAATGCACGTGGCATACAAGGAAAACTGTCTTTTAGTTCGCCTCTGGTGTACTTGAGTTTAGACCAGCATACGCCTCACGTTGACGTTGCTTTACAATGGTGGTTGACCTTTCTGGAAGAATCGAACTCTCTCAACAGAGTTCAAACTGGCTTGTACAGGATTTCAAGGACGAAGACAAAGACAACGTGTCCAAGCTCAAGACAAAGACCGACCTATGGAAAATAAATATGTCCCATAATCGTCTGCTAGCACGTTTCGCTACTTAAGCACGATCAGTTCAAATGCACGAATTAGAAAGTCGACTGACGCATCGTTTACAATTTAGATTAGAAAATATAATCTTCTCACGCATGTTACATTTAACAGTGCATGGCCTATGAATTATCAAATATTTACAACATTAAAATTAGATTTCATACAAAGGGATAATTCAAATCAAGCAAGGCGCTTCACAATTTACAATTAAAATTACACGCAATAATTTGAATTACAGGAGGAATTCATATCGAGCGCAGACACTCCTGGCTCTAGTGAATTTAAAGTCAATATAAATTAAAGTTACAATGGAAAAGAGTTACAATGATTTATATTCTATAACTTATAGGTTTTCAGTCATTTCAACGAACCGTGCTCAAGTTATATAGCAATACATAGTAATATATAACACAAGTACATACATAGCTTAAATATACAGAATACAATCAAATAAAAGTGATACCTTATGAGAAGTCGAAGCGTCTATTCTCATCTATCTCGCCGGTCTGTCCGTTCCTATATGACTCACGAGTAGCTGGCGTGGCTGTCGCGTAGCTAATTGTATCTCCGAGTGTCGGGCGGATGCGTTTTACCAATATTTATAAGAAAGCATAGAGCATATCACGTGATGGATCGCGTGGCATGTAGTTGGTTCTAGAACCTAGACAATGGGCCTAAAGTTACATAACATCCTGACCTCTTTGCTGGAAGCTTCTCGATGTGAATATCGCGAGAGAGCTCCAAACAAAGGAATTTCAAATCTCGATATTTGAAAAATAAACAAGTGGGTCAAACAGTCAAGACATTTTAATCAGACTGTGACAATACACCACAACTAAAGTTTTATGTGAAGACAGCAAAACTAAGTTTTATAACATCACAACTAAAGTTTTATGTGGAGACAGCAAAACTAAGCTTTATAACATTTGTAAACGTTTATGAATAGGCACTCCAATCATAACTAAGCGAAGCGCTTTTCTTTCTGCTAAAAATGAAAGTTTACAGAGATTGAGAGTTGGGAATTGCAAAGTTAGGCCTGCTTTTTAAGTATGCTTCTTAGAACTTTGTCACCTAAACTCACGAAAAGCTTTTAACCCTCCCTAGCTTGTGATGGTTTACGTCTTGGCCAAACAAGGAAATAAGAAAATAAAAGTTAATGACAATATTTATATTTAGTAGTAGTAGTAGTGTTGCTATTATTATTGCTATTATAATTGCTATTGTTATTATTAATCCAGAATAATGATTATATTCATTCTCTATACCATCATTCTAATTATAATTATTACCTTGATGTACTGGTATTACTATTAGTGGTAGTAGTAAATAGTATTAAGTTAAAACCAATATGCATTTTATAAATTATACGTGCAACTACAATTCAGAGATTATGTATAAAGACTGAGATTTATCACATACTTGCATTGCAATAGATATAGGTCTAAAAATAGTCTGAATCCTGAGTTGGATGACATCTGTACGTATGTGAGTGAGTACTTGCGACTTTATTGGATTCGTGTAGCGTTTATTGTACAAATGAACGTCTATGGCACTGAACAAAACCTCAGGTCAATGTGAACTGCCAAAACGTTTGCGTAAAGACTGCACAAACGATTGCTGTGCCAAGGTTTTCGTCCTTGCAGTATTATATATGTTCTATTTTACAGATCTCAAATGAATGCAATTGGACTTTGCTATAATGGACATATTACATGTTGAGTATATTACGTTCGTTACAATGACTTTTATATTGCAATTAGAACGTTCGTTATAATGGACTTTTTTATATTACATATATTACGTTTGTTATAATGGACTTACCGCATGCTCTTAACATTTAAATGAACGCGGTGCAACAACAGAAACACAACCTTGGTGGTTTATAGACCGTGTGCAATAATAGTGATTCATTCCATGATTAATGACATGCCATGATAATACACACTATAGTTGCAATAATAACTGTGACCATAATTACCCTAATACGTGCTATAATTGCCACAATAACTCCTGCCATAATATTTGCTCATCCCTACTTGCTAATTCCAAACTTTTGTTATAATTTATTAAACAATGAATTTGGGTGTTGCATTTCTCAATGTTAGATATGTAATTCTATCTGCTGGTTTTAAAAATAAGCATATCACAGTGAGTTAAAGTCGAATAGTTTTTTTTCTGCTTGAATTAGATATCATGTCATGCGCAGTTTGTTTAGCAAACACAAAGTTCTCACAGATATTAAAGCGGTATTGACATCATGTACAGCTTGCTGATCACAATTAATAATTTCGGAATCGCGTGTGACATAGTGAGATGACCTGCTTTACTCACATTGATATATCGGCTTTTCTGGGATCCAGTTCAGTAATTAACATTAGTATGTGTTCTCAAGACGACAGGAGTGGAATAGAATTAGAGACAGGACTGAACCAGTTGAAGTCCCAGTAAAATTCTTTTACACAGAGAGACACCTAACAAGCGAAAAGAAGTATCTTATTAACATTAAATGAATACAGTTTTTTATGACATAATTTGGAGACATGATCGGTGAATAACATTATTAATTAATGATTAAATATTTAAAGTGGTTTTCCAGTATTATCTGTAAACCCATGCCAAGAAATGTTGTGGTAGTTCTTGAAAGTGGTAAAGAGTTCTTTGGTGACTTCATTTATCGTTGGTATACGTACGTGCGTATGTGCCTGTGTCTCCCATGTTGTACGATTGGTCCCATTATAATAAGTACTACTGTTTTTATGTTGGCTCAACTTCCGGTTTCTATTGTTAAGTTCTACAAGTGTTAACGACGAGCCTGTAGAGTCAGGCATTCAGCTTCTGACTGTACAATATTCTTCTATGTTCCTTTCAATGAGTTATTACATTATTAGTACATATTAATGGTTTAGGATTATAGCTAAACTCCCATTGAAGAAATCGGAAGACATTAAAATACAAGAAGTGACTTTTCTGCTTATTTTACCCACGGATGCTCGGGCATAAATATTTCATTTTAATATTTATTTTTTCTAGTTCAGGCAAAATTTGTTACCGGATGATCTGACCCTGACAATGACATAATAATAAAAGATGCTCACCATGTACATTTATTAAGGTTTAAGAACATGTTTCATTTTCTAGTTACACCCGATACGACAAACATCCAAAGAACTTGTTCGTTTTAATGTAACAATATTAACAATATTAAATTCACTACGATAGATCCTAATACTTTTTACTGATGATTTTATCACAAATTCATGCTATTCTAATTATGATGGATTTACTATGTTTCAAATTCTTTTTATGATATCGCTAAATTGTGCAAGACCCATTCAGCAAGTCAGTTCCTGATTAAAGATATATAATTGGCACAGCGTAATAAGTCCCTTCTCAATTAAAGATACATGATGGGCACAGCACAGTAAGTCCCTTCTCAATTAAAGATACATGATAGGCACAGCACAGTAAATCCCTTCTCAATTAAAGATACATGATAAGCACAGCACAGTAAGTCCCTTCTTAATTAAAGGTGCATGAGGGGCGTAGCACAAATTAGTCTTCGATTAAATGTATAAGGTGGGTACAGCACAAATTATTTCTTCATTAAAGGTATACAATGGGCACAGCGCAACGAATCAGTTCCTGATTAAATGTACGTGATTGGCTGGGTGGAAAGAAGGTGGGAAGAGACAAAAAGGGACATACTGCAAATTATTCTTACACTACTAGGAGCTATCCTAAACAAGACTGCCAAAAGAAGTGACATAGCCTGAAATGGCTGACAGAAAACTTCTTACATTGTTCCCGTTATCCGAAAGAATCACATTATTATCTTCATGATGACTACAACGACAATGATGAATGATGATGATGTTTTAACCATCTTCAGATTATTGTGGGTTAATAAACAGATACGTGCTCACAACAACAACAGAATTTATCAGAAGTGCACGTTCTCTATGAACTCTTGGACTACAGAGAATTCTGATAAAACTTCCGAGACCAACGAATACAACCAATAAATTAACAGCATCATTTTCATAGAGCTATTTTCTTTCTAAAGTGTTTACTCATTATAAATCAGGGTGGTCCAATTTATTCAACTCTGAGGATCACATAGACCAAAGATTTAAATTTCGCGGGCCTTTCATAATTAAATAAAATAATAATAACTAACTGGTAGAGTCAGGGCACGTCTTCACAGCATTATTGGCCCACGGGCAAAGCAATGCTTTTGAGGCCCTACCTGCTTATTTATTGACAACAAGTCACAACATACCTAGATTAGCATAAGGCCCCTAACCTCGTAAGACCCCGGGTAACTGCCAGCGTGCCCAAGCGTACAATTAAAGAAATATTTTTTGTGTGAGCGAGGGACACAAAAGCAATTTTAGCCCGCGAGATTGCAGTTGAACCACGCTGTTGTAAATGAAGTGTAACGTGTATAATACTATGGATGAGCGTATCACTATTGAATCTAAAACCAGAGCCTTGCCAACTTTGAAATACCCGGTGAAATAACAAACCAAACAAATGGCGGTATTAGGAGTCGTAATCGGGAGCCACCTTACTGAAATTAGAGCAGTTTTCACAGTAACTTACTCTCACGTTTATATTTCTTGTTAGAATAGTTCATGTGCGTTTGATTGCACTACTTTTTTGTTTTACAATTATCTAATAGTAAAATTTATGAAGAAATCTAAATATATTAACTCACAACAAAGCAAAATGCAAAGTCACGCATAGAAAGGTTTTTAAAGTTTTACATTCTCTTAAAATTAAATTATGTCAATTTGCTTTATAAAATTTGCATATTTCCTTTACCTGTAATCAATATTATAAGAAAGTGCAAGGTATATATAACAGTATCTGGAAAGGATTAACGGAGATGGCTCGGGTGCGAGGACGACCTAATGCCTTCCAAACTGATAAATTGCCACTTGGGTCCCTTAGCTCGTCTGTCTCCATTTTTGCTACATATAAAAAAATAAATTACAGTACCATTTTATTTACGTCTGTTTGTGTTGTCATGTTTGAAATATTTTATTTAAAAAAAAAAAAATTACAGTACCATTTTATTTACGTCTGTTTCTGTTGTCATATTTGAAATATTTTATTTTTTTCATTTAATAGACTATATATTGCTTTCCATTATTTTTATTATTGTTCTTTCACAGTCAAGTGTCGAAGTATTTTAAAAGCAATTTATTCAGCGTTTATATCCCAAAGGTGAAGCTTAAAAAAATCCAGACTCTTATTATTGTTTAATTAAACATATACATGATAGTTATGAAATCCATTTATTAACCATTACAGTCTTAAAATATAGACCAGTAGATTCTTCATCAGATCATTCTATTTAAATTCAGTTTAATAAGTGATGTCACAACCAAATGATTTTAGTTTTAAATAGAATTTGTAATTGGTTTTGTCGTCCATTAAACATGCAACTGTCATCTTGTGGTACATGCTTCAGTATGCCTGGTAAAGACACACACCTCTCCGCCCATTTACAATGTTATGGATGATGGTAGTAGACTCATAAACACCTCTCCGCCCATTTACAATGTTATGGATGATGGTAGTGGACTCACAAACACCTCTCCGCCCACTTACAATGTTATGGATGATGGTAGTGGACTCACAAACACCTCTCCGCCCACTTACAATGTTATGGATGATGGTAGTGGACTCACAAACAGACGAATTGGATGATGAACGTCGTGATGACTCGTGAGCCCCTACGGTGTGTGCGGGTGGTGGTGGTTTAAAACAACAATTAAAAGCACAAAGATGATACATACATTAAAAGACGAGTTTACGTAGACACGAGATGATAAGAAGCTAACAAGGAGATGAATAAAACTTAATAACGAATTTATTTAACAAAATAAAATAAGATAAAGATTTTTAGAATATACAGGGTGCAGGCAAATTAGCGCTACACAAGGATACTAGTCTCTCCCATTTGACAAAATGCCAATGTTCATCCATAAAATACATTTATAAATAGCTAATGACAGATCTGGCAAATGTGCACACAGTTCAAAACTCTTCATGTTGATATAGTTCCTCTTCTTCTGAACATATCCACAGTGTAACTTTGCGTCATTCTACTGTCTTTGATTAATTCTTACAGACAATGTTTCCGGAGGAAAAATCAACAGAGTCACAAACTAAATAAATAAATTATACAACACCTATCAGATGAAAAAAAATCAATATATAATAAATAAAATAAAATATTTTTCTAATGTCTTAATTTTGAACATAAATGTGCTGCAATAAATCTCAGTTTTGCAGCAAATGCAGTGCTGCACAATTCTCAGTTCACCTCTAAGAGATCCCAGATCGTAAACCTTCATTTGTTTCACTTAGCTTTTGCTGGAAGTGCTGACATCACGCTACACTGTGAATCATAGTGCTGACATCACGTTACACTGTGAGTCATAAAGTGCTGACATCACGCTACACTGTGAATCATAGTGCTGACATCACGTTACACTGTGAGTCATAAAGTGCTGACATCATGCTACACTGTGAATCATAGTGCTGACATCACGTTACACTGTGAGTCATAAAGTGCTGACATCATGCTACACTGTGAGTCATAAAGTGCTGACATCACGCTACACTGTGTCATAAAGTGCTGACATCACGCTACACTGTGTCATAAAGTGCTGACATCATGCTACACTATGAGTCATAAAGTGCTGACATCACGCTACACTGTGAGTCATGTATTACCCCTTTCAGATATCATATATACTTGGTAAAATAACACACACTCTCTCTCTCTCTCTCTCTCTCTCTCTCTCTCTCTCTCTCTCTCTCTCTCTCCCCCCCCCCTACAGAGAAAAACTCGAGGTAATGCTTGTTGCTCAAAGAACAGAAAAATTTGCAAGTATTTTTATAAAGCTTATAAGTAACTTATAAAAGATTAACAAATTCTGGTGAAACTTGGAACTGTTACCATGTTCACATTGTACACTACATTAAGTTGCTTTAATCTGCTTTCATGGCTGATAACTACTTGCTTTATCTGCTTTCATGGCTGATAATTAGTTGCTTTATCTGCTTTCATGGCTGATAACTAGTTGCTTTATCTGCTTTCATGGCTGATAACTAGTTGCTTTATCTGCTTTCATGGCTGATAACTAGTTGCTTTATCTGCTTTTATGTCTGGTAAACATTTATTACAAAAATTGACACAATATCATGGATGTGTACGTGCACAGTGGCAAAACTCGTTTCTTTGTTGAAAATGTTTTTCCCAGTAAATTTAATCTGAATCCTGTACCTGCAGGTGTGAGGTTTTGACAAAGAGCAAATTATACATTGGGGTGACTGCGTCATCTGTCATTTTATTTTGCCATTGCGTAGGCGAGATTTTTGGAAGTCAAGAGTGTGAAAGACTGACCTGGTTTAATTTGATTTTGCCGCGAGATACTAGACGACACAATTTAAAAGGGCGTCGACATCAACTTGAGCTTCGCTACAAGTAAGAACAGTTACGATTTGTGGCCGACGTGATGGGAATTATCAGATATAATAGAGTTCCTGCGGCTCTTTTCCAGATAAGCCCCGCCAAAAAAGTTAACCCCGGCCACCCCCCCCCCAAAAAAAAAATATATAAAAAAGAGGTTAGGGTTAGGTTTAGTGTTAGGGTTAGGGTTAGGGTTAGAGGCGGATAAGGAGTTGTTTTTATGGCGTGCGTTTAAATATTGAAATGTCTAGACATCAGACATAGGTCAAGGTTGCGTGCGTGCATTAAATTGGAGCTAGCAAAAAGTGGCGGGGCTTAACTTTTCGCGCGAGCACTTTTTGCATTAGTGGCGGGGCTTAAGATCGGAAAAGATCCGTTCCTGCTGTGTGCAAAGATATACATAGCAAGTAAAACAACTAATTCCTTAGATGGAAGGGTGATTCTATGCAGTGTTGTTGATACTGTCCATTTAGAAATGGCGACACACTGTGGACAAGAGCTTCAAATCAGGTCCACTTTGGCAGATGGCAGAACTTACTTTGTGACTGTTCAGAGCTTGAGTTCACCGATCGTAACTGAAATTCATGTGGGGAAGGTCTGCAATGAAGGTGAACTACAGAAACCAAATCTATCCTTAACATTAATATATGCATTTACTGCTCTGTACAGATGACGTGTTTATGCCTATAGAGGTAGTGCTAATGTTGCAGAGCGCGCTACGTTCTCCTCATAGTAGACTTGTGTCAATGAGTTGAAGCATAAATCCTCCCTATCCTACACGGTATGAATGAATGAGTGAAGAAGTAGAAATGGCAGAAGAAGACAGCTCTCCAGAATGTCCAGACTTCAGCGCTGCTCTGGAGGTCGAAAAGGACCTTCTGTTAAAGGGCGTGTACTACTGTAGTCAATGGCTGGACAACACTACCTGTACATCAGGACTGTAACTTTTTTTTTAGTCAGAGCAACGGACTTTGATTTAATCTCTAATGAAAATCGATTGTTTAGTTAAGTCTGAGACATTGTTCATTAACCTGTGCAACTAATTTTATTAATTGATGTTACTTTAACTTTGTAAATCTACTCTACTTGTTAAAATTATGTCTTCAATATTGATGTTTGTATTCAGTGGGAAAGACTGTGCTTAGGTGTTGGCTTTAAGCCATTTTTTACACCACTCATTGAATTGACTAATTATTTAGAATACTTTAAGAATCTCTTTCTTGAAATAGTTCACAATCTGACTGAAATGAATTCAAGGGTACAAGAGATCTGACGGGGCAAATGAAAGTAACAATATGTCTAATTGCTTTTACCAATAAATTTCCTGGTGTGTGAATTGACAGTGAGTTATCTCAGGATTTGTTAACTGGCATTTAGTTTTCTCTGGTTTCGTTAATTGACAAATTCCTTATCTGGGGGGTTGTTAATTGATAGTTCATCCCTTACATATCAGTAATCAATATTCAGTGACGAGAGAAATTTAAGTTTTCAATTTTAATTTCTTACTGATAAATTTGTCTATTTCCAGCTGACTCTGAAGTGCTAATCCACAGTCATGTTTGAAAATGACGTCACCTGACTATCTCAACCGCGCATTTATGACAAGTGTGTTAATAAATTCTCTCACCCCGTGTCTGTCTCTGTCACTATCGTTATTTGTTGTTCAATTTAACAGCCATTTGATTGATATTATTAATATATTTCATTTATTTTAACAGTCGTGTAATTGACATTATTATATATTTCAATCTAATTTTTCACTTTCAGTTTTCGTTTTGATTTCGCCATGGTAACTGTGACAATCACAGTGACATTAAACACGAGTGATAAGATTGCACCTGCCAACACTTCTACTCATAATGCTATATAGAGTGCAGTAGTCCTTTTGTGGTACACTTGATTTAAGCTGTTCCAGCAATGCAAACAACACGACTGATAAGAGTTCAAATAGAAAGCAACCAATACTACGTGACAATACAAATCGCTGTATTGGACAGAAAACAATATAAAGTGACAAGAGACGAAAGGCTAGTCAGAAACGTTTTTTTCTTGCATCAACCTACTTAACTCATTTAATTGTTATTAATAAATATTTGTCCTGCAAAATCGTTGACTCTTGTTATCTGTATTTTGTGAAAGAGTTCTGAATATCCACAGATATTTCATTTTGTAAAATATGTCAAATATAAACACTGTCCTAATTTTCAGACACTAGTGCATTTTTTTCTGGGTTGACTGAATAGATTAAACACTTTACAAAAATATTATTTCGCTGACTGGTTGTACATTCGTTAATAAAATGTTTTATGTAATGATTTTGTTTCCATCTGCTTGCACTGAATAAAGAAGTTGATAGCAGGTAGAACTTCGCCTTGTAGATCACATGACCAAAATGTTGACCTAGTTCAGCAGTCCACACCCGTCTGGGTTCTGTTTTAAGGAGAGCATATTTTTATTTTTACTTGGAACAGGCAACACCGTTTTGATCTTTCATGCGTGATTGAATAAAGTGTGAAAGCTTTCACGCTTGAGCGATTAATTCCAGGTAGTTTGACCTCTCCGACTGTTCGAATTATTATTAAAAGCAGTGAGATATTATTTTCTAGTGATATATTTAATACTTTAAATAACGAAACACAGAGATTATACATATATGCATTTAATGAATGTGTGTGGGGTTTTGTATAAAATCATATCATATATACTGTGTGTGACACCAACGCCACTTAGTTAATGAATATGATTTTATAATTAATTAATTAATTAACCAAAACTAATTATAAGTGATGAGAATATTAATTTATTTTATTACTGATCCTCCAATAGACACCACTCGTCTTTCACTTGGCGTATATGCGGGTGCTGTAAACGTTTTCTCTTTTCAACAACATTAAAGATAAACGGTCACACAATCATTCCGTAGGTGGAAATCTTCTTACTAAAGGAAAAGACAAATCGTCTTTAATCTATATTTAGCGAGCCCTCATCCACCCAGTTTCGTCTCCAAATTAAGATTATCAATATGCATAAGAAGGTCAATAAATTTAACAATAAATTTATTATATATATGACAAAATTATTTCTATGTTTTATGCAGTCTATCTCAAAATACAATTCAGCAATAGCGTCAACACAAATACAGGATAATTCTTATAAGTGAATGGAAATGGAGTTATTAGAGATAAGAGATAATAGACTCTTACATGACCTTGTTTAGGTGTGATCTCAACAATCTTTCGTGCCTTTTTGTAATGATGACACAAGTTATAGTTCAGTTCATTTTCTACTTGTTTCCGTTCTCACGTTGAAACAGATTTGCCGTATGTTCTCTTGAAGTCAACCTGGTCTTTCTCCACTGTGCCAGTTCATTCAAGTAGAACAGTAATTGTATTAATTTCTAGTACTTCGCCAGTACTAAAATTTTTCTCGATACAGACAACATACTTTGCCATAGTACATTAAAAGAATGCAGTGTATCCCTTTATACTTACACACACCGCTCCAGAAGATTCCTGCTTCTGCAGCAAGTAAACTTTAGATCTCAGCCCATTGGCTGGTCTCATTCTCGTAAATCATAACCAATGTATAATAAAAAATACTCTCTGGTTTGTATTACATCAGCAAATTCTAGCACATTCTCACCTCGAGTGTTTACTTCAACTCAGACATTTCTAAAAATGCCATCATAAGGAGTGCCCAAGGTCGGGTTACACTGACAATTTAACAATTTAAATTTTAAAATAGGGAGAGGCAAATTTACTCCGCCACACTGTGAATATTAATAAATATAAACTAGTGTGTGCTGTACGCTGACAACCATTAAGGATATCTCTTAGCGAAAATAGAAACTGAAATAACTGTTATTATTCACGATTGAATAAGCGAGAACTAGGTAAATGGATGTACCACAATGAGAGGGCATAGCCAATTCAACATTTCACTTTTACAAAATCCGGGCAGTGCAAATCAATGGCCATGCAAGTATCTCATTATGCAAAGTTTGGTGTGTACATTTCACTTGGTGAGAAAAGTTCATTCAGTTATCTGAGGGCATCATTTCAATATGAAACCCTTCTATTTCTGAACTAACAACACTTTGTCACTTTCTTTTCTCCTGTAATGTGTGTGTGTGCGTGTGAGCCGATCTATGTGCACTGCATGATCTCTTTTGTTGGGTGTTGTGGGTACTGTTTGACGTTTTACAGGTAAGCTGGGAGGAAAGATAAGGGGTATATATCTGTATTTGTTCTTTATACATTTTTGTAGATTTTTACGAAAAATAACAGCATGATTTTGTTTGAATTGTTCACATGCTGACTGTTTTAATCGTCTTCAACTGAGCACTGTATCACGAAACAGAGGGAGAGGTATATTTTGCACCTATTTACCTAAATCTATTGAAACGCATTCTCACAGTTAACGGTGTAAACCTAAATCGATACACGATGAGAGAAAGGGGGAAGGAAAGGAGAAAGAGAGGTAGAGAGGAAAAGGTGGAGATGGGGAAAGAAATATATCGGATTTTGAATATTAAATCTAAATTTAGCAACAATCGAGACGTTTTCCTTGCCGAGGGCACTCGCATATGGCGACCTACTTTGGCAGGCTGATTGTCACTGACAAATCACGTGCTAATATTTCTTCGCTAGTACCCGTCTTTGCAAGCAGTCGTTTAAAAGAATACAACAACAGGTAAGCTTTTAGGCAGAAACAACGATAGCAGTAGTAAATCATTTTATGGCATAGTGCCACGAACATATTGCGAGTGTTCTCACTCGACAAAAGATTAGTATTTATAGGTATACTTGTCTGTCGTGACCCACCCTGGCATATCTTACGATCGTATTTTAGTCAACCCGGTTATCGTCGAATGCATTCACATGTTGCTGTAGCCTTGTCACCATTAGGGTGAGTAAGAATTGGTTTATACTCAAAATTTTTTTGCCATTTTCCTAATTAGTGACTGTTTTAAATTATGTAAGCAGAAATGCTTTACTGAAAATCGTGATGTCTGATAACTGCAATTATCACTAATTGTGCATTGTGTTCGTAATTAGTTATGCTTAACCCACTATAACTATGTTCTGTTAGATAAAACAGCTAGTAATATCAATTACTTGTGTAGCAGAAGCTTATATGAGGCATCTTCTCGTTAATTTCGCTTTTCAGAAGCGAATCCCAGTTAGTGTTATCAGGTCTGAAGGTAATAAAGTTAAACCTTTTAGAAACTGTGTTCTTAATAATAGTAACTGACTAGCACAGATCGGCACTCTGTGGTTCCATGTGCACTCTAGGTCACTGAGACCTCGAGAGTCGTCGAGACTCCGTTACTCGCAGTCTCCAACACTCTAATGAGCTTTAAGGCACTATCAATGCTGATGAGCTCAGCTGTTATGGACACACCCAACCAGCGCCAGCCACTTCACGTCCTACGAGACACACCTGTCACCAAAGGGCTTCTTCACGAGAGCCAGATAAATTAGGCTCACATCAGCAATCAAAGAACTCTTAGTCACACGGCAGTCAGTTAATTACCTCACGAAATTACTTCATGAGTAGTCTAGTATTCCTTTCTCCAAAGGCAAACTTAGTTTTCCCGTTATTTTCCATTTTAATGCTACATATTAGCATCTTATCCTTTAAACTGGACTTGACTGTGTCATTCTCTCTGTAAATCCGTGGTAATATGTGAACAAAATGCTTTCGGGGCTCGTTAATTAGCAATTCTCTTCTTTCCTGTCATTTCAATGACTCTGATGATTGATTGTTCTTGTCGTGTGAGTGAGACTAAATGTTGCCACATAGTTTGGGCAAATCAAACCATAAGTTCAGATAACTTATGCAAATGACCACACACACCACAACACACACAGCTTGAATGCTAGCAAGAACATTTACTTGAAACCCGATCTCAATAACTTGAGTGCACTCTCAGGCAATTCATTGTCGGTACATATACGGTAGGCAATCATCGCCTTGAATCGATATTTTATGTTGTATCGATCTCCTCTGCATGGACTTGTGTCGGGGTGCATCGTGTCAACTTGTCTAAGGTTTGTGTTTTGTTCCTCCTCTACTTCTTCTTGCTTGCTCTGTATTTGTGTTCCGTTAACAGTTTGTATCTCTCCCTGTATATTTATCATGCGTCGTGCGTGCGCTTGGTTCGTCATCACGGCTGGTTTTGTTTACAAATCTTTTTTCTCTGTAGGCATTCATTCCGTGCTTGTCCATGTTTTCATATCTTCGCTTGTAAATTCTCTTCGTGCATAATTTAAATACGTACGGGTTTATCACAATTAAATACGATAGGTGTTGAATTCTGTTGGGTTCGTTAGACTTTGCCTGCCATAACCGTGTTGTCGTTACGCTGACTGGTCCTGAACATTCATGCAGTTTAAATAAATATGCATTTGCTTGTGCTGAGCACGGTAGTGAGCTTTTAAAAAATGCCTTTATATTATTTTGACTGATTGTATAGCCATGTTCTCGTGTTGGATCAACGTCACAGTTCACGCACAAGGAACATACATTGTATGAGTCTGACACAAAGCCAGCTTTTAATAGCTTGTTTCACTCTGTGTGTGAATGAGTGTTATTTTGTGAAACAGACAAGAAAGCAAGGGAAGAGAGTGAGAGTGAATAAGTGCCGAAACTGGTTCTTAATCCAGTGAAAGGAGAAGTTTCCTTTCGAAAGGCATTCTTTCTTCTATTTTCAAGTCAGTTTTTAAGATTCAATGCCCCAAACTTTTTTTTAAGTGTCAGCGACACAAACTTCAATCACCGCTGTATATTATCGGTTTTAAGTGCTTGTGCACTGCGAATGATATTCAAGAGGTGACGCTAAACCTTTATGACTCTTGTGTAATTATACCTGTCTGTAATTGCGATACAAATAAAAATTGTCGGTATATATATATCGTGCAAGGTCCTTGTGTGAAAGTGTATGTGTGTGTCCAGTTATAAAAGAATTTAGTAGTATTTGTAACTAAATCAGGAGAGGTGTGTCAGTATGAGGTTCATATGTATGTAAGTGTGTGTGTGTGTGTGTGTGTGTGTGTGTATGTGTGTGTCCTACCTTATATTTTACAAGTGACAAAAGATAAATTAGAAAACCACATTGCTTGGTGAAGTTAAGGTTTTAATTAAGTCCTTAATGAAAACAATGATATTAAATATGTTATTCATCTAGACTTTAATATAATTAAATATTATTCATTCGATCCAGTAATGCTAATTTTTGTAAATATGAGTAGTGGGTTCGCTTGTAAATTTATTTTCTCTAGCTTCTCCATTTCTTGCAATACCGTTCTATTTATCTCTCTGTATATCCAGCAACCATCCATCCTTCCATCTACTATGCTAGGCGAACGAACAAATAAATAAAAGGGTTGATGGATTGACAGACAGGGAGTTTGTAGGCAAGCAGACAGATAGATAGATAGATAGATAGATAGATAGATAGATAGATAGATAGATAGATAGATAGATAGATAGATAGATAGATAGATAGATAGATAGACTGACTGACAGACAGACAGACGGATGGATGGATGGGTGGATAGATAGATAGATATATAGATAGATAGATAGATAGATAGATAGATAGATAGATAGATAGATAGATAGATAGATAGATAGATAGATAGATAGATAGATAGATAGATAGATAGATAATTAATAGACAGATATTTAGATAGATAGACATGTTTACTCTCATCAGATTTCCTCTTTCGGTTTTCCATTTCATTCTCACACACAGTGCGATCATTTTGTACATCCGACTCAAGTGTAGGCCTCTAGCGTTTGTGTTGCAAAGGACGTTTAAGTACACAAACACAGTGTGTAAGGCAAAATTTCAAAATTTCAAAATCTAATGTATTACGGTATTGATCTGTTCGTATTTGATTCCCATTAATAGTTTAAACTTTCTCTTTCTTTTACAAAGGAAAATTACTGTATTTAATTTTAACACGAGATGGATTTCATCACTACGCTGTTAGTAAACATTAAAGGTCAAGGTTCATGCAATCACAGCATCAAATGATGTCATACATTTTGCTTTCCCAGTAACCAGTCCGCTTTCTTGGTCTGTACTGCCCAGTGTCAAGTTCATTACAGTATCCACCTACCCACCCTCTTCGTTAAAATAAGTTACCAAGAAGTGGGTCAAGCAAAGAAGGTCGCTATGGTGATCAAACTGCTTAAGTGTACTGAGCACAGGGAAGATCAATATTTACACCTGAGATAGCACAAGTGAGTGTACGCGTTAATCCTCCGTTAACTTGTGTGTCGGTTTTGTGTTCTCAAGGTGATAATAAACAACAAGAAAGCAAAGTAGGAAGAGTTAGTGTGTTTGTGTAGTGGACTTTCCATAATCAGATGTTGACCTAATTGTCAGCCTAATACGTCCGTGAGGTGAGTCAGCACTCGTCGTATCACTACAGATTTACTTATACAGTCTTTGCCTCGCGTGTTCTTTTTCTTATCACTACATATTTCAACATTCCTCCTCTCATTTTTGATGACTCGAGGCTCATCTTCTCTCAAATACAGGAATATCTTCTCTTTTTCTAAAACAACATCGGTATCTCAACAATCATGAGCCAGTAGGTAACAGAAACTACCTTCTTTTTTTTTTTTAACTAGTTAGAACATTCATTTAAGTATTTAGTAAACAGATTCTGTTCATCTGTAGCTAACTATTATGTCTCGGCTCGGCTAAAATAATAATATATTACATAAGCGTCAACTACATGACAACCACAACAGTCTTTCGAAATTGATGATTTTAACTATATGTAAATTGGAAATACGGAATACGTATTAAAGTCAAATTTTACATTTCACTTCGGGCTTTTCACTGTACAGATGTATTAAATGAAGAATTACCAGTAGAAATTATAGTATTTGAATTCAACGTATCAGTAGAAACCGGAGTAATGGAAACAGTAGAAATTATAGACGTTGTAGTAGCAGTAGATGTAGAAGTCGAAGTATAACTTATAATAGTTGTAGAAGTAGAAGCTGTAGTAGTTGTTGTAATAGTTGCATTAATAGTAATAATGGGAATAAAAATTATAGCAGTTGAAGTAGTAAATATAGCAGTAGAAATTGTAATAGTTGCACTAAGAATAGACGAAGGATTAAAAATTAAAGTACTAATAGTAGAAATAATAGCAGTTGTAGTGGTGGTTGTTTTAGAAGTAAGATTAGGAATTCTAGCATTTGTAGTGGTAATAGATGTAAAAGAAAGATTAGGAATTCTAGCAGTTGTAGTGGTAGTAGATGTAAAAGTAAGATTAGGAATTCTAGCAGTTGTAGTGGTAGTAGATGTAAGAGTAAGATTAGGAACTAGAGCAGTTGTAGCAGCAATAGATGCAGAAGTAGAATATTTTAAATTAAAGTAATTGTAGCAGTAGTGAATGTAGAGCTGGCTGTTGTTATGGTTGATCTTTGGTTTCTAATTTTTGATTATTATTATCGATTTCTGCGAGGGGTGACCAAGCGGAAATGCAACAATGCTATAAAAATAACAAATAGACCGTTTGTTAACGGGAATGGGTTGTCATGTGTGCAGCTCTTCTGTCGCTAGTTCAGAAACTAAAAACATGAAACACACCCAACATAAATAAAAAGCTTTTATCATTAGAAGCAATAGAGATTTTAAAACATTCCACCTATATTGTAAATTAGAAACACGTGTTAATTTGCTGTCCTTTCACTCCTTGTACTTTTATTTAATTTTTGACAGCAACGTGAATGAGGCGATCTGATTGACTGCTTTCCACTTAACGTTCGGCTCCAACTTCTCGTTTTTCCGCGGGAAAATGAACGTTCTTTTGACTGGATCCATGACGACATTCCTGCTGATTGTTGTAGGACTGCAAAGGGTGTGTCCACTACCAACTCCATTAGCAGAGTCATTGTCTAACGCTTCTCTTACATCATCTAGCACCTCGCTACACAACACCAACTCAAACACAACGACAGTTCCTAAAGGTAAGGTATGACATTGTAACTCTGAGCAGACAGTTCCTGTTGTCAGTGTGTATTTTTGGATGAATACAACTTTCCCTTCTTTTCTTTTATTATGTTCAGGTGTATTTTATATTTAGGTTACATGTTAGCGTCTTTGGGTTTTTTTCTTGTTTGTGTTTTCTTATTCTTGTGATGCTGTAAGGCGTGTTTTGCCTGAAAAGGGAATGGGCACTCGTCTTTTATTGCATTGCAGAGTTGTTTTCAAATCGCACATAAATGTTCACTCTAAATAGAAAATATTTATTTAGTACCCATAGCAACAGTAGTAAAAGTAGTATTGTATTCATTCTGGTTGTTGTTTTTAGTACAGTAATAGAAATAGTAATGTTGCACATAAAAATAACTATTTAAATTTGAGGCAGGAGATGTACTGTGTAAGAAAAAGTAAGCAAAGTGAAATATATTTAACTGTCATTATATTGTCGTACAACAATTTAAGGGTTTATGTCTCATCATTTGGAAGTGGACAAATATACTTAGAAGTAGACAAATACATGAAAGTAGACAAATACTGTCCGATTCGCCATATCATACACTTCTGTCTTGTTAAATATTTTGACTGATATGGGCAGTGATAGAAAGTGATGCTTTCTCCATACATGTACACTAACAATGCGTACATAAACTTTTATTATATATACCGTATTGGAATATACATGCATTGGTTAGACTGACCTTATTTTACCAACCACACAGCTGTTTTTGCATAATGATCCTATACATATAAACACTTCAAAGCATAGTGATACCATTTATTTTTGAAAAATAAGTTAGCTGACTATTTCATCACTTATGAATAAATAACATTATTCAACCATTGAATGAGTTATTCCTTAAAATAAATGTCACGTGATGTCTTTTGCTATTTTTAGCACTGAACTCGAACCAACCAGTGCATTACGCAGGGGGGTTCAGAATCAGTAACTGTACTCTGGCTCCAGTGGAACACGTGCGTGACAAACTGGAGGAATTTCTGGAGGAGAACGCCAAGCTCGTGAAGATCAACATACGTCTGAAAGACTACCCCGTCGACTTCCTCAACGCTCGCCTGAAGGGCGTTTTCCTGCCTCACCACTGGATCCGATCCTCGGGGCGCCAGGGACGCAGCCTGCTGATTCTGGAAGACAACTATGATTTCATGTCACTGTTCATCCTCAGCATGGGAGTTTTCGAGATGAGCGTCGGGCTGGCGGACTCCCCGAGTGGCTGCTTAAAGTCACTGAGTGCAGAAGATACAGCGACCGCCATCAGGGAGTTACTGCTGAACGACTTCAAGAGCCGGGATGAAGAACAAGACGAGAGTCATCAAGTGCAGAAACAAGTCTGTAATAAGTACGTTAAGGACAATAAAGGGTGAGTAATCGTCTGCAGAAAAATGTGCAATAAACACGATAAGGACAATAAAGAATGAGCAAACGACTGCACAAATAAATTTATAATAAATACGTTAAGGACAATAAAAGGTGAAGAACTGCAGAAGCGTATCAATAGTAAGTACGTAAATGACTAATGACAATAAAAGGTGAATAACTGCAGAACATATCTATGGAAAGTACGTAAAGGACTGAAGACAATAAAAGATGAAACAGAAACATATCAATAAGTACGTTAAGGATAATAAAGGATAAGTAATCGACTGCAAAATTAAATCAATAATAACATAAAGACACAAATGGGTGAGTAATGATAATATATTTTATTTTATTTATAATTTTTTGAGTGATTCCATTTCTTTTTTCCTTCAGAGGTCAATTAATAAAGCCTTATAATATATTATAATATAGCTGTGTTTAGTTTCTATAGCAATCCGGAAGAGAGATATTTACAATGAACAATAGTAGGGTACAGTATAGTACAGTCATGCGTGTTTCACGACTAGTTATATAGTTTCAGAGCCAATACTTTTCATTTCGCGTTTCAGCATGTAGACTTTGTAGACACACCCGTTGCTGACATACGAAGCTTACATGAAAAATCAATGCACGGTAAACACAGCATGGTTTTTGCTTCATGGAGCGTTGACAGATATTGCTCCACAACAGCTTATTCCAAACTTTTTCTCAGATATTTATTTCGATATTTATTTAATGTGTACAACGTACAGTACTTTCTGTACTTAAATGTGTACTAGTTATTAGAGTTACTTTCAGATTTCTTCACTAAACAATATTAAGTATAGGATAGATAGATAGATAGATAGATAGATAGATAGATAGATAGATAGATAGATAGATAGATAGATAGATAGATAGATAGATAGATAGATAGATAGATAGATAGATAGATAGATAGATAGATAGATAGATAGATAGATAGATAGATGGATTTATGGATGGATGGATGGATAGATTGATAGATAGATAGATAGATAGATAGATAGATAGATAGATAGATAGATAGATAGATAGATAGATAGATAGATAGATAGATAGATAGATAGATAGATAGATAGATAGATAGATAGATTTTTGTTTTCAAATAAAAACGTAAGAAAAGCAATATCCCCTCCCTTAATCTATAGCCAATTGAAATGTTCATTTATGGTTGACTAAGATAATGATTTAATATTTATATTTAAGACTAAAATTTTAAAAAAGTGTATGTAGATATAAATAGCCACTAATATAATGTTCAGAAATTAGAATAACTTATTTATATATTTTACATTCTTGTTTTACTAGGACAAATCATCATCTCATTCAAAGTTATCTGTAGTATCCAACACTTACTTAGGGAGTAAAATCCTTAATACTAATCCATTCTTCTTCTCATAACACTGACCAGTCAAAGAAATATAGCCAACGTTTTTCTCAAAATCTACAGGTAAACCCGTATTAAAGTCCTATAGAATAAGTTCTTTTATTTGCACTTATGAGCAGGTTAACGTTTAGGTCATAGATGAAGCAAAACGTTACTCATAGACAGATTTTAATTATCTTGTTAAATTTTCGAAGCTCAAACTCCATATTTTGAATTTGAAACTAATAATCATCGGAGAAAAAGAAATAGTTTACATGCGATATGATGTGTGTATTCCGTACTTTGCGAAGACGACAGACGAGTTTGATGTCATCAATGACGTCACTATGGAATGTTTCTTAAAGAATTAATTCATTTTAGACTGTAAATCAAATCTCTAATTGTTTGAAATTTTTGTATATCTATCATTCGGCAGTATCAAATTTTCTAGAATACTTATCACACAAAAATAATAGTAGTAGGTGATAAACTTTATTTCGCCTTGAATTTCAAGTTGTCATTTTTATTCCAGTTAAATCGACCTTGTGTGTCCCATTCAGAATAATGAATTCTTAAAACCTGCTGCAAATCCCACCCAATAATCTATTATTATAAAGCAGTTTCGACATAATTATAATACCCATTAATATAATATAGTTATTATGACGCCTTCGCCACACTAGTTATTGGTTATGATTATTATTTAATTATTCATCCATAAATAATTATATGTTATGAGAATCTTCATTTACGTTATTAATAATTCTCCAGAAGACACCACTCGTCTCTCTCACTTGGCGGATATGCTGGCGCTGTATACGTTTTCTCCCTTCCACAACATTAATGACAAATATTTACCGTCATACAATATTTCCGTAGTTGGAAAACTTCTTGCTAATGAAGAAGACAATTTAGCGAGCCCTCATCAACACACTGTCACTCCAATATGAGGCTATCAATATGTGTAAGAAGGTCAATAAATTTAATAATAAATGTATTAAATCTATTATCAAATATTAACATATGTATATAATCAATAGAGCATTGATATTTACATCACTTCACAACAATGTTCAATTAATTCTGGACAATCATTCAGTTTATTCTAGCACAAACATTAGCAGAAAATTAATATAAATACACAATCAGGTTTTTTGGATATCATCATGGAAATGAGAGTAGAGTAACAGACAAATAATTAAAGGCAAAATACAAAACCTGTTCAATAATGAGGCTGTCACTGGCACATGTTTCAAAATCACGCAGTTTGAAACAAGTCACAGTCTTTCATAGTTAGGCAAGGTCCCATGTGTCACTTCTAGAGACACCTTACACTGCTGTTCCAGAATCTCTGATGAGCTCTCCAAGCACACCATAGACAATTACCCTGAATTTCGCATGCGCTATCAAGCACATAGGAGGAATGTTCTTGAATTCCCAAGTGCATTCACTCAACTCATCATGGGGAATATTCAAAATAATCTTCATGAATTCTCGAGGCCAAACTCAAGCCACAAATTTACACCATATTTGCTCTCAAACAGAATTCAGAGGAATCAACTTACAGCAACATGTTTTATAGCCAAGTTTGATGACAATGCTGGATACACACTCCAAGGTAATCAAGTAAAGTACACATTCACATAGCAATATGTGACAAAACAAAAACAAACAAGCCTGCCTCTCTGTAAAATCAAATTATGGCAGCACTAAATTTCAGGTATATTTCATCTCTAAACTCCTTTCACTCTTACAAAAATTCTCAAACTTACAAATCCTGCAACAATTTCATTAGCCCAATACATACATGTGACGATCTGTGACAAATTCTGTGTCATGACCTCGTGACCCAATTGCTCGTTTCAAAATTAAATTTTTGAACGGACCTTTGTTGAAATTCACCCGTGATACATCAGTATCGAGAGAAGCTTTCTAGCAAGGTCAGATTGTTGCATAACTTTAGGCCAGTGTCCAGCACCTTCGAGATCAACAACATACCACGTGAGCGGTCACGTGATGCGTTCAATGCAGTTTCATAAAAACGATCATAAGGCGCAAAAATACTCACTCATTTCCAGAACGGCAGACACACAAGGCAGCTTTAACATTAGCTCCGTCCCGCCGCCATACCAGAGTCGTAAGAGAGTCGAAGATGAACCCGCGCTAGAGCAGTAAAATCTACTTTGAAGAGGTAACAATAACACGTCTACTTCTTACAGTATCTATTGCATTTATTGATTGTATTTTGTAATTGAATTGATGTATGTATTTTGTGCAGCTTAGCGCTATTTTAGCCAAAGCACGTGTTTCGATGTAAAAGGACAAATCTAAAAGTTATTGTATATAAATTATTGTAACCTTTTCTTATCTTTAATTTATATAATCTTAAATTCACTAGTGCCGCCAGTATGTCTGTGCACGTGGTGAATTCTTCTTTGTAATTCAAATTGTTCTTGCATATAATTTTTCGTGTAAAATTGTAAAGCATTCATGCTTCATTTTGAATTAATCCTTTGTGTGAATTCCAATTTTTAATGCTGTAAATATTTGAGAATTCATACGTTCGTGTAACGTTATATGTAACACACACGTGAACCACAATGTATATTTAAATATAACCATATTTGAATTGTAAACGACACGATAGTCAAAGATTCTAAATTCAGAACCTTAAACAAAGAAACATGTGCTTGGGTTTTGCGAATATAGACGCAAATAGTTACAGAGCCCAAAATCCTTTGTTTCAGCCGGGTTCTTATGTTACTCCTCTCTACCTTCGTACTTCTTGAGTCGTACACCGACTCGGGTGTCTTCATGACCCATACGTGAACTATGCAGAAGTACCTCGTGTTAACTACGGTTAACGATTCGTCGCAAGTACATTAGCGATGCAGTAATTGAGTGGACGATTGACTGTTATGCTATGCAGTACTGACGATGAGCCAAAGGATGTGGACCAGTTCTAACCAGTTGAACCCCACATGCGACCAAGAGTGTAGTTAAGTATATCTACTAGGGTCCAGAATCAAATGACTATTTGGCAAGAGAATTCTCGTTAAGACTTTTAACAAAGACGGTAAAATGAGAGAACAACGCTGTGTAGAATTAAGACGTCGTGTTCGTAATTAATCGTTGCTGTTAATTGTTAAACTTATTAAATCTTATTTCATTTTGTTAAGAACCTCTTTTTGTAGTAAATTGTATGCATATAGACCAAATGGGATTGGATGGGGGCTGTCTGAGCTAAACGAATGACGTAATGAATGCATATGAATCTAAGAGAGTTTTTTAACGATTTCCAATCTAGCTAAAGTACGCAAATTATCAGTTTCGTAAATCTGTGATCTAGACTACAAAGATGCATTTTTATTTTAGTCGAATGATGATTTGAGCAACCAGTCTGTTTAGGTTAAAGAGAGGGAATTAATTTAAATAGTAAATTAAAGTTCTATAATTTCCTAAGCAGGGTCTCTAAATAAATACTGGAAACGTAACAAGTGTGGCCTCCTCATGGGATTGATATGTATTAAATTGTAACATTTTTATATACATAGGGCGTATCATAAACCTAGTAACGAACAACTGAGAATTGCCAATATTCTATTGATTCAGGATTGTTGAAATATTTATCTTGCTTTTGTTGTGACATGTGCATGTATTCTTTTGCAGAGTAGCGTGCATGTTAGTTAATGTTGATATATTTAAGCGTAGTTAAATATGTCATGTTAGCTATTGAATGATTTATTTAGTATTGTGTTACTGGATACTTCATT
This sequence comes from Sinotaia quadrata, assembly GCA_028829895.1. Lineage (NCBI taxonomy): Eukaryota > Metazoa > Mollusca > Gastropoda > Architaenioglossa > Viviparidae > Sinotaia > Sinotaia quadrata. The sequence goes on from CM054178.1 coordinate 87,687,817, forward strand.
GTAAGAAGTCGACGTGTTATACCGCCAGCTAGGAGAGTTATCGGTAGTAACAGACTTCGGACTATTATATTTAGGGTGCTAAGTATAATGTGTAATGTTGTATGGTTGGAGCCGTGACATTACGGAAGCCTTGGAGACAACAGGTTTGTAGCCAAGCAGGTGAACGTGTAACCAACGCGTAATTTATTTCGGAAGGTGTTCTGAATAAATCCAATAATTTTTGTAAGGTCGTAGCCTAAAAGTTATTGTGGGATAAAAGCGGAGTTTTATCGCCTACGGTTAGATACACAATCACGAGAGATATTTATTGTAGCCAGACGCGCTAAATAAATAAGATGGATCTCGAACAGACTATTGCGAGTCTGAAGAGAATAGGTTCCTCGATCGGATACCGAACGGAAGACGAGGTAATGAACTTCGTGAGAACTGAACTAGACAGGAGAGAGAAATACGAACGAGAGATGGAACAGATAGAGATAGAAGATGATCACCTTACGACTTTAATAGATCTAAGGATCGATGAACGGATAGGGAGCTTACAGCTCATGGAGATTCTAAAACGCGAACAGAAGATAGGCATATCACTAGAATATAGAGGTGAACAGCTACGTATTTTCGTCCTACTAGCACTCAATGAAAAGGAAATAGAACACAGGGAAGAAATTAGATCTTCAATAAGCTCACGAGCAAAACAGTTGTGTGATAAAGATTTCCGATTCAAAGGGGAAGGGGAGGCTGAAATACGAGACCTAACGTTCGAAATTAGAAAGTTGAAGAAAGAAAAGCTAAGGCTTATGGAAAGGAAAGAAAGTCTAGAATTAGAATGGTTGTGGACAGAAATCGAAACAGAGTCTAAAATTGCTGGGGAAGGTACTGTTGACAAATTACGACAGGAAGGTCAGGCCGTGAACTTTGACTTGCCGAGGTCAAACACCGCGAGCGTGGAGACTGACACACAGAAATTAGTCGCACTACCAAGCACAGCAGACGAATTAGACAGTTTGATTGAAAACAAAAACAAATGTTTTGACGAAACCATTACAGTTCAACTTGCTAACCAGTTTACAGAAACAGTTAGCGCACCAAAGCTTGATCTTGGAACAGAGACAAGAAAAGACACTGTTGTTAAGGACTTAATAACACGTGTAGAATTTGGACAAACACATACACCACCGTGTACGTGTGACACCTTGTTTGACGGACTGAATGCGCATGATAAGATAGAGACAGATTCTATCGGTTGTGTACCGTTAAGGTGTGATGAAACTTCTAGCAACACAGTGACTGATTTTTCTGACAGGACAAGTATGCATGAGAAGATAGAAACGGGTTCTATCAGTTGTGTATCGTTGAAAGGCAGTGACGCATCGACTGAGTCTACTGACCGAACTGTTAGTTTAAGAGGGAGTCATGAGAATGTGCTCGCTACGAAGACTGACATCGGTAGATCTCGATCTCCGATGATTGACGTGAGTCATGACGTAATTTTGGAACACAAGATTATTGCGTTATGCGAGGTTTCGAGTGCTAACACATTGACAGCCAGGGAAACAGAAGTATTTGATCCAGATGACAGCATAGGTAGCAATACAGACGAAGACAGTGTGCCTATGATAAGTTCATTTACTTCAGATGACATGACAGTTGTCAGAGCTGAGACAGAGTTCTTTTCCAAACGTGACATGGAAGAAGATATAGTCGAAAACTGTACAAGGACGAAATCTAGTATTTCTAACATAGGGATATTAGGGACGGTCAACGATAATGCATGTGTACTGACGTGTATGCACGCAGTTGTCAGAGACATGGCAGAACCGTCTGCAGATAAATCACTTAACGGAATTAGTGACGTAGACAGAAGCCACGGTACATGGACTACCTTTATTGACTCACCTGTTGAGATAAAGGAATGTCATGAGTACGTACCAAAAACTGAGACAAGTGGAAGTAAGGAGGAGGGGGTTTCATTAACTGATATGTTCCTTGATTCACTGACGATAAGTGCGGAGTGTGATCCTGAGTTGATCAAAGACACAGTACAAATGAGTGACAGAACTAGATTGATAGATAATGAAAACCGGAGTGACGGACTGATAACCAGAGTAGGTGGGGCATCAGGACTGTTACTGACATCAGATGCAGAGAATTATGATAGAGGAAACAGTGGGAGTGTAGCCTACAACACACAGAGAGTAGACATAGCGATGTTATTCATTGTGACAGGTGACATTCACTGCCAGTTAGTGACTGAGACTGACAGAATTTCCATCATAGATTCTGACGACTTGATGAGGAGACACATTGAATTAACTAAGTCAGTGGAGACAGATTATGTTAGTTCAATAAACGGTATGGTCCAGGGGAGACAATCAGTAACTCTTGGGGAGTTTAAGACAGAACCCTTGTTCATACAACCACGGGAATCTGACTTGCTAGCGAGTGAGTCTGACCTCACAGTGACTAGAGAATACTCGAGTGGAGGGTTAGACAATTCTAGAGTCACAAAAGAGACACAGACTTATGTTGTCAGGGAGAGAGACAAATTGACAGACATAACAGTCGAACACCTAGTTGTGAATGGGTTAAAACAGAAAACAACTAGTGGGGTGAGGTATCTCACTTCAGTCTATGATAAGATCAGGAGAACGGAACCTCCAGATTTAGGGGAGAAGCTAATGTTGCAATTCAGGTACTTCAGAGAGACTGGTAACCGCGACAGAGCACATTTGCAAACCTATGACGTTAGACTAGATGCGAAATGGACCCATAGTAGATCTGACGCCATTCCGACGAAAGACGTTGAGTGCATGCGAACTAGAAACGTTCAATGTATACACAATGACGTAACTACAGATGCGCGAAACACCAAGAGAGCAAATTTCCATTTGCGTGAGCTCAGTGACAAGGCTAAGAGCGATAGATTTGAAATTCTGACATCGCATAGTCAACGCCACAGTGACACTGACATGATACGAAACGTATCGAGAAGTTTGAAACTGTTAGACAGGGTAGAGACCAGTCATACAGAAACTGACACTACCAGAAACATTTTAAACTTGACAAGTACTTTGGAGAGTTTGAAAGAGATCATGACGATAAAACCCTTCGAGGACGTACTTACCGGACGAGAAATGAAAAGTCTAAACTTGACATGCAATATATTGCACCTCACAGTGACATTCTGACGAACAGAGTAAGAAAGAAAGAATACAGTTGTCATGCCATAGACATGTTGACATACATGGGCGACGACGTGTATTGGGATTGGGATAGAACTACGAAGAATGTGCTAGGCAGGATAGTGCAGCAGTAGGAATAATGATTTGATACCTTCTTTGAATTTTTATTATCTTCTTGTTGTACAGTAGTTGGTGGTTGTTATTGTAAATATGTTGGACATTTCATAAAAACTTGGGACAAGCTATAACACTGATTGAGTTGTGTTAGTGTTGTAACTCTGAATATGACAGGTAGACTGATAGATGGTTCATTGAGTTGGTAATTCACAAACTCTGATATTTGGTTGATACAGGAAATCAATATCTGGAACTTTTCATAACCTGCATATTGATAGTGTTGTTCATTGGAAGTCAATTTTTTGATCACACTATTGTTGGATACGTATTCAGTGGAATTGGTTGATGTTGGATTTCTATTCTGAATAATCTGATTAGATCGAACTAGGTTGTGTGTGAACTATTGATTATTGGGACAGATAGTGAGAATTTCAGAACATGTTATTCCATTGGATGGATGTCTATTCAATTAGACTGAACGTTTTTCTTAAATCATTTTATTTGATTTTTCTTAAATCATTTTTCTTTGATTTCTGAGGAGAGAAATATTGTATGAGTGTGCCGTTAATCGAGAGTTGATTTATCCGTCACGTTACATTATTTCTGGTTATGTTGAAATTTTTTAATTGTAAATTTTTTCTTCATTTTGCACTTCTACATTTTATAACACATAATTTGTAGGAGGCATTTATCTTTTGGTAAGATAAACGCCTCAAAAGCAAGGGGGTGTGACGATCTGTGACAAATTCTGTGTCATGACCTCGTGACCCAATTGCTCGTTTCAAAATTAAATTTTTGAACGGACCTTTGTTGAAATTCACCCGTGATACATCAGTATCGAGAGAAGCTTTCTAGCAAGGTCAGATTGTTGCATAACTTTAGGCCAGTGTCCAGCACCTTCGAGATCAACAACATACCACGTGAGCGGTCACGTGATGCGTTCAATGCAGTTTCATAAAAACGATCATAAGGCGCAAAAATACTCACTCATTTCCAGAACGGCAGACACACAAGGCAGCTTTAACATTAGCTCCGTCCCGCCGCCATACCAGAGTCGTAAGAGAGTCGAAGATGAACCCGCGCTAGAGCAGTAAAATCTACTTTGAAGAGGTAACAATAACACGTCTACTTCTTACAGTATCTATTGCATTTATTGATTGTATTTTGTAATTGAATTGATGTATGTATTTTGTGCAGCTTAGCGCTATTTTAGCCAAAGCACGTGTTTCGATGTAAAAGGACAAATCTAAAAGTTATTGTATATAAATTATTGTAACCTTTTCTTATCTTTAATTTATATAATCTTAAATTCACTAGTGCCGCCAGTATGTCTGTGCACGTGGTGAATTCTTCTTTGTAATTCAAATTGTTCTTGCATATAATTTTTCGTGTAAAATTGTAAAGCATTCATGCTTCATTTTGAATTAATCCTTTGTGTGAATTCCAATTTTTAATGCTGTAAATATTTGAGAATTCATACGTTCGTGTAACGTTATATGTAACACACACGTGAACCACAATGTATATTTAAATATAACCATATTTGAATTGTAAACGACACGATAGTCAAAGATTCTAAATTCAGAACCTTAAACAAAGAAACATGTGCTTGGGTTTTGCGAATATAGACGCAAATAGTTACAGAGCCCAAAATCCTTTGTTTCAGCCGGGTTCTTATGTTACTCCTCTCTACCTTCGTACTTCTTGAGTCGTACACCGACTCGGGTGTCTTCATGACCCATACGTGAACTATGCAGAAGTACCTCGTGTTAACTACGGTTAACGATTCGTCGCAAGTACATTAGCGATGCAGTAATTGAGTGGACGATTGACTGTTATGCTATGCAGTACTGACGATGAGCCAAAGGATGTGGACCAGTTCTAACCAGTTGAACCCCACATGCGACCAAGAGTGTAGTTAAGTATATCTACTAGGGTCCAGAATCAAATGACTATTTGGCAAGAGAATTCTCGTTAAGACTTTTAACAAAGACGGTAAAATGAGAGAACAACGCTGTGTAGAATTAAGACGTCGTGTTCGTAATTAATCGTTGCTGTTAATTGTTAAACTTATTAAATCTTATTTCATTTTGTTAAGAACCTCTTTTTGTAGTAAATTGTATGCATATAGACCAAATGGGATTGGATGGGGGCTGTCTGAGCTAAACGAATGACGTAATGAATGCATATGAATCTAAGAGAGTTTTTTAACGATTTCCAATCTAGCTAAAGTACGCAAATTATCAGTTTCGTAAATCTGTGATCTAGACTACAAAGATGCATTTTTATTTTAGTCGAATGATGATTTGAGCAACCAGTCTGTTTAGGTTAAAGAGAGGGAATTAATTTAAATAGTAAATTAAAGTTCTATAATTTCCTAAGCAGGGTCTCTAAATAAATACTGGAAACGTAACAATACACAGCATAAGCAATATAGCATCGATCAAAATTCACAAGAAGGCCTATAAAGTACAACGTAGCCAAATTAGTGAACATAGAAATAATGCTTCTATTACATAAGCATTCTCAAATTCAAACCATTGATCAATAGCAAACGTGCAAAATATGGAACTGGTTTGAGTAGCATCAGCAATTTTCTAGCATATTCTCTACTCGAGTTGTTTACTTCCAACTCTGACACTTATAAAAAATGCCATCATAAGGAGTGCCCAAGGTCGGATCAATCTAACAATTTAAAAATTTATATGACAACTAAGTCTATAAATATGGATAGGCAAATTTATTCCACTACAGTTATAATACCAATTATTTATTTGTATTATATTAATTAATATTTTCATGTATGTAGTTGCTTAAGCCAGTTTCCATAATTATGTTTTAAAGATTTTTAATGTTATTCCACTCTTTTTGTCATCAATACCAGGTATGCGCAGTTTATGTACATATGCTGTCACGTGACTCCAGAGGACTACCTTCATTGTGAAGACACGTCATCAGATGTGTGGCTTGACGTTCTTCTTGCATTTGTCTGGATCACCAAGATCATTGTGCTGCTCTACAGCCCGCTCTTTATTCCGGACTCCTTCTATCTCTCAAAATTTGCCTTCACTCAGTACACGTACTTCATTCCTGAGACGTCCACATTCACTCGACCCCGTGTGGTGTTCACAAAAAGTCCAGAAAAATACTTCAAAAGTTCTGAGGACAAAAGCAAGGTAATAATCAGGAGCACGTCTATTTATTATGTTGATAATTTACTGGGCGTGCTTTGGATACACAACCTTTCATCGGAGGTCTGGGGAATGGTCTCAGATTGATTCTATAATCAGCTGAAGATTTTAAGTGTTAATTGGGATGGTCATAAGTTAGGAGACTGTTCTGATGAATTACAGGCACCTGTTTTATATTTATGGTAATATGACTTTTCTTATTTCCATAAACTAAAATGTGTGTGTAGTGATATAATATTTCATATTTCTATGCAATAAAAAATTAGTAGGGTAATATAACTTTTCTTACTTTCATATGTCATGGAGTCAGGAGCAAATTATGCCTGTCTTACTAACTAAAATCTTCAGTCATTTATTAAACTCTTTGATGTTTCCATTTTTATAGTGTTATATACTTCTTTACATGGGCGATCGCGACTGGGTGACATAATGCCACATGTCACACCATTAGTGGATTACTGACTTTTAGAAGGTTGTGGGCATTTTAAAAGGGATGTCGGTTACTGTAAGCAGATTACAAACTATGCTCAAGTGATTGTAAGGAGGTGGGTTGTTGTTCAAACCTGACGCTCGATAACCTTGGTTAATGGAATTTTCCTGCTGCTGATTCACAGATGTGAATAAATAGCATGAGAGTCAAATTGGGAATTCATTCATGAAGAAAAACTAACAGAGGCTGCATTATTTCTGTGAATCGAAAATTACCCACCGAATATTCAGACAAGGTAACACATCGATTTCTTTAATACTTATTAACTGTATTTCATTAAGAATGTTGTAGTGTGATCTTGTATTTTCTTATTGTGATTGATATGAATTGTTGCTATTTCTTCCTGATATTGTGGCCAGAGAATAGAGTGAAACCATGTTAACATGTGTTCACTAATTGTAATAATTCACTGAGATGAATAATGTTGTGAATGCTATTTATCTTCATTGAAGTAAATATTAATTTGACGATTGTAAAGTGCTTGTGAGCATTTGAAATATTCTTTTGTTTAATGTAATAATCATAACCCACATGAACATGGTATAATTTTATTTTAACTGTAACATGCATGTGCATGGTTTAGACCATTTCTAATTCTATTGTAAAAATACGAAGTGAGGTCAAATTGTAATAGGAACCTATTGTCTGTTGTTACTATACATGGATCGGCTAATTGTAGGTTCATCACTTATAGAAATAAGTAGTATTGTTTCAGAGCGGGTTCCAGTTTTGGGATTCCAGTTTTGGTGTTTCAGTTTGGCATTTCAGTTGATGCCATGTTCTCTGGCTATTGAGCTAAGAACCTAACATCAAGATGCATTGCTCATGCAAGATGAGATGAGTGAAGTCTAAAGTCAGCCAAAGTATTCAACTATGGACTGTTGATGTGTGAGTTGCCAAAGGACTCTTCCACCAACTGATGATACAGATAAGTGGGCACCTGACAGACTCTGATATCAGAATTCATGTTACAATCTGTGTAAACATTCAAAGACAGAATAGCATTTTTTATGGATTCATTATTTTGTTAAATATTAAAATTTTATATTTTTTATCATAATAACAGGAATTGACTAATCATTAGTGAGAGAAAGACCAAGGGGAATTGTGATGGGGCATATCCTTTCTTATTTCCGTAAACTGGAAAATGTGTGTGTGTGTGTGTGTGTGTTATATGAAAATACACTGTAAACCCCAAATAGTTTAATTAGTTTGTTACTTTCTAAATCTGAAGAGATGATTATAGCTTTCTTTCTTGTCCATCCCTTACTAAATAGAATCTTTTTTTTTTATTTTCTGAATCAGAAAATATCACAGCAATTCTAAAGCAGCAACATACTGGATATTCAAAAAGAAACGCAACCAATGGGCAGTGTATATTTATTAGTAAAAGACAAAAATAATATTGACAATGTTAACAATCATGCTGTGCGTAAAAATGTATAGAGTGGATTGTTATCCAACACACATCCCACCATTTGATTTGATATTTCAATATCATTACATCATCATAATTTCAATAATACGTCCATACATTATATATGGATTGGATTTTTAAAAAACACCCATGTATTACTGTTAATGAAATGAATAATTATCAGCGTGATAAACTGATCACTGTGTGATGACTAATTTGATGTTGTTGTTTGTTGCTTCATCTTAATTAGGTTGTGCTGATGAGTTCTCTAAAGAAAATGGAAGGCTTCAGGCAAGAAATTCGACGGACTACACTCTTTCTCGATCGAGTCTACGAGCTAAATATTGAGGGCAAGGCCATCATGAAGGTTCTGCCGAGGCAACTTCTAGACGAAAACAACGTGCCAGTGGGATTGCAGAAACTGCTAGCCAACAACTTCCTGCGATGCCGCATACGTCACACTTCATCGCTGAAAACGTGCTGCAACACGCCGGTGTTAGGCCGTTCAGTGAAGCTGTGCCGCTTCACTTGGTACAAGTTCGCCCAATGGCTGGCGAGGTTAATAATTATGGTTATGCTTATCCTCCCTTGGGTTGTTCGCGTGTGGATGTTTTATGCATACGAAGATGAGTGGGAAACGGAAAAACAGAAGATCGCTAAAGAATTGAACCTCAAAACGTACTTCAGAGGAACGTTCGCAACCTTTCTAACCCCATTTCACGGTATTTTCATTTTCATTTATTCAATAATGGCCTTGGACATTTTGCTGTACGGTGTTTTATCTGAAGCCATGGTTGGAAAACTGAAGTTAGTTTTCTGGTCTTGCCTACGAAACATGCGTAAGCGTTCTTACAGTGCACTGTGTCAGCACACTGTGAAACGATTGGTGCGGCCACTGGAAAATCCAGGAATTTTAAATTGTCTATTTTTTGTGCCCTACATCTGCATTGCTCTGGTCTTCATTACCCCGATGGCGATCTTCTATCTGCTGCCTGCATTCAATGTCAGTGGTCATCTTATTTTACACTTCGTCCGCTACATTTACAAGGGCAAGGTAATCACAAATCGTTTTTATCTTGTCCCAATTTAAATAGTCATGGCTCTTTTGACCGTACGTCAAGCGCAAAATATTCTTTCCATATTGCATGTCACTCCTAAATATTGTCTGTAATATATTATTAGTCAATCACAAATAGTTATTGCACATTAGATATATTTTCTTACATTATTTATCAATCAGATGGTTACTTATCACATTTTAAGTAATTATAATTAGTTAGTTAATACGAAACATTAAGACAGCAAAAGAAGATGCAAAACAAAGACTTCAAGGACTCAGTCGCTGTCTGAAGAGATACACTGCAAGACTTCAGCAATTCCAACAGAACAAAACATTCAGAACTGACCCTGGAAGACTATACCAAGTTCTTGAAATTCCAGAAGAGAACAACAAATGCCAAACATTCAGAACACCAAAACATTTTGGGAAAACATTTGGAGCAACACCAATACGAATAACACCTCAACTTTATGGATTAAGGAACTGAAAAATGAGCATAAAGAAATACCTGAACAATGTTATGTCACAATCATTGACATCAAGAAAGGTAAGAAAGATAGCAAACTGGATACCCACGATGCGACGTGCGACTGTAAAGGTCAGAAGGAAAGGACACAACGACGGTCCGATCCTCCGACCCCAGGTAAACCAGTCTAAATAACCCCAATGGTGCTAGGAGATTGCATCAGAATTAGATGTGCGATGATTAGTTATGGTGTTTGCATTTAAATAATATTTTGAAAGAATCAAAATTATTACAGTATCAAATTATTCCAAATGCACACTCTTGAAATGGATGAAACAAAAGAATACATAATATCTGGGTGTCAGGCTCTGGCTGGAACAGAATACACGAAATGGCACGAAAGTCATACTTAGAAATGTATGTGAGAACAATGGAATAGAAACCCCAGAAAGCACCAACCAGAAGCAGTCACTGAAACAGAAAAAGTCAAAATACTGTGGATCGTCAAGATACGAACAGATCGAGTGATTCCTGCACGAAGACCAGACATTGTAGTTCTAATGAAGAATAACAGAACACAACATTCGTTGATGTCGCTGTTCTAAGTGAAAGAAACATAAAGAAAATAAACAAACAAGAAAAAATTGAAAAATACCAAGATCGCAGATTAGAAATTCAGAAAATTTGGAATGTAAAAGTAGAAGTGGTACCTATAGTGATAGGAGCCTTAGTGAACATAACATCTGAGTTGGAAGGCAACTTGAATATAAACCCTGGAAACCACAGACGCCCCAGTGCTTAAAGCAATGCTCCTCGGAAGTGCCCAAAAGCTCCGTAATACCTGGGATCTCCAAGAATCTTGGTTCACAACCGAGAGTCCAACAGAAGTTGTGGGAAAAGGCTGAATAATAATGATAATAATGATGATGGTGGTGGTGGTGATAGTAGTGATAACAATGCTTGTAATGATGATCACGACAATCAATTAATTAAATGTACATGCCAAAATTAGGCACGATTAACAGACTAGTCAAAATACTTTTATTCAATATTTGTTCAATCATGTATTGTTTATTTATTTTAAAATTATTTTATTTCCTCACTTTTACTCAGGCTCTAGAGAGTGAAGTCACCTCTTCAGCAGAAACAGAGGTGAGAGTCGTTGTTGAAGAGAAGACAACTGTAAGAAAGACTTGCGATGTGTGGCTAGAGTTCTTCATCGTCATCATATCTTTTATATCGTTCTGGTCAATCGCCTTCTTTTTCATGGAAGTGACCTCTTTCTTTGTGGAGATGGCCATGTACACACTCATGGGAATTATCGTGAACGAGTCCACTTTGCAGTATGTCACGGGTGAGTGAAAGCATAGCGTTACTAGGTGGTCGGTCCAAATGAAGAATAAGATTTACAATTCTTACATTCACTGAAGTGAGCAGACAAGCATTACGCAATAATATGAATTATAAGAAAGCGTGATGGCCACATTTTTATAATAATTTTATTCAATTTTAGTAATAGCAAATAAATTGCCATGTATACATATGCTGAAATATTGTGTGAAAATGATTTGTGTACATTAAAACTTCTGGCTAGTCAAATATTTAATATAAAATTAACTTAAAAGGTGTACTTACATTTTTTCCGTCATATTTACAAAAATTATATAATTATTTAGTTTTCGAACTTCTGTTATTATTATATTACTGTGCCTGTCCTCATTTTTGCTTTGAACATTTCTGTTTACTGTTTGACAATATTCAGTCTTGTGTATACTGGCAGCTGCTTAATCACGTCCTTTGAAGCTAAGTCCTGCTCCAATAAAGTAAAATGGCGGTCAGATAGTGCGTATTTTCTATATGATGCATCACTTGTTTATACAAATAAAATTAGCAATTCAAAACATTGAACTATTAATTTCTTGTAGTGCTGTTCCTGGTGGTTATGTATGGAAGATCGACGTTAAACGACGTGTACAAAACGTATCTGACGTACCATAAGACGCTGCATGGGATGCTGCTGGAGATGGCGCCGGAAGACATCAACACGCTGTCTCTGAAAACTATTGACGTGCAGCAAAACACCATCTTGCGAGTGCAAGGCGACAAGGCGCCTGTCACAACCAAACCGGATCTGACGTAAGTCCTTATGATGTCGGTAGTCTAATACTCATTATTTTTTTTTAAAAGAAGCGTAGATCCAAGTGATTAATTTACTAATTATAGCACTGAGCCCCAAACAACAGAGTCTTGGAAAGGTTCAATACGTCCTCACTTAATTCATCTTCAGTAACATTATAAATTGGCAAAGAATTCCTATAAAACGTTTAATCCGCTTTAACAGAATACACACAGGACACGGATTTATATGTCATGAAATGCCCTAATAATAATAACTATAAATAAACTAGTATAGTTTCCGTCAAATAAAATTACATCAACTTTGCTCTATCACAAACAGTCTTACCAAAGAGACAAAAAGCGTGTACGTATTCCAGGATTCCAATGAAATACGTACACGCTTTTTGTCTCTTTGGTAAGACTGTGCGGCGAGTGACTACCTTTATTATAAATTGTTATGCATTGTACCTACAAATTTTGTCATAAGTTGCATGAATGTTTTATTTAACTTTTGCCAATAAAAATGTATCCTCATCTTTAACCCTTTGAAATAAGCCAAGGATCTAATCATTAAACAAATTCTTTAGCCCATTTCTTCGGTCTAAGCAAAGTATTTTGAGTCCTAAGGATTGTGCACATATGACGTCACGCAATTTTAACCATTTTTTAAACCCACTAACTCACCCTCGTCACAGTTCAACACAAAATCTCAATCCCTTTCCTAAGTGCTGTCACAAATCTCTTACCCCTCCCGAATTTTCAAAAACGATTTTTGGTAATAGTGTTACTTAATCACGCTTTTACAACGACTCCAAGTTAAGATATGCAACCACATAAGAGTCAAATAAAGACTGATATCATTTATTGTATCCATTGCTAAGGGTTGTTGAAAAGTAATGAAAATTAAAACGTAACGATGGACAGCTTCCATTGTTTGGTTTCAATAAAGTAAATGTTACTAGTGCCACACTGGCTCAATTCTCAAAGTACCTTTCTCACCACATCCCCTTGTTTTATAAGACTGCATTTTTAAAATATCATCAATCTTCAAAGACTCTTTGTACTGTTAGCACCGTTTTTAGACTGCATTTTTAAAATATCATCAATCTTCAAAGACTCTTTGTACTGTTAGCACCGTTTTTAGACTGCATTTTTAAAATATCATCAATCTTCAAAGACTCTTTGTACTGTTAGCACTGTTTATAATCCAGCACTCCAGTTGCGACAACAAAGCGTTTTTTGTCTTACTGAAATTAAATTCATTTGATGTATTCCCTTTAATGTTTGGCGACCCAGCGCGACACAGGCCCAACCTTTGCGCTACTCAATTAATTACATTGGGGTGGGGGGCGGCATCTAAAAAGTAGTAACAGATTAAACATTCACTATAGACCGAAGAATACCCTTTTTGAAGGTGCTAAACTCGTGTGTCCTAAGTTTCGTCGGACTGCCGTCAGGATGGCGGTAATTTGTTAGCCTACTGTTTTGCATTTCTAAAATCAGAGATTAATCACCAGTAATCCTCCAAGTTTTTTTTTAGTCTACATTTTGTTTTTAAAGTGTGTATTACATTTTATTGAAAGATAATTGCATATTTGTTTTTAAATAAAAACAATTTAAACCAATTATAACAATATTTCAGATGAGAAAATATTAATAAAGGACGCCCACGAGAGAGTTGTTATCTATTGCGGATGAATGTGGGTTGAGGATGCAGGTCACAAAATGATTTTTGTTCTGACTTCGGGCGGGGGGGGGGGGGGCGACGCGTTCCACACTAATAGTTATTGAGTGACGTCACATTTTCTTCAACCTCCCTCGTCACACTTCGTCACAAAATTTTGAACCCATCACACACACACACACCAAATCCCTGCGTGACATCATATCTTTATTATTATATACTTCATTATACGTCAGCTTTATTACTTTGAGATTAACTTAAAGCCAATCAATTGGTAACATCTTGTTCCATTCTGGGATTGATTCATTGTGTTGACACATTTTCTTTTCAGTTTTCACACTGTGACGGGTTAACAAGACGGTTTGAATAACATATTATTACTTGTCACTGTTTTTAAGTAGATGTTATGATAGCAATGACCTATTGAAAACTAATTATCACTTTGTGAAATACTGAAACAGAATAACTTCTTAATATCTTATATCTGATAATGTGATGATAATAAATAACTAGATAAAGTGATTTGTTTTTAAACAACATGCAACTTCTAGCTTGTAAATGACTCTAGACAACCTGACATAACTGGAGACAACTTTGATTTTCTAAATTTTAATATTAGCACTTGCGCCATGCCGATGTAATTAATGTCCGTTAATCATTTTAATATTTTATCAGATTCCTGAAGTAACAGATGCTGAAAAGTAGATGCATAACATCTCTTTCTTTAAGAGTGGCAGTGAAATACTTCATACCATCTTGTCTTACTGAAGAATATCCATACAAATGTCGATATTGTTTTGTGAAGTTAATAAGATTAGCAATTACATCCTTTATGGGATGATAACATGATCGCATCTTTCATGAAATGATTCCTAATATTTTAATATCACTTTGTGATGATGATTTCATGATAATGGCTTGTGTGGAATACTTTTAATTAAGTGCTTGATTGCATCACATTATCAGTGTGTGTGATTGTGCGCTTGACTAAGTCTTTATTCGATTTGAGGCAATCTGATAATAAAGTACATTAACGTCAGTTTTTGCGGCTGATAACATGAGTAACAACTTGTGTCTCTGCGATAGGTTGACAGTGCAAGATGGCGTACTCTCCTGGAAGACAACCAGCATGCTCCTCTTTATGGACAAAAAGGATACCCTCTTCACACCCGAATGGTTTTTCTACGATTCCATCAACTTGCAGTATGGTGGGGCACCCGGTCCCATTCACGCCAAGTTCGTGGAAGCCTGCTGGAGCTTCGGTAAAATCCTTCTCTTCCTCTTCTTCGTCTTCGTCGTCGTCATGGCATTTGGTGACGCGTACCGAATATCTTCCACCAATCAGCTTCTAGCTACAGTAGCCGGGGGTTTCATCCCCTTCGTCTTCAGCTACGTGTTCACGACAGATAGCAGTGGGCCTTCCTTGGAGCCAGACAACATGCTGTTTAAAACTCACCTTCACGCGCTGATCAACGATTACTGTCAGGTCTGGCCCGTCTACGACTTCTTCGCCTTCACTCCAAATAAGAAAAAGATGACTGAGTACCACTGTACCAAGTCCCTAGAATCGTGGGGCTGCTGTTGTCGTCGGATTGCTCATTGGTTGAAATGGTTGCTATTTTTAGATGATCAGAATGGAGAAAATGCGGAAGATCCAAGTCATCACCGGAAGAGAATAGCGCATCAAGATACAATGGTCAGTATGAGGGAGAATGAACCCATTAACGCGGTTATCGAAACTAGTAATGCAGACACTGCACCGCTTATCTCAGGACCCTTAGATAGGATAGATCCAAAGTCGAATGTCATGGAGTCAGAAGTGACAGAAAATCGTGATGTGATTCCTTTAAAACCATGTGCTGAGTGTAATATTTTAGGGACTGAAATCTCAAAAGACCTAGACAAACAAAGTCTACATTCACACCCCACAGAGACGGAAGAACCCTTTGATTCCTCCCGCGTGCCTTTCATACTAAGCATGGGTGATGACTTGAATCTTTCAGAAGTCGAAAACAAAGACGTCCAGCTAAATCCAACATTTACCAACAACGATATTTATAGTGCAACCGAAAACACACCCATCAGCGTTGACGTCACCTCAGCTAATAAAGTGACCTCTTTCGAAGAGAAGCGTTTTATTGAGCTTTCGGATGACATTTCAGCTGACCTTGACTTCATCATTGATGTAAATGAACATCGAGTGGATACGAGAAGTGCGGTCGATAAGGTCAAGACGGTGTAGTATTGATTAATCATGTGTTCTCTCGAAAGAAACTCCAGCGAAATATGGATTAAGATCTGTTCAGTCTGAGACATGATCATTCTTGTCTCAAAATATAGGAAACGTTCAAACAACACAACTGTGCTTAATTTATTAAAAACAAATTTGCTCTTATCCCGATAAATTAAGTTTGAAAATATTACACATGAACCAATTTATTTTAAAGATATTTTTTTCTTGGCCATCTACATAGCTCATTGTGTTTGTCCACTATACTTTTTAATTTATCTTTTTAGTGTTTAAGTATGACAAAAGAACAAAAAATATAAACTACAGCTGATGTTTTCAGTGACAACAACAAAACTACGCTTTGTGACACTACAGCTGACGTTTTAAATGAATACAACAAAACTAAACTTTGTAACACTACAGCTGATGTGTTAAGTGAAGACAATAAAACTAAACTTTATAACTCTTCAATTTACGTGAAGTCAACAGAACTAAGTTTTGTAACACCTGAAAACATTTTAATGAACAGACGCTCCAATCCTAACAAGGCGAAACGCTTTTTTTTCTGCCAGAAATGAAAGTTTTCAGAGATTATGAGATGAGAACTTCAAATTTATGTCTGCTTCTTTCTTTATGCTTGCTTAGAAGTTTGCCAACTAACGTCATGAAAAGCCTGTAACTTTCTAGCTTGTGAAGGTCTACGTCTCTACGTCATGGCCAAACAAGGAAATAAAAAATAAGAGTTAGTGACAGTCTTCATCATTAATAGTAGTAGTAGAAGTAGTAGTGTTGCTGCTGTTGTTTTTATTATTGCCGTTATAATTGCTATTATTATCACAATTATTATTGTTTATTATTATTACTCCACAATAATTATTATAATGATTCTCTTCACCATCAGTTACCATTATAATTATTACCTTGATGTATTAGTATCACTGTTAGTATCTGTAGTAAGTAATATTAAGTTAAAACGTATAAGCATTTTTATAAATTATACGTGCAACTACCTGTTCAGAGATTATGTTTAGTGACTGAGATTTATCACATACTCGCACCGCAAGTTTGAATGGCATTTATATGTAAATGAATACGTTTAACCTTTAACACTTGTGTGCACAATACTTGCCATTCTGTTGGATTCGTGTAGCATTTATTGTACACATGAGCGTCTGTGGCACTGAACAAAACCCCAGGTCATTGTGAACTGCCAAAACGATTGCGTGAAGATTGCATAAGCAATCACTGTGCCAAGGTTTTCGTCCTTATTGTATATTTTAAGTCCCTTTTCATATATCTCACATTTTATACTTTGGACTTTTGCTGTAATGGACGTATTACATGTTATGTCTATTACATTTTTTTAATGGACTTATTATATACTCTTACCATTTAAGCGAACGCAATGCATCACCGAAAACAAAAACAAAGAAAACACAACCTTGGTGGTTCACAGACTTTATGCAATAATAGTGATTCATTCCATGACGGATGACATACAATAATTCCACAATAATACACACTATAGTTGCAATAATAACTTGGATCTTAATTACCATAACACATGCAATAATTGCCACAATAACTCCTGCCATAATATTTGCTCAAAGAAATTAATGCTCCATATTTAACCATTGCCAATCAATCGGTTATCTTTGTCTAATTGTTTACTTTCGAATTGCCTGTAAAGAATGTTTCAAATATAATACAAATAAAACTGAGAAAAGATAAGTTTTATTGATAAGTTAAGAAAGCCTAATGTGAAAATGATGATAACATTTGTTTAAAAGATGTACACATTGTCATCAATATATGTGTACAAGATTTGTTACATATATATATTGTAATCTTAGTACATCTGTTTATCAAAAGTTGTATTCTAATTATCTTTGTACATCTGTTTATCAAAGGTGTTATTCTAATTCAATTATACTTATAAGTTTGAAATGCTCGTTTCATCATATCCCATATGATGTCATGCTCGTGATTGCTACATTCCATGAAATGCACTTCGTGCTTCAGTAGTATTGTGATCATATAGCATTATGTAGATAACATTTCTTAATTTGTTTTTAGGTATCTGTCATTTTTGTAAGTTTTCACTCCTATAACTCTTTTGCTTTGACTCGGAGAGTTTCTTTTTCGCTCATATATCAGGGGTTGGAGGGGAGGGGGTACGTTAACACTTAACTAAAAAATTGCTCTGCTGAGGAGTTGTTTTTGCCAACCAGTTGTAGATGAGTGTGCAGTCTCACAAATTTGAAAGTTTTGAAAAAATAGAAGATTTGGAGACATTGTTTACATTTAATAGTTTGTGCGTGTGCGTGCATGTATCTCTGTGTTTGAGAGAGGGGATGGACGAGTTCAAGTGTGAACACAGTAAAAATAAAATTATAATTTATATGACATGTTGTTGCTATTGTGCTGTTGTGCGGTTAGTTCTGATGTTGTGTGACAGTAAATTTATTGAATGCATCGTCATTACGTCACGCCTGGTTACTGTAAGATGCCTTGTTAATCTGACGTGCGATTGGATACTTCTATATACTGTTACGTCCTTGGATGACGTCTGATTAAGTCGTGAACAATACTTTTTGTCCATTTTGTTCTTTAACTGATTGCTATTTTACGGAAATAATGAACTTAGCAAACCTTGATCTGAAAATAGTTCAACAATACTTCAGAACCTCCATTCTCCATTTCACTTAACCTTTCTTACTGCACTTTTTACTTCCCTTTGTTATTGCACTTTGATTTCTTTTTCACTTCAGAAAATCCAAGACCTTGATTTCTACAACAACCATCATGGATAAAATGAGATGAAGACATACATTGCTATTTTAGATGTGCAATTCAATAATATCGACCTTGTTCCCTCCCCTAGATAGGCGTAAGCTGGAATTTGCTTTGAACTCTTAATATATTATATTCTGTTTTTGCATGTGCACCGATATGGTAACAAAATTAGCATGAACCTTTCACTCCTGTGTGGTTAGGTTGGTTGGAATCTTGAACAACAACAACAAGGGAAATGGGTAGTGACAGCGACAGATGATGCAGAAACACGTTTTGCTCCTTGCCCCACAGGATCCGCGGGAGTCCTTTTAGCTTTCCACGTTCTCATCTTGGATGATTCCTGTGGGGCCCTTCTTCCTCTCTTCTGTGCAATTCAGAGAGGATGTGTTGTAACGCTGGTAGGGGTGTCGCGCCGAGTTACTTGTTTCTTCCGACATTTTTGTTTGATTTTTTTTAATGTGAAGTTTGATTAAGAGATTAGATCTAAAATAAAATAGAATTATATTGGCGCAGTAAACGAAAAGCGTTCTCAGACATATAAATCATTACAATATGCAAATAGAGTAATATTAATCACCACAAAAAATATATGACTCACAAAATATAATCTATTTTCCATCTCAATATATAGCGGTCTGCTGCAATTGAAAAGTGCATGAAACAGTATATAACTGCAAAAATGCTCCATTCTTTTGAGGTCTTTGTTACCATAGGAAAGCTACTGCTAAAGAAGTGACCAAGTAATCTAAATAAAACTGAGTACAAATTATCTTATTCGTCTAATTCTGTCTTAATTCCCAAAGCAATTATAAAAATTATTTAAAAGCCCCAGAGAGAGTAAAACCAAGTCTAGAATAAGAAACTAAATATGTTTCAGAGTAGTGAAATTAGTGAATAAGCAAATTATATCCTTTCTCAAAGCACGTTTCACGCTCTATACGTGACAGTAAAGATGTTCTTGCTTCAGTTACAGAAAACACACAATGACATCCATTTCTTCCCACTAACTAAACAGTCCAAAATTGACCAGGAAATAAATTCATAACAATTACACGATAAAACAATTCGCTTAAATTTCAGATGAAATAAATAACTGTTACAAAATTCTCTTCTGCTCTTCTTGTCTTGAACTGTAGCTAAGCCCAGTTCTATAGTTTTGCTGTCACATGACCAGACTTTGATGTCATATGCGAAGATATGTCATCGGATGTGTGACATGACGTTCTGCTCGTGTTTGTCTGGGTCATCAGTGTCATCGTGCTTTTTTTCTGCCTTCTTGTCCTTGAAAGCTCATTACGTAGGTCATCATTCGCAACCAGACGTTACACCTGTTGCATTCTCAAACACATCGGCACGTACTCCATTACGCCTTGCTGTTCAAAGTGAAGCCGAACGGATATAGAGAAAGTACGCGAGATACACGTATGTGGTAATAACCAAACTATATCTCGACCTGTGTATGTAGTTCATTATTTGCTTTTAATTTTATTGATAAAACTATTATTACTACTTAAATTATTATTATTAGATTTAAGGTAATAAGGTTAAACCTATTGTTACTATTTAAATTATTATTATTAGATTTAAAGTATTATTATGAATTAAGATATTTTTATCTTTTAATAACTTAATAAATGTGTGAAAAGGTGGGCAGACATGCTACAATCAACACCTATTAGACTCAAGTTTACTCTTCCATCTACACTCTAATCTAAATCTACACATACTGAAAATAATGTCACAATGACATCACTGAGTTATAGTTCAAACAAAAGTGTCCAAGAGCTCTTCATTGCAACTACAAGCAAAAGCTCTGCTATGTCTCATAGGACTTCATTGCAAAACAGAAACAAATTAAGTGATACCGCCAAAGTGGTTTGGGCGTGTGAAGTAATGAGTTGACAGCTTGTAATGAACATGTCCATTTTTTCATTCTGACCAAAAAAAGGCTCAAGCAAAAAGAATAAAATTGACAGTGAGAGTCGTATATTTCAGGACAGGTATAATGATGCCTATATTCTTTATGTCAAAAATGAAAAAAAAAATAATTGTCCAGTTAATTAAATTTTTTATATAAATATTTTGAAGAAAGCATTGCCATGTCGGCAGATGACTTACAAGAAAGTTCAGAACAAAATTGACTACATTGTAAAGGCAAGGTTACTTTAAGTAAAAATCATTTTAAATGCTTAAAACCGTTTTTCTGATGGCGAATTTATCAAAGAATATCTCAGTAAAGTAGTGAATATATTGAGCCCTGAGAGAATGGAATGTGACAATACAAATCTCTCTCTGTTGGCCAGTGGCCAGGCGTATCGATGATATAGCTGATGACAAAGCTAGCGTTAAGGAATTTAGCATCTTTTCTATTGCTCTCGGTGAGAAAACAGATAACACAGATACAGCGCAACTAGTGATTTTCAAACAAGGAGTTGATGTCAATTTGAAATGAACTGAGGAATTACTCTCAAGGTAGTCGATGCAAGACACGGCAACAAGGGAAGACATTTTTCAAGAAGTATATAATGCTTTTGATAAATTTGAACTCATCTGGGCAATGTTGTGTAGAATAGAGACTGATGGGTCGTCTGCAATGATTGGCTCACATATAAGTATAATGACAAAGATAAAATCAGAGCCGAATAGAAAAAGCCTAAACAGAGAGGACCTGTGCATTCTTCACCTGTATGCTAAATCGATTACATTCAACAACGAGATAACCGTGAGTTTGTCTGTTTAAATTTTATTAAGGCAAAAGCTTTAAAACATCAGCAATTTCAAGAATTTTCTCAGTGACCTGGCGGATGACCACCAAGACTAATATTTGTTTGTGGCGTGCGCTGGTTGAGTAGAGGAAAGATGCTAAAGTGCTTTCACAACCTAGAGATGAAATAGCTATTTTTATGGAAATTAAACGGAAATCCTACACCTAATTCAAAAGACATAGATATGTTTAAGTGATCTTGCTTTCTTGCTTTTTTTTTTTACGTCACAACCCAGTCACCTAAAAGGGAAGAGTTGGCGCATTAATAAGTGCATTACGTTTAAAGCATTCCATCGCGGAAACGCACGACTCTACGCATCACGCATTCTGTCTTACGCCAAAAATAATTAAATCAGTAATAAAATTTGACTCTCTGTTTTTATTTTTAAATTAATTAAACTGAATCCATTCGTGCACTGTCTATTCTTATTTGTAATTTAAATAAATTAATAATAAGTGAAACTGTGTGCCTTAATTTAAAACAAATTGAATGAGTAATGTGGGCGCGTTTTTAGCTTTTATTTGTTGTTGTTTTCTTATTGAATTAACTAATAAACATACACGTTATGTCCTATATTTTAATAAATTAAATAAGTTGGTAATAGACGTTCGCATGCAGTTTCTATTATAAAGTAACTTAAATCGAAAATAATGGCGCGTTTTTCTGTTCGTTTGTTCACGTTTCCAGGAGAAATCTTGACCTACATTTAAGGGCGATACGGTGAATGGGATGTAATAACTGACAAAAGGTATCTTTAGTGACTAATTAGTGTCAGACAATGCTGAGTGATTTATAGTAACTTGACAAGAGATATATTTAAAGACTAATTAGTGTCAGACAATAAAGGGCGATAGACTGAGTGATCTATAAGTCCGTTGACTAAAGGTATCTTTAGTGACTAATTAGTAACTAGTTCAGCATAAAGGTTTTAATTTTGACTACGTATTCTCAACAAATATACCGTACAACAGATTTATAGTGAAATAATGTATTTTTTAAAATATTAAGACCTTCACAAAATAAAAGTTTTAATCTTGACTACGTGTTCTCAACATATATACAGTACAATACATTTATAAATATTATACATATATATATATATATATATTTAGTGAAATAATGTGAAAATATTATTGTTCCAAGACATCTTTCAGATTACCTGTTAGGTGGAATAACGTATAGTTCATCACAATTTTATATTCTGATGTAATATATATTTTATTTTTCAAAGTAAACTGTTACAGATATTCACGTGTAGAGCAGCAAATCTGGTATTGATTAATCAGAGCCATTTGCATGCGTTTCACACTGGATGTGTTGAATGGAATCTCTCGACTTAACCATTGTCGCTTTATTCTCTCTGGTCTACATATGTGTCTTCATTTTAAAACAAAATTCGAAAATTTTTAAACGATAAAGCGTTATTGTTAGAGGTCCAGGAACCGGACCATTTCACAAGTCTTTACTGGCTAACTGTTCACAGCAGACTACAACACCTCTCCTTTTCTCTTTCGTACGATTTATTGTCTGGCTGTAGTCCTAATAATCTGTCCGGTCTCACACGGTGTGTGCACTCTTGCTAGAAGCTTGCGCTCGTCATCAGAAACTCACATTTTCAACATTCTGAAATCAAAGTATAACTCACCTGGTCAACGTTCACTTGTTGATCAGGATTTGACACACCTATTTTGTTATGGACAGCGTTATGTATGAACAGGAGAACGTGCAAGTCAGCTACGGCTTGTTACACCGTTCATACTCTTTCCCGACTGGACCATCCCACTACCGGATTTTACTGCCCTCAAAACTAAGACATAAAAAGACAATGGCTTAAAAGTTCTCAAGACATCTTTCTCATCAACAAAAAATTGTATTGCCTCTTTTTGTTGAAAATGTACATGTGCAGGACCATGTTATTTTATATATGTTGCTAAGCATATTTAACTATACATTTAATAAAGATTAAAGATTTGTGGAAGTGGGTTTGTGCAGGCTTAAGTAAAAGAAAAGTACTGAACAGATTTTCAGCAGACTTTTTCTGCTGTAAGATGTATACCTTAGTGCTCTAGAATCAAGACAGGCCTGATAACATCACTCTATCCAATAAGGGAGTTCGCCACTCGCCCTAAAAGTACGAACATTCTCCATTTAAAGTAAAGCACGTTTGCGCGGGCCTTGGCTTATGTACTGCTGTGACCCCTGAACAAAGCGGACGATTGTGTTTCACCCAGATTGCGTTTCTTATTCTGGGTATTAGATTTGAGACTGTGGTAAATATTGGGATTTTGGCAGGTTACATTCTGTTGTACAATTAGCTCTTATTTTTCAATGCCTTCCTGCCAGAGATCAAACCTTCAGTCAGTCGCAGTGAATGCAGGAACAAGGTTGTGGGTACAGCACCTGCAAAGGAATCTTATTGAGGTGACCATGCTGATAGAGCGCGGGGAAGGAGAATCGTTGTTCATCCCCCGAATACCATTTATTCCAAATTACTTCCCCTTGAATTTAAATGACTGCAGTGCCCCGTGAGCATCTGCTTTGCAATGACGTAATAAATCATCAGGAGAGACGTTGCGAACCCAGGCGTCGACTTTTGTTCCAACTTGCTTCTCACATGGAGAGCGTGTACTTTAGATAACAACACTCACAATATTGTATACAAAGTAGTAATTAGATCAACCTTTGTAAATTAACAAAATTTATAGTTAACTCTGCTGACATTTATGCCAGGAAGCTGCGGGTAAAAGATAATATAATATTTAAAATCATTTGCATGTGAATATTTGTATAACTTAGTGTATTCAATATGCAATTACTGCAAAGCTTTAAAGGAATAAACTCTCTGTTTAGCCATCATCATCATTATTACATTGTAGGTAAATATATTATAGTAGGTAAATATATTTCCAGGTCACTTGTAGTGATGATGATTATATCTGCTGTACGGTTGTTTGACGTATAATAATATCAGTTTAATGTAATCAGGAAAAAAAATCATGAATAATTTTAGTGAGAAAGATATTCTCGACAAATCGAATTACAGCGTTTAAAGTTCACGCACAAAGGGGTGATAACTAGTATCACCCTGCGCGAGTCGACCACCCATCCAGAAATAAGCCCAAGCGACACTGCACGCAAGACTGAATCACTGGGTCTTAGTTTGTCAGATGAGGGTCTTAGCCAGCCTTAATATAGCTACATTTATTCTACAACTTGATCTAGATCTTTTACCTTGTCCGTAAATCAAGTACAACCGACGCGATACAGTTTTAACTCCGGATAAAATTATGCACCGTAAGAGCAAGGCTTTCGTTTGACTGGCAATCAAGTTCTTCGAGATTCGCCCCTCAAAATTTATCTCTGAATTAATATTTTTGCCCCTTAATAAAGCGACTGACAGCTATCAATGCCAAAGAGGTTTCCTCGTCTTCTTTGGGAAAACCGGTCACATACAGGGGCGATTTACTCTGTCTAGCTTAACATTTCTCCGGAGTCAAGCCCGTCTGGCGGTAAGGGGCTGTTTGTTTTACAGCCAAACACGCTACCTGTGTGCGTGTGTGCGTTTAGCATGACTGCTTTTCTCGTCTGTCGGCCTTACCTTCCACCAGTCTTGCTCGAGGTGATCCACACGTTTATGAAGTCATAAAATAAACGTGGTCGGCTGAAGGAAAGTGTCAGGATCACTGAAGGATGATGTACAAAGGTACCTGTTTCATTTTCTGTGTCAGACAAGTGTGACCGGCTTGTGAGTACATATGTATGTATGTGTGGATTTTCTTTTTAATATTAATACCGACAGCTACAACAAACATATCAGTAAACCATACCTGAGTATTTGAAGTGAGTTACCTCCACCTGCTTGTCTATTAATATTTATTTAACGACCGTTTTGTCGAAACAAATTTTTTTTTTAAAAATATTTTTATGTGCTTTCCCATTCAACACCTAGTAAACAACATACTGCGCAGGTGAAATTAAAATTACTGGCACAAACTGCAGACATCATATTAAGCAGTAATCTGAGTAATGTATAGTGCAAAAGCCATTAACTTGATCTGTTCTAACGCCATTCGAGTCATTAAATATTAAATAACAATGCGATCGTCGAAAATTAAAAAAAAAAAAAAAAACCAAAGCAAAACAAGCACTTCTGAGATTGAATTCAGAACTGAGGGCAGAGAAATCGTTAACTAGGTAGCCTCATGTCTATGTGTATAAAATGTACACTTTTATCTAAAAATCCTTTCGCTACATGCTCGAAGCTTTGTTTAGGCCACTTGAGGGCAGTAAATAAAGCAAGCTGGTAACGACAATGGCTACTCATCAAACAGACATCAAAGTTATAACTGTATCCATGGTTACAAATGTGCTCTCAGTAAATGTAAAAATGTAGATTTAATATGATAAAAATTTTACCTGACTACACCTTTTTATTGAAAACCAACAAACACGAAACAATTGCAGGAAAAGATAGCAGGCAACCATGTATTCTATATTAAATATTGGTACCCGTGTTAAGAATACTTATTTTTTAAAATATTTTAAAGTATTGAGATAGTTTGCATTCCGTAGCACACTAGTAGCACACAAGCAATACCACACGATATTTAGAGCAAACCTACTTCCTGTGTGAACAGGATGTCATTCTGCACACACACCCACTCTCTCTCTCTCTCTCTCTCTCTCTCTCTCTCTCTCTCTCCACACTCTCTCCACACTCTCTCCCTCTGTTGTGACCATTAGGTCGCCTTAGCCTTACTTTCTAGGTTATCGTCTGTTTACTTGAGTGGCCTGTACGTTCACTCGAAATATTAATTAATGAATTAATGCGATATTAAATGTACATTTTCTGTCTTCCTGTCAAATGAATTAAGGTGATATTAAATGTTCATTTTCTGTTGAATTAAGACGATATTAAATGTTCATTTTCTGTCTTCCTGTCAAATGAATTAAGGTTATATTAAATGTTCATTTTCTGTCATCCTGTCAAATGAATTAAGGTGATATTAAATGTACATTTTCTGTCTTGCTGTCAAATGAATTAAGGTGATATTAAATGTACATTTTCTGTCTTGCTGTCAAATGAATTAAGGTGATATTAAATGTACATTTTCTGTCTTGTCGAATTCAGGAGATATTAAATAAATTCAATGGGTTAGTAACGTGCGTGGTTTTTTACTTTTTTAATTAATTAAAATGGTTATAATGAGAAGCCTATACTACATTTGATTAAAGGAGTAATAAACGTCCTCTTTCTGTCCGTTTTGGAAAAAATATTTATTTTTTAAACTTTATGATAATCATCGCAGCAAGACATCGTAGAGAAATTATGAAAAAGTAAAAATAAAGATAAACAAAGCAAGAATCTAGTCCTTTCATTTATCAGATTAAGTTGGTGTGAACTTTAATGTGAAATAAAAAAAATATAGCAGTTTTATAAATCATTTAAAAGTTTTAAACTGTCAAGAGTCTTAGCGCTTCATTCGTTACATTTAGAGTAGTCTCCCTTTACTCCCTTGCTTGCGTATTTATCGCCTGAAGATTTAACTACTGCAAAATATAATTTAATGACTCGAGTAGGCTTATCAAAAATGGTGTGCTTTACAAAATTACTGTCACTTACTTCCTCTTAGTTAAATGTTTTGAAAGTGGACACAAAAAAAAAGCCAAATATGTGACTTACAAACATGAATCGAATACTGTTACATGGCATGTATTAAATAACAAAGTCATAGACGCAGAAGAATGACAACTATGCCCCACACACCCAACCACGACAAGGGAGACTATAATTATATTAAAGCAAGCGAAAGATTAGGTGGGTTGGGTTTGTAAGACAAGATGATGGACTCGCAAAAGGGAAACTAGTTACAGTTGATCAGCATAAACACATCCCATTTTGGCACATTCAGGTACTGACAGGTGACTTCAGTGTTACGCAAGCATTTTTTTTCTAGCAAGTGCAGTTGTTACAGAAATTAGAAAGTGTTTTATCCAACACTGATACTTGCTTACTATTTGTTACACCTAAGAGGAAATATAAGGATTAATTGTCTTGACTTTTTAAATAAATTTTTTAAACAATAATTGATGCAGATACTTCTGCTTTCTTCTTTTTCATTAGTGTTTAGTTTTCAACACAATCTCACACAATTATTGTTATTAGGCAGAAAGAAAATTGTATTAAGTGACAAATGGTTATCGCAGTCGAATGGACGCTAGTCTCTCGTTTAAGTTACTAGGGTTCAAACCCATGCTGGGGTAAAAAATATTTACAGTTGGTCCTTTACGCCTACTTAACTCAAGATTGTGGACTTCAGATTTAGTCCATCGGGAAAGACAGTATTCGGGTATCCAGGTCTGCATAGGCTAAAGATTCCTTGGCAGTTAAATAGACAAATATCATCTATAAAATCTGGTCTCCAGGGTTACAGGTTTCATAGGCTAACGATTCCTTGGCAATTAAATAAAGAAATAGCATCTATAAAATTGGGTCTCCAGGGTTACAGGTCTCATAGACTAAAATCTAGCAAAACCCTCTTTGAACTTTCATTCTCTACATTCATGGCGCCGTACCTCACTTCCAGATCGTAAATCTCTTATTATTGTATATGCTATTTTTATAAAGTGATCAGTTGCTTATTTAATTTTGTACCAGGAAGATTTTAAATATTGAAATATAGCGTGTTAATTTCCAGTACATCTGCTTTACATTAAATACTGTCTAATAACTTTTATAAAATAAGAAATATATATTTAATGAACATTACAGTACAAACGTTTATGACAATAGAGCCGACATCACGAAAGAAACAAAGGCAGCCATGCGAACATGCAATGAATTACGTCATTGTAGTAACCTGAATTGGCTTTAAATCTTTCTTGAAACTTTGTCAACACAGATACTCATGATTAAATACATATATGGTATTATGAATAGTTCTTCCACAAAAGTTATTAAACATTCTTCCTTGTAAACATTTAAAAGCAATGCAACATGAGCAACACCAAAAATCTCCTTCTTTTGATTGCCCGTTAGACTTGACATTTTTCTGGAGTGTAACGTGTTCGAACAAAGGGACTGTACTCAGCGCGAGGATTGCAAATAGCCGAGTAAATAGGTTATTTCTTTTATTTTTAATTTCATTTTTTTTCTTTCTTTTTTTCTTTCTCTTTTCAGTCTTTCTTTCTAAATTCCTTCTTTTGTTATTTTTGTCGTTTTATAATTCTTATTTTTAGTTTTTTCTTGTAGTAATTTTTCTGTGTTATTTTTATTATTTTTTTCTTCCTTTCTTTCTGTCTTCCTTTGTTTATATTTCGGTCTTTCTTTGTTAATTTTCCTTTCTGTCGTGCTATCCTTCAATTTCCTTCTGTCATTCATTTTCTAAAGTCAGTCTGTCTCGTTTTAACCTATCGTTTATTCACATTTTCTCTGTAGTAATTTTCTTTAAATCATTCTTTCTCAGTTTCTTGGTTGCAATCGATCTTTCAATCATTCTTTTAAAAGCATTATTTTATTCTATAGTTCTTTGTTTTGATTAATCCCCTTTGTTTCAATTTTATTATCATTTCTTCTTTCATTCTTTACATAACTGTCTCCTTTATATTATTCTATTTATATATTTTTTCTTTATCATTCTTTATTTCTCTCATTATTTCTTTCTTTCATTCACCTTTTCTATTCATCCCCCCCCCCCCCCGCCCCAACCTGACATGGTGAAATGTCGACATCTTCCAATGAAATGAATACAATACGCTCTGATGGAGTATTATTATCACAGTTTCGGCTTGTCTTAGTTGTGTTTTTTTTTTTTTAAAATGTGGGTTAATCCAAGGTTTGGGGCGGGAGAGGGGGTGGGGGGGATAGACCTGATAAAAACGATATTTAAAATGGATATAAATGGCGACCGTGGTATGCAAATGGCTGACAACCACGATAATCGTGTTCTTACATTTAAATCACTGTATATCTGCAAGTAGCAAAGAATGTTATCTTGCAAACTCTGAGCTAGTCATGTGGCCTACAAGCCAACTTCAGTTGATATCCCGTTTAGAAAAGCAAAAGTGTCGCAGATCGAATTTTATTTTCTTCACTCTTTCTCATGCAAAGTTAAAGACGACTTTGATCAATGAATTTCATGGAAAGAAGCCAAAGAATCGGATTTCGCAGAGATTTAACAGAGATTCCCAATGAACAATAGGTATGAATAATCTTACATTACCCATATTTGCCGGTCTTTAATCAATTCAGTTCAATACTAGTACATTTCATCAATAATTAAGTGTATATCGCCACTATTCTGAGTTCTTCAGCTGGAACACTTTTAAAACCAAAAGAGTGTATGGGACCCGAGACCTTTTGTTGCAAATCAAGTACCTTAGATCTGATGGCCAACCTTCGTACAAAAATAATACTTAGATTTCATGACTACCCATAATAAAAAAGATAATACATACATTATACGTCACCCATCGTACAAAGAGAAAACATAGATTACATTGCTACACATCGTGAAAGATAATACACAGATTACATTGCTACACATCGTGAAAGATAATACATAGATTACATTGCTACACATCGTGAAAGATAATACATAGATTACATTGCTACACATCGTGAAAGATAATACATATATTACATTGCTACACATCGTGAAAGATAATACATAGATTACATTGCTACACATCGTGAAAGATAATACATAGATTACATTGCTACACATCGTGAAAGATAATACATAGATTACATTGCTACACATCGTGAAAGATAATACATAGATTACATTGCTACACATCGTGAAAGATAATACATAGATTACATTGCTACACATCGTGAAAGATAATACATAGACTAATGGAGTGGCGGAGTACATATACCTATCCCTATTTCTAAATGTAGTATTATACATTTGTTGCCAATGTTAACGTGACCCGACCTTGGGCACTGCTTATGGTGGTAATTTGTGTAAGTGTCAAAGTTGGAGTAAACAACTCAGATTAAGAATATCCTAGGCTTGTTGAGGCAATCTAAGCCAGTAACAATGGATGAGTAGATTTTCTGACTAATAGTCTCACACTTGTTCATAGCAGTTTCAACCAATGGGGATGGACGGAGTGTTATTTTGTTGAAGAAAGTCCTATATTCTAATCACTTTGATTTTGATATGACTTGATCATAGAGATGAAATATACCTGAAATTTAGTGCCGCCTTAATTTGACGTTTGCAAGAAGAAGCGTGCCTTTTTTTATTTCATAGTCTTGTATCCACTTTAGACTACAGTGACTGCTGTACTCTACCAGATCAGCGTTGTTGTCGAGCTTATCAGTAAACGTGTTGCTGTAAGATGATTCCTGTGAATTCCGTTCAAGAGTCAATATGGCGAAAATTGAGGCTTGAGTTTGGTCTCGAAAATTCACAAAGATTATTTTGAACATTCCTCGTTGTGTGCTTTATTACTCGGAGATTCTAGAATATTCCTCGTGATGTACTTTGTTAGGACATGCGAAGTTCTGGACTATTCTCCACGGATTCTCCAAAGATTCTGGAACAATTGTGTAGCGTGCCTAGAAGGGTACATTGGACCGTCAACTAAATAAGAAAGACCGTAACTTGTGCAAACCACGTGATTGTGAACACGTGCTAGTGACAGCTGTCATCATTGAAAGGGTTATGTACATTGACTTTAATTATCTCTCTACAACTCCACTCTCATTTCTATGATGAATTATATAAATTAAATTGATTATGTATGTTAATTTGACTGTTGATGTTTATGCTAGGATAAACTGAATGAGTGTCTAGCGTTAATCTAATATTGTTGTGAAGTGATGTAAATGTCAATGCTATTTTGATTATATTCATTTTTTGTATATTTGATTGCTGACAATAAATTTATTAACCTTCTTGCACATATATTAAAACTTATGTTGGAGCAATAATGGGTGGGTGGTGGTTCATTAAATATAAATAAAAGACGGATTTTTATTACTCCTTTAGTAAGAAGTTTTCACCTGCAGAACAGTATGCGTAAGAGTAGGGTTTTATGAAAACCCTTATAATCCGCCAAGTGAGAGATATGTTGGTCTTGCGGGAGAATTATTAATAACTATAAATTAAGATTCTCGATCACTTGTAATTAGTTATGTGTTGTTAATTAACAAATAATAATCATAACGAGTGAAGGGTGCCCAGAGGTATCACACATGGCTACCCATCGTACAAAGATAGTACCTACATTACATGGCTATCCATCGTACAAAGATAGTACCTTCATTACATGGCTATCCATCGTACAAAGATAGTACCAACATTACATGGCTATCCATCGTACAAAGATAGTACCAACATTACATGGCTATCCATCGTACAAAGATAGTACCTACATTACATGGCTACCCATCGTACAAAGATAGTACCTACATTACATGGCTATCCATCGTACAAATCTACAACCTAGATCTTGTGATCACTCATCCTTCAAAAATAGTATGGAGATTATACGACACACACACCCCACCCTACGAAGATAGTACAGAGATAACAATGGCTACCGATAGTACAAATCTACCCCTCTCGTGGCAACCACTAGTATCAAGACAGTTCCAATATTTCAGGACCAGTCATCGCACCAAACAGTAATTTGATCTCATGGGCCATCCAAGTATAAAAAAAAAATAATACTTAGATTTCATTCGCCCACCCACCCACCCCCGTCATGCAAAGATGGTACGTAGATCTCCTACCTATCCATTATACATTTGCCGTTGATTTAACTGCTTCACACAATCAGCTGAATGTTTACTGCAAAGATTAAAGACACGCAATCCTCTTCATGTGCAGGCTTTAGATGTGAGAATGAATTTGTATAAATATGGCGGACAGCTACGTCATGCATAGCGTTTATAACCAAGGCGCGTACGACCTTCTGAGTTTCTATTTAATGACTTTATTATTATAAGTTAAATGCTTCCATAAGCACTACGTACAAATATAAGCGTGTGTTATTATTATAAATCGTACTTAATCAGGTATTCAATCTTTTGAAATTCACGTTTAAATTGTAGGAAAATGAATTTATAGTGCGCAAATTGCTTGGTAAAAACAAAATCTTTTAACGTAACCAATCCAACTTAGTAAATATTTCGATTTAGTGTAAAAAAAAAATTAATTAATCCATTTTAGTAAAATCTCTAGTGTTAGCATAATCAATTTAGTTTTACAATTCAGAACATAAAAAGTTCTTAACTTTTGTTGTTTCCATGCATGCAAAAAAATAAGTATTTAAATTTAAATTCCACACAAGTAATTAGAGTCTCAAACTAAATAAAAGAGACCTTTTTTTTTTCTCCAAGCCTAGACTGCAGACCTTTTTCTCTTCTACCCTTCGAAGCCGCCTTATTGAATTAATGGTTTACCCCGGGACACGTATCGCAGTCGGGTGGATGCAAACGCAAGGTACATACATTTTGCACAACTCAATCCGAACTTTTGCAAGGAATTTTTTCTGCCCGTACCCATCTAACTTTTCGCCGTCGTCTGTCATTGTACAGATAACTATTAACAATTCAAGGTAGCCTACCACAGAAATGAAATCAAAACTATCCTAAGCCTATTCTAATCCGAACCTAACCCTAATTTTAAATTGCTTGGGGTGTTTTTTAAATGTTTAATAAAATACGCAAAAAGCAGAATTAAGTCGAATGAGTAAGTCATTACGCTAAAAATGATATTTTACCGATCATCTTGACACTTTTTCTGTCTATTTACTTATTTGTCTGTCTGTGTAACTACGTATCTGTTTGTCTTTCTATGTATTTATCTAGGTATTTGTCTGTCTGTGTAACTACGTATCTGTTTGTCTTTCTATGTATTTATCTAGGTATTTGTCTGTCTGTGTAACTATATATCTGTTTGTCTTTCTATGTATTTATCTAGGTATTTGTCTGTCTGTGTAACTACGTATCTGTTTGTCTTTCTATGTATTTATCTAGGTATTTGTCTGTCTGTGTAACTACTTATGTGCTTGTCTTTCTATGTATTTATCTAGGTATTTGTCTGTCTGTGTAACTATATATCTGTTTGTCTTTCTATGTATTTATCTAGGTATTTGTCTGTCTGTGTACCTACGTATCCGTTTGTCTTTCTATGTATTTATCTACGTATTTGTCTGTATGTGTAACTACTTATGTGCTTGTCTTTCATGTATTTATCTAGGTATTTGTCTGTCTGTGTAACTACGTATCCGTTTGTCTTTCTATGTATTTATCTACGTATTTGTCTGTCTGTGTAACTACGTATCCGTTTGTCTTTCTATGTATTTATCTACGTATTTGTCTGTATGTGTAACTACTTATGTGCTTGTCTTTCATGTATTTATCTAGGTATTTGTCTGTCTGTGTAACTATGTATCTGTTTGTTTTTCTATTTATCTATTTATTTGTCTGACTGTGTAACTACTTATCTTTTTTTATTTATTTAGCAGTTTGTCTGTCTGTTTGTTTGTTGATTGATTAAATTGTCAGCATGTGTGTCTGTCTCTCTGCTTGTCTGCTGAAACTTCATGACTCTCGAATCACATTTCTTAGGTCAGAATCCTATCAGAATCCTGTCTCCCGACCTACTTCTTCACATTGATTTGTATCCTTCTCCGAGTCCCGTTCTTTAAAGCATTCAATACTCTCTACTTTCGACCCACACGTTCTGAAGGGGCAGTCAGGTAACCTTACTTATTTTCTTTGTTCTTCTGTTAATTGTTATTAGTATTTACCTTGATGAAGTCTATATTGGTGAATGGTTGATATTTTACCAAGCATTTTGAAATTTTGAATTTATGTTCTATTTTTTCTTCTTCTTTTTAATATATCTCGTTCAGTCTAAATATTGGTCTTATGAAGTCAACTGTTTCCTGTTTTCATATTTATTCTCCTGGAGACGCGTCTCATTTCAATTATAAAATGCTACCCCTGACCCCATGACATAACTTTTAACACGTCATTCAACTGTGTCACTGGTGTAGGCGTATATTTCCATAAAGGAAATTGTGAAATGTTGGAAGTAGGTGGGTGGTTGGGAAAGTGGGGGGGAGGGTGTTTCAGCTGGCATTTCGTTCCTAAAAACATTATTCTTTCAGGAACATGTATCTCGGCTTGGTTAATTTTAGCAACAGCTGATTTATTTTTTAGCTAATGAATTTTTTATATTTGTTCAATTTCACTGGTGCGTGCTTGCATGCCTGTAATTATTATAGTGTCAGCAGACTCGCCATTGAAAATTTCATCAATATAATAATTATTTCTCCCTGGGCATTTCGTTTTCGTCGATAGCGACCTCTCTGTCTCTCTCGTTCGCGTTCTACCTTCATTCTCTCCTCTTTCTTATTCCCTACTCTCTCTCTGTCTCTCTCGCTCGCGTTCTACCTTCACTCTCTCCTCTTTCTTATTCACTACTCTCTTCTCTCTCTCTGTCTCTCTCGCTCGCGTTCTACCTTCATTCTCTCCTCTTTCTTATTCACTACTCTCTTCTCTCTCTCTGTCTCTCTCGCTCGCGTTCTACCTTCACTTTCTCCTCTTTCTTATTCACTACTCTCTTCTCTCTCTCTCTCTCTCGCTCGCGTTCTACCTTCACTTTCTCCTCTTTCTTATTCACTACTCTCTCTCTGTCTCTCTCGCTCGCGTTCTACCTTCACTTTCTCCTCTTTCTTATTCACTACTCTCTCTCTGTCTCTCTCGCTCGCGTTCTACCTTCACTCTCTCCTCTTTCTTATTCCCTACTCTCTCTCTCTCTCTTTCTCTCTCATCCTCTCTCATCCTTCTCTCTCTTTCGCATGTTAAGATCCATCTCCTAAATCAGTATTTTTCTTTCTTGTAGATCTTTTCTGTCTTTCACTCGCTCTTTCAGTGTGTGTGTGTGTGTGTGTGTGTGTGTGTGTGTACGCGCGCGCGCGTGCGTGCGTGCGTGTGTGTGTGTGTGTGTGTGCAGATAAACCTGCTTTAATGTTTCTGTGTCCATTTCTTGTGCATCCAACCTACTGTCTGTCTATCTATCTGACTATTTGTTTTCCTATCTGACTATTTACATCTATCTCTTTATCTAATCTAAATATTTATAATTAGGCATGCACGCACGTCTTCATTTTGAGTCACTTGACCTATTTACCTTTGCTTAGGTCATTTCAAATATTTTATTTCAAAAATATTCAAAAACGACCCGTGTATTTGTCCGTTCGTCAATGACTCCTCTCTCCCGATCCGACTCGATGATATAAATTTACTTTATCAAAATCTTCATAAAGAAAGTGTTTCCATTCACCACGTCATGAAGTTCGCAATGATCAGTTGTATTTTATTTGGTCATGTCGACGAGCTACAGTCAGAGATTAAAAATCAATACATTAATTGCTACGATAAACGGCTTAAACACGCTCATCGTAAGGTGTTGCCACGGAATATCACATGACTGATCAGCGGGCCATAAAGGAGCGGTTGAGTGCAGGTCGGGGACCTCATGGGGACAGTCTCTCCAATTTAGCAATTGATGATGATATACCAGTCTACTATAACAGCGCAGACAATCATTAGGATATGATGTCGGACAAGACGTGGGCAGTCAGGTGATTAAGAGGAACTAAGCCTACACTGACTTTGATACTTGGTGTTCTTGTGGCGAAGTAAATTCATCAGTGATATATACGATGATAATTACCAATCAATAGTTAGTTTACTAACACTCTGACCAATGATGAATTAGATACTAATCACTAGACAACAGTTAACCTACCAACACTCTAGCCAGTGATGATTTATATACTAAGTAATAAGCAATAGTTAGCCTACTGTGTGTTGTAATGTAATTGATTCTTTGTGAGCAAGTAGGTGTGGATTTATATTCGTGTGCGAATTTATTTGTTTACCTTTTACACAGGACTTTAACTCATTTAATTACTCGAGTGAGATGTCTCCATTGTGACTACATGTATATTGTTTCTGGAAAGAACTGTGTTCACAACTGTGCCAATACCTCGCTTCTGAAGAAGGAACATTCCTAAAATAGAGAAAGAGAGTAGAAGTGCTTTGTTACTTCTGAAAAAGAAACATTCCTAAAATAGAGAAAGAGATAATAGAAGTGCTTTGTTACTTCTGAAGCAGGAACATTCTTAAAATAGAGAAAGAGAGTAGAAGTGTTGTTACTTCTGAAAAAGAAACATTCCTAAAATAGAGAAAAAGAGTAGAAGTGCTTTGTTACTTCTAAAGAAGGAACATTCTTAAAATAGAGAAACAGAGTAGAAGTGTTTTGTTACTTCAGAATTCTAACGTCTTGTAGAGGAATTTCCTTTGTACAATGTCCTTAATATTCACTCGTGAAAATTATGTGCATCACCAGGGTTCTGGCCTATGAAAAGGGAACCTGACAGCCGAAAATCCGCTACCAAGAACTGTTATGTCACACCTCTAGGTCGTAACCATTCTTCGTGTTTCCTTCCTATTCTCTCTTTCTTCTGTGAAAAGAATATAAGGGTTTGATAAAATACTATAATTAACCTTCATTAGCAAATATTATTTTGATAACGGTTCGTGAATAGTATATTTATATAGTTATCTTACACTAAATAGTTAATACTATTTTGATATCGGTTCGTGAATAGTATATTTATATAGTTATCTTACACTAAATAGTTAATATTTTTTTGATAAGTGTTCGTGAATAGTATATTTATATAGTTATCTTACACTAAATAGTTAATATTATTTTGATAACTGTTCGTGAATAGTATATTTATATAGTTATCTTACACTAAATAGTTAATATTATTTTGATAACTGTTCGTGAATAGTATATTTATATAGTTATCTTACACTAAATAGCTAATATTATTTTGATAACGGTTCGTGAATAGTATATTTATATAGTTATCTTACACTAAATAGCTAATATTATTTTGATAACGGTTCGTGAATAGTATATTTATATAGTTATCTTACACTAAATAGCTAATATTATTTTGATAACGGTTCGTGAATAGTATATTTATATAGTTATCTTACACTAAATAGCTAATATTATTTTGATAACGGTTCGTGAATAGTATATTTATATAGTTATCTTACACTAAATAGCTAATATTATTTTGATAACGGTTCGTGAGTAGTATATTTATATAGTTATCTTACACTAAATAGTTAATATTATTTTGATAACGGCTCGTGAATAGTATATTTATATAGTTATCTTACACTAAATAATTAATTGTATCACGCTTTTGTCTAAGCGTTCATCATTTAATAAGTATTGTTACTATTTATTTAGTAAGAAAATTAATTAAACAGGCATGGGGCCTTAGTATATATTTCGATCAGACAAAATTATTCGAGATAATTCCTCTTAATAAGAAGTGCCCGGGAACGTGTATGACGGATGGGTAACCTGCTTAGGTGAGAAAGGTTACTTGGAACTTGTCTTACTTAGGTGAGAAAGGTTACTTGGAACTTGTCTTACTTAGGTGAGAAAGGTTACTTGGAACTTGTCTTACTTAGGTGAGAAAGGTTACTTGGAACTTGTCTTACTTAGGTGAGAAAGGTTACTTGGAACTTGTCTTACTTAGGTGAGAAAGGTTACTTGGAACTTGTCTTACTTAGGTGAGAAAGGTTACTTGGAACTTGTCTTACTTAGGTGAGAAAGGTTACTTGGAACTTGTCTTACTTAGGTGAGAAAGGTTACTTGGAACTTGTCTTACTTAGGTGAGAAAGGTTACTTGGAACTTGTCTTACTTAGGTGAGAAAGGTTACTTGGAACTTGTCTTACTTAGGAGAGAAAGGTTACTTGGAACTTGTCTTACTTAGGTGAGAAAGGTTACTTGGAACTTGTCTTACTTAGGTGAGAAAGGTTACTTGGAACTTGTCTTACTTAGGTGAGAAAGGTTACTTGGAACTTGTCTTACTTAGGTGAGAAAGGTTACTTGGAACTTGTCTTACTTAGGTGAGAAAGGTTACTTGGAACTTGTCTTACTTAGGTGAGAAAATTACTTGGAACTTGTCTTAAAAAACATCTCTAAGCGGAAGTACGTGAACGGAGGCTATATAAACAACCTATAATTCTTTTTGCCGCAATTCGTCAATTTGGGTTTTGACTAATCGAAAATATTTAAACTGATCAGTGAGTTATTGATTATTAAGATGAAATTGAATAACACTAAGATATAGAGGCGGTGTCACACAAACGCGTGGTCGTTGTTGGTTCAGCACACGTATTTATATTCATTGTCAAAATGGGCAGAGAAACTCAACTAAACTGTTACAGTAAAAATAATTTCCTCGGAGTGAAATCGCCTTAGCAATGGTTTTTCTGATGAGAGTATAAGGGTTCTGTTGTTTCTTTTATATAGTTCTTTACAGCGTTTAGCACCTGGGAAGCGGTTGATTTATTAAAGAGAATAACTGACTTCATAATAAGAGTGACTTCGTTAAGAATCAGATGTGATTGCTGCCTAAAGTGAGGTTTAAAAAAATTTGTAAAGAGAGTATCGGCCTTCCAACAAAAAAAAACAAACAACAAATTAAAAAAAAAAACACTTTGCATAAGCAGACTGCATAAATGATAGTGGAAGACTTCGTCAAGTGAGTAATCGACTTCTAAGCAGCATAAAAAGTGAATTAGCCAGAAGAGTGCATCAAAGAGAGTACGTGACTTCGTGGACAACGCGCAGGCATTCAGCCATGAAATAATTTCGATCACGCAATGTTAAACAGAAGAACGGTAAATGCCACATTTTCTCGTGGCACTAGCATGAAGGTTTTCTCTATACACTAATCTTTGCCTGTAAGAGTTTATTCCTTTAGGCTTGAGTAATAGAGAAATTGCATGTCTTCTGAAGCATAACTGTCATGCCACGCAAGAGAAGACGTCATCAGCGTACAACTTTATGGATTTTCGGTGCAGGTCAAGAAAAGACCAGAACGGTGGATAAAATAGTTCAGACGACATGCACTATTTTTGGATTAGGTTGACAGAAGTTGACAGAGAGAGCAAGTTATTATTCATAACGATAACATTCTGTGTACAGACGATCGATTAAATAGGACACCATGCTTGGACGTACTTAATTGTATGACGAAAATAATAAATAATTTGTCTTTGTGTTAATCTATAGTACTAAATATTGTAAATAATTACACAATACGAACGTACACATTAATATATAATCAATAATATAAACATGTTTGTGTGTGTGTGTGTGTATCTCTAATATAACTTTTTTCCTTCATCAGATAGTGATTCATTATTTTTTATTACATACTGTGCAGTCATACTTTATATTTATCCAGAGAGAGAGTGAGGGAGATTCGGACACTATTAGATTATTAACCATTATTAGTGTTGTGGTTAAGAGTCTTTACTTACTATTGCTTCATTGTATTTCGTCGTTTGTTTCCATGGTTTTCACTTCTCCAAGTGATTGGCCATTTACTAAAGTAAGACCAAATTAGACTGGCTGAAATAGATAGAACTTCAGGTGTTGATGTATATATGCATTTAACTCACAAATCTAGATATTACTATACTTACTGAGATATTGATTAAGCTAATCATTTTTTTTTGTATTTCTTACAGTTCAAGGCCTGGACGTGCAAGGACCATCAAACTATCTTAGAAATTAACGGATTTAATTTTAACTGATTTACAGCCTAAACATGTCCTTATACATCACGAAAGACTGTATGATTTGTTGCCTTAAGACCTTCAGGTGCCCTCCATCGAATCAAGAATCCGTTTTAAAATGGGGGAAAAGTATAATCGCTAATAAAGCACAGAGACGAAAAGAAAAGAAAACAGTTAAAAAAATAAATTATTATTAATTTAAAGCCTATTTTAAATCAAATTAAATTAAATTTCTACACCTACTTTCATTAAAAATACCACTGTGGCATTGATTAGTGAAATGGTAACCACTATTTGGACTCCCGTTCTGCTTACTATCGTCTCCATTCTCATCTGGCAAAGAGTGGAGTCTGCGGAAACATCGTGGGTTGTTCCCCCTTTCAATGGTTCCAACACCGGGTACAGGTTCTCTACCAGTCCCGATGCTTCTAATGGACGTAAGTGAATGAATTTACTCTTATGACCGTAAATGAAATCACAAACCGCAAATAAGTGATTTATTTAAATAGTCATCGTTTAATTTACAAATAAATAAGACAAACAGACGGATAGATAGATAGATAGATAGATAGATAGATAGATAGATAGATAGATAGATAGATAGATAGATAGATAGATAGATAGATAGATAGATAGATAGATAGATAGATAGATAGATAGATAGATAGATAGATAGATAGATAGATAATTATTCTAATGTATTTATTTATTCACTTAGACCCTCGGAAGAATGCGCTGTTGGAAGGATTCACAAGACAGGAATTTCAGGCAATCAACTGCACGCTAATTTCTCTTACTCCTGTGCGCGACACTTTAGAACACTTGTTACTGTCAGGCGCCAAGCTGGTGGAAATTGACCTCCAGCTTCTCGGTTACCCGCACGACCTCTTAGACCACCGACTGAAAGAAGTTTTCCAACCTTACCACTGGGTGCGCACCAATGGCCGACAGGGCAGAAGCCTTCTCATCCTGGGAGATAACTACGACTTCATGTCGCTGACCTTCTTGAGTATCGGCGTGTTCAACATGAACGCGAACCTGGTGGATTCTCCGCAGGGTTGTCTGGAGTCCTTGGATGCAGGAGACACTATGGCTGTTATTCGAGAGCTGCTACTGAACAATTTCAAGATCCCGGATGTTAAGACAGACGAAAGTTTGAGTTCTGACAATCACGTGTGTAGTATGCGTGTTCAAGACAGCAGAGGGCAAGTATGATAATTTTTTTAATGTTATTTTATTAACAATCAAATCATATCCATTTTGAAATATAACGGTGCATTATATGTTTGTAGAACGGTATCGTAAATGTGTCCCTAAGTGCCTTGGAGTGACATTATAAGGTATTATTCCAAATTCTGCTATTTCAGTGAATAATAAAGTGTCAATACAAGATACAGACTGCGTGTTATATATAAAGAACAAGAAGATGTAATTATATATATAAAGAATAAGAAGATGTAATTATGTTATCATTACAATTCACGAACAAAGAAACAAAACAAGAAGTTACATTACACCAATAGATACGTGAGATAACAAGTATTTTAATAAAATGGAAAAGCTAACAATATTAACAATCTTAATATATCACTAAATACTCATCACATTCTCCTACTGTCTTCCACTAGTTGCTGAGTGTTTTTAGATTTGAATAATCAAACTTCAGTTTCACGCACTGACTTCACATATTGCAACTTGGTGACATCGTAGCAATCATACTGGTACACACAACTCCGCACTTTATTCTTAGCACAATTTCCGAACTTTAAAGTACACACAACTCCGCACTTTATTCTTAGCACAATTTCCGAACTTTAAAGTACACACAACTCCGCACTTTATTCTTAGCACAATTTCCGAACTTTAAAGTACACAATGACAAGAGTTTGGATAAAGAAAGCAAAACCCCTGAAGCATAGTTAATAATGGATCCTAAGTACATTTCAATTTATCACACAATAAATATTTATTTAAATCGGGACCTCTTCAAGTCAAATGCGATTAGACATGTAATAATGAAGCAACGTCCTATTTGTAATATAAAAGTCCTACTCATTCATCACAATTCACACAAGCAATACAAAGCATTTTAACTTTATTCACCACAATTCACACAAGCAATACAAAGCATTTTTACTTCATTCACCACAATTCACACAAGCAATACAAAGCAATTTTACTTCATTCACCACAATTCACACAAGCAATACAAAGCATTTTTACTTTATTCACCACAATTCACGCAAGCAATACAAAGCATTTTTACTTCATTCACCATAATTCACACAAGCAATACAAAGCACTTTTACTTCATTCACCACAATTCACACAAGCAATACAAAGCATTTTTACTTTATTCACCACAATT
Organism: Sinotaia quadrata; assembly: GCA_028829895.1. Taxonomy (NCBI): domain Eukaryota; kingdom Metazoa; phylum Mollusca; class Gastropoda; order Architaenioglossa; family Viviparidae; genus Sinotaia; species Sinotaia quadrata. Next base: position 87,730,354 of record CM054178.1, read on the forward strand.
CACGCAAGCAATACAAAGCATTTTTACTTCATTCACCACAATTCACACAAGCAATACAAAGCACTTTTACTTCATTTCACCACAATTCACACAAGCAATACAAAGCATTTTTACTTTATTCACCACAATTCACACAAGCAATACAAAGCATTTTTACTTCATTCACCACAATTCACACAAGCAATACAAAGCATTTTTACTTTATTCAGCCAATGGTCTATCTCAGATTCCTTTTAGAAAAGATAAACAACTTTGACCTTAGTTATAAAAAGTCTCTCAAACACCTCACCTGAAGGGTGTATTTTGAAAAGAAAAAAAAAGAACAATCTTAGGAAATGCACATAGGTTTCCAGTGTAAAGTCACAAAAATTAAAGTATATTCATTATATGAAAATTCTGCTTACGTACATTTTTGCTTATGTACATCTGTTTCATTGTCATTTTCCTTGGCGTTGCAGGTACGCGGTCTTCGCCTACAGTTGCTGCCATAGAAACTCCGATGGTGACACAATTTGTGAGGACATGAACCGCGACGTGTGGATTAAAGTCCTGGTGGTGTTTGTCTGGGTCACGAAAATCGTAGTTGTTCTCTTCAGTCCGTTGTTTCTACCCGGCTTCTTGTACAGCCGGAAGTATGTCGCTTCCGAATACATCTACCATTTCTCTGCAGAGGCACCCGTTAAATCCATACGGGTGGTCGTCACAAAGATTCCAAAGATGTACGGCAGTGCCCAAAAGGTATATCTTAAATAAAAATAATCAACAAAAATGTATCTATTTTCCTCTTTTTATTCTCCTATCCCTACTGTTTGCATAATATATTGAAATAAAAGAACCAATCATTTTATCATTATATCTAAGCGCATTTATGTCCCCTTTTTATGGAGGAGTTTACTTTTGATTTCAGTTTCTCATACTTTAACAACTACATATATTGTCAACTAACAATTTTATTTATTGTGCACTGGGGCAGAGTAAGTTTGCGTATCCCTATTTTAAAATTAAATTGTTATATAAATTGCTAAATTGTCAGAGTGACCCAACCTTAGGCACTCTGTATGAAGGTTGTTTTAGAAAGTGTCTGAGTTGAAGTAAACATTCGAGACAAAAATATTCTAGATTTGCTATGTAATGCAATCTAGTGAATAGTTTTATTATCCAATGATTATGATTTATGAGAACGAGATCAGCCAATGGGGCTGATATTAAAATGTCTACTTGCTGTAGAGAAATCTACTGTCTAATAAGTTTGAATTTGAAGTGGCAAAGAAGAAGTTGGGTTTTGAAAGGCAGCCACTAGCTTGATGTGAGCAAGCAGCCTTTCCAGTTGCCTATTTTTACGTGCTTATTGTATCTACTAGTTCACTGATTATAAGCCAGTATCACTGGGAAGACATGGGAAATCGTCTCTTGTGGTGTATGTAAAGGAGTATGTAACACACTTTGATGCATCGTGGCAAAGTATGCTGAGTACATCAGGAAAATTCTAGTATAGTGAAGTTATTAGAATTACTGTAATCATGTTCTCCATGAATAAACTGACATGGCAAAGAGAGCACTCAAGTTGGTTTCGAGAGTATAATAGCGTGTCAGTGTATTCCACGTGTGTGGAGGGAGACACGTGTAGATGCAGATATTGTGACATTGTTGTAAAAGCAAGTGAAAGACTGTTGAAGCATCACTTAATCCAGGTAATGTATAATTATTATCAATTATCTCTAATAACTCCATTTCTGTTCTCTTATAAGACTAACCTGTGATTTGTATTGACTATTGTTGAATTGTATTTTTACAGATATAGACATAAAACAAAAGTATCCAAATATGGTTTCATGGAAATATCGATGTCAATTAATCTATTTCATTGTATTTGTCATATATATAAATTTATTGACCTTATGCATATTGATAATCTTATGTTGGAGAATAAAATGGGTGGAGAGGAGCTCGCTAAATATAGATTAAAGTCGGATTTGTCTTCTCTTTAGTAAGAGGTTTTCCACCTAGGAACGTTGTGTGACAGTAAATATTTATCTTTAATGTGGAAGAGAGAAACATTTACAATGCCGGTATATCCGTTGAGTGGGAGAGACGAGTAATGTCTGCTGGAAGATCATTAAAATTAAATTAAATTAAATTAAAATTCTCATTACTTGTAATTAGTTATGAAAGATTAATTAATATAAATAACAATAATTTTCATTAACTAATTGGTGTTGCTGTATAAAAATGGTATTGGGACCATTATCCATTTTTTAAATTTTATTTGTGCTTTTTGTTTTTTGTTTTTATTTCTTTTTCTTTTTCTTCTCCAATTTTTACTTTTTATTTTTTTTGGTGGGGGGTATATTTCACACAGGTAGTGAGTATGGCTGCCATAAAAGACATGTCTCACTTCAAGTCCCTGGCCACCAATGACCTGCTGCTAGACAAAATCTACGAACTGAAGTTGGACCATGCACGCCTGTCGGTCATGGTTCGCCGCCTCTTGGGGGAATATGATGTACCCGTGGGGTTGCTAACACTGCTGTACAACAACTTGGTGCGTTGCCGCATCCGTTACTTGACACCCATCCAAGACTGCTGTAACACCAGCATCCTGGGCGGCATGGCTGCAGACACCACCGTACCTAAGTGGTACAAGTGTGGCCAGATCGTGGCCAAGGCGATCATAATCCTCATTCTCCTGTCGCCTTGGGCCCTGCGCATGATTCTCTTTTACGCGTACGAAGAGGACAAGATGGCTGAAAAGAACCGCGTGGTACATCGTCTGGGCCTGGAATTGCCCTTCAACGGCAACTTTACCTCATACTTGTCCCCTTTACACGGATTCTTTATAGCTATTTACGTCATCTGTGCCCTATTTTCTCTGATTCATGGCATTTTTTCCACGGCCATGTCAGAACGGTTTACGCTCGTGTTCCACCAGTGTCTACGTGACGTGCACGCGAGCTCGGGAACAGCAGTATGCGCGTGGATTACGCGGATCCTCGTTGTGCCCTTCCGGAAGTTCGGGCTTGTGGGATTTCTGTTTTTTGTTCCGTATGCTTGCGTCTCTCTTATCGTCATCGTCCCTATGGCGACGTTCTGCGTGTTCCCTGCTTTGAATCTCTCCGTCCGACTCATCGTCCACTTCTTCATCTTCATTGCTCCTGTTAAGGTAAGAAGGGAGACAACAACCAGGGCAAATAAATGTCTCACATTTCAAGTAACTGGTTTTTTTAAAAAAAGATACTTCAAGTTTTTTTCATTGTAGTTCATTTCTTTAATTTTATTTCAATGTTTCAATTAGAATATGAAAATTTAAACACATGCGCTTACGTGTAGGTTTCAACTACTTATGAAATATGTTTATTCCACTTCCTACAGTGAAAATGTGATTATTATCTCCAACATAAAATAGAAATCTACTTATGAAATATATTTCCACTTTCTACAGTGAAAATGTGATTTTTATCTCCAACATAAACTAGAAATCTAATCTTCAAAGTTCTTCTTATTTATCTTACCATTACTTTTACACTCTGGAAAACAAAAATGGAAAAAATAAAATATAATTATCACTTTACAGTTGAATTTATTATTTTATTTAAAACATATTTATTTTAATCCTTTAAAATTCCTCTAAGATTACTTATACTTCACGATTATGCATTGGTACCCAAATTCAGTGTTTTTTTTAAAATGTATACATGTATCCGGCAGGATTAATATAAAGATGGACTATTTATTTTAAATGTAGAATATATGGGTAATTCTCAAAATCCTAAACTAATTTTCAGATGAGAAACGTGTGCAGAAGATTTTCTGAGTATTTTGCTAAAATTCAAGGGGATACGGAAGTGAACAAAACGAAGGCTGACGAGACTTGTAAGCGGGGTAGGCAACTGGGACACTGCGAACAGATCCTTCAGGTCGCAGTTATCTTCTTGTGCCTATTGTCCTTCTGGTCAGTCACTTTTCTTCTCATGGAGGTTGTCTCTTTCTTCGTCGAGATGGGCGTATATACACTCATGGGCATCATCGTGAATGCAGGATCCACGCTACAGTATATCACAGGTAGTGTGTGTGTGTGTAGTAGTAGTAGTAGTAGTAGTAGTAGTAGTGTGTATATATATATGTATGTATGTGAGTGAGTGTGTGTGTTGGTAACCTGCATTTGTTTCATAAGGCTAGCACACTTTTGTGTGTCTCTGTGTGTGTGTGTGTGTGTGTGTGTGTGTGTGTGTGTGTGTGTGTGTGTGTGTGTGTGTGTGTGCGCGTGTGTGTGTGTGTGTGCGTGTGTGTGTTGGTAACCTGCATTTGTTTCATAAGGCTAGCACACTTTTGTGTGTCTCTGTGTGTGTGTGTGTGTGTGTGTGTGTTGGTAACCTGCATTTGTTTCATAAGGCTAGCACACTTTTGTGTGTCTCTGTGTGTGTGTGTGTGTGTGTGTGTGTGTGTGCGTGTGTGTGTTGGTAACCTGCATTTGTTTCATAAGGCTAGCACACTTTTGTGTGTCTCTGTGTGTGTGTGTGTGTGTGTGTGCGTGTGTGTGTGTGTGTGTGTGTGCGCGTGTGTGTGTGCGTGTGTGTGTTGGTAACCTGCATTTGTTTCATAAGGCTAGCACACTTTTGTGTGTCTCTGTGTGTGTGTGTGTGTGTGTGTGTGTGCGTGTGTGTGTGTGTGTTGGTAACCTGCATTTGTTTCATAAGGCTAGCATTTCAGCACGCCGGAATTTTTATTTTTTTTTTTATTAGTGTCATTCTACCGATAGATGGTGTTCGGAAGTACAACTCTGTAAACTTACAATGCCCGTGATTCATACTAACTGGTTCATAAACAAAAATATATATTCCCAACAATATAATTTGTTTTATTTTATAAAAGATTTAAAGTTTATTTAAAGGTTTTTTTTTCCAAATGAGAAATCTATTCAGCAAAACATGACTATAGTTTATTTCATTAACAACGAGACTACTGGTCCAAAGATTTTAAGGTCCTTAAGATATTTCTATAGAAAATAACGACCACACAGGAATTAACTCTTTTACAGATAAGTCGTACATTTTTTTTCGAAAAACATATACAAATTGAATTCACAGCTAAGTACTATAGACAACGATCACTTTGGAGTGAAGTGCCGTTAATCATGATACAATGAGATGTTGATGACTTACAAAGGCGCTATCAAGGCCCATCTTTCCAACAGCAAGGAAAACTCAGTCTTTCTGTAACTAATTTTCGTTTGCAATGTATGTTGTAAGCCCATTCTTACATTAACATTATTATGTCATTGCTTTTGTCCTTTATTGTCATAGTCTTACTACTGATGACAGTGAGGATATTATCTCTAGTGCGAATTGTTGATTTCTCGACTGCTCTGCTCTTAGAGTTGTTATAAGAGAGATTTAAGCGTTAAGCATTCATTGATGGGTATCTCCCCCCAGTCTTGTTTTTGGTTTGATGTGAGATCAATATGTAATTGTTTCTTATTTCTCCAGTTCTGTTCTTGCTTTGATGTGAGATCATTTGTATTTATTATCTCCAGAGTCCTGTTTCCGTTGCTGATGATATATTCTCCCATTCCCGGTACTAAGCTGGGTAATTAGGACAATGGTCTACATTATAATGTAGAAATAATTATTTCTCCAGTTTAGTTCCTGGTACTGACGTAAGTGTGTTTATTATGACAAATGCGAATCGTTCTTTCTCCCCAGTTTTGTCCCTAGTAGTGACAAAATTATGTGAGGTTATTATGACAAATACGAATGGTTTTGATTATCCCCAAGCTTTGCCCCTGGAACTGACATAAGGGAGATTATTATGACAAACGCGAACTGTTTTGATTATCTCTAATATTTTTCCTGATACAGCTGTCTGTAAGGTTATTGTGTCAAGTGTAATTTGTTTATCTCCCCAGTCCTGTTTCTGGTACTGATGTATGGAAAGTCGGCGTTCAGCGGCGTACGCAAGACGTACCTTACGTACCACAAAAAGATTCACGACCTGCTGCTGAGCATGAAGCGCGAGGAGGTGAACAAGATTGCACCCCAGTCTCTTCACGAACAGGAAAACGCTGCCTTGCGAGTGCAAGGTAACATGGCGTGTCAATCTCACGAATCGGACATAAGGTATGTCTGCAAGCAACAAGAGCAGCTAATTAATTGCGACAGCTTCCGCCTCTCCCACACCATGAATAGCAGCAGCATTTATCTAAATTCCATCATCTTCTTCAACTTTATGAATATTATTCATGTGATGATTATATGGATAAGGAAAAAGACGATAAAAGGGAGGATGAAAGGAGTATGGCCCATCTATGTCGAGTAGGGAGAGGTAGCTATATCGAGCAAGAAGAGGATGAAAGAAGTAGATATGTTGAGTAGAAACGGGGTGAAAGATGTAGCTATAACCAGTAGGAAGAGGATGAAAGGGGGGTAGCTATATCGAGTAGGAACAGGGTGGAAACGATAGCTGTCGGGTAGGAAGAAAATGAAAGATGTAACTATATCGAGGAGGAAAAGGATGAAAGGGGTAGATATATCGAGTACGAAGAGGGTGAAAGACGTAGCTATATCAACTAGAAAGAATGAAAGGGGTAGCTCAATCAAGTAGGAAACGGATGAAAAGGGTAGCTACATCAAGTAGAAATATGATGGAAAAGGTAGCTATATCAAGTAGAAATATGATGGAAAAGGTAGCTATATCAAGTAGAAATATGATGGAAAAGGTAGCTACATCAAGTAGAAATATGATGGAAAAGGTAGCTATATCAAGTAGAAATATGATGGAAAAGGTAGCTACATCAAGTAGAAATATGATGGAAAAGGTAGCTATATCAAGTAGAAATATGATGGAAAAGGTAGCTATATCAAGTAGAAATATGATGGAAAAGGTAGCTATATCAAGTAGAAATATGATGGAAAAGGTAGCTATATCAAGTAGAAATATGATGGAAAAGATAGCTATATCAAGTAGAAATATGATGGAAAAGGTAGCTATATCAAGTAGAAATATGATGGAAAAGGTAGCTATATCAAGTAGAAATATGATGGAAAAGGTAGCTATATCAAGTAGAAATATGATGGAAAAGGAAGCTACATCAAGTAGAAATATGATGGAAAAGGTAGCTACATCAAGTAGAAATATGATGGAAAAGGTAGCTATATCAAGTAGAAATATGATGGAAAAGGTAGCTATATCAAGTAGAAATATGATGGAAAAGGTAGCTATATCAAGTAGAAAGAATGAAGTGGGTAGCTCTATCACATAGGAAAGGGGTAACTATGCCAAGTAAAAAGAAAGGGGTAGCTCTATCAATTAGAAATAGGATGGAAAATTTCCTATTTCTAGTAGAAAGAATGAAATGGGTACCTCTATCAAATAGGAAAAGGATGAAAGGGGTAGTTATATCAAGAATAAGTAGGATGGAAAAGGTAGCTCTATCAAGTAGAAAAAATTGGTAGTTATATGGATTATGTAACTCTATGAAGTAGAAAGAATGAAAAGGGTAGCATTATCAAGTAGAGATAGGATGGAAAAGGTAGTAGAAAGAATGATAAATGTAGCTCTATCAAATAAGAAAAGGTTGAAATGGGTAGCTTTATCCAGTAGAAAAAGGATGAAACGCGTAGCTATATCAAGTAGGAAGAAGATGAAAGGTGTAGAGTGATGCCAACGTCACCTAGTTAATGGTTATGATTATTATTAGTAGCGGTAGTAATTAATCATCCACAACTAATTACAAGTGATGAGAATCTTAATTTATGTTATTAATAATTCTCTAGAAGACACTACTCATCTCTCACTTGACGGATATGCGGGTGCTGTAAGCGTTTTCTCTTACATGTAAGACCTACATGTATCGTCATACAATATTTCCATAGGTGGAAAACTTCTTACCAAAGGAAAGGATAAATCCATCTTTAATCTGCATTTAGCAAGCCCCTATCCACCCACTATCTCTCCAACATATGGTTTTCAATATGCGTAAGACGGCCAATAAATGTATTAAATCAACAATCAAATATATATAATATGAATATAATCATACAGCTGTGGCATTTACATCACTTCACAACAATGTACAATTAATGCTGGACAATCATTCAGTTTATCTTAGCATAGATAAAAGCAGTCAAATTAAATGCATAATCAAATTCATATATATCATCATGGATATGAGAGTGGAGTTTTAGAGAAATAAAGTCAATACATATAGCCTGTTCAAAGATAGCAAATGTTGTCAGCATATGTTTCACAATCACGTGGTTTGCAACAATTTACTGCCTTTCATATCTAGGCGAGGGTTCACGTGCCCCCTCTAGACATGTTACACAACTGTTTCAGAATCTTCGACATGCTCTCCAAGCACGCTGTAGAGAATCGTCATGAATTTCACATGCGCTATCACAGAGAGTGTTCTTGAATTTCAGTGTACGTTTACTCAACACACCTCAAGGAACATGCTAGTTCTAACATATAAAGTATAAATGCCAGTGGTACTTATATGACATACTTGCCAAGGAAAGGAGGAGAGTGTGAGAGAGTACATTCCTCAGTCATATGCCTTTATAACACATTTACAAATTGACAATAAGGTTGGAGTATCAATAGTCTTTTTGTCTATACGTATGATAACTTTGTAAATACGTATAAGTAATTATTTAAGGAATATTTGTGGAAACGCTTCTAATTGAGGGTATTCATAATAATAACTCATTTGAGTGATGTTTGGGTAATCTATGTGCAATTATGCCTTACAATTGAATGATACAATACGCTCTAGACTTTTCTGTGCTCACCGATTCTTTTGTCGACAGGTTAATCGTAAAGGGTGGCCAGCCGGTGTGGCACACGTCCAGCATGCTGCTGTTTCTGGACAGAAATGACACGCCCCACACGCCGGAAAAATTCTTTTACGACACGATTACTTTGGACTACTACGGCGCCCCTGGGTCGTTGTACGTTAACTTCGTCTCCGCCTTCTGGAGTTTCGGCAAGATCCTCATCTTTCTGGTTTTCGTCTTCATCGTCGTCATGGCGCTGGGAGACGCCTACAGCGTGTCTTCAACCAACCGTCTGCTGGCTACCGTCTTCGGGGGCTTCGTCCCTTTCCTCTTTCGTTTTGTGTTCATAACAGAAAGTGGTACCCCGTCCCTGAACACCGAGAGCGTTCAGTTCACGACACAACTTCATTCGGCCATAAACCATTATAAACAGAACTGGCCCGTGGCAGATATCGATCCTACACAGGTCATAGAAGTAGAATCGCAGGGAAAAGAAGTTTTGAAAGAGAAGGTTGGAGACAATGAACCCAGCCACACTACCATCTACACGAATCGAATGTCAGCTGCGTCCTCCGCCTCCAGCGATCTGGAACTTCATGAAGATACTGGAGACAAAAGTGGACTGGACCTGATTATCGACGTATCAACTAAAGACACAAAGCACAGCGATTCGCAGGACGCGAATGAAACTATGTCTATGCCCATGATGGGTGCGGAGAGCTTTAGCAGAAGTACCGGAAGTGTCTTCATTCACATGTCCCCTAAACCCAATCCAGATCGTGTCACTAATGTGTAGCTAATTCAATGTACGAACTGGGCGAGACTGACAGATAGACAGATATATAGATAGAAGTTATGTTTATCGAAATGTGCACAAATGCAGATCCTTGCTTTCTACCTAGGACTGAATTTGAAACGAAAAATTTCACAATTATACTTCTGGATGTTTTATGGATGTGACAAATATTAAAATATTTCATTTGCTTGTTTCTGTCTTTGTTAGTGTGTATAGTAGTTTTGCCTATCCTATTTCTAAGCTTAATAATTATATATCTGTTGCCAATGTTAACGTGGCCCATCCTTGGGAACTTCTTGTGATGATATTTTTTCAAAGTTTGAGGAAACAACTCAGGTGGAGAAAAATGCTAGAAATTTTGCTGATGCAATCCAAACCAGTTCCAACTGGATAAGTAGTTTATTCTGGCTAATAGTTTCACACTAGTTCATAACAAATTCATTCAATTGGAATTGGCAGAAAATTACTTTACTGAAGAAAGTCTATATTCTAATCACTTTGATTTGAACATAACTCGAGTCGGGTCATAAAGGTTATGACCATTAGGTTATGATCATTAGGTTATGGTAAGTTAACTCATTGATAAAGAAAGAATTGATTTATAATATTTCGTACATGTATTGATCTATGATTTGAATTGGAGAATGCTTTAAGTGATTGAACCATTATTTCTAAGTTCACTAATTTGATTACGTTGCACATTATATTTGTTATATTTCTGTTGGTGTATATGGTTAATGTAATTGTTCCAGGATTTGAACGTTGAGAATATTTGTAAGAGAGAAAGGAGTTTTAGAGATGACAATTGCCTCAAATTTAGAGCTACCTTAATGCCTTTAAAAAAAAAAAGTATTATACATATTGTATATGTACGATGATAAATATCATTTAAATTACACTACCCTAAACCTAACCCTACCAGTAATCCCTTACCCTAACCATTAACCCCTAACCCTTACACACAAATCATTAAACCACTAACCTTTAATCTTCAAACCTTAACCTTTAACCCCCGAACCCTTTAACCCATTAAACCCTAACAATTAACCACGAACCCTTAACCCTAATCTCTTAACTCTTAATCCTTAACTCCTAATCTCTTAAACTCTTTTATCCTCTTTTAAACTATTACGATTGCTAGTGTTTAACTTATAATAATTACTGAAGATATCATTTTAAAAAAACACCCTAATCCTAACCTTATCCCTAAACCCTTTTACCAATATAAAACTTTTACTGTTTGCTACTGTTTCATTTATAATAATTACTGAAGACATTATAAAATAATAACCTAACCCTAACCATATATACATATATAAAGATATCCTTTATCATATTCTTTTTCTTTTTTTATACAAGCAATACATTTGACAAATAATTATAATAGGTGATAGGTATTGTTAAAATAGCACTATGCCATACAATGTTATTAATATCTAATTTTGAATTTTCGACAAAAAAAAATCGCATTAATCAATTTAGATGAGATTTTTTTCTGTTCGTGGCATCTGAAATAAACCAAATGCAGCAATTACAACAATAAATTAATAATTATTTTTTAAATTGCCCATATATTTTTTTAATATTAACTGAAGATCGTGAGAAATCACTGAAATAAATAGTAAGATCAAAATAAATTAATAATTAGTTCTGAGTGTTATACATTTGCGGTATGGGGAGGTTATTTTTTTATTTTTATTTTGTTGAAAAAATTCTTCTTTACATTTTTGGCATGCAACAAAAGTAACAGATTTTAGTTAGTACATAACAAACTGGCTACTTCTTTATTTAGTTTATTTGACAATGAGCAAATGTAGGCCTGCTATATGCCTGCTATAAATCCTAAACCCAAACATAACCATAACCCTATCTCTAAACCTAAACCTAACCTAAACCCTAACCATAAATCCTGAACCCTAAATCCTTAACCCATAACCGTAAACCTAACCATAATTCCGTAACCTAAACGAAATCGTGACGTACTTTCACGATCGCTCTTTTTATTCTTCTCTGATTATTTTCCTGCATGAGTTTTGTCAAAGAAAGTATCATCGCACTGTCTCTTTCTATACTGGATTTAGCCAATATGTATATTTCTGATTGAATACAGGGTACTGCGTCTTCTTTTAATCGTCGCTTTTGGTACGTGACCCATTTCTACCCAAAACAACGGTCAGTATGTGCTTCATTTGGAAAATGCACTACACAACACTGCTCCTTTTACCAGCTTAGAAAAATGTGAACTTTCCTTTTTAAAATGAACTGTATCCACTTCCGCAGTCTTTTGGGGATCTTTCGGGAATATATTAAGGCATATTCCTTCAACTTCACTGGGATCTTTCGGGAATCTATGAAGACATATTCCTTCAACTTCACTGGGATCTTTCGGGAATCTATTAATGCATATTCCTTCAACTTCACTGGGATCTTTCGGGAATCTATGAAGACACATTCCTTCAACTTCACTGGGATCTTTCGGGAATCTCTGAAGACACATTCCTTCAACTTCACTGGGATCTTTCGGGAATCTATGAAGACATATTCCTTCACATTTACTGGTCTTCGAGCACTCGAAAGCGATGCATTCTTTCACCATGATTGTGCCCGAGCGAGCAGAATTATATATAGGCAACGATCGTTGCGTCACAATATAGGCCTCCCTTAAGGGGGATAGAACAGAAACATCAAGTGCTTATACTTACCAATGAATCTGTTATCAATGCATCACAATATAGTCACCCAAAATGTTTGGTACAATATTTGTTCAAAATCATGGCGGCTAACTACTTAATGTACAATCATAAAATTTGGCAGAAAGTGGCCAAGGTGTTGTATGTTAATGAAATGGTACTAATATATGCTTCTAGCATAAGGAAATGGCTTACAAAATTGCTAAATATAAAAATGAACACTCGCAACATTATGAAAAATAGCCTGCATTGTATAACTAGCCTAAACCCAAGTATTATAGACTGAGCTACAACACTTTCCACATATAGGAAAGACTCTCACTGTACTAGTATTTCTGGTTTGTCTGAGATACCAAACTGAAACATTTTCAAAAAGTTTGTCAAAAATGCAGCCACCATTTTCACATATCTTAATAAGTATTATACATATACAAAAATGGATTGGTTCATACCAAAACCGCTATGTATGGGAATGTGTGTGCAAATTCTCAGGAAAATTGGACAATTATTGTGGAAAATAACTGGAATACAGTTAGCACAAACGTCATTTTTCGTAAATTTTCGTTAAAAATGAAAGCATTCATTACCCCCCACCCACCCACCCTAGCTTTGTAGAGATAACCCTCTCTTTCAGATTCTTGTTCATCAGCACCCAGTCTTCTTCGTTGATTTTGTATAATTATTTATTTTATTTTAATTTAATTTATCTAAATAAAAATTAAATTAAAATAATTAGATTTAGGTTTAGGGGGTTAAAGGGGAGGGGGAGGGATTAGGGGTTAGAGTTAGGGTTATGGTTAGGTTTAGGTTACGGAATTATGGTTAGGTTTACGGTTATGGGTTAAGGATTTAGGGTTCAGGATTTATGGTTAGGGTTTAGGTTAGGTTTAGGTTTAGAGATAGGGTTATGGTTATGTTTGGGTTTAGGATTTAATTTAGGGTTAGTGTTTTGTTATAGGTAGGGTTAGAGTTAGATTTAGGTTTAGTTTAGGGTTTGGGTTAGAGTTATGGTTAAGGGTTTAGGGTTTAGGGTTTTGTGTTAGGGTTAGTGTTAAAGTTGGATTTACAGTTAGGGTTAGTGATAGGTTTAGTGTTTAGGGGTACGGTTATGATTAGCGTTATGTTAGGGTTAGGGTTTGTGTTTAGGATATAGGTTTTAGGGTTATGGTTTATTGTTTATGGGTAGGGATAGGTTTAGGATTACGGTTTGGTTTGGATTAGGGAAAGGTTATGGTAAAGTTTAGGGTTAGGGTTATAGTTACTCAAAAGTCACTCACACTCCGGTTTCCCGTTCGTTCACCCAAATAGGATGTTCGTAAAGTGTAGTCCAAGTAATCCTAATGAAATGGACAAATAGGCGTACGAGTTCCTTGACTAACATGGCATTCAGTAGAGACACATTAAGCTCTTACACAGTTCTGTACTTCATAATCTGAACAAGTGTTGTGTGCTACTATGAAATTTAAGATATATCGTTCGTCTATTTCTTTAAATATGAGAGTGTTTCTTTAGCTTAATTTTTGCTGTTTCGTTTTGATTTGTTTGTTTATTTGCTTCGTTCGACACACATCTGTAAACATAACAAATCCAAGACGTCAGGCGAAATACTTTCTCCTTATATTTTAAAACTGACGTACTAGTGCATATTGTATGTTAAATCAGCTGGAGACATTTTGAAACTGACGTACTAGTGCATATTGTATGTTAAATCAGCTGGAGACATTTTGAAACTGACGTACTAGTGAATATTGTATGTTAAATCAGCTGGAGATACGTTCCTTTGGACTATTGAGTTTTCTCCATGCAGTCTTGCAGCGTGTGCACATATTCACTCAAACACACGCACACACATACACACACAGATAGGTTGGTAGATATAAAAGACGCGGGTGGGGGGAGAGGTCAAGAGAAAGAAATAGAAAGAGAGGGAGATAGAGTTTCACACACGTTTCTTCTAGGTTTTGGCTATTAACATGATTGTGATTTGTTCTTTTCGCTTTTAATATTTAAATAAGTACTTTCATAACAAATAGTGTATCAATACAACTTTTCAGATAAATATAAATATTCATGTCCAAGTTTTATTTGCCTAATATCTATATCGATGGCATACCTTTTCGCTTTTAGTAAACAAACATTTTTTCATGTAAAGAATTAGTGGTGTGTCAATTTAGGTATTGTTATAGATATACGCCAGGAATAATTACTACAGAAAAATAATCAGAAATAACTTTTTTCTAAAAGTTGGTATTTACTGAACAGAAGAAATTGAAGATTAAACAAAAATATATATTCTTTTAATACCTTTATTCATTGTGAATAAATTGTTGCAAATAATCTCAATAGAATTCAAGTTGTAAAAATTCTACTAGCAATTTCGGCTGAAAATCTAAACAAATAGTATGAATGCTTGAATTTCTAGACACATACTCACTGGTAGATATTAACAGGAATGTGCACACAGAAGTTGAACTCTTCATTTACTTCATGATCGTTTGCAATATAAAGACAACCACACGCCTAAGTAATGTTCTGTATTTAAAAATAGAAAATAACCTATTGAAATTGCGGAAGTAGTGCACATAAGAATAAATGAGTGTTGTCTCGAGGAAAGGACTTTGTACCAAAATAAATTTGTTTTTTTCTATCGATCGCCGGTCTAGGGGAGATTATTGGACCGCCGAAATCGTCATTATTTTGCCGAGAGGGCAAACGTCGCATATTTTTGAAAGTATGCAGAAACTCACCTATGTTTCTCTAGTCAGCAATTTAGATAACTGACAGTATATGTTGACGATAGATTGTAGATGTGTCTTTCATAAAATGCATTTCTATATTATATTTCAAATTTGTGTATTTTGTGGACGCAATGCATTTTATGAGTGCGAGATTTATTTACCATGTGTGAATGGTTTATTGAGGTTTTGATTGATTTAATAGTACTGTATTTTATGATGAGTAAAGGACATGTATAACTAATAGTGTGTGCGCTGTATTAAAAAAAAAAAAAAAAGCTAGGAAGCTGAGGTCTAAGTAAGTTAAAAAAAAAAAAAAAAAAAACGTGCGTCACGACTAAAGCGTGCGTAAAGTGTGTATTGCGTGTACCTCCGGTAGCGTCTGCTTCAAGTGACAAGACTTTGTCAAAGAGCCTAATTCTATACTTGGATTATTATGTTATGGTGAGCGGATATATCCTCTTTCCCGCCCTGTCATGGTGCCAGGATTCTAAGGCAAAAGTGTCCTGTGTATTCTCTTGACAGAGTATGTATTCATGACTTAGGATTTATTTATGTGTTTGGGGTACCATTCATTAAATTAGATAGAGGAGGTAATCTGATCTCCCTGTCTAGGAATATCTTCCAACTCATCGATTCTGTGGGTGAAAAGGAACATTGCTCTTGACTTGTTTCAGCGAGAGGTGATTATTCACGCCACGATTATATACATACTTCAGGCGTCTTTGATACGACAACGATTGTCAAGATTCACGCCACGATTATATACATACTTCAGGCGTCTTTGATACGACAACGATTGTCGAGATACACGAGGATATACATACTTCAGGCGACTTTGATACGACAACGATTGTCAAGATTTATTAACGGTAGTGTGAAAAAACCGTTAAGGACCTAACACTATAAACATGACGGTTACAGAGGACAATGGCCCAGTCATAACGAACTTATGTAAGTAGTCATAAACAAAGAAACGTACGTAATATCAAGTAGCCGTAGATCTCAGCGCACGTATGATATATACTTTTTGAATGAACTTTAATTATATGCACTTCGTGTGAACTTTTAGTATTTAAAATTTTGACATGAATTTTGATGACATAGACTTTGGAGAACTTTGGTCATTTGAACTTTACGATTAAATTGAGAATTATAGTATTGGCATTGGTGCCGTATCATTGCCGCTTATTGATGAGAGATCAAAGCTTACATTTATTTATCTTTGGGATTTTATTTACATTTCATCATTTGCCATTCCCCCCCCCTCCCCAAAGAGTGTGTGTGTGTTCTTTTGGAAGCATCGTACGTTGATTTTAACCACTGTGTGAAAGAGAAACGCCCTTGGGTTAATAAACCTATCTTTTCTTCAAAACTTGTTCGATATCGTTTTGAAAGGGCGAAAGTGGAATTTCGTTTTGTTTTGTTACGTTTGCCCGTCTTGTATTGTCTAGTATTGTCCACATAACATTCACCACCATCCCCACTCGTACACACGTCAGCAAAACGTCCCCTTTCAATACAGAATAAAGTTTGATCCTCCAGCCAGTCACCATTGATGTCTCTGTATTGTGGATTTTGTGTTACCAACTTCACAGTCCGACGTCGTTGGTGACAAATGTCTATATCCACCTTCCTTCCCGTCACCAGTTGAGAGGGCGGATGTGACAAGTGTATGTCTATTTCTACGTGTGTGTGTGTGTGTGTGTGTGTGTGTGTGTGTGTGTGTGTGTGTGTGTGTGTGTGTGTGTGTATAGTGTGTTTTGTGAGAAAAAGACGAGGATGAAATAAAGGCGAAGTTCAGATGAGTGATCTAATTTTCAAACTTTCGGTTCTGCAGTGATATTAGGGACTCTCCCAACTCAACTTGAATTAATGGAATAAACAAAACAGAAAGTATTAAGTATATAAAGGCGCTCAAATGCGATATTTCATTCATATAGCTCACAAATCGTGATATTTACACACAACTCAACTTCCACCTTTTCTTGAATAATGAGATTTATACAATAAATATAAACTGCAAGTGCTGTTAAGATTTTTGATGTAGTAAGTACGTAACTCCTTTGTAAATCTCTAAAGTTTAAGGTTTGAAGATTAAAGGTTAGTGGTTTAATGATTTATGTTTAAGGGGTAGGGGTAGGGGTAAGTTACGGTTAGGGTAGTGTAATTTAAATTATGTTTATCATTATACATATACAACATATATAATACTTTTTTTAAGGCATAATGTGACTTTTGCAGAGAAAAGCGGACCTTTTTCGTTTCATGATACAGTGACTACTGTACTCTACTTGGTCACATTGGTGTGTACATCCAGCGTTATCGTCAACCTTATCAGTAAGTGTTGCTCTAAATTGATTCCTATAAATTCAGTTTGAGAGCCAATATGGCAAAAATTTAGGTTTTAGTTTGGTCTCAAGAATTCACGAAGATTATTTTGAACATTTCTCGTGGTGTGTTGAGTGAACACTCACAAAGATTATAGGACACTCAACGTTGTATGCTTTGGATAATAATGCATGCAAAGTTCTGGATGATTCTCCATGGTGTTTTGTGAGCACATCGAAGATTCTGAAGCAGTTGTGTAATGTGCCTAGGAGGATACATTAGACTGTCATCTAAATACGAGACAGTGACCTGTTACAATCTGTGATTGTGAATACATGCCATGACAGCCGGCATCATTCAAAAGGTTGTGTATATTGAAACTCCACTCTCATTCTGATGAATGATATCCGTGAACTTGTCTATGCTAAGATAAAATGAATGATTATCCCGCATTAATCGATCATTTTTGTGAAGTGATGTAAATGTCAATACTTTTTTGATTATATTCATATTTTCTCTATTTGCTTGTGGATTTAATACATTTATTGTTAAATTTATTGACCTTCTTACACATATTGATAATTATATGTTAGCGAGATAGTAGGTGGATGGGAGCTCGCTAAATACTGATTAAAAGATGGCAAGAAGTTTTCCGCCTATGGAAAAAAAATATGTGACGGTGAATGTTTGTCCATGATGTTGTGGAAGAGAGAAAAAATTTACAACGCCCACATATCTGCTGAGAGAGACGTGTGGTGTCTTCTGGGAATTATTAATAACATAAAATAAGATTTTTATCACTTGTAATTAGTTATGTGTGATTAAATAATAATAATTATCATAACCATTAACTAGAGTTGCGTTGTGTCACAGTTAGTCTAAATCATAACTAAAAAGCAGAATATATGTAGGAAAAAAATTACATCATTAACATTTCATGTACTGTCTGCTTGATGAAATACGTGAATCTACTCTCTATTTAAAAATAAAAAATAAAAATCGTACTTACTGGGCTCGTGTACCTTTCACTATTTTGTTTGTGGAGGGTAGAATCAATAACTATAACAGTATAACAACCCACCACCACCACATATTTCACAAGATAAGAAAATCAGATGTGATGCCCCCTAAATTATAGACATGCGCGTCAGCCATCCGTGCGACTGGTGTTCCCTTGCGAGTGACATTAGTCTGTGTGTTGATGCGATCAGTTCGAAGGAGAGTAATTGATTGTTAATTTTTACTAAAATGGTAGTTATTTATAACATATATAACTGGTTGTCAAAATAATACGTTTTCTCATGTCGGTGATAATCTTTTGAGAAGAATGTTTCTCGAGTGTCGATGAACTGTAAACAAAGCAGACGACAATAGCAGCACATTTTTCACCGGTTTGATAAATCGATAAGGTTTTAATCAATATAAATTAAAGTGTAGATAAATATCTATTTATATCTTATTTTAGCATAAAAACTATTCTTTTAGAATTAGAACGTATTCGACAAATTAATGAATTCGTTATTAATCCAGTGCAAGATTTGTTGACAAATATGGCCCCCACTTGTTATGTGTCCCGGTGTCTAAATAATAGCCGGAGGTTTATTCGCACTACTTGATATGGTAATTGTTGACTTTTAAAATCAAACATGTACAAGGCTTTGTATGAATTTGAGAAGCAATCGCCAGAATGTCTGTCTTTTAGATCCGGCGATCGATTTACTGTAATTGACAGAATTAATCAAGACTGGTTTCTCGCTCAAAATGGACTTGGTCAGATCGGATATGTGCCAGAAAAATATATCAAACCTATTGAGGTAACGTGCGCATTTATAATGTATACATTTTTTAAAATAATATTTTAACAATTTACATCAGTTCGTGATGTTCGTTATTTTATTTTTTAAAGTCTACAAGTACTGAAGTAGTACAACTACAACTGTACAAGTACAGTGCATCAATAAAATTGTGGTCACTGGTCAGTAATGTTTATATAAATATGAATCCTTGAATATAAAGTAAAACCGTAAAATAAATTAGTTATTCCACCTTAGGTAACTAACTTTTCCAGGAGAAATTGTAATCCAATATGCTTAGCATGTATACATGCGTACTTCAAAGTACTTTTTAGATAAACAGTAACAGTAACACTGAAAACAGATAGGGATAGATCACTTAATCAAGAAACTAGATAATCAAACATTATATATAAAAGTAGAATAAAGTGTTAGTATTGCAAGTTGTTGTTATTTCTTTGCTTTTATTATTGTTATCAAAGATGTAATTAATACACACAAAGAAATCCTTCGTATGTTGTAACAAATATAACAATAGTGCCATATTTCCTTTGGCAAAACTTCATAAATGTAAGCTATGCATTTTATGCATCTCATCCATCCTTCATTCCTACTCCCCCAATCTCCTTTCTCTTACTTCTATCTTTAGTCAATCAGGGTACAACATATACCATATCTTTGCCTTTCTGTAACACTAACGCAAAATAACTGGACATGTCAAAAACTCAACTATCTGATTTTTGAACTACATTAATGATAATTGATATACATTATTAATGCCTATAAATGTTGATTTATTACAAGTTTCTAAAGAATGTTTAAGTATTTTTCTCCTGTTTCAATTTTCTTTCTGTTATTTACCATTGAAGGAATCTTTATTAATGTCACATACTGACATAGAAATCACTAGCTGTCCCATTCAAAAAATTGTGAAAGATCTGTAACTCTAGTTGTAGCAGTAATCAAGCTTATTCTGCAGATTAGTCCCAGTGTTATTTTCTTTGTAGGCACAACCAGTTTGGGGAATATTTTGCACAAAAGCTCTAGGTGTTTTAGGAACTAGGACTACATCTCAAGCAGAATTAATAAAACCTCTATCAGAAATAAGAATTTTGAATAATTGATATTGATAAAAGAGGAAAGACACAAAGATTTTGATATAGATGATTTTCTTTGACTGAAGATTAAAAAAATACTGAAAGCAGATGATAGAATTAAGAAGTCTATCATTTAAATTTCTTTATGATCCAACAAACATGCACCATTTTTATAAATGTAATAATTAAGATTAGGAAGCTTTCAAAGCAAAGTCTTTGTGTTAATAAAGGACTTTTAGATTGTGATTATCTGGATTTCTAATTATCCAGAAGCATTATCTAATTATGTCTTTTAGATTAGAACCCAGAAAAAAAAATATTTGGGGGGAGGCGGTAATCAGCAGAGGATGATAATTATTATTTTTTTAATGAATATACAAAATTTATATCTTTTTCCCTCTTTTCAAAATCAAAATCAATTAAATTCTTTGGCAAGCAAGTCGATAAATATTTGTAGGCTATTTCCAAGCATCACATATTCAAATACAAATGAATAATCTCAGGAATTTTCCTAAATATTGTCTTGCAATTAATTGAACATGGCTCATTCTCTGGGCAGGTGTGTATCATTTTGTGCCATGAAATACAAAAAAAATAAAGTGCATTAAATCTAATTATTTTACCTGTTAAACTCTCCAACAGGGCCTAATGCTCCCATAAAAACATAAGAAAAGGAAAAATTATTAAAATGTTGATGTTATAGGAGTTCAAAAAAGAAATGCATAAAACTTAAAAGCTAAAGTATATGTCATTATGTGTCTGCTGGAAACTTAGAGAGTAAGGATGAGACATATTTTCTCAGAAAAAATATATTTTAAAAGCGACATTCAATAACCCTGTTAATTTTGTGCATATATTTAATTAGTGCCTTTATTTAAAGTAATATACAGGAATAAATGCAGTAATTATTTTTTTATTTAAAACTCTGAAAATAGTTTGAAAAATTTAATTTTGCTACCCAAATTTTCACCTAAGACAGTAAGAGTAAGAATGATACTCACAAAATGAATAAAATTTAAATATGAAGGATGACTAAATCATTCTCATACTTCATAATACATTATATTTTTTATAGTAATATTACTATAAATATATAAGTACATTATATTATTTATAGTAATATTGCTATAAGTACATTATATAAATATTATTATTGTTTCAAGTATTTGTACATATCAGATTAGACAAAGTAATTTATATTTTAATTAATATTAAAAATTATTATTACTGAAGATAACTTATAAGTAAGAATATTTTAAAACTAATAAAAGTATAATATTAATAAAATAAAATAGAATTTCTTGTTACTATTTTACTGTTACACCTACAGTGTTAGTGAAATATTGGGGGGGGGGGTTGGTTTTTTTTAAAATCTTTATAGGTTGTCAAAGCTTGCTGGTGTAAATATTTGTACTAGTTTTCTTTCCTTATTTTTTTTTTAATTTGATAATAAGGGAGTATACACACTTATATGTTTTTGCATATGTGTTACATACATGCATATATCAATTATCATACAAAAAACATTTATATTGCAAGAATCTGTCTTCATCTGTAAATTGTTCCAATTTTTATTTCAGGCAGAGCAAGACCAGATTTTGAAATTTGTTGATTCTGCAATAGAAGCCATTCACTTACAAGCTACAGATGGAGAGCAATGCTCAGCAATACAGCAGCAAAATCTTCAGTTAGTAATTTTTAAATTTGGTAAACACGGTTTTTATGTAATTTCATTTATAAATTCTTGGAAGAAATGATCAGTATCATATCTTTCCTTCCAGAATTAATGTTTGAAACCAAAATTTAGTGACTTGAATATTTGAAAAAAGTCTAACACAGTAGTGTGCACCTCATTACTGAAATAATGAAAGACCTTGGGATGAAAGGTAAATGTATTTTTACTTTATTTACTGTTGATTATTGCACACCTGAAAAAGAAAAACTTTAGATAGAGTTATGTGCCTTATCATTTGATGGTTTTATGATTGCATGGGGTAACTATACTATTGAAGTTCCTAAACTGCATGAATGAAATTTTACTTGTTGCAGCTTAAAAAAGATCTCAAAACCCAGTCCTTTATTTAAAAATAGCTTCATAATTTTCTCTTTAACTGGATATTTTTTGCATGCCAGTGTTTGATTTCCATTATGCAAATATCTTTGTTTTCTGATTCCATCAGAATTCATTTATTGGTTTTTAATTGATAATTAGCTATTTTATATTAAAATAATTTTTCAATTTAAATACAAATTTATTAATTAAGACATATAGAAGGATAACTTGTAATGGTATATTACTTTTATTAGTCCAGATTCTATAATTTCATCATTTTGTTTTATTCACTTGATTTAATGTATATTAAATGTTAACTAAAATTAAATATTTATATATATATATATCTTATTAATTGTTCCTGCTGTACTATAAACATAATGAGAAATATAATACCTGAATAGAGAGTTATTGTTTTATGCTTGAAGAACAGCGCCTTTGTGAACATTGTAAATTATCCTATTATTAGTATTAAGTGGTTATTAATAAATTATAAGAATTCTTTTTGCTTTCATTAGGACACTTCGCAGTTTTTACCCCACTTTGATATTGAATATGTATTACTGTGAATATGTATTATGTATGTGAACTTATAAACAGAATTAGATGCTATAACTCTAAATTTAGTAGATGGTAGTTTGCTAATCTCACCCAAACCTCAGCACATAAAGATCATGACAAGGTTACCTACTTACAGATTATCATAATCTAGAGTTATAGATCAATGTATCAGTTCCTAAACTGCTTAATCCTATGGCTCATGAACCTCCACCCCAGGCCCTGGCTACTGATTTACACCATGTTATTACAGACGATGCAGGAAGATGATACAACATACCACATCCAGGAACAACTACAATGAGACAAATGTGATAGACACTTACAAGACTGACTAAAATTCATATTCAGATAATCATACTATTTGGTAAAATAATAATAACAATGTAATCAAGTTTAAAATGCAAAAAAAGTTTAGATTTCATGCAAAGAAAGAAATTTAGTGATAGATCATTGTGTTAAGAAAATAGTAATTAATTCACAATTACAAGATAAATCATACATCCTACAAATAAGTCTAGCTTATTTGACAAAATTTCAAGAATAAATTATTAAACAAACTTCCAAAGACTGAAAGAGTTCAACAGGAGCTAATGTTCATTAGCTACATCATTTAGAATGTTCAATCAACTAAATAATAGAATTCAATTAAATAAGAATGATCAGTGCATTGTCAAAATGAGCATATCAGTAGTTTAATTACTAAATAGCATCACCAGCTGTGACACACTGGATAGGACTCGAGGGCTTTAGTCTGTGGTCACATTAATTTTGACATTTCCTTATGAATTCCCAGAAAGAGAATGTGACATCACTTCAACCCTGCCCTCCCTCCACCCCCACCCCACCCACTCACCCCACAACAACAAATCAGAATTGCTTAGGACTAGTTTCTTTAACACATCTCAACCTCTCAACCTAAATCTTCCCGCTATATATTATCACAAAACTATACTGATGAGAGATCCTTACTAAACCATGCTACACAGAAAATTACTACTTGGGTTTATCTGTAACAATTCTTCCCTTCATTCAATGCTATCTTCATAAAGGATAAAACAAAGCATTTGTCAGTAAACCTGATACTTTTTAAATATTGCAATATTTCACTTCTGGTAAATGCATTCACTCTTTGTGTGAGTTACCTTACACATCATTTCTCAGTCATAACAAAATTAACACAAGAAAGCAATACACCAACCATTTTTTGTATCATGAATACCAGGTCATCCTTCAGTTTGCTCTTCCAAAATTTCACTGAATTTTCTCTCAGTTCCACTTGGATTCTTTTTTCATACCTGACATAGTCCAGTTACCTGTTATAGAAATGAAGGCATGGAATGATCTGACAGAAGTAGGTCATAAACATCAGAGAGCACCAAGACAGATAGCCTGGATTCAAGTTACAAATGAGTAAGTCTGACACCTCTACAGGCTGAGCATGGGTTTATAAAACAACTACACTTCTGATTTAGCTTAAAGCTCACCATGCCAACCCTATTGTCACTTATTTTTCATAGGCAGGGTGACCAGAAGTCAGTACTCTTTTGTGATGTTTATGCCATGACAGATATAAAGTAGTTCAACAGGTACTGGTCCTAAGAAGTAAGATGAGATGATGAGTTTCTGTGATCTGTTTTGGTGTTCTGCTTTTGTCAAATGACAGGCCTTTCATGCATCCATGATTTGATAGCAGCTTCTTTTAGGAGTGTGAATTGGTATTGGTGTTGTGCTTGCTTGTGATTCAGTGTTTCCTGGAAGTAGAGTATAACATTTCTCAATACTGACCAACTTGACTATTCTTGACTGGTCTGTCCAATGAAATGATTATCAGGCACAAATACCATCTATTCAATGACACTTGTACCCTACAATAACCAAAGTCACATCCAAGTGAGCCTTCTGGCTGCCACTGGAAGGCAAGCATAAACAAGATGACCATAGCTAATGCTCATAAAGAGTTGTAAAATTTCATTAGTAAGTAGCATAAGAAATAGTAATATTATTAGAATTCTCAAATGAAAAATATCAGGGAATTATTATTGTTACAGATACAAACTGTAGTCATTAACATTGGAAAAATATTTTTTTAAAGTTTACTTTAAATCTCCTTAATCTCACATTTTTAAACATTAAATTAGTGATCATATTTTTATAATCAAAATTGTGTTTTCTAATTTTCAGAAAACTGGTCAAGCACAGAAATGACTTGGAAAAAAGCTTCCATGTGAGACCACCCCTAGAGAAATCTCAGTCAGAAGATTTCCATCGTAGGCCCTCAGAAAAACATCGACCTGCCCCAACACCCCCACATGTTGACATTAAAAAAAAGGATAAATCTCATACATATAGTTCTGAGAATCATAAAGTGGACCAGACATCCGCGCATGCTGAAATTGAAGGAAAATCTTTGAATGAACGCAAGACATGTTGTTCTGAGCTCAAAGCAACAGCTCCACCTCTGATAGAAACAAGTTTGTCTATAAAAGAAAATACTTCATCTATATCATCACCTGATAATGTTCAAAATCAGGATCATGAGAAACAGCTTACTCTTGGCATGACTGAATTGACTCCATCACTTAGTGTTGAAACATGTGAAGGTATTATTTACATAAATTTAATAAACTGCAAATATGCATATATTAAAAGGATTATGAGTATTTATGTGTAATGAAAAGATTTTAATTCAGAAAATGCCCAGTATGAATAGTAGACGTCCATATTTCCAGTTTCCTTTTTCAACAAGTTCTTTTGTTTCTTTTCTTGCTACTTTTGACAGTCCATGCAGTCCTTGTCATTTAGTGTTTACCATATACTAAATATTACTAAATCTATATTTCTCTGATATCAATTTTCTAAATTAGAGGTTGAACAGAACAATTTTTTAAACCTTTAATTTAAAATATTGTTTTGTTGCATTATCATTTTAATATTATTTGAATTAGCTTCCTTGTCTTTATGGTGTTTGTATGCATGTGTAAAATTTGAATTAGTTATGAAATGGAAGGTTCCCATCTCTGCCAGTCATTGTGACTAGTGAAAAGATTTTCATATCTTACTACTTTTGTTGTGAAGTCTGTTTAACAATTTAAAGACGTATATTCTATAATCCAGCATAAAAAATTCCATGTCCTTTGGGTTGCAGTTTAGTTTGCTAATATTGATATATTTGTTGTAAAAATTAAGTGAATTCTGCTGTTTAACAGAATCAAAGCAACCATCTTCAAAGAAGACTCCTGCACCAAAACGTCCTGAACAGCAAGATGTCATACAGTCAGTTGCATCTTCTGGCACCAATGGAGACAACAGTCTCATTATCCATGCTAGTGTATCAGAACAAAATCCAATTACTTCAGATGAAAAAGGCATTCAGAAATTATCCATTTCTCAGAAAGTCTCACTTGCTGAAGTGGCATTTCCAGATAAAATTGGGCCAGAGCTTATAGAAGAAGTGCGTAAAAATACAGGACTAAGCTTTGACAAGTCTAAAATAGCTGTGGAAACTGTGATGGGTTATATTGGTTTCAAGATCCCAACCCTAGAAGGTGTGGTGGATAAAATTCTGGCATCATTGCATTTAGGGGTAAGTAGTTTTAATTCACTGGGGGGTATGGTGGTCTGGTGCTGGTGGATCTCAACTATTTTAGAGTTTTTATTTCGTTATGCATATATTTTTTGTTAGGAATTACTGTAATTCAAAGTTTATAGAATTTGGAATAGAAAAACTAGTTAGTATTTTCTTTTAATTTAGAAATCTGGTGAAGGGAGTAAATCAGTCTTGGAGGGTTACTTTTAATAAATATTTATTTTTCTGAAGGACTTCTTTGTTAATGCTATTTTGCAAAAACTAAAATAATATTCTAACATTGGTTATGCAAGTTTGAATCCTTTGTGCATAATATGGGTAGGCTGCTTTGCTAGTAACAGTTTATACTATAAGCTAACAGGATTTATTTATTAAGAAAATCAGTTAACACGACCCAAAGATTTATTATACTTATTTAATCGTCTTAATATGCTTTATCATAGATATGATTAATTTAACCATTAAATTGAACTATTTTGTGCACCTTTCAGCATTAAATCCACTGATTAGCGTTGTCTTACTGAATAAGAAAAAAGAGATATATCCTATGCTTCCTGCAAACACATTACAAATAATAAAAACATCAAGAGCAACATCAAGAGCAATGCTTGGTAACATATGCATTTATGTCCAAGACTTTTAGTTAACTATATCTTCTTTAGTCTGGTAATTTATTATTATTTGTTATATCAAGAGTACCATATGTAAATTAAAAATTTCATAAATTTTGCAAGGGCTTTCAGAGAGAGAGTTCAATATTCATCAAAAATGCTGATTTTTCATTCAGCGAGACCTCTCGGATGAGCATATATCTAGTCATGATGCACAGCGGCTGACAGTGATTTTTGCAGAGCTTACAGCATGCAAAGAAGACTCCCAGCAAAGGAGTTGGGCCTTACATGAAGATGAGGTTGTCATTCGCGAATATTTGGAGGAGCTTCTTTCAATTTTGGTATTCTAGCTTTTATTTTCTAGTCTTAATTGAAAAGTTTTAAAAATAAACTACTTTTATAAAAATATTTAACCCATATGCTTAGTTTATGTTGCCATTAAAGTGAATACAACATCATTCGTTAAGATAACATATTTATGCATTCATTCATTATTATAAATTTGTTCTCACTTAAATTAAGATTTGTCAACATTGAGGCCCTTTTGTTATGTCAAAAAATATCTTTACAAATATTTTTGCTATTTCAGTTCATGTTAATAACAGAATGCATTATTATTATAAATTAACCTTATCCTAGTGCTGAATACATACTTAAGTTATTCTGTGTAAATACAAGAATACTATTAATGGACAATATAGCAAAATATCAGAATGATTTTGTTCGTAGAATTATCAGAGTTGAGAAATGATTTCTTCCTGGGTTATTTCCCATTAAGTTATAGTCTGTTCTTGTCTTGTAATTGTGTATATATTCATACAGAGGAAGACTGGAGAAAAAGAGTAGTACACTTTTCTTATTAGAATAACTTATTTAAAATAAATGGAAATAATAAGTACTGTGTGAAATCTTTGTAAAGTTTTTTGGAAGCTGGCAATAATTTTTATAACTCTTCACATAATAATTTAGGAAATAGTGGATTCACTTTCAAAATTTAAAATCTTAGATGAATGTAGCAGGGATTTTTCATTTTTTAAATATTTTTAATATGCTCAGAGGGAGAAAAGTCAAAGAGACCAGAACACTAAAATATTATGTCTTATCCAAAACTACACAAGGATACAAAGTAGGATAAATGTCTGACCAAAAAGGTAGGAACAGAGTCATTAGTGTTGTTGATGAAAGATGTCGCCTAATTTGTTAAATACTTGTAATATTTCTCATAATTGAAATGACAAAGTTTTCTTGTTTACTTTTCATTTGCCTGAATATGTTTCTGCAGAGACTTTTTTTATATTCACATAGCTTTTATTAACAAAATTTATTAATGTGGATTAATGTTTGTGCTAATAAATAGGAAAATATATAATTATTGGATGTGCTTTCATTATTTGATTTAAAGTTGTTTATAAAAATCCACATTCATCTTATGCATTACAGTTTTGTTTTTTTGTAAAGCTGTTATTCTTGTATAATGACCCAATGACATTTCTGATTTGAGTGTAACATTTCTTTTTAAGAGAAAATTTTTGGATTCCATGAGCTTCTGAATTGACCTAGTTATCATTGATTATGTGCTAACTAAATTATTTTCTTGTTATTTGAGCATAAGATTTTTGTATGTTTATTAGGAAAATGCCAAACCATCTATATGCCGCAAGGTTGTTGCCAGGGAAAATTATGAAATACTCCACCACCTTGTACAGTATTATCAAATGGTAATCTATAATTATTTCAGTTTGTCTTTTAAAATATTTGTTTTATGAAATACCCCTCCACCTTTTACAGTATTAGCAAATGGTAAGTTTATCTTAATTATTTCAGTTTATCTTTCAAACCATCCCTGATGGAAGTACGTTTTTCTGCACTGCACTTAGATTACATAAGCGCCTTTTCCCAAACTGCACTGTAAATTTCATTAGCGCCCTTTTCTACACTATTCTCTCTATGACAAGCACATCTAAGTGCATCTCTGTTTAAAAGCAGACAATTTTTACATAATGCTTACATAGCCAAGTAGTCAGACAGGTTCTTTTATGGTACTTGGACAGAAACTTATACATAAAAAGAAAAACATTCTACATCCCCTAGATGTGGTAAAGTAATCCATTCATGCCAAACTCATCTAGTATATATTCAGGTTAAAAAATTTTTTACAATAAAAATAAAACTCCTTTTTTTTTTTATTATGCATTTGACATTGTAACTTTTTGTTGTCAGGAATTGCGTCCAGGTCTATGCCAATTGCTGCTAAAAGTATTCATAGCTCTGTGTGCCTTGCAGAAAGAGGTCTTGACACAGTTGCTCTATTCTGTTCTTCCCCTGGAACTAGCACAGCAACTCAAAGCCCACTCTGATGGTATGTTATCTGTGTAGAGGCTATCCATTCGAGATTCACTTGTGAATATTTTCCTGCTATCTTGAGGCATTTCAAGATCCAAACACTTTTTTAAAGAATAATTGTTGGAACAAGGGCTATGCATTATCATATCTTTTAAAAATTGACAAAATCAGCATGTGCTATTAAATTATTAATTAAAAGTTATTCAATAAATGTATTCCAGATGTGTATCTTACCTCCTACATTGCCATAGTGATGACCCTGATCTTCTCCATGGGAGATCCTGTACCCTTATCTGTGTCAGGTAAAGTCCTTTTCATTTAAAGTGGAAAAGATATATATATATATATATATTAACAAATAATCTTCTTGTGCAACTATTTCTTTCAGTTTAAATCTTCACTTAATAAACTTATTTGGGTGTGTTTTAGGAACAATTCTCTCTGAATGAAAATTACTGCTACAAATGCAAAATAATTTAATTTTGTTATTTATATGCATTCAGTTTCATTGTACTATCTTTGCTGTGGATTATTTGCATTGAATTTCAATTGGTTTTATGGTTTACCTTACTGTTTTTATTTGTTTTATTTAGATTAATCTAATTAATTTAGATTAATCAGTCTCTGTTTTAATCTTCTGTTCTTTTTCATTTATTATCTATCTTAAACTGTATCCCATTTCCCACTTTTCTCCTTCCTAAATCTATCATCTTGTGTGCACTTGTACATTTTCACTTTAGTTTTTATAGGCTTAACATGAGCACACTATTTTGCTGTTATTTTGGCTAGGTAAACTTTGGAATTATTTCTTCATTAAAGCATTATCTTTATTCTGGATAAGCTATAGACTTTTAGTTATTTTCTTTAGTCTCACACTTTCCTAGTTTTCTTTGGAATGTATATTATTTTCATGTTTTATTAATTTTATTTTGAATTATTACCATATTTTACTTTTTTCTCATGATAAATATTAATTGGTATGAATTTTATATCAGTGTTTAATTTGAATAAACCACAGTATTTCAGCTCTGTTTTATTGTATTAGCCTTAATTCATCCTATCCAGAAAGCTTGCAACTAGGAGCCCTATCGGCAGCATATTGCCTGCCCGAGTGATTTTTAAAACAAGTAATTCTGCTGAGTTTTCTCAATGTAGCCATTTGTATACAGCTAGTTTTATTGCTATATTTTCATTTTAGTGTATTATAACTTTTTTTTTTTTACTTTGCTTTAAAACAACTATATCTAAATGTTACAATATCACACACTTTATATGCTTATTTTTAAAGTTTAAAATAATAATAAACACTTCAGAATATTTCAGTGGTTCAACATTCTGGTTAGAATGATTTACCTAGTTTTCAAACAAATCTTCAGATCATTTTCATTAGTCTTGGTCAGCTTGAATTGTAGTATATATTTCCCAGCTTTTCTCTTTGGTATGGGTAAATACAGTATATCTTGGATCATATTTTATTAATATTAGCCAGCTTGGTATGGAATAAATCTGGTTTCAAAGTTCTCTTAATTTTTAAAAATGTTAGTATTTTCATTCATTTTTTTTTTTTAATAACAAACTAGCGTCATGATAGGGATGTGTTATTTCATTGTTTTCTCTTTAGTTGGACTGAGCACAATATTTCAGCTCAGTTTATTTGTTTCAACTACTTTTATTATGTTGTATTTTCTTGTAAATATTGTTGATTTCTCTTGTAAATATTCATGCCATGAATTTGCTGAATGTCTTTTCAGAGGAGTTGGATCAAGACTTTTTTTTACATGTGCTGCAACTGATGGAAAATCCACCATCAATACAATTTGAAGATGAGGTAGTTGAACCTCTTGTGCATTTTATCTTGTCCTATAACCTGCATCTGACATCTGAATCCAATCCCATACTTGGAGCTCTAGCAGCATTTGGGTCACCAAAAGTGTTCACAGAACAAATCATGGTGCTCATTAACAGGGGAAGTAAGTGCTGGTTTTCAAATTTTTTAACTGGATATGCACGTATGCAGTAGTAAAGTCACATATCAGACTGTGCTTTTTGTTGTATTTTATTAATTAAGATAGTACTTATCATGAAAATTGATCACTTATTGTCTAGGGGAGGTATAGAAAATGCTATAAATAATATATATTTTTTTATCTTTGTCTGCTTTGAATGTTTAGGGAAAAGTATCTTAAAATTGCTTCCTTTTTATTTATTTTTTAAATCAACCAACTTTATATTTAATAATAGTAATATGTTACAGGAAAGTGTTTGCAAGGATTTAGTCAATTCATCATTGTCAGTATCAAACTAAACAATAAATAACTTCAAACAATTTTGTAAAACTTTCTCTGTTTGCTGTAGTGTTTCCTCTTAAATACCATATTTTATATTCATAATTTTATATATAGTGCAAACTGCAATCTTTTCTGCTGCCTACTCGTGATCATTTTGGTGGTAATTCTAGGATCCAGCTTATGTTGTTGTTTTTTTTTTTCATTTTTACATTATATTTGAGAATATTAGACTCTCATATAACTGAAGGCTAAACTCAACAGCTTACTCTATGTATACTGTATAATGTTTGGTTTTTCTTTCTTTTTTCCTTGCACACTTGTGAACATTTTATGTGAACTTTTTGATTAGATTTATTACTAGAATTTGTAGAATCATAGTGCCTTATTTTGTTGAGAGGAAAGTATTTTTGTTATTTTTATTTATTTTTTTTAAATCAGCGTACCTTTTGTTTTTTAAATCTATGTTTACTGATTTGTTTTTTAGAGGATCCTGTGAGAGTGTTTGACTATAAACCACAGCCACCAAACTCAGTCCTTAAACTGTTTCATGACCTTTTTAGTGATTCCAAGACCTCAGAGCTACTCTATACCAATGATGCCAAAGTTTTGATTGATGTCATCATTAGGCATTTAACAAACCTCAGCCAAGGTGACAAGGTAAAAACCTACTATACTTATTTTACCTTTTGCCATCATTATTTGTGAAGTTGCACTTTAGTTTCTCGGAAAGTTTGAGATTGTGTCAACAGCTTGAAATTTACCTTATGATTAATGATAGCACCAGGGGTGGGGGAAATCATAAATGATGTCATCACTAGCTCAGAAGCACGAACTAAACTGGATAGCATCACCTGGGGGAGACAGATGGTATCACAAGAGAGATAGCAGGGATGAAATAAATATTTAGAGGAACTCAACCGGATTAAGATTCTGGTGTTTTGCCAAAATGATAAAGTCTTTGTAATATAGGTTACTTACACTAGCAATCCCTTGGAGTTGGAAATATAAAGAGATTTGCACATCTATATTTCTCACTTAAAACCCTACTCTTAGCACTAAATTTCCTCTTGTTTAAAACTTAAATCCTTCCCTAACTACATTCATCCATGTGCAAAATCATCAAATTACATGAAACCATCCATCTATTCAGAAAAATGTGCCTCCAGACTGAGTGTAATAAAATTCTAAATGAAATTAGAGCTGTCTCCAATATAGAACTATATTGTCATTGACACTGTAGAACTAAGCTCGGCATTACATAAATTGTTCAGAGCTTTATAGATTTCAGAGTTCAAAAATTTAAATCCTCTTAAAGTAATTCACTTAGAGGTTGCAACCAACTTTAGGAAATAAACCAAAACATTCAAATAACATATTCATTGTCTTAAATAAATTAATTCAAACATTCAGTTAACATGTCCACTGAACAACACCAATATCTTAACATTCCTAATACACTCACAGAAGTAAAAATTCACAAATAAGCATTTTGATCTGATTATACCACCTTTGCTTAATATGCAACCGTCAAATTGCCTCCTCCTTAACATAAATTTAAATTAGAGATTTTAAGCCCAGAAATCTGACTAAAAGCAAGGAAAAGCACAATGACATGATTTGAAGAGAATGCAAAGAAGACTGAAATGTCTAGAAAGTGGAAATGATTGGGCAGCATAGCAAATGATATCCAGGTACAATCTTGTAGGATTGTTAGTAGATGTAAGAGAATGACTCCAAATATGGCAGTTATTAGCTTAGTGAAACATGCATTGGTAAGGTTCTAGTTTAAGGATGTTTGAAACATTCAGATTTTATGTCTACTTCATGAAAAACCTGAATTCACAGTTGCTGAGGAAGTGATGGTGTAATCCAGACATTCAGTTATAATGTTGACTAAAATAGTCTAAACATTCAGTTTTCATGTTTTGTTGACTAAAATAATCCAAACATCCAGTTACTATTATGACTAAAATAACCTATATTATTCACTTTTGTTGTCGAAAATAATCTAAACATTTAGTTATCATTTTGACTAAAATTATCCAGACATTCAGTTATCGATTAAAATAAACCAAACATTCAGTTATTTTGTTTACTAAAATAATCCCAACATCCACTGGTCGTGTTGACTGAAATAAACCAAACAGTTAAACTGTTGACTAATATAAACCAAACATTTAGTTATGTTGAATAAAATAAATCATTCATTTAACATGTTTACAAAAATAAAGTTAACATGTCAAAAATAAATTGAATATTCATGTTGACTAATTACAACAAATGACATTATTTTAAATCTCAAACTTCAAAACTGGTTTGATTTATCATTAGTGTGCTAAACTGTAAGTTTCAGTTATTTTGGGTGGGTTGGTGTGGATGTTAGATAATACAGAAGTGCCTAATAGAAGGCATTAGCTAGCAAAAACCTTCGCCTAGTTTCAGTTTGATCAATCTATTTCACTCAAACTTAGTTTCTTTACCACCAAGTACTATGCCACCACTGAACATACTACCACTCTCCTTCCTAAAAGTATATTTTGTCACCTTATTGCTGTTAAACCATCTTGTTTTTTACATTTTGTATGCATACAGCTACAAATCATTATACTTTATACTTTGTGAATCTGTGGATGTATTTGCGTTAGAAATTTGTACTCTATGAATTAACTTCATTGAAAGGATTCCTCCTGAAAAGACTTCAGCATTTTTAACTTGAAAATAATTACTCTTAACCTTTAATAAGCAATTTTTTTACATAATATTAAAATTTTTATAGATTAATCTGATTATTTGCTCATGAATAGCATATCTATTTAATTCAGGTCCGGTCTTCCTTTCTGACTCTGTGTCAACTTGTTGTGCGTAGTTCAACGTACTCAGAGCACAAGCACCATGTCAGAGACCTACACCAATGTCTGCTCAACATTCAGAATGAAGAGGCTGAAGTGCCAGATGATAAAATCATTGCTTCTGAGATTCTCACTGCCCATCCAGATCTTTTTGCCTGATGTGTTTAGCCCTCTCACCCCTACCCTATCAATTTAGAATATAAATAAGTATTAAAATAATGATCCAGTGAAATTTTGAATGAGATTGTTTGATTGGTGTAAGTGTGTCTCATCAACAGAATTCTGAATACTTCTTTTATGCAATTTTCTAATTATATTTTTAGAAGTTGCAGTAAATTATGTTGAGAGTTGAACAATTACTGCTTTTGTCCATCTTTTCATATTATGGGATTTTTTTAATGCAAATCTATTCAACATGAATTTCAAATAGAAATAAATTAAATTTTAATTCTCATATTTTTATTTTATTTTATTCTTAATAATAAAAAATAAATACCTGGTTAATAATTTAAGAAAGAAATTTAGTGTGTGTGTGTATATATATATATGTATAGATAGATAGATAGATAGATATAGAGATAGATATATATAAATATATATATATATACACACATTGTAATATACTTGACAGATTAAAAAAGACAGATAAAAATAGGTAGATATACACACAAAACATATATATGCCATTTTTCTTCATTAAATGTTTTACATTTAATTTTGTCATTGCTTTTTTGCAAGGATTCGTTACACAGATTAAACAAGAAAGAAAACTAAGGAAAGAAAAAACATAAAGAAAGTGAAAAGATGCTTGAGAAATCTTTTCAGGAAAATAAAATCATTTTACTTTTACTTATGTTTACTTCACCAGAATGGCAAAGTTTAAATCAAAGATGTTGTAAAATGCATGTGATGAACTGAATTGAAAAAATTAAATTAAATTTTGAAGCATCATCAGATAATAAACATGACATATTGTGTGAATCCAAACTAGAGTGGGTTTCACAACTAAAAATGGATATTGTATTGTAGACACTCGCTCTGTTGATTGATGCCCATTTTTGTCTTGGATAAGTTTGAAATTTTACTTTTTCCAGAAACAAGAATTTATTTAAAAAGTTGACTTTATGATCTTATTATATGTTGCCATAATGAATTTGGTATGTGTTGCTTTTCGTGTTGAATTCTGTGTTCTGTTTTAATGAAATCTTTTGCTTTAAAAGTTTTACGGGAAGTATTCTTTGTAAAGACATTGAGGAAGGTATCAATCTTCATCTTGCCAAATTTGTAATGATAAAGAATATGTGTAAATGGAGTGGAATAGTTAAAGAAAAAGACAAACATGAGCATTGCTTAAATTTTTGGGAGCAAAAGATTTTTAATTTTAATTTATCCTAGTGCAACTTTAAAGGCCCCTTCTTAGGCTAATTCCATTGGTGTTTATGTAGGAGGGGTTGTGGGATTGCAATCACTAACCTCAAATGCAGAGCATTTTGTGTTGATATCTTCCCAGGGTCGTTGGGATTTTTATCAATCAACTCTCATACATTCTCTAGCTTATAAATGTTGAACTAAGTGGCCATGTTTTTGTTTGCAAATAAATACCCAGTATTTTTTAAATTCAAAATATGACTGTTTGGCTTGTGAACTTTTGCTACAACAAGATGTATGTATTCAAAACTATTTGTTATGTTGCTAGGAAGGCACTCCTTTCATCACTTACCAAGGTGTAGGAATTGACTGTACAGAAAGTACTACTGTAGCTTGGTGTCAGTAACCTCTTGTTTGTGTTTTCATGGTTCTTGATGTTCATAGTATTTCTCCCATGATGTTACTAACTTAGTGATAAAATTTAACATTGTATTCTCATTACTTGTAACATTGTACAAACTACATTCTTTGTAAATGTTTCTGCTTGAGTGCAGAATGTCAAAATATTTTTGCTTTTCTCCTGGACAAGCTGTTTGCAGATTTGACCAGGAATGGATCGCTGTCCAAACTAAACAACCCGGTGTGCTCCCTATCAGTGATTGACAATTAAAAGCAAAAATTATTTTTATGTTGATGATAACCCTCTTTTCTTTGTCAGAAATTGAAACAAAGTGAAAAGAAATACTTGTATCAGTGTTTCATTTATCTTTCCTATCCACTTTTCAAGTTTTTCTGATTTTACAGATGATTGCAAGTGCTTTGGGAAATTTACATTTCTTGAGGCAGGTAGATGTGATGCCATGAACAGAAAGTTCAATTTTTAGGAATTTTTTATGGCCAGTGGCTTATCTTTCTGACTTTCAACTGCCAGTGGACCTTTTAGTGTGCAGTGTGGCATAATGTCTGCCTTAGACTTTTTAGAATGCATGGCCTGTAGTCTACACAAGACTTAATTTCATCCTCCCCACATGATGTCTAGACAGTGACAGTATACTACCTTGAGTGGGGAAATGGTTAAGAGTCTTTCGTAAGTTTTTTATCCTGAATGAGAATAGAACCTCCTAGAGTGAGAGGCTAGTGCCTACATTTTGCAAAGCCTGACCTGGGTAATTAATTATCATAAATCTGGAATCATGTTCTTATTATGACAGTTCTCTAATCTTTTCAGGTAACTATGAATAATGTTGGGTATTTTTCTTGATCTCAGAAGTGAATCAGATATTTTTTACATGTAAAGAGATAGAAAAATAATTTTCACATAATTTATTAACCTTGTAATTTGTTATATTATTAGTACCCTTTATAAATGAGGATAACTACAGTAGAAGATAAAGCAATTTCAAATTATTAATATTGTATTTCTTACTTAATCTCTATCATTTTTTGTTGTCATTAACAGTAAATCATTCTGGAGAATTTTCGTTTTAATCCACCATGATACTGACATAGAGTTCTATGATGAAATGTTATGTGAGTAGTGTGGTTGAACAGATTTCACTTAATCAGCTCAAACTATTCTTGTTCTCCGTGTAATTGTAACAGGAACATAAAATTGAACTTATTGTAATAATACAAATAAAAGCATTGATACTTGATACAGATTCTATATTTTGTTGCTTTTATGAAAACCTACAGATTTTACAGTCTATTGATAGGTAAAAATTTAAACATAAAATATTTTATGAACTGCTTACCCTATTGCAGTTTGAAGTTACAGTTATCCCTGAAGAAGCAGGAAGCAAAGACGGCCCCTTATAACTGCCGGGAGGGGGGTGAGGCCTTTAGCTTTATTAGTATGTGATCTTACATTATGGGATATGCCTATCACAGATCGCATTTTGTACAGCCATAATAACAGAACAGTTTTATGATTTAATAAGTCTCCAGTTCATCTATCTTTTGCTAAAACTGGAATCTGGCTTTTTTTTTTTGTTAAGTTATAAATGTTCAAAATCAGTCTTAGGTAAAACAGCTTTTTCAGTTTTTAATTGTTACAAACTAGTCAATCTAATTAAAGTCAATAAATTCATTTTACTTTAATCAAAAATAAACCAAAACTGTCATTTAAATATTTCATTATAATGCATTTCTTTTTTAAATATTGTCAATAAAGTTAGATGTTTAAGCATTTACAATTTCATGTATCCAAGTTTCAGTGTAAAATGGATGCCACTTTTTGTGATCACATATTCCTGGCATATTTTGATTATATTAAATGACAATTCTTATAAGCAGAAAATAGAAAAACATTAATATTCTAAATAATGCATTTTAAGACTCTTTTTAAAAATTGCCAACCCTACATACAATTGAGAATTAGTTGAAAATGCACAGTCCAGAGTCTACAGTATAGTTCACCAATATAACTACTTGTTAATCGGGTTCAGTTTTATTTGAAAACTTGAAATTTTGTCAAATATCCTATTTAATTTTATAAACAAAAATTGATTCTAGTAAATAGAAAACAATTATTGCATTTTGTTCATTTTAATCCACTATCTGAATTTTAATTACATGTATATGAAGTTATTGATTCTGTCAACCAATGATCACAATACACAGCACTTGTTTTTTGTAGTAATTCATAACTTTTATATTTGCTTCTTTTTTCCAATATTTATGTTCAGGTTATGTAAGAAAAAATACTCTTTTATCTTAAAATATTTTTTAAGTATTTAATAACAATTTTCTTTAAATGTAAATGATTTTAAACTATAAGCTGCAAAATTTTCTATACATACTGCATTATGTTCTTTATCAACAAAATACAACTGTATCATCAGAAAAATAGTATGTTAGTGATAGTGTGAGTTCTATTTTATTCTAAAGTAAGTTGAAACAAGACACTTAAGAAATACAGTGGTCACATTTTCGATTTCCATAATTGTAAACAATTAATTTATGCATTAAACAACTCACCCATCAATAGAGAACCTGTCCAGTTTTCATTTGGAAGTTGTCTTTGACAGTATTTATTCTTATATCGATTTTTTTTTACACACACACACAAATGCACATATAATACCTTGGAACAAATTCTAAATGCACTATATGTTCATGTTTACCTGCTTACCTGTAGATTATATTTTTTATGAAGCCTCTTGTACTTATTTCATAAACAATGAATAAAATAAAAATCAGATATGTAAAGAGGAGAATTTAACTCTGGAATACGTATCTTTTGAAGAAAAGCAAGACAAAATTTTGTCTGGCACCTAAAAAAGAAATTGCAAATGTTTAAAATTTTTTATTTCTTATTTGTACTAATAAACATTCCCTTTTTAAAAAAACCTACTTCTTAAAGCTGGATGAAAGAAAAATATCAGTAATTTTTATGTTTACAATATTCATTGGAATACATTGCACTAATTAAATTTCTTGATAGTGGTACAAGTTTTGTGATGTATTTCTTACTTATTCCCAAATGTTTGGAAACAATTCATTTATGTGTTGTTTAATTATTTGCATTTCATTCATTTGTTTTTAATAATTTCTTTTAATTTGCCAAGCATAAAACTATATTCAGTGCAATTTTGGTTGTGATTCAGTATTTCAACAAAATAAAAAATAAAACTAAATTTTATTTGTGTTATCTTTTGGAGTATGTTTTTTCTTTTACAATTTGGAATGTAGTTTTATGTCTTTTTTATGTCTTTTGGAATGTAAGTTTCTTTTTTGTTGTTGCTGTTTATATATATATATACAAGGTCTCTATACAAAATATTCAAAGGAACACAAATAATAAGACCTGGTTGAAATGATTTATTGTATAAAAATATATTGGGATGAATGCAATGTTGTTTTAGTTTATGAAGAAATTGTTTTTAAAAACATATTTTATGACATTATTAGATAATTATAGATGTTTCTGGAACTGTCACCTCCAATCACTAGCGTATTTGAATCCTTTTTTTCTCAGATCTGCTTTGGCCTCTTCCATTTGCTTATAAAAGAATGAAAGAAAAGAAAAATGAATTATAAAAATCTGTTTTCAAAGTAAAAATCTGTTTTCAAATTAAAAAGAGGCATCAAAGGATTATTTTTTTTTAATTAGTCAATTGGTAAAACAAAATGTTAATATCAATCTTATGATTTAAACAAATGAAAAAGATTAAGAATCCACTGAAATCTTCAGATTGCAAAGCCAAATGAAAGCAGACTGTACTAAAATATTTATTATTTACTTTATTTTATAGACTTTCAAACCATGACACTGCATTCTGGGAGCACCATCAAAGCATAGCACTTGTTTTTTCTTCTTTTCTTTTCCTTGTTTTCTTTTTGTTTAGGAAAAAAAATTCTATCTAAGATTTGAGCTGCTATTATCTGATTTGCAATTCACTTTTTAATCCAACTATTTTAGTCATTTCTAGCCATCAATTAATTTATATAACTATAAGTTGTTAAATGAGATGCAAAGCACAAAGAGGCATAGGGCAAACACTCCTTGCTAGATGAATAGATAATGAATTGAGTTTCTTCCCTTCAGCTGAGCACTATAACATCTGCAATTGTTATATTTTTATTATGCCAAATGCAAATGTTTTCAGTTCTTCTGTATGTTGAAGTAAGAATATTTTAATTTATTAAAACAAATGCAAAATTTCCAGTTGATGATAATGGTAGGAGATGAATTTAAGAGAAATATTCTGAATTTATTTCAACCAATGCAAAATTATCAGTTATTTCTATATAATATGGTAATAGAAGTTTCACAGTATATATTCACCTAAGCTTCAATAATCACAAAATATTGAGTCTATTTAGCATTACCTTTTTCAATTCTTTTGATGCTTCAACACAATCATTAAATGTTGCAACACGATAACCAATGAGAGCCAAAGAAAAGCACTGAAAAGTAAGGACAAATTTTTACTTTTATAATGTGCACTTCTTAAAAAGATAATTACATGCTATGTCAATACATTCAAGAAATAGATAGAAACAGATATATCAAATATCAAGGTTAGATATACCAAAGGTCTGTCACTGTCTGAGGGGTTCTTTCAAATGAAAAAGGATATTTGTAACAAATTAGAAAAAGAAAATCCAAATTTGATGTTTTATTATATCTTATAAATAATAATAATAAATAAACTGAAATAAGATTGTACATATGTGGAAAAAATATTAAATACTAAAACTTAATTAAAACATCTGTAATTTAATTGTTATATAAACAGATCAAATGATGCTGATGAGATACAAGAAAGATTAACTGATACTTACTGCAAATGACATCAACAGGTAGAGTGGCAACTGTGAAACAAAAAATGAACAAATGTAATTGGAAATTTACTGTCACTATAAATTATAATTATTTTTAATAAGATAAAAATGCAACATACCATAGTTATGTCCTTCACCTTAACACATGGCATAGAAAACAAACACAAAAAGGAAAACAGCATTCTCCTAATTCTCTGGCAACAAACATCTCTGTCCAACCAACCATACAAAACACTTAATTTTGATGAATACTGAAGTCTCTGGTCCATGTTATTTTCTTAAAATTAATTGTTCTGTATCAAAATTTGTTTCACTGTAAAAGCAATATACATGTAGTATGCAACCATAAATGTATGCATAAACTGATATATGGTTATAATGTGATTGTGAATACAGTGAGTGATCATTATATTCACCATTAAAAATTGGTAGTAGCATTAAAAAAGAAAGTTATAATAAAAAGCTGTATATTATTACTCTATCAATAGTACTTAACCATCAAATGAAGCATCAACACTTAACAGTTATTTCTATACATCATTATTACATCAATTGATCTTATCCAAAGATAAAACAAAAAAGTTGTAAAGAATTCTTTTCCTCACCACAACAATGACATCATGACATTTTTGAGGAACCTGGATTGGCAATAAGCCTATTATGTAAGACAGCCAGACTGACAGGAACAGAGAGATAAAGGCAAGCCATCTGAACAACTTTGGTACCTGAGTTTAAGGAAAGAGCAGATATGATT
Organism: Sinotaia quadrata; assembly: GCA_028829895.1. Classification (NCBI taxonomy): domain Eukaryota; kingdom Metazoa; phylum Mollusca; class Gastropoda; order Architaenioglossa; family Viviparidae; genus Sinotaia; species Sinotaia quadrata. The sequence goes on from CM054178.1 coordinate 87,772,269, forward strand.
ACTAGATAAGTATATAAATGCATAAAAACCTCACAAATCTCCAAACATAAAAATCTGCTGCTCATTAATAAAGACAATATATATTTTAAAAACATTAAAGAACATGCTGTAAGCAACATTCCCTCTAATATTATTTTTGTATGCGGAACTTTTTCCTGCGTGCGCAGAACTTTTTCTTTGTTTGAGCTTGCTATCAAAACTTGTGCAAGGAATTATGAAACTGCTGCGCAGCATTTTCTAATGAGCTGCACAGCCATGCACCTTAGAGGGAACATCAGATGTAAGACATTTCATTACTCATAATGAAAACAAAAACATTCCAATGCAGCAGGTCATTCAAACTTGATGTTTGCACTACTATAAAATGTGAAAAACAACTCACTGACTTTGTGCTGGTAAATCTAATTCTGATTTAATTAAACTAGTAAAAATATACATCTTCCAAAATATCATGGTTTGTGTAGAGCAGTTTGAACACTTGTCACACTGATCAAGGATGTCAGCTGTAACCCAAGATTTTGCTGCTTGTCTATGTTTGCCAAGGATCTCATTGGCTGTTTGGATCACTGAGATGTTAAATATGTCAATCAATTTGTCTGTGTCCTCTGCACTAAGAAGTAACAGTGGTGCAAATTTTCCTCTTATCTTTGCCTGAAAGGCTTCCAATACCTTAGGGTCTTTTAGCTTGTCAAGGGTGAACTTGATTCTTGTGGGGCCTGCTTGTTGACTTTTTTCAGATGTAGTTAGAGGGTCATCTTCACTAAGTCATGGTCACTTCCAATGTCTGCTCCTGGAAAGCTTCTTGTCTTGGCAAAATTTACACTTCACCATGATATAATCAATCTGGTTATGGTCTTCTCCATTTGGGCTGTTTTATGTGGACCAAACATGTTCATCTTCTTCAGATCGTTAGAGCTGGCAAAATTCCAGGAGCCTTAAGCCTCTGTCATTTGTCTCTGTATTGCAGTAGCGTCCACATGTGCCTTTCCAGTTCTCAATGGCATCCTTTCCTATTTTAGCATTCCAGTTTCTGAACAGGATATAAGAAACTGCCTTGTACAGCATGGTATCAGAACTGTAAAATTCATATTACAGAACAATTTATGAAGGTCAGACACCACATTTTACTCTATTTCAACTGAGTGTGTGTGTGGGTGGGTGGAGTCAGAATTATGAAAGACATGAACTTTGAGATGAAAGATGTGAATCTGCTGTTCCCTCAGTTTTTCATGTCTGTCAAAATGCCAGCATCTCTCTACAATAAGTGTAATTATAGTATATTGTACTAAAAGATTCATATGGGGTTTTGTAGAATATGGCCTAAAGGCAAACCAACTACATGTACTTCATCTGATGCTCAGCCATAGAAACAGAAACACTTAAATTATTTATTTTCCTAATACAGTAATAGGGTTCCTCTATGGAATAAATCATTAAATGCTCAAAATCATAGAAGTATAAGAGACAATAACATTATGTTTCTACAGTACCAAGCCTATTATCTAAAACCTAGCTATGCCTTTTTTCACTTCAAACTTTACGAGAACAAAATCTACAACGAAAGTGCAAAAGTATACTATAATAGTATAAATAAAGAAAAGAAAATGTAGGCCTATACATAAATATACTAATTCAAAACTGAATTATGGCTTTCATTTGTTTCAATATCAGACATGAGAAAATGCATGCTAGTTGCTACTTAATATCGAAGCTAAGAAAAATCTTACCGCCATGTTAATCTGACGCTTTTGTTTTAAAATCGCTCTATTTACATTGAACTTTTAATAATAATCAACTAATAAGTTGGGAAATCTCAACATCAAGCAGACGAATCACTATTAGGCGGAAGCACTTCCTAAGTAGACAGTCATACACGTCACAGTTTTAACTGGATCCGAAACGATTATTAATGTGCTTCATCTTTTAAAATTAAACTATTTAAAGTTCTGTAAAAGTACATTAAGATAATTAATCAATAAAATATAAAACTGAACATTTCTTTCTTTGTTTACTATATGCTTGCATTTAAAAAAAGTATAAACATTTAGGCCTACTGTACAATACTCACTAGATAACGACATGGGAACGAATTAAAATAAAAAGTATTTTTACGCATAAGAAAAATAGAATAAGTATATAGCACTGACATTTAGTCTAATTTATTAAATCTTAAATATTTTTATGTCGCAATACCAAAAGTAATCGATGCATGTCCACTATGTGTGTCAGACGTGGCGTCGATTTGGTAAGAAGGGCCGAAGCTGGTTGGTTGACAAGGACCTAGGAAGGATTGTTTCAGGTGTATGTGTTTAACGTGCGTGTCAACTGAGACATGCATACCCATTATTACAAACAAGAAAAACGTGTCAAGATGGAGACCCTTTTGGGGAAATATCTCAAAATTGCTGCCGTGGTTACGGCTTATTGGTAAGGATTATATTTTGTTTATGGATTAAAAAATAAAATGTCAAATACACCTGGAAGGTATGCACCGGTACAGCTAGAATAAGTTTACTGGAGTTCACAACATTCCTGATAACGAACACTACTATTACTATGAATCAGTGATCTTAAGTCCGGAAAAGAATTCATAAAATACATTTGCATTTTTTTTTTTTATTATTAATTGGTGATCTTTCATTTATAGGGAAGAAATATATTTTACAGTAGTTAGTTTGCATTACAATTGTTGGTAGAAATTATTATGCTCTCTATAAGTTTCAGTTGACAACTTCAGAGGATCTTTATCATTTATAAAATATTTCTTCCAATTTCGGTTTCCTGTGTGCCTAGGTGTTGTTAATGGGTACAAGTACAAGCTCTGAGGGATAAATTTATTATCTCTGGAAGGAATAGATCTATTGCTGATTGTTTGAAAGTTTGAGTGGATTTTCTGAGTGCAAATTTTTTTAGCTAGAAATAGAATAGTAGAAACCAATGGCAGATTCTTTCAGACTTTTAACTGCTAAGGGGATCCTGCATGCATAGCCTTAATATTATATAATAAACAGGGTCCATTTTAATAGCCCATCCAATAGACTATTATACACATATCTTAAACTAGGGAATAAGTATGGATCGCTGGTATGTGTTTAACTATAACTGTGTTTGTACCTCCAAATGACGAAGTACTTACTAAATTGACCTAGATGAATTAGGGATTGGTTGATTCTTTCTCTCTGTATGATCTGTGACTCTATTCAACAATGCATGAAGGTTATCTCTCAGAGTGGATTATTTATAATTGGTTAACAACTTTTTAGTTTTTCCAGATGGTTTTGACATTGATCCCTATTGTGGAGTCATGGTCTTTTCTATTAATCTTATCAGGAAAAAAGTGTTAAATTGAGTTGGAAAAAACTTTAGAAACTTGACATCAGTTCCACTTTTCAATAGGTAAAGTGATAATGTTAATGTGGTGTGTTTTTCTGAAAACCTAAACAGTTATTGCATATGATCTTTGAAACTTAATATTGTAAAAGATTAGTTATAAAATCGTTTTGCACATTTTCCATTTTTATTTTAATAAAGACTAAAAAGAGGGTTTGAGTCCAGATTAAAGTTAACAACTTCTAAATCAAAGCCCCTGACCCCTCCTCTCCAACTAAGCCATGCCTTAGCATTGCTACAAATGCTAAAGTTTGAGCCTTGATCAAACTTACAAACTTGTGGATGTCTCATAACATTCCCTAGTTCAAGTTGGTAAGTTATTAATTAGTACAGCAGATAATACAGTAAAAGGTCATACTTTCTAGTACAGCAGATGAGAAAAGCAGGTTATATGTGATACATAGTTTCTAGTACAGAGATAAGACAGTAAAGCAGGTTATATATGATACATGGTTACAAGCTGAACATACTAATGTTACATGGACATATGTAACTTGAAAGTTATTGGCATTGGCATCTGCCTGGTCACTGTTTAAAACTATATCCAATAGATTTTATTTCTTCACTGTCACACTTTTATGAATAATAAAATCTTCCCAAGGTGCTTATGTCTGCAAAAAATAGGCAAAATTATGAAAGTGGATATATTAAAAAACAAAAGGTCTATTTTTAAAGTCATGATTATAATGATTTGCTGTCCTACACTTATAAATTCATAATAGTTAATACTGGTTGTTGTACTAAATGTCTTATGCATTTGTTTGTACATATGGCGGAGTAAATATGCCTATTCCTATTTCTAAACTTAATTGTTACATAAATTGTCAAATTGTCGAAGTGACCTGACCTTGAGCACTTGTTATGATTATACTTTTGTCAGTGTTTGAGTTGGAGTAAACACTTGAGTTCAGAATATATTATCCATTTCCAACTGGATGAGTAGTTTTTATATTCCAATGGTTAAGATTTACAAGAAGAAGACCGGCCATGAAAGGTGGCTATTACAGTATTAGCTTAATGACTGACTGACTGAGAGAGAATGGAATTAAAAATATTTCGTGCATTTTTGTTAGTGAATGAGTGCCCATATTAGCTCAAGAAAATAAGCATTGAGTCAGTATTTTTACAACATGAGGAGGAAACACATGGAATTGATGTTGACAGTCAACTTGTTAGTAATGTTACTTTGATACAAAAAGCACACAAAAAAGACAATTGCAGCTTCATCTATTCAAGGTTACATAGAAACTATTATCGCTTATCTCTAATAACTCTATTTCTGTTCTCTGATAAGAGCTATCCTGTGATTTGTATTAACCTTAAATTGTTGAATTGTATTTTAGGATATAAGACTGTTTAGTGTAATTATAAAAAAATATTCGAACATGGTTTTGTGGAATTATTGATGTCAGTTAATTTTTTTTAAATTTTTGTTATATGTATATTTGTTTGTTGATTTAATAAATTTATTGTTAAATTTATTGACCTTCTTACACATATTGATAACCTTATGTTGGAGAAAAAAGTGGGTGGATGGGAGGTTCACTAAATATAGATTAGAGTTGGATTTGTCTTCTCCTTTAATAAGACTAAGACTTGTAAGAGGTTTTCCACTTACAAAATATTGTGTGACAGTAAAAATGAGTAAATGTTTGTCTTTAATAGTGGTGTCTGTTGGAGAATTATTAATAACTTAAACTAAGAAGTAATAGTGATGCAAATTTTCCTCCTATCTTTGCTTGAAAGGCTTTCATTACCTCTGGGTCTTTTAGCTTGCCAAGGTTGAACTTGATTCTTGCTGTTCAATGAAAAGAATGGAATTTTTAATTTTGTAATAACAAACTATCAATAGTATTTTTAGTAATAATAATTGCATGAGCAGTGAAATACTCTCTACTTTTCAAACACAGATATGGGGACTGTGATATTTCAGTATCCCTTGTATTCTAACACTAAAAATGTGTGTAAAACACCCTTTTAATGAGCAAAAATGTACACATTTCTTTCAATTTGTTTTCTTGTTTTTAATTGATTTGTCTGATTTTGTTTCTGCCTCTAACATCTGTAGGTTTATTTCAATTTCCATGGTCTTTGTGAACAAGTACTTGCTCAGTAGTGAAGATTTAAAGGTAACTTTCTTATGCTGTATTAATATTTATTGTATATAATTACAGTTGTATATATTTTAATATTGTTTTCTTCCCTTGAGGATGTTTGGTTTATTATTTGCATTAGTAAAATTAATTACTAAGTTCATTTCATATTATAATATATTTAAACAATTTTTAACATGCTTATAGTTTATTATTTTCATTTATGTGTACAGTTTGTAATCTAACTCTTTTATTCTTTCTAAAAAGACATTTATAAGAATAATATAATTATTTAACTTGTTCTTAATTAAGACTAGTACAAATCTAATTATTTCTTATTTATATATTCTTATTTCTTAGATAAGTAAACAAATGTAACAAACTTTCTTAAATATGACTTTTATTAATCATCTTCCATCATAATAAGATTAAGCTATTATTTTATACTGATAATATTAACTTTTATAAGACATATTGGCTTAATATCAATTTTTGTTTTTGTCATAATAGCATTTTTTTTAAAAATTAGATTCATAAGGGATCGGAGTTTATATATGGGTCATAACAATTTAAATTTGTATTTTATATTTTTAATTTATTTATTTTTTGTTTTCAGTTGAATGCCCCTCTTTTTGTCACATGGTTCCAGTGTGTGGTCACAGTCTTACTGTGTGTTCTATTGAGTCTGGGCAATCAGCTGTCCCCAAATCTCATCAATTTTCCACCGGCTAAGATTGACCTTCGTCTGTGTCGTGCAGTTAGTTACTTTAAATTCTAAACTGTGTGTGTCTCTGGTTATGTGCATTAATTTCTAATTAAATATGTAAGATTGTAGCAAAAATACTGATGATTAATAAAGATTATCATCTACTTAGGCCACGTATCAGGTAAAAGAGAGCTACATTTATTTGTAAGCGTATTGCCTACCTAGAAAACCTTCTCAAGAATAACTCATAAAATCATCAGAAAAAAGGATAAATACATCATCAAATGCCATGTACAAAATAAAATATTAGACTAAATATTAAGACACTAGGTTTTCGTATAGTAACTGTAATTGTTTAATTTGTAATTTATCTTTTTGTGTTAATCCAACAAATTTATAATTTCACGTTAATTTTTATTTAAAGTTTATCAAATACTCTTTAAAAGCATTTCTGTTTGAACAAGTAACTATTATGAATGATTTATTATGCTTTCAGACATTACCTCTCTCCATCATTTTTGTATGCATGATCACATTCAACAACCTGTGTCTCAAGTATGTGGGTGTAGCTTTCTACTATGTGGGCCGCTCTCTCACCACTGTCTTCAATGTGGTAAGTATTATGTAAAAGTTTCTTCCATTCTTTTCCTCCCAGCAGTAATTTTACCCAAAGTAACTTAATTTCTATCATTTCCTTGCCACCATCTAGCTCTTAAATGTCATAAATCTTTTTACCACTTAAATTCACTTATTACATTCTTTGTTTACATAAGCATTTCAGTGATATTGGATTGCACATTTTGAATCATTTATACTTAGTCACTCACTCTTAATACTCTGAATGCTTGTATACTGGTGTGTGAATAACTGATATTATGTTTCATTACTTTTATTACTGCAGTTTGCACTCACTATTGTTAAGACAATTACTACTGCACAGTTGAAGGGAAAGATAGGTTCTATACAAACATTTGTCATACAAGCCAGAAGCCATAAGGGGTCTATACATTTCTCAAGTTGGATGGGGGTGGTGATGTATATACAGAGGTCATACAAACAAAACTAGCTAGTTAAAGGTCTTCTTATGAGAGGAAATAGTAGTGGATTGGCCAACTGCTACCAGAAGTTTAGATTCATTCAAACTTTGGGGTTTAATGCTACACACAAATGTAGCTAAACTGCTTGCTGTCTATACCATCAACATTCTTGGCCTGTTTAGTCTTTCACTCTAAACAACTAAGTACACCTTTATACATGAGTGAGAGTCAACATAGGAGTAGCCATGGGTGTGTCAAAGATGGTCAGCCAAGATACTTTCAAGATCAAATAAAGGAAACCAACAGCCTGGGTGTCAAATAGCACAGTGAATCATACTTGTCTAGATAAACAGATCTAAAATTATATTTTGTAATCTGTTTGTATTAGTCATAAAGCTATAGTGATTTAACTTTCATTTAATATTAGGTCAGTTAGCCCAAGATAGGGCCTTTAAAATAATGGTTGAAAAAAGTGAATTTCATTATTCCATATTAAATTATGCATGAGATTCATGCTGATGCATATGTTAATTAAATATTGATTCTTATACATAAATATAGGTTCTTACATTCTAGTTTGATACTTATAAGTATTTAGTATTTCAAAAATTATTTTGACTCTTAATTAACAGTATACAATAGAACCCCACTGACAAGAGCCCTGATAGTCTAGAATTTCAAATAATCCTTACAGTTTTGTTTTGATTTTTTTTTGGGGGGAATGTTAAATTGTCAGAAATAAATATAATTTTTTATTACATGAAATGAGTTGAGAAAGTTATAATAATACTTTTACAAGCCCTTGGTTACTGTAAACTCAGTTTTGTCTTTCAGAAGCTAATTTAGTTATGCTTTGGCCATTATCTTAATAAGCACTGATTGGCTTTTAATTAACAAATAGCATTGACACTTACTGGACATTTTACAAGGATCTCTTTAATGAAAACACAAAGTTTTTAATGTAAATGCTAAACTCTAGTATACATTTTGATAGTTGACACAAATATTGCAGAATGCACAAGGCAACTGGTGGGAAAAAAAACAGCTGTGAAATTGGTGGAAAATACCAGTACTGGTGCAAACTGGTTGGAAAAAGGCAGCTGTGAAATTGGTGGAAAACCAGTACTGGTGAAGGGAATGCATTCATTGTTACTGATTACATTAATGCACAATATCCACATTATGTTCCCTAAAACGCCACTTAATCTGAACATTAAGTAATTGTAATAAACTTGGTCCCAGTTACCTCAGATTATATAGAATAGAATTTTGATCCTTGCTGATTAGTGTGGCTTCTTAATGATTTTATTTGGTGTTACCAACTCTTTATTTATAAAAACTTACTCTACCATGAGAACTCAGTGATTTGTGCAGATCATGAAGATCTTAAATCTACCTGACAAGCATCTCTTTTTTTATACATCAATTCCACAATTCCACCTCACCATCTTGTAAGAAAAAAAAACCCTCCAGAGTGATTAATTCTATTTATCATTATTTAAAACCATCATATTGTTGTTCCCATAAGATTTCAGAGTCTTATTATTATAGTTTTACAATAAGCATTACAAATAATTTCAAGATGTAAAAACATTTACATTCAATACTGTACTTTTTATTTTCTCTTACAGATATTCACATACCTGATTCTTGGTCAATCGACTTCTTTCAAAGCCATAATATGCTGTGGAATCATAATTACTGGCTTTTTTCTGGGTGTTGACCAAGAGGGGGCTGGGGGTAGGTAGCTGAGTTTTTCTTGTTATTGAAAGAATAATGAGTGATTATTCAGCACATTTCCATTGCTCTGGGACAGAAATTATTATTTGTATCACTTTCTTTTCATTTATGAGTGTTCATTCAGCTTAATAATTTTAAAGATAATATACCTTCATAACATCGTGTTCTGGGTCCTTAGTTTTATACATCTTAGGTCAACATATGTGACCCTCCACCTTGGTTTGAGTCATAATGTGTCTCAGGTGAAACAGCGCTAGCACTAAAAATAGGTGGAGGGGGACTAGGTTATGAGTTTTGAGATTCTGGTTACCTATGACTCTTGAATCATTATTATACACGATTCTATCATGCAAATGATAAATTTCAACACTTAAAGTACAAAATAATGCTTTTTAAAACACCTCACTATCATATTTTGTGTTTGAGTTTCTGAAGTAAACTCTTTTCACAACCCTCCTCCTTTCCAGTTATAGTGGGCTATATGAATAGAAAGGTCTTTGTTTCAGCTTTTGAACCATGAAGGGTGCAATTGGCTTTTTTTTAAATAGATAACCTATGGAAAGGAATGAAATGTCAGTTCGCATGTAAACAATGTGTTACTGAGATGGGGAAATACCCATCTGTGACATCACAGAACCAATTCACATAAGTGTTGTTATTATTTTGGCATTCACCAGCTTGAGTATGAAAGATTATTTTTGTAAAATACTGGGGTGGGAGCATGTGCAGATAAGGCTGTTTTAATTCTAAAGGCCAACAGTTATATATTAAATTGTGTGTTTAGGGTATTTTGTTACTTAGGAAGCAAATACAGGAGATTACTCCATGATTTGCAGTGTTGACATATATGAAGTCACAACAACCAAAACCTAAAAAATCTTTTTGGGGATTAGGGTTGTGAGGTGGGCTCTAGACAATAAAGTATTAACATTTTTCAAATGAAATTTTGCATCCTTGATTTTTATATCATGGCAAATAATGTGCCAATTTTCATTAGGATGCATGCATGGTTGCTAAGGAAAACATGGGTAGGTTTATAGGAGACAAAAAAACTCATTTTTCTTGGAATCATATTTTCAACACACCCATACATTATTTAAAAATATCATAGCCCAGTATCCAAGAGTCCAATCTTTAAACGGTTTCAGCCATTAAAAACATCATTAAAAACTCTTTAAGACTACCAATAACTCATATCAACAAATGGCACATTAAGACTCAAATTGTGGTGGAGGATTACATATGAACTTTACAACTGATTTTTGTATGATGTAATTATTTTTTCATTAATATTTTAAAAGTTTGAATTTGTTCTCATCAAGAAAGACATAAAACATAAGGAAAGAAATTATGCAGAGATAGCACAATCAAAATTATGTCGGTTGCTATTTTTTGTTTTTCAAAAAGAACTTCTTACAAGTTCTTTTGTAAGAACTTGCATAGATCCATAAAGTCAGACTGAAAATGGCACTTCATTCACACACAAAAATATTGACATCATTATTTATACATTGATTTCTCAGAGGGGTGCTAGAACTTGAACAGGCATGATACCGGTTAGTATATGAGATTCTTAAAGTCTTGTTTTAGTGTTCTCTTTTTTTAAAAACCTTTAAGTCAGGAAGTAGAATGAAGGTTTAAAATTTAAATCTTTGTGCCAGAATGAAGTATTATGATTAACCTGTTCATACTATAAAGATATTTTGACTGGCATTTCAAATTTTAGATTAATTTGAATTGCCACTATTGATGTTGACACTAGTATTTGTCCTTTCCAATATCCTGGATGAAAGAGGAAATAACTGTCCACATTTGATAAATAAATCAGTTTGTGAAACAAATATTAGAAAATGTATGTGGAGAGTCCTTTTGGTGTGGTGGGTTGTTTTATTTTGCATCAGCTATAGAAGTCCTTTACATGTCTGGTTGATCCTTTGTTATATTTATGTTACTGACTTTGGATGCAAACACTTCAGAAAAAGATACTTTTCTCTCCAGTGTACATAATCGTCTAGTTATTGTAGGCATGATTACCTAAAAATATTTTACACATCTGCTTACCAAAACTGATCTCTTAAAGTAATTTTCTTGTTTTGATATAAATGGGTCATGATCTATAAGTAGATTATTTTATAAGTAATCCATCCATGCTAACACTATAATAATAATTATAAAGTATATAATAAAGTGCTTCATCTGGATAAAAATTCTAAGCACATTTACAATTATTACACATAAATTACACAAGGGTTTGTACAAACTACTTTGACCCTTTAAAAAAAAACAACAAAAGATAATGAACAAATTAGATGAATCCACATGCAAAATTACAATATGCGACAAATAACTATTTACAAAAGAGAAACATGATTAAATTTATAAATGTACTGTTCGAATAAATGCTGGTATTATAAAAGAGATTATGCTATTATTGCTCATAAAAAAAAGATGTCTTGAGAAGCCCTCTTGAAAATGACCATAGCCTCTCTGTATCTCAGTTCACATAACAGCAAATTCCAGATAGACAGGAATGTTAACAATGGAATGAGTACCAGTATCTAGCAGGAGGGAGTGTTTACCTGTGAGATTAAACAAGAGGTTAGGTTTTGAACCATTGAAAGAAAACAGAAAAGATGTGTGTTGCATTCTGCTCTGAACAGGTAGCAGTGAAAACTAGAGAATTATAGACACATGGTGGATATATGTATCTACAGAATGTTTCTAAGTCTTATAAATACTACTGCTACTATTTATAATAATAATAGGTATTAATTACACTCTTAAGCTTCTCTGAGCACCTCCATTATAGGCATGGTCATTAAGCTCAACATTCATGAACTAGGGAGTGGGTGAGAGTCATTGGAGAAAAATTCCTATGACTCATGTAAGGTTTCATCAGAGGACCAGACCTCTGCCTGCAAGGATAGTAGTGCCGTTTGATACTTCTACTGAGTTTCTTACTCTATTCTAGGTTTCTAGGGAACACTTAGTCTTTTTTTTTTGTACAGGCACATTATTATTGCAAGGAGTGCTGTATGGAGTAGTTGCCCCATATTCTAGGGAACACTTAGATTTATTTTTGTATTTTCAGGCATTTTATGCTGGGAGTATTGTATGGACTAATTGCCCCATATTCTAGGGAACACTTAGGTGTTTTGTATATAACAGGCACATTATTATTGCCAGGAGTGCTGTATGGAGTAGTTGCTTCATATTCTAGGCAACACTTAGTTGTTTTTTAATTGCAGGCACATTATCATTACTGGGAGTGATGTGTGGAATAGTTGCCCCATATTCAAGGTAGTAATCAGGGAGGGGTTTGCATTTGCAGGCACTTTATCCATGCTGGGAGTGCTTTATGGAGTAGTTGCCAGTGCCAGTGTCGCACTTAATTCTATTTACACCAAAAAAGTATTACCTCTAGTGGACAACAATGTGTGGAGGTTAACACTTTATAACAACATCAATGCCACAGTTCTCTTCTTGCCTTTGATGATCCTGTTTGGTGAGGTGTCAGAGGTCATTGGATTCCCCAAGCTTGGCAATATCAATTTCTGGAACATGATGGTTGTCAGTGGCATATTTGGGTTTGCTATTGGGACAGTCACTGGACTGCAGATTCAGGTAGTATTTGTATTTTAAACACTCTAATTAAATACTTTTATGATCTATATTTTTATCTTATAACAGGAAACACTTTATATATACTTTTTGTCATATATATTTTTATCTTTTACAGTAAACACCTTTTAACTAATACTTTTATTATCAATATATTTAACTTATAACATTATCACTTTAATTAATACTTTATAATCTACTTTTTCATCTATTTATTAATAACTGTAAAAGAATAATTACTAAAACTTTCTATTAAATTTACAAAATAAATTTATGAAAAGTTTTAATTATTGAAAATATTATTATTATTATTATTTTGTTATTTGTGAATCCTAGAAAAGTGGTTTTTATTCTGAGTAAAAATAATTTAAAACAATATTTATATTGATTTGTACTTTGTTTACATTTATGTGCTGTTATTTTTATTAAAACTAGAAATTTAAAGGTGCTGGAAAAACAGAAAAAAATGTAATAAAATACTTTTACAAGTTCTTTTTTATGGTAAATTGTCTGAAAAATGAAACAAATGTTAATTTTCAAAAGTACTTATGAAATGGCTTATATTACCTTATAGATCTTAAGAATGCTCCCAAGCTTAAAAACATTTACAAATTTTAGCAACAGAATTTGTTATAAATAATTTTAATAGCATTTTTCTTTACATTTTACAAAATATATTATTGCCCATATTCCATTCAAAATATTTAAATAAAATCAACACCTGTTTTCTTAGTGTTATTTAAACTATATGTACAAAACACCAGATTAGAGTGAAACAAAAAATACATTCTTTAATGAGTTTTTGAGAATTTCTGCAGAGCTTAATATATATATATATATATATGTGACACAACACCTCCTTAGTTATTGGTTATGATTATTATTATTATTTAATCATCCCATAACTAATTACAAGTGCTGAGAATCTTAATTTATGTTATTAATAATTTTCCAAAAGACACCACTCATCTCTCTCACTTGGTGGATATGCAGTTGCTGTAAATGTTTTCTCTCTTCCACAACATTAAAACAACATTCACCGTCGCACAATATTTCCATAGGTGGAAAAACTTCTTACCAAAAGAGAAGATAAATCCATCTTTAATTTATATTTAGCGAGCCCCATCTACCCACTATCTCACTAACATAAAGTTATCAATATTTGTAAGGTCAATAAATTTAACAAAAGAATTATTAAATCAACAATCAAATATTGATATAACAAATGCAATGAAAAGATTATTTGACATCAATATTTCAATGAAACCACATTCTAATAATTTCAATGCTTATACAGTCTTATATCCTAATAAGTCCAGCAGATTAGTGTCAAAATAATCACAGGATAATTTCTTATCAGAGAACAGAAACAATTTAGCAATTTCCAGTAACTTACTTGTACTTGAAATTCCAGGATGTAGTCGAGCATACTTTGCTACCATATATCAACAGAGTTCAGAGTCTCTCACACTTACACACTGGGGTAGAGACTTCTCGAATCAAGACAGTCATAGCAGTTTATAAATCAATAAACCATAAAATTCTAGAAATTCCAGAGATTCTAGAATTAAAAAAATGGCTGCTGCTTCCCAGTAAAATACAATCAGGGAACAAATGTTAAGTTTTCCGTTTATCTTATCTAACTGCATTCTTTCTTACATTCAAGTCTCAGCTTACAGTTTACAGTTTCCAGCAACAGTATTTATTAACTCAATACACATAATAAATACAACATAACAATTTTATGAAAGTTTCACTAGAAACAATGTCGAGTGTTTACTTTAGCATACTATATACAATCATCATAGTTCACAATTTGTAGAAATAATAGTCTACTCACATTATACATCTCTAGGTAAAGCACAAGTATAACATATCAATAGCAAAATGCACGAAATATTTCTAAGTCCATTCTCTCTCAATCAGTCAGTTAACTTACCATTAAGCTAAACTTCCGCCTTTTATGACTGGACTTCTTCCACACCAGATTCAAAGTGATTAGAAAATAGAATTATTTTAGAAGGTAAACTTTGATCTCAGCCCATTATTGGATAATAAAAACTACTCATCCATCTAAAATCGGTTTAGATTACATCAGCAGCTTCAGCTTATTCTTCTTCTGAGTTGTTTACTCCAAAAATATCACAAGCAAGGTCATATCATGTTAACATTGGGAACAAAGATATAATTATTAAGTATAAAATAGGGTTAGGCAAATTTACTCTGCCACAATATATTTATACAAAAAATTTAATTTTCATTAGTTGTAGAAATTTAAACCCAAAATACACCAATGACTATTTTAAAAATTATTAAATGTGAAACATTAAGTCTTATAACAAATAAAAATATTTATGAATTGATATTAACTTGCCGTAATTGTGAATTTAAATATTGGACAGTATTATTTTGTTACAAAATTAAGTTATAATCACAGTTTGAGTGCATATCTGTTTTTCCTTTGAAAAATTACAGAAAATTACATTAATAATTAGAAAGAAAAATAATTTGTTGAATTTTCATCATTTTGCAAACTATTATGTAGTTAATGCTTTATTCTGACACAAGTTAGAATTCAATCAAATGAAAGAAATAACAGAGATCATCCACCATTTTGAATTCAAGATCAGACTTTAAGATGTATTAACTATTTTATTACAGATTTTAACTAAAATTAGGTGATCTCATTAATTGTTGATGATAAAATTGAAATGTAATAAAACTGATCATACACATGCACCACTAAAACTTTGATAAATGTTTCTTAATGAAGTTGCTTTCTTTCGATTAACTATTAACATTATTAACAGTTTTCTTGAAGCTAAAATAAAATAAATAGTAATGAAATGGCAGGGACAAATGATACATAAAGTTAATAATGCTTTAATTTCAAAACCTTGCTGCACTAACTTTGTTAATATCTGTTGTTGATAGTAGTTCCAGTGTATTTATTACTAATGAATTTCATAGTTCTTCATGTAATATTTCTTTTTATTTTGCATTCAGCTGACTTCACCACTTACTCACAATATCTCTGGGACTGCCAAAGCCTGTGCACAGACTGTCATTGCTTGTATTTATTACTCGGAGGTCAAGTCTGCCCTATGGTGGTTCTCCAACATGGTTGTACTTTTAGGTTCAGCTGCTTACACAGAGGTCAAGAGAAAGGAAATGTCAGAGGATCATAACACTAACTTAGCTAGGCAGGCTGCACTAAAAGATATTGAAATGAAAATTGACAAAAATAATGATGATGTATCACCAGACAAAAGTGAACAAAAATTACCACTGTGAAATGCATCGTGAATAAAGTTGGTTTCTGTTATTAAAAAAAAAAATGAAGGCATATTTGCTGCATAGTTCTTAGTCAGCAGCAACTGATGTGTGGGGTTTCTCACCCAGTGACTTGTAAAAGTACATATCAGGATGTTATGGTCTCATGAAAGGTCTTAATTTTCTGGATTTCTTGTTTAACAGAAATCATTAGGGTTAAACAATCATAAACTTATTTTGTTTCTCATTTGTATATACAGGGTTGTAGATAATAGAACATGTGGAATTTCTAACTTCTGAATGGGGTGAATTGCTTATGGAAGAAAAGTACTTAACACTGACTTATTTTGAGCTAACAAATAATGTCTGGTTAATGTGGATGCATAAACGAGAGTGATAATGGTGGTTATCATTTTCTGTTTTGTGGCTATTTATAATATTAATTAAATCAGTTTATAATTGATAGGGATAGTTTTCTTTCTTTTTTTTTTTTTTTTTTAGTGTTATGTACATTAATTAGAAAACTGATTATTATATCTTGGTAAAATTTGTTTTAAAATAATATTGTGAGAGAATTTTAGTGCATTTATTGTTATTTTATATCAGTATTACATTCCTATGAGATGAGAACTACAATCTTGAAACATTTTTATTTTAAGTCCCATATTAGTGAAAACCTTTTTCTTTACTTTTTATGTATCAGTATAATTTTGACTGTACTGAATTTTTTTTTTTAAAGAAATTAATTGAAAAGATATCCATAAATGTTACAAAATTTTAACAGTAATTAACTGATGAAACCAATTTTTGTTTTTAAGAAATAATTAAAGCTTTATTTAGATTTATTTTCAAATTGCTGTGTATAAACTTTATTCATTGAAATTGATATTGATTTCTGTCCTTGATAATCGTCGACTAAATCTTGGAAATACATAAACTACATAAATCAGTACCACCCAAAATAATTTTAAACAGAATTATCATTCTTTCTTGTTGTCAGTTTTACAGCTCTAAATTCATTTAATTACAATGATAAACAAAGAAATGTCATTTATAGTAATTATATTTGCTATTGCTCAAATTTCACAAGCAGTGCCCAGGTCATGGCAACAAAGATATAATTATTAAGTATAAAAATCGGGTTAGGCAAATACAATGCTTACAGATTTTCATTAATGACACCAAAAATTCAATTGCTTTTTTTGTTTTATATGCTTGTTGTGACTGTTTCATGTAATAAAATTAAAATGTAAAAAATCAACAACATAAAATGTGCAAAATAATGAGATTTATATGTTATTGCTCTTAGATTGTAACTGATCTCTTATGCAACTCACATTCACAAGTATAGAACCATTATTTAATTGTCTTTTTCAAATCAAGGGAGAAAAACGTAATTATGCCCCTTTTGCCTCTTGCTTCATCTCTGTCATGGAATTACTGTCATGGTGGACAGTTTTAAATATAAGGTTTTTTTAGATAAGATTACCTTTAGAATTAGCATTATTGAGAAGTGGTTTAGTTGTTTTTTTGGTTTTTGTATGTTTGGGGTTTGAAAGGAGGGGGTCCATTATTTTTGTGGGCTGGTTGGTGGGAATCATGTTACACCTGGTGAGTTTCTTGAATTTTTCCTGATGTAGAAATTTCTTAACATTTTTTAAAATGTATTATTAGTAGTAGTATTAATATGATATCAGCACTTTGTAATAATTTATTAGTAGCATAATTACCACTCTTATTACTGCAATAATTTTTAAAAGCAATGGCAGTATGGTATTTCAATATTATTTAATTTATTAGTAATAGAGTAGTACTGTTATTTAATTTTAGTATTTTCCCTCTTATATATATTACTTGTTCATCATTGGGTGATACTCTGTAACTTTAGCAGCTGCCATGCTTCTTCATTTGAATTCAGTTCCCATTTGTTGAATAGAAATCAATCATTCAGTCAGACATATGTGTGGTTCCAGTGTTTTCAGAGAGCATGTTTTTTGATCAGAGTTCATTCCAGATGTCTTTATGCATCAGGTGAGCTGGTCCTGTCCTGTACATTCCATTGACTAAACGATGAATGCCATAGTTCATTGTTACACTTCCATCACAGTGTCAATGCAGCTGGGAAGTTAGGAAGTCATTTGTTTATTTAGTACCATGTTGTTTAAAGAGAAAGAAGTTTTATTTTGTAAACCTAAGAATGGTTATTCTTGAATGAACTTTGGCTTTAATGAATACCATAATTACCACACTTACTATTGATCAGTAAACATATAAACATAATGTTTATAACCATCTCAGAAAAACTTCCTTATCTTCAGGATAAGTTCTGGTTATTTAATAGAAAGGAAATTGGAAAATTCTTACTTTCATTTGTATCGAAATATTTTTTACTATAATGTACTTTGTACATTTATTTTTGTCCAAAACAAATCTGTACTTATAAATTTGCTCTGATTTAAGATTCAGGCACAGTTAGGGTTTTACTGTTACAAGTGGTGCAATAGTTAGTATTGTATATAGTGTCTGGATATTTTGCTTTTGTAATGCACATTGATGTGCAGGTTGGTATTGTGTTTTAGCATGTTTTCTCTTCAGGAGAGGACACTTACACTTATTAGGTACACATACCACTTTTTAATCTTGTGTGATACATATGGTCATTGTTTATTTTTACTTCATTCATGCATACAAATATTTGCATATGTGTGTATGGTTTGTGAACTGGCAGTGACTAACATTTACATGTCACTGGGAATAGTGTTTTTAAAGATAGAATGGTTGCTATTCTTTGTGATTGTTGAACATTTAAGTTTAGAGGAATCTTGCTTATCCAACCCTTAAAGAGAGCAGCTCTGGGTCCAACATATTATCTGAGTATGGGGAAAGAGAACATGTCATAAATATGAGAAATAGGTAAAAGATAAATTTAAGTAATAAAATACAATGCTGGTTTACTATTGCCCAGGGCCAATTCTGCAAACCTTAGATATTTTTTCCAATTTATATTTTAAAAACAATAATCCCACAAAAAGAGACAGACATAAAAATCATCAATGATTTGAATGGATGAAACAAGAGAACTCTTATACACTTCAACCAATGCAAGTCCATGAACAAAATGGCACAGTTGAAGTTTGCAATTGCTATTCTTAAATAAATGTTTGCATGCAGAAGATTCTTAGTTTATTTCAGTATATCCTAGCACCTGCTAATAGCATATATTTTATGCTATGCATCCTGACAGAAGAAACAGTTAGCCTGCAAACTTCAGTGATTCAAAAAAAGATTAATTTATTTTAATAAATTTTAAGAGTTTTACTATCTACCCTATATTTTTAAGTATATGCAAATGAACACTGAAATTTGTTTTCATGGACCTTTGTAATAATATTAAAATTAACTTGAAAATTATTATCATAAATACTGAAATTGCACTGTATATATTAACTATTTGCATAGTAGGTAGGGTGGAGTGGGTGAGCATTTATACTGTTTGAGCCTTTAACTGTGGTAGAAACCATCTCAGCTAACATGCTTGAAAAGAGATCACTTAATTTGTGTGTGTGTATGTGTGCAGAGGGGGGTGGGGGGGAATAGTATAGCAGAGTTCTTTTCCTTGTCTTCAATTGTGAATGTAACTGGATGCTTCCAGTGGGCATCTGTGCTGGCCAGTAACTCTGTCACATAGTTCTGTCCCTTTTTTCAAGAGTTAAAATTAGCTGTTCATTTAAGATTGCAATATAGATTTTGTGGTTTAATAGCTCATGACAGGAAGTTTTTAGAAAAAAAATATATTTAATTTCTCCAGTATGAATATCTTTCTTTTTTAAATGTATAAATTACTTCCCTCTTTAAGAGCTTTAATATTAAATGACATTTTTTTTAATTGAATAAATGTAATTATGCCTTATGAAGGGGTAAAATATTAAATATAGTTCACAATCATGAATTTACTATGTAGATATTGTACAGAAATACACAAACACATGAATGTGTACATACACACTACTATTGATGAGTACATTATTGTTACAGATATATACATGATGTGACTGAATTATTTTATAGATTACCACAATCATAGGAGATACTGAAAGACTTTTTTAACTCATAAAATTAATTTAAAATCAAAACATTATATTTCTTCAGGAGTAATAAGCTATTAAACTGCAAAAACAAAATTATTTATTTTATTTATTAGAATGATAATTAATCAATAAGGTTCTGCTTGATTATATTGAAATGGAAATAAAATAAATACTAACATTATATTAAAAATATTTTAATATTATAACATTCAGTGTATTAGTTATCAACAAGATGAAACAAATAAAAAATAATTGCAGTTCATGAAATGTTTTTAAAATTGCAAATATAAAATAATTTGGAATATAAATGTTAATATTTTTATGATAAATATAATTTTACTTAATTGTTTAAACTTGACAGCTGTGTGTGTTCTTGTGCATGCACATGCATTGAAATGTTTTGAAAAGAGATATTTAGCAAAGCATCTATTGTGGGGGGTTTGGGGTTTTTTTTAACTTATTTTTTTATATCCTGCAGTTAAAGTTTAAATCACTGAACTGTGATACATTCATGATGTTTCCTAAAATATTGTGGTTGTTTAGTTATCAACTGTATGTATAAGACCAGGAAGAAATTTAATGAAATTATATATATTTTATAGAGTTTTAAACAATACAGTAGTGCAGCTTCATGTATAATAAGTTTTGTACAGTGACTGTAAAACTCTTAATTGTGTCTTTCAGGAGTTCCTGTAGTTTTTATCATTATATTCTGATAGTAGGGATGTAGCAAAACTGTGTGTAAGAATTTGTGTTATATAAAATGTGTTTGTGTGGTTTGTACTTTACAATGTGCTTGCTTTAAGAAAGCATGTTTTATTTCAAAATCAGTTTTATTCAAAATCATTTGAGAAGTAATCTCATTTCATGTAAAAATTTCAGATCAAAAGAAACCTGCCCCATTGTTTTAGTGTAAAATAATGGTGTGTGTGTGTGGGGGGGAAGGGGGTTGTGTAACACATTCTGAAACACATTAATTGTGTGTGGGCAGTTCTTGCACAATGAAGATTAAGCTTTGTCCACATGTGATATTTATAGCTCAGTTTCAGGAAGAAGAGAGATGGACCCGTTGCCAACCATACCCAGCTAACAACAAAATGGACTTCCAACAGAGGAGAGATTTCACTGTATTACAATGCCATTGAGAATGAGTGGGTTTTTTAAAATTTATTTTAACATAATTGAATTGGCCATTTCTATCAGCAGTGACATTAAGATGCATTGATATTGCGCACGTATATGTATATGTATGCCTCTGTGTGTGTGTGTGTGTGTGTGTGTTTTCATGATCAGCTCATTAAGAATAAGGCATAGTGGTGTCACTGGGGTTGCATTATTCATCAGGTTGAATGAAGAGAGTAAGCATTTCCATATATAAAGCAAATCCATTCAGAAAAATAGATTTGAAGATACCCAGCACTCTCTTTTATAAATATGTTATTTGCATTAAAACATGCAACCAGCAGTAATTTTCACACTTTATTTCAGAACTATCAATTTTATTTCTAGTGGATGTTAATTATTATTTTTGCATTTATTTTATTTTATTTTTAGTAATAGAAATTATTGTTTGAAAAGCTCTGGAAAGGATTAGTAAACAGTATCTTTTCTTAATCCTTTCATTATTCACACTGTTAGGAAATTGTTAGTTTGATAGTCAGTGCCCTTACATTAGCAGTAACTTGTACCCTTACAAAGTATATATATTTTTTTAAAGGTAAAAGAGTACCGTTATTTCTAAAATAGTTTTGTATTTTTCTTTTTTCTAAAGTAGTGGAGTGGGGATGGATAATAAGTCAAATTTACATAATTATACATAAAAATATCTCATTGGTATTATTCAAAACACTTTTCTTATGATTTCAAGCATGGAACCTTTTACAAGATGTAAGGTACTAAATAATTATACAACTTAAATAATTAGCTAAACTTATTATTTTTACACCAACCAGAAAGTGTTCGGCCGATTTTAGTTCAGTATATCAGCATATAAACAGTGAAGATG
The DNA here is from genome assembly GCA_028829895.1 of Sinotaia quadrata. Classification (NCBI taxonomy): domain Eukaryota; kingdom Metazoa; phylum Mollusca; class Gastropoda; order Architaenioglossa; family Viviparidae; genus Sinotaia; species Sinotaia quadrata. The sequence continues at coordinate 87,794,222 of CM054178.1, forward strand.
CATATATAAGCCAGCGTGACTACCACATAAGTTCATATGGTATATGTTGAATTCAAGACCATAATCTTTAAAGAAAAAAGTTTCTTTTTGCCTTTAACATTTGTAATGACTGTGTTGGTGGAGTATTAACCCCATTCATCAAATATTTTTGGGTTCAGTTGTACTGGAGTTCAAATTTCTTGTATAATAGTGTTATTCTCACAACTGTCAGTGTTATTATATTCTTGGTGTTACCATCACTCTCAGCTCGTGTAACTTTGTTCACACTTATCAAACACTTCAAATATATAATAATTATAGATTTGGAAAGCTTTGATTGCAAAAATTATCAAAAAAATTGTTAAAATGTGTTATTGCTAAAACTAGCTTAAATCTTACAAAAAATAACAGCACAAATGTAACGTTATACTCGTGGATGTAGGCATTTGCGGAGGGGGGAATAAATACCATTTAATCTTTTTGACTATAACACAACTTAGTAATCATTAGCATTTTGGCAATTCCACATTCTTAGCATTAAAATATGTATCTGATAGTGAAAGTTTAATACTTTTCTATTATTTCTTTTGCTTCCAGCTGTTTATATAATAAATTCATCCTACAAATCCGTTTGATGTATGCAATTTTTGTCAGAATCTATAAATCAAAGCATTTTTCAGATAAGAGATATATCATGACACATTTGGCACTGAACAAAATGCTCTTAAAATTAGTAACTCCAAATAAAACTCTGTGTATGTGTGTACATGAGTGTGCTTGTAGATGTAGTTCTCCGAAGTAAAAAAATATAATAAAATTTCTAGGTCTTTGTAAATCATTGCCTTCATATTCATTGGAAAGGCCACTGATCTATGCATACTCATCCACTGTAAACTGCCAGCATAGAATATTTTCTTATTACATTTATAAACTTTCGCATTTGCAGATAGGTTATTATTATTTAAATGAAAGAAACTTTTTTTTATTTTGTTTTTGACAAGCATCCATTCAGTTTGACACTTTTATATTTATTTAGTTGTTAATTATTTTCATGCATTAAATGAAATAATTTATTTCATCTCAGTTTATTAATTTCATTTATTCAACACTGTTATTTTTATAATTCTGACATTTTTTTTGATATTTCTGTAAACATTATAATAACAAATTTTAGGGTTTTCATTCTGATGCTTTTGTTAATGAAAACTGTGGGTTCATTGCTTTAATAAAGTTATTTTATCAAGCTGTAGTGCTTTTTTTAAATTTCTAATGTGTACATTAGTATTCTTGTGGATGTTGCATCAAGAAATGCAGTTGCAATACCTTTTTATTTCTATGCAAATCGATATGATTACAATACCTTTTTACTTATATGTATACAAGTGATGTGTAATAACAGTACCTTTGCATTATGTAAATATGCTAGCAGTATAATATTGATACATTTTATACCCATCACTCTATAGTTTTCCAGCTCTGTCCATCTGTGCAAAATACTAAAGAATTTGGAAGAACGTTAAAGTATCCTTGACCTTCAAAACAAATTACGTTTTTTTCATGTCACATTCACGAAACAGAGACATCAAAGAACTCATCAGAAAAAACAGCGGTCAATATTATTTGCTAAATGATGCTCGAGCATGTGAGAGTTTTGGGGAGTAACACTAAAGCATCCTTGACCTGAGTGTGTGGGAGGTTGTTTTTTTTTCACATGGTCAGTTTTATGTTGGTTGCATTGTTGCATTTACAAAACAGAGATAACATCAAAGTACTCAACAAAAAAACTGACGGTCAAGGTCATTTACTAAATGATGCCAGAATTTTCACTCGCAATGTGACTTATAATGTAAAAATAATAACTGAGCAGGTAAGGAGCAAAAGTTATATAAACTGTCAATGGGCATTTGGAAAGGGAATAATGGATAGCAAGATACAGTTTTAACTCCTGAAATGTTTTGGCAAACTCACTGCACATCATGCAATCAAATACACTGTGATATCAATACAACCAAGGGCATAGTTTAATTTCATTCCACTGATTGACCCAATGACACTTTTTTTGCTAGTGTGCCTATCTGGAATACATATGCTGAGTGATGCAATGGGCACCCATCTCAATTGGCAGCTTAGGTATGGTCAAGATTATTTGCTAAATGATGCTCGAATTTTCACTCATAATGTGACTATAATCAAGCCTTTCAATAAACAAATTTATTTATGTTCATAGCAATGCATTCATGTTAATTTTCCACCCATCATGTGAAAGGCATATACTATGCCCATCATACTCTAGTGTATGCATAAAAGCAATATATTTAAAACATCTTTTTTAAAATGCAAAATATTTTCTCTCATTTTATTTTAAAATATATTTATTACAAAGGACAAAATGTTAAACAAACTCTCTCAAAAGCACATATGCGCATAAACAAACACACAAACATATACACATAAGAAGTTAAATCTGTATAATTAAAGAAATCAGAGATATACTTAATGATGTTTATTTCAAAAAGAAATTCAAAAGCATTTTAAAATCTAAAGTGAAGAATTTGCTTGTTTTCCAAAGGCTCTAGTTATCATGAGAAAATGAGGCATATAATAATTAATTATTTCAGTGACAACTCATAAAGAACATTTCCAGTTTGAAAATCACCATCAAGTATAGCCATTGTCCAGGCTGAATGTTTGCTGGTAGACATCTTTACCATCAACAGCAAAGTCAAGTTTGACCTCCAGAAATCTTTACAAACATATCGTAACACAAAATTAAAAACTTCACCAATATGATGAGCACTGGGGAAATTGATGGGCTTTATGTGGGTTTTATATGCTGAACATTTATAAAGTATATTTAAATATATTAATGATTGGAACAAGCTTTAAAATGTTTAGCTGAATGATGAACTAAACTAAAGCTATGCCATAAAATATTAACCATTAAAATTAAAGCATGTTTCATAGCTAAACTAAGCTTTCAGAGAGTCTAATTTTAATACAATAAAAAATGAAAAAGAAAAATACATTAATAATTTTGCGTGCATTATACTTTTCAATAACAGTCTATGTATATTCCCCAGAAATGTCTGGACATGATAGGCATGCAGGAAGACATGTGAATACTAGTTCTTGTTTTGCATTTACTGAAAATATCTTTAATTTACTAAAAATGTCTTTCATTTCCTAAAAATAGGGAAAATGAAAGTGTTGAGAATTAAAATAAATCCTAAAGTAAAATACATGTCCATATTCAAATAAATTATTAAATTAATTGAAGGCATGTGCAATATGTAAACAAACCTTTGTATTTGTTTTTCTCCAATATCTGTTGACTAAAAGAATTAATTTTTTATCACATTATGTTGCATTGTGAATCACTTCAGGCAATCACCTGCAGCTAAAAGTAGTGAGATTTTGAAATATCTGGTTTGAAATATTCCAACCATTCAACTGATGAGGGAACTAACTGCTCAAAAGTTCTATGAATGTAAACAAAGACAATTCCTAATTCCAATTTCAACATTTCCTCCATCATTGATAGCAAGTACTACAATAAATCTGTTCTTGTAAATAAATAGATTAAATTGGATAAAAATGTACCTGCGATTGCGGAGATGAGGTCGTAAAGTAATCTTTCCCTCAATATGTGTGTCTTGCTCAACAGGGAATGACTGTTGTAAATAAAATGTAGTCTGGCCCCAGTGTGTTTCCCTGTCAATATTTTTTAATGAAACAATTACTGCATAATCTCTGACAACAATATTCTCTTAATTTGCATAGTGTATCATCAGATTCTTAAGTGAATGTGCATTTAATATAAATCCATCGTTTAACATCCACTAAGCCTGATTTAGAAGGCATTTGAGTAATAGGTTGCACTATTATAAGAGTACATTTTTCTATCATAAATTCAGAGGAGTAATCAATAGGAGAGAGTTGAGTTATTTGCACCATGCAAGTCAGAGGACTTAGGGCCCATCCTACAAAAGGGGAAGACTAACCAGATAGAGCATATCAGTAGCAGGTCCCACTACTATTTGCTTTAGGGATGAAGTGAATTTTAGTTTAGAGGACTTGATAACCCAGGGCTGTTTATTGCAAGTTTTCTTTCACATAGTTCTGATACTTGCATTGGTATGGATAAACAATTTTGTCAAGCCAAGGTTGTGTGTCTCAAGTTTTCTTTCACATAGTTCTGATACTTGCATTGGTATGGATAAACAATTTTGTCAAGCCAAGGTTGTGTGTCTCAAGTTTTCTTTCACATAGTTCTGACAGTTGCATCTATCTATCTATCCACCCCTTAGTCTTGTTGACCATTGGGGCACCACTGATGACATGACAACCAATTTCCTCCATTCCATTCTGTTCTCTGCTAATCTTACTGTTTCAGTCCTGTCCACTTTGAGATGTTATCCTCCCATCTTTTCCTCTCCTTCACCCTCCTTCACCCTCCTTGCACAGTACCTTGCATGATTTGTCTTGGCAAGCCCTGTTGATCGTGCCCATATCATTTCATTTTGCGTTTTTTCACAATGGCCAATAGCTCTTCATAGGGCCCAATGGCTTGCCTAATTCTGTTTCCCATTTCCTCATTCATGACATGAAATGACAAGCAACCTTCAAAAGCATTTCATTTCAGTAGTTTGTATCCTCCTTTCAAGATCCACTGTGAGGGTCCATGACTCACAGGCATTATAAGAACAACCAAGGAGCGCATCAGTCTGATCTTTGAACTGACTGAGATGTTTCTGTCTTTCCAAACTGTCGTCAGCCTTGCCATTGCTGTTATTGTCATCACAATCCTGGACACTATTGCAGGTTTTGATCCCTTGTATGTCACGATGGCTCCTAAGTACTTGAATTTATTAACTATTTCCAATTTCTGATCACCAATCATGATATCATTGCCAATGCCATTGGTGTTGGTCATCAATTTAGTCTTCTCTGCACTGATTTCCATACTAAAAGCAGTAGCTGTCCTGTCCAGTTTTTCCACCAATTGAACTAGCTCCTTATTTCCTGCAAGGCCATCGATGCCATCAGCAAAGCATAAGTTCATTATACTGACAGTTCCTTCATGGTCTTCCAGAGCATCTGTCATGATTCTTTCAAGGAAGATGTTGAACAGAATAGGCAAAAGTAAGCAGCCTTGTTTGACTCCCACTGTTGTCCTAAACCAATTTCCAATTTGGCTGTTGAAGCAGACTGTGCTGGTGGCCTTACTGTAAAGGCTTTCTATGACTTTGATAGTTACATGGGTGTGGGAAAACAATTTTGTCAAGCCAGGGCTGTCTCAAGTTTTCTTTCACTTAGTTCTGATAGTTGCATTGGTGTGGGTAAACAATTTTGTCAAGCCAGGGCTGTCTCAAGTTTTCTTTCACTTAGTTCTGATAGTTGCATTGGTGTGGGTAAACAATTTTGTCAAGCCAGGGCTGTCTCAAGTTTTCTTTCACACAGTACTGATAGATGTAAGGGTGTGGAAAGATGTTTTCATCAAGCCAGGGCTGCGTATTTCAAGTATTTCCCACATCATTCTGTCAGTTGCTTTGGTGTGGATAGACATTTTTGTCATGGTAGCTTTTGTGGTCAATACCAACCTGGAGTTGGTATTAGCAGAGATAGAAAAGGAAATTCATTCAAGTATCCAGTACATAGGTGATTTGAACTTGGGAATTTCTGGCCTTAGTTACAGAGGAAGACAACAGTCCCACAATAGAGAATGATTAGACAATGACCAGAAACAAAAATCTTGGGTGTGTGGGGGGGGGGAGACTTAAAGGTTACATCAAATAAAAGTACAGCCTAGCCCTACTCCAAATGTTTCTGGGTGGCTGGACTGTGATAACTGAGTTGGGGATGCTTATTATTCCATGTATCAACATGAGAGATAATATTATCATTCAGGTTTTTTGTGTTTCACAATCCCCTTCCCCTAAAAGGAAGATGGTACCTGGTAGATCAAAAAGAGAAATGTTGGCTCAAAAAATCCCTATTCCCATTTTTAAACACTTTTTTTGGCCTTAGCAGCAGCATGCTGATGAGTGAAATATGTTACTCGTGGGACTGCAAGCAAGTTTATCTTTCATTTATTTCCCGTGGCTTCAATGATGTAAGTAACCCCCTACTCTGGTAATGTAGATTTATCTGGCATGTATTTAAAAAAGTATATAGAGAATTATACTGAACACATGGGTACATTTAAAAACCATTCAGAGACTCGTGCTGTAAACAAGAAATTCTCCTAACAAGTTTATTTTTTAAAGAATTACAAACACAAAGCACTGTAACAACATAAATATGTTAAATCAATCAAAAGTTTCTTCTTAAATTTTTTCTCTCAAATCAATCCCACTCACAGTAGTATAAAGTCTTCATTTCCTACTCCCTTGACCTATTCGTATCTCTATACTTTGCCCTACCAGTTTCAACTCTCCATTGCACACTCTTTTGCTCTATCGGTATCTCTACACTCAAATACGCTCAAAACAAAGATGCAAAAGACCGAATAATTGAAAGAATGTAATTACTGCTGACTTGCAAAGAGAAGACAAAGCTGACAATCATGTGAGGTGATATTTTATTACAAAGCAAGAAAATCTTTGCAGCTAACATTATTGAAACTGTTTGTACTTTCACAGTAGCAATAAACTACTAATGCTTCAAATTTTGAATTACTCACGGATCATAAGGAGATGTGCTGAGGGTTGTTCCACCAGGAAATTCCACAATAAACCATGTTACAAAGCCAGTAATGGTGGAATGGCCAAAGCACTTAAAAGTGAAATTGCTCTAAGAGACAGAAATGTTTCACATTAGTACTAGAGTTGTACTATTCAATGCATTACCTCATCTACCACTATCAATTTTTATTTTTAATGTACGTAAACCTCAACCACAAAAAGAATAAATAAAATTGACAAATTTCATGTAAAACATAAAATTTTGAAAAAACTATTAAGACAATAAATAAACAAAAATAAAATTCCATAAAGTTTTTAAACGTATTTACTAGTAAAATAGTGTTCAGAAATGTTAAATTTCAAAATAGTTACCACTTATTTTAATTGGGGTTGCAAGACCATCATTTTTCTTTTTAACTTTTAAAAATATGCCATGATTTTAGAACTAAAGTAAGAGTTAAAATGACTATGTTATAATTTTAGATATTAATTAAGAGTATAGTAAAGTTTAAATTACTGCTATGCCATTTAAATTAGAAGTAGATTAAGAGTTAAAGTGAATATGACTTCGATTTTATTGCATTAATGTGATTCTTCTGCATGTTTGTTTGCTTTATCAACAATATCTCACTTTCCACTTTGCTTTATCAACCATTATCTCACTCTCCACTTTGCTTTATCAACCATTATCTCACTTTCCACTTTGCTTTATCAACCATTATCTCACTTTCCACTTTGCTTTATCAACCATTATCTCACTTTCCACTTTGCTTTATCAACCATTATCTCACTTTCCACTTTGCTTTATCAACCATTATCTCACTTTCCACATTCTGTTTATGTAGCATCAATGACCATGTTACTGTAATATTATATATTTCTGAACTAATTATATGCATATGCTCACATTTTAACTGATTATATGTGCATATACCTCCCTAATAATGTGCTTATCAAAATGGTCCACTGCGACTACCACATTAATGTAACCAGATATTCTTGTGAAAATACAATATTCACTTAGCACCGAATCATTTGGTGCTGTGTTTGCCAAAACCAATTACTAGCACTTAAATGTGGATTCCTGTGTGTGTGCAAGCATGTGTTTTGGGCAATCTTGGTTATAGAATTATTATTGTTTGAAGAATTAAAATATAATTCATGCAAATGATCAAAATAAACATATTTTCTGATTTTTCTAACTAATCTCTCTCTGGTATATAAAATATTTTTTAACATTTTATTAAATAAGATAATAAAATGATGGCTTAAAAAATAAATGTTAAAAAATATAACTAATAGTAAAATGAATGCTTAAATAATAATCAATAATCAAATGTAAGTCTTTGCTGTAGTTCATATGCCAACATCCTTCATAGATGATAAAATTAAAACTAGTGTTGTATATCAATAACTGAAAATGTAACAAAGTGGGATAATTAGCTTTATTAAGTCTGCATTTTCTTTTAATCTTTGTTAACAAAAATGCAACATGAATTTTTTTTTTAATCACTAATTAATTTGCATAAAATACTGATGTCACCTCTGACCTGAATGTTTTCTAGTTCCTCCCTTGTAACAGTTGAGAGGTCAAAAGAGCACACCTTTGTTGCATGGGCCATGACAGACTCAGGGGAGATAACTATAATATCAGCATCGCCTTCACACAATTACAATTGCAATGGAATTAAACATAATAAATTAAAAAATAAATAGTTTTAAAAAAATGACAATTCAAACAAACTATATTTCTTATTAAGGATTCAAAAGAAAATGTAACTTAAAATAGGGGTGTGGGGGAGAGTCCATTTACAGTGGCTTCATGAACAAAGTAATACACCGTAAATCAGTAAATCTTGAAAGACAAGAGAATGAATATGATTGTCATTAATTCACTAAGTGCAAAGAATTATTAAAATAATTAAGATGCGTGCTTACCCCTTAAAAATAAAAATGTATATTTAATTGTATCATCTCCTGCAAGGAGCTATTACTATGAATATCTAGCATGCATAGTTGCAAAACTGGCACATTAACAATACATTTTTTAATAGAGCAGATAGATTATTCCTGAAAATGAGCAATATAGCAGCCCTTGCTTATTGTGGTACATACAATGCTGAAAATCACTGTGTTATGAAGTGAAAGCATATTATATGTGATCTGTTTTTCCCTAGATTTACAAAATTGTTTAGAATCATTACCTGAGCATGGCAAAGGACTTCACATAGTTAACATGAAATCATTTACAATACAGTATAAAACTTAAGCTAATGTATCTACATTGACCATTTATTATTGAGGATTTGAGAATATTAGATAAAGCACAAAAAATGTTAGCAATTACTATTTATTATTAGTACAGAGCAAACATAAACTCACTGTAACACACAATGAGTGATGTATAATTCTGCACTTGTCAATAAGATAAAATTAAAATCAACTAAAACACTAACCATTCAAGTACTTTTTATAAGAGATCAACTGAAATAGCAATCTTTCTCAATAACTGTTCTAGACTTTCTGAAATGGCAAATTTTCACCATGAATTACCAGAAGAAATCATTTTTTTTTTTAAGTAATTTTTAAATTTCCCATGCTCAATCTTCAGGGAATTGTAATCAGTTTGTCTGACTGTTCACTTTACTGAGCCTGACACTGAGCAGTCCATCATTCTAATTCACATGGCCTTCCTGTCCAACAAGGAAAAAAGCTCATTTCATATCTGTCTCACCTTATAAATGGTTAGATAAGAGAACTGTGTGCTAATTTTATACCAACAGTACCCAGCTCAAAATGAAAGTAGAGAGGATAACAAAACTGAACAAAGTGATACTGAACAATCTTAACTAAATATCTCTGACTGAATATAATCACTGTCTACTGACCATAAATACCCACATATTATTTTAACAGGTTGTGTCAACTTTGGTCAGAAAATGGATTAACATGCTATTAATCACTACTCAATTTGTCAAGACTTATAGTAAATGGTATAGTATTTCTATCCCAACACCTATACTTAGCAATAAAACAAGATTTAACCCATGATATTACAAATCTACAATAAATAAATGCGCAATAAAACAAGATTTAACCATGATATTACAAATCTACAATAAATAAATGTGCAATAAAACAAGATTTAACCATGATATTACAAATCTACAATAAATAAATGCGCAATAAAACAAGATTTAACCATATTACAAATCTACAATAAATAAATGTGCAATAAAACAAGATTTAACCATGATATTACAAATCTACAATAAATAAATGTGCAATAAAACAAGATTTAACCATGATATTACAAATCTACAATAAATAAATGCACAAGAAAAATAGTTTGTGCAATTCTGAGTGATCATTTTACCAGATATCACATAAGAGCACAGAAATTACCAAACCAAATAAATACAAATTATCAACAGCATAGTAGTTATCAATAAATGCAAATTATCAACTAACACAGAGACTACCAAATATGACAACTATCAAAAAGAAGTGTGAGTTTTACATAAAACAACTTTATCTAATATCATTTACACATCAGTAAGGGATATTATTTCCAAAGATTACAGAACATAGTTTGCAAAGCATCAGCATATCTATATTGTAAAGTTGTGTCATGTACTGAAAATATCATTTAAGACTCTACCCAGTTATGAAAGAGCTAGATATTATGAAAACCACTTACTGAATCTGTAAAAAAAAAATACCAACAGCTGATGAAAGAGCAAATTTACCATACAGTTTATTTACTTTTTTCAAGAAACATACCATATAAGAAACATAAGAAACATACTCATGAAAAAATGTACATACCCATAAAAAACATGCATAATAAGCATACCCATAATAAACACACCTGTAAGACGTGAATTTGCAACTGGTATCATACTCTCCATGGAGACCTTGTAAAGGGATTTCATATCTTTCCACAAATGTATCCTGTGCAGATAATTATTAAAACAGATGTTTACACAGCTTATACAAGGAACAGTAACAATTTATATATATTTCTTTTTAATGAGATTATTTTTAAAAATAAATAATTAAGACATAATGCACTGAAATTCCAGCTCTCTATTTAGAACTATGTCTCATTATTAGATTTAATAGTCAAGAGCATGTCTTAATACTAGATTTAATAGTCAATATTAGGTCTCATTATTCTGATTTAATAGCCAATACTAGGTCTCATTATTCTGATTTAATAGCCAATACTAGGTCTCATTATTAGACTTAATAGTCAATACTAGGTCTCATTAATAGCTTTAATAGTGAATACTAGGTCTCATTATTTGATTTAACAGTCAATATTAGGTCTCATTATTCTGATTTATAGTCAAAACTAAGTCTCATCATTAGATTTAATAATCAATACTAGGTCTCATCATCTGATTTAATGTGATGGTGGATGTAAAGGAAAAGGCTTCATTTACCTGTACAAAATTGTTGATTATAATATTTCAAATAAACAAAAATAAACAGCTTCTAATTAGCATATAGAAATGCAGTCAATTCTGGGAGGCTGGGTGGCTTGCAAGTCAAGACAGTAGCCTTATAAGAGAGTGATCTAGCTTGGAGCCCCATTCCCCTCTTTCTTCCAAAACCACCACCTACGATAGTTGGAGTTGTTATCGACCATTTACACTTATTTCCCGACTCAGGATTGTTGAGCTGTGCTTTACTATAATACACAGAGATCTTATCTAATATAAATCTCTAAATTTATTTGTTCATTTTCAAATCTTCATTATCCATATTAAAGTTATCCATTCTGTGGATTAACTGTGTCTACAATGAAAAGACATAAAGCATATGTGTACAAAAGAACAGTACAGAATGGATTAATTACACTGCCATGATTTTTCATTATAATAAAATATAATGTTCACAAAATAAATACACATTTAACCACCACATTTGATTATTATGCAAAAATCAATTCCCTAAAGTAAATGAAAATAAGAAGCAAAAAAACAATCAATGCTTCTATCAATATACTTTTTAAAAGTTCAGATAGGGCTGTAAAGGCAAACAGTTGTGACTGAACTGCAATAAAAAGTTTATTTGTGAGTTTTAAAGAGAGTATGAAATGACTAATTATACAATCAATGCTGTGATTTAGCAATTAATATGTACTGACACATTTCTCTTGAAAATTACTTGAAATGCAATCTCTGAAAACAATTTATAACATCAGTTATGTACTTTGAAAAACAATTTGGATAATTTGTAAAGCTTCATTACAGACTAAAATTTGTTTTCTCAATCATTTCAGAATGTTGTTATCAGTGAAGCATTTGTGGATATCAACCAGTAAATAATGGAATTTAATGTGCATACCTGCACGTATTTACAAATTCAATCACTGTACTTCATGCCTACCAAAAAAGTAATACTAAAAATACAAAATTTGTTACTTGCCTCTCTAAATAGTTCTCATCATGAACAGGAGCCAAATAGAGTGCAGCATGGCATGGAAACATTAGGCCGCCCTGTTGTAAAAAACAATAAGATCAAACAATTTGTTATTATAAGCGGTAAAACCATCACTCTATCTAAGAAGCAATAAAATCAAACAAATTAATTATGAGAAACAATAAGATCAAAAGAGGCATAAGAAAATCAGACCAATTCGCTATAAGAGGCAATGAAACCAAAAGAGTCATAACAAAATTGGACCAATTCGCTATAAGAGGCAATGAAACCGAAAGAGGCATAACAAAATCAGACCAAATGGATATAAGAGGCAATACAACCAAAAGAGGCATTACAAAATCAGAAAATTTACTATAAGAGGCAATAAAATCAAAAATCAGAGAATTGGCCGTAAGAGACAATAAGATCAACCAATTTGTTAAAAGGGATATAAAAAACAGCCCATTTTGTTGAAAGAGGATAAAAGATTATACCCATTTGTTATAAGAGGAATCAGACCAATTTGTTATAAGAGGAATCAGACCAATTTGTTATAAGAGGCTTAAAATCTTACCACTATATTATAAATGGGAAAAAATTTAACAAGAGGCAAAATTCAGACCACTTTACAAGAGGTAAAAGCCAGTCCAGTATACAAAAGACAAAATTCAAACCACTATATAAGAGGCAAAACTCAGATCACTCTGCAAGAGGCAAAATTCAAATGAGAATACAAGAGGCAAAATTCACATCAAATTTATACAAGGGGCAAAGTTCAAATAAAAATATAAGAGGCAAATTTTAGACCACTATACAAGAGGACAAACCAGAACAAGAAATCAATTCATTATACATAAGGCAAACTTCACACCACAAGAAGCAAAATTCAGACCCCTATACAACAGGCAAAATTCAGACATCTATACAACATGCAAAATTCAGATATCTACACAACAAGCAAAATTCAGACCAACATGCAACAAGAAGCAAAATTTAAACCACCCCATAAAAGAGGTAAAATTTACACTTCTTTAGTGATCTAACAAATACTAGAGTGCTATAAATTCTCATGATAAAATTTCCCAATAACTACTATTACCTCCCCTTGACACTGATCAGATTCTGCCCAGACTATTGAAAAAAGTAGTATTCAGTCTGGATTACTATCTAAAAAAGTAATAAATATTTTCTTTAAATCACTCAAAAAAAAATAATTCATCAAAATAAATCAGTATTTTTCACACACACACAAAAATAATTCAAAGAAATAATTCAGTACTTTTACCGGTTTTAAAAACTTGTCACGAGCTGCGAGTACAGATGGCAACATAGACTCATACAGTAAGCAATAACCCTGCCAACAGACAAATGCATTTTATTAGGTAATAGTAACATAGACTCATACAGTAAGCAATAACCCTGCCAACAGAAAACACATTTTATTAGGTAATATTAGCATAGATTTGTACAGCAAGCTATAACACTGCCAAGAGACAAATGCATTTTATATTGACTGGAGCAACACAGACTCAAAATGCAACGAGGCTGCCAACAGACAATGCACTTGTATTAGACAATGACACTTAAAATAGACAATCAGATAAAATAAAATGGAGAGAAACTGCAATAGTGAAACAATGCAATGGAAAGACATTATAACAGAGAGATAATAAAATGGAGGAAAAAATAAATTTTAGCAAATGTATTTCAAACATACCATCCATTCACTGATGATTACATCGACCTTTTCTGGCAACTGCACATCCTGTTTATATGATGCAGAAGTATAAAAAAGAGGAGGATAATTTTGTGGTAAACATTTCATATCATTAAAAATATCTTTCAGAAACAAATTAAAACAGAGATGATTTTGCTAATGATTTATATTGAGAAAAAATTAACATAAGATTAATTATACCAATGGACTAAAGAGAAACATACACACAAGCTCTCTCATTTAAGAACCACAAAATTTATAATGGACATTTAAATTCTTCATCAGAAATAACAAATTGTTTAATCATTTCAAATGACAAATTAATCAATTTTTGTATGATATCCATTTCTTTTTAATCCCTCTAATATATGAAGGGATGTTTTGTCAGTGCATTAACATCAACAATGAGGTCAATGAGGTTAAAATTAAGAAATTTACCTCAACTATTGATTGAATAACATCAATCTTGTGCTCCATATTATTTTCTTTCACAACCCGTCTCATATGTACAGCCATTTCACTGGCTTCCACAGCGTAAACTGTGTGGGAAAAAATAATATTAACAAAAGTGTACACCAAATTTCAAATCCAACAGTTCTATTTGCAAAGATTAGACTGAACAAAGGAAATGAATGATTAACCAAAACTTTGGTATATCTTTTCCTTTATGAAATAAAATGACTTTGTTTATGTTAGGGAATGCTTTGTTTATGTTAGAGAATGCTTTGTTTATGTTAGGGAATGCTTTGTTTATGTTAGGGAATGCTTTGTTTATTTATTGTTGGAAGTTTCCACTGGTTTCCATGGTGTAAACTGGCAAAGAAAAATAAGATTAATAAAGTGTAAATTCAAATTTTAAATCAAACATTTATATTTGCAAAGATCAGATTAAGCAAAGGAAAGGATTAATTAACAATTAAAAATGTCAGTGTATCTTTTACTTGGTGCTAAAAAGTTTTTTTTTATAATTTTGGGGGATCCTTTTATTTATTTATCGTTTTAAGTTTAACCTTTGCTTAAACAAAAGTTAGAATTTTGTATTAAATTGGTAACTCTTTAGAAGTATTTTGAGGTGCATGTGCTGCTCAAAATCTGAAGAAAGTGTGAGAATACATACACATGTAACTAACATTGATAAGTTCACAAAAGGTATGCAGAATTATCTCCCCTAAATCATTTCCCACCCCCATTTCTTTTAATGAATGTAAATGTTACAAAAAATTGCAAAAATTAAGGAGTCAGAGATGTATGTATTACTAGTCATCATAAAGTATATTACAAAGGGATGCAACTTAAATATTAACAAAGCACGAATCAAATAAATAGAGAAGAGTAGGCCAAGTCTCAGCAAAAAATGGCAGATCAAAAAATATAAATGAATCAATATTGCTTCAAGCATATTTAAAGAGAATAATATGGCACATCTAGTTTAGCAGACCAGATGTACTGTGTCTCTGCAAATAACCAACACTTTATACAAATACTGGATATATATTATGGATCTATCACAAACAATTCTTTGATTCAGTGGGCAAGCAGCAATGATTAATAATTGGTGTCCCCATCATTCCATCAGTGACTAACACTGTTTAAAACGCATTCATGATTAAAAAATTGTCTCCATCAATGCTTTACATGCATCAGATATTAATAAGTAGTGCTTTTAAAATATCAGTTAGCTTTGGATTGTGTGACATTAATATCATCTGCTGACAAAGAATTAAATATGAATGTCATCTGTCAGAGAAACTTAACAATGAATTTTAAAGATTATATATGAAACATATTTACAAGAAAGCAATTATCAAACTCAAAAACTATTTTAATTTTAAGCCGAAATCCTTACAGAAAAAAATATTCCTACAAAAATAAAGCATTTGTTTTAAACCTCACCTTTCTTGGCCCCAGCTTGTGCAGCAAAAATGCTTAAAATACCTGTTCCAGCACCTACATCTAACGCTGTATGCTTATATAGATGTGGGTAGTTCTTAAGTATGGCATACCTTTATAAAATAGAAAAAAATTAAATGAAATTAAATTAACAAAAATAAATTAAACTGTTTGTACATTCTAACATACTAACCTAAAGATTTTTAACTATTTATTTTTTTAAATCCAATTTAATGGATAAAGTGACTTCTACCAAATAATTATGCTTCTGGAATACACTTTATAATTAATTATTAAAAAAGTGTGTTCATCATCTATACAACAGGAGAAGATAAACAATATTTTTCTTAATTGTGGTTATTTCTAATTTTCTCTTTCCTTCCAAAAGAAAAATTCAGATTTTCAAGGAATTCTGGTGCACTTTAATAATTGCCATATATATATATATATATAGTACTGAAAGAACTGGTAAATTAAATGGAACTTGTGGAAGGAAAGAAGGAAGAGTAAAAGAAAGATGGCTAGAAGAAAAGCAAGATTGCAATGCTGAAAGAATGCAGACAGAGAAAAAAGAAAGGACAAATCACAACAGAGGAAAAAAAGATAGAAATATAAAAACAGATCACCTGTAAGCATTAGTTCTGATTGTATCAGACAGCATTTCCTCATGTACCTCTATTGAACTGTAACCCCTAAACAGAAATCATCACATATCTGTAGTCTAAATTTTACTGTAACACCTAAAAATATAGGAT
Source organism: Sinotaia quadrata (assembly GCA_028829895.1). NCBI lineage: Eukaryota > Metazoa > Mollusca > Gastropoda > Architaenioglossa > Viviparidae > Sinotaia > Sinotaia quadrata. The sequence goes on from CM054178.1 coordinate 87,810,676, forward strand.
TATCACAAGATATTTGCAGTCCAGATTGTACTGTGACTCCTAAAAATAAGAAGTCATCACATATTAGAATCCAGATTATAATATAACCATTAAAAATGGACTATTAAAAAAAAGACTATCACACAAATTGAGCTGCTTTTAACCCTTAAAAATAAAATGTCATGATACACATTTAAAGTCTAGACTGTACTGTAAATCCTTACAATAAATGTTAGGTCATCATGCACAATACAGTCTGGATTGTACTGTAATCTTCACAACAAATATGAAGTCATCACATACATTTGCAGTCTGGATTGTACTATAATACTTCCAATGAATAAGAAGTCACCACACAAATTTACAGTCTGGATTGTACTGTAATCCTTACAATAAATAAAAGGTCATCACTCACATTTACAGTCTAGACTGTACTGTAACCCTTAAATTTTTATATCACATTCACAGTCTGGATTGTACTGCAATCCAAAACAATGTATAGTGAAGTTTTAAAAATAAGGCTGAGCACACATCTTTACACAGTCTAGACTACTGTAATCCCTAAAAAACAGATCATCAAGCATATTTACAATTCAAATTGAACTATATTTAAAGATAAAATACAATCAAACTGGACCTTTCTCAAATCCCTAACAATAACGGGTCATGGCACACACCTATAGTCTGTATTGTACTATAACCATTAAAAATAGGAAGTCATCACACATATTTGCAATCTAGATTTGTGCAGTAATCCCAAAAGTAAGAAGTCAACATAAATTTATAATCTTAAATATACTGCAATCACTCAAATAATCCTTAAAAATGAGAGATCACTGAATATATTTACAGTCTGGAGTGCAGGGTAATTCATAAAATATTAAAGTATAACTTTAAAAATAAGGGGTCATCAAACATATTTACAGTCTAGACTCTGTAATCCACAGAAGTATGAGGTGGTCACCTTTTTACAATTACTGAATTAATAAAGAAAATAATATAATATAAACCTGTAAGAAATAATCTGACTTAAAATGTAAACCTATAAGAAATAATATGACTTAAAATGTAAACCTGTAAGAAATAATCTGACTTTTTTTAAAATGTAAACCTGTAAGAAATAATCTGACTTAAAATGTAAACCTGCAAGAAATAATCTGACTTTTTTAAAATGTAAACCTGTAAGAAATAATCTGACTTAAAATGTAAACCTGTAACTGTAAGAAATAATCTGCATCTGCTACTTTAACCCCCACAATTTTTTTTTCTTTTTGGGAGGGGATCAGAATAATAGAGAAATAAGATGTTAACAAAAGGAATAAACAATAAATAAAGCTTTATTTCAGCCTTTTTATAAAACTGAAAATGCATTTTTAATTTTTTATGACCAAGATTAACTCGCTCTTCTTCCTGTCTCAAATTATCTAGACTGAAATGTGACTATAAAATAACTAAGAGGTTATATGATTTTTTTCATTTTAATCTTTTAACAAAAATTTGGCATTATTAAATTTGATCCAAGTAACTTGAGCAAGAACTGCAGAAGTGGACATAATGGGTAAATATTCTTCATCTTGTAGTTGTGTAAGTTTTCTATAGCATAAAATGTTCTGAATTTTTACAATGCAGTGGGTTTTTTCTTCTTTTAATACTTTGCAATTTGTGTTGTCTAGAGTGTTGAATCTGATCAGTCCCAGTAAAAAAAAAAAAAAAAAGTTTTATTTTACCCCAGTAAACATGACAGTTTGCCTTCAAAGCATAGCTTCACAAGTTTTGATGTAGATGGATATCAAGCCATAAACAAAAAGAGCTAGAAGGCTATTTTTTTAAAATTTATCCACAGGAGAGAGTCATATATTGTGCAGTTGGCATTTAAATCTATTCATTTAATGTATTTTTGTGAGTGTGTGTATATGTTATGTATGTGTGTGTGTTTTTGTATTTGTGTTCATTACAAAAACATTAATTATGTTCAATTTATATTACTGACAATAATTTAATAACTTTTACAGTCCTTAGTTTTACAGTCTTAAAGCTAATTACAGGTGTAAAAAATTCTTACTCTTCATTAAATTCTGAATACTAAAATAAAGCAGTTTAAAGATTTCTATTAATCAATACAATGAAAAGAACAAAACTTACTATTTGTTTCTGTAAATAAATAACAGTTTAATGACTATATTAAAAAAAATACTTTATAAAATTAAAATAAACAAAGAAATAGCAGGACAAACTAAACAACTTTCATTTGTATTGAAAATACTTACTTGTAATATTCAATATCAACATTTCCATTAAGCACAGAATTTAAACTAACTTTCAGTCCATCATGTTCTGGGGCATTCTTTTCTACATCTACAGAACAAGTATCCATATTTAGTCTGAAAACAAAACAAAACAAACTATAAAGAAGAGTTTTTCAAATAATAAACTGATGAAAATGCAGGCAATTTTACCAAAAAACATTTTTATATCCTTCACAAATTCCATTCCCTTACCATTCCTTTCACTGATTTATACTCTTAGGGTATCATTTGGATAATTAATTGTAGATCTTAATGCTAACATGTGTGGATAAAGTACTAGTACATTTAAAATATTTTTAAATATTAGTATGAGTATATTAAAGATAAATAGTAAGATTTCGACATATTAAATTTATTCATTTATTTTTAAATTTATAGTAGAAATAAAGTATTTTTAAATTAAAATGTTGTATATCAAAGCATTATAGATATAATAATAAAATAACCTAAATAAAATGATTTCATGTTTACTTTTGAAAAATAATTGTTAAAAAATAAACATTACCAACATAAGTATTGTTTCTTTTTAATTTCAAAAATTATTATTACAATAAATTGTGATTTTTAGAAATAAACTGTAATGAGACCATACATAAGTTAGTTAATTTACCATAACATTTTGAGTTTAATTAATTAAGTTAAATTAATTACATTGTTCTATAAAACAAAGACCAATTTGCAAAGAGTCATCCAGTTTTATCAGTTTTTATTTTTAATTTTTTTTAAAATTAAAAAATTATTGAAGGTAGTAGATATTTATACACAACTTGATTTTATTATAAAATTATTATTATTATGCATAATAGCTTTTATCAAAAAAAATTATTATGCATGGATACATTTTACTAATAAATAATTTATACACTGGCAGATTTTATCAAAATATAATTATGCGCAGGTAGATTTTAATTTTAAAAATAATTTAAGCATAGGTAGATTTTCATCAAAAAATAATTATGCACAGGTCCATTTTATCAAAAGGAGGACAATTAACACCACTGGCAGCATTGCTTAGTGAGAATGCTGGTGACTATTTTTCAATTTTCTTAACAAATATCAGAACTAGGGAAATGTTGCACAGATGCAAGACAGCATTGCACTGAAGCCAGTGGCTGCGGACCTCCTGCAAACCTGTTGCTTTCCAATGGCTTATATACCCTTCCATACTTTCATGTTCCTGCAATACAGGTGTTTCCTTCACTGCAATTAATTTCTCAAACTTACAGCCCTAGATAAAGTCTGACTGCAATTTTGTCAAAGTAGTGCATTTAAATTATTTTAAATTTAGATGTGCTGTTATAAGAATGAACACTATGTCTGTAAGAAAACTGAGATTTCAATAAATATTTAATAAAATTAAAATGAGCATATGCTTTAGTTTCTTCAACTAACTTCAGAATACCGCATATTTACCAAAAAAATCACTCATCTGCTATCATCAAAAATATTTATGAAGAAAGAATTAAGACACTTCTATTATTGAGGAGACAAATCCTTTTTTTTTTTCCAGAAATACAAACAAACTTTTTCTCCTTGCAATACTTTCTTTAAAATTTATTTCTGATAGATCACAAAATGTTCAGAAAAATGTCTAACAGAAGCAAAGTGTTATTCTTAATAGGCTTCACAGAGGAACTACGGTAAGGGCCAAGCCTGGAATGTTAGGCACTCTAGTTTGAAGACAAGAGAGGTCTATGCTTGCTGAGAGAGGAATGGTGCCAGACAGACAGCATTTGGCACAGGTAGCAGAATTCCTGCTTTCATGCATGCAGTGGGTTGTAGCATGGCTATGTGTGCTGCTATGGTAACAAGAATTTTATACCTGTGCTGAGCTGAGTAAAATTGCTTTGGGTTACTTCCATACCAAAAAGTGAAAGAGTCAGCAAGAGATAAAGATATATACTGAAGAGAAAGAGGGAGAGACAGGAAGAACTTTGTGTTGGCTCAGTTTTTAAGCATACAAAATAAAAATTTAATTGCTAATTAGATATGCCCTGTGGCACTTTTCTACGCTTTTATGTCAAGTGGTTTCATCTAAATTTACACATGGATATCAATAAACAGCTGTGCTTAGTAGTGATGTATGTTGAATAGCTGCATTTAGATGTATAACAACAAAACAGCAAGCTTGAACAATTTTTAAAAAGAAAAATTAAAATATTTGTCTCATTCTTCTCTTACTTATACATGCTATATGTTTTCCAGAGTTTTGATGTGACCTATAATTAGTTTAAAATGGAAATAAAAATTACATGTTCAATTCTATTTATTTCCTTTATTTTGGGGTGAGAATGTTTTGATCTGACCTATAATTAGTATAAAATGGAAATAAAAATTACATGTTCAATTCTATTTATTTCCTTTATTTTGGGGTGAGAATGTTTGATCTGACCTATAATTAGTATAAAATGGAAATAAAAATTACATGTTCAATTCTATTTATTTCCTTTATTTTGGGGTGAGAATGTTTTGATCTGACCTATAATTAGTATAAAATGGAAATAAAAATTACATGTTCATAATTCAATTCTATTTATTTCCTTTATTTTGGGGTGAGGAGGTAAATATATGTGGAAATTTCCTTTATTCTAGGGTTAGGCAGTAAATACATCATACATGTGGAAATTTTGAATGGGGTGAGATTCCTACAGTATGGTACTAAATAGTATTTAATGTTTTACATTTAGTAAATGATATTGCCAACTTTCTAATGTCTAAAGCATTATAAAACTGCATCAGTAAGCTATGTTACAGATTGTGTCATGTCTCATTCAGTTCTCTTACAGTTAAATTAGTGTGCATTCATAGTGATATAGTGGATAGAGGGAACAGAAAAGCATGTACATAATATGCAGTTTATAAGTGAAGAAGGTGAACACCACTGCTAGCAGAAAAACAGCCTCTCTTTGACTTTTATTTTATTTTATGTTGCTGGCACTACAACACTGTTATAATGGATATGATATGACATCACAACCAATGGCAATGATAGTTCTGTGTGGAACTTTTAAAAAAATTATTTAGTTAAGCTGTATTTATGAGTAATACTTCAATTATTCTGGCATAAAAGAGGGAAATATTTCATATTTAAAAACAACAAAAAATGTATTTAAGTAAACTGTCTGTAGCAAGTGTTTATTTGTGGTTTTAATGTTGCTTTTTCTTACAAACTAAACATATTAATACAGCAAGGCACATATTCTAAACACACCAGCTAAAGATAAAGATGAGCAAGAGAAGGGTATTAAAAGGCTGCTGGGAGCAGCTGGGAACAGGAGGTCCGAAGTGCATGCCAGTGCAATTATGGACGCAATGAGGTGACTGCGACATAGGCATCATTGGGTAGTGAGACTCTTGATTCGATCCTTGCTGCTGTGTGGTGTGTATGTCCTGACTGAAAATATGCTGGCAATGCATGTCCTTGTCCTCCCTTTTTTAAATTCAAAATAGTTAGGATTAGGGAGGGATGGGGTATTATTCTTTGGGGGTTAAATGTTAACAGGTTTTCAACAGACTATTAAATAGTCTATTAAATTTTTTCTTCAGATGGAATTTTTTCAAAGTACAAATGTAATATTTGCATAGTACTAGTAGAAGAAAGCATAACTATTAACTGCTTGAAAAATCAGAGATTCTGAAGGAAGTACTCCATGTTTTCTACATCAAATCAAAAAATGCTTCTGTTCCTTTTTTATGCATTTTCAGTTTTTATTTTATTGCTCAGTGATTAAACAAATCAATGAGTAAGTCAATGCTATCCTAAACATATGTTTATAAATCAATGTAATGTTTACATCATCATTTCTTCAAATACATAAGGTAAGAATTAGGTGGGGGGGGAATAGTTCAAAGTTTAAATATCACTGCAAAAGCAACCATCACATATGAGAAAATAATTAGCTTAAAATTATGTATAGATTTATGACATATTTCTCCTACTGTTTTATTGATGGATAACTATCTGATATATTTTTCTCTTGGGAGAAAAGTTCTTTAACTTTAATATAAGTTACAGTGTTTATTTTATTGCTTTTTTAAACAAAAGGAAAAACCTACTTAACCAGGCAGCCTGTTCCTTGTGCATTATCTAGAACTATTTACCACGTTCATGGTTATATATTGATCTCATCATCCATTAAGGACCTGTAACAGATGTGCATAACTGAAAGAATTCCAATTGGGATTTATCTAAAGATATGCAGAGAAAGATACTGTTATACCTATACACCATCAATGGTCCCTACAAGTCTTTCCTTTTTCATGATGTGGTTGAACTACAGAATCTTTTGGATTAAATGAACAAAATAATTTCATGTCTCATTAATTATTTATTGTATTAAAGAATTTTTAGGTGATAAACAGCAAATTTTCAAAGCAGAGTCAAGCAAATGTGCTTTTGAAAAAAGAACTTTATTGAACAGAGCAATTCTGAATCCATATAAAGACCACAGGGGAAAATCAGCAGGGTCACAGTTTTGTACTTCAGAGATAATCAATTTTTAAAGTTTGAAACCATGTGAGCTTGTAATATGTATATAAAATCACAATTTTTTTAAATATAACACAACCATGTCCTATTTACAAGGAAATCAAATAGAAAGAGTAGCGATTATATCAATGTTTTTGTTTTTACTACTTGTTTATTTTACAGCACCTGCATATCTGCCAAGTGAGAGAGATTAGTAGTGATGTCTTCTGGAGAATTGTTAATAACATAAATTAAGATTCTCATCACTTGTAATTAGTTATGGATGATTAATATTTAATAATAATAATAATAATAATAATAATAATAATAACCTATAACTAGGGTGGCATTGTGTCACATATTGATTTCAATCGAGAGAAGTACTGTTTTTCATGAAGGTGTATTATGTTAAGCATGCATCTGTTGTGTTTCTTACAACTTCACTTTTAATCTGTACATTATGTGTATGCAGATTACTCAAAAAAATAACAACACAGGATTATAAAGTTCTGAATACTGTAGATTATTCAAACAATAAATTTACTTAAATTTATTTAATTTTAAAAATAATTAGAAATTTCTGAAGTAGAGGTGCAAGAGCCATCTGACATTCTATATTATTTAAAACTAATAAAAGCCCAAAGGACAAAATAAAAATTCTTATAATCCTCCAAAGTTTAAAATAATTTTATAAATTTTATTCATGCAATGACTTACAAGGTACATATATAATAAATATAACAATGAAAACTAATTTCACCTTGTAAAAGTTGTATATATTGATGTGGATCACAAAACCACTTGAGATGACCTTTCTACTATTCTAGTAAAGCATGTAGATTATGACATTTCACATAATATCTGTATCTAGTTGCTACTTTTGCTTTCAGTCTCAGTAACTGTTCCAAGTTTTCACTCTAAAACACAATTTTCTTAGATATGCACTGCAATCAACTAAATCTCTTCAAACTTTGCTGCAAAGAAGATATTCATATGTTTGCTTAGCCTATCACTTTTTTATTTTAAAAATGTTAACTTTTCTATGACTGTATTTGTATTGCAAATTGCACCTGAGTTTTCAGGAAAGCTAATGGCCAGATGTTAGTTGTTACTGTCATGATCCAAGTGCCAGAGACCCATTCCAACCAGTAACTGAGTAAGACAGCTTCAACAGTATGGAGAGTTAACTTTCATAATTTTATTTAGTTTTGAATGAATGAATGAATATATGTACCTTATGTAAATTTTATAAAAGGCTGAGAGCAGATTATTAGGTTGGGGTTTTTTTTTACAACAGTGACTTATTTACATGTGAGCTTTTCTCCCCTTTTAAATGACCTAGCAATATTAGTTATTACACATTTATTTATTACTGCATAGTCTATTCAATCATGTAATTAATTAATATCCAAAATGTTTTGTTTACAAAATTCAAAAGTTATAGATTATCAAACTTGTTTTGTATTTCTTTGTTGTTATATGTGTACTAGTTTTAACTGTTATATACTGCACTTTTTAAAAATAAAAATCAGGCCTATTCATGAAGAAGTACATCATTTACCTCCTTGTTAGATCAATATAATCATAACATATTCAAAATATTTCTTACAAGTAAATGTAGGCAAAGTGAGATAGAACATGAAATTGATTTTACAAAACTGTATGTTAAATGTATCTCACACACTTTTGCAAAGTTTGATTTTTATATATTGCATTGAAAATAAAAAATTCTCCAAATTACTCCACAAATCTTATCAGTAATAATACAAGTAGTCAAACGTTTTTCAAGTAAATTCAACTCTTGGGCACTTGCACTGTGAATGCTTATTGAATGCCCTACAGACACAAAATTAGTTTCATTAACTTCTGGTAACACCAATACATGGCAGTTAGATGATATTTTGTATTCTACTTACTGTGTGCTTCATTACCTTCTGGCAACATGAACAAGAATGCAGAGATATATCCAATTGCGTACTCACCTTACTTTGTGATCCAATACATTTTGCTTTTGGGGTACAGTCTTTCAATGAAATAATAAAGGGGCTTATACCCAAAGAATATCATGAGAAACAGGGAAAGAAGGGGTTGGGCAAAGTGTGAAATGCCATGATAAGGGGAAAGGATCTATCAATTTTGGCATGAGATTCTTTTCCCTTTTAATAAATTAACAATTTATTTCTTTGTTTTGAATTATGTTTTGTAGCCAACATATCAACAAAGATATCTTGCTTTATACTCTTCAAATATACAAAATTACAATACATAACACTACAAATAAAATAAACATAAAAATATGACATTTAATGATTTATGGCATCTATTCTATCAAATACTTTTGCAAGTTTTTACTTTTTCAAAGATTCGATATGATAAATGCATTTAGCTTCTTCCAAAAATGTTTTAGAAAGCATAGAAAGAAATGTTTACAAAATATCTTTAAATATAAAAAGGAAACCAATATAACATTAACAATGACTCATTGACTGCAGGCTTTCCAGAAATATTTTTTAAAATATTATTTTGTTTGGGGTTTAAACAATTATCACTTTTTTTTTCTAACTTGGGCACGCAACATCATCAATTAATATAATCTGATATAGTGATCTTCAATTACAGTGTATGCTCAATTTAATTTGTAAAAAATTATTAAATGTAGTCCTTATTAAATCATTATACAGACAGTTTAACTAGCTTCATCCATGCCAAATAAAGCATACTGTAAATGTAAATACATATATTAAAGTTTAATGTAAGAGACATTTTCAACATGCACATCAGTTTTTATTTATTTGAAAGTTTGGGGAGAGGGTGTAAGCGTACGATAGGCTAATACTGTAATAGTAATACTACACTGTAATAGGAAAAGGAGTAAAGTGCAAAAATGGCAAGCGAAAAGAAGTAAAAATGTCCCTAAAATGCTTGACCTAATTTATACTATTATAGACAACCCCATCAAAAATTATTTTTAAGTTCTTTTTTTAATCTTGGGATTTTTTTAATAAATCTGTTTATTAATGTTTTGTTAAATTGCAGTCCATTGTAACCATTTTCTTTTTAAAACTATAAAAGACTTCGCACATTCGTTCACTACTCTGCTAATTTCTTTTATTGAAAATGATCTGTTGGGCTACTTAGAAAAATTGAGGTCGATTGCTATTAGTAAAAATAGTATTACTGCTTTGTCAACTATCTAACTTTAGACAAAAAGTACAATAAAACTAAAATTACAACTACACTTATACTACATACATATTGTCTAGGAAAACTGAATTGTTCAATCTAGGAGGTATAACTCTATTCACCACGGACAAAAGTTATCCATAAGCAACTTGGAATTATGTGTCCCAAAAGCGTTGAGTCGCTTCCGGTAGAGATCAAACATGCCCGTCGAAAATCTCGAAGAAGAGGGGTTACCAAAAAACCCTAATTTAGAGTTAGCTCAGTTAAAATTCCGGCTTGGAACTGACAGTTTTAAAAATGATGATGCTTCGAAGACAAAACTTATGGAGGCAATCAAGGAAGATAGTAAGATGATCACTTAGATGTAATATGTTATGAATAATTATTATTAATATATTATATTATGTCAAATTTGTCCAGTCATTCCAACATTCAAGCTTTCTTTTTACAAGTACACATTTTAACACAATTTAAGAATAAAACAAATAAAAAGTGAGCTAATATAAAGCATTATTAATAAGTACAAACCTTGTGTACAATGTTATTTTTAATGTATTAGGAAATAACTGAATCGTTTTACTCTTAATTACAATTGTGCAGCTATATTTTTGTTTGTTTTTTTTATTCAGGTGTAGTCTTTTGTTTGGGTGGTTGTTTTTTGTTGTTGTTTTGCAGTAGACCAACTTCTTTTAAACTGACACCCTTAAAATAATAAGTAGATTCATTAAGAGCAAATATGACAGAAAAATAAATTATGCTCTTTTCTTTATTGGTAATTTAATTAACAATCAGAAAATGAGAAATTGCTGATTCAGATTGTTATGCGATGCACATGATCATATTTTGTTTAGTAATTTATTATTGCATTACAGATACTATTAACTTTGAAAGTAAAATTAATTTAATGAACTCTTATTCTTAAATATAATTTTACAAGTATAATTATATTTATAAATGAGTATTTAATCTCAAACTTAATTATATGAGTATCAACTAGTCAAAAAAACAAGAAGTTATTAATAGGCCTATAAAATCATCTCTGTGTGTGTGTGTGTGTGTGTGTGTGTGTGTTTGTAAGAGTTATTTCTCAATTGTGCCTCTTGCTGAATTATAATACTGTATATATTGTTATATATACTTCATTGTTTGGTTTTTTTGTAAATTTATTAACTGGTAATGGGTCATTTTAGGAAACTATCATCATTTTCAGATCCATGTCATTGTGTGCCATTTTAATTTCTTTGTAGATATTTAAATTATTGATAAAAATTGTGAATGAATGTTCTTGCCTAAATTTGCAACCCATTCTTCAGAGTCTGTTGTGTAGCCTTACTTTATTTTGTTGTGTTTTTTCCCCCAAAGACATGGCACCATTCTATGAAGAGGTTTGCAGAGATCTGGGCTGGAAGGTAGATGAAATCCTTTTGAAAACAATGAAAGATGCAAATCAAGAAAGGTTGAAACAGCTTGATGAAGCAATTGAAGATGCAGAAAAAAACCTGGGTGAGACAGAGATAAGAGATTCTTTACTGCAGAAAGCAGAGTACCTGAGCAGGATTGGAGATAAGGTCATTATAAAGGGGAACATTTTATATTTATAAATATTACTTTGGCTCTGGTAAAATAAGGAAATAACTTGAAATATAAAAATGTTTACATCATTAAATATTTTTTAAATATATAGCTTGATGTTTAGAGCTGCATAACCAACTGTTGACTCATTTCACAGGCTGCTGCATTAACACAGTTTCGCAAGACTTATGAAAAGACAGTTGCTCTGGGTTACAGACTAGATCTTGTGTTCCATTTGATACGTCTTGGACTATTTTACATGGATCATGACTTGGTCAACAAAAATCTAGAGAAGGCACAAGCGTAAGTTGTTTCTTTTCAGCTATTATCTTATAGACTAATAGAGTGACATTTATTAATAAACTAAAACAGAATTAAACTATAAGCTGTCCTAAGGTCATATATTCACTGTTTATGAGTGAGTAGCTGTCGTCAAAGTTTATAATTTTAATAATTTTCTTCCCAAGACCTTGGTATTGTGTCTCCTTGATTCAGTAAAGTAATATAAAATATAATTGCCCATTCAAAGTAATTTCTAATTATTTTTTCTTCTAATTAAAAAGTTGATCAGTAACTTACTTAAGTTACTTAAGCCCCCAATAAGTTACTTAATAGTCTGACTTACATAATTGTAAAGTAAGTACAAGATATCTAATAACATTATACAGTTATACATTTCAAAAATAGCTTTATATTTTATAATAAATCATGCACTGTTTTAGCATGTTTAATAAACTTTGAAAAGAGCTGGAAAATATTTTTAGTTAACAAGTAGTTCTCCTAAGGCCTACATAAAACTTTGCTGTAAAAAATATTCATGCAATGAAGCAAAACATCAACATCAGTCTACAGCTAAAATACAAAGAAAATATTATAAGATTTTTCACTTCACAGAAGTGGTGGACAAGCTTTGATGTAGTTTCTTCATCATTGTTCTTAATTATGACACTTTGCATGTGTGTATGTTTGGTTTTTTTTGTGGGGGAAGGAGATATATTCTTTAATTAGCACTCACAGTTAAGATTCACTGTTCACTAAAACAACCTAGTAGATGAAATATTCTACTGATCCCATAAACTGTCTAAAAGAAAACACCCTTTACAATAAGATCTTTCCAAACTGAATCCACTGGCTCCAAAACCATCCTTGTAGCTCAATTACAAGCAGAGTTATTACATTTTTAACATTTATAGCAGTTTCATCCATTTTGTGTTTAACTGTGTTAGAATAAATTGCTAATTTTGACTGACAGTATATTGGAAAATAACATTGCAAAGCCTCTTAAAAAATTAAGCCATATTTGTGTGTTAGCTACTACTTATGTGAAGAGTCTGAACTATATTGTTTATCATTTCTTTATTTTGTGGACCTTGAAAGTGAGCTATTTATACAATTTCTTTTTTGAGCATAAATGTTTGCGAAAAATTAAATATTGAAAAATTCATAACTTTGGCTCTAATTGAGTTACAAAGTTGTTTTTATTGAAATGATATACTTTTAAATTATTAATATTAGTAATGATTTTGAAAAATATATTAGGAATACCTACTATATGTGTTTCTTTCATATTAACTACTAAATAACTTTGAGTAATAGTTTTAATCTTTTTGAAGTCTTGTAAATAAATGACCATAAAGAATTTATCTTTGTATGTAGACTTATAGATGAAGGTGGTGACTGGGATCGTCGCAACCGGTTGAAAGTCTACCGTGGTGTGTACCTCATGTCCATTAGAGAGTTTAAGGAAGCAGCTTCTCTATTCTTAGACACTATTGCCACTTTCACATCTTATGAACTAATGGACTACCCTACATTTGTCACCTATACTGTGCTGTGTAGTGTTATTGCTCTGGAGAGGCCCCAACTCCGTGAAAAGGTGGGTGATGCAAAACCTTTCTTTAGAAAGACTCATGAAAATTAAAGAGAGGTTCTGTGTAGGCTTGTAGTTAATGAAGATGATTATAATAGGCATCCTTGCAGTGATTTTATGATAGTGAAAATTAAATTTATTATATTGCACATAATTAGTTTGAAATCCAAACAAAAAATATAGCTTTAATTTCTTTCCATTAATTTTTTTTTAAAGTTTATATCTTCTGATAGGACTTTTTAAAAAAATGCCATCTATTTTTATGTGAACTAATTCTTTATGCTTGTAAATGCAAAATAAAGTAATATTTTGTTGTAATTAGCAAAAAAAACTTTGTTATGAATTACTAAAATGAACATATATTAACAATATTTGATAAGGTCAGTATTATTTTTACTCTCACTGACTTATTTCACCCATATATCAAAGATTGTACAAGTATACATATAAATATGCATCTGCGTGCATACGCATAATTTAGAACTGTCAGTGCTACAAAGTTACAGAAATATATATCTAATTAATGCTTATTTTGTTAACAACAAAAATTTGTATTGAGCACTATCAAGAATGTACGCATGCATATAGCAATTAAGTTTAGGATGAGATAAAAATACAGTTCTATCTTGTTAAATATTACTAAGTTCATCTACTTCTGTTATCTGTTTGTTCTGAGTTTGAGCTGATTGTACTAATGGTTTAGACCATTGTCTCTCCAGATTTTTTTTTAAATAAGAAGAAAACATACATTCTGTTTAAAATCACAGTGACTTTGTAGAATGGACAAAATTGAAAAAATGAGGCTAAACATGTATTTGAGCTTAGTTATCGCCTCTTGAGTATATATTTATGTCATTTTGGTTGATTATGCCCTCTGGGCATGTAGTGGTTCAAAAGTTAAAAGGCAGTAACAAATCTAGAGCTAAATTGTTACAAAATCAAGGCAGTAAAGGAATTAAGAACGTTTTTAGTTTTAACAATAACTGAACAGTATAAAAGAAAATAATAGATATAGTATTATCTCCCATGTTTAACAGGTGACAGTTAAATATATCCTGTATATATTTTGTAATTGTGATGAAGATAATGGCACTTATCTCATATAAATTATAATGCTTGATTATCTTGAATGGATGATAGCAAAAATATATATTGCATTGGCTTAGTGAAACTAACATCATATATGTTGTGCATTTTCTTGGACAGGTAACAAAGGGTTCTGAGATTCTAGAAGTGCTCCACGGGCTGCCCATGGTGAAACGTTACCTCTTCTCTCTCTACGACTGCCACTATAGCCAGTTTTTCTTGGCACTAGGTATGTGGCACATTTGTTTCAAGTTAGAGGACTTGGGATGTGGCATGAATGGTTTACATTGGTCTTTACACAAAGAAAATTTTTAAATGTACAGTTAGATAGTTATTCCTGGGGAATCTTGCCAAATATCCACAATCCTTTAGGAACATCTGTCTTGCTCTCCTGATCATTTAAACTTACCACTGAGCATAGAGGGTCAACAGAAAATCCAAGCGAAGGCAAATGAAACTAAAGAACTACTATATCCCTCTTTCAGAGATTCTGTGAAGGTGCCATTGTTCCGAATCAGTTCGGCAGTAAGTTGATTTTTTTTTCAGTTTTGAAACATTTTCTCCTTTTTTGCAGGTACCATTTTAAATTATCTGTACATATTTGTTAAGGTAAACTTTTGAAGCTAGTACATGAATAAGTTGATTGGTACCATATTTTTATTATTTATTTTACTTCATAGGTAAAGATTTGTATTGGGATAATGGAAATCCTTGTTTTAGCAACCCAACAGTAAAATTAGACATTTTCCTCCCCTGGTACCAGGTTAAAAAAATTATAATAAAAGTCAGCTTTTGTCAGTTTAACAAAAGTTGTACCCTTTAAAGCAGATAAATAGTTGGAAGGAGAGAAGATGTAAGGTTATTGACTAATCTGAACTACAGTCTTAAACATTTGAGGAGAATTTCACTGGTTGTTATCTCATAGAAGATTCACTTTCAGCCAAGGTTGTGGGGTGGTGGTGGTTGTTTTGTTTGATTGTTTTTATTTTGGGGGGTTTGAGTGCTACACTAGACATGGAGTAGATTACTTTCAAATTAGAGAACTTGGATTGTGACATGAGAATTGACTGTTATTAGACATTGATTTTGCACAAGCAGCAAATGAATAAAGCTTGCTTTTCTAATTAAAATTATTATTTGCCTGGTTGTATGCGGTATGTTTGTTAAATATTGTTTAGGCTAATAGAATTTCCAGCTAACAGTTATTATATTTAGGTGATTGTCACATTTAAGACAGGTGATTCTCTAACCTGTGCTTTATTTATTTATCAGCTGAAGTTGAAGATCTAATGAAAAATGATCGGCTGCTGGCAGCTCACTACCATTACTATGTACGAGAAATGCGAATTCTTGCCTATGCCCAGTTGCTGGAGTCTTATCGCAGCTTGACTCTGGAGTATATGGCAGATGCTTTTGGAGTCACTGTGGACTTCATTGATCAGTAAGTTTTTTTTAAAATTAAAATTTAAGAAAGAGTTTATCTTACATTCAATTCAGAAGACATCTCACAACGTTCAGATACTCTATTTGATATTCTAATTCATGTCTTTGTCCTGCTGTAAAATAGCTAAGAAATATCTCAATCATATATTTGTACTTGCAACACAGGGAGCTTGCACGGTTTATTGCTGCTGGACGGTTGCATTGCAAGATTGATAAAGTAGGCGGCATTGTAGAAACAAATCGACCAGACAGCAAAAATTGGCAATACCAGGTATTCAGCATTTTTTCTCTAATTATTTTACTGGATTTATTTTATTGTCATTACTGAAACTGCACTTGTTGACAGATCCCAAAGCATTTTCAACTAACCCAAGGAGAAATTATCAGAATCAAGCAGGTTTCAAGCATTAACTCCCATTAATATCACATTGTATAACATGCAAACTAGACTGCTATGCCTTAACAAGAATATCAATGAAAAACACAGATAAGATTATTGAGGTATGGGGACAGATAAAACTAGAGAAACTGGTCCAAGACAAAGAGTGAATGATACAAACAACATATCCTTAAATAATATTTTAAACATCAATGAAAAAAAAACCACTTTAGATTATTGATGCATGGAGATGGATAAAACCACACAAAATTGGTCCAAGACAAACAGTGAATGATACAGATTATATATCTTTAAAATAATACTTTGCAAAGGTGGAGAAATAATTCCTACCAGCTGTCTGAATTTTACTCAACATCCCCACTTTTGAAACTGTAGAGTAAGATGCAGATTAGGCTAGGCTACCTGTTCCCAACATTTATATACTAAACATACAGTAATTGCAATGCTTCTCACTGATTGCATACATCTCTATATACAATCCCCGTACAGCAAGTCAGCGCAGATATACTTTTGCTGCAATACAGTTATTTAAAAACATACTATTAAAGGCAATAATACATCCTCCCTGATGCAGTGCCGTCTTAATTCATGGGCATACTGGGCAGTTGCCCTGGGGCCCCTTTGCTAATCTGTGTATGTTGTGACTTGCTGGCAATTTTTATTCCTGTGAGTGGTTGTGCACTGCTTTGCCCATGGGTCTATAATGCTGTTAAGATGGCCCTGCCCTGATGACAGAAACAAACCTTCACCAATAATGTGATTAAAAAGAAAGACACCAGAAAATATTTTCTCAAAAACTGTAGTACATTTCAGCAATAGAATTGCTCTAAGGACATTTTTTTAAAAATATACATACTAGTTTATAGAAAAGGTACTAAATCTGGTAGGATTTGATATCTTTTGATTCTGATTGTCTCCATTGGCAAAAGATCTGTGAGGGGATCAGTAACTGGTTTGATATGCCCAAGGCAAAGTAAATGAGTTCATATACTATATGCTTTCTTTTTATTAATATATATCTACTTTGTCAGAAACTTCAATGCAAGATTATTATTTCTTTAAAAAAACCATGCCATGCCAGAAATACATATAGTTAATTGTAAAATCTGTTGATTTTTTTTGTTTATTTAGATTTGAATATTAATACCAAATTGAAATATCTTCTACATTGTCTTGCTGATATTTTCTTTCAGTCGACAATCAAACATGGAGATATTCTACTCAACAGAGTTCAAAAACTGAGTCGTGTCATCAATATATAGCTAAATCTTCATCTTCTCCACTAGTTTTGTCTATTGCAATGTCAAGTTTTAGGCGGCATGTCAGTGCTAAAACTAAATTTTAAACAGAATTAAAATATTTGTTTAGAAGATTTCTTATGGATGGATGTAAGTAAACACAAACTTTGTTTGTTATTTAAACAATATTATTTTTCATGTTTTCTTCTGTAAACCATCATTGTATTAAAGTCAAAATAAAACTTTTGGGATGCATTTCTTTTCTGTTTTTGATACTTTTCTTTTATTATTATTTGTTAAAATCACTTTCATAAAACAGTAATGCAATTGACATTTTGCTAGATCACTTCTTTAATATGAAAAAGCAATTTTCTCACTTTCATATATCATCCTTGCAAATATATACTAATAAAATTCAAAATCACACAGAAACATGTTCATTTACTCTCTTCATATGGCAACATAAAAAAATCATCTGCGTTCAGACAAAGCCTAAGATTATCTACAAAATATTATTTTTTAAGCATTTTACTTTAAAGAACAGTTGTACATCAAAATTAGACATTAATTTATATAACTAATCTTTTTAAAAAGTTATATTTTATTATTTCATGCTCATAATCTCATATTAAAAATCATAAACAAAGGATACATCCTTGACCGCCATCTTGAATTTTTCACGAATTACAGTATTACACTTGCATCATGAAAATTGTTCTAATGAATTCTAATAAAATCGTTCTAATGAATTCTAATTCTGATTATGAGCCTGATGCTAAGCTAAATTCAGGTCGTAGTGATGCCTACTTGATGGAGGAAACCTCTCTTGAGCCTGGAGAAGATATTATTGCTCCAAATTTGATCAAGAATGCTCCAGATAGAGAAAGGTTCGTTCATTTCTTATATGTAAATTTTCTATGGCATTGGTCAAAGGTCAATTTATATTAAGTTTTTATTCCTTGCAGTTAGTTTTTATACTTCCAATTGCAAAATTGTTTATTTAAGTTATGTGCCAAAGTTTCATTTTTCATTTCATAACAACGGTTGGTAAATAGCTAGTGACAGTCTTTCGTTTTTTTGTTTACCTGCTTACTTGTACTGCTATATAGTTTAAAGATGTTTTCTTCATGACTTAAGAGTTATGTTAGACTTTTTATTTTATTTGTTTTTCCTATTATTTTAAAAAGGAGATAGTTGTAGAGGTTTTTATAGTATTTATATTTCAGAGTCTATGGTTACTTTGGGCATCCCTACCCCCTCACCCCCTTTTCCACCTGAATGTATACTAGGGTTGCTGTTGTTTGAGATTAAAACTAAAGGAGCCAAACAGTATTTGAGGTCCATTGACTTTTTAAAACTTTATTTTGCATTAGATTCAATGGGCTACATGTGTAAACTTACAAATAAAAATGCTAGTTTTAACCAGTTCGAAGGCATTGGATTGAATACATCCCTAAATCTAAATATAGTTAGAAAGTCAGATGGCCATATATTGTTACTAAGGTTAGTCATTCTGAGCCAATCAGTGAGAAGGAAATATGTGTTTCCCTTAGCAGACGATTTGTATCAAATCTATCAATAGATAGCTGTAATTAGATTGATCATATGATAGAAAGACTACATTTTGTACACCTACGGCAGTCATTGCATCTTGTGTTGAAAAGGAATTTTTGCAAGTCATGGCTTCAAGTCAGAATGCTTTTGCTTTTATCAAAGACTTTGTCAACCCAAAGCTGAATCAGATTATGATTTAGTTGATGATTCATGTTCTGTTTCTTTTGAGGAGGAATTTTTGCCAGCCCCTATTGATTTCATAGAAAATAGTGTGACGATGTCAAGCTGGTCAGCCAATATGGCATGGTGTGGCATTCAGCGTTCGATATGTCAGCTCATATGGAAAGAAAACAGTGTTTCTTTACTTCATTTGGATATGTAAACTTTTATGGAATTTTCACTGGAGTTATTAAAAAAGATGTGCATTGTTCCTGTGCTAATTCTAATTTGTTGTAAACAATTATAAATCTTCACATCTCTACTCTTATTTACTTCCAGCTGGCTCTTTTTGTGCTGACTTGCAACAAATGCTGTAATTAAAATTTATATATGTATATAATTCAAACAAGCAAATTTTCTAACAAATAAATTTCAGTGATTTTACTTTATCATTCCTTTTTTTGTCAAATATACTCAACAAGTACTTTCACTTGAACTGTAATAATAAATATACATTCAACTTGAAATAATTTTCATTTAGAAAATATCTTAGGACTGAAAAGGTTGCATAATAAACAGTACTGACAAGCTTTCCTCCAAGAGCCAACAAACTTTTCACTTATTTTGTTTGTATTGTTCAAATCTGGACTTCCTTGCTGATGGTAAAACTGATACTGTAATAGATTAGAACTATATCTTTTCCTAAGTCAGTACTCTCAGTAGTAAATATATTTTTAACGTTTATGATGGAAATCTAGTTTCCTGTTCTTCATACTTTCTCGTTGGGCACATGCATATAATACTGTCATGATAAGGTTTAAAAGAAATTTTCAACTTAATCGTATGCATTGTCTTGAATAGTTGTATTTGAAATAAACAGGTCATTTGTACATTTTTATTAATTCATGTGGCAGCCAGAGGACAGAAAAAAGTAAACACAATGAATGCAGAACTCTTTTGTAAAATTATTTTATTAAGCACTGAACATTTATCAATCACATAATTTTCTTGTGTATTTAAACGAAAGAAAATATATGATCATAGTAAATCAAGGCTAGAATCTGTTGACTAATGGACATTAAGTATCTTTTACTATCTTTGGTAAATATTGCATGCAGCCTCTTGGAAAAGCTGTATAACATTCAAGTACAAATAGAAATGCATTAATTTGCTATAGAGCTGCAAAAGGTTGCTTGTATTTAACAATCTATTATATTACAACAGTAATATAGAAAGAACATTTTTACTCCAAGAACACCAGAACTACAAAAGATGACCCATTTGAACTGATTTGCTACTCTCTGTTCAGTACGACCCTATGGTCAGTTGTGACCAATTAAGTATTAAAATCAAATGTATATAGTAGAAGATGGGTAATCTCCTTTAGTGTTGTTTTAAGTAAAAAAATAATGCCTACTGTAACAATATATATTTCATATTTTGTACTATGCATTTCTTTTAGATGTCAGAAAGCTTAGGCAAAACTCTTTGGTGTCCAACTGAAAATGGAAAAGCACTTTTCTCCACTGCTATGTTATACAATGTCACATTTCAAATGTAATTTGATCAATTAGCTTCATCAAAGGTTTTTAGGTAAACAAAATATAAAAATAAATATACAATGCTACTTTCTGTATAGTAAAAACTGGATATTAATTTAAGTATTAAAAAACTTTACACTGAATATATATATACATATACTTTTTATACTGGTTGAATTTACCAATTTATATGTCTTACATATCTGGCATTTTAACTTTGATTTAAGAGGGTTTTTCGCCCCTTTTGTTAAGCCTAATAATTTATTTATTGTAAAAAAAAAAAAATTGATATATTTATAATTAAATCACACTTCACATGCTGTTTTGCAGACTAAAGTTTTGGCCATATTATATTTGTACTTAATTAGTGAATGGAATACAATGCTTTAATTAGCTTATCAACAGTTACGCACTATAGCTGATTAAGCTGTCAAACTATCCTGTAACCTTCAGATCAAATATTCACTGTAAATGAAACATGTTAATACATGTGTTTAATACTGTTGAATTTCATGCAGCAAGGATTAAAAAAATAAAATCAGCAAACTGACAGTCAGTTAAAGAAGTAATGCTGCTATTGGATAAATACTGACAAAATTTACAAAAATTGGGGGGGGGGGAACATATAAAATTTGTTTAGTTTTTGGTAAATGTGTGAAAGAATGCCTAAAAGGAAAAAAAAATGTATGTTGTTAATAAAAATTGATAAATATGTGACCAATTAGTAATTTTTGTAACAATCAATAATGGTCCAGTGCTCTCTTCACCTGTTTTCAATTATAAGAGATTTCCAAATATATTCTTTTTACAATTTTAATTCTTTATAGCTTACCATCTTAAATTAACACACTATATGCTACTCTCTTCAAAGAGAAACATGAGACATATTACTTAGAGCTACAAGACAGTTACTATCAGTTAAGGATGTTTTCATGATCCCCCCAATTGATCTGAAATGATAGCTCTCAGTCTCACTTAAAAACCTTATGTACCACCAGTATTGCTTGTGCACTTGTACATTTGATTATTAACCTTGTGCCGTTTTATAGTACAATGCTTTTTATGCACTCAGACTTCATCATTACTCTTCTGCCAATTTGTAGTACAAGGGTTTTGACTAGTCACTAAAGAATGAAAAAAAGCCAGTAAATGTTTAGTAGAATGTTTAGGTGCTGACAAAATGCTTTTTATATTCTTTTCAATTACTGAAATACTTCTTTTTAAAAGAAATAGCAACTGTAAAGAATATATTTTAAAATAATTCTGAGGATAAATATAACAACAAATAAATAATAAAACATTTACAAAATACATTTCACGGAATTTTGAATTTCTATTTTTGTAGATTTAGGACAATGTTTACAGCCAATAAAGACAATGATATAGGATATAGTATAAAAATTTAATCAAGCATAACACTGTCAATAATGACAATGATATAGAATATAGTAAAAAAAAATTATTCGGTATAACACCATAGGGAAATGTTCAGTTTGTGCAGTTATAAAGAAAAAGTAATCAAAAACTTCTTTAAACTTCCATCACAAACAAAAGTTGACAGGAGAAGTCTCCAATATTAAACAATTAAATGCATTCTGGTTTTAGTTTCTGTAATGTGACAAGCACAGATAAACTTGTTTATGCTTTGCCATTAAGCTTTTCCAGAAACCAAAATACTTTTCATGAAGTTGTCTTCATTTTAATTCATTTAGGTAATATTCATTTGGCTCTATGTATATGCTTTCCTTTATATGATTGCATTATGAAAAAATAACATACAGCTTAAAACAATTCATCTGACTCCATTTGAACAAAATTATTTTAAATTCTTATTCTGATATGATTGCTGATATTTAGTAAACCAGACTTTAACATGCCTTAAAGTCAAGTAGAGTAATCTAGGTCAACTGTGCGAAGAAGCTAAATCAATAGAATTATGTTTTCTTATAATGCATATAAAATTTCAAAGCCATACTCCTAATGGATATTGCAATAAACTCCATCAATATGTATTTCCGCAAGATTTTCAATTACATGTATACGCAAACAAACTCCATGGTGACACAAAGGACTAAAAAGCTGCTTTTTTCCATGAGAGGTTTGGCACTTGACTAAAGGAAACTTAACTCTGCACAAATGTCTTATGCTATTGCAAACCTTAACTACATGTGGAACGAAGAAACAGCCTTGGGTGGACTACAACTCATAGAGTATTTTAGCCACTGTGTGTTGTCCAGTGATGATCCCATGCGTGATCAAGAGCTTTGGTATCATTTTCACTTTTAACCCTAAAATAATATTTATAAAAAAGTTACTGACAACTTAATCTTTGCCAGAATGTTTAGAAATGTTGACATTACTGAAATATTTGGGATGGGGGGGGCTGTTCACTTGGTCTTGAAATTGTAAAGAAGTCTGGACCAACCACCAAACTGTTTTGTTTGTTTTTTTTTGTTTTAAAATCAAAACCTAATTGCAGTAGTTTGTAAAATGTGATATCGTCTCTGTTAACCCCTTTAATGTTGAGTACAATATTTGAAAACTCTCCACGGGCATGTGATAATTAAATCTGAAAAACGTAAGTATGTACACATTAAGTTATTAATAACTAGTAACTTATAATTTCAATATACAACAACAGAAAACAACTATATTACACTAGAAATCTTATAAATTGTAGAAACATACTTAAAAACTGTATTCTGTATTACATAGAAAGAATAAAACTTGTTAGTGACTGGACAGCTATATCTCATTCTTCAAAAAAAATTAAATGACTCAATTCATTTCAAGTTTATGGAAGGCTGATCATTAACAGTAACATCCTTTTGATCCTTTATAGCCTCCCTCCAACAAGCACATGGACAAGTTGCTATGGAGAAGGTTTGTGCTAGACAAGTTTAATTGATGAGAACACTAAAGTAGTTAATACAATTTTTGAAAATGTCTATTTTAATTTCAATTTATAAATTAACACATAAAATTGTGCCTGAACATTGCCCACAAAATAATATTGTAATACTCAGTCCATACATCATCACTGAATTATATGTTCATATATTAAATATTTTTTAAAAGGCTGTTAACAATTGCACTGCATTAAATATTTGTGCATTTTAAAAGACAAATCAGCATACATTTAAAAATGTTCTATAAATATCTCCTAGCATGCTTCGATTTGGATTTAAAAGAATAACAAATATACAAAGACATGATTAAAATAACTTCTAATGCTGTCATACAAATACACAGTGCTAAGCCATGTAGTTTACCTATTTTTACTTCATCATTAATTTTATTTTGAAAATTTTCTTAATTATTTGCAATTAAAAAATTAAATAAAACTACATTAAAACCGTTCATACATTATTTCTGCTAGCAATTTTGTAATTTTTACTTAACAAGTTTCAACAATATAAGCATCCAATGCAAAATGAAAATTCAAAATGCTGTACAGATAAAAGAGAACAAACTGACATTCATTTTGACTAAATAGCCTTTATAAAGAATATAACTACCATCATGCAGATAAGTTATTATTCTTTTTTTACACACCAACTTCTTACTTATTTCATTGTTCGTGTGTTGTTCTTTTTACTATCCTAAAATCTCTTTAACTGAATACAAACTGTTGTAACAGTAGTTGTCTCTGTCTTGTACACACTGTAAAGCATTTTGAATTTTCATGCTTTAGCAGAGCATTTTTTCATTAAAAACTAAACATTATTAGTAGTATATTATAAAATAAAATCACAACCATTTTCTCTGTTTTTAAGAATCATTTCCTTAAATGCTTATAGCTGAAATGCAAGGAACATTTCTGACACTAAATTTAGAATATATATATATTATATCATAATAAGGAGTAAATGATATACAACCATATTTTGATTTAATTAAATAAGTCACTGTTTAACCAAAGCAGTTTCTGAGGGTGCTAAACAAAGCAGAATTATCTGAAAATGATAAAGATGTGCACTTGTAACTTGTAAAAGTTGTATGATTTAATTTAGGTGAAATGGATAAAGACATTGTTTGTTTGAGTTACATTTTAGCCGAGACAGATAAAGATGTGTACTTGTATTATTTAACGTAGCTGAAATGGGTAAGGACATTGACTGCTGGAGTTATATCTTAGCTGAGATGGATAAAGATGTGTACTTGTATGATTTAACTTAACTGAAATAGATTAAGACGTTGCTTGTTGGAGTTATATTTTAGCTGAGATAGATAAAGATGTGTACTTGTGTGATTCAATTTAGCTGAAATGGATAAAAATATTGCTTGTTGGAGTTATACTTTAGATGAGATAGATAAAGATGTGTACTTGTATAATTTATCTTGGCTGAAATGGATAAAGATGTGTGCTTGTGTGAGTTGTATCTTGACTGAAATGGATAAAAGTGTGTGAGTTGCGTTGGCTGAAATGGATAAAAGTGTGTTTGAGTTGTATCTTGACTGAAATGGATAAAAGTGTGTTTGTGAGTTGTATCTTGACTGAAATGGATAAAAGTGTGTTTGTGAGTTGTGTCTGCATGATAAAGAAGTGTGTTTGGATGAGTTTTTGTTTTTCCAGAGCACTTCTGCAGCCATAGTTTATGAATAGAATTTTGTTAAGGTAGGAAAACTTACTTGCACAGTAAAATTGTAAATGTAAAATAAATGGTTAAGGCTTTCAAAAAAATCTTAAATATGCTTATCTACTAAGCATTTACTAACTTTGACCATAGGCATTCAATCATGCCTTAATAAATTGTTAATCTTTGACCATTTTTTGTTTTACTGATCCCAAAACCATGAGAGAACTCCATTAAATATCTTATGGGATACTGAATTTTGAAAACAGATCCATGAGGAAGAAATTGTAAGCAAGTGATTTGAAACATTGCAGTCTTCATGCTGGGGATTGGTAAATCAACAGTTTGCCCTAAAACTCTTAAAGTAGATGAATAACAGCAATGTCTGAAATATTAAACAAAATTTAAAAACTCATAAAATTAAGATTTAAGAAACAAAATCTAAGTTACCAAAAACAAATCTCAAACCCATCACAGCAACACAAAGCAAGAAAGTAATAGCATAAATTAAGAGAGACTTAAAGTGTAAACCCAAAAACTTATAATAAACATAATCAATTAATTAAAACATCTAAATGGAAAACCAAATTCTACCCATATTTTGTACTAAGTCTCCACCCCCAAAAAAAATTTGCTTACATTAGTTTGAAAAATAAACAAACATGAACATAAATGCAAACTTCAGAAAAAAATTCTAAGAAAAAAAAAGCTACTCAAAATTATTTCTGCAACAAATGCCAAATCAAAGATGTAACAATAAAAAATTTAAACAATGGAATAAGCTTATATTATTTAACAAATTATAATTTCATACAAAAACCATAGCAGTTATTATCAAATTCATAACATGTATAAAATTTAAATAAAAACATTAAAAAGGTAAAATATATTTAAGGCTGAAAAACACCAAATAAAAACGAATTAAAAATAAAAGTGTAACGGCTTTGAAATGGGTTCAGACCCAGATGTTTGACTATATGCTGTTATACTTAACCAACTTAATGGGGCAATGCAAAAGCTGAAACAAAACGAGTGGCAAACCTGCTATGACACGTGGCTTAGATGAGAACACTTAAAGTGTATTTTATTTGTTTACCTTCTGAACATGGGTAAATCATTATAGGTTAATAGGAACAATCCTCAAGCATTGAGTGAAAGATTTCTGAAATTGCTAAAGCATGCAAACTAAAATGTTATTATATATCCCTCTTCTTTGTTTGTGACTGACACTAATTATTTTTCTCTCTTTTTTTTTTTTTTTTGACATTGCTATTTCTCTCATTCTGTTTGTTTTGCTGATTTCTTTTTATTTCCCTCTGTTGGTGACATTTGTTATTTTGCCCATTCTCTTTGTTTGTAGCCACTTATTTGTTTGTTTGTGACAATGCTTATCTCCCCTCCCCTTTAAAAATACATTCAATGATATAAGCACAACTATTCTGACATTATTAAGTTTTAACAATCTTTAAAGACATGATTTATATTAATTTTGGTTACATGAAATTTTTAAAATTAGCATGACTGCAAGAATTTGTTAGCAGCTGATTGCTAAAACATAATTTTGCAGTCTTTCATAATAATGAAAACACAGTAAACTCTCAATTATCCAGCATGAATGGGGATTGGGTTGTGCCGATAGAGCAAATATGATGTTAGAGCAAAAGCTGTCACAGAACAAGCAATGTAAAATGTGCATTGTCACATGAAAAATAAAATTAACAGTTGGCCATGGATATAATAAGAATAAATATATATAGCTATTGTATATTATTCACAAAGGCAAAAGTGAACTCAAACTCTAACATCAACGAATGCAGCCCAATATACAACAAGACAGTTGAAAGTACTGATAAAGTCTCAAAACTCATCAGGAAATCGATTGTAGCTCTGCAACTGTCAAAAAAGATTTTTTTTTAAAATAGAGGACTCACAACAGTTGCAAACCAGAGCAGTCAAAGAAAACAACAACCAAACGCAGCAACACAGAACAGCACTACCCTCCTTGAATACCAGGGTAAGGAGGAAGGCCCCACAGGAACCCTACAGAAAATCTGAGAACATCAAGTAGATGAAAAGTTTTCATGCAATTCCTGTGGGGAAAAGAAGTTAACATAAAGAAAAAGAATTATTCACAAATTATGTTATGAACATTACAGAAAACAGAGAAGCCACAGGATGCCAGAAAATGACAAAAATATGCCACTAGATAAGATGGTAAATAATTATCGGCTACATGCCCCAAAAAAGTGCCACTAGAAAGAGTACCAAATAATTAAGTCGACTAAATGAAATTTTTCAAGAGTGGTGGATAATCTCGAGTTTCCTGTAGATCACTCCAATTATGATCACTCCTAGATCATATTTTGCAAACTTTGTTATACATTAACAAAAATAATATTAACAATTTAAAAAAAAAATATATTACACAAACTCAAACTGAAATGTTTAGTGAACCATCAGTAAAAGAGAACTCACACCAACACCAAGACATACAATCACAGTACATGAACACAAGGTGTCATGATACAATCTCAAAACCTAGGCCAACAAGAGTAAATAATCTTGCAGAGTTAATCATGTAAACATACCAAATATGAAAAGAACAATCTTGCAGAGTTAATCATGAAACCCATGCTAAATACTGGAAGCAATTTTGCATAGTTAATCTTGTAACCCATGCCAACATGAGTAAATAATCTTGCATAATTAAAATCACTCGAGCTGAAAATCATTAAAAGGCAAATTTACCCAGTTATCACAGTAAAGGCACATTCATACTTTACATAGTTAACTGTTTCAATGGCACTTTCAATAACAATTATTTAAAACACAGTAGGTCCCTCTTTAACCAAATAGTTCCTCTCTAAATCAATCCACTATATAGTGGTCCTGATATACTTAATATATATATCATTAAAAAGATAACTCTTGGTCTCTATATACTGTATACATTTTAAAAGCATTACAAGTTGCTAATGTTTTTCAAAAGCGTCAAACAGGTGATTCGTAGTTCTTACACATAAGTAGTGTAGTTACAAGAACATTAAACTAAGCTTCTTAGCTTAAAAGAGTTTATTAGTAAATGTTTCCAATTCTTGCAAAACACAATGTATTTCTTTAAACTCACATAAATTTTCTTTTTAGCAGAGTGAGCTTTAATAATACACTCACCAAAAGTTATAGAAATTAAAAATTATATGAAATGAAAAGAAGAAGAGAAAGAGAAAAATAAGCAATCAATTTCCACCAGTCATCATTTTTCAATCCGAAGCAGAAGTAAATCATGAAAGAGAGCATCAGCTGTCAATCTTTGTGACCTATTTTTCTCCCACTGAAGGTTGGGACAGATGACACATGACCAAGAAACAAGGTCAGAGTCAAAGAATAACGTTTTGTAGTTACTGTAGTACACCAGCACCCTGGCATCCATAAGTTCAGGATTCAGGTATTGAAAAGGTAGCCATATAATGTGATTGCTCAAACAGCAACAGTGAAGTAAATAAGCAGATTACTGTATTGTTACATTCTGGTCACTGTATTTTGGAGCGCTAAGAACCTGCAAAATATTGAAACATTAAACTAATAATATAGTATGGCCCCAAAAGATTGAAACATTAAACTAATAATATAGTATGGCCCCAAAAGATTGAAACATTAAACTAATAATATAGTATGGCCCCAAAAGATTGAAACATTAAACATAATATAGTATGGCCCCAAAAGATTGAAACATTAAACATAATATAGTATGGCCCCAAAAGATTGAAACATTAAACTAATAATATAGTATGGCCCCAAAAGCTGTAAATACAGTGTAATAATCAACTTAAACTGAAATTTTTTTTTATTTAATGTTTGACTTAATGAGATGAATAACCAAAATGTTTGCTATTATTGATTATGCTTTGTTTCAGAACCTGATACTAGGTGTTAATAAAAACACCAAAACTTGCTAAAGAACAATAGGTGTTAATAAAAACATGATTAAATGCTTAACCTGACTGGGCATACCTTAATTTACCCTAGATACTAAAAAAAAAAATAGTTTGTATTTACCCAACTTGTTTTAATGTATTTTTAAGAGTCAGACTTCCATTCTGATGACAGCAAAAAAAGCTGCTGTTATAATCCACAAAAATTTGTAAATAGTAAACACTTTTATTATAATCCACACACATTTTTAACCTTACATCCATACTCTTAGACAGATTTGACAACTCAAGGATCTTATATGCTTGAACAGTTTTCAATACTAATTGTAGTCATGTTACCTTACTCAGAATTTCTTTCTGGAATTTTGTAGTCAATTACCCATTTCTGGAATTTTGTAGTCAACCATCCATTTCTAATAATTAAATTAAATCTACCAGTAATTAAAATTATTTACAATATGTCACTTATTAAGTAATCATTACCCATAACATTTACAATAAAAGTCACTAATTATGTTATCATACTACCATAGAATAAAAGTCACTAATTATCTATATCATATTACCATAACATTTAGAATAAAAGTTAATAATATTGTCATCTTAATGCCATTAACATTCAGAGTAAAAGTCACTAAAATAATGTAATCATAATACCCATAACATTTACAATAAAAGTCACTAATTATATTATCATACTACCATTAACATTTAGAATAAAAGTCACTAATATTGTCATCTTAATGCCATTAACATTCAGAGTAAAAGTCACTAATTATGTTATCATACTACCATTAACATTTAGAATAAAAGTCACTAATTATTATCTATATCATATTACCATAACATTTAGAATAAAAGTTAATAATATTGTCATCTTAATGCCATTAACATTCAGAGTAAAAGTCACTAAAATAATGTAATCATAATACCCAGTACCCATTTACAATAAAAGTCACTAATGTTGTGACGCCAATGCCATCTGGCTATTGGTTATGATTATTATTAATTAATCATCTATAACTAATTACAAGTGGTGAGAATCTTCATTTATGTTATTAATAATTCTCCAGCAGATACCACTTGTCTCTCTCACTTGACGGATATGTGGGCACTGTAAACGTTATCTTCTTCCACAACATTAAAGACAGCATTTACTTTCATACAATATTTTATGTAGGTGGAAACTTCTTACTAAAGGAGGAAACAAATCTGTTTTTAATCTATATTTAGCAAGCCACCATCCACCCCCTTTCTTCTCCAACTTAAGGTTATTATGTGTAAGAAGGTCAATAAATTTATTAAATCAACAATCAAATTTACATATAACAAATACAATGAAAAAGATTACTTGACATCAATATTTCCATGAAACCATGTTCAAATAATGTTAATATATATACAGTCTCATATCTTAAAATCCATCATTTAACTCACCATTAAGCTAACAGACACCTTTCATGACTGGACTTTTTACCACACCAAATGAAATGATTAGACAATAGAATTCTCTACAGCAGGTAAACTTTTGATTGGAACCCATTGGCTGGTCTCATTCTCATAAATCTTAACCACTGAATAAAAAAAACTCATCCATTTGGAACTGGTTTGCATCGCATCAGCAATTTCTAACATATTCTCAACTGGTTTTGTATACTTCCAACTCTGACATTTACAAAAATGCCATCATAAGGATTGCCCATGGTCAGGTCACTTCGATAATTTAACAATTAAGTTTAGAAATAGAGATAGGCAAATTTACCCTGCCACAAATGTAATCATAATACCCAGAATCCATTACAATTGAAGTCATTAATATGTAATCATAATACCCAGTAGTCATTTACAACTGAAGTCATTAATAATGTAATCATAATACCCAGAATCCATTACAACTGAAGTCATTAATATATAATCATAATATCCAGAATCCATTACAACTGAAGTCTTTTATATGTAATCATAATACCCAGTAGTCATTTACAATCGAAGGAACTGCTTTTACCCCAGTGTAATGTTTACAGCAAATCATCACCAGTATTTATACTCACCAAAATGCTGATAACTTCAGTTGTATTCCACAGTTACAGATTTAGTCTTTAGATATTCTGATAGTGCTTCTTCTCCTGTGGTAAACAGATAATGCATTTGAAGAACATGTTCATTTCAAACATGAAGCAAACAGCAAAATAAACAAAAAAAAGCAGGGGCAATGATGAAAAGATAGCAGCCTATCTATTACTGTTGTTAACAGTATTACTATTACTGTTGTTTATAGCAAGCTATCCTACTACTGTTGTTTACAGCAAGCTATACTATTACTGTTGTTTATAGCAGGCTACTACTACTGTTGTTTACAGCAAGCTATACTATTACTGTTGTTTATAGCAAGCTATACTATTAGTGTTGTTTACAGCAGGCTATCCTATTATTATTGTTTACAGCAAGCTATACTATTATTGTTGTTAATTGCAAGTTATACTATTACTGTTGCTTATAGCAGGCTATCCTATTATTGTTGTTTACAGCAAGCTATACTATTACTGTTGCTTATATCAGAAATGTTACAAAAAACAAGTTTTTTTGTTGTTTATAGAGGAGCATTCTCCAAAAGCATAACTTTTTTGCTTGTTAGAAAAAAATGGAATTTCCAGGGAGGATGAATTCTGAAATTAACATAGTTATAATGCTATGAAACAAACTGTATTCCTTAACAGTGGATAAAATAAAAACATTAATAAGCTACAAAAATCTGACACTTTTAATTAAATCAAATGGTAGCTAGAATTATTTAAAAGATATTCTTTTGTAAAGGCGAGAAGAAATAGGTCAGAAAATTTAAAAATAAATAAATTTGAAAAATTAATTAATTAAGCCATATATAGAGAGAGATACATAAATCTACTGGAAGCTAAAGACAAAACTGTTTGAAACTAGCATCTCTAAGCATTTCACAATGATTCTTATGACTTCTAAATGAAAAGTAAATTATTAAAAAATCAGTGTAACAAAGTCAATGACAAGACAGCTGATAGAAAAATACACTAATGGACTTAAAATATTTTTTAATTGTTAAAAAGGCTTGTGATAGATAAGTATTCCAACATGACTATGCTTAGTCTAGCCAGTTTTAATGTCTTTTTCATACCAAGATCTTTGCCAAATCCAGTTTTAAAGTCTTTTTTCTCTAACTAGATCTTTGCCAGAACAGTTTTAAAGTCTTTGCCAAATCAGTTTAAATATCTTAATCTATAACTAGATCTTTGACAAATTAGTTTTAATGTCTTTTTCATACCTAAATCTTTGCCAAATCCAGATTGTTTGAATCCACCAAAAGGTGCGGCCACATCTGTTTTATTGTAGGTGTTAATGAAGACAGTTCCAGCCTGAAGATTATCTGACACATATAGTGCTTTGTTGATATCTTTTGTGAAGACGCCTGATGCTAGACCATACTCTGTCTTGTTAGCTCTTCTCAATACGCCCTCAATATCACTGCAGAACAAAAAGGAAAATAAAATTTTATTCATTTCTGTTATAAGTGAACAACAAAACACAGCAACAACATATCTGAAAAATCAAAACAACATTAATTAAAATAATCATGACAGTTATCTGCAAAGTACACAAAAGTGTGAGCTGGAGTTGGGGGGTGGTGGTAGAGATAATGTAATTTCATAAGGTCATACAATCAAATTTTCTCATAAAAAGCAAATAATAAAACCTTACTCATCATCAAGTTGTCAACAATTAATATGTACCATATGTGAAATATTTCAAAATCATACAAACAAATATGTGAATACTCCAATAACCATATAATCAAAGCTTACATATCTGTGTATTTTCATACAATCAAATCTTACACAAGTGTGAATTTTCAGACAAACATTCAATCATGCAATCAGATCTTACTTTCTGTGAATTTTCATACAGTCCATGCAATCAAACCTTACCCTTCTGTGTATTGTCATACAGTCAAACAATTTAATCTTATCCATCTGTGAATTCTCATACAGTCAATCCTATCCATTTGTGAATTTTGATACAATTTTTATCCAACTAGGAATTCTCATAGTCATAAAATAAATGAATTCTCATACAGTCTTGTAGTCAACTCTTACCCATCTGTGAACTGTGAAATAATCATGACTGGTCCGAAAGATTCTTCTTGTGCAATCATCATGTGATCCTCAACATTGGTGAACAAAGTGGGTGCAAAAAACAGTCCTGTATATAACAGTTATAAAGAGATGGGTGCAAAAAAACAGTCCTGTATATAACAGTTATAAAGAGATGGGTGCAAAAAAAAACAGTCCTGCATATAAGAGTTATAAAGTGAAGAAAACAAAAAAAACCCAGTCCTGTATATAAGAGTTGTAAAGAAAAGAAAACAAAAAGCAGTCCTGTATACAGGAGTTATAAAGAGAAGAAAACAAAAAGCAGTCCTGTATACAGGAGTTATAAAGAGAAGAAAACAAAAAGCAGTCCTGT
Organism: Sinotaia quadrata; assembly: GCA_028829895.1. NCBI lineage: Eukaryota > Metazoa > Mollusca > Gastropoda > Architaenioglossa > Viviparidae > Sinotaia > Sinotaia quadrata. Next base: position 87,844,478 of record CM054178.1, read on the forward strand.
ATATAAGAGTTGTAAAGAAAAGAAAACAAAAAGCAGTCCTGTATACAGGAGTTATAAAGAGAAGAAAACAAAAAGCAGTCCTGTATACAGGAGTTGTAAAGAAAAGAAAACAAAAAGCAGTCCTGTATATAAGAGTTGTAAAGAAAAGAAAACAAAAACCAGTCCTGTATACAGGAGTTGTAAAGAGAAGAAAACAAAAAGCAGTCCTGTATACAGGAGTTGTAAAGAGAAGAAAACAAAAAGCAGTCCTGTATACAGGAGTTGTAAAGAGAAGAAAACAAAAAGCAGTCCTGTATACAGGAGTTGTAAAGAGAAGAAAACAGACAAAAGGTTTGGTGATGCAGTGATGTAAAAATAAATTCACAATGGGTGTTGTATAAGGTAAGCTTTCAAAAGACATAATAATAGATAATCCAGCTATTTTATGTACCTATGTCTGTTTTGTTCTCATAGTCTCTTGCTATCATTCCAAACCTCACTAGAGTTGTGAGACTATGAATTTATAGCATATCTGTATTATTAATTTCCTAGAATTCTTAACTTGTGATCTATATTTTGTATATTAGTGTTGACAAAACAGAGAGACAGGAGAGAAGATAGAGGTGATAGGCGGTTCACACCACCCATGAGGGCAGTTAGTAGACTTGGTGAAAGCCACTCACAATGATAAATTCTTTAATAAATGCAAACCAAAGGTAACTACTAACACTTAATCTATTAGATTAATTTTTTGGCCTATTCATGTACATTTTTTACCCATTTCACTTTTTGTTTATATTTGGTTAGTAGATAGTAGTGGAATGACTCCTCCTGCAATCACACCTTTTTTATCCAAGCCTAGGCGGTTTGTAGTGCAACAGGTATGTTTTTACTTCACTGACTGCACTGTACAAACAATAATGCACTGTAATTGGTTTTCTTCCAAATAATTCATTGTGATTTTAATTATCAGCACTGTATTCCCTGTTTAACATCTAGGTAAATTTAAGTCAGTGTATTAAGTCAAATGTACTGATTTTAAAGGTGACAACAACAAAAAGTACTGTGCCACTTGTTTCCTTTTAAGTGATGCCATTTGGCATTTGCCAGTGTCTATTCTTCTGCTTTAATATTTTTGTTTTTAAGTGATGCCATTTGGCATTTGCCAGTGTCTATTCTTCTGCTTTAATATTTTTGTTTTAACTGAAATTGATGTGCTGGTCACATGTTTGCAAGACTTATGTTATGGTTTGTTTTGAAATTGAATAGTAATTATTACCTCTAGTAAAAATACAATTTATTTCTCGTAAGACAGATTATTTCATTTGCAAAATTTTGTTTTCTCATACATGTATTCTGCATGTGCACAAGCATTTTCTTTGTGTCATATGTTTTCTCTATGTGCATTCAGTCATATGTAATGATAATAAATTTGTATGTTTCACCATAGATAGTATCATGGTTCACTTGAATGTCAACTGTTTACAATAGATATTTACCAATTAATCACATTTATTGACAAGACAATTTACCAAAACAAGTCACATCTACTGACAAAAGACAATTTACCATGACAATTCACACTTACTGACAACAGACATTTACCAATATGATGCTTATTTATTGACAACACTTACCAACATAATGCACATTTATCATCATACATTTACCAATACCATGTACATTTATTAACACACATTTACCAGTACAGTGCACATTTATTAACAACAAACATTTACCATTCAATGCATGGTTATTTACTCTATATCTTTTACTAGGAAGGTGATTTATTCATAACAGAAATTTTATTAACAAAACAGTGTTGAGACTTGACATTTTACAGCAATTATAATGATCTATATATATAAATAAAGACATTTTAACAGAACTGAAATGATCTATATACAAAGATATTTTATCTTGAACTGAAATGAAGTATATACAAAGACATTTTACCGGCAAATTAAATAATCTAGACATTTTATTAACAAAAAGTGCGGAGATGAAGGAACTTTTAATATGTGTGTTACTGCAAAATCTTTTTGAATTTTCTCTAATAAGAGAGTTCATGAGACTGACCTGGTCTATCCACTTGTTTTCCACCACAGACAAGAGTTGCTCCCTCCTTCACTCCAATATCACAGTACTCCACAAGTTTCTCCATGTGCGCACGATGATTCTGTGGTCCATGGTCTGTGGATCGATCCAAGGGATCTCCAATCTTCATCTTCTTAATTTCTGCAACCTTAGATATCAAAGATATATATTTTCTGTGATTAAAATCAATACACACCTAAATTGTACACTTGAAAGCAAAAATCAACGACAAACAAATATAATGAAATATGGAACAACAAAATGCCCAAGACAAGTAATTTTAAGCAAATAAATTTAACCTTGGGTTTATATTTGGCTTGAGTTTTATGAACTTTTACCCCATTTTGTGAAAAGTATTAACTTTCAAGCAACATATTTCAAATGCTTGTATCTCTCAAGACTCACACAAAGTTAAAGATACTTTAAACTCTATGGCATCTTAAATTCAAATTATTAATATATTTAATTCTAATTTAAAGATTAGGATGGGAATGTGCGAATATATGTCATGAACTAGTGATTATCTAGCACCTAGTTGGAATGATAACGTACCTATCTTGCTCTTGGTATCTACTTGCATTGAGCTATCAAACAATGCAGCATATAGACTCAGACAATTATTGCAGTGGGAGTAGATTAAATATCACAGTTTACTGACAGGAACCAGAAATCAAAATTCTTGTCTGACCAATAAGAAAAAAACAAGAATGCGAGTGTAAAAGTAGAAATCTTGAAAAGTTGAAATCCCTTTAATATATGGGGGCTTCTTATAAACGACTTTGTGAAAAAATCCAGTCAAATGATCTGAAGGAAAATATAAAGGCAATTTGTCATAATTAAGAAGCACAGTCTGCAAGCTGCATGCATTAATGGATGTCTGGTAAATTTCAAACACTGAATTGTCACTCTGAATCTGTCATGTGAAGGAAGGCGACTGGACTTGTAACCTAACCATTGAAATTCTTACATCATGACCTGTCCATAAAATAATACTTTTAGAAAACAGCAGATACTGGAAGGAATTATAGTGTCGTTTGATGTTATTCAATCAAGCCCTGAGGAGCTCCAAGAAACTTCTGAGGCTCTGGGGCTGAATTCTGAGGAACTATGATGACAAATAAAATGTGGCTGTGGAGGACATTTTAAGCCATTTCTCTAGTTCATCTGTTATTTATATTTGTATTCTGCAGTGTAGGTGTCCCATAATCTAAAGTTCCTTGTCCAATTTTTAACTGCTGGTGTTGGTCACTGTACTCTGTTAAAAAAATTCTCTAAACCAACATAAACCTACCACACGTTTCACAAATTCATCATGAATGGACTCTTCAACAAATAGTCGCCCAGCAGCAATGCAGTTCTCTCCCTTGTTAAAAAACACTGAACTACAGCCCTGAAAAATAGAATCAGTAACTAATCTGTATTTATATATTTAGAAATTATTAATTGACAGGTTTGTACAATAACTTTCTTTTTTACTACACAGCTTAATAAATGTTTAGCTTAAAGGCGTTGTCTCCGCTAAATAAACATACTAAGAAAACTGATGGAAAAGAATATTTGCCCACTTTTACTATTTTTTATGACTCTTATGCCAAACTGTCACAGTTCAAAGTTGTCAAATTTCCTACCCTGTAAGCCAGGGGTGCACAAACTGCGGCATGTTTGCATGTGTAATATATCAAGAGTGTACAATTATAAATTGAAAAGAATTAGTATAAGAGTGTACAATTATAAATTGAAAAGAATTAGTATAAGAGTGTACAATTATAAATTGAAAAGAATTAGTATACAAGAGAAGACAACTCTAGAAGAAAAATAGCCACTCACCAGTCTGACAGCCTTATCCAGGTCACAGTCATTAAAGATAATGAGTGGAGACTTGCCTCCAAGTTCCAAGGAAACTTTTTTCAAGTTGACCTTAGCACAGCTGTTAAAAAAAAGTATTAGAGGGTGAATTAATTTTTTTCTTTTTTGTTATGATCAACATACAGGCAACTCCTGTCATATGCACTTTTGTTATCAACATTTTCACATGTAAGCAGTTTTCATCCAGATCCTTGGAGCAGTGAAAGTTATTTTGTACATTTGTTTTGGAGCAACTTTTTCACATTATCAATTGCTCAGTGCAAATGCAAAGCTTGTATCATCAAAGTGTTTATGTGCTATTTTTTAAAAACTTTTGTGTCCATTTTTTAAAATAATTAATGAGAGCATATATTAGAAAAACAGAAACCAATCTTATGAGAGTTAGTAGTGATAAAATGATGAAATGAGTGAGAAAATCACACTAATTATAAGTGACACTTCTGCAATTTTGAATTTGTTTGATAGAGGCAAATGTAGCACTGACATTAGGCAGGTCATGAGACTAAATGATCCTACCATGAGGATCATTCCTGATAATGCTGAGACAATTTAAAAAAATGTTCAGTCCTCTAGGAATCTCACTGTTACAAGCGTGACAAAATCTCTTATTATATCTAGCATTTCATCAAAGGCAAACTGAAATAGATGGAATTCTTTATTTTTCTGAATTTAACTTTTGTATTTCTATGTTGGTTTTCTTTATAAACTAATTTCTTAAACCTGTAAAATCACAAAGTTTCCGTTAATGTTTATAATCTGACTGCATACTACCATATGAATGGGATCAAACCCTTATTATTACATGCTTAAATAATCTTGTTATGTAGTTTTTATATCCAGGGTGATTCTCTGGAATACATCCCCCTTGTATAATGGGAGATGACTGTACAAAACAACTATCTATGCTCATTTTTATTTTGATAAGCTCTCATGCTACAAATCCCTAATAAGAAACTAAAAGTTTGATCTTATACTTTAACCAGTTTTGTGTAGTGTCACTGCTGATATGGGTGATGCTTGTTATGTGGTGGTATGATGTGAGTTCAATTATGGTGTGTGATTTCTGGTGCAAGTGTGTATGTGTGTGCATTAATTCTTCCAACTTTATTCCCAAATTTGCATACTTGCAAGAAAAGTTAAATCATGTACAATCTTTATGAAAAAAATAAAAACACCTTTTTCTTGAACAACTAAAGACATTGTAGGTCACATCTTCACAAGCCAAAAATGATTAAAATCACTGGAATAAAAACTCACTTGAGCATATTCATGATTTTCTGAATTCAAAAAAAGTATTAAATTTTAAATAGATTTTACTTCCTTGCATAAATCTAGGTAATGCTTAAAAATATGTATTTACACACATTAACAATTTGCAATAAATTTAGATACAGTGTGAGTTATTTCCATTTTTAGTAATCGAAAGTGATATTTCTGAGCAGCATCTGTTTTTTAATACTGTAATTTCGGTTTATGAGTGTGATAATCTGTAACAAGGTCACAAGTGTTACTAGCCTTTCCATGATAGTTTTGCCAACTGGTGTTGAGCCAGTAAAACCCAGCTTACGAATAGTCGGATGCTCAGACATCGCCTGGCCAACCACAGCACCTAAAATATTCAATACCAAGATTCACAGACAAAGCAACAATCATATCTTATACCTAACAGGATGTATGTCCCAAAAAATATGGATCTATGTCCAAAACAAACACAGACTTATATCCAATATAAATATAAATGTATGCCTAATACAAATTATGACATAATACAAATATGGACCTATGCATAATACAAATAAAACAACAATAAAACATCAATAGATTTCTCTACACCAAGAATTCCTAGCACCCTCCATGGCAAATAAAAAACAAATTATATATATTTTAGATTTTTTTATAGATGGATGCTTGGTAATGGATGTTTGATAATGCTTCATTTGAAAAATGTTTGATGTTTACAGTAATGAAATGAATGCCTCAAATATCAACACCAGATATAACTGTTATACCCAAATATCAACAAAAATTATTTTAATTTGTTATTAAAATAGACAATTCATTTTAAGAACATGAAGACATTTTAAATATAGCCTGCTTGGATCCTGAGGAAGGCACTTAATTCCCCAAGTGTTTAGATGCTGGCTATTGCTATACCTCCAACCCCTAGCTGACAAAGGTAAACTCTCTCCTAGTCAGTCCTATATGGAGGAATCTCTAAGTCTGCAGCAGAAGAACAATGACGTAAATCAGACTTACCTGACCCAGGCAGGATGTTGATGACACCAGGAGGAAAGCCAGCCTCGACAGAGAGCTCAGCAAACTTAAGTGCAGTGAGTGGTGTCACCTGAGCTGGTTTAAGCACAACAGTGTTACCAGCAGCCAAACAGGCAGCCATCTTCCAAGCCAGCATCATCAGAGGGTAGTTCCATGGAACAACAATGCCACAAACTCTGAAAATCCATGTGCTAATAATAATTTGTTGAATAACTCACTGCAGAAATATATCTGAAGTCATCAAAATGTAAAATTGGCCCTGATGAATAGGCACATCAGAAAACAAATATAATCTTTATAAATGTACAGCTGGCTGCATGAAGAAAAAAATCACTAACAAGCAGAAAGTAGTCATTAACAATTTTTTATTTTGCAAATATCTGAATATATGTTTAAACATTTATATGCTTGTATGTGATCACAACCTTGTAAATTTAAGAACTCAAGTAAAAATAAAATAAGCATAGTCATTGTATTCATTATAGCTCAGGATGAAGAGGGTTCTTGCCTAAAAGCCCGACTACTGTAGTTCTTAGTAACAGCTATCACAGCTGTCTCATCCCAAAACATTTTGTAAGACTTTAACATGCCATTTTCTCAAATCCTCTCAGAAGCTTGCAAATTTTGTTGTCTAAAATTACCTTAATACAAAAACTTTTAGTTTATGATTAATCTGAGATTAAGAAAGCAAAACATACCCAATAGGTTCACGCTTTGTGTAGGTCAGATTCCTGCTTGGTCGAGCATTGTTGATGGGGATAGTCAAACCCTGAATTAAGGTTAAAATATAATATTAAACAGATTATTTTAAAACATTATTATTCACAACAGAAAATTTATTCAATTTATAATCAACAACAATAAGGTAATAACAGCAAGTAAAACTGAACACACACACACTATCATGTTTAAAAATTGAATTCACAAGTACATCTTGTGCAAATAAGTTTTATCTCTGAATGACTACACTCGAGGATAAAATACATAATTTTAAGATAAGGTTTGCAACTGATCTTTTCAAACTTTGTGGGTTTTCTATTCCTGTTCCTTAAACTGAATTCTTCTAGGTAACCTGATAAATAGTGGAAAGGCTGGGAGGGAAATATTGGTAAGGACCTCTGGACGTATTCAAGAAAAATGTATTTTGTTTTTTATTCGAAAAATACTCTTTTCCATCATACAAGATGTCTATTAAAGATTACTTAAGAGGATGGGGCAGGAGAATTTTCTGATTATACAGAACAAAATTATTATTATTATTTTTATGTGAAAAGTGCAAAAACCTAAAGAAAACCTGGCCCCCAAAATAAATAAACTATGACCTAGAATATGTAGAGTGAACTGAATGACCACTATAGATCTTATAAGAGAAACACATCTAATCTGACCTCCGTACAACATCTGGTAAAAATGGACAAAAGCATTCTGAAAATGCCAGAAAGAAAATAATTAGTCTGTAAAAGTCCTAAAGAGTAAGGAAATGAGTAAATGAGCTTTGATTACACAACCCTCTTAGCCTATACCTTTAAAAAAGTAATAAAAATTAGAAGTGTTTTGATTCTTTAAAAGAAATTTATAATTACCAGATGGGCAAATGAGGGACAATTACAACTGATATCACTTGTATGTCAATTTGTTTGAGTCCACTAATAGAATACACAGATTCCTGTGTGTGCACACATCATGCATGTATTTTTAACAAACAACATTCACAGGTGACAAGACACACAGGAAGAGAGCAAACCTGTATTTTGTGACAAGAGACACAGAAAGAGAGCAAACCTGTATTTTGTGACAAGAGACACAGAAAGAGAGCAAACCTGTATTTTGTCACACCAGCCAGCAAAGTAGCGAAACGTCTGAATTGACATGCCAACATGAGTTTTCAATGCTAGGGTGTAAACTGCACCAGAGTCAATGCTCTCAATTGTGGCAAGTTCTTCAGCATGCTCTTCCATCAGGTCAGCCAGTCTGTAAATTTTACATACAACTGTAAATAAATCTGTGCAATTTTTCAGCACAAGGTTCTTCTTAATGTAATCATTTACAAATATTTCTGTCTGTATTTTTCTAAAGTCAAATAATTATTCTCAATACTTACTATATGTGATTCTCACAGACTTAAAAGCCATGGCCAAAGTGATCCAAATAAACTCTCAAGGGAGTTTAAAGATTAAAAATACTCAACAGGGGTCACCTACCTTTATTGTTTCAGTAATAAAGAGCTATGTGTGAGCATAAAATTAGCGAAATATTTATTTTATTCAGAAAAATATTATTTTCCATCATAACAACCAAATGTCCATCCCATAGGAGAATCACAATATTTCTACTTCCCATACAAAATTTCCTTCAAAATCGCACGCACGCACGCACGCACGCACACACGCACACACACACACACAATTGAATGCATTAAATTGTTGTGAACCAATGTATTCTTCATTCATGTAATAATGTTAAATGTTGAAGCATAATGATTTCAACTTACTACTTTTCATCAGTGAAAACATAATCAATTAAAATTTATAAGCCAAATATATTATATTCACTATCACCACAACACACATGGATGTACATTTTTTATATCACAATTATAATAGAATAGATAATTAAAACGATGTTGCATTATAAGAATTATTTGTCAAATCTTTTTCAATGATCAGTACATAACTGATCTGTACACAAGTGATATATATACTGATCTGAACATAGGAGATGTATATATACAGTGATTGTACACAAATGATGTATACACATTTTTATCAGTATGCAAGTGATTTATATACAAACTAATCTAAATATGACTTATCTGTGCAAAGGAAACTGACCTATACATGAGTGAACCCCTGTCTCGTGCATTCATCTTGCCCCATTCACCCACCTCGAATGCCTCCTGTTAGCAAAACCCAATGCATGTTATTTCAAAACAGATATGATAAAAATCAGTTGCTAACATTTTAAACTTGCATGTGACATATACATAAACTGATTCATAAATGCATATGTAATACATACACTGACACATACATACAATGATACATATACACACTGATACATATGAACAAAAGAACATTTTCTTTGAAATGATTTTTCTTTCACCCTCCAAATGTGTATTCATGATGTGTGTATACATGTGTCTGTGTGTATTCTTGTGTGTGCACATATATGTATGTCTCCCTTCACAAATATATGCATGCACACACTCACACACACAAGAAAGGGAAAAAGAAGACTGCAGTGTGTGTACTACTTGCCTTGGCTGCTTCCACAGCTCGGTCTACATCCTCCTTGGTGGCCTTGGAAACCTTACAGATCACCTGAAGAAATAAATGTAACAAAATCAGCAATATGTTTCTATCATTCTTTAATTCACAGTAATAATTTTTTTAAAAAACACACATGTGACACCCAATGATCTGCAAATATAAAATTTATAATATAAAATGATAACAAAATCGGGAGGGGAGGGGGGGGGGGGGCAGAGAAAACACAAAATTAAAATACTTAGCAGTGATATGTAAATATCAATTTACACATACTGATGGTGAGATTTAAAAAGTGATTGTATTGCTATATAGAATATTTATGTACAAATGTCTGAAACAGCCAATTTTGCTGTTGTATTGCTATATAGAATATTTATGTACAAATGTCTGAAACAGCCAATTTTGCTGTTGTATTGCTATATAGAATATTTATGTACAAATGTCTGAAACAGCCAATTTTGCTGTTGTATTGTTATATAGAATATTTATGTACAAATGTCTGAAACTGCCAATTTTGCTGTTGTATAGTTATATAGACTATTTATGTACAAAAGTCTGAAACAAAGCAAATTTTGCTGTTGTATTGTTATATAGAATATTTATGTACAAAAGTCTGAAACAAAGCAAATTTTGCTGTGTATTGTTATATAGAATATTTATGTACAAAAGTCTGAAACATAGCAAATTCTGCTGTTTATAAATGACTTATTTCACTACAAAGAGTATTTTTCTTTAATAATTGTATTTTGTACCGATTCATCAGTTGGATTGATAGTGTCGTATGTGGCTCCATTTGATGCATCCATAAATTCATTGTCAATAAATAACTGATGTGGAAAGGAGATCTGCATGTTGTTTTTTGACATCTTCACCTATGACAATAAAATGACAAAATAAAAATCACAAATAATGTTCATAAAATTATTTTGTTAAAGTAACATTTTTAATTTTAACAAAGAGCTTTACAAATACAACAGAATAAAATATTTATAAGTGTCATAATTTATAAGTACAATAAAAATCTGCATATCTGTGATTTGTGCAACAGACTCTCATTAACATTTAAGACTTATTCCTCTTTTTGGTACAAATGATCATCAATATAAATAGTGAAGTTAATGGGAATCACTTTCAAGAGGGGATTTTTTTTAAATATCAAGGAATAAAAATATTTGAAAAGTTCAGTACTTAGGATCTAAATTAGAGCTTTCAAAATGTGCTACACAGACAACTTTACACCAGGCAAAATTTGAGAGGAAATTATGGTTTTTAATAAAACTTAAACCAAATAAGTGAAGTACAAAATTATTATTATTATTACTACAACAAATGATAGTTTTCTATTATCAAACACGAGAACTCACTGCATCAAACTCAAAAGGCTCTATATCCTCAATTCCACGACCACGGCGAATAACACAGTTAACGAAGTCTTCAAACATGGTGTTCATGTAAACATCATCTGTCTGCAGACGAATTTCACTGCACTTCACTCGTACTTCTTCAACAAGCCTAACACAGTCAAAAGAACATTCCGATTAAAGTCAAACAGCAACAATCAAACAGCAGCTCTACTGTGCTGTGGATAAATATTCTACTGCTCTCGGCATAATATATAAACAGTTGCAAACAAAATCTGCTTGGAGAAAATGACTCCTTCCTTTCTACCACCAACAAGTGGCATTCAAAACTCTCAATGCTTACAGAGACCTGTATTCCATCAATTTTGTTTTAAACATTGTATACCTTACAACATCCATTGAACCAGCACCAGACTTGAAAAAGTCTGTCGAGTCCTCAATATCAGTGTTCAGAATTCCTTTCCAGATTATCTACAACACAAAATCAGAATACGTTTATGAAGACTTTTGCCTTCTCAATTATTTTTCTTAATCAACCTAAACTTTAACATTTATTATTTTTTTTACCATAGAAATTCTTTGCTATCTTCAATTAATCTAATAATTATTCATCAATGTGGACAATAGTCTTACTTTCTTCCTACATATAAAGAAAATTACAATCTTTTAACTAAATATAACTTTACTTTCAGTGTGGAAGCTATCTTCTCCTCTTCATGAGTCAACTTAAGCTCTTCTGTCGATAAATCTGATTTACCAAACTTGCGAGCTGGAATCATCTTGCCACTGGAAAATTGCACTTGGGCGACATTCACCTGGAAATGCAAACCATCTTCAGGATGTTACCATCAATAATTTTTTAAGAAGCATGAATCAATAATATGACATATGAACAATCAATATTTCCATAATTAAATATAAATCATGAACGTAAGATGCACTGATTGTTTTTGTGTATTATATATAGCAAAGTTAATAATGTGGATCAGTAGAATAATTAATAATTCGTTAATTATTTTCTCTGGTTCATAAGAGAAATTACAAGATAAAAGATGAAAACAAATCATTAATTCTTTCAAAAATTCAAAAGGTTAAATAAAATAATCTGTAATTTTAACAAGTAATGAATCAGCTTTCTGTAAATCTAATTGCATTAATCTTTACATCATCCTATGTACATTTTCATCTATTTTAATCTAACGTTGTTCTATTTACTATTACTAAAATTATTATGTGCTAAAAGCAAAAAAATAAAGATTAAACACAGGCTTTTTTCTTTTGAATGTTATTATTATAATTAATCATAAATTTCCCGCCCTTCTCTTATTCAAAGGATTAACTAATATAATTAATTTTATCTGCTGAGTTGGCATTAAAACTCTCATGCAAACAGCTGTTTGGTCTTTATCTCTATTAATTCCTAATCCTTTCCAATATTCAGAAAGGATATCAATGGTAGTTTACCATTTTCCCATCAGCACCAAACAGCACCATGCCATTTTTATGGACAATTGCTGTCTTGCTGGCTCCTGGAATATCAATCTGCAGACCTCGTGGAGGCAATCGCTCCCAAAGTTTGGAGCCAAAAAATGTGATCTTCTGCAGTCATTAAACAGAAAGGTGTCAGGGCTTTATATTCATTTTAGTCTGCTCTTATATAACAACAGAAACAGGAAGTTACATCAGCACATCAACAGGTGTGAAAATGCAAGCACACTTACAGACAAGCTTACACAACCACAAGGGGGTCATTAAGTCAGGTCTCATTTGCGCATTATAATTCCTAAACCAATCAGCTAGTTGAGTTGAAAGTTTGAATGTGAAAAAATGTTGTAAATGTCCATCACCAGGAAATAAATATGGTATACACAGATCAGTTCAGTTTCTTTTGCAAATGCTATCTTTGCTTTAATGCCAAGAGCAAATGACATTCACAGAAGACACATATTCTGAGCAACAGCTGTTATGGTACTGTGCACACCAATTACTACTAGAACAAGACATTACTGAGCACACCAATTACTACTAGAACAAGACATTACTGAGCACACCAATTACTACTAGAACAAGACAATACTGTGCACACCAATTACTACTAGAACAAGACAATAGTGTGCACACCAATTACTACTAGAACAAGACATTACTGAGCAGACCAACTACTAGTACAAGATATGGTACTGCACACATAAAATACTAGTACAAGACATGGTACCATGCACAACAATTACTAACATAAGACATAGTACTGTGCATACCTATTACTAGTTCAAGACACTGTACTGTTAATACCAATTACTAGTACAAGACAGTAATGTGCACACCAATTACTTGTACAAGACATGGTAATGAACACACCAATTACTAGTACAAGACACAGTACTGTACATACCAATTACTAGTACAAGACACAGTATTGTACACACAATTACTAGCACAAGACAGTACTCTGCATACCAATTACTAGTACAAGACACAGTATTGTACACACCAATTACTAGTACAAGACACAGTACTGTACATACCAATTACTAGTATAAGACACAGTATTGTACACACCAATTACTAGTACAAGACAGTACTGTGCATACCAATTACTAGTACAAGACTCAGTAATGTGCACACCAATTATAGTACAAGACTCAGTAATGTGCACACCAATTACTAGTACAAGACATGGTAATGAACACAACAATTACTAGTACAAGACACAGTACTGAGCACACCAATTACTAGTACAAGACATGGTACTGTACACATTAATTAGCAACATATTAAATGGATTCATAAGCTGATCTAACATTACAAATGCACACATGAAGTGGTTCAACCAATCCTGACTTCTCTATTATAAACAGACACACCACAGGACTCAATCAAAGATGACATTTTTATGACATTTGGTTATTACACATACATGCACGCAAAACACATAAAAACATAATAGTTTTTTATAATAAATATAAACAAACAATTATTTCTGCTTAAAAATTAGTTATAGTTAATTAAACAAATTTCTTTTTAATAACAGATAAGCAATGTTTTAATGTATGACAAGAACTTATAAATCATGAATATAGGCATTCACAAACACACACATACACACTACAAAACTGACCTCTCAATAGATAGACACACACTAGAAGGACTGAATCAGAGATGACATCTTTATGACAATGTAGTTAAATACAAGCATGCACACACCATAACTCAACCAGAGCTGACCTCGCCATTAATTGTAGTCCAAGCTCCTGGTACTTTATCATTGCCACGGATAAAGTTGTGAATTTGCTCTGCAGTCTGATTCCAGTTAATCTACAATTAAAACAATGATAAACCCCTTGCAATGTAAAGATTTAAAAAATAAATATAAAATTATCTAGCAAAATTAATAGGAAGATTTTTAACAAATAAATTTCTGCACATATTTTTATAAAATAAATTATCTATACTTGATAGTTTAACAATCACTCTAGATGAAACTGTTGAAAAGAAATGGTGGTAAACACACACACACACACACAAACACACACACAAATAACCATTACCCATACTAAAATGGTGCACAGGGCTTTATACTTTTCTCTCTCTATCAAGCCATACAACTTGCTCACTCAATTATCCAGGACAGTGCACAAGAAGAAAAATATAAATTACCTCGGCTTTTTCCTTTTTAACCATGGCGTCATATGTTGCTCCTTCCTCAGGCTGGGTGATGCGTGGAGCTTTGCCATCTTCAATCAACTGCACAGCTTCAGCCTGTAAGTAAAAGAATTCCATCTATGATGAAAATAATCAATCAATGGTCAGTGCATGCTGTGGCTCACTTTATTTTTCTCATCTAGTCAAATGAGGAGAAGTCTAATGTTACTTAGTAATTTCACAACCTACCATAATACTTATCATGTGTGTGAGCTCTCTTGTACTTTCTACTGTCAATAAGCTCCTGTAGTTTAGCTTTTACTAACAAAATAAAAAAATAAAATTAATAATGAATTAAAATAAACAAATATGTAATGCAATGGTCAAATAAGATAAAAGTTTAAAAGAAGAATAAAAGTTTAAAAGTGACTATGATTTAAGTGCATATAAACTTATATTTAGTGTTCAGAAATTCAGACTTTTAGTCTTTGTGTTGATCCAAGTTCACATATAACTTTGTTTTCTAAATTATATAATTAATTCTGTTTTCTTTTATGCTGCTAAAATAAAACTTAAAACGTAGCTCCACATTCACATCTGCAGAAAAGTCACCTACATACCATGGCTTTGATGCCTTCAGGAAAGAGGAAACGATTGTACAAGGAATCAACTGTCTCATTGGGGTCAACATATGTCTTGCGCTGTAATAAAATGGGACCAGTGTCTAATCCATCATCTGCCCAAAAAACTGTAAAACCGGCCGTCTTATCACCACACATCAATGTCCTAAAGGGATTATTAGAAAAAAATTATCACTCAAAGTTTACAAATATAGATGTTGTTTTCTTATTACAATAAAGTTGTTAGTAGTAACTAAAATGTGATGACTAATGTACAAAGTTGTGAGTAGTAATAAGCATGATAATAATTAATATACAAACTTGTGAGTAGTAATTAACATGTGATAACTAATATACAAAGTTTTGAGTAGTAATTAACATATTAATAACTAATATATAAAATTGTGAGTAGTAAGTAATTAATGTGTGATAATAACATATACAAAATAACTGCTAAATTTGCCACAACTAAACTTATAAAACTAATTAAAAGTTAATAGGTTAATGTCGGTATAGAGGTTAGTTTCATGTGTTACATTCATTCCAATCACACCCACAGCTACAGGCAAAGATACAATCACAAAGTGACATGAGTGGTCACTCACTAGACAATATATAGGCTAGCCCTCAATCACACCTAGACAGATATAGACAGTTGATAAACAAATGAAAGTCTGACAAATGAACTGGTGACATCTGATATATAATAAACGGTGACAGTAGACTGAAAACTTTGGCTGCATAATGTTATTATAAATAACATTACATTGGCACAATAAACATATATAAAGTCTTCATAAATAACTTCTACAGTATGTCATCTCCTACTGAGCTAGATATTTCTAAACTCACTGAGGTCAACAAAGAATGACTGCTCAGACAGGATTGCTGACTAAGAAGTAAGATTGAGTGACTGACAACTAGGTCTAGGATGCAGTAGATTGGTAGCCAAAAATCACAGCACATATCTGGAATGTAGAGGTAGCCTTCACTAGAATTAAGTCAAGCAGGGACCAAACTTTGTAATTGCTTGTCTACATAGAGGAATGCTCTCCAGTTCAAAAATTGCTATAAAACATTAGCATTAAGTAATAAGCACTTTTAATCCTGTTTCTGTTACTACAATGACATCAGGTACAGTGCAGAACACAATGACTGATGTAACAGAATTATCTTTTATTTTACAGATCTTTTATCTTGTATGCTGATGTCTTAGTACACAATATTTGTAAACAGTACATTATTCACAATTATGTAGTTCCATATGTCTTTTACATAAGTGCTGTATGCAAATGATGGGGGTTTCTCACTTTAAACTTTGGGTGTTGAGTCCTGATTAACACTCATGCACACATACACATAATTTATAAAAAGACAAGTATCTGCTTAACAATGGATCATAGTTAATAAAACATATTTCTCTTTAATAACAGATAAGCAATGTTTTAATGTATGGCATGAACTTATAAATCATTAAATAAAATCAGTTGAAGATTAAAACAAGTTTCAAAAGCAGTGTGACCAAAACTAAAGTGATATATTTAAAAAACACTTAAAGACAGCTTTCATGTTAAAATGATTTAAAATATTATGGTGTCTTAAGTCAATCAGTATCAAATAGTATTTCAGAACAATGTAACCAAATCAAAAAGCAGCAGCAACTTGTAAAGTGCTTTCAAGCATCAAGTTCCAAGTGAAGCTTAAAATGATCTGAAAAGACCCAGCAAGAGAACTGCACCAAATTCAATAATATTTTTTTCTGGGAGAAGATCCCAAGAAATTTAAAATGAACAAAAATCAATTATTTAAACCTTCAACAAATACAACCCAAAATAGAAGAATGGATATCATACCCTTATTTATTAAAATAAATTATTTACCAGTTAATTGCTGAGGCTCCACGATGCAGAGGTAAGAGGGAGGGATGGTAAATGATTGTTTGGTGCTTAGGGAGGTAAATGATCTCATTGGGAATGAATTGGGAGCAGAATGGTAATACATTCAGGTCAACATTCAATGACTTGTACTCCTCCAGCACTTCTGGCACTGCAACTTTCTTCACCTGCCACCGCTTATACTTAAAGACCTTTACACCCTCAGCTTCGGCAGCTTGTGCTGCAAAGTAGCAGTTTGATTATTACAGCGTGCACATAAACAATGAAATATGTGGAACTGAATACACAGTGTGATCACAAAAATAATTAAATATGTCGAACTATATACACATAAACAGTGCATGCATATAAGCAATTAAATATGGGGAATTGCATGCCATAAACAGCATGTGCATATAAATACATATAGTTAAATGTAGACAATTGTGTGCATGAGGAACTGTCTTCACATACACAGTGTGTGCACAAAAATAATTAAACAATAATATGTAGAACTGTAAATGAACACAGTATGTAACAAATGATGAAATACATCAAACTATACATTCAAACAAACACAGCATACTGTGCACACATGGGGTACCAGTAGTTAAACACTATGTGTGATGCAATCTGCAGATCAGTCAAAAACATATGTATTTTCCTTTTTTAAAGTGAAAAAGCATCCTGTGCTTGTCACTACTATATTTGTTAAGAGAAGTGTTTGCCTACTTTCTGATTTATTACAAGCATTAGCTTCAGTGCAACTTTTTTATTAAAAAAAAGAACACTTTCTGGTGATTTTAATTTCCGGGATAAATGTGGAAGTGTTCACCTAACTCATAACTGCCATTCTCTCAAATGTAAATTTTTTGTTGCACAGCTATAAGTACAAACACAGCACATTTAATTAGAAGAATTAAGCATACCTTAAATGTCACAAAGTACATCTTCAGTGCAGCACAACTGAATAACTGAATACACTAAGTTATAGTGTTTCTTAGATAGCATACATTTTTTTTAAAAGGAATAAATGACTTATTTCACATTCATGGCTAGACTTATAACAAGAATTTAAAGCAAAAAAAAAGAAAATGAAAGAATAAAAATATATAATTTAACAATTTAATATTCAAAAGTGATTTTCTGATATCCATATTTACATAATTTGCCGAGAGCGTTGCAAAAGTACTGACCAACTTCATGACAAGATTTGTAAGAGAAATTTAAAAGAAAAAGTAAATAAACCTTAACAAAAAAATGTAGTAGTGTAATATTCAGCAATAATTATCCACAATGGCAATTCTTTTTATATCACTGTTTATGTTTTTATCACATTTCCCACAAGATTCACAAGTCATTTGCAAATCAAACTTTAAAAATATTCAAGTGATGTTCTTATATATAAAAGTGATGTTCTATAGATTAACACAACTTATTTTAAAATGTAATCATTGTAATTAGCTGTTATTGTGTTCATTTTAAAATTAAAAGTTTTAAATCAAAATATTTTGTTAAAGTCTTTGGTATAAGTCTCATTATCTTTCTTGATCAAATCCCAGATAAACAGAATTTTATTGCATTTCACAAAGAAACAAATTGACATCACAAAAAAACACTACATAATAGTAATTTTGTTTAGAAACTCATCCTACCCAGTGGGTCTGCTTTGCCATTTACATCTGGAACAGTGAACACGCCCACTACCTCATGCCCATTTTTTCTCAGAAGACGGAAAACTTCAGCACCAAACAAGCTCTGACCAATTACAGCGATCCTCATGTTGCTGTCGAGTGCCTATGATAAAAGTGCCGTTAATATTTAAATATTAAAACATGGATGAATTTGGTTTACTGTTAATGAAACAATCTACAATTATCATTTTGTTATATAGTGCCTGAAACGAAATTTTAAATAAATATGGGTGATTTTTTCCTTGTTAATGAAACAAACCAAAGTAATCCTTAGGTTGCCATAGAGTTCCTGAAACAAGGGCTTTTTTATAACACAAAGCATTAGTCCCCAAACTGTCTCAGTTCACAGCACCCTTAGTGTA
Source organism: Sinotaia quadrata (assembly GCA_028829895.1). NCBI lineage: Eukaryota > Metazoa > Mollusca > Gastropoda > Architaenioglossa > Viviparidae > Sinotaia > Sinotaia quadrata. Next base: position 87,863,516 of record CM054178.1, read on the forward strand.
TCAAGATTTTTTCTTCAACACCCAAAGTCAGAAAACACCTACACATTGCATTTATGTTAATGCAATTATAATATCCTGCAGCGGCCCTTGTGAGTTAGCCATGGTGCGCACTTTGGGAAACACTGACATAAAGCAGAGATAAATTATAGTGAAGTTGGATCTTCTGCGACATGATGGAAATAAGACTTTTGAGGAAATCTTAGTGTTTGCAGAGAAGTATCTTTCCTTTAAATTTGGTGATAGCCTTTCATTACTGTCATCATGTGTCTACAGGTTTATTACTTAAATTAAGAACAACCCTTATAACAACCTTATAACAACTTTAAAACAACTGGTAAACTGTTCTTTCCAAAGCATCAGAACTTAGTGGTGGGCCATTTTGTGAAAAGTATGGTATGAGATGCTACTGAATGCATGTGATTCCTTAACAGCTGTTTATGAAGTTTCTAATGGTCTGTGTTGAGAACTTCAAAGTTTTGCTAATAAATTAAGTCTGAAAGATCACTGTCTGAATGAGTGGCTTAGTCAGTTTTGCCCACCTCTCAAAACATGCAAAAACATGAAATACAGAATCACTAAACCATGTAAGCACTGCAGTGTTCTTTATACTTGTCTTTTAAGACCAGATGGTGAATTAATCTTGCTTTGTTTTTGAATGAAAGTTTTAGCAAAGAGCTTCAGACTTTAAATAACGCTAGCACTCGAGTAGTACTCCATAGTAATCATAGGTTGATTATGGGTGCTAAAGGTCAGAATTTAAAAATAAAAGATAAAAACCACCCTTGATAATTTATGCTAATATTTACAAGTAGGCATGCCAGTATCTGACAGTGCGCATGCCGAGTTGTTGGTAAATGCAGGTAGTAGCCTAGATGAAACTGAAGTGGCAAGAACAACTGATTAGATAACTTTCCAAGTAGCCCACCACCAAAGCAACTAGAACAAGATGGTGAGCACTAGAACAAGATGGTGAGCGCTTTGTTGTTTATTATGATAATAGGTTTTTCATTGGTAAGGCAAGAGAAGTTCACACTACCAGCAGTGCTAAGATAATATTTATGGAATGGTATAGAAATAAGAATATTTTTAAAGTGAGATGATAGCATGGACTGTGATGATGTGAATGCCAAGTTTGTTTTTAAATGAGGCTTAACAATGGAGACAACCAACAGAACCTGGACAGCCTGACTTTATATAGTTTTGCAAGAAGAATTTTCTATTTATAAAAATATGTATTGTGATGGTAATCTGGTATATTACATACTTTTTTCAATCAACATGAAGCTACTGGGATTAAGTACATTACCTCTGTTCAAGATTTACTAAACCTTTATTGTTCTTACTACATGATGCTTATTGTGCATATATTCATTATTTGAAATAAATGAAACAGAAATGAAATGATCTTTTATTCATTGCTTACATTGTAATTATATAAATATGTCAATATTTCTTTAAATCATGTACACGTGGATAGAGCACTGTTTCAACAATAAAGTTTTCATGCACATATTCAGTGATTTAATACTTGGTCACAAAACCTTCCAAATAAAAAGTTGTTGGGTTTTTTGTTTTTTTTAATTTTTTTAAAGGGATATAATTAGTAATGTCATGTGTTCAACATCTTAATGTATTTTTGATATATGTATGTATACAGAGTGCTTTTGTACCAATCATACAGTTTTAATGTGGTTTTAAGATTTTAAATTTAAAACAATTAAAATGCTGCATAAATCTTTATATACAGGTCATCTCATAAATCATGATTATGTGCATGTACTACAGTACTTTAAACTGCAAAACTACTATCTCTGATAGTGATACACTCTTTTGTAAGAGAACACAAATTTTTAAATCAGTTACTTTTTAATTTATCCATTTAAATAAAAGGCTCAAAGCAATATATTAATACTTTTCAAATAATAATAATAATTCAGTAAACATGCAAAGCTGCATACATAAAGTTGTCATTTCTGTAACCAACATACACCCTGGCATTTTGCCATTAGCTTAACAATAGAATTCAGGACAAGAAGTGATAAGGTCCTCAAATCCAAGGTCAGAATAATTTTAGTTGCAAATGAGGCATATAAAATGTCACACTGTGGGATGACATTCCTCCTTATAAGAAAACAAAAAACAAAACCCCCAACTGTCTATGGTAAAACTTGTAGAACACTCCACATGCTATTAGGAAAAGACCTAAATGTCAGTTTTCTATTAGTATTAGCTTTTAAAGTTTTATTACTACTTTATACTAGTAATCAAGAACTTGCTTTAAATGAGTACTATTATTACAAATATAGAAGCTAATAAGATCGCCATCAATTAGTTTCTGTTACCAATAAAGATCAGGTCAGTATTTTTGTTAAAATAGCACTATTAAACAGGACTGTAATTAGCTTTTGTAATACATATACTGATGCAATTGTTAGATTTTGTTTAGCTTCTATTGCTACTATTTTACTAATACTATAGTAATAATGAGTATTATAACAATTACAGGTACTATACTACTGCCTCTCGGACTACTATTAGATTTATAAAGCATACTGACAATCTGCCAGCCTGTTACTAAAACTGCATTTTGTAAATAGAATTGTTATTTAATGATGATCAATCACCTACATTGTAAATTATTTCTATATGAGTACGCTCGTACTTAGTGATAAGGGTCTAAGTTACCACATCCGCACAGGATATATGAATACGATCTAATATTGAGTTTCTACACTTGCGGCATAAAACAGGCACTTTGCACTTTCACCAGTTTGTCACTTTCAAAATGCAAATTACTTAAATAACTTTTTACCTTTAAAATAACAATCGTCTAAAAGGAAAATCGCAGCCACTGGCCGGGCTGTCAGATATCAGTCCACGTCTGCAAAGTTGAAGTGATGTGCTTGCAGTGACAGTGCAACATATTACGTAGGGTCAAGGACATGTAAGATTGCACTAAAAGTACAAGTCAATCTTTCTTTTTGAAAGTGTGCTTAAAATGTCATTGCATTAAATATCGCAAAGGCATTATACTAAATTTGAAACTCATTTATCTACAACTGCTATCAATTAGGCAGCAGTGATCATTTTGGGTAGGTTCTCTCGTGTTAAACTAAATCAAATATGTACTCACGCGCAACAAGTATTAAACAAGTATATTTAGGTCTAGACACAAAATGCTAACAACTCATCAGACAAAAACATTTAAGAAAAATGCCTAGCTTTTATTCTTGCTATTTTAGTCACAATCGCGGAAAGTCTTTTAAGATACAACTACACAAAATCGGAATGTTCCATTTTCAGTTTATGTTAACACTTTACCTTGGACTATTAAAATTCTGTTGTCATGCCCATTGAAAACCAAAAGGTAAGTTCTTCGATCTATACAGTTGGTGACAATATATTTTTAATGATATATATACAGTTGCTCTGCTATACTTATAAGATCGATGTTACATATTTTGTATTTTTTCTTTTACACAGACTTTAAACTATATAATTATGTGCTACGGTTAATTCAATGAAACTAGGTTATTCAAATCAGTCGCCACGCCACCGAGAACGAAAGTAGGTAGACTTTTCTGAGCAACACGCCTCCATACTCGACCAATAGGCTGCAAGGTCAAATAAAAAGTCGACTAAACTTTGCTGGTGACCTTGATCATAATTGCAGATGTTAGACCGTTACATCAGCACACACACACACACACACTTGTTAAGTGCCCCAATGTGAAAATATATGATATCATCAATTGATGTTGCCGGGGTTGCCAGTGTTTTTCTAAGTTCTAATTTCAGAGTACATAATTATGGTTTTGAATTAGTAGATACAGTTTAATTCCAAACCAAATTATATTGTTTCTGGAAAGCACAGGCCTATATATGATTATCTATAATTTAGTACATGTACATATATAGTTAAACTGCTTTTTAAAAAAAAAAATTTAATACAGTATTAATCATAGATATAATTTTCAGTTATGAACACTTAGTATGTAGTCCATTATTTCAACTGGTTCATAAAGTAGATAAATGCACATAGAATTCATGAGAATTAGAATGATCATTGAGATGACTTTAATATTACTAAAAGAAATTAAGAAATAATTTTGAATTAAAACAATCAAACTATAAAAATTTCCAAGGATCTATCTGATCATTAGATGTATTTGTTTACTGACCAATGACACACTAACAATTTTACATTTTATTAATTAATGTATTATTTGATTTTATGGTGTGCTAAATTTACATTTAAATGTGTACTTTTTGTTGTTGTTTACTTAAGTTGAGGTGCAATGTTATAAATAAGGTACATTTACATTTTTGCTATAGGTAAATTTAAACCACTGCTTTAAGACAATAATTGAAATTTTTAGCTGAGACTCAAAATCAAAGCTTAGACCATTTTTCTATTAATATTTCATTAATTACATAATTGTTAATGTTATTTATTTTACTAAAGACTTCAGAGACCTCCTCATTCTCTATCCCTGACCCACCCACACATACATAAACATTAAATGAGTACTATTCACTGTTATTTGTTAATGAATATGCCCTACTATTTCTTGCCATTATTTGCTTGTTATATAAATATTTTTAATTTTTAAACCTCAAATCTATCACTATCCTAAAATTTAAAATTAAACCTTGGTTAATGATACAGTAGACTTAGTTAATTCAAACATAAGTAATTAAACATAATGATTATTGCCAACTAATTTTAAGTCATGTATTTATTATAACTTAGTTAATTCTAATGTTTGGTTAATTCTAACTATTTCCCTAATCCCAAGAAGTTTCATTATGTGGCAGAGTAAATTTGCTTGTCCCTAATTTTAAACTTAATTATTATATAGTCTATTAAATAACAATGTGAAATTCAGGTACTGCACATGATGATATTTTTGTAAGTACCACTACCAGAGTTAAAATAACAACTCAGGTAAAGAATATGCTAGAACTTGCTGATGTAATCAAACCAGTCCAGGGTGGATGAGTAATTTTTGCTATCAAATAGTTTAAGGTTTACAAATAATGAACTAGCCAATTGTCAGAGACTGAAACTTATCTGTTAGAGAAAGTTCTATATTCTAATCACTTTGATTTTCATGTAACTAAAAAGTCCACTCAAGAAAGGCGATCATTAGCTAGTGGTGAGTTAACTGACTGAGAGAGGATGGATTTAGAAATAGTTCATACACTTTGCTATTGATATATTGTATTTGTAATTTAATGTAAAGATGTATTATGTGAAAAGACTATTATTTCTATAGTTGTGAATTATGATACTTGTATGTAATATGTTAAAAACATGAATTTTTTTCTAGTAGAAACACATTTGTAATTGGTTATTTTTGATTTATTGTTAAATTTATTAACCTTCTTGCACATATTAAATTATAGGTTGGAGTAATATTGGGTGGATGGGGATTCATTAAATATAATAAAGATAGATTTTTATAACTCCTTCAGTAAAAAGTTTCCACCTATGAAAATATTGTAAAACATTTGTCTTATTGTTGTGGAAGATAAATACATTTACTACACCTATATAATCCACTAAGTGAGAAGATAGAATACATTTACTACACCCATATAATCCACTAAGTGAGAGTCAAGTGTTATCTCCAGGGGGGGGGGAATTATTAATAAACATAATTTAAGATTTTTCCATCACTTGTAATTAGTCATGGATGATTAATAATAATAATAATATTATTATTAATACCCAGTAACTAAGGTGTGCATGTCACATATTATTTTTCTGAATTAATATCCCATTCTATTCTGCTTGATATTACAAATAAGAGTGAGTTCCTTAATAAATTTCAACTTATTAAAATAAATTGAACTAAAAAGTTTGTAACTAAGTCAAATATAATATAAATCTATCTATCTATCTATCTGTCTTTTTGCCTACCTATCTACACTTTGTTCTTTAAAAAAAAAAATAATTACTTTGACTCTTTTGTAATTGTGTTCCTTCTACATTTTTCACACAGTATAGTGATTCTAATTAGGGATGACAATAACATAAATTATTACTCTCATACACTTTAATTCATTTATTTTAAATATAAAGGAATACTATTTAAGATTAAAGATACTAAACAGTTTCAGATTGTTAAATCACTATCAACAGTAGCTAGTACAGAGACATATGAACTATTTCCATTTAAATGTGTCTGGTTGACAAGTGGTTTTGCTCATTTTGTTGATACAGATGTGGAGTTCAATTTCAATGTTTCATCTCACTGCTGAGATTTCATGTGATTTCTTGTATTGCGTCATCCACAGACGTGGCAAGATACAGGAATGAGGAAAAGATTTGAATCTGGTTAAATCTAATCGACCAGTCAAAAGTACACTTTGTGCAACAGATGAAGCTTTAAAAAAAAACACACACACACACACAAACAAGCTTGATCAAACAATGCTGTTTGCTCAGGCCCCACAATGACGGTGTTGTTGCTAGGTTAATTCATAAATGTTTGTTAGTTACGACGAACACGAGGTTCCTGAAATAGCACTTGCCAGCATATGTTATGAATGAACGGGACTTTCCCAAATGGAACATATTTCTTTCGTGAGCAATAGCACCACCTAAATAATATAAACATTATGTGGAAAATGAAATCTAAAATATATTTAAAGGACGAAAAATAAAACGCTCAGCAAACTGACCTATGCATATATATATATGTGCACTGAAAACGCATATGCAATATACATAACACACCCAAAGATCGGTTCAAATGTATTTGCAACTAAATTTTTCCTAGTAAGTACATCGTTTGACCGACTTTTGTCCTTTTATCTTTGGGAAACAACTATACCTGTGAAGAGCTGAACCCACGCCGGGCGAGTCTAGCGAGTCCCAACATAAACTGGATTTGTTGACAGTGACTTGGTCAGACCAGATTAGAATCACTACAGTTAATCTCAAACTAGATAGCTCGGTAGCACAAGAAAAGAGTGAAGGCCGTTCGAATTATCAATGTCAAGGCTTACATGTACTAAATTTTTTTTAAAATATAATATAATGAAACAAACACTTTTATTTCCCTTTTAACTGTCAGCCCAGTTTGAACACTTATAGCTTAGGTTTGTTTTGTATTTTTTTTCTTTTAGAAAGGTGGTAGTACTGGGAGGGGATTGATTTGTTTAAAATTCACTTGAACAATTTTTTTTCAAATCCTTAATTACATTGAATTTATTAGCAATATATGTGCGACATAAATTAGGATTAGGATTAGGATTCGAAGATATTCAGGAGATTTTTTTAAAAGTAGGCTTACCATCACCCATAACCATGCCTCCATTAAATAAAGTAGTCACTTTCTTTTTTTTTTTCCAAGCTACATGTCAAATTAAGGTATTTGATAATTCAAACTGAGCAGACAATTAAAGAGAAACATCTGTGTTATATTTTTTAAAGAGTACTAAGAGTGCATGTAGTTATTATAGCATAATATATCCCTTGAATTATCGAGCAAGTACTAACGCGAAAAGTCGGCAATATTCAACAACCAGTGTTGCAAAAGTGTATTTATAGAGACTATCTATATTCTATAAGTATGTCACGCTTTGAGGGAACACTTTACATTACACACTCTACTTTTGCCGTAACCTAGCTAGCACACCAACATCCTCTAAAAGTAGGTCAACATCTTGCCGACTTCACTATTCTCTTGGGAAAAAATGGCGCATATAACTAAGTTCAAATTAATTGTGTAGTGTGTATATATTGAACACATTTGCCTGAACCTTTAACTTTACCGCATCCTAAGGTAACAAAAGGACGAAGACCCAGATAGATAAAGACAACAAAATATATCATTCTAAAATAGCACTTGAATAGAACTATCAAGAATTTCTAAACTCGGACTAGGAAGTGAAATAACAAGATATGTAGTGAACAGATAACCACAGAACACGTTTAGACTGCAGACATATTTGGAATTAAAAAGATCAGTGACAGAATATTTAGTAGAAAATGCATACTAACAACCTCAGGGGTAGTAACACCACCACCATCACCCCGGATACAATGGCATGAGTGCATGAGCAGGTTGAATAGGTTAGTAGTGAGCCCTACACCAACTGTTATAAAGTTCCTAAATTAATACATCCACTGTCAAATATCTGGGTGGCCCGAAGCCCCTAACATAAAATAGATGTTTAGTGGTGGGAAGCTAACTGTACCACCCCACCACAGTCCAAGGCTTGCTAAAGTCTAAGGATTTGCCACCTAAAGTAACGATTGGGAGGACCACCTAAATTTCAAAGCTTTAACCAATTAAAATAAAATAACACAGACAAATTTATAAACAAAATTACCCAGCCAACAAATATATTAACTATATCATCAAACTCCAACAGCCGAAAGCAATTAGTACATAGAAAATAATATTAGAAATAAAAACAAATAACATTATACACAACTACACGCGACAGAAGAAATATTATAAAGTAGACATAGTCCCCTTACCCCCTCCCCTAAGCACCCCCAATAATCTGCACCTCTTTTTCGACCTAGGCCGGAAGTGCTCCCTATTAATTAAATACTGCATTAAAGGCGTTTGTTTAACTTAGAGTAAGACGGCAAATATTTGTACAGCGGGTTTTTTTCTTTTGTTTCTTATTTTGTTTTTTTTTAAGCTGGAGATCTTTCTACTGAAATATTCTTACACAAGTGTACACAGAGTTTGTATCCCTCCACATTCTAAACCTATTATTATCAACCAGTTTATATCTACCTAATTCTAAACCTAAATGTCAGTCACTTATCCTCAACCCGTAATCCCGCTTGGAAAGACGTCCTCTGATTCTGGAAGACTGCAGTAGTCTTTATCCTAGGGGCGATAACACTGATGAATCATTATCCCCAGTAAAGCTACAGCACTGCAAAGAGAGTTAAACACATTGATTCCAGTCAGCGCTTGTGTTCACTTAATAAAGTAAACAAACATTTTAACGGAAAATCATTGTCGGTTACATTTGAAGCCCACCAGCTAAACTGCATGGTTTTCTAGTCGTGTTCATTAATTTAGAAGAGGCAATAAAAATATTGTTGTTAGTTTTAATTAATTATAATAATTATATTAGATTTCTTTTCTTTTTAATTACCTACAAATTAGTACAGAGGTTATAGTTATTAGTGCAAAGCCTGTTAGTTGTACTTATGAAACAAATTAGTCATTATAAAAGTAAAATGTGCAACATGTTTTGTTTTTTTTTAAATTGGGGAGGCGGGGGGGGGGAGATACACGGATGGTAGATATTGGAATACTGTGTGCAGTTTATTTTTTAAATACCTTCATTAGTTGGCCACAATACAAAATAACAAAACGAACTGTTGAATAAAGTAAAGAAAAAAGTATGAAGTATCAATTTTTTTTTTTTTAACCACTAGCAACCACCTCTCGTCACATCATGTGACACTTTTTCTCAACAGCCCCACCCCACCCCTGCCGCTTTTTTTTCCCTCTCGCTGACATCTCTCCTCAGAAGGCGCAGTAGACTTTTTATCATGAAATAGTCTTCGTTTGTTTCTGAGGGGACTTTCTCTCCTCATTGGATTCTGGAGGGGGTGGGTGGGTGGTGCTGCGTTGGAGGTGTTGGTTTTCCTTGCTTGCCGTTGATGGTGTTGTGGCGGTGGAGCTTGTTCGAAAAGGAGTGCTGCGTCCGTTGAGGCGGTAGAGAGTTGTGAGAGTATTTTTTTTTCTTTTCCTTTTTGTTTTTTCCCCCTTGTTTTCAGTCGTAGTTGTGCTGCGATTCTTCTGTCGTGTGGCGAGGGCGTTCAAGTGCCCGTTTGAGTTTCAGTTGTGGTTGCTGTAGTGGTGGCTTTGATCATCTGATCTGCTGTTGTTGGTGTTTGTAGTGATTTGTTCTTGGTTTTGATTTTCTCCCCTACTTTTTACGTGACGGTAGAAGGGAGGGTGAAGGTCACATAAAGTGTAGGGGGAAGAACTGGGGGGGGGGGGTGCGTTCCTTTTCGAAGATACGGCTGATTAGACTGATTTGAGCGTGCCGAACTGATCATTCGGACAGCATTGAAATGGCTTGCGAATTAAGGGAAACTACTCTCCCAATAATCCTTAACATTCATCATTTTATATTTTCCTCCCTTTAACCACATGATGGTGGCTACATTTAAAACCCACTGACAAGCGCCAAACTCTGCAGCCTCTGTAATTACTAGAAACAGTAGAATTAGTAGTGTAAGGAAGTTCCAGACTGAACATAGAGTTGTATCAAATTTTGGAGACTTAGACAATAAAGATATTTATTCTGGCGATAACTGTACGCCATAAGCAGCAAAAAATAACAAGTGACATTGAGAACGACAACCAGATTTTAAAAAAAAAGGTTTTCAATTTTCATGTTTAGTGGGGTACTTCAACACTAAGGTGCATGCCACAGTAAAGAGAAAGAATTTGATCAGTGCCACGGCTTGAAAGTAGGGATAATAAGCATTCCAAAAATATTTTACCTTTGACTTTATTCAGATTAGTTTCCTACAACTCACGCATGTGTCTGCATATTCTTGAATAATATTGATATAGTAATTTAGGCACCATGCATATATAATCTGGACAAAAACCTGTCAATATCACAGCGAAAAAGGATTTTATGACTTATTCACTTTGAGAAAGAGTTTTTTTTTTTTTATTAATCACACTGAGGAAGGGTTTTATGACTTATTCACTGTGAGGAATTGTTTTAATTATTGGTTGCCGTACTTCTAACAACAATCTCTCGTCCATTTATTACTTGCTGAGAGAAAAAGAGATTGCACACGTGCTTCTTACAATAATCTCTAGAATTTATTTATTAATCGCTGAGAGAAAAAGATATGCACGCACTCAATGTAAAACACAGTAACATTTATGCAACAATTATCTGAATTTCAATATCAGCCTATATTATCACTTCAATCAGCTGGGTCACACACACACCCACCACCACCAACCTCTTTCTTTCTCTGCAAAGCATCGCGCAAAAAAGAAAAGCAATCTGTCCATTCATGCTAGCGATGCACACTTCACTCCCCTTGGCGCCAGTATCGAGCCCCACAAGAGTGCTCATCAACCGATCTGTCTGTATCCCACGAGATTCGCTCAGTGTTAAGCAATTAACAATAACTGATTGTATCCACGGTTGATTGATTTCAGTCCTGTAGATATGACGTTAATACTGCTAGCTGTACCGCCACAAATACTATCAACACAGCTTGAACAGTTCAGGCTATGTTATAATAGTGATGGTTCTAATTTTCTTGTAGTTAGTTTTACCTATATGTTTCTGTTTTTAATTAGTTTTACTTGTATGTTTCAGTTTGTAATTAGTTTTACTTGTATGTTTCAGTGTGTAATTAGTTTTACTGTTGTTTCAGTTTGTGATTAGTTTTACTTGTATGTTTCAGTTTGTAATTAGTTTTACTGGTATGTTTAAGTTTGTAATTAGTTTTACTTGTATGTTTCAGTGTATAATTAGTTTTACTGTTGTTTCAGTTTGTGATTAGTTTTACTTGTATGTTTCAGTTTGTAATTAGTTTTACTGGTATGTTTAAGTTTGTAATTAGTTTTACTGGTATGTTTCAGTTTGTAATTTTTTCTCGTTATGACGGTACTGGATCAGACCACCAGGTTCTCCTTGGCTGTATTTCAAGTGACCTGATGAATTGGGCCGCGACAGACGGCTCGCAGTTCATTAATAATTCGAGTCATTAGCGGCCTTTTTCTTCTTCAGCTGAAATGTTTCTTTTACTTATATATTACTTTGCTAAAGTGATTTGTACAAGTGTAAACAGTTCATAATAAACAAATTATTACTGGAAATATGTGATCGGACAGTAAACTAAGTACTATAAGAACGATGCCGATACGACTCACGTACGACGAACTGACTGTGCCTTGATACTCTGATAATTTAGTGTGTCCCTAAGCCAGCAAGTATATCCAAATCACTGATAATCTCGTGCAGATATGATATTTAAATCATAAACACACGCCTTCGGGCAGATTTCAGAAACCAGCATAATGGCTGGATCAGATCCGTACTATCAGCGTCCTCAACTCAGATTAGTATCACAGGGGAAGCAATCACAGAAGATCATTAGTTGGAAATTTCTGTCGGTGACCTCCCTTCTGCAGTATTTCGCTCCTGTGTGTTGTCATCGATGCGGCAAGGCTCAATGAATTGGGTTTGAATGAGACGCTGGTTGGGTTCGTTGTGATAGTGGTAGTGATGATGATGATGGTGATTACGATGCTTTTTGCGTCATTTACTGTGGAGCTGGTGTTTGGGGATCGGCCCGAGTTCGTTCCATGTCATCACAGTGAACAGGTCATGTGGAACTGTTTGGACTTGAATCTAGGAATAAACAGTGAACATAAAATGTACCAAGAATGATACATAAGGAAGCCCCACTGTGAAAGTGCTTAGAACTGAAACTAAAACAGAAAATATTAATGAAACTCTTGAGACTTGAAGCTCAGAACAGATAAACAATACTCATAACATCTCGTGTGTAAAGTTTGTAGACGTAAAACTTGAAAGAGATGAAAAAAACACGTGTCTTAAAATCTGATAATAGATTTTAAAAAATGCTTTAGAATAGGCAATATAATTTTCAAATTCTTGCAAATAGTATATATACTTTCCCTCATTTCTATCCTTTTATCCCTCTGTGCCCACCCCTCTCTCTCCCTTTCCCCCCACCCTCTCTCTCGCATTTAGTCTCTGTACTTGTCTCTCCCTCCCTTTATTCCCACATCTAATTGATAATTTCCATTACCTGGGTGTCTAATACAGTTATATTGACTTTAACTTTTTTTTAGAGTTTTATGTGACTACACAAATGAGTAAATCATGGATGGCATTTGCACTAAGACTGTAAGTAGATGTATATTGATATGTGATTAGTAATCCATGTCATGGTAATAAGGCATCATAAGCAGATAGTCTGCTTTGTCTTAGGCAACAGTTTTAGATACTGCTAGATGATTTATATCAATCACTATTTTTGTTCATGCTTAAGAATTCTCAAGCCTGCTGAGTTTATGTCACCATGGCTCTCTGGGAAATGTGTACATTATACAGAACAATAAAAGAGCACACAAATTAAAGTGGGACTGTTAGCATGCCTATGCTGGAGTGTCTGTACCTGCATATCAACACCAAATTTGGTTTCTGTGTCTGACCTCTGTTCTACTTTGGTTCAAAGATTTCAAGTTTTCATTACAAACCTGTCCTAGGTTGGCCACCATTCTATTCTTCCTAAGTTCCTAGACTGTCAATAACTCCTATATGGGTAAACATCCACAGCAAGACAACCATTGTTCTAGAAGTCTCCACCGAGAGGAAATATTACTACTACATATAGTTAATAGTTTTAGAGAGTATGATCCTCAGTTCCACATGTGCTCATATGAGAGCTAAGAAGTATTTTATTAAAGACTTTAACTTCTATATGGATACTGTTGAAAATTATCTTGAAGGCTTAATTTTGACTTATTTTTTAAATAACATTCATAGATTTATAGATGACAGCTAACCCTTCAATGACAATCTTTGTAATGACTGTTATGTACCATGCAAATTTAAATTGCAGTTAATTAAATTGAATTAATTTTTACAAGTTTTGAGGATAAATACGATTTTTTCCTTCATTAATCTAAAATGGCTGCTGATCTAATCGACAGCTTTAATATATTATTTTATTGAATTTTGTCATGGAAAAGTAATATACAACTCACTGCATCATTCTTAGCCTAACGGCAGTTAAATTTGTAAGTCTAAAGAAAAATAAAACTGTTAATGCAAAGCACTCAGCTTTTGTTAATGTTATTACACTTTCATAATCCATATTTTATACACAATTATAAAAACATATAAAAGTTTTGACTATACAATAGGTTTTTAGATCTAGTGTATGATACACGTGTGATAAATCCAACATTCATTTATCAATGTATCACTTTCCAATTTAGCACTAATTATATGTTCTTTATTTTTTACCAATGCCTTCAAAATAGCCAAAGAAGATTGATTACACTTATGATGTAATAAAAATATTTGCTCTTATAATTCATCAAATATTTCCAATTTTGAAAAAAAATAATTCCCAGATCATCCAGTACAGTCACAATTCATGCACTGATTTAAGCCCAGAACTGTTAGACTTGTATTATACCAACAACAACAAAAAATGCCTACAGCCACACTTTATATTAATAATGAATTTGTATTTCATTATGAAATATTTATTTTCAGAAGTTGTGTCTATTATTCATTTTTATCTGTGACCTAATACTGTAATAGAAAACATGATGTAAATAGTGTGATTCATTGATGGATATTACATTGGGACACTTTTCTTTTAATTCACAATTTTATTGTTATATCAGTTATCACTAAATAGCTTAATAGCTTAAATTGGGAATCTGATGTCAAAAATCTGAATTACCGACAAATTCATTAAATAATTATATAATTTTAAAGTACTATTATTTCCTTTGAATTTATTATATTCGATAACTCACTTATCACAAATTCATACATAAAATTAATTATGAAATGGAACTGATATAAATTAGAATTTGTGATGAATTCGTGAACTAACATAAAATATTGGTAACAAAAGCGTTCTGATGCCATCAAATCGAATGTTTGATATTAAAATTAATTTGTTATATAAAATCAACCAATCAGAATAGCTTGAATTTGTGATATAAAATCGCGAATTAAAAAGTATAACGGCCCCATTGTATTAATAAAGTAAACGCCGACACAAGACCCGTTAGAATTCGGACTAGCACTCTGGTGAGTTGCTCTATTCATAAGCTAGAGGTCTAGTATAAGTAGTACCTTAGTCGAACTTCCAAGGCTTGAAGTTCTATGATGATAATGAAAGATACACGTATACTAAACTAACTTCTTGCTGTATGATCGATGGTTCATGGCGTTTTTAAATTAATAGTTCTCACTACCTTGAAGATTAGCAATACCCAGCCAGATTGAACAGCCAGTTAAAAAAAAATAACGTGAAGATTTTTGTTAACAGCAACTTTCAACGCTTTTAAAATTTCGTGAACGGTTTTAAACAGAAAACGTTAAACACTCGATAGTCTGCTAACGTTTTGAAGTTCCGCAGTAAATTATTTGCGCAAGGTAAACAATATAGAGAAAGAAATTTCATTATTTTTCTACAAAATATTTTGTTTCTCATTTAATGTGCTTGTTTAAACTATGATCTGATATTTTATATTCTTATATATATATGATTGAATATTTACTGCAGAACTTTAATGATAACTGGGCCACTGAC
Source organism: Sinotaia quadrata (assembly GCA_028829895.1). Taxonomy (NCBI): domain Eukaryota; kingdom Metazoa; phylum Mollusca; class Gastropoda; order Architaenioglossa; family Viviparidae; genus Sinotaia; species Sinotaia quadrata. The sequence goes on from CM054178.1 coordinate 87,878,856, forward strand.
AGCCGCTTGGGAAACTTTTGCATTTAAATATCGATGACTATATAACTAATTGTTGAGCACGTGCTATTCCATTTCGATAAATCAATGTCGCATTCGTATCCCACCGATCCAAGTAAAGTAAATTTGGTTTCGCCTGGTGGTGACGATGCTATACCAAAGCCTCGACGGCCAAAACCAGAAACTGAAGCTCGTCTTTTGAACGGTAGCAATACAGGTTTGCAATTAGCCTACTCATATGTTATTGTTTATAACATTTTTTAAAGCACTAGGGTGTATGATTATGAAATTGAATCGTTGTGAATGTAGGTAAGGGCTAAAGTGTTTACCGGACTGCACGATTTTCACGAGTTTCATTCAGATTACATGACCATATTGATGTTGAATTGACTCAGATTTTTGCCTTTACCGAAGGCAACCAAAACTGTACGAGGGGTACTAGTAGTAGTACTTATGCTGAATACTCTCTGTTGTCGAACTCTGACATTCTAGACTATGTGTACGTTTGGACAGAAAATATTTTTTTCATTTATTAATGATTATATATATAATTATGCCGGAGAGGCGTCCGAAATAGGTCTTTACGGATTGTATGTTTATAATTTGTCGCGTAGCGCGTAAATACTAAAGTAGGTCTATTTTAAAGTAGATCTGTGATCAAATATATTTGTGAATTTTATGAACCAGTTGTTCACAGTAATTTCACATACCCTTATTATTTTTGTTATACATATGTATCACAAGTAAATTTATACTGTAGTTGTTGCAGTTTTACATAGGCTTAATGAGTTAATCTAATGCTTTTATGTATTTATTTTTTTAACAGCATCTAAAGCCAGTCCAGTAAAAAGTACACTGTCAGCAAGTGCACCAGAGTTTATACCCAGAAACTGTCATACTGTCCCTTCACAGGTAAGATGCATGATATACCTTTTATTTTGATAATATGCCTATATTTTGAGTTTAATCTATTTAATGTTGAATGTTTTAAAATTTAAATCTGTATAATTGTTGTTAGAAATCTTCAGCATCATAGTCTGCATTATTGATCTTTTAAAAAGTGATATATACATTTGTAAATTTATATAGTAAAGTGAAGAAAACAGTACTCTCAAAACAGTAATATATCTTTTTTTAGGAATAGTTAAAATGAGAATAGTCTGCTTCTGAGTGTCTGACATTCCTGTTTTCAGTATAGCAATAGCATATATAATTATGCTCTGTTAAGCATATGTACTTGGGCTCTAATGACAGTGTAGTATATGTATTTGAGTTATTTCAGATAAGCAAGATACACTTTAAAAATTAAACAGATATTTATATATATTTAAGTGTGAATAGGTATATCATCTGTCCTAATTTTAGTTCGCATTCTTTTGTGACTTACAGGTTACATTTTGTTGAATCATTTGGCAAAAAAACCACTTAGAAAAAATTCTCCACCTTTTTTTTTTTTTGGGGGGTGGGGTGGGGTGGGACTATGTGACCTTCACTTGAAATATGTTCTTAATTTGGTTTGGCTACTGCTAAGTTTCATACATACCCAGATATATGGATACATGCAAGTCTTTGGAGTTTGGTGTTTTATTGTATACATATTTTCATAAATTAATAAAATAAACTATAATATACACACTATTTATAAAGAATTTCAGTGTGAAAGAAAATTATGAACATTATTTTCTTTTTGTGCTAATTAGTAATTAATATGACTAATTATCAATTAGCAGAAAACTGACCTGTCATTTATGAAAGTAAATAACAAACAAAATGATCAGTTTTTGCTACAAAAATAAGAATGGGCATTTATATATATATATATATATATATATACATGTAGTAGGTAGAACCAACTATTTTTTCAAAGTTTTTGGAAATGAATGAAATTTACACCATATAACAATCATGGTGAAATAAATCAGTTTACAAAAAATGGTTGCTTAATCATTCTTACTTTTTTTTAAAAACAATTTTCAAAAATGGGGAAAAAATGCTTTTTATACGTATTTTATACACTTTACCATTTTTGCATCACCCTTAAGTAAAAACTGATTATCTGACAGAGATAAATTTTTGCATACCTCATGTATCCAATGCTGACATGAACTGATGAAGCCTGATTTGTTCTGAGGCAATAGCTTTCTTAATTTTTGAGTTATTGATTCTCAAAAATGAGAAAAAACACAAATTGAGCAATGGCACTTTGAGCCAACACTGAAAATGAACCATATTAATGCTTTTTTGCTTATTTTGAGTTCCATTTGACTTGTTTAAGTAATTATAATGAAATAACAACTTAAAATTAGCTGACATTTGTAGTTAAAATGCACTTATTAATGTCTTATGTTTTAAAATTTATGATTATTTAAAAATAAGGGTAGAGGGCTAATTGAAACCTAGTGGCAGGTTGAAATAAAAACAATAGTATTATGTATTCTGAAGCATGGTCCCTCAATGTCTTGGCCAATTTTTACAAGTAAAATGAACCCTAACAATAATTTAAACTATTACCAACTCTTAAAAGATACAATGATGGGGTATAGCCTCACAAAAACTAAATAATTAATGCATATTTGAGGCTGTTGCTATTGGCGCTGCCCATTATGTGCCCATTATGATTAATTAATTTAAATGGCTGTCATTCATGATCCATCATAACTTAGTTAATAAACCAGTTTTCTGTGGGGAAAAAACTATCTAGGATCAATGTGTGATCATTGTCTGACAGATATTATCAAACATTATTAATAAAATTTACAGCAGAAATGATAAATAACGACTGTTTAGAAGGCCTATACTTGTTGACTCTCGCTCATGTCCATGACGATCTCAAACGCATTGCCGTCTGTACATACGATCTTTATTACCGTCAAATAGCCTTAAAAGATTATCCAGATAATTAATTAAAATCTTTTTATGACTGCAAGAGTTATAGTTAATTAAACTTAGTGAATTACTTTCGCAGCAGAGAAACAAGTACAGCCAACAATGCCATGGCGATCACATGCTTCGTTTATGTTTGGGCCTATGTTTACTTCGCGCATGCTTGGGTTGCACACTTTCCCGCTCTATGGGTTCTGCTATGAAAATGCCACTTTATCATGCTATATACCATTTTAAAGAGATTTTCTACTTTCTTCTGATATTAAAAAAAAAAATCTATATTTTCAGAAATAACCGTGCAAAAATGTAATTGAAAAAATAGGCTTTTTTCAATCAACTTTTACATAAAATAAAAATACAGATTCAAAACTAACACTGTTGCATTCTACATTCATTTTTCTTTAGTTTGATATAAGATACATTCTGATTGGACAATCGTAGCGGAACCTGTTTTAGTGTTTGCAAGGTATATCAAAACACGATGGTAAAACCGGAGATTGAGATTTTTGCCACGGTTTCACCAACTGTACCTAATTTAATGCGATTGAACACACTTCCACTCACTCTCTCACAAATAAAAAATACATTAATGAAAAGTTGGAAGATAGTTTTATTCAACAAACTATTTCACAAGCATGATAAATACGGAATATAAACAGCACTTGTGACAAAATGGTAAATTTTTCGGAATTTAGTAGTTGTCCGCTATCATCATATAGAGGCTGGTTCTACCTATATATAGTTTAAATTATGTAATTTTATAATTATTTTGATTTTTAAAAAATATATATATATTGCTGGTATGCATTGGGTATATATTGAGTAACTTCCCAAGATTTAATTTCATTGGGTTTGGGATCACACATAGCATCTTTGAGATCATAAAATTTGGTTATGGCATCTATGGGACACATTTTTGACAGTCATATGTAAGCGCTGCATTTAATTAAAAGGATAGTAATTAGTATTAATATTTGTATTAATAGAGTTAGATAGTTATTTATATTTCTTTGAAACATGCATTTGATGCACAAAATATTGAATCATGTGTTTTTTCTTACCTAGAATATGTATCTTATGTGTACTTACAAATTTAAAAGAATATATTTTTAAAATTTTAACATTTTTCTTGAAAGTACAGTATAAACAGATTGGAAATGATGTTATAGTATGTCTTTTAGAGAGAATGAAATAGTCACTGACAACAGGAGGCATGTTTTAAATGCGATTTGTGAGAATCATGTCCCATTTAAAATGTCTTACATAATATGTGAATTATTTTCTTGAGATAGTCATTGATTTTGTTATTGATATTTTTATGACAACACTGTATGCAATTATTTATTGAAAAACAAATACTTTTCAATGATCTTTCTGCATACTCTTCCAGTTTATGTTTATATTTTATTTTATGTACTGGCTGACTACTTATCTCAACATTTTCTACTAGTGATTTTAATATAAAGTGACTCTTAGTCTTAATTTAATGTTGTGAGATTGGTTTTGATGAAGTTGTGATTTCTTCTGAGTCATGTCATTGAATAATCATTTACTTCTTAGCATTTTTGTTTTATGTATGCTCTTCCCCCCCCCCCCCCAACCATGTTCTTTAAATAAATAGAGCACTTGGTGTTAATTTTATGTTTATATATAATCAGATTACATTGACAGACTCATGTTGAATAAAGGTTTTAATATATTTATTATATAAGAGTATTGAACATTAAACTTATGGAAGTAAATAAATGGAACAAAGTTATTGCATAATAAATAAAACCATCTCTCTCTTCTTGATACTTGACACCACTGATAATTTGAATATATATATATATAAATATATAATACTTGTAGTTGTACTATTCTAGTTCATTATTCATCAAGAACACTTTTTAGTTTATTTATATATGAAGTGTCAATCTTGAATGATCAGTATTTAATATAACTGTGTTTTGTAAAAATTTAATGAGACTCCATTTCATTTTCACTTTGTTATTGGAATAAAATATCACTATATTCCAAGAATAATTCTTTTACTGTTTTTATATTTGACTGTTTGTAGTGTAAGTGATGAAGTGAGGTCACTTCACACATTTGTCATATATGCTTTCCTTTCACTGTTGCAGTATCAGGAAATGAGCTACAATACATATTCTGATGTAGGTATCTGGTGATTTAACTCAAACCATGTCATTGTAAATAATCAGTTGTTCTCACTCAGTTTAGAAAGGTAGTTGATTATAAATAAATTACAGATACATCAGTAAATGATGTGTAAGTCTTTAAACAGTCTGCTTTTAACTTTTTATCAGCTCCACACTAATTTTTATACTATAAAAAAAATATGTCACATATTGATATTACAGTCCATACATTCACTTCAAGCAGGGAAACCTCATTCCATGGTCATTTTTATATTTCTTACATTTTTATTAAATATATATGTAGGTTGAACATTTTTTAGTTCACTGTCTTATTACTATATTAATCTATATACATATCTGTACTTTACAAAAAAATTTAAAGTGTTTTTGTAACATTAGTCATCATTAGTGAATGTTTTACTAATTCATTTTTATCATTGGTTGTGCATGCCCTATTTTATTATTGTTTTTGATAAATATATTTGGGTCATGTTGATTATTGTTATTTGTATTAATATTTTCCTTTTCTTTTATTAATTTTTAGTATTTTGTAATAATTTGGGCCTAGATTATTAGTGTGTGTTTATGAAAGAAAGCTTGAAGTTTTGAGTAGTAGTAAATGGGCAGATTTTTGCAGGAAGAACTAAAAATTATTACAATATTTATTCTATAGGAGAAACTGTAATATATTGCTTTTTTGACTTGAAAGTCTGATGAATGCATTTATATTTGTAAAGTGTAGTATAACCCATTAAATTTTTCCAGCCCCCCCCCCCCCCTCCCAACTTTCCACCCTTTCTATACTAGTTATTTGTGTTGGAGTTTAGAGGGAACAAATATTAATAATGGTTTAAAACAATAAGTGTTATAATTTTACTTATTATATTGTTATCTAAAACACATTTTATTTTTGACAGATATAAATATATGTTCATAAATGCTGTCTTAGATATTGATCTATTTCAGTTTTATATTATTATGTGTAAGAGAGCTTTGCTTTCTGTAGTGTTTGTAGCAGCCCTCATTAATTGCCAAGATGAAATAGGACTTGTAGTTTTAATTAATATGCACACTAACAAATCATCCTTAACACTTGTTTGTTTTTTTGTTATTGGTTTTTGTTCTTTGTACATTTCACAGCTAAAAGGTAAGTTTATAATGAATCCCAATACATACATTTACATACATATATATATTATATATAATATAAAGCCATGCCTCAAATTCAGAAGTTCAAGTCTTTCTTTGGCATAGATTTTTATTATGCTAATAACTATGTTCTAAGTGCATTATTATTGCATTACAGAGAATTTTGGATTAAACAAAATAAATCTACACTGTTTTAGTTGATATTGTTTGGTTTTTCAAGCCTGCTGTCATACTTTCACCCGGTGCACCTGAGTTTGTGCCACGTGGGGGCCATGATACAGGTGTCATGGAGCCATTACAGGTAGTTTTGTTTTTTGGGATAGGGTTCAGGATGCAGCTTGTACAATGTCTGTTGTGTTGTGCTGGCTTGGCGTGTACCGGTGTCTGCTTTGACCTTAGAATAAGCTACCAGGTTCATTCCACCCACATTCTTTGACAATGACAGTATCTGGCCAAATTTGGAATTTGTTATTATATTTGCTTTTGTAAATTCAGCTTAAAATGCTTATAGAAATTCTTGTAAATTTACAATCTAAGTTTTGACCAGGAACCAGACATTTTATACTTAAAAGATAGTTAATCATGTCCTCACACTATCCATAAGCTATAGAATGTATGTCATAGTTTGCATATCTGGTTTACAAGACATTATCTAAACAGATACATCAAAAGTTCATTTAAACTAAACTGCATGAGCAAATAACATTTTCCAAATAAGACCAAAACTGTGAAAGGCACTTCAAGACTGACACAACTCATATCTTCATAATATTATATCTAAATAGTTTTTAGTAATCAAATCTTAATGCTTTTCCTCTATTTAACAAAATGCAGTAAAAAATATAATTGTGCTTTATTAATTGCTTCAAACTAATAACAGTAATAGTGTCACTGACAGGTGTTTTGCAACATATCTTTGATTATTTAGTATAGTAAAGATCACTGTTTCTAGTTTATCTTAAATTGTTGTATACTGTTTGTGGTTAATAACTAATATTTAATAACCTTATTGTTTTATTGCTATCTGTTTTGTGTTTATCTCCAATCATTTAATACTACGGGAACAGCTATTTATGTTTATAAAAATGTGTACTCACTTTATATTACTGATGATGTCTGCTTATATTTATTTCTATTCATTTAATACCATTGGTAACAGATGTTTATAGCTTGATGCCATCTGAAATACAAATAACTAAATAATATTAAATATTATTAGAAAGTTTTATTAGAAATGGTACTGCAGTGACCACTTTTAATATATAATCAGTTTTAATTTCATATTTATGCACTTGTGTGTGTGTGTGTATCAATAAATTATTTTTATCATTATTTTAAGCAATTTTATTAGATCTTTTAAAAAAAATCACTACCAAATTGTTTTTCTTTTTACAAATGTAAACTCACAATGAAGGTCAGTATTTAGTTTATTTATGTGCTTTGTTTTCTTTTTTAAACTGTAAAATAATAATCATAGTTATATAAAACAAAACATGTATTTGATGAAACTACATACCCAAAGTGTTTTTTCTTAACTAGAAAAAGGAGAGGAATAAAAAGCAAATTACGAATCCATAACAAAATTGAAAAAGACCAACTAGAAGTAGAAATATGGAATAAAAATATAAATGGAATATCAGAATATAAAGTTTTGAGTCCAACTGAGTAGTACATATCATCCTAGCACTTAAATTATCCAAGGCAATTAGTGAATTACTGGTACAGTGGTAGCTGTTGAGTTTTGATGTCAGTTATTGTAGCTGTAGTCCACATCAGTCTCAGAGACAGGTAAATATTTAAGCTTTATGATTTTACTCAGAGACCCATTATTTCTGTAGCTCATACTTGTAAGCTGGAGTTTTAATTCAAGATTGCCACTCTGCTTGATTACAGTATATTTGAGATGGGCAATTTGCATATCTGGATACTATTATTTTTACTATGGATTCAGGGGTGCCATGGTAATTGTCAACATTGTCAGTCTCACATGCACATGGACAACTGAAAAAATAACTTTGGGATGTCACAAATATGGTGGGGAGGAGGAAATATCGGTGAATCTTGTATCTAAATTGCAAAGTGTTAACAAATAACAGGATACAATTGTCTTTGGAGCATAGTCATTTGAATTTTACTGAGAGCATGTGTCTAGAACAATCATATTTGGGGGTAGGTAATTGTCAGATTGTAGATTAATTGTGTATTAAGAGAATAAACTAATATTGGTCACCTGATGTTAAGAATTACATCACTATAAATGTGTATGAGGGACATCCTACATTGCAACTATGACTTTCCCTTTTGTAGAGTATCATTTCTTGGCACTCTATTTAGTTTTGATATATTAATTATTATTCATCTGTCTAATGGTGTTCTTTATTTAATTAACTTTGTTACCTAAACATTTCTATTTAGGCTAAAAATAACCCAATCTGTGTACCATTTTGAATGTATTTTACAATAGAAACTTGTATTTGTTTCATATATTGAGGTATAGGTCACAATGCTATCTTTCAGATAGTTGTTTGTTTCACATATTGAGGTTAAAAGTACAGTGCCATGCTGTCTTACAGATGGTGTGTGTTTTATATAGTTAGGTTAAAAGTATAGATCACAATGCTGCCTTTCACATAGTTGTGAGTTTCATATAGTTAGGTTAAAAGTGCTGTCTAACAGATGGTGTGTTGCATATAGTTAGGTTTTATTGAATTACATATGGTGTTTGTTTCATGAAAGTACAGTGTTGTGCTGTCTTACAGATGTGTGTGTGTCATATAGTTAGATTAAAAGTAGTATCATGCTGTATTACATAAGATGTTTGTTTCGTGAAGGTACAATGTTGTGTTGTCTTAAAGATGGTGTGTGTTTCACATAGTTAGGTAAAAGTACAGTGCCATGCTGTCTTACAGATATATTTATTTTAATTTTATTTACATAGATTAAAAACATGGTATCATATTTCCTTTTATACTTAATTATAGGCTATCTTTCTGATTTTATTTTAATGTTTCTCATTAGAATTACTGGACCATTCTTATTATTTAATTACTAACATTATTTTGCTTATTATCTTTTTTTTATTTGCGAAAGTGAAATGGCAAGTTTGTGCAAGCTGATACAAGTTTTGTTGTGTCATCATATCTGATGCATTTGAATTTTCTATGAATAAAACAAATGTTAAATTTCATTAAAGATTTTTGTCTTTGATTGCTTTATATTAAGTTTACACTTTGATTGCTTTTACTTTTTTCTCCTTCCTGCACACTAATAGTTTTGTTTTACTGGTCTTTATCCCTTTTAAAATAAAATTCTTATTTTAAAGACCAAGTAAAGAGGGATCTAGTTCAGCAATGTTCAGAGAACTTATTTACTAGTACCAATGCATATTTTTGGAAACTGAAAAAAAATTTCCTTAGATTAAATATATATATCTGTTACTAATACAATATCCCTGACAGCAGAAACAGATGATGGCATCTCCCAGCACAAATATATGTAGGTTTGATATCTATATAGAAGGTACAAATTTTGACAAATGTATAATATCTGCATTGTTATGTTATACTGTTGGAATTACATAACTATGCTACACAGTAAAAATGTCTGTTCTTGATTTTTATTTCAATCCAGGTCATTTAGCCATCTTGTGTCACCATTTGTATGACCATATGTACGTTTAGAAGTGAAGTGATTTTGTGCAGCACTGAAAGCTTTGGTTCTTTGTCATTATTTAACTCAGAAATAAAAACACTCATATAAGTTATTTGCTGTTTTATAGAATGTTTGAAAGAACTGAAATTATTTTGTTGTTGTTTTTTTTAATATATATTTATTAATGTTTGACCTAATTCTTCACTCTTTAAATTTTACTTTGTTCAGATTAAAAGTTATGTTTATTTATGAGTTTGTAAACATTTTCTTATGGGTTGTGTGTATGCATGTTTCTTGTGTGTTTTTTTTTGTAATTACTTATAAGAGTAAAATTTTAATAATAGACATTAAACTTTAGACATAAGTCATTTTAAGTTTGGAGGTATCCAAATTTTATGTTTTCACAGATATATTGAAATAGTTTCCATATATGTTGTTTCCCTAAAAAAAATTAGTGTTAATTTTTAATATAAATAACTGTCTAATATACATGTTAACTGTTTATAATTTACAAAAATGAACATGATATTAGTTATTGTAATCAGTTATTTTTCTGTGTGCAAATTAGTCTCACAAACACACACACACATATTTGTTATTTTCTTTCTTTTCTTTTTTGTTTGATTGTGTTCAGGAGAGTTTCGTTGATTCCCTTGGACAGATGAATTTAGGACTAGATGATCTGACACACTATTTATTAAGTGAGTTTGAAAGCACTATGATGATACTGATTTCTCAACCGGGTAACATGACAGAATACCTACGGCCACTGTGTGACAAACTCCAACAGGTCAACAGTGAAGGTATTCTTCATGAAGTCATTGATATTTTGTATAATCAGGTATTTATTTACTTTCTTATATTTTTACCTAAGAATGCAAATTTATTGTTAGATCACAGCATTGTGAACTCAGACTTTGAAAGTCAATAAGATTATTATATATATATATGCTGAAATTTTGTTTGCAACTGTTGATCATTTTATCCCTAGGTTTTGTTAGATGACTAGCTTTAAAATATTATTATAAACAATGACATACTAAATATTCTGTTCACACATGTCTTTGTGTATGTGTTTATATGCTAGTATAGTGACCACCATCTTCTTCAAAGTGACTCTGGCTTGTAAATGGTTGGCTAAAAAAAACATACAAATACCAGCATCAGAGAATAAGTATGGATAAAAATATATCTCATTTAGATATTATAGATTAACCAAATGTAAATTTTGCTGTACTAGCACATTGATTGTCAAACAAAGGTATAAATGACAGGAGCCAAGGCATCACTGGACAAAACACAAACAGAAAATATATAAAACCAAAATGTTAAATTTATACAATGTTGAATATAAAGGTGAACATTTTATTAATTTGACATTAGTACATTAGTTTTAGAAAGTCAGAAAAAGTTATCTGAATAATACCAAGAGTGTGGCAAGCAATAATAGAAGTGGAAACATGTTAGAATGGATCAAAACAAGGGTTCTGAGTAAGACAATCTGCAGTTTAAATAAAGATACTGTATATAACAAAAATGTATTTTAAAAAAAAACTGTTTTGCTGTGACAAGTAAACCTAGATACATGTAATATTAATAACATACCTTCTTGAACAATGCTACATAGTGTACCATTTTTAACAGAGACATTTGCCTTAATAGAAAATAAATACTATGACTTAGCTGCTACAGTAACCAGACATATTCCTAAGTAAATGATAAGACGAGAAACTGAAGCATAAAATCTTGATGATTGAACTGAAGGATCTCAGCACATATTGAACTGTTAAATAAAAATTTACCTAATGCTAGTAACTGTCTGTTCAAAAGGAATGGTTAGGAGGGGAGATTAAAATAATAATTCCACTAAATGAAACCTGTATGTCTTGAATACGTTGGTGTGTGCGTCTGGCATTGTTGTCAATGTATAAGTAAAACATGTAAGTTGATTCCTGTGAATTCTGTTTGAGTGCCAATATGGCAGAAATTGTGGCTTGAATTTGGTCTCAAATTTGCGAAGATTATTTTGAATGTTCCTCATGGTGTGTTGAGTAAAGCACACAGAAATTCAAGAATATTCTTTGTGCTTAAACAGAGACTTCAGTCATGATGTTGTTAATTGTTGATGGTGGTGTCCTTGGCTGGTATAAGTGACATTATTTTTTTTTTGTCTTTATAGTCATAAGGGCATCATTCTGACAAGATCATCTCTCTGCATGATTACTTTTAAAAATTTGCCTGGCATGAACTCAAAACCAAATTTATATCTGTGGTGGTATGCAATGTTTTCTTTAATAGCTAATGGAGAGAGGCTGGTCTGTTTTGTTGTTAATTATGTTATTTCATGAATTTTGGCAGACTGGATTTAACATTAACTTGTCCTTTTGAAAAATATGAGCATATTGATAGTCATTTAATTGCCTACATATGTGATATATTGTAAAGGTAGTGAAGTTTTAAAACTCTTGCACTATATGCCAGTAAACCGGGCTGACATCATCAAGTCATTATACCGAATGCCCAGTATACCGGTCTTCTCTAAGCCATGTGGATTGAAAGCACATGGTTCTAAAAATAATCAGCCAATTCTTGATGTTTGTGCTAGATTTCAATTCTGCAAATGGCACAGTACTTTTTTCTTTATTGTGCACATAATTTCTTCTCCTCATGTTGAATTATGAAATGGTCATATGAATTGAATAAACCCATACTTCAACTGGGAAGAGAGCAAGATCACAGCGATTTACAATGCTACATGTACTTGAATTAGTGACATTTCTTTGGATGAAGAGAACGAATTCAACAAGGATTACATGCTTAGTAGCAGTGAAAGTGATTCAAGTGAGGATGAAGAAAGTATTGATGAAATTGACAGAGGGGAAGGGAGAGGTGTCAGAGAAGGGAGGCATGGCCTGCAAACAGCTGATGGCGGAGATCAAAGTGCAGAATGAGGATGGAGCAATCATTTCACTGCACCTGCTTTTGAACTGAATTTCAATGATGCTAGCACAGGACCAAACAAGATTCCAAATAGCATAACAGATGACAGTCAGTGTCACATAGTGGAGGGCTCGTTACAAGCCGACCCCGAGCTGAAGTTAGAGATGCAAGGGGTGAAGTCTATTTTTGGCCTGCTCCGGTGCACCTCCAAGGAAAGCCCGTGTGACGTATGCCAGTACTGCGTCGTGTCAGGTTGTTACATAGACACACATGACATACACCATTGATGTTTGGGTGGGGCCCAGTTTATTAGTGTCATGCCAAGGAACGTTTTATTGGCGGTGTGTGTTGTGAGTGTGTATCATAAATGTGAATAAATGGACGAACAGACGAACGGTGCAAAACAATAGTACAAATTCTTTCGTCCCTCTCAAAAACTATGAATAACAAGAGAGTTGAAAGATGTTTAAATCAGGTTATTTATTTCCCGATTTAAAAGGGGCACTACTCTTTCGCACAGTGATTAATCATTCATTCAACTTTCCAATGTCATACACTCTGTGGGAAATAAGGGGAGATGAAAATGATGAAATTCAAATTATAAAATAAAGATTAATTACACAATTCTTATGCGGCAAATGGGGCCGCTTTAACAATAGTTGACATATAGAATAAGCATTAATTTTAACATTACAGTTCGAATTTCACAAATGATATAATAGTGTTCATTTTCTTAGAGTCCTAGAGTTAAGTATGTGCGCGTTAGCCGTGCTAATTATTACTCTATTAATGTCAGAGTTCCAAGGAGATGACGTAAGCTCACACGTCACTTATAAGGGGCACTTCAAAGTGAAGACCACGACGCAATTGAGGCGTCGCATTACAGGTGAAGATTCTGCAGAATCTAGGCACCACTTTCAGATTATCACGGGGGAGAAATCTGAAATTTATCTGACTGTTGTCAGCCTCGATAATTGTCGCTGTTTCTGGTTGTCGTGGAAACGGACACCCCAACGACGTTTAGCATTATCGGGTGGAGTCGTCCAGTGGGATGTGTCGTCGCATTACATTGAGTGTAGAAATCCGGATATCTGTAAGATTTATCTCGGTGCTAGCCTTCTCAATTTGCGGGATAGACTGCCAAACGAACTCAGACAGGGGGGAAGAACAAATTGGTCCCTCGTGTCGTTAACTGCATACAACCAGCGTCGCATGCATCGGGTTTTTCTTGGCAGCGAACTTTCCACTTTGCCAAAAATTATACTGAGTAATTTTGCCTCGTTACTCAATATATGGCATCAGACGGATGGAAAACGGATGGAAAGAGATTTTTGCAGCTTTCCTTTATGAAATCTCTGTACATGAGATAATTCATACGTGAAGTTAGACTGGCTTCAGACGGATCGACGTTTTCAACATTGAGAGTAAAGTCTTCATTTTGCCTCTTATATAGCTTTCACTGAAGGTTTCCAAAACTTCCAGAAGCTATGTCCTGTGACATGATTTTTGCCTTGGATATATAGTGGTAATCGTGATGCACGCTTTTCTGTGGTCAATTCTAATGCGCACTGGCCATTTCTCTCGTCAACAACATGTGACTAGTAGTGCGCAGTTGTCCCATTGTTTAATATACATATCTTTCACAAACTAATATATATATTCAATATGATAATTGACACACACTGCGTCACGAACGTCTGTCTACTAAAGAGATCTTAGGTGACCGTTACTGGAAGTTACATGCTACATATGAAAATAACAAAACTTGGGTTACTTCAACTAGTTTTGTTAGCGGTTTTTTAAAATGAAATAAAATATAATTTCTGTCCCTCATTTCCTGTGACAGTCAGCCTTTGGAATTCCTTTCTCTTTTCGCTGATGACGAGTTTTGGTGCAATGTGACAGAAAAACAAACCTATGAAAAAAACAAGTGTATGCTTTCAAACCAAACTACTACCATGTAAAATCATTCAAGGATATTGAACACAATGTGTCAATCAAAGAAATGAAATCATTTGTTGGAATTCAGATATACATGGAGAATTTGTCTATAACGCCCAGTTATCGTGACTACTGGCAAAATGAGGGTTCTGATTTCATTGGTTTCGGATTTCGATTTGTGATGACAAGAGATCGCTTCCTTGCCATTTGGGCATTCTTGCATGTGATTGATGAGGGTGATGACACGATAGATCAAAGGTGTGTCTATTGGCTGTATTGTATTCAAGTTTTGAGTGTCTCTGTCCGTTCTTTTCCATGAAATCAATAAATATGCTAGCTTAGTAGCTAAACGATTTTAACTAATTTTTTGCCCAGGAGGCCAGGAAATAGAAACTGTATACCAATGGGACACGAGGTCTGAGAAGGTTAAAACAGTTGATGCTCACTGGTTAGTGTATATGAAAAGATAATGTTAGAGGTCCCCCTCTCCCCCCTAAACCCCCCTTGACTTAAGATCACCTTACTTACAAGCCTCCATTTTTACAGTACTGAGTAGCCAGACAATTTTTAATCTGTATTTCTGTTTTATTTTACGATTAAATGTTTGTTCTTAAGTTAGTAAATGTTTGTAAAGGTGAATATTTATTTAGTTTTTCTCCATTTCTTCCATGTTGGCGTTTTTAATTTATAAAAATGGGTGTCCAGAAATGGAGCTACAATTTTCAAGTACATGTATATGAGTTTATTTATGACGGTGCTTGACTTAACCCTTGTCTTCAGGGTGGAGTGTTAGGATTGAGATTGGAGAATAATGTCATCTTTAATTACACCATAATCAAGTTCTTTAACATAGACATAAAAGGTTTATGGACGAGTGTGAATTGTATGGATAGTAATTGTATAAATTTACATTTTCTTCTAGTGTTTAGGTTAGTTAAATGAAAAAATATTAAAAGAAATGTTAAAAATAAGAAAAAATTCAAAATCATACATGTTGCAAAGTATCACTGATTTATTTGTTTGACTGACTAAAAGGATTTAAGAAATTTAAATTTTTAGATTTAAAGATTGACTGTGATTTGTTGCAGAGCATTTTCGAGCCAAATTTTCGATACACTGGATCACGAGTTTGTCACTTCCTCTGCAAAAACTTGAAGGAGCATCCAATTTTTAAACATTTCAAACAAGCCTTTCTAAGCAGGTTGGAATTTCCTGATCATCCAGAAATTTTTAGATACAGATTTAAAAAATGTATATAAATTTGATATTATTAAGTAGGTAGCAGCACAGTCGCCCGCCAGCCGCTATACTTTTGTAAAAGTGCACATTTTCATTACTTTTCATTCACTGATTTCTCAACAACCAAAGCATTGTTTTATTCAAACAAACATTCAAAATCAAGTTTAATGTTTCTATTTTCTATGATTGTAAATTTGTATGTCTTGTTTGTATGTGGAAGCTGATTGAATAAAGTTGACTAATTTTTCACTCGTGTCAAGTTTTGTCCTGCCAATTTACGTGACTTAACAGAATGCACGTTTTCATATACCTTGTTTCTTACCTTTGCTTAAATCCCACAAACACTTTATACACATATATTTGGTATCAAAATGAAGATAATTAAATGCTGCATCGATTGTGCTATTTCTTGGTGTGATTTTTTCCTGTATACGTTTTAAAAATTAGTTTTAAAGCGAACTTCGGCAAGAAATCTGCGATTTTCGTTGTTAAAAAATGGTCAAAAGTACACAATTACTAGGCTTGAATGAAAGGTTATTCCATACCCTTTCAAATGATGTATGGGGTTAATGTATTCATGACCTGTGGGACACAAGCAATCCATCAAATGTAGTGAACTAAATATGTTCGGTCTTACTACAATGGTTTCCAACATTGTAACGAGCGTGCTTCCTTAAGCAAATTCCAAAGTGAAATCGCGAAGTTTAATACTGCATTATTGCTTTGGATAAGTACTTTAGTTGCTATTCTTTAAAGGGGTTATAGTTTTATTATGTAGTTTAGTATGATTAGCAGTTTTTTCTTTCGAAATTAGTGGGTCTGTCACATGCTTGTGACCTCGAATCGGGAGCGAACAATCATGTCGCATTTGACATGAAATATAGGAAATATACTAAGTTTTACAAAGATAAGACAGATGAATCACAAAATTGGCAGTGTTATTATTTCATTTTAATTTTATAGGTATTGGATGTCACTTGGTTCATTCAAATTCAAATTGATGTTGAATTAGGTCACTACAAAAATCAAGGGAGATTATCAGTATTTAAATATTGCAAAGACGCTACTTTCACTTCTATTGTTTTAACATTGATGTTTCATAGTTTGACTTCTCTGTTTAAATAATTAGGCCTACTTAAAATCTCAACACTTTAAATATAGTGCAAATATAGTTTATTTCAGAAAAATAAGAAAGCTGAAATTATTTTAATTATAAGGAAGATTAGGCCTATCAGTATTTACATGTTGCAAAGATGCTACTTTCACTTTTAACCTTGATGTTCCACAGTTTTAAATAATTAGGCCAATTTAACATCTAATTATAGTATATTTTTTAAAAAATTAAGAAAGCCAAAATTATTTTAATTATACAGGCACTGGCTTAGTTAAAGTTCAACTTTGGTGTATGTACAGTAGGTATGACTGGCCTAATCCACATAGATCTTTTTGTTTACAATTTTTTTTCTAACTTTTGTCCATCCCTACCCCTTGAAGTTGTACAGTGTCTTCTCTTTATTACACATTAAATTGCACAAAATAAAATGCAAAGATTTTTATTCAAGCCTAGTAATGGTGTACTTTTGACCATTTTTTAATGAAGAAAATTGCAGATTACTTGCCAACTTTTGTTTAAAATTTTGTAAAATGTGTACAGAATAAACCAAGCCAAACTTCATAGATGTGGATGCAGCATTTAATTATCTTTATTTTGATACCAAATATATGTGTGTAATGTGTTTGTGTGTGGCACACATCACAAGCCAAGGTAAAAAAACACTCTATGTCAAAACACACATTCTGTATTTTAAGTCTGCCGGATAAAACTCGACATAGGTGAATAAGAAATAGAAACATTAAACTTGATTTTGAATGTTTGTTTGAATTAAAGAATGCTTTGGATGTTGAGAAATCAGTGAATGAAAAGTAATTAAAATTTGCACTTTTATACATTGATTATTGCTGGCTTACTACTGTGCTGCTACCTACTAATTAATATCTTAACATTTTTATGATTAACTTTTGTAAGTGAAACATGGCAATAACTAATTTTGTTTTGTATAGAGCAAACAAAGAGATCAGAACTCAAGCTTTTGACATGATATGAAAATGTCGTTTACTAATTCTGTGTAATTGCGCAATTTTTGTATGCATTTTTAATGCATAAATTTACTGTTAGTGCATAAAAGGTGTTGAAATTTTTTATACATAATGAGCAAAGTACTATTTATCACACTGCAAAATTTCATGATGATCATGCAAATGGTTCAAATGTTATGGCCAGTTTTGTGCAAAAAATGTGTAAAAGTGCCGTCTGTCAGTCATTTTGATGATTTTACAAAGTTTGGGCCAACCTGTACATGAATCAAATGAAAATAATATTCTGAAAAAAAATGGGCATATTCTATAAATATATTTTAACATAAATAAACAGTTTCAATAATATATTTCTATTAATGAATCAGATATCCTGATGAAGGTTTTTTGTGAACTTCTGCAGCTAGGCATTTGTTATTTCATCCTATAGAAAGTGACAACTTTGCATTTTGTTATCGAAATAACCATTTTTTTCACTGCCACCATTTTTTAAAACTTAAAAATAGCATATCTCTGGAACCAATTGAGATAGCTTCACCAGACAATGCTGACATAAAAGGATATAAGTGATTTTAGGGAAATGGGCATTTTCTCACTACTGTCATGTTCACTGCATTTAAACTCCTGAGGGTCGAAGAAGCATGGTCAGATGAAGGGAGGTAGCACTGGTGAATGTTTCTGGTTCATGCCATTTGATTATGGTTAGTACCACAGATTACACAGCCTTGGGGCAGGCTACTTTTTCTGCTCTTTAGTTGAAAGTATAGCCTGATCCCTCATTCTTGTCTGATAAAAGCAGCTAGCCTCTTCAAGCTGTCCAGCAGCTAGGTCACAGAGTTTATTCCTTCTGTTTCATGTATTCTGGTCACAGTGCAGTGTTTACAACTTTTGCACTGGAATAACTCAAACTAATTTTCAAACAAGTTACATTTTGAATTTTATATTAAGATCTTCCTTTTTACTGTGCACATATTTGTTTCCTTATCAGTAACCTGTACGGTTATTGGTAGATCTTTTAGTAATGTATATGTACATATGTAATAGGGAAGATAGTAATAGATTAGAGATTGAGCACATACAGCATTTACATTCTTTGTGTAGAGACTTGCATTGCACAGAGAACAAGAGTAGGGGTGGTGGGTGAAGAGACACATGCAACTGTTAATCTGTTGAAAACAGAATGTTGGGTCTGTAGAGTGAAAATGAACATGCATGTCTAATAATGAGGAGGAAAGTTAATTTAGCTTTAACTCTTTTTTTCCTTCTATACTGCTTCCCATGAAAATAGTATCAATATTAAGAATTTTCACTACCATTTTATAAGATATCTATTTGTTGGGATTACAAAGATTTTCTGTTCAAAATATTTATTTTTGATTTTAAATGTGAGATACGCAAATCGTTTTAAATTTATCACCATACTTTTTGTGTGTGTGTGAATGTTTTAAACATAACTTTAAATTTCATTAAACATTTACTTATTAAAATTATGTAAACCAAACCTAATATATATAACTTTCATTCTAGAAAAATGTACACTACACATTTTTGGGAAAAACACTTAAAGCAGACAATCAGACTTTAAGTGACTGCATAAAATTTCTAAGCGTGAGTTCTCAGGGCTAGTGATGTAATACCTAAAATAAATTACTTACAGCAGAGATATTGTATAAATATGCTATATGACAATTGTGTTTGCATAAACTTCTTTATTTTTATAGTGGCTATCAGAAATATGTGTTTATTCAGGGAAATGGCAATGGACTTGGAAAAATCAGTCATTCTTACTATAGTTTAAAAGCATTTCAGTAAACATATATTTCTGAATAATATTTAATGTTTCATATTAAAATAACTTCATTTCCTATTAGTTTCATTTCTTTCGAATTTAAGAAGAGAGACACAGGTAAGTGATACACATCTGTGTATGGCAAACTTTCCTGCAAAGCCAATAAAAGACTTAATGAAAGTACATTTTGAAATTTGTTTTTCTTTTTAAATAAAAGGTTTTGTGCAAGAAAGAATGTCTGCTTTTACTCCTGTTCCTTGCTTGCTACTGTGAAGTTTATTACTGTGTAGGATAATGCTATAAACTACACAAAATTATGTTGGTTTTGTGCAAATTTGTTAGTGTTCATTTTTTTAAGTCCCCAGCATTTGTATAAACCTTGTCATGCATGTTGAATGTTATATCCGAAATATTTGTCATATGTTTGATCCTCTGTGCTCAGATGCCAGAAAGATTATAGTGAAAGAGAACAGCTTCTTAAAAATGGAGAAGATGGCTTACAGAGATTGTGTGGCTTGACACTATTTATGGGCGAACTCTTTCTCAACGTGACCGTAAGTATTTTTTCTTTGTGTGTTTATTTCTGTGTATTTGTATTGTTGCATATCAGCTTTTTTTAACTAAGGGAAAAAATGTTCTCTTATCATACATAAACTGAGTATTTTTCTAAAATCTTACTACATGAGTACACAGTAGGAATATGAAGGGGTTACTTAAATGAAGCCAGGGCCCACCTCCACCACTAGGAGATAAACGTAGTGTCTCCTCTTTAGTTATCTAGAGTCAGGTACAGGATGAAGAAAGCCGAGAGGTTGTGAGGGAGTGTGCATGCTTATTTGATTAATATTCCAAAAAAAATTACTTAACATTATTCCCTATTCCATCCTAAGAAAAGATGAGCAAACTGCATACTGTAGTAGAATAAGAAATAAAAGCAGGATATTCTTTAATGACAAGAAAATTTGTCATAGTACATAGTGCATACAGTAGTAGAATAATGAATGAGGGGAGGGTATTCTCTAACAGCAAGAAAATCAGTAGAATATTGGATGAGAGCAGGGTATTCTCTAACGATGAGAAAATCAATAGAATAATGGATGAGAGCAGGGTATTCTCTAATGACCAGAAAATTCATACATAGTACATATTGCATACTGTAGTAGAATAATGAATGAGAGCAGGGTATTCTCTAATGACCAGAAAATTCATACATAGTACATATTGCATACTGTAGTAGAATAATGAATGAGAGCAGGGTATTCTCTAATGACAAGAAAATTCATACATAATACATACAAGTGATAAATGATTGGGAATAAAGAGAGAAAGGACTTAGTTGGATTGGGCAACTGCACCCATGAAAGGGTTCAGAAGCCTAAGAATATATATCTCGCTGATATAACCTAGAAAATGTGGAAGATGTCCTCTAAGCCATCATCACTATAGTTTCCTTCAAGGTCATGTTTCTCTAAAATGACAAATTGGATAAAATTGTATTTTAATACATGGACCCTAATAGAATTTAGGCATGCAAGCAAAGACTGTTTATTTGTTACTCAGTCATAGTGATAAAGACTGACCATCATCTTTTTAACTCTAGGATAATAGTAGTAATTGCCAGGTTCTTTAAACAGCCATATAATCATACAAACCAATATTGCTTCACATAACAGAAGGGATCAAAGTGTTTAATATAGTACCAGCAACAAAACACGTTTCATTTGGTTTGATTAACTGTTATAGTACCAGCAATGAAACATTTCTTTGGTTTGATAAACAGTTACGTTAAACCTGTTCCATTTGTCTTGGTAAACTTTTATAAAGCCAGCAGCAAAACTAATTTTTTGGTTTGATAAACTGTTACCGTGCCATCAACAAAGCCTGTTTCATTTGGTTTGATAATCTTTTACAATGCCATAACAAAACATTCCATTTGGTTTGATAAACACTAACAGTGCCGAGCCTGGTACAGACTCTAAATAACCTATCAACATTAACATGCTTGAAAGAAAATGAAAATTTGGTAGGCCTACTACAGGCAACATCTTGGAATTGAAGAAACTACTAGCCTTGATAAAAATATCTGATGTAACCAGTGTATTCTCTAACCATCTATCTAGAGGTAAGGGCTTAAAGTTAAAACAAGTCTGTATCAATATCTTGTCTGCATGCAGTTCATTGATGCCATTTTCTCTGTCATTAAATGGACTGCCTGTAATGATGCATGGGACTTTGTTTTCCCTATGTTGTGTATCCCTTATAATCTCAAGTATACATGTCTGGTAACAGTCTGAAAAAAAAATTATTACTGTAGAAAAGTACCTGCTTCTGTGCAGAATGCTGCATGTAAACATTTTATGTTTGCTTTTGTTTGTTTCTCTCTTTTTTAAATGTCCACCATTTGCCACAACCATAACATTTCTTTCAATTTCTACATACTACAAAATAATTTGAGACCTTGCCAAAATAAACTAAAAATTCTTTGGTATTTACATATTTTTATTAATGTTACTTTGATTTTTTTTAATAGCAAAGTTTTAAAATTTTTTTGGTGGATTTTTGTTCTAGTTTGTTGAATTTTGGTTTTGAAACACATAAATGTAATTTATTTTCAGGTTGGTAATTCCAGTGGACCTACTGAACGACTTGAGTTCTTGCCTCCTGTGCTTACAGACCTTCTTTTAACTTTACTTTCACAACCAAGTGATTTAAATGTAAAGACAGCCTGTCAACTGCTAAAGGTTAGATTTCATTTGTTAAGACACTTCTTGACTAGGGCTGTCAATTTTTTCTTAAAAGCTGTCCAGGTATCCGTCCAGATTTTGAACAGGTATCCATTCAAAAATTAGCATAATCTCTATTGCAACTCGCTATTTCTACACAAAGCTACTTAATCATTAAGCATGCGCTCTGCTGTCACTTGCAATAAATGACACAATACTGCAGTCAATTTCAACTGAAAATGCTTTGGTCAGCAATTTTGCTTTGCTTGAGACCAAGAAGTTAGTGATACTGGGTGGAGCAGCAGCACTTGACTGATCAACATTCAGTTTGTGTAGTGTGGCTAGATGGCGTTTGATCATGCTGGTGTTGCCACCCTTCGCTGACAGAATTTCATTGCACATATTGCATTTCGCTGTGTCACTATCCAATCGCTTGGCATGACTTCACTCAGACAATGTCTTACCTATATTAAAAATATTACAATGTTATTATTTAATTTATTGATGTTAAAATACTGACAAGTTTGTTTACTGAAGTCTCATTAACATGTGTTAAAGAGCACAACAATCACAAGCGAAAGGAAAGTGTGCAAGCTATGGTGATCCATATCATCCATAATTAGACCTAGGTACAGCGGCTACTCAGTACGTGAGCCAACCCACGGCCGGCACGATTTAGCAGGCTGACATCTACGGGCAGGATGCGAGTGTGACCGGAGGGGGGTGTGCTAAATCGAGCCACCAGTGACAGTTCTCTCATCTATCGCATGATTGGCTTGCTCTCCCTCTGTCAGTTTCCATTGCACCCCCTTTGCATTACCCATTTCTGTGCCTCATCCTCAGCTATGCAGCGCCCTAGCTGGTGTATAGACATAATGGTCGTGTTATCACAGGTACCCATGCACAATTTTACTACCCAGGTATTAGCACGGCCTCAGGTACCCGTTGCCACCACTATTCTTGACCTACAAAATTAACATTATGGCAAGAGACATAATTTCATATAAATTGTGTGGTTAGTCCATCTTTGGTCATTGGGATTTTTATCTATCGATCCTCACCCACTCCCTTAACTCATGATTTTGAGTTTAGTAGTCATGATTGTAAGTGCTTAGTGCTTTTTGGAGAAATTGTGCAAATACCCATTATTACTATTAATATCCATAAAATTATTAGTAAAACCTTAGAGAGCACTCTTATTCACTTTTAATTTTCTTTTTCTTTCTTGGCATAGAAAAATCAAAGGAAGTTTGTGCATATTTTAAGGAAATGATTTTTTTTCTCCCAAAATAATTACCCAAAGGCTAGATTATTTAGACGAGCCTCTTGTAGAAGTCTCGACTGGATGTACCTGACAACTGGAGATAAGCAGAATTAATTGTCCGGCTTGCTGTCATAATAGTCATCCTGCCTTGCTGTCATAACTAGTCACCCTGCCTAACTTCATAACTAGTCCTGCCTTGCTGTCATAACTAGTCACCCTGCCTTGCTGTCATAACTAGTCGTCCTGCCTAACTTCATAACTAGTCCTGCCTTGCAGTCATAACTAGTCGTCCTGCCTAACTTCATAACTAGTCCTGCCTAGCTGTCATAACTAGTTGTCCTGCCTTGCTGACATATTTCTTACTAATGCAGAAACTTAATTTCTTGGTCTGCAGTATTTCAAATTCTTGTTCTATGGACTGTAACATGGTTTAATTATGTAGTCTTCTTAAAGACGAACTTGATAATCCTGGCTTAATTGTAGGGGTGAAAAATCTGTGCTTTTCTTTTTATAGATATATTTGAATCAGGCACATAGTGTTTATCCATCTAATACCTATGTTGTCCAACTTTGTCCTGATACTTTTCTCTGTATCTACCTTTATTTTTGTCTAATTATAATTCAATCTAAAACTGCCCTGTCATATCTGATAATTAAATTCAGGGACTTAATTGAGAAAAAAATGTACTACTTAATGCTGCAGAATTTAGAATATCCATGAGAATTGTTAGACAACCATTCATTTGAAAAATCACAGTCAGAATACATTGTCTTACACTCACTTTGCACCACATCAACATTTTTTACTATGTTTACAATAAAGCACCACTTCCAAATGTCATTCAAGCATAAAGTGAATACTTTTACCGCAAAAAGAATTATTAGAGAATTTATTTATAATTACTAAGGTATATTATTATCTATGGGATATAGGTACAAGACAGGTATTTGTTTATAACCTCTTGACCTTGTCAGAGATAAATTTGGGTCACATCTTGAACTTCAGAAGTAAGGGAGCTAATCTTATCAGCCGATGATTTGGTTGTATGAGGGGCTTGGGTGGGAGAATCATTCTGTGTAGCTGTTTGCAGTGTTTTCCCATTTGTAGTTTTTGTTATTTTCTTTTTATGTTAAAATTAGTTGTCCGGTGGACCTGTGGAAGACAGCATGCTGAAGAAAGCCAATGAATCTGAGAATTGGAGTAGAGTATTCCACACTCTGGATGCTTTGCAAAGTTCAAGTCAGATCACACCGTGAGTGCCACTTGATTATCACAACATAATAGAGCAATTTTGCAAGCCATGTACATCTACTATCTAAAAATTTTAACAGTCTTATGTTCTTGTGTAGATAATTGGATTGTAGTCGGAAATTGCAATCTTGAAAAATGAATTTTAGTTTAAATACATTAATCTTGTTATTGTTTGGATAATATATCCACTTTGACATTAATTGTACAGATTGGAGTTGGAGATCCATTGACTAAAATTTGCAAGGAAAGAACATAGCTGCTGTTACTGAAATGTGCAGAAAATTCCCTCATACGATTTATGGTTTGGCTGTTAAAGAGAAAAGCCACATATAATAACTGCATGGGATGTGGAACAAATCAGTTTATTTAATTATCTTTTTGGTTTTTTTTACCTTTTTGAAATTTATTTTTATCTACACTGTGTCACAGCTGAATCTCAAGTTTTATAGAATGAAATCAGGTGTAAATATAAAAACAGTCTTTTATAGAATTGGGGGAGGGGTAATGGGACATACTTTAAAAGGTAATTAAGTAATTATTTTAAGGAGAAAGATGTTCTCCTGTAACAAATGCACTGTTGGAATGGCAAATCTAAAAAATAAATTTTAATACTACGAATATTTCTTGAAAAAGTAAGAAATTTTAGGCAAATAATTTGTCCCTGTTTGTTTTATATCATTCATAATTGGAAGTCTTTTATCTTAAATCTGATAACATTGGAAATCTCTTTAGATTGGATGTCATTTCTTATAAAGTTGAAAGTTTCTTTAAGTTACACTTTGATTAGATAGAATAATTCCGACTTTACACAAAGTTATAGGCACCTCTAGACTTACAAGCTCGGTACTAAAACATTTGCTCATTAAACAAAATTTCTTAAATTTCCATTGTCCGTGTAAAAAATCTTAGCTAACCCCAGCTCCAGAAAATCACGAAATTGTGATATATATCTCAATGCATAAAATATTTAAGCAATAAAATATTAATACACCTGCTTATTTCTGGTAGTTATACTAGCCAAAACTAGATCGTTAAGAGAAAAAAATTGGTATTAAAATAGACTGCTTTTATAAGCAAAAACACATAATAGATATAAATTGCAGGAAATGTTAATGGATAACTATGAAGAAGGCATGATTTTTTTTCTATTATTATGGGGAGTTTAGTTGGCCATTTATACAAAAGCTGTTTATCTTGGAGTAAAATTGATGGTACATTAAATATTATTTTGAAACAATTGTTTGATTTTCATTTATTATTTGTAGCAACATGCAGGCTTTAGTAAAGTCAGTCCTTAACCTTCGACAAAACAACTGGGGCCGACCAGAGCCCAATCCTGGAATTTTGAGTCAGTCCACAGAGCAAACTTCTAATTGTGTTTTAAAAACACCAGACTTTGTGCAGGTTTGTTAGCTATTTAATGTTATGCAAAATAATTTTGTTTTAGGTTTTGTGTAAGTTATATGGACCTCTTAGAATGTTGATCAAATATTTTTCTATTTTTAATACAATAATGTTAAATATGTATATATTTTTTATTTGATTTTTTTATTCAGAGTTTATTGCATTGATTTTTTAGAAACACATCTCTTTTCAAAAGTTACTTGAATGCTGCTAAAAATGAATTTTTTATTCCTGTTTATGAAAGAATGACTAGGTGACAGTTTTTTAAAATGTGAAATGCAGGCAGAGCCTGTCTTTTACAATGCCTATGGGAAACCTATAACCCGAGAGGAAGCAGGTTATGCGGAGGAAGATGTGGATGAAGAAGAAGAGTATGTACTGAATGATGAAGAAGAAGAAGAATTTCTTGCTTGGCAAGCAGAGAGCGGAAATTACCCACCACCATCCAATAATTCATACATTTCACAGGTAAGTTTTCTGTCAGCAGTACACTTAATATTTTCATTCGTCACTTTTAATCGTTATATGTATGCAATCTTGTCCATTTCACAGGTAAGTTTTCTGTGTCGGCAGTACACTTAATTTTTTTCATTCATCACTTTTAATTGTTATATGTAATCTTGTCCATTTCACAGATAAGTTTTCTAACAAATAACATTTCTAAACATTTATCAAACAGGTTTAGTCTTTATGTAACATAATTTGTCTAATTATTTTGTTACTTTACTCTTGAATTATTTTAATCTCTACCATGTCATTTATTCCCCAAGGCTGGATTTGTATAGCTATCATAGCTTCCTGTAATGAAATGCCTCTGTTGATAGGAGTGCTTATATACTGTTGAAAGCTACTTTCCATTCACACAGAACAATATCAGTTATACTACTTCATACTACATGTACTACTTAAGACCACTAATAGCTTTAATTACAATTATGTTTAAGAGTACCAATAGTGTCAGTTACATTAATTGATAGAGTTTAAGAACAGTAATAGCTTCAATTACATTACTTGATAGAGTTTTCAGATCACTAATAGCTTGAATTACATTACTTTATAGAGTCTAAGCTTCAGTTACATTGCTTGATAGAGTAACTTCACTGACATTACTTGATAAACTAGTAGTCTCAGTTACATTACTTAATAAATTTTAAGACCACATGACATTACTTGATACTTTCATTTCGGATGTTTAGGAAGTGCTTCTACCAATGCTTCTCTTTTAGTCCCAAAATATTTGTGGATTACTCAGATTAATTAATATTAAAATATTTTTTATATGCTAGAGTTATTTTGGGTTATACTAATCTTGTTACTCCCCTCATTTATTAACAGAGCACACATTTTGAATTACCTGATTTTGTCTTTGTACACTAAAACTGTTTTTATCTTTGTTTTGAGGCATAGCAGCCCTTTCAGATGTTATTGTAATACAACCAGTACTTTGTCTATTGTTTGGGGACACAGCAGCCCTTTAAAATGTTCTCATAACTAGTATTATTATTGATAATTTCATTCATAGCAGGCATTTGGATCAGTGCATCCATACAAAAGAGAGAAATAAACACAAAGAATTATTGTCAGTCACTTTCTTTATGGACAGATGCCTCCACATCAAGGTGGTCCCCACCCAAACCCAGCAAACAATCAGAATCACAGATATCAGCAACCTCCAAACATTTATCAGCAATGGTCTACGTCAGATAACCACTACAACTAGTAAGTTTTGATACATACTGTGTACAGATGCATGTGTGCATTTTCTTTGCGTTATAAATTCTTCCTCTTGTCTAGAGTTGCTATCAAAATGTATTCTTTTGATTTGAAGAATGAATTTGAAAAAACAGTTGAATGTTTACTTGAGGATCTTGTAAATGACTTCATTTGCATGAGTTATTTTCTTGTCAAATTGCTTGGCAATTATTTCTTCAGACAACTAAAGTACCAGTATGTTTTCATATTTTCAGTCAAGAAGTTTTATTTTTTTTAACAAGTTAGTTTTAAAATATCTTTATTTATAGCAAGAATTTTTAAAAAGAACTATTTACAATTTTTGAAATAAATATTCATTTAATAAAATATATAAAAATTTCAAATAAAACTTTTAAAAAATTAGATTTGTTGAAAATATCTGGCTTCAAACCTTTAAAAATTCATAATTAATTAAATGATTTATTTGCCCAGTCCCTATTATCAGTTTATTTAATAATCACATGTCTTGTATTTGTCTTGAAATTATATAAATAGTTGGAAATGATTAGTGCAAAATTTGACAAAAACTTTAGTCCCCAGCAATTTGTTGTACATTTTTCTGTAATTGTGCAAGTAATTCACATTCATTTATTTGCACTAAAATTGTTTTAATTGTTCATTCTGTAGCATGTACTATTACAGTGATGACTACTCTGGCGATGGATATCCAGTAGATGAAGGCCTGACAATGGATGAAGAAGCTGAAGCAGCTTATGATGAATTCCTTTCTTCTCAGCCATCATATCACAACCAGCAGAAATGATAGCTCACACGGTTTACCATCATATCTTCTTTTTCATGTTCTTGTGTTGAAAATGACTTTTGTGCAGGTGTGAGTGTTTGGGGATTGTATGCTCATTCCATTCATGTTTTTTGTGGGAAACTTTTGTGCAACCACATTGAGGGGAACAGTGCAAGACTTAATTGAGCAATGAATCATATATTCCTATTGGATTGCACTGGTGGTTAGATTTAAAAAAAAAATTATACATGTACTTAACATAATTTGTTTGTTGTTTCCTTAGAGATATGTTTCCCAAAAATTACATTAAAAAAAAAAAACTACTTTCAACATCATTGTTTAAGTTACAGTGGAACTTTCTCTACTAATTATGTTGAAAGTTAACTTTGTATTCAAGTGCATACTTTATATGTAGCTATTTGAGTAGCTTCAAAATTTATTTTTCTTCATCGTTTTCTTGCCCTAACTGAGATTTAAGGCTAATTGTACATTGTTATATACAAATCAGAATTATTGATAAATCCTTTGCCTTGTTTTATAGATATATAACCAAACATAGATTACGGTGACAATTAATTTACAGGCTTTTTTCTTTAAAGATTATTTTTGGGAAATGGGTAGTAAAATTTACAAAAGCCTATAATCTGAAAACTAAGTTTATGTTTTCATATAAGAATGTAAGTAATAAATAAGAGGTCATATTTAGATTGGGATAGGTAGACATTAATTTGTTGTTTCAGATCTGTGTACAGTGCACTACATCTGCGAGCATGTAGTTTTGATGAATGGAAGATAATGTAATCATTGCTATCTTCAAAATGACAACTGTGCCTTTGTTATAGCTGAACTTGTGGCATGTCATTTCATTCTCAGTATTTATTTGTTTTGTTACCTTACTTGAGAATTATTAATGTAATCAAGAAATTACACATTTATTTTGCAGAGAGAAGTCTATCGATATTTCATGTAGAATAATTGTGCTTTATTGTACATAAAATATTGTGTGCAACTGATATTGTAAAAAAAATAACTTTTAAGAATTTTTTTAAATGACATATAACTAGATATTTTAGCAGAGCTGATTAATCCTATGAATAAATTGATTTAAACAATAAAACCTAATGAAATAATTTTCAGTATTCCACATATGTATATCTCTTAACACTGCCACAATTCTGTAATTAGTAACTTGTAAATAGACTGCATAAAAATATGTGTGCATTTGAAAATTCATGTCATTTGTATTTCAAATTAATGTTAATTTTTTCTTTCAAAAACATACATTTGTGTAAACTGTTCTGTGTATAAGAATTGCCTGAATTGTTTGTTTGAGTTGAAATATTCCACTTTGAAATATGGTGGTTAATAATTTGATTGTCTGGGTTGGATTTGCATGTTGCATGGACCACATGTACAAACGTATAATTTTTTTTAAACAACCAGCAAATTTTTTTCATTCTGTTTTGGAAGGCAGTGGGTGTATTTCTATTGTAGATGAGAAAAAGTTTCATTGAAGCATAAAATGTGCAGAGCAGGTTGTGGGTTATTAACTTCTACTGAGATAACATGCACACTATTGATTTATTCTTATTAACTAGTCATGGCTTCCAACACCAAAAACAACAAAAGTCTGAAAAGATTTCCTTACTGTGGAGGTCATTTTTGTCAGTTCCTTATGCAGTCAATGATTCCCCAATTGAAGATAATTAACAATCCAAGAAAACAATTTTAGGGCAACTTTTCAGCAAGCTAAATATTTTATTTTTTTAATACACACATATTTAAAGTTTATTTTGCAAATAAAATTACAAAGTTACTTTTATTTTAAAAGCAACAAAAAATTCATTATTGAAATTATTTGAAGCTAGTCTGTTAGCAGCATGTTAATCAGATGGCTACATGTAAAATTTCTTTTATTTGCGCTGGACTGTAACTCCCACCCCCACCCCACCCCAAAAAAAAGAAGGAAAAAAGCTAAATTCACAGTATTGTCTTTTGAGCATGGATGGATTTTTGACTGTAATGAAAGATGTTAATGATAAGGTTTGGGATCACAAAATACTTTCCTGTCCTCGTGTAAGTATAGCAATAGTTGTCTACCTTAACAAGCCACCACCAATTGCATTCACAAAATACTCAATCAAACCTGAAAAGTTATTACATTTCTGATACTTGCCCTAGGTTTTTCTTTGTTTTGAGTTACAGTACTGTGAGTGAAAGAGCATGTTCAGTGCATCCTGCCATTAAAATGTTGATTTGCAATGGTTGTGTTCTTTTCTTTGAAATATACAAATAAAATAATAGGAAAACAGAATTTTTGTTGTCTGTTGTACTTTTATTATGTACTTTTGAACAACTGAAGAAGGGAATTTGTATGAGGTGCATGTGTACTAAAAGGTCGCACATGTAACATAACAAACAGATGTGAATATGTTTAATGTTATGGGTCAGGTGTATCATGTTCTGGTATCTGTACTTAAAAATGGCCACAAAAAACATCCCGTCTTGCATGGCATCTCTTTATTATGCTTTGTTCTGAACATGTCTTAGAGAATCGTACATAGTAAGCATATTTACATATGCAACAGTAAACTTACATGTGGACCAGAGACAGTGTTGTCTTAATGTATGGGCATGCTGGGCGGTTGCCCGGGGCCTCATAAGCATAGGGACATTTTATTGATCATTTACATTTTTATTCTTGAATGTTGAATGTTTATTCTTTATTCTTGAATGTTGTGTAGGTAGGGGCCCCGGTATGCAGTGCTTTGTCCTTTGGCCTATAATGCTGTTAAAATGGCCCTGACCTGAGGTGAAATAAAAAGATTGTGACAGTAAAGACTGGTATAGTAATTGCTAAAGATGTTTTAAGAGGGTTTTTTTGTTTGGATGGTAACAAAACTCCACAAGCAGATTGTTGCAGGTGACTTTAAGGTGGGTACACTAAGGATGCAAGTGTCATTAGAAAAGCATAGATGTTGAGATAAGAATGTACACAAGGGTGAAGGTTGGACAGGTACTTTGGGCTGGAGTGTCTGTAATTGAAATATTTGAAACTGATGTATACAATTATACTTGATTATTTACAGGTCTTTATTAGTATTACTAATAGTAGGTCAGCCCACTCGCTATATGGAAACTGGAGACAATATCACACATCAGCTGATTTTACTCTTTTTTTTCAAAACTGTCTATCTCAGTAATTAGAAGAAAAAAATGGTGTGAAAATTGTTTAATAAATAAAGGAATCTTCAAACATTAAGTATAAGTTTTGTTTGTAAATTTGAATGACATATTTATTACGTTTTGATCAATAAGCCGGTAAAGCGTACTGAAGTGTCCGTGGCAAAATTTGAACATGGCTGACCTCCAACATTGTTTTGGTGTATGCTCACATAAACTGCTATCGACTTTCCGGGATTCAACCAATAAAAATAAAGCTTATATCAACGGAAAGCTACGATAATGACCTTGAACACAAGCATCGGTTCATTTCAATTAAAAAAATTTTTACTTTAGCAAATTCCAAATTATGTGTTATGTTTGCCGCATTATAACTTCAGAACCCATTTTCATCTATCAGCCTCCTTTATATTGTTGAAAATGTAATTTTTTTGCCCTTTAAAATGGTATATAACATAAACCGGAAGTCTCTATCCCAGAAGAGCAATTCACAATGAACATGGGAGACCCTAATAGTTTGAATCACGCTCAAGCCAAAGGAGATGAGAGATCACCATCTTGGACAAGATGGATTTTAAAATGGATCGACTAGACAACATTTTGCGTTAAGTTTTAACAAAACTATTAAATTTCATCGAAATATTGCTACAGTAAAATGATCATTCATTATTTTTAGGTTATGATTTGTTAGAAAGTTTTATTTTGATCATTAACTAGGTTAGGTAAATATCGGCCATTTAAAATATGGTTGCAAGAGGGTGATGATTTGTTATGACAAACTGCTTATATTAAAAACAATCCTATACAAGAAATACTGATTGGAAATGATTAAATGATGATTCATGATGAGATTAATTTTTTAAAAAAATATATTAACTAATCGGCAATGTTTTAAATTAATTTTATAAAGCACCAATCCAAAATAAAGGAAAACTCTTAATACTGAAGGATTTTTGTCTGTGTTCGACTGTAGCTGACCAGTACCTTTCGTTATTTTATTATAACTCGGACCTTAAGAAACAATATAGTAAATGATAATTAGAATATGTCATTGAATGACTGATCAGGGTTGAGATATATATAATAATTATAGTTAAGTGTATAAGTCAGTGAGTGAGTTAATCGATGTATTGTAAAAATTGAGATCAGGACAACGATGAGTAACATGCTACTCACACTACAGACATACACTGATACAGTAAGCATATAAATAAAACTATGAAAGACTTTAGCTTTCAATTTTCAATATATTTTTAGAATGTCAATGTCTTATATTATGAAACAAATAGACACATATTAAAAATAAAGATACTAATAATTACAATTGCTGTTGAACTACAAAAAAGTAAACTGTAAATAGTATTTTAAATTAAAGAGCATCAGTTTTGCTAGTTTTGAACTGTTTTTTAACTTGTTAAAGTACATGCATATATTGTGCAAAATATAATTTATGACTTTATTTAGTTAGAATGATCATGCTGTCAGTTACAGAAATTAGAAACACTGCATTATAATAATAAATGTTTCATTTTACCTTTTTTCCTCTTCAACAAGTGTGTGGATGTATTGCATGAAACTACATTTTTGAGATATTTCTAAATCTATATTTAAAAGATTGTCTAAAACTTTACCCTGTAAATGTCTATACGCCTAACAGCAAGTATACCAAATTTTACAAGATTCCAAAAGAGACGTTTTATGCAGTTTTTGACCACTTAACGTTTGAAAATTTAAACAAAATGCTATTTTGAGAGGATTATATTTCATTTTCTATGCATCTGTGATCCTTAAAAAAAAAAATCAGCAATATATTTGTGTTACAGAGAGTTGAAATAGCAAAGATGAGCTGTGTATGTTTCATAGTTTTTGTTGTGTGGTCATTTCAAAAGGGGGGTTCGTGAAATCTGTGTTTTCTGCAATATACGTCAAACTTTGAACTGTCATAACATTTTTTTTTAATAAAGCTAGAGCTCCAAAATTTTGTATGCAAACCTACTTTGAGGTAAATAACATAATCTGCAAATATCAGCTTATTTGGCCAGACTTCAAAATTTGAGTGGTCTTGCCTACTAATAAAAATTAGTTTTGAGAGTTTGCTGCAATAAATATAACTGAAAACATTATGAATTAAATAGATGGCTATTGTTTTGTTCAAGTCCATGACTGGTTTTTAAAGTAATTTACACAGAAAATATAAAATTAAGGTGAAAAACGACCATCTTAAAGATTACTGATTTAAGCAGAGTTTTGATGATGAAATGACACCAATACCAATAATAGATTTTATTTCAATTTAGTATGGTTTATGTACAAAGATGCAATATGTTTATTGTTTATCTGCGCAGTCTCATAAAAAAAGCATGCTTGCATTCTCTGGAACTGACTGGAAAATATTTGTCGTAGAAGTTGAGGCAAAGTTCCTCTGCCTTGAAGCCAAACTTCTGGTACAGCATCATGGCAGAATTTGTTGCAGATACATGTAAGGTCACATCTTTACCCATACAAGTCTGCAACAATGACATTTGTCTTCAAACAGGATACTAATTTTAAATGACTTTCACAATTATTAACAGTAGATGCATATTAGATGTGGTGTAGCCCTCAAATATATAACAATTTCAATGGCACAAAGCTACTATATGTCTATTCTTGCGTTTAACCTGATCAACATATCACAAGCTAAAATATTTTTTTAAATATATCAAACAGATGAACATCTAAATTGTTGTTGTGTTTCAAATAGTTTTATAACTGAACTCTGAAGCAATAATTTACTGTGTATCAAGAGATGAGTTTTAAATTTATTATCATTATTATTTATTAAAAAATCATTACCGGAAAAGTAAATAATTCTGTTACATATCTGTGATTTTGGTGATGTCTCGAGCAAACCTGATTTGCAAGTTTATGTAATGCTCATGGTGCTAATTTTTTCTAGGTCCTTTTCTTGCTGCTCAATACGTATAACAATTTCATTTTGTTTAAATATCAAGAAAAATTAATTACACATGTAAACAACTCTGATCAGTCTATGTGTTCACAAAACATTTTGAAATGATGTCATACTATTAAACAATACTGATTGGTCAAGAAGCTGTTAACTCTATACAAGATTTAGTGTCTTGAGAATTTGTAAGATTTCTGATATTAAAAAATATGTTATTTATGCCAGTACAATTACTGGGAACAATTCAACATGATAAACAAAACAAAAAAAGTGATGCCAATAAATTTTAAAATGAATTTAAAAAATTAAAAATGGAATCTGCTGATTCAGGTAACAGAAACATTAATTTCTTCACAGGCAATTAGAATGCTCCAATTTATACTAATTAAAGTACATGCTGTGATGGATTTATAAAAATCACTATTTCATTATCTGAAATCTAAAAATGTTCTTCTCATTTGGAACTAGAGAAGAAAACTTTATACTCACTTCTTACTGCAAGTTAATCCCTTATACATGTACTTAAAAAATCAAAATGCTTATATATGCATGATGAGATGAATATAAGTGTTCCACTTACCTGAATCAGGTGATACAGCATAAACTTGGCAATACAAGCATTTCTCCATTCAGGATGTGTGAAAATGAAGGAGATATATGCTTCATTGTATTTAACATCTGGCACCATGAAAGCAAAGGCTATCACAAGTTTCCTGAAAAGAAAATCTTGCTTAATAAGATTACAATTATCTCCATGAATGTTCTGACCTATGTAATAGGGTGGTGTTAGCATGTAGTGAATGTTTACAATTCATTGAAATAGTTGAAAGTTAAAACATAGGTCACACTAATTCCAAAGAAAATATGTTATGAGAATGCAATGTTACAATAAAAATGCACACAAATGGATAAATGAAATAAAATGCTTTATTTGTAATAATATTCTTTTATCAAGCCTCTCACACACACACACAAAATTAGTGTGATCACACATGATTTTAAAACAAAAACAAGCAAGAGTGCTACTAGCTCAATTCTTACACCCTAGAAGCTTTTCAGGTTATTTTTGGGTTCTTTAGAATGTTTGATTTATTTCTTCTATTAAATAACATTTCATTCAAACATGCTAGAAATATGCAAAAGCCCTTCACAAAAAGTAGTCATTGGAGATTTAAAGTATGTTTTAATTGTGTTAAATATGTGGCAGTGTCTAGAGGCATAAGGGATGTTATGTTAACAGTTTTAAACACATCCAGTTTGAAAAATAAACATTGTTTTCTCTTTGCAAATTTTGTTAAGTTTTAAAATTAGTCATAGTGCTTATTGATCCAGACTGGTATTGATTTCACTGCATGGCTCCCTTGGATCATTTATTGTGATGTTATTTATCAACTCACTTATTCATCAATCATTAGGTATACATTTAATCAGCAAAGATAATGTGTCTGTACCACCCCTCTTTCCTCTCGGTTGAAAGGGGGAGGTAATAGCTAGCCAATGCTTCACTGGACATCGTGTAGGTGATGTGATCCACACGACAGAATGAACCAAGATGTTTATTTGGAAAGAGTTTATTATTCTGCATGCAGGGCTATTAATACATTAGCAAGTGTGTGTGTGCATGAATGTACCGGGGATATGTGAACTGTAAACGGACAAAACAACAAATAAATGACCGCTCTCACTCACTCCCGAAACCAAACAGAAACTTCAGTTTAAAAAATCTAATTATGCATTTATTTTTTAAAAATTAGGTTCCTCACTCATGGTTGTTAATCAATCACTCAGACCATTCACTCATCACATTCATGGGGTGGGGGACAAGAGCAATGAATGATGGAAAGGAAAGATAAACAAATAATAAACTCAACAAATTATCTCACTACACCGCAACCTCACCGTACAAATATCATGCATACAAACAATAAATGTTCAAAGTTCTGGAGTTTATACCCCCCAAAATCAAAATGTTTCAATAAACATGTTAAAGCTCCTTTCAAGTAGGAAAATGTGAGAGTTCGATTACAGTTCTCAAAGTCCATTAAAATGTTAATGAGGTGAATATATATATATATGCCTACTTCTAAATCTAACTGCGCCACATTGCCGACGATTAATGAAGGATGAATTGGAACACAAACACTTGGTGAAACACAAAGTAAAAAGAAATACGTGTCTTGTTGGAATATTCCACCCTAGCCATAGAGGGGAAAAATAAACAATAGTGAATACAAAAAAAAAAGCACAACTATCCTTTGCTGTGCATGGGACAAATGATGCCCCCATCCCCCAATTCAGCTGGTCACTGAAAAAAAAAATGAAGAGACAATTCACGTTTGTCATACACAGCAGCCTGATGACGGCCACTGTAAATGATGTATTGAAGTGGTGTGTCCTCAAAGCATGCTGCTACCCACAATGCACTTCCGTCGTCTGCTCTGTAGTAGCCAAACACCCGTGGAATATGTCAGACTTGGTCATATATTTCAGATAAATGTCAGGTTGACAATTTATCCTGCCTCAAAAAACGGCTCACAAATGAATACTGTAGACAGAGGGAAACATCCAGTTCTGCGAACTTCACTTTGCTTAAAGATATATATAAAAATATCTTTTAAGTGCAGAGAGTCCATAGATATAAACATCGATCACTGTAGTTGTGAGCTCTGATGTAAAATTTTCTGACTTAGGCTTATATACTAACCTTCTCGAAACTTCTAGTAATGCCTGGGTTCCTATACAAAGCACACGATAAAAGCGTGCCACAACGAATACATGACTTGACTTATCTCCTTGGATTCCCTGTGGAACAAAGGGCCTCCGACAACAGCTCTTCATCGCACTATATTCTGGGCAGCCTTTTTCAGTTCACCCCACAACAAATTGTAGCTTTTCATTTCTTCTTCGCAAGATCATCCCCAGGGGGTCTTAGGGCGACCAACCTGTCTCTTTCCCTGGGGGTTCCACTGCAAAGTCTGTCGGGTGATGTCCTGTGGGGATTTCCGCAGGGTGTGTCTTATCCATCGCCATTTATGCCTGGCAATCTGCTGACTGATGGGATCTTGGTTTGTCCGCTGCCACAAATCAGTGTTCTTTAGTTTGTCTGTCCACCTGATCTTCAGTATGTTGCGAAGGCAGCCGTTGACGAATACTTGGAGTTTGTTGGTTAAGGTGTTGGTGACTCTCCAGGTATTTGAGCCATAGAGGAGGACAGACTTAACGTTGCTGTTGAAAATTCATAGTTTGTTGCAAACAGATAGGGATGTTGACCTCCAGACTGGTGTCAGGGTAATAAAGATGTATCTAGACTTCCCGATATGGTTTTGATGTCCTTGTTAGTACCACCTGTTGCTGATACAATGCTACCCAGGTAGGTGTAAGAGGTGACTTCTTTCAGCTCGCGGTCTCCAAGGGTGATTGGCTTCTGCTGCTTGTTTAACAGGGTCCAATGAATACATGGTTTTTATGTTTACTATCCTACACTATGTAATAGAAAAATATAGTTCCACAAATACAAGTCAATAAAATTCTACATTCATACTTTACTGAATTTTATACACTCACATACACATAGATATACATATCACAGCCAAGCATACAGTGCGTGCAATGGACAATCCTTTCAAAACATGACATAGATATTGCACTCTGTGACTGCTATAAAAGAAATAATTTTAAAAGAATAAATTTTGATGAATTACTTCCCTTCTTCCATGACAGTGTCTCACAATATTTCTGCATATAATAGTTTTGTATACACATATTTTTAGTTAAATCTAACCTCAGCTACAAACTACAGATGTGAACTTAGATGTAAATAAAAAAGCCTAAGTAATCTGGAATTAAAAGAGTACAGAAGTTCTAGAGAATTAAAGTACTAGAGAAACAAAGTTATCTGAATTAGAAGAAATGGTTATGGTTATTTAAAATTAATAGAAACAAAGTTATCTGGAATTGAAAATGACAGAAACAAAGTTATCTGGAATTAAAAATGACAGAAACAAAGTTATCTGAATTAGAAGAAATGTTTATTTAAAATTAATAGAAACAAAGTTATCTGGAATTAAAAATGACAGAAACAAAGTTATGTCTATGGAAGTGCTTTGTGATGCAAACTTGTGGAATACATTTATATTTTTACTGCTCAGTGCAAAAATCTCCAGCATTCATGATCAGTTTTTGGGAAAGCAGGGGACACAAGAGGAGAGATCAGATTATCAATTATAATTGGCATATAATATATAATACTTGAAAATTGTGTAGAGTTATTTTCTTTTATTACAAATAATAAGTGTATTGCTGACTAAAAATCAAAGCTAATATGTCACTGTATTTGAATGAGTTAATATTTAATTATCTCAACAACAAAAAACTCACTTGTACAAAACCACACAACTGAAATCTGGATACTGTAAACACTCAGACACTGCAACAACAGAAATAGAGAAACTCTTAACAATATTCTTTAATTAAGTATACAATTCTTGAATTAAAACATAGAATTATAAAGAAAATTTATTTCTAAAATCTATTTTTTTTCACCTAGTTATTCAAGGATACTTTAAAGATCGGAAGCTAAATAGCAGAGTGGTATAACCAGTACCCTTGTACATGGATGACTGGGGTGATCATGGCATTTTTTTTTCAGACACACACCCAATCCTTGGTTCGGGACTATTGAGCTGCTTAAAGCACTTAAAAGATTTTAACTAATAAAAAGTGCTAATAAATAAAATATTTTTATTTTCAAGGTACATCTTTTTGAAATGTATGAACATTGTTTGTTTCCTTATTTACAAAATTTTTACAGAATGTTCAAATATTGGAAGCATTTATTAGTCAATTACTACCTATACCATAAAACCATTAGTTTCTTAGGGAAAAGATCCCTATGTAAGTGCCTATTTTTGCTTTAATTTTAAAATGACCCAATGATAGAACAGCTGTATATTTCAAAACCAATAAAACCCAACATCTTGAAAGAACATATACAATGAAACTAAGAATGGATTAATGGAATTCATTAATGTTTCTCTTTCCCACTTTTTCAGAATGCAAAAATTCATTAAGTCGATCACTCCATGTAAACTATTTCAGGAATGCTAGGAATTCAATTGGTTTCCCTTTCCATGCGCATTACTTTCAGGAATTTATTTATTTTATTCATAGTCCAGGAATGCTAGGAATTCATTCATTTTTTATTTCTCTGCAAGGAACTCATTTGTTTTCCCTCTCCATACACATTGATTTCAAGAATGGAAAGATTTAACTTGTTTTCTCCCCCTTTGCACTGCAGGAAAGTCATTCATATTCTCTTTCCTTACATAATACACAAATTACTAAGAATTCAGTCATTTCCTCTCTTTGAGAACTATGCATTAAGGAATACTATGAATTCATGTTTTCTGTCTATGAATTGTGCATTCAGGTTAGAAATTTTATTTATTATTTCTCGCAGCATGGACATTTACATCTGAAATGGTATGAATTCATTTTCTCTCTCAATGTTCACTGCATTTGGGAATGCTAGGAATTTTTCTCTTTCAAGATCTACAGCATTCTGGAGTGCCAGGAATTGCTTGTTTTAAGCGTATTCAAGAATGCTAGGAAAATTCTTTTTCTCTCTTCAGAGCCATCAGAAATGTTAACAGTAAATTTGCTTTCTTCCTTCATGCAAACTGTAATCAGGCAGGTCTTCAAGCACAATGGAATCAGAAATGCAAGGAATTCACTTGTTTTCTGTCTCCATTTATTAGAGTATCCAGGAATGCTAGGAAATGATATAGTCTCTCTCTCTCTATCAAACTGTATTCAAGCAGGTTATGTGGTCACCCTACTGCATTTCTCTACACTCAATCGTCCACAGGTCAATCTTTAGCTTCAGAAGCATGTATAATCAAGTACATATAAAATTGTGGTTATAATTTTTCTACCAGGCATAAAATTTCATACTAAGAGATTTTGTGCCATGCTGCATGCCTAAATTAATATACACCTTACAGTGTCCAAAGTAAAGAACAATCAACATAAAGACTATCACTCCTTATTGATTCTGTAGAAGTATTTGTACATTTCTATCACTGGATGTTGTCAATCACATTTTGGAAAGGAAAAATGTATCTATAACTTGTATCAAACAAGTTCAGATATTTCAAAATGCACATTTTCTCTCTCTCTCTCTAGAGTTCTGGTCATCTAAAGTTCCCTTTTCATTTTTGCTCTGAACCTTTAAGCACAGCTGACTGAAATCAGTGTTCGATCAAAAGATAAACTGAACCCTCTGAATACTTCCGTGATCAAAACTCCTAGGAAAGTTGAACTGGCACATCTATTATGCATGTAAGTTCGTTCAAGAACAACAAAAAAAAAAACTATGGAGTCTGTAGTTCCATTGAGAGGCAAAAATAAATGATTGAAATTCAGTCCTAAGAATATTTAATACTTTTTCTCTACACACTTACACAAACACACACAATGAAATAGAGATTATTTAAATACTCTCTTAAATACTCTCTCTCTCCACACACTTATGCAAACATCACAATGACATAAAGTATTTAATACTCTCTCTCCACACACTTATACACACACAATGACATAGACTCTCAGACTATCACACACTAGTTAATCCTAGAATTAGTCATCAAGATTTCTATAATTTTCTGAACAATTCTTAACTGAGTTAATAACTATAAGCAAAAAATAAGGATATTGTTTGCCACTGGCTGAAATAAATTTTACTTACAGTCAATTCCAGGCCAAAAGAATTCTTGACACAATGCATTGACAGATGGAATATGTTGTGGTCGCACATAGCAGTAGTCAATTGTTGAAGAAGGCTGTGGTTTCCAGTGGGAATCTTCTCTGTAGTGCCATTTAACATTAAAATTATATATGATAAATTTCCTAAAGATTAAAAACAACTCAAAAACGTTAAAATAAACAGAAATTACTAACATATATTGGTTCAGAAATATATTTAACAATTCCAAAGTTGGGTTTACAAACACTTCTATAAAAAAATAAAAGTAAATAATTATAAAAGTAAATTCATAAATATATTCAAATCACAAAACTACTGCTGAATACTAATACTGTACACTGATATTAAATGATAATTAAAAATGTTTTTAATCTTGCTTGCTAATGTAGGGGGCGCTTTCGGCTTCCGCCGCTTTCATGCTAAATTTTTAATCTCACTTATGTAAATAAATATATATGAATAATTATAAACAATGTTGCAACAATGGAGCAATGTTTACAACTCATGGATTATGCTGATTTAAACAAGAGAAAGTTCCTCATAGCTCATAGTAAACTTTTTGTTCTTATAATTCTGTGGAACAGATTATTACTAGTTTTTCGTTTCACTTTAATATTCTAATTTTTCTGTTACGTCAATGTATATACTGATATATTACCCAATGTATATATATGTACATCTATAGTTACAAAAATTTGTACCTGTGTGGATAAGCAATTATTTCCTGCAGCAGGCGGACTTTTAGTGGGCGTGTCTCTGAATCCCGCAAGATGAATGGTTTCAGCACCCTGTGGTAAAATTCAATCTGACAGATAAATATCTTTTAACATTCTTTTAATTCTTCTTTAGTTTCTTATGAATGTGCAGTGAATGTATTCAAATATTGGTAATGAGATCGCTAGTTTCTTATGAATGAACATTGTATGTATTTAGAATAATGTAGGTATAACCAGCTATTTTTTCAAAGTTTTAGGAAATGAATGAAATTTACACCATATAACTATCATGGTGAAAGAAGTCAGTTTACAAAAAATGGTTGCTTAATCTTTTTTACTTATTTTTTTACGCAATTTTCAAAAATGGGTAAAATATGCTTTTTACACGCATTTTATATTTTGCCATTTTTGCATCACCCTAAAGTAAAAATTGATTATCTGACAGAGCTAAATTTTTGCATACCTCATGTATCCAATGCTGACATGAAGCCTGATTTTTTCTGAGGCAATAGCTTTCTTAATTTTTGAGTTATTGATTCTCAAAAATGAGAAAAAACACAAATTGAGCAATGGCACTTTGAGCCAACACTGAAAATGAACCATATTAATGCTTTTTTGCTTGTTTAAGTAATTATAATGAAATAACAACTTAAAATTAGCTGACATTTGTAGTTAAAATGCACTTATTAATGTCTTATATTTTAAAATTTATGATTATTTAAAAATAAGGGTAGAGGGCTAATTGAAACCAAGTGGCAGTAGTATTATGTATTCTGAAACATGGTCCCTCAAAGTCTTGGCCAATTTTTACAAGTGAAATGAACCCTAACAATAATTTAACATATTACCAACTCTAAAAAGATACAATGATAGGATATAGCCTCACAAAAACTAAATAAATAATGCATATTTGAGGCTGTTGCTATTGGCGCTACCTATTATGATTAATTAAATGGCTGTCATTCGTCAATGTGTGACCATTGTCTGACAAAGATTATCAAAAATTGTTAATAAAATTTTTAGCGCAGAAATTATAAATAATGACTGTTTAGGAGGCCTGTACTTGTCTACTCTCACTCATGTCCATGATGATCTTGAACACATTAATGTCTGTACAGATACTATCTTTATTTCTGTCAAATAGCCACAAAAGATTATCCAAATAATTAATTAAAATCTGTTTACAACTGCAAGATTTTATAGTTAATTAAGCTTAGTGAATTACTTTCACAGCAGAGAAACAAGCACAGCCAACAACGCCATGGCGATCACGTGCTTCGTTTATGTTTAGGCCTATGTTTACTTCACGCATGAAGTGGGTTGCACATTTTCCCATTCTATGGGTTCCGCTACGAAAATGCCACTTTGTCATGCTATATACCATTTTAAAGAAGTGATTCTCTACTTTCTAATGATATTTGAAAAAAACTTATATTTTCCAAAATAACCGTAAAAAAATAAAAACTCAAAATAGGCTTTTTTCAATCAACTTTTAAGTACAATAAAAATAAAAATACAGATTGCATTCTAACACGGTTGCATTCTACATTCATTTTTCTTTAGTGTTGATATAAGATACATTCTGATAGGACAATCATAGTGGAACCTATTTTAGAGTTTGCAAGGTATATCAAAACACGATGGTAAAACCAGAGATTAAGATTTTTGCCATGGCTATCGAAACACGCCAACCGTCCCTAATTTAATGTGATCATACACGCTTCCACTCACTCTCTCACAAATAAAAAATACATTAATGAAAAGTTGGAAGATAGTTTTATTCAACAAATTATTTACAAGCATGATAAATACGGAACATAAACACAGCACTTATGGCAAAATGGTAAATTTTTTGGAATTTAGTAGTTGTCAGCTATCGTCATGTAGAGGCTGGTTCTAGCTAAATAATGATAATGGGACCACT
This sequence comes from Sinotaia quadrata, assembly GCA_028829895.1. Lineage (NCBI taxonomy): Eukaryota > Metazoa > Mollusca > Gastropoda > Architaenioglossa > Viviparidae > Sinotaia > Sinotaia quadrata. The sequence goes on from CM054178.1 coordinate 87,923,350, forward strand.
AGTTTCTTATGAATGAATAGTACATGTATTTAGAATAATGGTAAGCATTTAGTTTAATAGGACCACTAGTTTCTTATGAATGAATAGTGCATGTATTTAGAATAATGGTTATGAGATCACTAGTTTTTATGACTGAGCACTGTATGATTTAAAGGTAATGGGATTACTGATTTTATGAGTGAGCATTGTATGTGTTCAGAAAAGTTGTAATAGGAGAAAGGTGAACAGGAAACAAGTTCAAAAACAAATTAAATCTTTGTACCATAAACAGTTTGATTCAACTACCAACCTCATGGTGTAAGGACTGGTGATGGGCTGCAGCTGGTCATCTTCAAAGCCAACTAACCGTGTACGATAGGAAGAAGGCTGCATATTAAAATCACCACCTCCATACTTTCTCTGCAATTGAAAATAAATTATCCTACAAAATCAGAGAAATCTTCCTTCATTAAATGAAAACTAAAAGAACAATTACATATCAAAGACTTATGAAAGTAAAACACTGGAGAGTTCACATTTCTCTAAAACAAAAGTATGACTTAATATTATGCTTTGCATTACTGCTTCTGAAAAAAGTGACAGTAAAACAAAAAGGTTGTTATGCTATTGTGCATTGCAATTCAGGTACCATCATGGTTTAATTATGTATTGGATAGCATTTTTAAAACTTTTTATAAAACAGAATAAGTAATAGTATAAAGTACAACATAAATATAATTTAAAATTTCAAAATAATTAAAAAAAATATAGTACAATATTGTTATCAGAAGCTTATTACACAGAAAATTTGAACTCATCACATTTCAAGGCAGCCTATGAAAAATTGTTGATAATCAATTATTTAAAAAACAAAACCTAACAGAATGGTCCACTATTCTTTCTCATCCTTTCATTATCTGCCAAACTTCAACTCTTAATTATTTTTCTGCATTTCTCCCTACATTCACAGAACCTGTCTGCAAAATCAATATATGTTGTCCCTAAGGCCACAACCCCAGCTGACAAAATCAATAAATTTTCTCCCCAAGGCCATGGCTCCTATTTGCAAAATTTTGTCCCTATGGCCAGAGCCCTTTCTGTAAAATAAATAAATCTCTTCCCTACAGTCTCCAGAAGCAAATCTGGTTAATCTTGAAAAAAATCAATGGCTCACCAAAAATCGATCCAATGTTTGACCCTGTCCATGAGGATGTCTGTTGCAGGATACATCATAAGGATTAAGTCCATCAAAATCCTGTCAATTTAAATTTAACCCTAAAATTATATAACTGAATATATTTAGAGATTTTATTAATACTGTATAATTATGTGTTGAAAAGCCACATTCATGATATATCCTCTTGTCTAACATCATGAATGTGAACTGCAATAGCTGGCTGACACAAATGTATGATCATGGATGAAAGTCTTTATTTCAGTACTATTTTGAAATACTCAAAATGTCTAACTTGACTGCTCTCGGAATAGAATGTGAATTCCATCAACAAATAACTATCAGTTCTAGTGAAACTGTTCATCAAAAATATATGTTTGGAAATGAATGTGAATACATATATCTAATACATAACTATCAATTCTAGTGAAACTGTCCACCAGAAATCTAAACTGTTTGGAATGAAATGTGAATACACATACCTAATTTACATAACTATTAATTCTGGTGAAACTGTCCAATATAAATATATACTGAATATTCTGAATCCACACTAGTTAAATCTGTGTAATTGAATCCAAGTTATCAAATGAGAATCTGAAGTTAATTTATATTACTGTGAGTCAAGTATGTTACGTATGAACAATGGGGAATATAACAACACTTTTTGTTTAATAGACATCTGAAACCACAGCACTAGAGAACAATTAAGAGATAATGAAAATTACCTGCTGCATGCAATGAACTCCCCAGTATTTCTTTGAAAGACGAGCCATCTCAGCATCCAATTCAAATAGTGGCAGTCCATTTTCACGTTTTAACTGTAAGAATATTTATTTTTTATTTGTGAATGCCAATCTGTGTTTATCTATTTTTCAACTTTGATTATTAAGAAAAAAATAAGTACAACAATGCAAGAAAGATAATATATTGCTTAAAAAATGGATATTTTCTCTTGATTTGGAATTGGTCACGTGAAGAAAAACTCAAAATCCTGGCATGAGATAGATGAGATTCCTAAACTTTCAATCTACCTAACATGCCATGATAATTTCTAGGCCCTTGGTCAGGATGGCTGAAATCCCTAAACTTTCAATCTACCTAACATGCCAAGATAATTTCTAGGCCCTTGGTCAGGATGGTTGAAATCCCTAAACTTTCAATCTACCTAACATGCCAAGATAATTTCTAGGCCCTTGGGCAGGATGGTTGAAATCCCTAAACTTTCAATCTACCTAACATGCCAAGATAATTTCTAGGCCCTTGGGCAGGATGGTTGAAATCCCTAAACTTTCAATCTACCTAACATGCCAAGATAATTTCTAGGCCCTTGGGCAGGATGGTTGAAATCCCTAAACTTTCAATCTACATAAAATGCCAAGATAATTTCTAGACCTTTTAGCAGGATGGTGGAGATCCCCAAACTTTCAACTACTTAACATGCCAAGATCATTTCTAGGCCCTTGGACAGGATGGTTGAGATCCCCAAACTTTTAGGCTTTTGGGCAGGATGGTCAAGATCCCCAAACTTTTAATCTACCTAATTTGCCAAGATCATTTCTAGGCCCTTGGGCAGGATGGTTGAGATCCCCAAACTTTTAATCTGCATAATCTTGCAAAAATAGATAAAAAGCAAAATGGCTAAGAATGATTAAAACCACAAATCAACCCTTTTATTGCTAAGAAACTACTCTCATGTTTTGCTGTATATGCATAATGCTGATGAAGTTTTATCATAAGACTGGCATTAGATATCATGTATCGTACATGAAAATAGTTTGCATATGCACTAATGCAGCTATGTGAATCAAATGATTTTTTTATAAAATAATTATTAAACAAAAATTATATTCTATTTTCTCTTACTTGTCGGACAATGAATTTCCTCCTGAGTCTATTGCGAGCTTCAGTTAGCTGCCTCATTTTCCAGGCTGGTAATTCTTCCCCTTTTGGGGAGAAACATTTTACTGACATGCTGGCATTTAAGCACTTCAACAATAAGTTTTCTTCATACAGTGAAATCATGTGAAGCCTAAGAAAGATGAAATAAATAATCAAACAAACATCTTTCCCTTGGCAATGGTTTCTTTATCAAATGAGTAAATAAAAACAAACATTAGCTAAAAGGGATATGTTGATTCATAATCTACCTTTGTGTTTTAACTCAAAACCATTTTAAGAACACATGCACCATTAGCTAAAAGTGATAATCTTTACACTTAGTATGTTTTTTGTTGTCGTTGTTCTGAAAAAAAAAATTACATTCACATCAGCAAGATTAAGTATGATGGAAAAGTTAGTATTAGTCAATTAATAATAATCTTTATCACTGATCTATTTTACATATTCTTAAAATTAATGGATATTAGGTACTTAAAAGTAGGATTCTGCTAAGCTCTGCATTTCAAGTACTTGCAAGTATGGCCACTAAACTTGATATTTTGTCTGCACACTAAGTACTTGCAAGTATGGCCACTAAACTTGATATTTTGTCTGCACACTAAGTACTTGCAAGTATGGCCACTAAACTTGATATTTTGTCTGCACACTAAGTACTTGCAAGTATGGCCACTAAACTTGATATTTTGTCTGCACACTAAGTACTTGCAAGTATGGCCACTAAACTCGATATTTTGTCTGCACACTAAGTACTTGCAAGTATGGCCACTAAACTTGATATTTTGTCTGCACACTAAGTACTTGCAAGTATGGCCACTAAACTCGATATTTTGTCTGCACACTAAGTACTTGCAAGTATGGCCATTAAACTTGATATTTTGTCTGCACACTAAGTACTTGCAAGTATGGCCACTAAACTTGATATTTTGTCTGCACACTAAGTACTTGCAAGTATGACTGCTAAGCTCAACATTCATCGCACTCTAAGTACTTGTAAGTATGGCTTTTTAGCTCAATATTTATGAAGAGGAAAGTGGATGGCTCAGGACTGATAAAATAAAATCCCCATGATCAACGTGGCTCGAATTCCATAACATTCTCCTTGTCATATCTACTTCATGTGTTTTAACTCTTTTTCTTTATGTGCATTATATTTGCTAAATATTGAATTTGCTTTTACACTTATGCAAATGTCTGATGTTTAAGAGTTTAATGTTAAAATATCATTTTCAGATCTTCTGCTTATGAGACAATTGTTTCTTTATTGATTTCTTTTTTAAAAAAAACAAAAAACTCCAGCTTACTTTATTGAAGGTTCTTCTGTTAGTCTGTCAGTTTCCTGGATCTCGCCCATTTTCATGCGACATCGGCGACGAACAGGCACTTTACTGGATGTAATTATATCAGTTTCATCTTTATTACTACTATCTCCTGCTTCTTCTTCATCACTTCCTTCACTCTCTTCATCCTCCTCACATGAACCCTCAGAGTCCATGACAACATCACTGTCAGTTTTCACATTTTGATTTGGTGGCTGCAAGCTATTGTTTCCTGCTGGCATAAAACATATTTAAATAGAATGAAGTGAACTATACATTTATGTTTAAAATGTTGTAACACATTTTAAAAATTAGCTAAAATCATGAGGTAAGTGATAGTAGTTTTAGTTTCTGGCTCTTATTGCAATGTAGCAGTTAGTATTTGGGGATTCTATCTTTCACAGCCCCCCATCAAAATGCCAGTACCAGCAAGATGAAGAAGAAATTTCGATACTATTACACATGTGCTACTGATGCAGACCTTTAACTAGAATTTATGTTACATCTGCTGAAATGATCTTCTACAGACTCACCAAAAGTCAGGTTTTGCCAAGAGAAAAAAATTAAAAACATCAGATTCTACTTTTATTTAAAAAGTATTGATTAATTATTTCATTCAAATGAATTAGTACCTATAACAGTAATGAGTGTGATGTCAATTATGAAGGGAAGCTTTGAGAGTATTACTGACTATGAATCAGAGTATTTTTATATTCATATACTCCTCACTGATTTTTTCCCATCTATGTAGAAAACACTCTATTGACAAAGTCATCTGGACTATAACAGTACATATGATTGCCTTAATATCACATACTTTGATGTGGAGTGGTCCCAATCTGTAAGAAGACTTTTATTACTAAGTTTTGAATATGCCAATATTAGAAGGTTAATTATTTATCTGTAATTAAGGAACAAACTATCGGATGTATTATTTCATATCATCAATGTTTAAGTGTCAATAAACTCACTATATATAAACTTAGGGAATTTTACATTAAATAATGTACAATTGTAAATGTTTTATCCTCATTATTATAAACAGGAAAACTAAAATTTGACCTACCTTTCATGTTTAAAATCAGCTCCTCGACTACTGAATAGTTCTGCAGGCTTGAGTTTGTATCAAATTCTGTAGGAGACATACTGCCAGGATCTATTTCTAAATCATCATCTTCTCTGTCATTATCCTCAATCAATAAAAAGGATGTATCTGAGGCTAAATTGAGAAAATATGTATTAGAACACAACAAACTATTTATGCATCTAAAACACTCACAAAACTATATATATATTGTAATGGTATTTGATTATCAGAATCTATCTACCTGAAATGTACTGCTTATGACATACAAAGAGGCCATGGATAATTTTAACAGGGCTCTCAAGGCACATCTGTTTCATCACCAAGAATACATTCTCTTGCAGCACTGTTTTTTTCAAACTGAACATTGTAAATCCATTTTTAATGAAGCATTTTTGTTTTGTAAATATATATATAATATTATTATTTTGAATGTGGACTCATAATTTTATTTTGTTATATTATCTTATGTTTTCCTATGTGTTTTGACCAGTGTGTATGAAGATTTTTGCTAAGTCTTCTGTTAAGTCATTATCATTATTATTTCACACCAGAAGATCTGACTGCACAAATGTATTTTAGGAACAAGAATTTAAAACATAAATCATTAGATACGTCTTCTCTTTGATAGATGAACCAACAGTTTTGCAACTCATGCTCACAATGTATTGAATTTAATTATACAGCAACATCCTCAGTTTTTCATTTAAAGTAATAGTATGCACAAGTTTATGTTAATGGTAACCCTGACTTTTGAAAAAGACTTACAATTAGTTCCCTGACTTGTACTGGAAATATTAACATCTTGATCCATGCTATTTCCTGAAGCCTTGATGTCTTCACCCTGTGGAAGATCAGCTGGGCTGGCTGAAGACAGCAATGACAATGACTGGTCACTCACTGAGTGAGAAAACTGAATGTGGTCCTTTGACCTATTAAATGTTGAAATGTCCTGGCTATTACTAGTGGAATCCATTGTGTATGAGTCCACTGAAATTTTCTCTGAATTGTTGGCAAGTACCAAGCAGCTGGGTAGAACAATTTCACTGGCAATGTTTAAATCACAGTTCTGCACTGAAGCAGAAGATACAGGATCATGGCAAGAATTTGATGAATCAAATGTTGAAAATGATTTCTTTCGTCTTTTGGATTCCTGAAAGTGAAATAAAAAAATATTTTATCAACAGGACAGTCAGAATTTACATTCTTCTTCATTATTTGCACTATAAGAAGTGTTGCATGTAATTACACTAAATAAGTTTGATTTTAAACAGGAAACAAAATGTACACAAGAAGGAATTCATTGACAAGATACTGCTTGTATTAGTTACTGCTACTTTTATTATGATTCACAGTGAAAAAGTTTTATAGCAACAGGAGCAATAACTATGATTGTAGTCCATGAGTGTATCTTGTATTCCATTTTAAATGAGTGTGGTGTTATTATTAGTTATGGAATGTTAAAACATCTTTCTAGTGAATTCAAGTGATTTTTGATTGTTTTGATATTTTAAATATTACATAATTAAAATATATGATGTTAGTTACAAAGTATTGTATTTTTAAGGAGTAATGGTTATAAACAAGCCAATAAAACATATAAAGACAGATTGAGCACGGCATTGACCAATAGGGAGCTATAATGATATCTGAAGAAAATGATGTAAATTAAAGGCAGATAAGCTTAAAAGGACTATTTCCAATTTAATAAAAGCTTTCTTTCTTATCCTTCCTTTAGGCATTGAACAGGAAGTCATAACTATACCTGATAATTGATTGAAACTGAAGTAGATATATAAGAAACAGCAACCAGTTGAATGCAGGACTAATAGTAATACAGTCTGAACAGCAAGTATAGGTTACTTGTATATGAGGAAGAAGATCTACTTACATCTATCTCCCTTACAGACCAGCAGTTCCCAAACTGTGGTCCGTGGTGCATTGTCAGGTGGTCTGCGGCTGCATTATCCGGTATGTATGTAACCAATAAATTGTACTAAAATGGTGGTTCACAATTTATATGTAGTGGGAAAAGTGGTCCTTAGATGTAAAAAAGGTTGGGAACTACTGGCTTAGACTATCTTAAAAAGTCATGGACTTGAAAGGGAATATGTGGTATCCTGTCAATATGAAATCTAAGAAAGAGTTTTAAAAAAGGATATTTCTTGAGTTTTTTAACTCCTTTCTTACCAAAGACACAAAAAGAGTACATGAAATAAAAGCTGAATATTACTATATTCGGTTACTTCTCTTTAAACATTCCAATCTGATGATATAAAAACAATGAAAAATCTTGATGGTAAGGGTGGGGTTAAGCTTACTGCTATTGTGCTCCTCTTGGCTTTCAGATCCATTGCAGCACTTAAAGAAAAAGGGTGAGCACGTCTTGGTCGTCTTTGCTCCAGTTCTTCAAGTACCTCAGTTTCAAGAACTGGTGCCTGTTTTGATTTTTTGGGGAAGACTTTAGGGGCAGGCTCTACAATGAAAATCATACATAAAACAATGTCTTCAGACAGGGATTTTGACTGCTATTGCTACTGACTAACCAAAAACGTTATGATTATAAGTCAAAATATGAAAAAGTAAAATTAAGTTCTTAAAACTGCTACAGACTCAAGGTATACATTCCTAAATACATATTAAACATACTACATAGCAACACTTAAGAACATTAACAGTCCTTTAATGACAATGATTTATATATTTATATATTTAGAAAATTGAGTCAAAGATTGCCCATGCCTAGAGTGAAGATGGGAGGTTTCATTTCAGTCAACTTCCACCAGCCAGGTTCCCCTAGTTCTCTACTGCCTGATAAAAAATACTGTGGACATCCTTGTGACAAGGTACCAGCAACAGTGCCATGCCAAAGACTAGTTTTCTTCCTGTCAACAACAGAAAAAATACACAAAACAAATTACTTTTCTTTTTTACATAAAACAACTGATTAAGTTGAATTTCAATATATTTTAAGGAAGCATTTTTAATAATCATAAAATTAAAGATACTAATGTGTCCATTAAAAAAATAACTTCTTTTTCCTTTCTTTTCTTTGTAAAATAAAAAGAAATACTTAAGGCTATCTATTTATTAATTTACTACAAAACTGTAAAATCAATGTAAGAAAGGGTAAAAATGAAAATTACCTGTGATTGCCAAAAAAGACAGACCAGTGCTTGTCAATAAAGGCACAAACATGCTCTCGCCAACGAAAAAACCCACATTTTCCACCACCCCCAAGTTGAAGATTGAACAGTGTCAAACTTACAACCTGAAGCCTAAAGACAAAGAAGCTTAATTCAGTGAGAAAGAGGCATAACGTGACTAATTTATTTTAAAGTTAAGAAATGAAAATGATAAAATTAAATTTAAAACAACTTAATGCAAACTAGTAAGAGACTGTGAAGATTAGTAACCATGTGGCAGGCTTAGCATATAATTGACTATAAAGTGCTCACTATCAAGCTAATATCTAGTAAAAAACTAGTGTTTATTATTTTGGACAAAGATATAAAGCTACATAGTGTCAGATTCTATTCTTGAATTTTGCAACTTTTTGTAATTCTTCACTATCAATAACCTAGTAAATGGTGCCAAACATTCAAAATGATGTTTCAAACAATTCTTTTAATTATTCTGTGCATGACTGAGTGTGACTAAGCCATCATTAATATTTACCTATAGTATGCATATGATTGTCAGGTGGGATGTCATCCAATAATGTAAGCACGACTGGCTTGTATCAAAAATATATCTATCATCTTCACCCTATTCTTCAACTAAAATGTCACAGTAACGAAAGACAAAGCAAAACAAAAATGAAACTGATCTTAATTCTGAGGTGCAATGTAGAACTTATGTGGTGTAATTATGAATAAAAAATTAAAATATCTCTATTAGTGTTTATTTCCTACTTTATAAAACTGACATGTGCGCACGCACGCACACACACACACTCTCTCACACTCCATTTTCATGTACACACTTAAAATCATGTATACACTTGAGTTTTGATTCATGCTGATGATCAACTTTACTGCACATCTAAAGTTCAAAGCAAAGCTTAAGAATGCTCAACATCAATGATACATTAGTTCTTGTTCAACTCAATATATGCAAAAATTTCCAAAATCACATGGTTTGTATTATATTTTCAGTCTTAAGGTTGTTTTACATGATATTTAAATTGGGTAAGACAGCCTAAAAAGGAATCCTTTAAGTAAAACTTACCATGACATTTTTGCTCTCTCATATTCTTCTTCACCATCCTGCCCACAGGTAGCACACTTAAAATTGTAGAATGTGTCTCCACGAAGCGGAGAATAAATAGGCTCATGTAAACAATCTGCATAGATACAAGTAAATAAAATTATATATTTAGTGTCAAGGGCATTAAAATAAATCACATTTAACTTTTCATCAACAACAACAAAATCATAAACAAATAGTTTGAATTTTATATCTGCTTCATAAATTTCAAAGGCAAACAAATATGTCATTGTGCACAAGTATAGCTTGGGTATTAATAAACAACTTGGTGAAAACTGTAAATTGGTGGGGATTTTTCATTTTTTGTCAGTTTTTAATTGTCCCTGGACTATTTTTTCTTATCAGACTGACTAGAAAGACATATTTGGACTGTCTCAGATGATGAAGCTAGAATCTTTGTGAATGGATTTTATAAAATTTGAAGTTAATGATGTTTTCATTTTATTTGGTTAATTAACCAAACAACTCTGTTCCTACTTCACAACTATAATGCCCCCATCAGCCAATATAAATAGACATATTGCATGGTAATGTTTATTTAAGAGTTAAGATACAGTAGTGCTAAAATCTGCTAGCACATGGCAATCTGGAAGTTAAGAGTGTCACAGGTTTGAGTTTTCAGAACTCCCAATCACTGTTCAGGATACTATTAATAATTAGAGACATTGCAAGCATGTAATCCAGTATTTTGTGATGGAAGTTATTTAGAATAAACAAATTCATAAGAAATTACTGCAATAATTTCAAGAGCAAATTTTGGTAGAGAGTTGGCAGTGGTGAGCAAAGACATGGTTTAGAGAGTCTTTCAGCTGCTGTGACTGATCCATAAACTGGCAATGACTCTTATAACAATGAGAAGAAATATTTAATTGGCACATAGAGACCAACACCCTCTCAACTTTCACAATAAAAAATAATAAATAATATTTGAGTGAAGTAAAGTTTAAACTATAGTAGTGTCATACCTTATGCAGGGACAGGGGTTATGTTCTGGTGTCAGTAAATAAAGTGAAAAAAAGTATTGTGGAAATTAAGATGATTGTCAGTACTACTATGAGACAATTACTGATGGTTTTTGTATATGTACAAACTGATTAGACTTCCTCTTTCCTTGACAACACCATTGGGCATCACCAGAATGTGATGTTGATCCAGGAGATAATGGACCAGATTTATGTGATGGGCAGCGAGTCATCACAAAGTTCAACTTGACAAGTTGACTGCATAGGCTCATCCAACATGTCTATGACTCTACACCTTACCATAAACATTATGTAGGCTGAAGATGGCCAATGCAAATGAATGCATTGACACAGCCAAGGTCAAGATCCCTTATGGCAGTTACATTGTATTCACAGTGCTGTGGGTTTTTTGTCTGACTACAAAGTGTGTCTAGCAGATTTTAGCACTACTGTATCTTAACTCTTAAATATTTAAATTATATTTCAGTGATTTCGTCTACCACTTACTTTTAAGCTGTATGCTTGTATTTGACAGCACAAATGATTAGAGTTAGGGTTAAATGTAGGGTTAGTTTTATTATGTTTATCTTATATAATTAAAGACTAAAACTGAAACATCATGGTTGGTGCTAGGCTTGTTTGAGTAGGTTTGTTGACTCTAAGTTTGGTCAATATTTGATTGGTTAAAAATTGGGCCTACTATTAATCTTATCAGGAGAAAAAAAATCTACAGTTAAGTCTTCTTTGACTGATGATTTCCACCACCACACCAACTACTGCTATTGTTTTTGTCTTGAAAAACATTGTCATCCCCCCTCCCCAAAACAACTGCTGCTATTGTTTTTTCTGGAAAACATAATCATCAGCAACTGTTCCTGCAGTCTCCTGTACTGCTGAAATAGGCCTGTTTCTTGATGTGATCTCAAATTGTCCCTGATACTATTTTGAGGCTCTGTTCCACAGAGGTTCGAGTGTTTCTGTTTTTCTGGCTATATATCTGATGAAATACATGTAGATGACTAGCAAATAGATGCCATGATGTATGAATAACACTTACGTATCTTTAAATACAATAGGGCCTACTAGAATTACAAACTGCTACAGTTTGCAGAGACTGAGTCGAATGAAACTGAAAGTACAAAAGATTCACGACTTTCATCTCAACGTTTATTCCGATGCACGTTAAAATGAATTTGAAATACCCTAAGATATGACACCACTGATATGACTGTTCCCACTTTTGAAAGGATAGGTTATCTTTATGCCTTATTGAAATTAATGCATACCTAGTAAACATCCAACACATATTATAACAATTAATAAGAAGGTGATCACTGCTCATTTAATAACCTTACGGATCCAAACCTTTGTGCAAGTACAACAAAAAGTCATAAAATATAGGGCCTACCGACTATTTACTTTGTACTTCATTAGCTTTATTAGTTTATATCACTGGTTCAGTCACACACAATCAACGGTCCGTATATACAGAAATAAATACACCAACGCACTTTCATGGAAACGTTTTTTGCACTGCAGACACTGAAGGGTTCCTGTTAATATAAGTGGATCGAGCTGACCACAATAACAGTCAGCAGTCATAACTTCCATCGTCATTGTCTTGTTGTATACATTGCCGCCATTTAAAAAGATATGGCCGCGGCAAATATAAGCATTCGGAGATCAAGACCTTTACATCTCCACTTAGCATATAAAGAAAGTATTTTTAAGGACTTAAAATATTAACTGACTATCATAACAGTGATTTTATGTTATGGAGAAACATTTAAACTTTTATAGATCATTTTGGAGATCTTCACGCGCTTTTTAAAACTTTACTGCAGATCTGATGCTTTCGTATTAAAAAAACTATGGAGAACCGTATAGATTATAGAACTATCGCAATGAATGAAAAATGAATGATTCTGTATGGCTTTACGAATGTTTACTCGTACATAATCTTCATTCAGATGATGTCCTTATCATTCAACAAAAGTCTTAGGGTTTTTAATTTCTTTACTTAAAAGTAATCTGAGACATGTTGCTTATATAAGCTCAAGCAGCAGACGATAAAGTAACAGCTACACCACACTTCCACCATAAAACACCCCACTCACCCCACATATACCCGACCCCAAAGGCAAAAGCGAACTCAAACTCATACAACAACGAATGCAGCCCAATATAAAACAAGACAGTTGCAACTCAGTTGAAAGTACTGACAGAGTCTCAAACTCATTGGGAAATCGACTGTAGCTCTGCAACTGTCAAAAAAAAAAAAAAAAAAAACAGGGGAGGGGTCTCATAAGGGTCGCAAACCAGAGCAGTCGAAGAAAATAACAACCAAACGCAGCAACACAGAAACCACTACCCTCCTTCAATACCAGGGAAAGGAGGAAGGCCACACAGGAACCCTACAAAAACTGAGAACCTCAAGTAGATGAAAAGTTTTCACACAATTCCTGTGGGGAAAAGAAATCAATAGAAAGAAGACGATAAAGTAGATCCATTCAGCGTGGTTATAGATATTACTTGCTCGCATTTTTATTATGAGATACTCATAGCAAACGCAATAATCAGACAACATAAATACATTTATGCACTTCGTATTGAACAGTAAATCTAAACTCTGTTACCTGACGTATACACTAGGTCTAGGAGCAGATGATAACAGCTAGTCTAGTAGCAGACGATAAAGTTGGCACAGTTAAAGTAAATAAGTTACACGGGATTTTTTTTTAAAAAGAAATGTAATCATTAGACAGGCGCACCGAGTGCTTATATTAACTGTGCTTATTGTGAGCATCTACGGAAATGTAAGTTCCCTTATGCAATATTTATAAAAACCACACCGAGCCAATATTCTACTATTGTTCTCATGTAGGGCCTATGTATACTGGATTGCATGCTTGCATGCACGATTAGTTTGTTTTGAATATAATTAAAATAATAAAACAATTAAAGAATAAGATGGGGATATAGCTCAGTGGTAGAGCATTCGACTGCAGATCGAGAGGTCCCCGGTTCGAACCCGGGTGTCCCCTTAACTTTTTTTTTATAATTACATGTACTTTAAAAAAAAAAAATCACTTAGTATCAACACGTATATAATAATATACAAGCTTGAATAAAAGCTACCCACCCAAGCACATTATACCCACCTAATAAATTTTTTAAATTAAAAAAATAATACAAAAATTAAACTACATATACACACCTCCATCTGCAAACAAACACACTAAATGCACCCTAACCCCAAACTCACCAACACATGCCCTCCACCCTAAAACAAAGAGGCAAGCTTAAAATTAAAAAAACAATTAAAAAAACACAAGGCAGCTATTGACAAACACCTGCAAATGACCAAAGTACCATCAACACCAATGCAACAACAACCATCACCCCTCTCCAGAAAACAGTGAGGGGGGTAAGTCCAACAGACCAAGAACATCCGAGGATGAAAAGCCTAGTGCAGCTTCTGTGGGGGAAAAGATGGCAAGAGAAAAAAAAAATTGTTTATTATAAAGGACAAGTATGATATAACCAATCTATTGCGTGATATATACAGCAAAGCAAATTAATGTATTTTTTTCATTGAATAAATAAAAGAAATAGCGATTACACCAGGGATATCTAAGTACAATAAAAACATTGACATTTTGACTTAATACCCTTCATTAACATATGGATAGTGAAAATCTTTTGGTACAGCACATTCTCTCATTAACATACTAGTTTAAGGCAATTGTTGTGTAAAGACTACACATTTATGATAATTATTGCACTTTCTGTTGCTGTTTTTAAATTTTAATTAACCATATGTCAAACTGTTACTTAGAACATTTCAACATTGTTTGGTCTCCATGCTGGTATATCCAGTGAACCCTTCTGAGAGATAGCAACATTTTTCCAACCTGCATTCTGTTGTTTAGGTATATAACTGAGATCCTGTTATTAATGTAAGGTTTAATATTAGAGTTTTACTATTTCTTCTGATGAACAAGATAACTTCCACTTGGATTATTTAGCAAGTATTGTATGTGAATATATGATTAAATGAGTGACCTTTCTTGCATCTTGAAGGTCTTCTATGCCTAAGGGTAAGTTAGTACAAAACAGGTCATGAGTCAATAGTTTATCACAGGTCATGAGTCAGTAGTTTATCAGAACCAAGACTAACTACTATAAATGGTCTTTTGGGTCATAATTCTAGTTTTGTTTTAAAAAAATTAAGTTTAATTTAATTTTTAAAAATAATTAGATTTGACAAATGTATTATTTAGCTTATTTGCTAAATCCTATTATTTAAAGTGCTAGGTCATCTGCTGTTCTGAAGCCAATATGCAATAAAAATAAAAATACCTGTGGCAATTGATCCCAACTAATGACAGGTTTCTTTTTAGTCAATATATATAGCATATGGCTAATCACATATTATCGGTTACCTTGTCAGATTGTTTCAACCTGCTAAATTAATTTAACATGCTAAATGGTACATTTGAATGACAAATAAAGACCTAGTAAATCAAAAATGTTACCTGTGGTTTGGGTATTAAGTTTGTTTCACATGTGTTCTGGTCAAGCAAATTTCTATTTAATTAATTGGCATTTGGGTGAAATTCTTTCATTTACTCAAAAGTATGTTTGTGTGATCAATGATCTGGCAATTTCTTTGTGATTTATGAAGACTTATTTCAGATATTAAGGATGACTTCTCCATATGACTGCACTAACATGATGGCTGCTTATAATTTAGCAGGTTTTATAATTAGTAATTAAAACAAAAATGGCATAATATTTTTATGTTCTAAAAACATGTTTTCATAGGTTGAAATGAGCCCAGTGCCATATTACTGACATTACTGCAATTATCATAGGCACATAGTCTTAAGTACTGTGGGCAACATATACTGTTTATATACTGTGGCAATGTAAATTTGCTTATCCCTATTTCTAAATTTAATTGTTATATAAATCGTTACATTGTCGAAGTGACCCAACCTTGGGCACTCCTTATGATGGTATTTTTGTTGGAGTAAACACTGGAGTTGAGAATATGCTAGCAAATGCAAACTAATTTTAATTGGGTGAGTAGTTTTTATTATCCAATGGTTATGATTTATTAAAATGAGACCAACCAATGGGCTGAGATTAAAAAAATGTACCTGCTTTAGAGAATTCTATTGTCTGATCACTTGAAATTGTTATGGCAAGAAGTCCCGTCATGAAAGGCAGCTGTTAGTTCAATAGTGAGTTAACTGACTGCTTGAGAGAGAATGGACTTAGAAATATTTTGTGCATTTTGCTATTAATAAGTTATACTTGTGTTTTGTGTAGAGATGTATTATGTGAGTAGACTATTATTTCTTCAAATGTTTGAACTAAGCTGTTCATATGTGGTATGCTAAACACTTGATATTGTTCTAGTGAAATGGCTCATTAAAATGTAATGCTGTATTTATTATGCTGTATGTGCGTATCAGGCTAAGAAATACTGTTGCAGGAAACTTAAATTGAGACTTGAATGTAAGAAAGAATGGAGTTAAAAAAAGGATAAACTGGAAACTTAGTGTTTGTTCTCTGATTATATTTTACAGGGACAAGCAGCCATTCTTTCTGTGTATGATTTGAACCTCCTGGTTTACTGATTGTAAGCTGCTATGACCAAAATTGGTAGAGGCGGGGAGCAGTGTGTAATTGTGGAGAATACACTACACTCCTTTGGTGTGTGGTGGCAAAGTATGCTGACTATAAAGAGAAATTTTTCATATGGGGAAGTTACTGAAAATTACTACCATTGCTTTTCTGCTTGAGGGAGTTAAATACAGCAAAGATGCCTAAATTAACCTAAAGAGAGTAGCAGTGAATCAGTGTCCTACAAACGTGTGAGAAAACACTTGGAACTGATGTAATAATGGTGGACAATAAACTTGCTTTGTTACAAAAACACTTGAAAGACTATTGAGACTATGAAGAAACTATTATTGCTTATCTCTAATAACTCCATTTTTGTTCTCTGATAAGAACTATCCTGCAATTTATATTGACACTATTGTTGAATTGTAATTTAGGATATAGACTGTGTAGGCAAAATTATTTGAACGTAGTTTCATGGAAATAGTTGATGTTAAGTAATCTATTTAATTGTATTTGTTATATGTATATTTGATGATTGATTTAATAAATTTATTGACCTTCTTACACATATTGATAAACACATGTTGGAAAGACAGTGGGTGGATGATTTCTTGCTAAATAAAGATCAAAGAAGTTTTCCACCAATGGGAATGTTGTGTGATGGTAAATGTTTGTCTTAATGTTGTGGAAGAGAGAAAACATTTACAGTGCCTGCCTATCCACCAAGTGAGAGAGAAAGTGGTGTCTGCTGAGAATTATTAATAAAATAAATTAAGATTCTCATCACTTGTAATTAGTTTGGGATGATTAATTAATTAATAATAATCATAACCATTAACTAGGTGGCATTGTCATCACATGGTTTACATGTTTAGAAAACAATATATAAAACAGTACATTAATATTTGAGATTTTGTGTTCGCAGTGTCTATTTCTCTGCTGATTACATTGGTGATCTTTTTTTTACTTCACATAATCTACAATTGTTTTAGCAACATGACCTAAAACCATATTTTATTTAACCCCAAGTTATGTCTTACATGATATAATCTACAATTGTTTTAGCAATATGACCTAAAGTTGTTTTAATTAATATAACATAGTCATGTGGTACTTTAACACATCGTAAGCCACTTTTTTTTTTTAAATAATAGACTGAACACCTTAAAGTACAATTTTATTTAAGCCTAAAGAATTATTTTATTTAATATACTAAACCATGTATTATTTAAACAACACAAATTCCTGCTTTACTGAACAACCCCTAAAACTGTGATTTAATTAACACTTCCTAAAAATGTGAATGATCATAAAGGAGAAGAGGATGTTTGACAAAAAAAAGAAGTGTGCAAATTGAAAAGCTTTTCTCTAGGGTTATAAAAATTTAAACTGTACCAACCACTTTTGAACATTTCTGTAGTTACTAAACCTGTAGAAAAGTTTAAAGCAATCAATATAATTTTTTTAAAAATTGAATGCAAGTGGTTTAAGTTAGAGTTGTGATGTAACTAACATACTTGCAAAGACAATGTAACTTAAAGAGGAAAAAAATCAAAACTTTAAATGGGTCTTCAAATAAAAATTTATTAGATGTTTTGATTATAGAATTCATACACAATGATATTCACAAAAATAAACTAAATTTATAAACTGCAAGAACCTTTTAAAAAACAAATAAGAAAAATACAAACCACCAAGCATTTATTATCTAATATAAATGTAATAATAGAAAAAAAAACTTTTAAGCATTACAAATTATGAACAATCTGACCATTTACTGAATGAAGATAAACTGTATTGTTTCATCACAAATCAATATATTGCACTTTTAAAAAAATAACCAGTCTGTGTTTTAGTATTGCCTAATGCAATCACCATGAAAGGCGTCCATTTAAATACCAATTGATGCACTTATTTGTAGTTTAGATTTTTGAATGCATTAGTTACTTAATACTTTTTTTTATCATAAAAAGAAAAATGTATTATTTTATTAGACTGGTCAAAGGAATTTGGAGTAAAAACATTGACAATGTCACACAGGTATAATGCTAAATTCATATTAAAGCTCGACTCAGTTTGATGTTATCCATGCAGTGCTGTAAAAATTTTATCTCCAGAAATACATATGGATGCTGATAAAAACACACTTTCTATACAGTCTGTTGAAGCTTTCATTTTTGGGAATTCCCTTACAAAGTAGCTTATAAATATAAATGATTCACCACTGTTACTTATATGTGAACACTTATAGTGAGTGCAAGGTGTGATCATTTTGGGAATTCCCTTACAAAGTAGCTTCTTGATGTAAATGACTCACCGCTGTTCCTTATATGTGAACACTTTTAATGAGTGCAAGGTGTGATCATTTTGGGAATTCCCTTACAAAGTAGCTTCTTTATGTAAACGACTCACCACCATTCCTTATATGTGAACACTTTTAGTGAGTGCAAGGTGTGATAAAAAAATTCAGGGACTGAACTAATATGTAGAAAATGATGAAGCTCACCAGTTATTTGGATGGATCTTGAAAGTAGTCTGTTGATATATATATATATATATATATAGAGAGAGAGAGAGAGAGAGATTCTAAATATTTCTATAACTTTTGGAAGAATTCTTAATATGCATCTTTTGGAATTACTAATAATTCTGCTATCAGTAGTCTGCTTCATCATGTCATAAATATTAGTTCAGTCCCCTAAATTTCTGATCACACCTTGTACAAATAATGCATGTGACTACTTTTCTGTTGCTACACAGAGATTTGTAAACAAAGAATTAGTTATAAGCTTGGACTGATAACAGTAACTGTAACTATTTCTCACAGCAATGTGTAAAACTTAAAGCAACTACATTGCGCAAAGGAAAGTAATCCTTTTTGTCATACAGTTTATTGTAGAATCACAGGCAAACAATGTAAATCATTTCCCTTCTTTAAATAACACTTACATTATCTTCTTACATCCCTTCACTCTTTCTCAAAATGAAAATTTAATCCTAACACTCCCTTCCTGCAAAAGAAAAACATAACTAAAAACAATGATAATTAATTAACTATAGTTTTTGTGAGGCATGGTAAAATTTATATGAAAATGCATTTCTTGGCTTTAATCTAACCCATTACATGCTAAAAACATATATTTAAAATCAAATATACTACAGATACACCTTAATATGTAATACAGATGCAGTGTCAAATTAATGTGCTTTCTGTACACACAAGAACGAAATATAATCATACAAAGAAAGAAAAAGAAAAGTACTATTACAATAAGCATTTATATACTACATAGATAATACTGATAAAGAACTGTAATACAAACATTATTTTGCTCAGATAAATAGAAGAAACTAACTAAATATCATTATATCATATCATTAAATGTACAAAAACTTTTTGTATTAATACTTGTTACCATCAATATTTTTTCCTGTTAAGAAAAAAAGAATAAATCATAAACCAATTAAATTTTACGTATTTTTGAGATGGAGTATTCTATTTGACTATCAAGTCATTTGCAAAAGACAATTACGAAAAAGTCAAACATGAATTTTCTCACATTCACTCAATTCATTAAAGCATTTCAATTATTGTAAATCTTTTTTTAACATTCACTTAATAAAACAATAACCAGTATTTATGTTGTAATATGTCAATGACATACACAAATTAAAAGAAATAAATTTTAAAAATAACCCAAACATCAAAATTTGCAAAATGCAGCATATTTATTATATATATCAAATGTATTTAAAACAAAGAATTGTTTGATGTTTACTGTACATTATCATTATCAGAAATTAAATGATAATATACTTAAACAGGTGACACATGGCTTACTCAAATCAATCTCCAATTTCTTCTTTTAAAACAATATGGATCCACCTATAAGAAAAATGATTACACTTTATAAAAGATGAAGCAAAATAAAGGCACTTGATCAGCAAGCTTCATATTAATTACCCAGTCAGTATGGGTATACAGAATTTATTCCATTCTATTTGATTGTATTCATAAAATGATTTCTTAATGCTAATGCAAAATGATTATACAGTTAATTGTATTAATTAGTGGAGAAGCAATAGTGGTTGCTCCCATTGCCTAAGTATATATTATAATGAAAAGACAATTGCATTCAATGGAAAAGGAGGTTGTCATGAGAACAATAAAATTATTTAAATTTACTATCAAACAATTAAATTATGGCTTTCCAAATACATATACAGCCTAGATCTGATGTTTTGGATTTTTCAAATCCCATTCTGAGCACGAATAACACAAGCATAATAAACACATTTTCAAGAACTAGTTTCAAAATGATTCATCATAATATAAAACAAAATGCGAGATGTTAAGCCAACAGACACTTGTATTCTTATTTATTTACGATAAAGATGCAAACAAATAAGAAAATAAATAATAGATTGAAGAAAAAGGTATAAAATATATGAACTGTATGGAGCTTTGCATAAGGCATACAGGGTGAATGACTTTTGAGTTAATGCTTAGCTACAGGTGAAAAGAAACTGGTAAAGGAATAAGTAATACATAAAGTTAAAGACAATTACTTAAATCATTACTAAAGCTCTGAAAGTATTATTTAAAATATGGATTAATTTGTCTGTAAAGAATGCTTTGCATTTTTAGCACATACATCTTGCAGTTTGATGGAATTACACACACTCAGTGTTTTATCACAACCATGAAAATAACATATCTTTATTAAGATCTGTAAGTTGCAGTGGTAAACATGGAACAGCTTGCAATAATGGAAGAGTGGCAGATAGCAATTCTTATTTGATATTGAGTGTCAAACAACATCATAAAGCTAATCTGTAACTTTTCAAAAAGGTTAACAGTAAATTTTAAAATAATTTGATTTGAGAGTTGAATTAGTCTACATCTTGCAACATTAGCAAAAAATAAGGGTAACTACTTTAAGCAGAGAAGTTACAGTAAAACCTCCCAAAGGGGATGTCCAGATTAGGTTAAAATTTGGATTATTGACAGTATTAGGTATTGTATGAATGTTGACAAACAACTGGCTGAGAGATGAGCAGAATCGATGAAGCTATGTGCTCTGCACAGGAATTATATAGCATGTGGTAGTCAGGCGTTTTATAAATGTAGACAGTCTGAACCAGCAGTTGGTCTGGATTATTGCACTGATATTTGGACTAAAAGAATCTGGATTAGCAAGGTTTTACTGTAAGCTCAAGAAGCATATAAAATAAAAATAAGACCACTATCAAACATCAGTACATTTAGTGCCATGGGCAAAACACTCAAACATTTAATGCCACTGCATTGTGTTAAATATTTTATAAAGCTGAATCTTTTGTGGGTCATAAATCGTGCATTTAAATAAATCAGTAAACTTCACACCCATATCTTCTAGTATCTATCTATCCACATTCATAAACATACATGTGCTTGCATTTGAGACTTAAAAAAAATATATATATATTTTTTTAATTGCAAAGTAATGAATGTCCAAAGGACTTGAAATTTCTTAGACATTTCACTACCTTATAGTTAAATATGCAAGATCAATTAATAACAGTGCCTCGAAGATGCATCATCTACCACCAATAATTCTGCAGTTAAGTTTGACAATAAAAAAAGAGCCCTCACTAAACAAAATATTTCATTATTTTTATTTTGGGTTCTGAGGCGTAAGATTAGTAAATTTTGTAAAATGAAAAAAAAATTTAAATAGAAATTATTTTTCTAAACTCTTGAGATCTTTATCTTATTTAGATAGTTTCAGGCCAGTGGGCAGTGGCACATCCGAACTATCAAATGATTATTTTTTAGCTACAGCTTTATAGTATTTGTAGTATATAACAATTAATAATATACAGCTGAATCAATTGGCAAGCAGTCTCTCTCTCTCTCTCTCTCATACACACACACGCGCGCACACACATTTGTATTGTAATAGGGGATTTGTGAAGAGAAAAATAGCACATACATTAGGACGTGCCAATGCCAGCAAAATTTATATCAGTGAATATTCTCTTGAAAATGGACCACCACACCATAATACAAAAAATGCTTTTTCAATGTATGTTTCTACACGGATTATTAGAAAGATCAATAAAGATGGATTCTCTCTCAGAGTAGAACAATTTTCATGGACTTACTCTCCATGAACTTGTTGGAGAGTTATTTCCATGACACTGTCATGTTTTAGAGTTAATCTCAAAACACTATCTTGATCTAGAATACTCCATGAAGTTGTTATAGAGTTATTATCAATATACTGTCTTGTTATAGAGTTATTTTCATAACTCTCTCACATTATAGAGTTATTCTCATAAGACCGTCTTGATCTAGAATTTTCTATGAATTTGTTACAGTTATTCTCATTACACTGTCTTGATCTAGAATTTTCTATGAATTTGTTACAGTTATTCTCATTACACTGTCTTGATCTAGAATTCTCCATGAACTTGTTATAGAGCTATTCTCATTACAATGTCTTGATCTAGAATTCTACTTCACAGACTCAGCAAGTCCTCAAATAATACCAATGTTCCTTGGAAATGAACAGTTATCTAAAATAAAATCATCTGGATTATTCTGTCTTACTGGTTACAAGGCATAGCTGGCTATGTTCCTAGAACTGGGTAAACTATTTTAAACCATTATTGACACATTAAATACAGTTTAACAGCAGAGTATTATTTTGTCAGATCTAAGATTTAAAAAAAAAATTAATACAAAACAGATGAAAAAACAAAGAAAGATAACTCATATTTAAAAAGTTTTTATTCATCACAAATTCTGTTTTTATGGCAACACTTTAATTTTTAAATTTATAGCATTGTTAGTTGTTTAGTAATTCTTTTATTTTATAAATTAAAGCTGCTGAGAAATGACTTATTAGTTATCTTTTAAACAATGCTCAAGATTCATTCATTACATTGCTATCTCTCCCCACTCCCATTTCCTCTATCATAATTCTCTTTTTTTGTTGCTAAGATCAATACATATTTAATAGTCTTTTTTTATGTAAACACCAGAATGCTGCCTCAGCATTAATATTGCTATCTCAACTAAATACACAAGATTAACTGTATAAAAATTGAGAAACATTCATACTACCAATAATGATATCTGGTAGAGAGGTTTAAGTTATAAGGACCATTATTGTGAAAAAGTTTGATAAAATAATTAACCATTAACAAAAGAAAACAAACGAAAACCCCCAAAACTTGAAAGTTTGTTTGGTATTGCCAAATAAGGGCATCTGTATCTAGGATAGAAGTTAAAATTTATTAACACTATTCAAATGTAAATATCAGTTAAGTGATTCACAGAATACTAGGGTCTTCCTGTTAATTAAATATAAACTTACATATACTTAAGACCCAGTCTGCAAATTTTTTTCTGTCGATTACAAGCAGTTTAAGTCAACAAGGGTGATATGATATAGTACACAAATTTCATTTTCATTCAGTGACTAACAGAAAATGAAGATCTTACAAATTTAGCAGTTTTATTCAAACTTCAATTAATGTAACTATTCTTATTATTAGGCCCATATTCTTACGAATAGTATCAGCTATATCTTTGATGTTAATTTAAAAAAAAAAAACATTTGGCTATGAGGCAATTGTAAAAATATGATTGGCTATATTCTTGAAATTATTTTTTTTTCTTAATTGGTAGTTTAACTGTTATATGTAAATTCACTGCAAACAAATTTACTGAAGGGATAGAGGAAATTGTTTTCTCTTCGAGTAAACAGATATAAAATGAATATTGCTTGCATCATTAGTTGTGCAAATTGTAAGACAATATTTTATCAATATTTCATGCTACTTTTTAAATAATTTCTAGGAAGGTTCTAAATAAAACACGATTGTTTTAAAATTACTTAGTGAAAAAATTCGTATATCTATAATTTTTTTAAGAGTAGGCTCTTCTGTCTAAAATATTTATGGAAAACATGCAAATATGCTAATTTACTTTTGTTTCCATTTAAAGAAAGAAATGCACCATACATATTTTTCTTTAAAAATAACCCCACATCTTATTTCCTCAGAAAAAAGATTTTACACTCAAAATGATACAATATTTAAATAGTTTGTATTTTCTTTCTTTTTTTGTCTTGGATATATTAAGCTTTAAATCACAATCATTACCATATACACTTCACAAGGGAGGAAGTAGGAGAGAGAGAAAGAGAGTTAACATTAAGCCTCAAATTGAAGTCTAACACATTTCATAATAATTACACATATAATTGAATATAAGTGCACTAATAAAAAAGATGAAGACTGAATAATGCAAAACTAATAAAACATAAAAATTTAAAGTAATATCACAATGAAAAATACAATGCCTTTCAGAGGGCAAGCAGTTAAGATGTGACATACCTTCCCATGCTGAAGACATGCATCCTATGTGTTATCCAGACTAAACAAAAGAAATAAGCAATCCTTGAAATAAACCCCTAAATAAAAACACTATGAAAAACTAAAATCCCCAAACCATTCATTGACCGCCAAATCTAAAACAAAACAATTGTGTTTTACTATTAGAGCTGTAGTTTATTTGCAATGGAAGTTAAGTACGATGTCCATTCTACGATGTCCATTCTCAGCTAAAACCTCCAGAAAAAGTGTTTTTATTAACTTCTTTATCAAATAACATAAGCAGATAATTAATGATGATTTTACCCATAATGCCCTTGAAGAAGAAGCCTGAATACACTGATACCATCTAGGGACATATGTGTTGGATACAGGATCATAAATAGAATAAACAGTAAGAGGTGACTGCAATGATTGGACACAATACAGTAATCTGCAGTAACGTGCTTATTGTGTCATAAAGGTGACAAATGGACTGACAAACTGTACAAGCAGCTCTGATATTAGCTTTCTGGGGAAGCAAAATGAAGCTTACTGGTTGATAACAGCAGCAGGTCACCAGACCAAGCCAAATAACAGATTATGTCAGTCTCAGAAAGTTCAATGAGCAAAAGACCTTCAGGTCTTGACAGTTTTTCAAATCTAGCTCAAGTTAGTATGACCAAAAGTTACTCTGTGACTTATTTCAGGAAGCTGTTATTGCCATGGGAATAAGGACATGGTCTGCACCAACACCATTCATATCTATCCTGGGTGTTGTTAAACTGTCCTGGATTAATTGAGCCACTTTATCACGGTCCAGCTGGAAAAAGAAAATATGAATCTATATGAATAAAATTATGAGAATGATGAAATATAAAGGGACAATATGCAAAATCACAAACTTTATACTTTATATACTAAACTTTGAAGAAGAAAAGTTCAAATAAATTCCAAACAGTTTTATACATCACACACTAGGTATATGTATATAACTAAAAGATAATTACAATTTCTACTGTCCCTTTGACAAAATCAATGAATGAGAGTCCAACTCAAAATAGGTTAAGTTTTGAAATGAAAGATGTGGCTTGAATAAGGGATATAATCCTAATAATACAAACTTTGAGAATTTTGGACTTTAAATAACAGTAAGAGTTGTTTATTATTATTATTATTATTATTTCTTCTTGAACAAAAAAACACCAAACAACATGTTTCCATTTTAGTTCTGACACTAAGCAAAATCTGAACAATTATCAGATTGATGCTTAATAGATTAAGGCAGTCAAACAGGTTGAAAGTAAAATAAACTTGGTAAAAGCCAATTTCAATACATGTAAATTAAAGTTTTAGACAGTCTAACAGGATGAAAGTAAAATAAACCTGATAAAAGCCAATTTCAACCAGTCGAAATTTTAGGCATAAGCAGATTTAATGTCACACTATTTGATAAATATAAAATATGACTTATTACATTATCACATATAATTATACTCTGCAAAATATAAAACGATAAGTATTAAAATATAATCTAACATAAACTCATATAATTTACTTTATTAAGTTATTTCATTAATTACTATAAATGATGAATTCAATTTGAAGTTTAATTGTACAGTGACACTGCTAATGAATATTGCCAGGGCTGAACTTTTAAATAAAAATTTTCATGAACTAAGAGTCTGCCAGCATCTCAATAAATACCGTATACTTCCCTAAATATATAGTTTCATGCCTGCAAGGAATAGATTGGGTTCCATAATTTCCAAACATGCCACAATAAATAATCATGTAAATATTGTCATCAAAATGTACTTCTTCAAAACGTGCACTACTGGTATACTGTTAAATGGAATAACAGGAAAGTGATAGTCTACAATGAATGCTTGTTTCCAAGATTTTAATTTATAGATTGCTAACTTGCTGTCTTAGAGCCAAGCTGGTGTGCAACCACCCCAGTTTAGTGACCCACACCAAACTGTTGAGTGGACAATATGCTGGAGTCTGAGATAAATTTAATTCTACATTAGGAATTTAATTCTATCTGCACAGGCATGCCTCTTTTGAATGAGAATAAAATGAAGGGTGGAGGTGCATGGATCATACATACTAGATGTAAAATTACAATCAGAACTTGTTCTGTTCTCTTGTAAACTGAGGATGTTGATTTTCTTTGTATTGCAATCTCACCTTACTGAATGAGAAAGGCAGTCATCTTATGTAGCCTATATTTTTAAACCATTCACAGTAACAAGACACAAAAGATGATGCCTCTATTTCTTCTTGGTGCTGCACATAGCAATTTATGGATGCAACGCACAATTACTGAAAAGAGTGAAAGCAGATTTACCAATATGGCTGACGAGCCTGTGCCATGTTACTAAGAAGTGCACACAAATTCCAAAAGACACAGCCAAGCAAGGCCATCCACTCTTGATATTCAACAAGCCATAAACAATAAAATATACAATACTTGTCTTATCTGTGTAGATAATGCTTTTTTATAATTTGATGTTTTGCTGGGAGATGGGCAAGATGTTAATTCTCCACCATCCTGGGCCGACCGTAGCCTTAGGCTATTCCTCAAAGCCCCCTGATACATATGGTCAGGATAGTAAGTACATATAGGTGACAGACTACAACATGTAAGTGAGTCACACTTAACATGAGTGGTCTATTTATCAACAAATAATGTATTCATCAAGAAACAATATAAGACAGCAAGGTTACATATAGCAAATAGTTTAACAGTTACAATTAGAGTTTATCACTGTTATTTTTGGATAATCACGATCATGTGTCATAAGAGAATGTTTGTTTCAAGTCCTATGGCACTGTAGTAGTTATTGGGTTTGTTCTTATGAGCGAACTATAAATAAGTTTATAAGAGAACACTGAACGTTTCTGAGTGAACTCTAAAAGTACTTTGGTAGAGTTTGTCTACAACTTGACTGAAGCTGTTCAGCTTGTTGGTTTTATACTCATTTAGCTTTGGTTCCCTGATGTGACGTCTGGAGTCCCAGTGTCATATATATATATGTCTATATGTCGCATGCAAGATGCAAGGAACTGTGACTCTGGCCAGTGGGTTGTTCCAGTTTGGTGTTGCTTCGTGGCTCAGTGCTCATCAAAACCAACATCCAGAATAAAGTGACATCTAAGATAAAGTGACATCTAAGATAATATTTTTACTGGCTGATCTGCCAGTAAAAATACACATGGGCTAAGAAATCATCCTCATGTGTTCTCTGACAGAACACTCTTACTTACATGGTCATCATACATTTATTAAACAAAATATAACAATATATAGTTAGTGTCAAGAGTAAAACACGAACATAATATTAGTTAGGTAAACAAAACCACATACCTTTGGCAGTAAGGAATATAGAGAATGATTTCCTTCTGTGTTGATACCCAGCAATAAGGTTAGTAGTATAAGCATAATTTGCTTACACAAGGAGCCCAAATACATGTTTCCTCAATGGTCAGCTGCATTTGGCTAATGATTTACAGGTGAGATTCTGGTACAGTCATTCATGTGGCTGAGCTGCTCTCTGATTGGTTAGTTTAGTGAGTTGTCTGGAACATTTAGGCATGTTTCCAGCCTGGGGATAGGGGTCAGCCTTTCTAGAAGTAGGTTTACGTAGTCTATTTTTAGAGGAGGGGTGGGTGGGGCTACATAAACCATTATGTGACAAATAAAAAAAAAAATTAATATATAAAAATCAAAAGAATGCTGGCAGATGGCAGTATTTGTTCATTCGGTTTCTTTTATAGGGTTTAAAAATGCATTTTACCTCTGTTAATTGCTAGCAGTGCTCTGTGTGTGTGTGTGTGTGTGTGTGTGTGTGTGTGTGTGTGCGTGCGTGTGTGTGTGCGCGCGTGCGTGTGCGTACATGTATGTGTGTGTCAGAGACTCTCATTTTTCTCATGAAAACTATAAAATGAATACAAACAAAATATCAATAAACTGATCCTTGTAGTAAACAAATAAAATGAGTTCTACTAGACACTGCTGCTAAAATTAGTCCTACTAGATGCTGGTGATAAAATGAGTCCTACTTGACACTGGTGTTAAAATTAGTCCTACTAGATGCTGGTGATAAAATGAGTCCTACTTGACACTGGTATTAAAATTTGTCCTACTAGATGCTGGTGATAAAATTAGTCCTACTTGACACTGGTGTTAAAATTAGTCCTACTAGATGCTGGTGATAAAATGAGTCCTACTTGACATTGGTGTTAAAATTAGTCCTACTAGATGCTGCTTCTAAGATTACTCCTACTAGATGCTACTGATAAAATTAGTCATACTAGATGTTACTGATAAAATTTAGTCCTACAAAATAAAACTGGTCATACTAAACATTGCAGATAAAAATAGTTATACTAGATACTGCAGATAAAATTAATCATACTAGACACTATGGATAAAATTAGCCATACTATTTACTGTTAAAATTAGTCATACTAGACACTGTAGAAATGAATTTTTACCTCATTTATGAAACCATAATGCACAAGTTCCTCTGACATGTTCTGCCCATTCAAGTCTTCAGTAAGATCTGTCTGAAGTTGTCTGTTCATTTTGTCATCCATACGCAAGTTTAATATTAAAGTGTGTGTTTTGCCTTCTTCTGATGGAGGGCGAAGGGTACATGACATTGCAGTAACAACCCTTGTTTCTACATCATAATGTTCTGGAGTCTCTGATTTAACAGATTCAGCTAATTCTGGGGTAATGGCACGGGGTCTTGATGGGGGTGGCTGCATCATAGCAAAGGCAGTGAGTGGATAGATGCCATTCCTGCACAAAAAAATATAAAGCAATGGGAGAGAAATAAGAACACAGTCACACAGATAAACATCACTAAGAAAAAAATATTCTGAGAGTTATTATTAGAGAGAAACTTGATGATTGATATATATCCATTCACTAACCTTAACTCAGCAGTTCTTTGAGTTATTATTAGAGAGAAACTTGATGATTGATATATATCCATTCACTAACCTTAACTCAGCAGTTCTTTGATTATTTTAGGATTTAAAATTATTGAAGACAAACTTGGTAAAAATATATGCTAAAGAAAGAATCAAGGATAATTTTTACCACTACAAATTCAACCTGTTCACAGTTGGTTCAGAGTCCATGACATGATATTGCATCATCAAGTTGGACTATTTTTGCAATTCATTAAAAACACAAGGGTTATGCTAATAAATATTAAAACAGTGATGCTATTTATGACTTATTTTAAAAACATAAAAGATATTAATTCAGAAATGACAATTAAAAAAATAAAAGTTCATTAATTAAGCTTTAAAGAAAGTGTTAAGATGGGCATCATTTTATTTTTTAAAGCAGTTAAAGATGAGTTCTAACAGAAATCAGCTGAATGACACTTTGAAAATAAATTAATACATGTACATACATCTCTTTCAAGCTATTCTGAATCATTGCTCTGAATGGACACACAGGAAAGGTGATAAAAAGTGGTGATGGTGGTGAGAAAAATATTTTATTTCCATAACATTCAAAATGACAACAGTTTCAATCAGAAGTTACATTTAAGCTGTCATTGGAAACAAAATCATAAGTCTATTTTTATTTATCAGGAGTCTTTCCACAAGATACATATCCCTGTCTTTGCTATAACCAAAAAAAAGCAGAAAAATAAATACTACTACTGTCTATTCAAATGGTTGGCAGTATAAAACCAAAATTTGTGAATCAAGAAATATTTCAGCTTAAATAGACCAGATGAAGTGGCAGGGTTGATTTTGAAATTTTACTTCATTTGGAAAGTGTGACACAAAAAATGCAAAGAGTGAAAATTAATTATTATATTTTTCTTGAAAATTTAATAAATTTTTTGACTTTTATTAAATGTTTGCTACTTTCACTGAGAGATTTTTTCTTGCAAGTGTAGAAATAATCTCTAGGCGTGGATCTAAAGGCTAGAGTTGCTAGGCTGTCCTGTTTGACGGCAACTAAAAATTGAATAATTGCGTTGGTTATAAGACCCTATGACCTATGTGTATGGCTTTTTCATAAATAGAAATTAAAAATCGCATGTTGAACCTAAATTGTGGAATAAATTTGCCTGTCCCTAATTCTAAGCTTAATTGTTAAATAATTTGTTAAATGTCAGAGACATGACCTTTGGGTGCTGAGCATGATGATATTTTTTGCAAGTACAAGAGTTAAAATAACAACTAAGGTAAAGAATATGCTAGAATTTATTGAGGTAATCCAAATGAGTTCCAAGATGATGAGCAGTTTTTCTATAGTCTCACACTTGCTCATAACAATTTGTGCAAGTGTGTGACTATTAGAAAAACTACTCATCTGCTTGGGTAGTGCACAAAAAAATTCTGAAACATTCCTTGTGATGTGCTTTGATAACATATACAAAGTTCTGGACAATTCTCCATGGTGAGCTTTGTGAGCACATCAAAGATTCTGGAACAGGTATGTAAAGTGCCTAGAAGGGGTACATTGGACCACCATCTAATGGTGACTTGTTGCAAACCACATGATTGTGAACACATGCTAGCAAGATCTGCCATCATTGAAAAGTCAGGGGATTTACATCTCATCGAATCAGTAATTATTAAAATGCAATATTTTTCCATCTATTACGTTGAGGAGCATTGAGTGTATTAATTCATCTTCATCAAATGGAGAGATACAGTAAACTTACTTCACATCCTCAAGAAACTTCTCCAATTCAAGAGCAGGCACCTGTGAGAATCTATTCCAAAAACAAACAGAACAGATTAAACAAAAAAATAATTCCCTTCTGCCAAAGCACTATTTATTATCAAATGCAATATAACTGGGAAAGTGTTATCATATATATCCATATAATACTCACCTATAAGCTCAGAAATTTCGGAGGAAATTTTTTTAATAGGGGCACAGAGGGGATGTTGGCTTATAAAAAATGTAAACATTAATTAAGACAAAAGTACTAGTGGTTTAATGGTCATATAAACAGAGATACATTACTCAAACACTTCGATCTTGCTGCCTTTATTTATTATGTTGATTAGATTGTTAGGAGCACTGCTTTTTATTTAATTTCAAATATTATTTTTAAGAAGTCAGTATTAAAATAAAGCTTCAAAAATAATGCTAAAGAAAATTTATTAGGAAAAAATTACATCCTCCTCAACTTAGAAATAAAAATGATAGGCTTCGCTTTGATTCATCATTCATGATCTTCATACCAGGGTGCTCATCATAGCATCAATGTATTTTCTCAGCTTTATTTGATTTTGTTATTTTACAAGATTATTTTTCAGTTCAAAATGAATAACAGCTGTATAAAGCTAAAATGATCTACTTATGATGTAGCCATCAAACTTAAAGTGATAAAATACAATCAGGTAAACAAAAAAAGTGATGGTAAAAGTGATAAAATACAATCAGGTAAACAAAATAGTTATCGTAAAAGTGATTAAATACAGTGGAGTAAACAATAACCGTGCACTTAAAGTGTTTAAATACACTGAGATAAACAATAACTTTGGACTTAAAGTGTTTAAATACACTGAAATAAACAATAACTTTGGACTTAAAGTGTTTAAATACACTGAAATAAACAATAACTGTGCAGCAACTGGAGAATTTTCTGATTGAAAAGAAAGTTTGTAAATGGTAAAAAAAAAAAAAATGAAACAGTCTCTTGAAAAAGATAGCAAACAAAAGGAAAGCTGGCCTCATTAGGGCAGGTTTCATTTCCTGAACTAGAGGAAGAACTCAACAACTGGGTTCTTGAATGCTGACAAATGATTTTATTGTTACAAGGACTAACATCAAGCTCTGCAAATGTCCAAAGAGGTGGCATTCAAGACAGAAAACCTACTTTGTTGCTTCATCTGTATGGTGTACAAGATTTATGAACTATTGCAAACTGTGCATTCAAAAACGAAAAAAATAAAAGCATAGAAACTTCTCAAAGACCCCCTTGAAAAAAGTTCGATCTCTTTCAGATTGAGAACATGGATGAGATGCCTATGATATTTGATCTCCAGAGTAACAAAACAGTCATGACTAAAAGTAAAAAAACAATTAAGAACAATTGGGCATATAAAATAAAACTTACCTACTTTTTTTCTTGTTTGGTTGATGGATCAAAGTTTCCACCCATCATAATATTCAAACAAAAAGTGTTTTCCAAATATGTCAAATTCACAAATGGTGTTAGTAATAATTGATTGGCTCAATGTATGGAGCAAAAGATCTAGCATATTTTTACACTTTTAAAGAATCTTCAATGCCTGTTGGGGATATGTTTCAATCCCACCAAACAGATTAAATTAAAACGATGGCAAAACAAATGAAAACAACATTGGTGACTTATACCTGGTGACCTCAGTTTACAGTCATTGGATTAATACCTGAACAAGCCATTTAAAGATCTAATCAAGGTGTGGATTGAATGAATGTTTGCCTGAACAAACCGTTTAACAATCTACACAAGCTGTGGATTGAAAGGGTTTCTGCAGGATAGATGCAGGTTGCCAAAGGTAAAAATTCAAAAGGCCAGTATAGTGGGTGAAAGATGCTTGAGGTCAAATCTCTTTAGAAATAATTTCAAGTCCTTACTTTAATGATAATATAAATAATGCTCTTGATGACAGTGAAGATGATGCCAAGTTTTGAAAAGAATAGACTGCTACAGAGAGCAATAAAACAAACAGTAACAGTAGCTGTGACATCTAAGAAGATAATCCAATACCTCAGTGCTTCAGTCGGACTTAGAAGGTTACTGGTAATATTATTTGTGTTAATGTTAAGAGAATTACTGTTCTGTCATTTCTTTATGAAATACTGCATTCTATACAAACACATCTGTGTTATTCATAAATGTACTGAAATATATTTCTTTGATTTTCTTTTATGAAAAGTGTGTGTGTGTGTATGAGTGTGTGAAGTGTGAATCAGAATTATCATGTGACTATAATGGAGTGATTATTTTCCTTTTGTCATATTATTCTTTATCTGGAAGATAGGATGGTGGCAGCTTATCTTCAAGTCATGCACTTTTTACTGTTTGAATTCTATAAGTAGAGAATAATATGTGGAGTGGCTTATAGGCAAGTATATATGCTATATAATGTATTCCCTTTACCCAAAAATAAAATACAAATAAAGACTAATAATAATATAAAAACAAAACTAAATATTACTGATTCAGTTAAATGTAAAACAAGTCTTTTCAAGAAAGAAATTGACAATCTATAACTGATAGGGTTTTTTCCCTTCCTTGCATATGAAAATTGATTACTTTAACTAGTGAAATGCTTAATCAGTGCTACAAATATACCATGCCTATTAATCAATTAATGGAATAAAACGGGTACACCTAACATACAGTTTACAATGGAATCTTCCATATCATGTATACAACTTCCTTTAGCAGTAATATCTGAAAAGTGAATGTTATAAACATAGTTACTTTCGTTCCAATGAGACGCCACTTTGAGAAGGTATGTAGGCAACAGTCTTATTGGGGTCAACACGGCCCAAATAGTTCTCATCAGTAAGGTTTCCTTGCAAGTCTGAAGTAAGAAAATAAAAGTTCAAAACTTTTTCCCAAAACAAAATAAGTCATTAAAAGAATAAAAATAATATCAATTTGATATTTTTTTAAAGAAGCACAATTATCTGAAATAATTTAAGGGGGTTAGTGCAGCCAATCAACACAAAATGAATGTGTGCCTCTTCATGTCATAATGCCACAAGTGCACTAATGAGTGTCAGAAAACTAAAATTACACAAGCATGCAACAGAAGAGGTGATATCTATCTATTTCTGTCTCATTTGGTTCCAAAACCTGCATGTGACTGGAGAAAAATAACAGACTTCTACACTCTCAACAAATTTCCTTCGGTTTCCCACTTTAAAATGCTCTCACCATGTCAACCATATTAAAGGAGAAGGCAATATACAGGTGGGCTTTCATCATCATGTATACTGCTCAACTCTCAGGGTCGGGGTCAGTGGCTCCCAGCCCACCATTTTACCATTTAAAGTTATTGATCTATGCTTTCAGATACTTGTAGACATATTGGTAAATATGACTGATTCACAATAAATAATACATAATAAAGAAACAAATAATAAATCTGTTTGTAAATCTATTAGTAAACATATTAATTCCTTCATAGTTAATTTACCATCAGAGATGACTAGAACTGTATTTAATGTTCAGCTTCTGTTAATTGCACATGAAATATGGGCTACTTCTTCTAGAATGGCTTTGTATGCAGCAAAGTCCTGAATATCTTTACTTACACATTGGACTCTTGACAAATTTATGAGCTGCTAATAACTTCAATGGGTGTACTTCAAACAACACTGCGTGGAAAAGCAGATCACGTGCTGTTGGTCGCTTTTTGTGATCCCTGTCAATACACCACTCAAGGAAATTCTATCAACAGAATATGTTTTTATTATTTTAATTTGCTAGGTATATAAAAAAAATCATTGGCTAGTAAAATATATGACCAGTTTTGGCAAGATTTCAATCCATTAAAATTTATATGCCAGTATTTGCAAGATTTTCAATCCAATACAAAATGTATATTGCTAATTTTCAAAGATTTCAATTCAATAAAAAATGTATGTTTCTAGTTTTTGCAAGATTTCAATTGACCTAGGACACATTTCATCACTAATAAGCATGATCAAAGTTAAAGTGCATCTACAATTTTTATAATTTAAATATAATTCAAACCTTTCATTTGAAATTCTTTTGTCTAAATATTCCACCATCTTTTTACATAACCTTTTGGAAGGAGAAAGCAGTGAAAGATGGAGAATGTTATAGTGGATGGGTGGAATATGTTATTTATTAATGAAACATAAAAAAGCAATATATGGAACATTGGATAAAAAGTAAAAAGAAATTGATGGACACTTCATTCAAATGTGAACTTGTCCTCAATGATATGTAGTCCATTTGATCATTTGATTTCAAATTAGTTTAGATTTAAAACGAATAAAAAATCTAATCACTGTTCAACCACATATCTCTCAATTAATTTTTGCAATTTTAAAAGATTTATCTACTTGATTTTTTAAAAATTCAATGCATTTATATCTAATTTAAAACAAATAATAAAATCATTTGTCACTTTACAAACAATTTCATAATTTTAGTTTCTAAGATTTTATAAAATAATTAAAAAAATAATCAGTCAATCAAGAATGTGATAAATTAATAACATGTAAATCAATACAATTTTAAAAAATTCACATTCATATGTATTCATCATATGACTACAGCTCAGTGATCAACATGCTAGTCTTTGCAATTTTTTATTGTGATGTTTTCTTGTCCAATTAGCAGGTCATATTTTGTAGAATAGTAATAACTAAAGATTTTCTTTTCTAGTCTGGTTCCTAAAACTTGCTGCAATATAATGCACTATTGATTTTTTTCTCTAATGAGAAAATCCACTACATTGTATGATGGATTGTTTAGCACCTAATTCTGTAATAGGTGCTAAACAATCCATCATATAATGTAGTGGATTTTGTGCCATATACAACTCTGGTATCTGTGCTGTCTCATTCTGTAAAAGATAAAACTGCTTTGGTCTGCAGATCCAGAACCATAACTATTCTTTCACACCACCATTTTGTTCTTTTAAACATATGACTGATTAGTGGCTGTTTATTTATCTGATAATTCATCCCTTGATAAAAAATCAGCAAATAATTTCTGTATCAGTATCCCAGCAGCCCTTTTACCCCATTCTATTATTTTTAAAAAATTCTCTGAAATATTAAAAGTAGGTCAAGTTTTGGGGTTTGAATGTGTGCTTTTAACATCAACTGATTATATCATTTTAGCTGAGCTGTGTTGATATATGTGGACTAAGTATGGATAGACAGTGCATAATTTCAATATAGTTTACACTTATTAAAGACTAATTCATTATGTTCAATGATTATTACAATGTATAAAATTATACATTCCCAAAATTGTGTTCTAAATGAAATCCTTTGTAGTTTTCACATATTTATTTATTCAACCCACAATGACAACAGCTAAAAATTGATGAATCAACATCGGGTGACTTATTTCTATACCACTCCAATAACATAAGCAAAGGTAAATCTGACTATAATAATGTGCTTACATTTATTTTTGAAGTATGCCCATGCTCACTATGAACTGTTAAGTTTTAACAAGTGTATCAGGATAGAAGGGAGTCATTTCCAATTACAGTATTTCAAATAAAAAGATAGTTTTTTCACTTATTTTTGTTTTAAAACTAACCATAAATGAAATAGATCTATAAATTTCAACAGCGGTAGTGTGTAATGAATATGGTTGAATGAATACTGAATCTATTATAAAACTGTACTATAATGTATATTAATTTATTTCTCACAATGAATAATTCAATGATCTCCTGAAAAGCTTTTTCAATAACTAAATTAAACTCACTTTTTGCATTGGATTATCCAATGATTCAAGAGTAGCCTGAATATCTTCTTCAGTGACAAAATTGCCATCTCCATTGCCCTGGATACCCAAAGCTGCCATCTAAACAGGAAACAATAATGATGAAATGTGAAACTCAAGGACAAGTCAGAAATCTTTTATAATAAATGACTCTTTCTGCATCATTTCTATTAAGTTCCACTCATCAGATAAAAAGCAGGATTACTAAATATTAAAATGGGAACTAACTGCGAAGTTCTCAAATGCTTTTATTATCACAAAACAAAAAAGTGCATTGAGAAAACTGTTTTTGGCATTCTCTGCTTATTCGTCAGCATCCTTGTTCATTGATTTTTAATGGTCTATTTTCCTTTTTCCAAAGGTCATCCAGCTCTTCAATGACAGCCTTCCTCTTCTTTATATGTGCAACTGCCTGTTTGACTTTAAGAAAACAAGGCCCAATACTAAATGTTGAAAAGTAAGGACACTTTCTTTCACTCATTGTCATTTATCAGCAATTTAACATCTTGGTGACAAATAAAAATGATGACAGGAATGAGGTGAACCAACAATACACATATTAAAATTTTTAAAAAGCCTTGAAACCTTTCAATAATTCTACAAACAGCACATCCTGAATGTAAACAGCAAGAAAGGTACTAAGAGAGATTATTCTCAGACACAGGTGCATAACTTTGAGAGTACATTTGATATATCACTCTTACAAAGGGTATACATGGAGCCCCATGCCACAGTACACACAGCACACTGGATACTTGATGGAAAAGGCTAATTTAATTGAAAAATAAACATGCTGCTGATTTTCAGTATTGGTATAGTATAGGGTACATTGTAACTGGTGTTGACTTACAAAAGTAAGCTGAGCGTATCATTTATCTGAAGTGAATCTATACAATAAATCTTGAGATTCTGAGTTGATACAAATATTTTACATATATATAAAAATACCTGAATAAATTACACAGACTTGTAATAAAATATAGATTTTATTTATAACCAATTTTAAAAGAATTAAAACCAGTACATTCTACAAAAAAATTTGATAACAAATAAAATTTAGTGGAAAAAGGAACAAATGTGAATGATCTGAACTGCTGATTTGACATAAGCAATTTACAGTTTCTGAGTATTCTCACCTCTAGTGCACACATTCCAAATGCATACATATCAACCTTCGTAGTAACAGGACTGTTACCTGTAAAAATAAGTGAAGTCATAAGCAATAGGAGTTGTGTACCCAACTAATGCACACAAAGAAAACTTCATTAAAAGGATAAATCTATATATTAATAACTCAATCATTAAATTCATCCTTGTAAGCAGTGTGGTTGTTGCTTACTCCATAATAATATAAAAACATCATTTCCTCCTCCATCATTCTCTAACTTATTTCCTCCCATCTTACAGAAACAATGTTATCAGTAATAAACTGACATGTATAACTAAAGCCACACATTATGACAGAAGAGGAGACAGTAGGTTATCAGTAATAAATTGACCTAACTATAACCACACATTAGGACATAACTATAACCACACATTACAGTTGCCTCTTATGAACAAGCACAGTGAAGAACCCTTTAAGTGATTAAGTTGAAAAATAAAGTGTGCATGCAAGCACACTTACCTTAACCGACTGTAAAATATCTGATTTGATTTCTAGCAAATAAATTAAACAGGAGGAATTCCTTTTTACCTCCATATTCTGGAGCAATGCAATGAATATTTTTTATGTTCTCACGGCATGTCTTCACATGGAGATCAATGGCATCAGGAGCAACTAGGATGATCAAAAAAATTAAAAGGAAAATCATAACAAAAACAAACAATTAGAAGAAAGAAAAGTTTACAAGAAAATTAGAAAAAAGTGATACATTTGTAAACTATTAAGAATTATCATTTCATAACTTCCCTCTACTCTTTTTTGTGTTTTATACAATAGTGATCAGTTTTTAAAAAAGATGTAGTCCAGCTCTTGACAAACTTATTCTACAGACAACTGTGTTGACAGCCTGGGTTGTTTATCTGAACCATAAACACCATAATTCAGCTTAACATTTGTGAAACAAAGATTGTTTATCTGAACCCTAACCACCATAATTCAGCTGATCATTTGTGAAACACAGATTGTTTATCTGAACCCTAACCACCATAATTCAGCTGATCATTTGTGAAATGTACTTAAAGAGCAAGATCATGACAAATAGCAATCCTCTATTTAGTAAATTTATACAGCTTCATATTGTAAAATGTTTTTTCATTAAAAATACTTATTTTACTATGACATATAAGTTTTTCTGTCATACCAGATGCATTTCAATGGGAGGTAAACATTTCTTAAAAGAAAAAGAAAAACAATAATATATATGTGCAAAGCTCATATAAGTGAAAATATAACTTCTTTATAAGGTAAAACCAATTGAGTAAAGACGCTGTGGAATAGAATCAAAAAAGAAAATGTCTTTAAAATTTAGAGAAGTAATGGGCCTTTGTATGTCACACTGCTGTGATATCTGTTGGTGCCACATTCCTATAAAAAGCTATATTAGAGAAAACAGCACTAAATGCATTGACTTTAATAGAGTCCAGGCAAAGATAATGACCACATTTACATGCATCTCCAAAAACCTTTAAGCCCAGATGACAATATCTGACTGCAAATAACTCTCATATATGGGAAGAAGGCAAAAAGAATTCAGACTTATGTGACCTACTGGTTTTGATTTCTGTAGGAAGTTTTAAGTGCTCTATGTTTTAAATGCTGTATAGATTCTGCATGATGGATTTATTAAGACTTGCTGTGATAGCAAAAGGGAGAAAATGATTGGATATCTTAGTCTCAAAGAATCTATTCTTTGTCACAATAAATGAATACATTATTAACTCCCTTTAGCCATTTCTAGTGGTAATAATACTAGAAAAACTAACTAGACAAAGCATGAATTTAACTGATTTTGCGTGATGAGGCTAAAACTACAAAGAAAATGATAAGGCAGAGCTTTTAAATCTTCTCTTGCAGTTTATTACTTTTACCACAACTTAATGTGGATAGTACATGTGGATAGTATCAGTCCCCACCCTACAATAATGTGACCAGTAAGTTGTAGCAATGCTGTATTTACCAAAAGATACATTTCTCTACACTTTAGTAGCCATTTGGGTTCACAAAATAGTTGATTAATATATTAAAACAAAGTTGAAGCAGACTGTCAAAAATGTAAACAATGTTCCTTACTAGTTGATGACAAATTAGTGCAACAGCACAAACAATGAGCAGCCAATATGTCTATGAGTTAGCTATCTCGTCAAGCTTAGCTTTTAATTCTTCATGCCTTGTGCTTGTGATGGAATAATGTGAGATAACAACTTGTAATTTCTGCTTTTAATACATCATCTCTTGAAGCGTATGATGAAACTGAAGGTACAAGTGAATCATGAGGTTTGCTGTCTAAAACTACACCACTGGTACTGGTATTAGATTTCGTTGATGAAGGATCGGTAATCGAAATTTTATCAGCAGAACTACAGCCTGATTTACAAAATTCTTATATTCGACGTCAATTTAGAGTCAATTTCTTAGCCTTAAGTAGGCTTACGTGTTGTGCTCTTTTCATGTGACTTTTCAATGCAGCTTCACCCATGTTTGGCACATTCAATGATTTTACACACACTGTGCAAGTAGCCATGGTTTGGAGAGTTGGATGTTCTGATATCTAGTCTTTGTAGTCATCTAGTGACAGCCACATTTGCTAAAGTGGCACTTTCCAGGCATTTCCAAGCATTTTTAAAAAATAAAATCCCTTTAAAACTCAGTCATAGTGCATGCAAAAATGGTGGCACAAAGTAAGAACAAAGTTGATTTAATCAACCAGAGCTGAAGACAGTCAATGTTGAGAAAAAAGGCATCAAATTAGAACTGTCATAAGATAACAGAGGTAAAAGTTTGATAAGCAATGAAAACTGTGCTTTCTGATTCTCTCTCTTTGCTTTTTGCTATTTGTTTAATTCCATGACTTTCCAAAATCCTATTTTTTTCAATGATTTTCGAGGACCTAGAAAATCATTTCTAAATCCAATGACTTTTCTAGGATTTCTTGACTTGTACAGACATAAATATAAATAAAAATATATTAACTGTATTATAAGGGAGAAAACTTGAGAAAATAGACAATATATCCAACAAGTATATTAATCTTTTATCTCCTATGGGCACTTCAATGGGTCTTTTTGGTCTTAGTTTGTATGTCTGTAAGAATATTAATTCTTATGTTATACACAGGTGGTTGAATGATGGGAAACTGTAGACTACCTGAACCAGTCTTGAGAAGCACTTTATGAATCTATGTCTGGTTAAATTACAATCTGAATACATAGAATACCTAATCCAATTTTAATAAGCCCTCCTTAAATCTATCTATGGTTAGAGTACAATTAGAAAATGTGTATTATCTTATCCAATCTTGATAAGCTCATTACCAATCTACAATTCTGATTAGAATTTGAAAATGTGGTCTGAAAGCTCATTATAAATCTTTAACTAGAGAAGGTACAATTTGAATATGTGGATTACCTGATCACAACATTGTTAGCTTATTATAAATCTATAACTACAGAGGGTATGATTTG
Source organism: Sinotaia quadrata (assembly GCA_028829895.1). Classification (NCBI taxonomy): domain Eukaryota; kingdom Metazoa; phylum Mollusca; class Gastropoda; order Architaenioglossa; family Viviparidae; genus Sinotaia; species Sinotaia quadrata. The sequence goes on from CM054178.1 coordinate 87,965,157, forward strand.
AATATGTGGATTACCTGGATCACAACATTGTTAGCTCATTATAAATCTATAATTATAGGATACAATATGAATATGCAGTTAATCTGATCTAAACCTTGATGGCACATTATAAAACTATTAACTATGGGTAGAATACAATTTCAAAATGTGGATTACCCGATCCAATTTTGATAAGTCCATTGTGCTGAATGAAGATGGTATCACAAGACAGGTTGCCATGGATGATGGGTGGATCACAGGAATGCAAATAGCTGTGGAAGATGCATAAAACCTTTGCTTCAGGTTCAGCAGATTAAACTTAAAACTTGTATGGACCTTTTCCAAAGTAAAATAGGTTTTTATTTATTTCTTCTCTCCTTGAGAATCAAAGAGTCAATTTTAAACTTTCTTGTTTGGTGGAAATGGTTAGATGTTACTTAAACTTCTGTTAAAATTAGCCAAAAGCAAAGAAGAACGAACTGCTAAAAGTGGATGAAGAATTTGTCATTGTTTTGGTTCGAACGTTTAGCAATTCTGTCATCATTTTGTTTGTGAAGTGAACTCAGGAATTAACAAGAACTTTTAATTCTGAATTGTTCTATAAAAACAAAATGAAACAATTGTAAAAGTAAAATTAAACTATACTAGGAACTTTTCTGTAGGTCTTTCATCAAAATACCCACATTTCTATGAGCTATTGTTATATTTTGCCAGAATGTATGAAGGAAATAAAATGATTTATATATCAATAGTTATTTAGGTTTTTAAAATGTGCACATACTTAATTCTATTTAGTTGGACTTTAATGGGAAAAAACTGAGAACATCCTCACCTCAAAGCAGACAGAATTTGAGTACACCAAAGTTTCCATGTCTGAAATAGAAAAAGGGGAGGCAAATTAAAAAATCCAATATCCACATTATATTTTGAAATGATTCTTGGTTCTCTTAGACTCTAAATTTTTATAAATTTAGACTAAATTATCACCCAAAATTATAAGTGTTTATAGTTTAAAAATGGACAAATATGAAGCTGAAAATCTGAAAGAAATGTATGTTAAAAACAAGCCAAATTTATTTAAATGAGTAGCAAAAGCCTAAAACCAAAATTAAGACATATTTTATAGGTTATCAAAAGCAACATGAATACTTAATCTAAAAATCAATCAATTAAGTATTCAATTTATGTTACATATTTTATAGGTTATCAAAAGGCAACCTAAAAACTAAATCTAAAAATCAATCAATTAAAGGATAAAAATAAGGTACATTAAATAAATTAAAACCTTTAGTGGGAATGTTTTATTATTCTTTTTTGTCTTCTTCAGAAACTGCTTCAAAGAACCAGATGACATATATTCTGTAATAAAAATCACCTGCAAAAAGAAATCAATACAAGTTTTTAATTTTATAACTGATTGTTTTTATTTATAAACACCTTTAAAAAAGACACACAATAGTTAACCTTTGAACCCTTCATAATCTGAACAAATATGACCCCAAATTAAAAATAATTTAAAATATAAAGATAGTGTAAAAATTCTAAATGCACAAAATAGTAAAAATAGCTTAATAGTAATCAGTATTAATTACATGTATATAAATAAAAGACTAGCTAATTTGATTATGGGCAGTTACTATGAAGTAAATGCACTAGCATAATAAGCAACCAGAAATTCTTTAGGGCATGAGCCCTGTCTCAGTTATTGGGACTTGATCAATCTTCATTCTCTCATTAAAGAATGCATTTAAATTTTAATGGCCAAGATAAAGAATTTGAACAAATTATTATATTAGTTGATTATTGTATTTTCTTATTCAAAATTGTGATTTTTTTAATTTTCAAGTAATTAAAAAAATTATAAATTAAAATATTAATTTCAAATAAAAATAAATAAATAAATTAAAAAAATTCTCAAAGTATTATTTTCTACATTTAAAGAAGACTTGCTGAAGATTATATCATAAAATATTGAAGTAAGATGGATATTTATTTAGTTTGGTCAATAGCCTCTATTTTTGTTTTATATGCCTGGGGTTTTCCACAAATACACATTTTAACTATTTAAATATTAATATAAATAAGGTGATCTTGAATATTTAATTATGCACCACTCACTTTATCTTGGAGAAATAAAAATGCTACATCCTGCAATAATTTACCAAAGCAGCAGTTTTTATGTCATTTATAAAAACAACAGAGTTTGCAATATTATTAAGATTATTTTTTATCATTAATAAGATTAGATCCCGTGAAACAAGTAATCATTGTAATTAAATGAAAATGAAGTGAATGGTGTGAATGTATATGATATTAAAATAATATTAAATTTAGCAACTGAAGAGCAAAAATAAAATAAAAAAGCAAAATTCAAATTTGACTGACCCGTGGTTTGTCTCCTTTTGCATCCGCCCAGTACTTATGAAATTTAACAATATTTGGGTGATCCAGCTGTATTAAGTTGTCAAATACCTGTTTTATCTTATCCTGAAATAGGGAAATTGTATATTTTAAAATATGAGAGATTTCATTAAAACAACAACAACAAAAAAGAAAAAAAAAAAAGAAAAGAAATATAATACAAGAAATGAAGAATGGATGAGAGGATAGAAGAATAAAGATTCTTTATTTGACATTATGATGTGTAAAAATCTTGTGAATATATGATTTCATATTCACTGTTTTAAATTAATAGAGATGTATTATCAAGGGTTCAATCTGAAATTTTACTCTATTTTATCATATACATCAGTGTACTTTACTTTTCTCCTTCTTTTGTAATATATTTTTCTATTTAATGTAAGTACATGTAGTGAATAATTTATAAGTAGTGAGTTACTATTATTGTACTTTTATTATCAAATACAAACCAATAACTGGTCTACCTCATATAAATTCACAAATTCATTAACTAAGTTTAATATGTAATAATCTAAACATTTTATTTAAGTCATATTCAAAATAATAAATTTAAGGGTGCTGACATGATGCTGGCTTTTAAGCAGTGTCAACCTAATGCTATGATTTTTATATATAAAATGTCTAATCAAACATTAAAGTACTCCACATGCATAAATGTACAGGACACAAAAACAGGGTGGCACAAGAGCCACTATAATATAGGATTTCTTATTACTATAAGTTTTTAACTATAAAATAAATATAAATGCAGCAAATTAAAAATATTAGTTTAATTCAAAGTGAATTTTTTAAACAGTAATAATGAAAAATTTTATCATGCAAGTGTTAACCATTGATTTCCTCAATAAGTCTTGATCTGACCAAGATATTATCCCAGACCTCTGCAAAAAAACTTAATTTGTATAAAAATATTGTTTATAACTATAAGTTCTGTTAGAGATGGGACATATATGTGACCTGTCACCACAAAAAGATACTTAAGTCGGATTTTGGGGGTATTGAGATATATATATCAATAGAAAGAAAATTGAAAGGGCTTTCTGTTGATATAAAAATAAAGAGTGTAGGACAAAATATGGAAAAGTTATGTTTGTTTGAAGTGCACTACTGTCCGGACGGCCATTTTGAGAAAATCGGCCTCAAAGATTGAACACATTTCTGAGAGGTTTTTCCTTAGCAACCATATATTAATCTGCTTCATTTGCAATCAGAGTTGAAGAAGACACAATAGCTAACACTGTAATAACTATAAACAACAAATATATTGTTACATCATTTACAGACAACAGTCTTTTTAAGCCATAACGATTAGAATTTCTGTATGCGAGAATGATTATTGTGGCTCACAGAATATTCTAAAATTAAGGCATAATATTGAATTGATATCTCTTTCTAAATCTGATGCTAGCTCCACTAAATAAATCACAGATTAAAGCTGCATTACTTTCACATTCTTAAAAAAAATATCGTTTAAATAATCCAGTAATTATAGCACACCTTTCACTTCAGTGTACAGTCAGTTATCGTCAGCTGTCGTCTGCTTCGTCTTTTTCGTTGTTCGATCACGCGATTCGCTGTCCGTGTCACTTTCAGAGAAAATCCATCAGCTACATCCTCATTAGCAAAATAATCAGATATCAAATCTTTAATCTGAATGCTTTCTTTTTCTAAGATGTTGCTTTCTTTACATGAATTCAACAAATTAGCGATTCATTTCTCCATGTTTGCATTACGCATTACAGGACGAAACTGTCTCCCTTGTGTGCGTTTCAACGAATCGCGACCGTCTTTTTATGAGAGCATGCTTGGTAACTTTAATATAGCAAGCTTTGATAAACTGTCTGCGGATTGGCTGACGCTTTTCACTTTGTTTACGCCAAGCACAGCCTTATAAAACACTCTGATTAGACGTTATAAATAAATAAATAAATAACCAGTGTCGTCAGCATAAAAATAGGCTTTTTCCTGAGCATTCTGATATACAACATTATGAGGTTCAGCCAGGGATTCTACCGTCTACGATCGTCAGATTATAGCTCTTTTGGGCCATATTTTTCCTTCGAAGTTAGACAGTAGGTCACAAAAAAATAATAATAAAGCTATTTCTAGTTCGAATTAAAGAAAAACACGCTAGTAATTTGTTGTTCGATGGTTTGGGAACACGCTAAAATGAAAATCTCAATTTCACCCATGTAGACCCCCACCTTCGTTTTTGCCGTTTTTCTCGGCTTAGCCTTGCGCGACTTAAGTATCTTTTTGTGGTGACAGGTCACATATGCTCTTTATGATGCCAAAAGAAAGAAATCTGGTGCTAAGATTGGATGCACATACAGGCCAATTTAATATTTTTGCATCATATGGTTAATTAAATTTCCACTAGTAACATAAAAATAAATAATTTTACTTCTGTTTTCTGATGTAACTGCTCATTATTGATTTCTCAGAAATACTTTATGTCTAAAATAAACTAAAATGTTAAAAATAAACAAGGCAATGAAAAATCCTTTAGCATCTTTTAGGCCAAACAATACAAATACATGCAAACACTGATTCATTCCATATACATAGATACATTTTGATTTCATAGAATAGTAATTTGAGAGGTCTCATTATTTTTTTTTGATTGCTCAAAATCCCATTGCTCATGTGTACACAGAAAGACATTCACACATACACAGTGTATTGCCAGTTTCATCAGGACTTTTGCCAACCAGCAAAAGAAAGTACAATGATTTGTGATGTATACTTGCACTGCCTTTTAATTTATGAACAGAAAACAAAGCCCCCGTGGTTTGTGATGTCAGAAATCTAAGTACCTATATCCATGCTATTGAAACAGAAGTAAAATGCAGGTCCAACACAAGACAATCATTCCTAAAAGTAAATCACTAATTGAAAACTAATCCTTCAACAACATACTGAGTAAGTGAACCAAGCAGCGAAAGAAACACCTCAGATATTATGAGGTACTCACAAGAGTCAAAAAGCATATCATGTCACTTTCATTATAGGTCAGATGAAAACTCACTAGCTTATCATACAGTATGCTTTAAGTTTATGATAACTGATATATATATAAATATTTCTGTAATATAATTTATAGTATATTACTGTAAAAAGATTTTTGTAAAAAAATAAAGATTAATAAAATTTCCAGTTTTAAGTAAAATATATTAAATCTACTTTAATCATGAACTCTTCAAATTTATTTTCAGTTTTTCTTTTGCATTACTTCAATATATGATTTAATTTCATAATATCAAAGTAGGAAATATAATTGTTATTGCTATATGAATTTAACAAAGGCTCAAGCCAAATTCAAAGATTAACAAAAATCAATTATTCAAATATATATAATAATTAAAAATGAATGGTTAGTGACCAATGTCTGACAGCAGTGGTGTCATACCATGTCTACAGAACAGACTGTGACTTCAGATTTCAGATCTATGATCAAATAAAGACTATACAAATCATTTGATCCATCGAATGACAAGGGTGTGTGCACTTATTTCAAGCAAATGCTGCATTCTGATGACACCACCGTGACAGAAAACGGTGGCAGGATACAGAGAGAGTCTCACCAAATCATGGATGATTTTTCCATCTTTGCAAAAGGTACATGCTGCTTTATCATGTCTAACTGCTTGTACAATTCCAATCAGTGAACAAAGCCATAGAAATAGACCGCGCAGGAGATAAAAAAAAGACTGCAAAGTGCAAAAGTAGTTGTACAAAAAAACTACAACTATTAATTGATAATGCACATTAATAAATAAATTGTTAACAGAAAAGATGTCCTTTCCTAATGTGAAATTAATTTCAGATACCAGTTTGGGGAACCTTTCCAGCTAACTGTGATTTAAATTATAACAAACATCCCTCACATTATGTAAAAATTCTGTGTAAACTCAAAATATTTTATTTGAATACACTGTTCTTTCTTTCGCACCCTGCAGACCAACATGATGCCTCTCCTCACCAAAAACCATACACAATAATAATGCTAACTCTAGATGTTTGATTCTGTATGCAGCAATATTCAATTTAGTTATTTCCTTTTTTTTGGGTGCACCACTGAGCTAAAATGTATGGAGCACTAATGCAATGTTGAATACCCTATCTTGTCTACAGAAAATTTAACATCATTTGAAATGAGGATTATTTAATACCTGCACACTCTTATCATAAACCTAAGTTATGATATTAACTCTAGATGCCTGATGCTGGTTCTCTTGCAATTTCTTAATCTTACATATGTGAGGTTTTTCAAATTTATATACCTTTAATTAACATTTTTTTTTTTAAGTTACAAATTGTACAAAATAAGTACTAGTAGTAGCAACATGATTTTTGATTTCAGTAAATGTATGCTATCAACATAATAATTTATACTATTCATGCTTCATTACATTAAATGTGCTATGTTTTATTGTAGATAAGATATTTTGTGATTTATATCACAGCTATTTTCATGAGGATTAATAAAATTCTATTTCTCACCTTAAACCATTGCCTGAGATAAAATCATGATTTTAATTCAAACCACTTTTATTATGTTAAATGTAATTAAAATATTTTACAAGTTTTAAAAATATTTTTCTCTTATTTTAAATGTGATAACATAAAGTCATAATAATTAATACATTTAAATGTCTGTTTTAAACTACTGCTAAAAGATATAAGCTTTTATAATTATGATCTGCAAAAAACCCACTCAATAATGTTCCACTTGTATTATTAAGTTCAATTTATTGTAATAGTAATTTTAATTTTCAAATGATTCGCTGTGTATAATTAAGGACCCATTTGTTCAGTTTATAAAACTTGCACAAATTAAAACAAAATTAAACAATAATGAGTAAATAAACCCCCTTAAATAATTAAAAATTACCTGTTGTGCTCGAAAGTTTTTCTTTTCAGAAAACTGCACTTCATTCCATACAACCTCAACTCCCTCTTCTGTATCCATCGCAAGAAATGCATTGTCAATCCCTGGAACATCACGCTGTTCAACCTGCAAAGAAAAAATACAGGAGTTCTGTTGTTCACTCATCAACTACCCGAGTACTTGAAAACTTCAATATTAGCAAATTACTTGTATATTTTTTTCTATATGGCTAGATCCAAAATGTGAAATAACTGATTTCTTCACTTGTTCACATTGTTCCATTGACCAATAGCCTTAAATCAAATTATATATATATATATATAGTGAAGAATGAACACAAAATTAAGTATTGTGATATTTAATTATTCTAAAGTTCATTTAAATATGTAGGCTATATCTGACAATACATTTGAAGAAATAGCCATTGCAGAAAAATGAAAATATAAAAGTATTTAAATGGAAAAACTGCACATTGAAATGTGGTGTTGTGAATCTAAGGTTAGATATTGTTCATGACCCTAGGCTATGCATATTTGTGTTGAAACTGGCAGGGTTGTAGTTAATACCAAAAATAACCATCAGCAAGGGAAATATAAATGGCAACTAACCAATAAAGTATATCAGTCACTCTGTCAGCAGCAGTTGACAAGCAAACATTACTGATTCAGAATTTGTGTGTGTGTGTGTGTGTGTGTGTGTGTGTGTTTGTGTGTGAGGGAGGGAGATCCTAAAAACTGATGAAACTAAGAGCAGTGATATGCTGGCTATTTGTTTAGGCTTATTCTAAATCTGTGGTTTTGCTGCAAATTTTGTCTCTCCTATAGTTCTCTTATATTTTGGTGTTCTTTTTCTAACTAAACTTTAGAGTCTAAATACATTGAATTTTTAAGATTCAGTTTGTTAATTGTTTTATCTATTAGAAGAGGGGGGGGGGGGAGTCAGCATTTCCAGGAAGAAAGGAACTGTTATAAACAGAACTTAATGGTTTGTTTTTTTTAACAGGCAACCTGACCCACTTTGTCCATCTTTGGGTGAGATAAACCAAAATTTCAACTTCCTAGCTCTCTCTCTCTATTAAGTGGATCATAAAATAGCCTAGTTTGCACCAGATAAGTTTTATAGTAGGATCATTTTCTGACCAATTAAATATGTACTTAATAATTTTTAAAAAGCCCACTCAAATAAGAATGGTGCTGAAGTGATGTTAATGTTTCAGCTTAATTCATTTATTCTTTATTATAAGTATAAAAATAATAAATCTAACCTAAACCTATTATCTTGCCAAGTCAGTGGTAGTAAAATTACTAAATCTTGAGCAAAGATAGCACTATTGTTATTTTTAGAATCAGCCAAAATACTCACAACACAACGAATACAACTTGAAAGGCATAAGGGACTTTGAACCTGACATTTTTGATTCTCTATTTATCTGAAGAGTTTTTACCTGTAATAGATTTTTCTCTTCTTTTTCTGAGTTATATATTATTTTTTCCATCTGTCTAAGTTTCTAAGATTATCCCTGTAGTTGCTGTGAAACTTGATTTTCTTTGTTGATAGTAGTGGTAATAATTTTGATGTTCTTCAGGGCTTTTCATCAATTGATGTCTTACTTCAATGAAAATACATGTAATAAAACTAATATAATGATCATATTCTTAACTTGAAATATATTTAATAAAGTGTGTTATAAAATATTACTGCATTTCTGTTGCTGATGAGATTCTTTTCCTTATAACCTTTTATTCTCTAAGTGCTTATATCATATATGAGATTTTTTTAATGACTTTTCTTCTCACAAGGCTGTCAAGTGAGAAGTTTTCAGTCAGTCATTTTGTGTGTGCATAATTGGTTATAAAAAAGTGTCCACATCCATCTTTATAGGAGTATCCTGTAAATTGAGCAGATGGGTCAATTAATCATGCTTAGAGACCATACAGATGTGATTCAAATGATTAAAAGTGCAAGGTGAGTTTGAATGATAGATTGTTAAGAAGCCTCTTATCTGTTTCAAGCAGGCTGATAAATTAATTCTGCCAGTCAGTGAAAAACTCACAATTCTTTGATCAATGACATTATCACTGAAGGTGCCTTTCAAATCAACCCTAGCCATTGGTTCATAATTGCTAGTGTCCTACTCAAACACCTCACAAACCTTCTTTGGTGGATTAACAGCCCCTTATTCAATGCCATATTATTTACACTTCTAAGTTATATATCAATTCATAGCTGTAAATTATTAATTAGCCAATCATTATTCTGACATATTGATGAATTTGAACTTCAAATTCTCCATTTTAACTCTATTTACCATATAGCTATACTACTTTATCTGCATGTCAACTAGAACTAGAGTAGAAGGAGAAGGAGAAGCAAAATTCCTACTGCCAGTCAATGCTTCTTAAACCTGAACATCAATGGGTTTGACATAACACTGACACTGTTGGCCTGAGAGGTCACTTGTTCAGACAATGAGACATCGCCTTGTAATGATCTACTCAAATTCTTTCAGGGATTTCTTAGAAAACAGTATACTTGCCGAACTAATAATCCTCTGCTATTACAGTATTAATATTTATTATAATAATTTTATATAATGAAAGTTCTTCCATACGCTTAGTTATTTTTTTTTTAATTCGAGTTATTTACTATCTATATTTTTTGTAAGTTTTATCTCAAAATCCAATATTTTTAATGAGATGATCAATATAAAATTTATAAGCCTTTTTTTTTTAAATTTTAAAAAACTAATTTATATTATAGCCTCATTTGTAGGTCTAATTATTTAATGATAAAAACACAAGAGGTTCCACGCGGCTAAACATATATTTTTATTTTTGCAAGAACATGTATTTACAGTCAGCTAATTATATCCTAAACCAATCGATAAATAAAGCATGATGTCATATAGTGTTTCATAAAGTGGTCAAATTAAAGCTTAAGAAGGTGTATATGTACACACCTCCTCCCGTCTTTTCTGCCATCGTCCACAAGGACTCTCTTCTAGAACTTCACTTTCATCATCAGAATCGTCTCCACTTTCTGGGCGTTCAGTGTTTGGTTTAGCCACATGAATGTTAGCTGGTTTTTCTCCATCTGCTGAATCTGACATTTTGGGGAGCTGTAAGAAACGAGCACTTTACAGAATTCTACCGTTTTAACAGAAGGAAGGGCGACATAACTAAATCTGTGTAAGTGAACTAAACGTCATTTACCGAATGAGTAGATAGTTGTAGATTGGTTTAAAAGAAATGTTTTCAGTAAGTAATGTTAAGGTAATTCAAATTAAGTTAATACAGTAGAAAACTGTAATAAAATAATTATGGTGTATAGTTTAATTTATTTAAATTTTAAAAGATAATTTAACCTTATTTCTCCTTCCTCCGATTTGATGCTGTATTCATGTCACATGACTTCGGATCAACCCGGGAAAGAAAAATGCACGTGCAGTAATGTTTATTTTATTTGATCAGAAGACTGATCATTGATAACTTATAATCTGTATTAAAACAACAGTATGGGTGCATATCTTTCATCTCCTGTTACGGACAAAATCTCCACAGACAAGAATTGCCCGACATTTACCTTTGGTGCTTCTTCCATGCAAGGATGGCGGATAAGTCAAGAGGTGCAGCGGCCATTTTTCTCTTATAATGATCTATATGCAACTTTCATGTTTAGTCATTTTTTGTTGGTTTAATGTTAACACATTTTACATAAGCATTTGTCATAAGCAATTCATTTTTGGTTACTTTGATTTATTTCGCCAACACTTAACAACGTTGATATGATTGCTTCCCTTGTCTTCTAATAATACACGTTTACTCATATTATTATTAAATAAATAAATTAATAGTACTTTTAGTAGGCTATATAGTCTCATTATTTGCACTTGTTATTATTTGTTCTGAGAGTAAGAAAAACTATGAACACAATAATATATTAACGGGAATGAAATAATAATGTAGTCATGGTGCTTACATAATCTAAAACTTGTAAAAGAATAATGAATGAATAGGCCTGTAGTACTATAACCTCTGACATAGCTAGTATAATAATACTAATACAAGTAGGCCTAATAATAATTGTATTATCCAGTTAGAATTAGATCTAAGTCTTGCATTGATAAACAATTAATGTCAGGGATAAGCAATAATTTTCGTAAATGCGCTACTCTTCCAGTGCACATGTTTACTAATACTGTAGGCCTATAATGCTATATTAATAATATTGATGAAATCAGTTTTATTTAAAAAAATGTCCACAGTTAAAAAGCAATAGGCTTATCGGGGAAAACAACATTATAAGTATTAGATGATTAGAAAAATATTTACATATAATAGGTAATTAGTGCCTATTTTTAAAAAAATTATTTACCTTAAGTCAATATAAATATTTTGCTTGTCACTTTCACTACTTTCAGTAATCCACAAGACTTGAAGAAGTCCCAAGATGCATTTAAGTATTGACTTTAGTTATACAGTATTTAATGCAAGATGTTATGTCATATATTCACAAGCTGTATGCTTTTACATTAGGTTATCACAAGATTAGTTAATGCATTAGTCTTGCATTAGGCTTATGTTACCACAAGATTTGTTTAGGCATGTACACTTAAAGAATGCTCCAACATTAGATTACTGCAAAATGTGTTTAAATTTAAGTATTCAGTATAATGTGCATTCTTCATTTTTAAAACACATTTTACTTAATTATTACCTTTTAAAAAAAATATTGCACACATTAAAAAAATTGTTTAACTTGATTTATCCTTATTTTTTGCATTCAGGTCAGGTATCTGAGTTCAACAGTCTCAGCAATTTTGTAATCAAATCAGTTTGACATGTGTTGTACAACCATTGTTATTTCTTTTCATTAAAATTAACAGAAATGTAATTTTATAGTACAGTATAACAGGAAATAAATTCCCCATTAATAGAATATCAAAGTAATACAGCAGAGTATCAGCAGTTCTTTTGTGGTGGATGCCTATAAAAGGCAAGGTGTTTTGAGTGTTATACAATGTAGACCAGTGCATAATTATGTATGATGTAATAACATTTCCAAAAAAGGTTTTAAAAAACATGGGGTTTTTAAAGACCACAAATAAAGTAGTATATTACAGTTTGATTATTCATGATTCAATTTTGTTTAAAGCAATTTACATGCTGCAATCAGTTGAAGCACATGGGCATTGCAACATATTTATATTTGGGTGTTCTTTATTAGAGCTGGTTTTACTGCTCTTTATGATTATGAAGTTTGTTTTATTTTTACAAAAGATTTTTGCATTTCAAAAGCAAATAAGCCATAAAATTAATTAAATAATTTCCTATTAGATTATCAGGAAGTTTTTTGATGTATTAATATCAGAAATAGTTACAATGTTTGTACTGTTAATAAAATGATAAATATTTGTTGTTTGGTGAGGATGTTCTAAGCATTTTGGTAATTCAAGATAGCCTCAGCCTCATTGCACATTATAGAGACTTGTTACGTTGTATAGTTGATTTTTACAAGTTAGATAGAAACACTTATCAGGTTCTCATTTAAATTCCATTGTGTCTACACCATTACTTAGTTAGTTGGGACTGCAGTATAGTAAGAAATGATAGAATTCATATTTCCAACATTTGCTATTCTTTATAATTAACAATTATGAACAATTTTATCTGAAAAATAGTTGATTAGTATTTGCTGTTTAAGGTTTTTTATTTCTCATACTCTTACAGTTTTAGAATGAAAATGATTGCTCTTTTTACCTAAAGTTTGAAACATATTTTCTTATTTTAGATAATTTCTTTTATTTTCAAATGAATTGCTTAATGTTTGTGGCAATATTATAGAGTATATAACTTTTTATAAGCACTTATTTTGTTCATATCACTCTCACAGACTTGTGAGAGAGAAATAGTTGTAACCCTAGGCAATATATATATATATATATATTTTTTTTTTTAGGATGCACATAATTGTCTACCAGATTTTGATTCTGAATCAAATACAGCATTATTTGCAGTCTATGATGGTCATGGAGGTAAGTACCAGCATTTAATAAATGAGCAGTATACTTAAGTGCAGTTATGTTTAACTGATTTTTTTCTTCATGTGTGCTTGTGATATGTTAAATTTAATGATTTATCTATGTATATTTAACTTTACAAAACTACTCTTCACATTTAAATTGTTTACATATATATTAATACATTTCCTTTCTATATTTATATAAGCATACATAATTGATAAAAATACTCTACATTTATAATTATTTGATTGCATCAAAATATCACTAATTCAAATACATATTTATACATAGCGCTCTTAAAATTGACCCATAACTGGTACTTGAAGTAGGCAGGATATTTTCTTGCTGCTTCTTGAAACATCCAATGATCCTTTCCTAGGACTCTAACCAGAACATAATTTGATGCAATTTTTGTAAATTCTTGGGGTGGGGAGAAAAAAAACAGTACAGACCTTTTAATGTGAATGAAGACTTAAAAATCTTTATAGCCTGAGCTGTTTCTACAGGTCAGAAAATAATCAAAGATTAGATCACAGAACACTAGTTTTATTCATTATTCATTCATATTCATTAGCGTTGAAACATTTTGAAAACTTGCACTGTAATTATATAATATATTCAAATTTAAATAAATATTTAGAAAATCAACAGCACTCTTTGTATCGACTCTTGAAACTTTAGCAAATAATAGAATCATGTGCGACAGTGTTTATCTCTTTTTGCTATAAATCTTTTATAGGAAATAATATCATTTGAAGACATCCTTTAAGAACATTTCTATTTTCATATTATTTGTCACCAATTTATCTTAAATATTTGAATAATTCTGTTAATTTTTCTTAGTATTGTACTTACATAAGATTTTAATTTTTGAAAATTATTAAAATATCTTTGTGGTGTTTTTTTCAGGTTCAGAGGTTGCTCAGTACTGTTCCTTACATTTACCTGATTTTATCAAAAACACAGATCAGTATAAAGAAGGAAATTTGGAACAAGCCTTGATAGATGCATTCTTACAATTTGATGGCACTCTTGTTCAGGAAGATGTTATTAAAGAACTGAAAGCTCTAGCTGGCGAGGATGATAATGAGGAGGAAGAAGAAGGTTTTTAATTGTCTTTATTTTAACTTCACCCAGACAATCATTAACTTTTAAAATGCTACTAAATATTTATCCTTTTTTTCCTGCAAGAGGGACTAATCATGACTGTCCTTTAGAACAGTCTTACTCCAACCATTAATAATGGTGGGGAGACATGCTCTTCATTTCCATATGCTTTCAAAGTATAAAAATCTCAACTTGTGGGGGGATTAAATAAGGCAAAATTAAAATCTCTTCCTAAAAGTTGAAGCTTTCATATTTGTCAATTTTTAGTGGTATAAATTAAAATGATTAAAAGTACATTATTCTATAACTTGTTTTTAATTTATAAAAATAGTTATTCTTTTATCTGAAATATAAACTATTGTCTTTATTTCAGATGATGATCCAGTTGGGCGAGGAGAGGCGGATGAGTTAAGGGCTGAAGCAGACATACCCTTAGATCAACTTCTTGCAAAATATCAGACCCATATTACAGAAACTATAGCAAACAAAAAATGTGATATCTTTCAGAGTCCTATAGTACATGCCAAACGATCTATAGCTGGCAGTTCTGTTGAGAATTTAGATTCTGAACCAGTGCAGAATATTTCTCCAAGCTCCCTTGCAGGTGCTAGTAGTAGTAGCACTGATGAAACTGTTTCTGTTTGCTGTGTTGATAGCTTGACCAATGGCTTTGCAGATAATGAAAACAATCTCAATAAGGAGAAAGAACTACAGGATGGTGTGTTAACTGACATAAAGGACAAGTGTGATGCTAGAGCTATTAGTATTAGCAAAATTACCACACTGATAGACCAACAAGTTTCTTCCAGCAGTAGTAATGAACCATCCCAACAGATTTCATTAAAATGTTCAGATTCCATTGATGAACAGTCAAGAGCTATTACATCTACTATTGACATTGAAAAAGACAATCAGCATATTGAAGAAAATTCAGTTTCTGGATGTTCATCATCTCTTTGCGAGAACTCTTTATCGAAAGTTCCTGTTCAAGAAACATTAAATAATTGTTCTAAATCACCTGGCAGGTTTACAAATGATGTGGTAGATGGTTCATCATCATTGGTGAGTCATTTTTATCTTTCCTTTAATTTCTTAGATCCGTTATATTTCACTTTGGAGTGATAGGTATATGAAATTGAATTGTGCTAAACACGTATGCTTGGTTTTAAAAAGAAATAACTATGTACATTTGATATTCAAAATTTCTGAATACTTTAATGTATATCCTACAAGTAGTATAGAAATGTATGTAAAATCTATAGGCATGTTTCACTTTAAATTCAGCAGCACAGCTGTATCAGCTATGTGACTAAGAAAGGAAAAAATATTGCTATTTGTTCTTCCATGTTTAATATTATTATTTTCAGCTGAGATTGTAAAGTGAGCTAATTATGAAAATGCATTTACTGCAGAATGTTTTCCAAATTTTTTAAGATTAATTTAGTTATCCTTCATCTCACAAATTTGACTCAGCCGCCACAGTCCCTTTGTAATATAAACCCAAGACTGTAGACATAATTTACACTTAATTGAATAACTTTAACAGAATCTGACTTCTTATTTTAAAAAAATATCCACATGTATCATTGACTAATGATATTTAAACCTATTCCTAAGTCAATAGTAAATACCAACGGACACTATTGTCATTATTTTGCTAGCATGGTAACAAATTGAGAATTACTCATAGCTACAATTTTCAAGGGTTGTTTACAAAGTTAACTATGTTGTGTGAGTCTATAATACAGTTGGTATCAGGTTTACAAATAAATTGCAGCATTCCACATAACACAGACCAAATTTTAAAGTCCTGGTTACCTACAATTTTTCATTGTAGCAAACTTTTACTGTATTTACTATGGCAGAGGAAAATGACTACTTAAAATATTATTTAATTACTATATTATGGAAATACTATTGGTATAATATAAAATATATACTAATGCTAATTTTATAAATTCTGTTTTACAAAAAATGTAAAAATACTGTAATTTGATTTTTGCCTTATCATGCAAAACTGGCCAGAAATAACATTGGAAAAGAAAGTTGATAAGAGGCATCCAGAAAGAGATTAAATGCCAACAAACAGGCTACAGTCTGTCTATAATAGTACCATCTTGACAGACAAAGTTTGTATGATAGATCATATTAGAGGTTCTGCCTCAATGTTGATTTTATTTTTTAAAATCAGTTCCAAGTTGCAAATAAATTCAACTTAAAGACGATATTGAGAATGGAAATTTTATAACCCGAGGACTGCCTGTATATATATTGTACTAGGTAAGACCACTCGCTATATGGAGACTGGAGATGTCACATTTTGACTGATTTCACTCTTTTTCAAAACTGTCTAGCTCAGTAATTAGAAGAAAGAAATGGGTGAAAATTGTTTTAATAAATAAATAGGTAGCGGCACCAAAAATTAAATAATAAAATCAAGCATTCAGTTTTGTTATTTTCATTTAAAACTTTTTAAAACATGAAAAATAAAAATAAAAATTGTGAAGCTATCTCAATTGGTTCCAGAGATATGCTATCTTTAAGTTTAAAATTGGCAGCAGTGAAAAAAATGCTGCTTTTTTAACAGGATCGTGATTTCAGTCTTCTCTAGGTTGATCTGCAGTCCAGTCTTGGATGCTTCTTGGGCCAGGTTATCAGTTTTCTGTTGCATATGTTGGCATTTCTGGTACATCAGGCACAAGTCGTCTGCAAAGTCCAAGTATTCATGGAACTGAGTCAGGGAGCACTGGATTCCGGTTTTCCCTGTTTTAGTTGTTGATGCATCACCCAGTCACCACTAGCAGAAAGATCATTGAGGAGAGCATGCGTCTTTGTGGGTCGGACTCCTGTTCTCACCTCAATGTCCTCTGTCAGTTTGCCTTGATTTCTGCTTAGTAGGGTCTAATTGGCTGGCAGCAGATACACCTGTTAGATATTGACACCCCCATCTTATAATTGTGACTTATAAATGTATTTTTTCTTTCTTTTAATTGAGAAAACTTGTGAACTTTGATGATAGGTAATATAGTTTTGAAATGATTTTCAGATTGAAGATGAGCCAGGATCATCAGGGCTAAGCACTAGTGCTGGTGGAAAAAGTGATGAGCTAACTAAAATCGAAGAAGATTTTGATAGTGATGATGACAGTGAAGATGAATGGCAGGATGACAGGTAGTTGGTTAGTTTATACACATTTTATGCTAGATGTTCTTGTTTTGCTCTTTGGTCTTGCTTAGGATATAGTAAACACTATTTGTAGGAATTTCCATAAATTGTTGTGATGTTTTACAGGTAAATCATTTTTTTTCAAAAGAACAAAACTTTATTTTAGTACCCAATCAGAAATCTTGCCAGCCACTTTCCTAAAGAATTATAGCCAAAACTTGGTAAAAAATAACATGAAAATCTTCTGAAAATTGATATATTTCTGACAATCTGGAACTAGTGAAATGCTGCCTGAGTAATATCTGGGATCTGTTCAATCCAAGAATTTAAAAAGAAAATGTGAGATATTTTTTCCCATCCAGTTGTATTGGCCTGAACCAGCAAGCGTGGTAATACTGAAATTCACACCAAAATTGTCAGAGTTGGAAAGTCAGTTTATCATTCTAAAATTTATAACATTTAGATGCATCTGTAAATAAATTAATTTGTCTTAGTATTACACAGATGTTGCTTTCATATTTACTTATTATACATATTTAAAGTAAAAAATTTGCAAGCAATGTTAACCCATTTGCAAACCTCACACGTTTCTAATTTGTTTTAAAAATTTGGCACTTGTAATTTCTGAATTTGCTTATTTTGAACTTTTAATTTTAAACTGAGTATGAAAATCCCTTGAACTTGAGACTGCACTGTAATAACAACTAATAAAATAATTGTAAAAATAGACTGATGGCAAAAGAAGAAATGTCTATGATTATTAAACCTGTAGATTTAACTGAAAATAGTTCATTTCATAATATTCTTATGTCCATTTTGATTTTGAGTTTGGCTTTCATTTGTAATAATATATATTATAGTGAAGAAGAAGATGAGGAAGATGATGAAGATGAAGAGGAAGATTGTGCAATGGAATCAGGAGAACCAATGATGGACATGTCCAATGAAGAAGTGAGTTTCTCTTTAAGTAGGTAGAAGCAGCTATTTTTTCAAAATTTTTGGATATGAATGAAATTTACACCATATAACTATCATGGTGAAAAAAGTCAGTTTTAAAAAAAAATGGTTACTTAATCTTTCTTACTTTTTTTTTTTTTTTTTTTTTTTTTTTTTTTTTTTTTTTTTTTTTTACGCAATTTTCAAAAATGGTAGAGGGCTTATTGAAACCTAGTGGCAGGTTGAAATAAAAATAGTAGTATTATGTATTTTTTAAAAATTATAGTTTTCAAAAATAATCCTGCAAATCGTAATAACTCAAAATAGGCTTTTTTTCAATCGACTTTTAGGTAAAGTAAAAATAAAAATACAGATTCATAACATGGCTGCATTTTACATTCATTTTGCCTAAGTTTGATATAAGATACATTCTGATTGGACAATCATATTGGAACCTACGTTAGGGTTTGCAAAACATACCAAAATACGCCAGTAAAACCGGAGATTGAGGAAATGGCCACCGCTATCGTAACATGCCAACTGTAGCAAACTTATGCGATCTTGCACACTTCCACTTGCTCTCTCACAAATAAAAAAAAAGTTGGAAGATCTAAGAATACTACTAAACTTCAGTAGATGTTTTTTGTTACCTTTAAACATATATGAGCTTGACAACACAAAGGACTAAAAAGCCACTCTTTTATATTGAAACTGAGCTCTGCATGAATGTCTCGTGCTATTGCAGACCTTAACTGCATGCAGAACTAAAAAGGCTTTGACTGAATTATAGCTTGGAACAACTTATTCCCTTTGTGTTATGGTAGTCGTGCACGTGATCAGGGACTTCAGTTTCTGTTCCACTTTTAACCATAAAATAATAACATTTGTAAAAGTTGCTGGCTAATTAAACTTGGTAGAATATTTAGATATTCACATTGCTGAAATATCAGGTTTTTATTAATATATGTTTGAAATGGATTCCTGTTCATTTTGTCTGTAAATAAAGGGAATAATATAAGCCCAAGTATCAACTAACCAGAAATAAGCAAAATATGCCTTATTTTAACTTGGAGACAGAAAATACAACAGGAGCAAACAGCAACAAGAATCAACAGCAGCAATCAAAAACAAGGAAGTGAAAAACAGGTGGCTCAGACTTGCAAAAACATTTTAACCATACCAAGCAAAAAAAATATGCTAAGGGATATTCATTACCTGCACTAAGGGGCTGCTACTGAGTAAATCTTTATTCTCCCCTGGAGTATGTGTGTGTGTGTGTGTGCCTTATGCGCCTTGGCTAATAGAACCATATAATTCCTCTATGTTTATCTGATTTTAGTCACTGCTATAGGTATACTGAATTATAAAAACTTTTCTTCTGATACTTTTTGAAGCAGTAATATGAGCTGTAATTTTTTTTTTTTTTTAAATTATAAGAAAACTGATCATTTAAATTATTAAATTGTCACAGCCAGGAGCAGACAGTGGGTGCACAGCTTGTGTAGCATTATTGAGGAAGGATCAGTTGGTGATTGCCAATGCTGGGGACTCGCGCTGTGTAATCAGTCGAGCTGGCAAAGCACTTGACCTTTCTGTAGATCATAAACCAGAAGACACTTTAGAACGGACACGAATTGAAAAGGCTGGTGGCAAAGTCACTGGTGATGGAAGGGTGAATGGAGGCTTGAATCTTTCACGCGCACTGGGTAAATTGTTAGCTGCAGATTAGAATGTAACATTTGTGCCCCATAGGTTTTAGTTAAATTAGAACATCTTGAGATAATCTTCTAAAATCATATATAAGTAGTAGAAACTTTTTTCTTAACAGTCTTATTTTCTCAACATTTCTGAAAAGAATATTGCTATTTAACTTTTAATAATTATTTTAATTCTGATGTGCAAACACATTTCTTGTGAAAAAATAAAATAACAGTTCATTTCAAAATACAGTTTTAATCCATTTTTTAAAATGGGTTTTGGGCATATGCATGTTAGTTAAATGCATTTGTAAGAGCTGTCTTACTGTAATCTTTTTCTTAGTTGGGTATGATATCAAAACTGTCTGTTCCTTAGTAGGGTGTCATATAAAATATTGATCAGTTTCTGCATGTGCTCCTAATAGTTAAATGATCTGTGAGCTAATTCAACAACAGTTTTAGTAAAACATTAAATATCTTCTTTTAGTTTTAAAATTACTTTTACATCTACTTACGGTCTTTGTCATTTGTTTTATTGTTATATCTTTCTGCAGGAGACCACTTTTACAAACGTAATGAAGAGCTTCCACTTGATCAGCAGATGATTACAGGATTACCAGATATAAGGATGGAAACCTTGTTACCAGAAGATGAATTCTTGGTACTTGCATGTGATGGGATATGGTATGTAAACAGTGCAATATACTCTGTAATTTTTTACCTTTTTTTAGCTCTTAAAATACAGTAAATGCAATAATCTGTTTATGAGAATACAATTTACAATTTTTAATAAACAAGCTGAATTTAACCTATTCACTAACGCACTATTATATATTTACATAAGATGTCCAATATATTTAACAGTTTATAAGATAATTATGACTTCTATTAAAAATGATGACTTCTTATTTCAATTATTGAAGTATGCACTTTTCTATATTTACAGAAGAATGTGTCCATTTTTTTTAATTAGGAGTATTTTAATTGGTTTGCCTCCGTGTGTTTTGTTGAGGCTTGCAGAATGCTTTTCATTGTACTTCAAAAATCCATAATGTTTTAGTATTGAGTTTGCTCCATTTCTTATCCATATTGATGGTTTAGACTAGTTTATTGTATTTGTAGAAGGAAAGAAATATTTATCACTTCTCGTGAATAGCCATGTTGAAATTGTTCAGAATCTGGTAATTTTTATGCACCAAGGCTTTTTTGTTATCATGCCAGAAAATGGCCATCATCAACAGGTGAGGAATCTGTTATATGTTGATAACAAGGATAATGGTTTTGAATGTCCGGAGTTCATCAAAAAAGTATGATACACACCAGTTGTAGTTTTCAAACTGAGTTATATTGGCCTTCCAAGTTTGATTTACTTCAGTATATTGTGGGATATTCTTTTATTTGTGGCCATAATAAATATCAGTTTATCACGGTTTGTAAATAAGTCTGTTACTAATGAATCACAAAGTAAGAAATCATTTAGTGAATTTTAAAATGTGCGCAGACATGCCTGTTCACTTACAGTTTGCTTCATATTTGTCCTGCAAATGTGGGAATGGAAAGCACTTTACATAGGAATGCTATATTTATATGTTGTATTTTTCATTACATGTTGAAACAGCAATTTCTTTTTTACACATAATTTTCAGTGTGTTTGTGTGCATGTGTTTTATTGGTAATTTTGTTTATAAGTCACTTCCAAGTCAATCATTTATATAAACAGTAAATTAATTAACATATAGTTCATTTCCATTGGATGCTATTTTGCAAGAATTGTCTTGCACACCATCTAGATCACGTTAAAGGATTTGTACTTTTATTATCAGTGTTGACATGGTTGTAGTACCTTATTTTCATTCAAATATACAGCATGGATTACTTTTGCTAAGCAGTATAATGTTTATTTGGTGACATTTCTGATGTGCACTCTGGGTTACTACATTTTTAACCCGTTCGCCGGCAAGCTACGAAAAACACGCGCGACGTCACGGCGTCAGGCACTTTTGCCGCCGAACGATTTTTCTAACACTAACCCTAAAAAAACGCGAAAAGCGACGGTCATTTAGCACGGATATTCAAAACGTTAATTGAATATTAATCTAGACAAACTAATTAAATAAAAAAGTAATACTTTTAATTGATTTAAAATTTGAAATAAATAAATAATAAAAAGTTTTCTTACTTTTTTACTTGAACTTGAGAATTTCTCCATCGATATCCTGAAGATTTTCTTTATATATGTCATATTCCTTGAAGGCTTGACATCCCCAAGTATTTTGGGGATGTTTCGTTGCTGTTTAGGGTATTTTTGAGAAGTACCCAGGGTTGCAACTCGTCAGAAGCCTGACCCCTAATTGTTTGTTATATGGAACATCAAGCACACAAACACCACGTACTTGTACTCAATGGCTACAGTGTCCTAGATCTATCTGATGATAGCTTTTGTCAGAGTTCAAAGTTCCACAGTAATGAAGAAATATTTTTTTAAAATTATATATTCAGCTGAAGTACTGATATATGTAGTCAAAGACAGTGAAGCGCAAATCCAGATGCAGAAAATAAGTTGAAAAGTTCCAACGTAATGATATATGTAGTCAAAGACAGTGAAGCGCAAATCCAGATGCAGAAAATAAGTTGAAAAGTTCTAGCGATGATGAAGTAAAATAATTGAAAATATATAATGCCAGCCCCTACCAAACAAGAGATGTGAAGATTTATATTTTATACAAATGTAGAATTGGCAATAAAATAGTAGTTGTAGTCAAATTTATGAAGAAGAAATCCAAATTTTGTTTCCACAAATCCCAAATGAAGAAGATAAGTTATTACTTATAATTGGAAATGTAGTCAAAGTTTGTGCAGCACAAATCCAGATGCAGAAAATAAGTTGAAAAGTTCCAAAGGAATGATGAAGTCCAATATCTTGGTGAGATAATTTATATAAATTGTTGATGTAGTCAACTGAAGTGAAGAAACATTTTTTCACATGTCCATTCAAGATAAAAGTTAGTTTTCACAAAGCCCACATGAAGAAGGAAAGATTGAGTCCAATATCTTGGTGAGATAATTTATATAAATTGTTGATGTAGTCAACTGAAGTGAAGAAACATTTTTTCACATGTCCATTCAAGATAAAAGTTAGTTTTCACAAAGCCCACATGAAGAAGGAAAGATTGAGTCCAATATCTTGGTGAGATAATTTATATAAATTGTTGATGTAGTAAACTGAAGTCAAGAAAAAAAATTAGTTTTCACTAATCCCAAATGAAGAAGGAAAGATTGAGTCCATTATCTTGTCTTGATATAAATTGTAGATGTAATCAAACTTGGTGAAGCAAAAATGCAGTTGCCAGAACATTTTAGAAATTTAGAAATTTTGTATACTCTGCTAGTCTGTATTGAACAATGAATACACAGGTATGAAAATAATAATTACTGAGTATGTGTACGATTTCATCAGGAGTAAAAGAAGAAAATATACAAATAAATTTTAATAGTGTGTAAATGAAAATAAAATAAATGTAAAGTAGGTAAGACCACTCACTATATGGAGACTGGAGACAACGTCACTTTTTGACTGAATTCACTCATTTTCAAAACTGTCTATCTCAGTAATTAAAAGAAAGAAATGGTTGGAAATTGTTTTATCAAATAAAGGAATCTTCCAACGTTAAATATAAGTTTTGTTTGTACATTTGAATGACGTATTTATTACGTTTTGATCGATAAACTCACAGTCGGTAAAGCGTACTGAAGTGTCCGTGGCGAGATTTGAAAATGGCTTACCTCCGACATCGTTTTTGGGTATGCTCACATAACGCGTTCTAACTTTTCAAGGATTCAACCAATAAAAATAAATCTTATATCAACGGAAAGCTAAGATAATGACCTTTAACATAAGCATCGGTTGATTTAATTTTTTAAAAATTTTACTGTAGAAAATGATAATCCAAATTATGTGTTATGTTTGACGCATTATAACTTCGAAACCCATTATCATCTGTTCGCCTACTTTATACTGTTGAAAAGGTCATCTTTTGCCCTTTAAAATGGTATATAACATGAACCAGAAGTCTCTGTACAGGAAGTGTTAGTGGCAATGAACGCGGGAAACCCTAATAGTTTTTTTCGCGCACATGCCGAAGTTGACGAGAGATCGCCATCTTGGACCAGACGTGTGTTAAAATGGATCAACTAGACAACATTTTGCGTTAAGTTTTAACAAAACTATTAAATTTCATCGAAATATTGCTATAGTAAAATGATCATTCATTATTTTTAGGTTACGATTTGTTATAAAGTTTTATTTTGATCACTAACGAGGTTAGCTAAATATCGGCCTTTTAAAATATTGTCGCAAGAGGGTGATGATTTGTTATGACAAACTGCTTATATTAAAAACAGTCCTATACACAAAATACAGAATGGAAATGATTAAACGATGATTCATGATGAGATTGAATTTTTTTAAAATATATATTAACTAATCGGCGATATTTTAAATTAATTTTATAAAGCACCAATCCAAAATAAAGAACGATAACTCTTAATGCTGAAGTATTTTTGTCTGTGTTCGTCTGTAGCTGACCAGTACTTTTAATTATTTTATTATAACTAGGACCTTAAGAAACAATCTAGTAAATGATAATTAGAATTTGTCATTGAATGACAGATCAGGGTTAAGATATATATATAATAATAAGTGTATGAGTCAGTGAGTGAATCGATGTTGGTAAAAATTGATATCAGGACAATGAATGAATGATGAGTAACATGCTACTAACACTACAGACATACATTATACACTAATATAGTAGACATATAATAAGTAAAACTATGAAAGACTTTAGCTTTCAATTTTCAAGATATTTTTAGAATGTTAATGTCTTATATTATGAAACAAATAGACACCTATTAAAAATAAAGATACTAATAATTACAATTGCTGTTGAACTACAAAAAAAGTATACTGTAAATAGTAACAACTAACACTAATAGTATTTTATTAAATTAAAGAGCATCAGTTTCGCTAGTTTTGATCTGTTTTTTTAAATTGTTAAAGTACATGCATACATTGTAAAAATATAATTTTTGACTTTATTTAGTTAGAATGATCAAGCTGTCAGTTACAGAAATTAGAAACATTGCATTATAATAAATGTTTCATTTTACCTTTTTTCCTCTTAACAAGTGTGCGGATTTATTGCATGAAACTACATTTTTGAGATGTTATATTTCTAAATCTATACAAAAATATTGTCTAAAACTTCACCCTGTAAATGTCTATATTCTAAAGAGCAAGTATACCAAATTTGGATGATGTACATGAAGTAGTTTTTATTTTACAAGATTCCAAAAGAGACATTTTATTTAGTTTTTGACCACTTGCCATTTGAAAATTTACACAAAATGCTAATTTGACAGGATTGTATTTCATTTTCTATGCATCTGTGATCCTTAAAAAAAAATCAGCAATATATTTGTATTACAGAGAGTTGAAATAGTAAAGATGAGCTATGTATGTTTCATAGTTTTTGTTGTGTGGTCATTTCAAAAGGGTCTTCGTGAAATCTGTGTTTTTCTGCAATTTACGCCAAACTTTGAACTGTCATAACTTTTTTTCTATTAAAGCTAGAGCTCCAAAATTTTGTATGCAAACTTACTTTGAGGTACATAACATAACCTGCAAATATCAGCTTATTTGGCCAGACTTCAAAATTTGAGTGGTCTTACCTATGTAAAGTATTTTGTTGCTGAATTGCATATGTTGTAATCTTGTATAGGCCTATATGTTGTAAATTATGAAATGTTAAAAACAAACTGCTCCTAACACAAAGAAGAAAATAGACAACAGGAAAGAAGAATTAGAAAAAAGAATTTACAATTTCTGCTTTGAATGAAATATTTCAAAGCAGGGGGTAAGACACAAGGCAACATCACATGTTGGACACATGTGACGTGTCTTTTTTGTTACTTTGTTGTCTGCACAAAGACGACATCTTTTCCTAGGTGTTTGTTTACTTGTTTCAGGGCGAGGAAAAACTGAAATGAAATGTTTGCCCATTAGTCTACATGGTGTAAAATGGGCAGAAGAAACATGACCACCAGTTTGAGAAACCTTGAAGTCAGGATATTTTAGTAGCATTTGCTTGTAGACTGCAATTCTGAAATCAAGCAATGTCATTGATTTACCTGTGTGTTTCTTGTAAACAACACAGGCATTGTACAGTGTAATGTCAAGAATGTGAAAGAAAACTTTCTTGTACCACTTTACTGTTTTTCTGATGCTAGGGTATGCTATTGTTACACTGTCACACAAATCCACCCCTCCCATATATTTGTTGTAATCACAAATGCATGCTGGTTTGACAATTGGTTGCTTTGTTTTGTAATTAGTTTTACTGTATTTATTACTGTATTGTCATGATGCATTGTGCTGAGAATGAGTATCTGTTTCTTGTCTTGCCATGCAAAACAAGAAATGCCATCATTATGAACAACTGAAATTTGTCCTGGAGTGAGTTTAGTGCCTGGGAATTGTTTTGGCATGTCTTTTCTGTTTCCCATGACAGTTCCACATATGTATGTGTTGTTTGCCAAAAGAATGCGTGCTAGGGTGGGGCTAGTGAAAAATCGATCTGTGTACAGCTTGTAATATTTCCCTAGCAGTGGTTGTAAAAGTGTTAGAACCACTTTCTCACCCTGATTTCCATCAGTAAAAGTGTAATCAGTGTCTTTCCCCGTGTACATAATGAAATCGTAAACATACCCTGTTCTACTTTCACAAATTTCGTATGATTTGATTCCAAATCTAGCACGTTTAGATTTTATGTACTGTCTAAAACCCAAACGACCCTTCCAGAGCATCAGGGATTCATCCACACAAATATTTTCATCAGGCACGTAAACTGATGAAAATACTTGTCTGAAATGATCGATAATGAATCTGATTTTGTTGATACGGTCATTAGGATCTGAGACAGCGTTGTCACAAAAATGTAGGCAGCTTAGCAATAAAGAAAATCGTCTGCCAGACATTACTTTACGAAATACTACTTGGCCAAAAGATTCATCTTTACTAAAATAATGTTCGATTGCCGGTAATCTTACAATTCCCATTAGCAAAATCAGTGCCAAAAATTGATATATTTCGCATACCTGTGTATCATGCCATCTTTTGATCCGGCTGTCTGCGGTAAGGTTGGGTTGCAAAAGTTGCTGAGATGCATAAATATTTGTGTACTCCACAATCTTTTGCACAAAATTTTCCGAAAAAAATGCCTGAAAAACGTCCAATTCTGACGCATTTTCTGGCAACTGCACTTTTACCCCACTGCTACCCTCAAATGCATGGGGCATGGGACGCGAAGAGCCACTTGGTTCGACCCACGCGTCCTCACGAGGCCGACCGGTTTTGCTGGTACTGGGTCGACTCGCTCCATCACCTCCTGCGTATAAAAATTCAGTAGGGGCTGGCTCTAACTCTTCTTCAGATGAAATATTACTTTCATCATCGCTAGAATCGCATTCTGATCCTACAGTAGGACCGAATTCAATTTCGTTTGGCACAGCGTTCAACTCAGCGTTCGACTCGACGACGTTAGCCATTGTAACTTGTAGGAAAAAATGTCTGACTGACTTTTGGGGTCGTATCACAAACGGCGGGAATTTAGTCACATGATCATCCTAATTATAGAATCTAAATATAGATTCAGCAAGGGAAGTGAGTCCTGAAGCAGACGACAGTTTTCCTTCTCTCTGATTACTAATTGTTTAAAGTGGCTATCGATTTAAAAAAGGGTGCGGTCGCGCAGGACTGAAAAGTCTCGTTGTCAGCAGAAAACGCGTTGGCGTTAAGACTTTTAAGTCCTTAGGCCAGCGAACGGGTTAAGTTATGTTCCTTATTTTAGGTGGTGGAAGTCTTTCACAATTTTTGGGGTAGGCATATATAAAGCGGGTTATTTTTTTATTGCAGTTTCACACATGAAAGAGATGATTATTTAAAAAATAAATAATAATTTTCTCTCACTGTGTGTGTGTGTTTAAAGCCTATCTGGATTTTTCCTGGCATTTAAGTCCCAGACTTGAACTTTTTTTCTTTTTTGGGGGGAGGGGGGGGGAGATTTACTTTTTACAATTGATTATTTATTCTATTGCATAAAATGAATTGATGTTAAAAACCAAAGAACTTGGAAAACTTGGAATTTATTTTTCTTCTGATCTGACAGGTATCTTAGTCCACCAGTGCACCTTGTTTAAAATCAGTTTTACTACTGAGCACAGATTATGTTTTAATTTAAAGGTTACTTACTAATTATTTCTGCTTATATGCAATTGAAATATAACCATATAATTCATATGTTCATCTATTTTAGTACCTGCTACAGGTATGCTGAATTTTTTTTTTTTTAAATTCTAGTACTTTTTTAAGCAGTAATATGAACTGTATTTTTTTTCTTTTAAATTGTAAGAAAACTGATGATTTAAATTATGAAATTGTCACTATTTACTACTGAAGCATTTTTTTTCAAAGATCGGTGTTACCTCTGAAGCAAAACTTGGTTTTATGTATTCAATGTTCGTAGTTTATGCATACATTTCTTCCTCTAAAAGTATGTGTTGAGAAATTTGTATTTTTTTTAAACATGAAATTTTTAAAATGTTATTTTTTCTAAACCCAGGAATTATTTATCCAGCCAAGAAGTTGTGGATTTTGTAAGAGAACGTTTGAAAGATCCAGAAAAGAAGAAAAAACCGTCTCTTATTTGTGAAGAGGTGAGACTTTAAATTGAATTAGGAATTCAAGGGGAAAGTATATTCATTCAAATGGGAGTCATTGACAAACCAACATCCAGTTTACGGCCACACTACTGCACACCAAGAAATAACTAAACTATTTATCAACCAACAGCCTTCAAATTTGGAATATAAATTACTTTTTGTATAAGAAAGCAATAACAGTTGCCAGGTATAGAATATCTTTTTTATTTTTTATTTTATTAATTATTTTCATGTTTGAAAATATGAACTATTTCATAATCATAAAATATACATAAAGTATTTAATATATGAATTGAAAAAAATATTTATATAGTTTTTTATTATCTACTGGACAGACCCCCAAAAGTTATACGTCTGTTAAAATATTTTAAGAAAATAAAACATTTTTTTGTACTTGTCAAAAATATTTTGGGAAGGGGTAAAAGAATTTTTTTAATTTATAAGAAATAACTAAAGCATATAGGCTTTCTTCCATGCGTAACTTTTTAACTGTGTATGAGGAACTAACATACCATATTACAGGGATATGGAATAATTACAACTATTCAAAAGGTTCCTTGGTATGTTGCTCAATACACGAAAAATTATGTTTTGAAAAAAACACATCTAAATTAAAATAAAGACTACAGAACTTGAGAATTGGACTTAGCGAGGGGCAGTAGTGTAACGATTATAATGTAAGGGAGATAATCCTCTCTTGTTTCCGTGTGCCATGTTCCTTTCTACAGTACAAATAATGGCGGTAATCGGGAGTCAAAGTTTTGCGTTTTCGGCTTAGGAAATAAATTTTTCAGCAGAGGTGGGTTCAAAAAATGTCTTTATTAACATAATGCATTTTGTACAGTAAGATCCTGAAAGAGAAGACATTGAACAATGCAAATATACAAAAGTGGAAAAAAATAAGAAAAAATTTTTTCTTCCACCTTGAACAATATATATCTAAATAAAACTGCGTAACACTTGGTGTGCTTGACAAAAATTCGTCTAAAATAAACAGTGGAATGGAGACTAGACAAAAAAATAGAGAAATCATAGGGAAATTGTTGTGCTTTGCATAAATCATTACAATATTGGTAAGTTCATTTACAAATATTAACATTATTTGTTAAATTGCATTTATTTTATATTATTGGTAATTCTATTAAAATGCCAGACTCCGCATAAAATCTGCTGGTTTTGGATCATTGATCTTCTGGTTTCCTGAGTAGGGGGTAGGCAGGTCTGCGTTAATAGCAGAATTTTGTAATAGAATGCATTATTACGATATATATTTCGGGAGCCATGCCACTACTGTTTTATATCCGAATTCATGTTATCATGGGGTTCCACTGTATATTTAAGGTGCTAGTACTACCTAGAAAATGATGAAAAATCGATTTTTTTGGTTGGTTTACGACAATAGTATATTCTGGTAGCAAAATGTCCTAAGTTTAATGTGCACTTCGAATTATATCGCTAAGTCGCTTAGTTTTTGAGTTATTGGCATTCAAAGTGTATGCTTGTTTCCCCTTGAGTCAGAGAAAATGGCAACTTTTGAAGAAAATCAGCATTTTGTAGAGAAGTACAGTTTGAGGTACATCAGTTTCATCAGAGATGTTATACTAAGTGTTTTAAAAAGGTCTTTGATGATAATCCATATGGAGATGAGCATCCCATTGTAAAGATAGAATGCGTGGGACACGTCCAAACAAAAAATGGGCACCCGTCCGGAATCTAAAAAATCAGTGTGGAGCTAGATTATTGTAGGTTGGTAAACCCATTGGTGGAAGAGGAAGACTAACAAATCAGCAAATTGACAAAATTCAGGCCTATTATGGGAATGCCATAAGAGGAAATAAAAATAATCTAGTATGCATGAGGGGATCTGGGTGGGCTAATCTAGTATCATGAGGGAAGCTGTGGGGGCTATTTACTTCCACAAGGGTTCAAGTGATGAAAACCCTGTCCCTAACTTTTGCCATGCTTCTTGGTGCACATACAAAAAAGCTGAGGCAAGAAATGACACTGCAAACTACAAACACAAGAACAATTTGCCACCAGCAGTTATGGATGAGCTCAAGCCAACTTTCAAAGTCTTAGCTAAAATGCAGCTCTTGGAAAAGTGCCTTGAGGGGTACACCCAGAACCCAAATGAGAGTTTGAATCATCTAATTTGGAAATTTTGTCCAAAGACAAAAAATCATGGACTTAGAACAGTGGAGACTGCAGTGGCTGTAGCTGTGTGTTTGTGCAGTTCTGGTTGTGCACCCCTTGGTTACATACTGCAAAGACTGGACATTGTGTCCCATTGTTTCGTGAAACGGTTCTTCGCAGACAGTGACTCACTGCAGATCATCACAGCTCAGTGACAGGCTCTACAGGCAACAAAAGAGTGGAGAATGAGGAAGAGGCAGAGGAGGCTAGGGCTGCAGGATGATCAAGCAGAAATGGAGGGTCAGGCTTACTTGGCTGAAGCTCTTTGAGGCATACTGCAAGAAATGAATCTATTTTTAGGGGTCCTTTTTTTCTCCGAAAAACGACTAGTATTAATACTTTTTACATCATAACTTTTTTATTTATCAAGATATCTGCTTGAAATTTGGCATGCTACCAGCTGGTAACATTCTCTTGGGCATGAACTAGAATGAGATCTGTACTTTGATAACAGCTTTATTTGCAATTTTTCAAGTAAAGGTGTAAGGCATTGGAATTTAGTGTGTTTTTCTGATGACCATAAAATAAATAGTATAGGTAGCATACACTCTATTTTAGTTCACGCCCAAGATAATTTTATGAAAATAACATGAAAAAAATCTCAAGGTCCAGGGATGCTTTTATTTTGAGTTACTGTGTAAAACGTGAGCCCTATATTTTATAACGTTCGCATTTCATTATTTTTTAAATAATTAATTTTAAAAGAAAGTCTATCAAAGTTATCACAAAATAAATTATTAAACTCTAAACAAGGAACACTGGTCTGACTCTGTGCAAAATTTGAAGCTGATCCCTTGAAAAACAGTGATGTGTTGATCAGATACAATTTGGTACCCCTCGCTAGGTAGTACTAGTACCTTAAGTTTGTGGTAGGCATTTCACTCTTTATGTGAATAAACTATTAAATATTAATATGTTAAAAGAATGAGCTGACATCTAACAGTTGCAATTTATTTTTCAGATGTTTGATCATTGCCTTGCACCTAATACATATGGCGATGGAACAGGCTGTGACAACATGACTTGTATCATTGTTGTATTTCATCCATGTGAGGCTGGTATTATTGGTGACAGCATTTTGCCCAGCAAACGCTATACTGGAGACTTGGAAGACTGTGATGACTACACTAATAAAAAACGACCTCGTGTTGACGATAGTGGTGATTGTAAAGCTGACTTTTCTGAGATTAGTAGTTGTTCTGAAAAAATGTCTTGAAACATTCAAAAAATATTTTCCTAATACATGTACTTCAGGATGCAGAGAGGCTGACTAAGTGCAATGCTGAAGGAAACCTCAATTCACTTTTTAACTGAAATATAAATTGCCTTATACAATGCTTTTAACAGTAATATGTTGTATATGTAATATATACAACATTACTGATCAAAATTAATAATTTTATTTGTTTGAAATTAATTTTAGTTCATTCACCAAAAAGAAAATCATAAATCCAAAACAAAATTTGTTTAGATGTCTTTTGTGAATAATTTCATTACTTTGTAGTTTTTGAAGGATTATTATTGGTGAAAGATTAAAAGAAGATTTATGCTTTTTTTTTGTTTGTCATTCTCATCTTCCTCCCCCACCCCCACCCCCACCCCACTCCATCTAAGAAGCCAGTTAAATGTTTTATGATAAATACTTAAGAAGAAAATGATACTGTCTACACTATTGTATTTTGTACCATGGTACATTGAGTCTGTGGAATGTCTGAATGCTGTATGAATGACAACTGCAAATAAATAGTGTAAATAGGTTTTGATTTAAGATACTTTCCTGTATTAAAACAGATCAAATGTTATTTTGTTGATGCTTGTTAATTATTTTGTCGATTTTTTTTTTTTTGATTTTTTTTTAGTTATAATTTGGAATGTAGAATTTATTTTAGACTATTTTTATAACCTGAAAACTGCAAAGGAGACTGGGTATTGTGTATACATAAAAATTTCTCTTACAAACCTTTACCCATAATTGCAAGAAAATTATTATAATGTAGTAGAATATAACAATTATAAATTGATGCTTGTTTTGCTTTTTTACGTATTTGAATAGTACAAATCATGCTGAAACTAGATAGAAATGATGTTTGCTTATTTTTTCACAAAGAAAATTTAAAAAACATTCTTTTGTTGTTTTAGTCATTAAAAGTTTAACTGAATGTTTGGTTTTATAAAGTCTATTAACTAAATCTCCTGTCCTTATTAAACTTTACAATTATTTCTCTATTACCTTATCGGAAATTGAAGTTGTCTTTTTCTTTTTTCACTAGTTCATATTTAATTTTTAATATATAATTTAATTTAATATATTTAATTTCTATTTCTTATTCTCATAACATGCACGGTGTAAAATAAACTATAATTTATACTTCAACTTTTCATTAAAATTATTCCATAATGGTATTTGATTTGATTTATCATAGACAGATTTACTAAGAAATTCTTTCCTTTGGTTCTTTAGTAATTAGGCATCCTTCACCACAGAACAAATATATTGATTTAAATTTGCTATATTAATTTGTAATTACGATGGGGTCCTAATTTCAATAGAAAACAGGAAATATTAGCAGTATTATCTGCTTCTGTAAGATATGGAAGTCTGGCAAAAATTAATTGCTAAATGTAATGAATTGCACTTTACATGTTTGTTTTTTCTTTTCTGTATTAAGGGCTTCTTAGTATGATTAATTTAAAACAACACCAATTAGAAAAGCTTCATCAATTTGTTTTAATTGCATACTGATGAACTTAGGTATCAAGTCCAACATAAAATCCAGAGCAAGAGGTTATATCAGTACTCTTTTTCAGTCATTGGTATTTTCATTTGTGTTCTGTAGGTATGGAGTACAAATCTTTTAAACATCTAGATTTGGTTGTCATTTTAATTTTGAGATCATCTCTCTCTCTCTCTCTCTCTCTCTCTCTCTCTCTCTCTCTCTCCCCTTCCCCTTCCCCTCCCTGTTTTTGCATTGTCTGAAATTTTTTGTATACTTGTGTTGAAATTTGTTTGTTTGACTGACAAAAAAAAATATTTATTCACGAGACTAAACTTTTCAACTCTTTTAATCTAGGTTACTGTGTTAGAATGAAGACATTGAGTATTCACTTTTGCACTTTTTTGGGGACAACAAACATCCATTGAAAAGTGTATAGATCTATTACCCTACTAAATTGTTTATATTACATGTAGCAAATTCTTGTTCTACATCCGTGTTTAATTTGTACTACATAGTGAGGATGGAAATGTATTGGAATATCAATGGTGCTGAATAATTAGTTACTATGAGAATAATGTCTAGTTGAATAAATAAAAAGTTGTAGTTGCATATGGGCTGGTGAGGGAAATTTTAATTTATTGATGGGAGCAAATAATGTTTGCTGTAATGGTGTTGATAATAAAATTCTCTACTTTACTCTGAAGTTAGGCTTTGATATCGAGAACTTATTTACTTTATAGAAAAAATTTTTTAAATGCTATGTGTGTGTTCCGGATGTACATTATTATTGAAAATGTGTCCACATTTTATATTGCTGAAAATAAGTCTGGTATGTCCATGTGATGATATGAATCTTTATCTGTATGTACACGTGTTATTCTATTATATCTTCTATTATCAAATGTCACATGAATATTTTTGTAAAGAAATACTTTCCTTTATTATTATGTGTTTATTGTAATATTCACAGATAGTGCAAATGTTAATTTAAATGCATATTTGAATTATGTTATAAAATTTGTAGTAGTAATGTTTAAAACTGAGAATTCACATAAATTTTTACAATGTCATGAATGACGACAATAAGAACCTGTTTGATACAGGCTCATTCCTCTATTCCCAAAAGGTTTTGTTTTAAAATTCAAGGCAAACGCTTTTTATTAAACTTTATATATATTACAGTAATTTTGATAGGTAACAGAAGTATAATTATTTTAATCGCTGCACGCATTTTCAATCACTTTTAATTCCAGAGGCTTATTTTTTTCTGTGCATTGAATATAATTTTTTAAAGAAATACATTTAAGGCTAATGTTTGAGAAGAATGTTGTACACATTGGTATATGTAAGGAGGGATATCCTTTATTAAATTAATATCTTGGAATTGTCAAAATGACACAGTGTATCATGTGCACTCATTGCTACAATGTGACATTTTGAAATTTGACCTTCATTTGTCAGTCAGACATGCCTGTGCTAATGTTCTACCCTAAATTTTGCTTATCCTGTTGAGCTTTTGACTTCTAACCACAAATAAATATCATAGGGGAAATTGATGTTAATGTTGACCGATGAAATAAATTTAGGAAGTGTTCAAAAATGACCTGTGTGCTTAAGCATTCTTAGAAACCAACGATTTCAACCAATCAAATTGGGCCTTTTGCATATGATCAAATTAAATCAGACTGTTAGGTGAAGTCATTTTTCTCAAGAAACTGGTTTGTAAATCGATTTTATTGGTTGTAATGCAGGTGTATGGCAGTAGTTGTGAACCAGAGTATTGTGTTTATGAAATAAATTTTTTACATGTGGGTTCACAACAAACGTCTTTATTAGCATACAAAATATATTTCATTTGTTCAGATAATATAAAATCCTGGAAGAGAAGACATTGAACAATGCAGATGTATAATAACTAATAATCTCAGATAGATTTTTTTTTTAATTCTTTTTTTAGTACTCTTGAGCTGTTTGCGGTCTAGAGAGTAGTGGATTGATCTCAATAACCACTTGTAAAACATTATACAAAATCAAATTTGAAACATCTGTCAAAACAAGTGTCTTTTTTCTTTTGATGTGTGAGCATTACTACTCACTCCTAGATTTGGACCAAATTTTTTATAATGAATCTTTAGGAATTTGTAGCACTACTTGATTGAATACCAGAACATATATTTTGTCCTGATGTAAATATCAATATTATTAGATCTTATAAGGTTTTTTGCTCATATATCTAAAACTATTTTATCTTTTTCATAATAACATTTTTACATTTAATGATTTAATATTTATTTTTATGTAATTGTGCAGTCTGTAAGCTAGTCAAAGTGAAGATTTTTAAAATATGAGAGTTGTGATATAGGTTGTGTGTGTGTGTAAAATAATGAGTATGAGTAAACTGAGTTTTGTCTGTTGTATCTATGTTTGTCCTCACTTTATCCATGATTTCTCCAATGCGTTTTTATTTCATGACTAATAACCATTTTAATAGATTCTGAGAGCTCAAACAAAAAACCCCCTAACACTTACACAGTTTACCTATGTCAGTGTCAACTTGAAAAAAATCCCAAAAATGTAATTTGGCATGCAAGCCACCATTGACTTTGCTCATTATATTTGATTTTATAGTACACAATGTTCTTTTTTATTCTAAGAAAAAAAATATATTTAAATAACAAAAGAAAATGTATATAATATTATTATTAATGACCAAGTGAAGAGAAATCTAGTTGTCTTAGAAATCAACTAGAACTATAGTGTTTTACTTTCATGGTCAGTCATGTAATAAATCAGAAAAACTGCTGTGGCTCTTAACTGCAAAAGAGTCAAATTATTTAGTAGCTGTGGAATGGGTTAAGTTCAGAAGTCATTAGACAAAATATAAGAAGACATTAAGAGTGTTTTACTTTAAGACAAAATTAATATTTCTGTCTGTGTGCATAGCCTAAATTTTAGGAATGTTAAGTGAAACTATGGATAAATGTAATGAAATATATTTATTAAAAAACTAACTAATCAATGAAGAGGTTGATTTTTTTAGTAGCTATTTAATGCTAGATTTTGTTTCAATCTATTGCTTTTTATAGAGGTAGTGTCCAGATGTACATAACTCTCTTTGTATACTTGTGATCTATCTGTCATTAATACCATTCTTAGAGAAATTTCATTTGTAGCAATGATACTAGAAAAGTCTACACATTTAGTTATTGAATTGACTAGATATTTTAAGCATTAATTTCATGTATATAGCCTTTTAGTTAATTAAGTATGTGAACATGTGTGATTGTGATATTTTTGTGTGTGTGATAAAACCTAATGCCAATATGTTATACTCTTTGTGTACAGTAATTATTTGTGCTGATGAAAAAGAAGTAATGTTTTAAAATGTCCTGTAAAGAATTATTAATTTGGCTCTGGTCATTGTTCATGTGGAAAAACAAGCACAATAAAGGTGTGAAATCTGTGGGCTCCTCTTTAACATCACCCTTTCGTTTCTTCAAGTTATGGTAATGGATTTTAGTGATGTCAACAAAGAATAGACTAGGCAATTTGAAAAAATGTTTACAGTGAAGGTTGTGGGTGTTTGCGGGCTTAAGGACAGATTTATACCGGAGTTTTTCCAGTTGTATACATTAGTGCCCTAGAATCAAGACAGGTTATATAACATCACACTAACCCTTAAGAGCATTTTTTTGAAGCCCTTAACTAAAAACATTTGTTGTGAGTTAAAGAGTCTGATCAAGCACAGCAAATGATTTGTATTTCACTCCAATTGCATATCTCATTCTGGGTATTAGATTATAGGCTGTATTAAATATTTTGAGATTTTGGTGGGTTGCATTAAAGCTGTGCTGCTTATTCTTGATTAATAAATTGCAAAACAGACGTTACCGCAGGCATGGACCTTCGTTCCAGCTGCTTCTCAAATGGAAAACTGTATTTCGCGAGCGCCTAGTTCGACAGCAGCAACAATTTCTTTTGCATCCCAGAAAACAAGACTTGCAATATTGTATAACACATCAATTAACCTTTGTAAATTAACAAACAATTATAGCTAAATCTATACTACAGAGATTGTGAGTGAAGCCACATGCAAAAGCTAGTCATTAATATAAATATTTTAATGGTCAATGTAGACTGTCACGGCCTTCCCTCCTGGATGGCAATGATGCCGACGACATACAGAGTGGCAAGATGTAGAAGATGAACCAACTCTTGCACGCAGATACCACGATGTTCTGGCTGGGGGAAAGTTTATTCTGATTGCAGGTATGAATGAGGGACGAACGGATAAACAGCCGCACTAAGCACTTTCTCGCAGTAAAGAAAGCCAAGCTTGATAAAGAGTTAACAAGAATTTATTTTAACAATGTGGGCCTACTTTCGCACGGCTATTAGTCATTTACCCAGAAACACCCACACATAACATTCTTGGGGTGGGGGGGGACAGAGCAATGAAATGATGAATAAACCAACAAAAAAAAAGTAATAAAAATCAACAATATAAACTGCGGAGATAACTGCAACAAAAGTCCTGGTGAAAACCCAAAGTGTGAGTAACTAAAGTTCCAAATGAATTCTCAAAATAAAAGACTAAAAGTAGCCTAATTATTCCTAACTACCTAGAGTAATGCACCCCTAAAATTTAATACCCTACTTACTAATTCTGAAGAAGAAGTTGTGGAGATGCAGTGATAATGCATCTACAGAAAAATGTCGATGAACACATTGGAAGAGGCACAAATTAACGAACACTGAAAAGTGGGGTGTACACGCCCTATACAAGTGAAGACTTGTTATACTGTTCTTCAATGATGGTTGCAGGAAACACTTCTCGTTGATGAATGCAGAAGTACTCGAACGGTGATGACCGTTGGGTGAGTGATGCCAAATATTCCTCTCTTTACTCTGCCTCAGTTCCATGGAGACACTGATGAGTCGCTGCTGACAAGGTTCGGACCCTTGTAGAGTGCTGACAAAGACTATGGAGTCTGGTTGTCAAAAGGAACTGTGGTCGACGAAACGAACACCAATTCCGTACAGATAAACGGTGAATATTCGAAAAGTCTTTCTTCAAATTATTATAAAAACTTGTCAGAAAGACGTTCAGAGCTCAGTGTAGAATACATAGACCACTTTAACTCCGATGATACAAGCACTAAACTTAATATGGTGACGCAGTCCTTTTATGTAACTAATGATTTTTCCGTCATTCCATGGGCTTCTAGAAAGCTGTCCATGGCAAAAAGCATGCAACTTGATTTCCCAACTATAAATTTCTATTGTTATATGGGTGCAAGAACACCTAATAACAAAATATTATCCCTATCTAAAAAATTCAATGAAGAATACATAAGATTTAATAATTATATTTTCTATCTACTCCTAACATAATTAACTAATCTCGAAGTAGATAAATAAATTTAATTAAAATACTAGATATGTATGTCAAACATACATGCACACAAACTCACTGACAGTGCATGTATCGACACTACATTCATTCCACAAAATGATTTTAAAATAAATGAATACACCTCGTAAGGTGACAGGGGGAGGTAAACATACATTAGAAAAATAATTATTTTTTAATTACCCCCCTTGACCGTGACATGGACCCTACCAGTGTAATTGGCTCTAATGTTAGTTATAGAAATCTATAAGATAGCTCGATTCCCCTGATATAACTAGGATAGTAAGTAAATGCATGTAAGTGAGTCCTGCTAACCCAAGTGATCTATGTATTCAACAAGTAATTACAGCATGGTTACATACAGCAATAGTTCAACAGCTCCAATTAAGAGTTTATATATATTTAAGTATCATAACCACAACCATGTATCGTAAGAGAAGTTTCGTTTTTTGAGTCCTATGGCACTGGTAGTAATTTGCTTCATTCATATGAGCAAACTATAATGAGTTTATAAGGCAACACTGAATGTTTCTGAGTGAACTCTAAAAGTTCAATAAATTTGATTATATCTTGACTGAAGCTGTGTGGTTGTGAGTTTATAAATATATAACTTTTGGTACGCCTGATGTGCAGTCTAAGTCCCAATGAATATAGTGGTCTGTTGAACCAGTCTTTGGCACATGGGTTGTTCTGCTCTGGTGCTGCTTGCAGTGCAAAACTTGTCAAATTCAACATCCAGGATAAAGTGGTTCTGTTTTGGCATTTCACAGCTCTAAGCTCCTCCAACTCGATCGGACTCAGATATCATAGATAAAGTCTCAGACAAAGTGCTGATCTGCCAATAAAATACACATGGGCTAAGAAATTGTGCTCTGACAGAACACTCTTAGGTATAGGGTCTTCATACACTTAAATATAATAAGCTGATCTGCCAATAAAATACACATGGGCTAAGAAATTGTGCTCTGACAGAACACTCTTAGGTATAGGGTCTTCATACACTTAAATATAATAAGCTGATCTGCCAATAAAATACACATGGGCTAAGAAATTGTGCTCTGACAGAACACTCTTAGGTATAGGGTCTTCATACACTTAAATATAATAAGCAAATATAAAATAAAGTTAATGTCAAGAGATCATAAACATGAATATTAGGCAAGAAATACCACAGAACTTCAGCAGTAATATACAGAGAGGATGATTTCCTGCTGTGTTGATAACCAGTGATATGATTATACTTTGTAATACCTGGATCCCAAATATATTTTGCCTCAACGATCAGCTGCATTCGACTAATGATTTACAGATGAGTTTCAGGTACATACGTTCACGTGGCTGAGCTGTGCTTTGATTAGTTAATTTAATGAGTTGTCTGAAATATTCAGGTATGTTCCCAGCCCGGTGATGAGGGTCAGCCTTTCTAAAGTTTACATGAAGTCTATTTTCAGAGGAGGGGTGGGTTATATAAGCCATTATGTGACACTCAGTTATTTTCATCCCTCCTCCCCAAGCGCGAAAGCGGCAGAAGCCGGAAGCGCCCCACTCATGACCAACCAACCAGTTATTTTCAACATTCAATTTTTCATTCGACTTTCATCCATCGGACAGCCGTGACGAGAGTCATGTCTAAGCGCCATACCAGACAAGCCAGCACCAAGCCTCAGCCCTTTTCAGGGCAGGCGAACACTCTACTGCCCACTCCATCTAACGACAGTTTTCGCGACTTTGCGCCAGTCAAACAAGATGCGGACGGTCCTTTCTGTTGCCATCAAAAGCGCCTGTCCAGGCTGAAACACCTGCGAGAAAAGAGGAGAAAAGAGGTTAAAACAGTACACTTGGCGAAAACTGGACAAAATATGATTGTGAAATCAGCTGCCCTACCGAAAATGGAGGGGTCACACAAAAAGTTCCCCCCTACACCTTCACCCTCGAAACTGATAATGAAGACCTAAAAAATACATTTATTCATCTACTGTGGACCCTTTTCCACACCAAAACGGAAGATGAAAATGCCACAAGACAAGAAGCCATCTTATGCGCTCTGAGTCACCACCGAACATTAAACAAACATCTGACAACGCAGCCGGAAAAAGCACATCAACGGACTGTGAAACACAAACCGCCGACAACAAAAACACGCTCTACACAACCGGAAAAGGAAGAAACGAGACGAGCTTTCACCCAAACCCCGGCCGCCACCACAGAAAACAAGAAAAACTTCCACCGCCACTTCAGAAAGCAGAGAGACAAACTACGAACGACGACGTCAACCAAAAAAACACCGGGAAAAAAAATCAAAGACGCAAAAACGAAGAAAGGCGCAGTGAGCATCGGTACATGCAGTGGGGTTATTACAATCACCCCATTGCAGACATGATCCAACTGATGCTAGATCATCTATACTGGCCACCAGCACACATCTTTATACAACCCTACGGACGCTGGGGACAACATCAACAACAGCGCCCAAACCACTAAGCAAGAAAGGGGGTTGAACATCCTGGGCGCACATACACACTAAGTACAGACTTGGTGTGTTTCTAGCCTGGGCTCTGTAACCCCCCCCCCTCCCGCCACAACAACAACGGCGACTTAGTCAATGGACCTCCGGACTAAAGCTACCTCCACCGACCGGACACGCCGACAAGCAGCACAACAAACAAGCGATCACACACACTCCTGAAACAATATCTTCTCGACACCCTCCCCCGCCCTCTTTAGAAACAAGTGAGGAGAGGAAGTTTTCTCCAGAGGACCCCAAAGCTGAGAATATCTCTGATAAAAGGATTCCTGCATCCTCTGGGGAGAGTCAGCGAAAAAAAAGCTCAGTTATTTTGTAATATTTGTTTGTTTGTTAATGTTAGATAATTAGGTAAAGTAGTGCCTAGAGCCTTCTAGTACCTTGTTAAGGCACATAACTACATAATCTCACTCGCTTATTGCTAACACTCTCTCTGGTTTACATTTGTGTCTTCTGAAGAAACTTTAAAATACTGCAGCTGGGATATTTCTCAGAGCTCCGACAATGACACGCCACTCAGTCCAGTTTACAGCAGACCACAAAAATCCCACTTATTTGTTCCGTACCCGGGTTCCAGCCCCAAGTATCTGCACATGAACACTCTTGTTAGGCTCACGTATTTTCATCAGTCTCCAAGCAAAAATTGTCACACGGTCAACCTTTATTTATTTATCAGGATCTATCAGCCTATAATTAAAAATTATATGCCGTTCGAGCTGAAATAAGATTTGCAACCTATCTAGGAAGACATCTTTTACATCAGAAATAACACTGCTTCTGTAATTTCCTCAAAATATACGTCTGCACATTAATTTCAGTTATGCTTCTCATTTGCAAATACAGCAGGTGAATTCCTTATATATGTGTAGTTGGTTTTCTTATGTGGAGTAGTAGTTTGTACATGATTAATTCAGTTATTATTAGGGTGCCTGTGCTAGAGCTCGTATCGAGACGTGCAAGGGACGAGGTCGGATATCCTTGGGGCTTGAATCAGTTAAACTACACTAATGAGACCACGTGTTTTATTTTAATATCTTCTTATTAAATATAGTACTGTGTTAAATTCTAGGTTTCTGTGTAGTTTTGACTTAGGAGTATTTCAGAATATAGGCCTACACGCAGAGTTGCCATGGCCGATAAATTTAAATCGTTTAAATTAAAACACGTCGGATCGATTCACTGGTGGCAGTCTAACACTTAAATTGTTCTAGAAGTGACTCTTGTCCGAAAACCAAAATGTTTGGTCTTCATCGGATTAAATTCGGATCAAATGACTCTTTTAACAACCACTGATCTTACCCAAAGTGATAGAAATAATTTATAATAATAAAGTTCATATCTTCTATCAGCAACTACTAGTTTCTGTGGCATTTGTTGTACCGTACTGATGTCGGTAAAGGTTATGTGGAATCTGCAAATAGATCTATAAGGGCTAGCTTTAGCTTGGACAAACGGTGCGGGAAAACTATAGAGATCAAATTCGGCGTTATCATCGTCAACAAAATGGCTAACGCCACGCAAGACGAAAACGGTAAGACTTAGACTAGAGAGTTTATACGACAATATTTTGTTGATGTTG
Source organism: Sinotaia quadrata (assembly GCA_028829895.1). Taxonomy (NCBI): domain Eukaryota; kingdom Metazoa; phylum Mollusca; class Gastropoda; order Architaenioglossa; family Viviparidae; genus Sinotaia; species Sinotaia quadrata. The sequence continues at coordinate 88,008,579 of CM054178.1, forward strand.
ACATAACTTGCTAGGATTAGAAATGAGGATTTCTCCATGTCTTTCAGTCAGAAATTCTAATATTTAAAGATTATCCTAAAAGTTCTTATTCGTGACTGATATTGACCAATGTAATTGTGATGCATTTTACTAACTATGGCCTATACCTTACTTAGTCACTTTAGCAGTTTAGCTGGACCTTCACAAACAGTATAATGAAATTTTGGTCAGTCTAAAGAAAAGACATTTATGATACTAACATTGACGATTTAAAGAAAACAAATGAATAGGCCAATAATTTTGGGTAATAATAATTACGCATTTAGACAGCAATAGGCCTAACTTTATTTTTTACAATTCACGTTTGACAGTGTATCATTCTTTCCACTGTCTTGCTTTCCTTACTGTTATCTAATGTAAATTTATTATGATTAGCAATCAGAAATATATTGTCAAACACTGAGATGCAGTTCTGTCAAAATAAATGATGTAGAATATCTTTAATAACATGCGTATATTATAGAAATTAAATGCTCATTGAGTGACAAGTTTGGAATCAATAAATTATTCTCTGTTAAGTACTCAAATCAACTGCATAATCACAGGGTTTAGCTGAATATCTACACAACATGTTTTAGCCACATATAAAAATATATATACAATATAATATCTTTATTTCATTATTTTCAAAATGATTACTTAAATTTGTAGTTGCCTAAAGTTGAAGAAAATTACCACATTTTTTCCTTTTGTCAGTCTATTATATTAGCCTTAATATAATAAGCTATTGTGATAAGAAGTATGCTCTGCATTATCATTAGAGTGTTTTATGAATCCTAAAGACCAGTCCCAAAGATTTAATCAAATTTCAGACCTCTGCATTGGAGGCTTCATAAGGTCATCACAGTGATGAAATTAAAGTCTGCTGATACCTTATAATTCCAATTTCACCTTAAGGAACAAAAATGATGACAATGAGTTCGAAACTGTAATTTACAAAGAAGTAATTTTCCAAATGTTCCATTACTCAAAGGAGACTTAATATTTACTATATCATTCAGCTAGACATTAACAATTTGCATCACGGATAAGTAACATAGAATCTGATGTAAATTAAGAAGTTATAATGATACATGATATATTGGTAGACTCTAAATCTAATTTATATTGAAATTAAATAATATAAACTTACATTTTGACATTTTTTCTTAAGATTTTGAGTGCAACATAAATTTTATCTAATGGGATATAATAGTTCATTGGAACATCATTGTATGTCTGGTTTAGAAATAAGGAATATACAAATATTGTCCACAATTTTGTGACTAAGAAGCTAGTTAAAGTTCACCTAGTGCTCTTAAGGTCCATAATTTATGTATAGACTTGGATACAAACAGTACTCTTTAATTCTCATTAAGAAATTGACTACTTCTTACTCTTTACACTATTGCTTAGACTCAATATAAGTTTATGTTTTTAGGTTAAAATTTTCTTTGTCACATTCACTGATTCAGTAGCGTCATTGTAGTCCACAATATTTCCTGAGTATAGTAGGTTACTCAGTGATTTTAAGAAAAGGAAGTAATTTGGTTTATAGAGAAACAAATAATATATTATAATTATCTCCCTTTTAAATACAATACTTTTCTGAAAAATCATTATTAAAGTCTTAACTTTTTGGACAAGGAGTTTCCTAGAATCATGGTGCTTCATTAAACATTTTATTTTATTGACGCTGAAAATTTTAATGTTAATGTATTATACTCCTGTACCCTAAAGAAGTGAAGATTCAAAACATCATTGATTGCTTTGTTTTCAAAATCCTGTATGAAAACTGATATTAATAAAAACGTGAGCGAATGTCAGTAGTACACCATTTTCAGAAATTAATTTTTCATTATTTTTATTATTGCACTTTGCAATAAGTTACAATTATTATTTAGTGTCCTACATCATAGTACTAGCACATTCCTTCTGTTCTTTCATAAATGTCTTGTTGACACAATGTTCTGTTTATTGTTTTTGTTGATGACTTAATGATTGGTATTACTGTATTATTAAAGTAGCCAATGTATGTTGCAGTTTTAGTAGAGCGAGTTTTTCTGCGCATTGGCTCAGCAGAAAGTGATGAACAGCTGGAAGCTGTTCTTAGTAAATTCCTCACTCCAATTCTTCTGAAATTGAACAGTTCAGAAGAAAATATCAGGAAAAAGGTAAATAGTATGAGTATTATGAAGCACAATTTGATTAGTAATCATATCACATTATAACACCTTTGTCATATAAAGAAACCCTCTTTGCATTTAAGCTTGTCAGCTTCAAATAAAAGGATCAGTTGGTCTCTGACTTGAGGAAACTATGTTCCTCTCTTTACTGGAAATCAGAGCCATAATAACAATTATTTAAAATTTACTGACATTTCACTGCTGCAGCAGTCCATGCAAGTAATACATTTAGATTTTGAGAGTTTATATGTTAATCATGGTGTATTATATATTATTCCATAGTAGTTTTTGCTACAAAATTTACTAAGTGTTTCATGAAAGATTTTGCTACCAAAAAAAAAGTGCTAATTTACACTTTTAAAAAAACAAAACAAATTTGAGACTTTTAGTTTCATTTAGTAATTTGAACTTCACATCTGAATTTATTCAAGCTTAAAAATGTCTGCTTATTAAAAAAGGTGATGGAACTGTTAGTACATGTTAACAAGCGTCTGAAGAGTCGTCCAAAGGTACAGCTCCCAGTTGATGCACTGCTAGCTTTGTTTCAGGATCCCAGTGCTACTCCTTTTGTTACGGTCAGTCAGGATAACATCCTTAGTTTATACATTTAATATACTTTTAAAAATTTTAATCATTATTCTTGTATTAATTATTTGTGTTCCATGAGAATACTAAAGCATTGGGCAAGGTGTTTACATAATAATCAGGTCATCTTTACCAATGGTCTGGTGATCTTATTCTCTTGTTAATAAAGAAAAGAGTTATTTGCAGTTTCTTTTATATAATAACACTGCATTGTTTAACATCAACAAATAAAAACTGACATGACTTTTGAACAATATTTGCTATGCTTCTGTGATGCAATTATAAGATATTTTTTTGAGGGGAAATGTAAGATCACATGACAAACAGATGTTTATAGCATACAATTCATCATGGTATTATGTATGTACCACATTTTATTACAATAACCAAGAGTATTAATACAGCTGCAAATGATCATTTTTGTTTCCAGAAGTAGATTAAATTGCAATTTTAAGTATCTTGCTGTAGAGTTATATAACTTAATTTATTGGATTCCTTTGTTTGCTGCATTTTGCCACAACTTTTATTTCTGGTCATCACATACCATATGGCCAGTGCTACTTGTCAAATGACAATTGGTGTTTATTTTTGTTGTCACCACTCAAGATTTTTACTTGAGAATGCTGTGTGGTGAGCTGCCCTGTTTTCAAGTTTTTTGAGCTCTATGTTCATTTGATCCAGTTCTGAATGAAAAAAGAGTCTGTCTTGAGATAAAGCTCAGAGATTTAGTTACCTCTTAGAGATGGCATAAGAAAGAGGCACTATAATTCTGAGGAATAGGAGCTTGCAAGACTTACAGTCTCACAGGGATCGTATGACTGATAAATAACTGTTTTATTATTTAGTTGACAGTCAGTGTAAGGATTTGAAATGTTTGTATTAACTCTAACTTTTAAAGCTTATATTACGGCACTTGTTTTTTTGATTTAAGGATTATTTTTTCATCAATTAAATATACATTTTAAAAGTTTAGATTTAAAACAAATAATTGTTTTCATTTAATTTTATTCATTTGTACACATTGTTTGAAAATTAATGGAACACCTAGTTACAGATCTGTATACATTAGTCTTGTTAAGAATAACTTGTCTTTGTTATAGTTGGAATGTAAGATTTAATTTGTTCTTGTTACACTTTTCAGAATTTTACAATTTTGTACATTAAAATGGGCTACCCTCGTTTGGAGCCTGACAAACAAGCAGAGTTAATTCCTAAATTGATGGGCTGCCTAGGGAGTCGTCCAGTAAATCATCAAGACAGGTGTGTGTAAATATATATTGAACTGCAATCTGTTTGACTATTAGTGCTTATGTTTTAGTGTGTTTATACAAATAAATTTAAGTCAAAGAGAATTGTTGTTTTTAGTGTGCGGAGAAGTTGTGTTTTTTTCTAGATTGCTTACCAAGTGTAAGATGAATTAACTCTAGTGGTTCATTTTATAAAGATCTAAAATCAAATTTCTTACTATAAAATTAAAAAAAAATTTAATTATATATAAAAATATATATTAGCAAAGAACAAAAACCCTGTATTGTTAAAGAGTATATGAGATTAAAATTTGAAAGTTTTATTTTACTAAAAAGTAAAGAATTGTTTAATTTGCGAATTATTTAACTATAAAATCAGAATGTGAAATATATACCTATAAAACCTTTGTTTTCAATATAGACCTAATATTTATTAAAGTAAGAAGAATGTCTCACATGGTAAAATACCTCCAGAATTTTGCAGTGGTTACTTTATTTTGTATTATAAGACAGTATTCTGTAATTTGAAATAAAATAGTTTTAAAAGCTTTGTCATTGTCTTGTGGCAGTTTGGATTTTTAAAAATAATTAGAAACAGAACTTCTAAAATGAAAATTAATAATGTTATATTTTACAATGTGAATATAAGGTTACTCATAATCCTGTTAGTATAAGAGATGTCATTGAAGAATTCTCTCATCACTAAATGTGGCTATTAAAGCACTATTGAAAATTATTTATAAAAAAAATGATTTAAACAGAATTAAGCTATCTCATCAGTTGTCAACAAACATCACTAAAAAAAATTAACATGCTGATTAAAATCCATAAGTGTCTTTCTTGACTAGAGATTTTATTATTTTTTTATAATGTTTTAAAATTAGTCTATTAATTTTGAAGCACTTAGAGCAGCTAATTCATAGATTCTGACTATTGATTTTTACCATGGAGGCAGAATAGTAATATGCAAAGAGGCCTAAGATACTTTTGCCCAGTGCCTAATTGATAAAATACTTTTGCCATATGCCTAATTAAGCATGGGGGCATTTGATCTCTACAAATTTCATGATTTGGCATTTATGATCCAGTTTGCAGAGCATTAATCATATGTAAGTATTTCTTATATTAAAAGATTTAAAATAACTTATCTTAATTGTCTTTAATATAAAATTCTTTGACAGTTTGCTTCAGATGATGATTCCGGCATTTCAGTATATAAAGATGCCACGTACAATTGAAGATCGTCGGGAAAAGTTTAAACTTAGAGATCAGTCACTAACTAAACAGCTATTATTAGACTACATGATGGATGTTCTTCTTTTACCTTACAGGTATGTACACAATATTACATTGTAATTTTTTTTCTTTTCATTGAATGCATTAATATTGTCTTCTTTCAAATTTGCTTTAATTTATAGAAATAAAATAGAAGGAATAAAATCTTATAGAATATGTAGATTATTTTGCCTTTACATTTATGCTGCTCTTTAATTTTTGTTATTTTTTTTAAAAAAGATTAATATGCTATATTTCTTTTATCAGAATTTCATAGTTCCTGTTTCTTTTATATATTTAGTATGTTCTTTCTCCATTTATTACAGCTATCATGTCCCAACTACAAGTGGATCAAATGAAGGAGGGGGAACTGCACCTCCACCTACTGTTCCACCACCAGGACTGAGTGAGAAAGCATTGAAACGAGTGTTAGGGGAGTCCCCTCTGACACCAGAAAACCTGGAGAAGGCTAAATTGGGTATACTAAGTTTTCTCAGTAGTGAGGTCCTGTCTGAAGCTGAAGTGGCCTGCTTGCTAGTTGTTGCTTCCTCTGATACAAGGCATAGGTGAGTTGATTTAATAGAACTGTGTGAAGACCTTAAGGGAAATTAAACACACTTAGATGTAGATTTTTGTTTATAAAGTTGTTTTATATTTAACTAGATGCCACGAAGGTGTGCTATATTAACAAACATTTTCTTCCACAAAACGACTTACTTGTGCCAAGGTATTTAGATCAACAGTTCATAGGTCTTCACTAATTATATTATTGTTCACATTTCAAATAGTCTCTGATAGAAGTTCATTACCATAAAAATAACTTGACAATAGATTATGAATTAGAAATCAGAGGGTTATAATTAAAGAAAGACAATAAGAAAGACAATACAGAAAATAATACTGAGAGCAGGACACCAATTCACTTGATTATTCATGCATGTATCAGTGTGGTTCCTATCACTGGTATGGCCAGGGAAGTGTAGAGATTTTGATCGTGGTGTGCTGACCTGGTGCCAGTCGGAGTACAAGGCAATTCACCTACTCAGTTCGAACACCTCACACACTGAATGAATAGTTCAGTTCACCACACAGGTGTAAGTCCAAAATGTGGCTCTCACTGTTCAAAAGAGTGTCACACTAGAGTCACAAATGTTCCACACAGGGGAACAAAGAAGAGTAGCATGCAAGACACACAATCTTCTGCTTCGTTCTCCTTATTGTCGGGACTCAAGAATTTCTTTGAGTTGCAGGCATCAACCATCAGACTGCAGACTCCAGATTTCCACCATCAGACTCCAGACTTCAGATTCCACTCTCTAATCGTGAGGCTGGAAATCTAGTCTTGGCACTGGGACTGACTCTGAAAAAAGTTCTGCGACTCTGGCTCTGAGGAATACTCTGCGCTCGGAGCTCTGAGGTTGATGTGTAGCACTGAAAGAATAATTGGCAATTGTTTCAGCTCTCTACTAACTATATGATTTAATTCTAACTTATATCCTTCTCATAATTTTAATTATACATCTTATTTTTTCTGACTCCAACAGTCAGAATAAATAGATATATATAATTAATTGCCTCATTTAATCAAGAGATGTACATACAAGAGAAATATATTTACGTTTCAACGTAAGAAGAAAATACAAAGTGAAGTTTGTAAAAATTTACAATTAGATTTACATGGAAAGTATTTAAGCATTCTTTTCACAGTAAGAGTTTAGTTTGCACAAGTGTATTTTCTAACTTTTCCAGACATACCTTTCTGCTCTTGACCAAAACAAACCAGCAAAAGTGTGGGACTTATTTTTCTGCAAGTGACACATCAAAATCCAGACTGACTATATATACTTATCGGGTTTGCTTTTCTCAATGGTAGGCAGAACAATAGGTCATTAGCCATGACGACTCGTCGTAAGGCCTGCAGGCAAGTTAAGTTATTTTGGGACACTTGTAGCAACTCTTTAGATTTGTCAAAAGCTTTGTCTTTGTATACTATCGTGCATTTCACGTCAATAACTCTATAAGGTATGTTTTTTACATGGTTAGGTCCCTTTGATCGACTCATCAAGTTAGTGAGGGTTGTTCTCACACCCCTCCTCTCCCGGAACAACGAGTCAGAATACATTGGGTTGGTTCATTAGCCCGTGATTACATAATAATAGGACGACCAACACTAACCGCTGTCTCTTACTTAGAAATTTAAAACAGACAGTGCGTGCTTCTCGTGTATAGGCATGGATTATTTCTCTAAGCTGCTTAACTTCACGGTTCGCCTTGGTGAATTTATTTATTTATGGAACAATATTAAATTAAATTTAAATATTGGATGAGTTTGCATTTTTTTGGCTTTACACATAATTTTCAATTGGCAAAAACCTTAAAGAATTTCAAATTAAGTATATATTAATAATAAAGTTTATGTCATATCTGACAGATAAATGTATAAACATGGTTTATCTTCCATAGTTATTTCAATTTTATTTTTCCAAGTAGTTAAATTAGTCACTAAACAGATTCCCTAGATAGCCTTAGTTTTTTCACCTAACATCATTCAGGGCTGCACTGTTGAAAAGGTTGAGACCATAGAACATGCCAAGAAAATATATTTGCAAACATGCTGTGGCATGAGGGCTTAGAAATTAATTAAATAAATTAAACAAACAATTTTTATGTCATGTGGTGTATAGCATTTAATAATTAATATCAAATTAACAAATGGTTAACAAAACCCTAATCCCAAGAGATGAAACTGACAGTTAACAAAACATGAATACTTCAGACATTTAGGAGTATTTATATATATATATAATTTAATAGGAGAAAATATAATGGGCTGCAGGAAAAAACATTGAAAAATCATTATGATTCTTGCATGTGCACCAGGTGTTTCAGTTTATGTCCACTCCACTTTTAGAAGAGTTGTGATGCACAGCTCTTTGGACTTAGCCAAATGCATTGCTTGTACAAATGTCTAGGTGACTGATGAGCATCTAAATTGACTGCTGGCATAAGAGTCAATGGTGAGTGCTGGCATCGAGCATGTTCCCTGTCTCTTAGAGGTGGTGTGTAAATGGTGCACTGGGTGCTGAATCTTTACAAACGACAGACTCCTTTGCCTAAGTCTCGAATGGAATGAATATAGATGCTTAATGATCTAAGTATATGTTGTTATAACTGGAAACCATAGGAAGATGTACAACAATTGAACATTAAGATAGAATAGAAAAGGCTGAATTAAATACACAGATAAACAGTATATTAATACAAGCTTTACATAAGTTACACCTGACTAACTTATTTTGACAAAAGTGTTTTTATCAGTTTTAGCCTGGGAAAGTGATGTTATTCTGAGAGCTGAGAAAATGGCTCTGCAGTATCTGGCAACTTTTGTCATACTTATTTATGCATTTGGACAGTCCGTCATTGGTTAGTAAGCTAAATGTTCGGCTAATTATTACAGAAATTTGGACATACTCTGGCTTGGCCAAATTGTACATCTGCTGGTGAATTCACTCAAGTTTGGGTATTGAAACTCAGGAGCAGTGTTTTTTATTAAAGGTGTCAAGGGTGCAAGCCTTTCTAGCTGAGTTTATTGCTCCTTTAAATCTAAATGTTGCCCAAAACAAGAAAATATTTGAGAACATTTTCACTCTTCTGAAAATTCAAACTTATTTTTATTAAAAGAGAATTTTTATAAGCATTCTCTGCCATTGGTGTCATTTGCTGCCATAATTTAATTTTTTCTTTGTGATTTCAGTGTTGCGACCTCAGCCGATATGGAACTCAAGAAAATTATGGGGTATGCTTTCTTACGTATAATATATTTATATATATATTTGGTATCTGTGGTAGAGTAAATTTGACTATCCCTATTTCTGGACTTAATTGTTCTATAAATTGTTAAATTGTCAAAGTGGTCCGGCCTTGGGTACTCCTTATGAAGGTATTTTTGTGTCAGAGTTGGAGTAAACACTCGAGAATATGCTAGAAATTGCTGATGTAATGCAGACTAGTATAACTGGGTGAGTAGTTTTTATTATCCAGTGGGTAAGATTTATGAGAATGAGACCAGCCAATGGGCTGAGATCAAAAAGTTTACATGCTGTAGAGAATTCTATTGTCTGATCACTTGAATTTGGTGTGGCAAGAAGTCTGGTCTTGAAAGGTGGCCATTAGCTTAATGGTTAGTTAACTGACTAGTTTGAGAGAGAATGGACTTAATATCTCATGCATTTTTGCTATTGATATGTTATACTCATGTTTTACATAGAGATGTATTATGTGAGTAGACTATTATTTCTACAAATGTTTGAACTATGACACTTATATGTAGTATGCTAACACTTGAAATTGTTCTAGTGAAACCGCTCATAAAACTATAATGTTATATTTATTATGTGTATGCATGTATCAGGCTAATAAATACTGTTGCAGGAAACAGTAAGTTGAGACTTGAATGTATGAAAAAATGGAGTTAAAAAAGTGATAAACTGGAAACTTTGTGTTTGCTCCTGGATATATTTTTCAGGGTAAAGCAGTCTTTCTTTCTGTGTATGATTTGAACCTCCTGGTTTACTGATTATAAATCGCTCTGGCAGATCGAGGTAGAGAATGGGGAGCAGTTTGTAAGTGTAAAAATACACTACTCTCCTTTGATGATGTATAGTGGCAAAGTATGCTGACTACATAGAGAAATTTCTGGTATAAAGTTATTAGAAATTGCTACAATTGATGAGGGGGCCAGATACAGCGAATGTGCTCAAGTTAACCTCAAGAGAATGTAGTGCATCAGTGTCCTACAAATGTGCAAGAGAAACATGTAGAACTATACTGATGTAATAATGGCAGACAATAAACTTGTCCCTTTGTAACAAAATTGCGTGAAAGACTATTGAGTCAGCGCATAAATCAGGTTACATAGAAGCTATTATCGCTTATCTCTAATAACTCCATTTCTGTTCTCTGATATGAACTATCCTGTGATTTGTATTGAATTGTTGGATTGTATTTTTGATTGTGATTTTGATTTAAGATTGTGTAGAATAAAAATTTTTTCGAACGTAGTTTTGTGGAAATATTGATGTCCTGTAATCTTTTTTTATTGTATTTGTTATATATACATATATTTGATTGTTGATTGTTGATTTAATAAAGTTATTGAATTTCTTACACATATTGATAACCTTATGTTGATAACCATAGCATAGTTGGTTTCTTTTTGTTTTTAAAATGTCTTCAGGATATTTGCTTCAACATTATATTCAGAATTATGCTTTTAAAAAATGTTGGCTTTTTTAAGTCTTGATATGACTTTATTTTCTTTGTGCATTTAAAATTTGATTAGAGATTATTTTCTTTCTTTCTTTCTTTATTCTTTTTTTTGTGCACAGGAGTATTGATTGGAATTCTCCTGCAATATTAAACAGGTTATTTGCCATTTTCCAGGGTACGGTGACTGTTAAGGGACAGGTAAGCGTGTTTTACCTTATTAAAATTTTATGTAGTAGAAATAATGGACTTTTAACTCTTACCATTGCTATGAATGAAAAACATATGGTCAGTTTATTGCTAAATTTTAATTTTAAGAAAGCTTTAAGAACTAAGAGTATATATATAAAAAATATCTTTATATCTGTTGAAAGGGATTAATTTGAACTGAGATCTTGAAGTAAAATTGTATTTATAATTTGAATTTTGTAATATCCAAAAATGGTTAATAATTTGATTTATATAAAAGTAAAATTGTATTCATATTTGAAATTTATAATATCCAAAATGGTTAATGTTTTAATTTATATTATTTTTATAATAGTACAATTAGCGTAGCATGTTGTGGTTTGTGGTTAGAAATATTTTTTACTTTTTGAAATGAAAATTCAAAGAATGGATTAAGATAAACAAAATGCAATATGAAGGGACTCGCTACTAACAATTATTAAGCCATTAAGTTAACATAGAATACTGATAATATTTATATATAGAATTTGAACAAAAATTAATCACATAAATTTGAAGTGACTTAATTTATTAAAATAAACCTGCTAATGTACAAAAATATGTAGGGGTAACATTAGAAAAAATGTATTTCTTTTATGAATAAACAATGCAAAGATATTGAACAGCTTGAAATAACCATTACCGCTTATAGCCATTGAGAGAACAGATTGTCCTGTATTGCTGCATAAAATTAATTATACATAATGCACAAGAGAGCCATTTTTAATGTTTTAATGCACAGACGTAGCATTAATCAGATTCTGATATTGTGTACACTAGGTGTCAGTGGATGACATTAGCTGTGATCGACACATGAAGCTTTTCATCCTGATTTTTAAAATATTGTAATGGCAGTAATAATTTTAATTGTACTTGCACTGTTGAATAATTTTTTACAGTCACCTGTCAAACCAGAGGAACGACGATTACCAGTTTGCACCCGGATACGACTAAAAATCTTTCCAACATTTTTGCGTGCTAGAGAGGCTGTCAACATGTTTCCTGCTTGTATTCAGGTTAAGTAGTAAATGGATTTTCTTTTAATTAGTTATACTTTAATGTTTATATCATAAAAATTATGACTAATGATACTGACGCTGATATTGTGAATGTAATATAATCATGGTTTTGTCTGAGATGTAGTTCATTTTAATCTACCCAATCCACCACACATGCACACACACACACTCACAACAACATTTAATCCTTTCATTCTCAACTATTTGGAAATTTTAACTTTTTGATAGTTGGTGTCTTAATAATGCTTTAGTACATGAACAATAACTTGATCACTTGAAGGTATCCACACTTTATCAGTAATTTGTATCACTCAAGAGTATCCACAGTTTATTGAAACCTTACTTAAAATATATGTCAAGGTCATTAACGTGTAAATCCTGAAGATTTTTAAGAGGTCAACTTTGATTCTTGTGAATTTGTTACTGAAAAAGTATTTTTGCTTTGAGCTGTTCATTAGTCTCAGAAAATCTTTGATTCTTTGAAAATAAGATGGAATCGTCAAATAGAAATGTTAAAGAGATGATTAGATAGGTTTTCAGTATTGCCTAATTGACTTTCTTTATTTAAGTTGACTAGTATGCTTGTATATGTATTTGTAGCAGATGGCATTGTTGCAAGATACCTCACCAGCACTTGATGCTTTTTAACTACATGTCTTCTATAACCAAGAAATAACTCTGGTATAGGTTTTCAACAGTAGAATTTTTATCAGCATGCATAGACACTCTGTGGAGGATTTTTCAGCTACATAGCAGATAAGCACTGTCTGTTGAGTGTTGGTCAATGGCATTTAAAAAGTGAAAGGTGCATCATATAGACAGTTACATTGCTTGACTGGAAAATTATCACAACAAGATTGATTTAATGCCTCTTTTAATTTTCTCCAGTTGCATGTACACTGCACAGTGTGTTCCAGTGCTTCAATGAATGGTTTATAACTTAAGAAAACAATATTAAATGATAGTGGTTAATTGTAAGATTATAGCATGAACAATGAAAGCTGGAAGTTGATCACAAAAATCTATTTTTACAATAGTTATGGCAGCTCACATTTTGTATGACATATATATTCAGGAAAGCCATGGATACATTTCAAGTAATGTACATTGTCTCTTGCTAGCATAGCTCAGAATTCTTTGTGATCCCAGTCTGGAAGATGTATATGTGGGCAGACTGATCCAAAGAAAGGACTCTTAATTGTATTTTGGAAAAAAATGGTTATGTAGATTTTTTATTTTCTAATATATCTTAATTTTTCAAATGATGAAAAATAATTAATTAACTTTAAATTTGTAGGTGGTGTTTGATTGCTTGTTTGGAGCTAATCAAAATGCAAAGCTCCGATCTATGGCTGTGCAATTTGTTCATCACATGTGTTTAAAGTAAGTCATTGAAAGTTTCCTCAGTTATATTAAATAATTGGCTGAAGTAGTTTCAAGCTTAAATGCAATATTGAATTAAAAATTAATTTGAGCAGTTTCCATTCAAAATATTTGTTATTTCTTTGATATAATTCCAGTGTAGCAAAGCAAATAAAGTTCTCATTCTCTTAGTCTTTTGTAAAATCAGTTAATTAAAAACCAAATAAAATGGTTTGTATTTAAAACATTATCTAAATATTCTAGAGAAAATGGGGCTTAATGACTGTCGTTTATAGAGTTTTCTTATGTCTCTCTTGTATCCCCTTAAACAATTTTAGGCATCTCTTTTCTTATGTCCCAGTTAGTGCTTTACAGGATATTTATATTATTGGGTTCTTTTGTAAATAGAAATACAATCTGCAACCATTCCTGAGTGTGTGTGTGTGTGTGTGTGTGTGTGTGTGTGTGTGTGTGTGCGCGCGCATGTGCGTGCGCGCATTGTTAATAACATTCAGATTTGTTTTCTTGGCAGCTGTGATGATGCTAAATTTGCCATGTTTGATGCAGTCCTACTGTCTGGAATGGTGAAAGTGATTTCAGAGTCCAAAGAGGTAAATATTAGCATTTAAACTGAAGACCTCAATTTCAGATGATTGTTATCGTAGAACTTTCATATGATTTACTCTTTTGTTTAATACAAGACTAGAATGTTTTTTTCTCTGAAATGTACACTATTATGTACTAGATCTAATGCAGGAAAACTGGAATGCAGTCTTAGTGTGACTGCAAGTGATTATGTGTCCATAGCTTAGTAAAGTGATGATTGCTGTCAAGATTGTATTCTCCTAACTTTAAGATCCGTACAGGGCGTTGTCCATATATATATATACACATATGTGTGTGTGTGTGTGTTAGATGAGGCATTTGAGTCACTAATATAGTGATTGAATCAAAAGTATATTTTAATATCTTGACTGTATTTTACAGGACCATTTGAAATGCTGTAGGGATAGGTTACTTTGAAGAAAATATATTTTAAAATAATTTCCTTGCAATATTCTGGTTGTATAGAATTAGAAAATAAAAAGACTGTACAGTGATGTAAAGGGTAGCATATTTAATTCTGTGTTGTTAAGAGAGCTAAATGACTAAGAGCAGTCCAAAAATGTAGTATGGATAGGGTATATTTATTAAAAAAATAAACAACTTTGAACAGTTTTCAAGTTCTTTAGTCTTTATTTTACTTTAAATGTGTTTTTCTCAAAATGACTTTTTTCCTCCAAGGCCCCTTTTGAATAGTTGTAATTATTCCATAATTTTACCTGAAATTTGGTATAATAGTTCCTCATACATACAGTTAAATGGTGTGCATAGATGAAAGCCTATATGTTTTATGTTTGTTTTTTTAAAGTAAAATTTTTTTTTAATTCTGTGTTCTCCCCAAAATATATTTTAGATGGGTACAATAAAAAAATCATAACTTTTTTCTTAAAATTTTTTAACAGGCGTATGTTCCTTTTGTGGCTTGAACAGTAGATAATAAAAATTTAAATATATATTTTAAAAATTCATTTATGAAATATTTAATGAATTTCTGTAAAAGTGAAAATCATGATGCAGTACTTCAATGGCTCATTATTCTGAAATGTGAAGATCTTTCTTCAAATGAAGTCTAAAGAAATATCTTGACCAATGTATTTCTAAATAAAACTGCCTAACACTTGGTGTGCTTGACAAAAATTCATCTAAAATAAACAGTGGATTGGAGACTAGACAAAAAAGTAGACAAAGTGTTGTGCTTTGCATAAATTATTACAATATTGGTAAGTTTATTTACAAATATTAACATTATTTGTTTTTATTTTGCATTTATTTTATATTATTGGTATTTCTATTAAAATGCCAGACTCCCTATAAAATCTTCTGGTTTCCATTAAAAATCTGGTTTTGGATCATTGATCTTCTGGTTTCCTGAGGTGGGGGGTAGGCAGGTCTGCCATCTCTTCTTTACTTCATTTTATATAAAGTACTATGAGTTGACAAAGAATAGAACTATTCTGTAATAATAACACTAATCCTCATCGATGTGTGAAATTTAAAAAATGTTTTAAACATTTTGATGGCAAAATAAGTATTTTGATCATAATTTTAAGTATTTAACTAGAAAAATGTGACAACTTTTCTTTTGAAAATATCTGTAATTTATCTTAATAATTAGAAAATAAGCAAATGGAGAACTACTACCATTTTCGAAATATTCTATTTATTTGCTGTCATGATTGGATTTTATAGAATAAAATTAAAAAAATATTTTAATATACCCATGAATGCTACTTTGCTAGTCAAAAGAAATTAAGTCAGAATGAATAATTTTCAGTGAAAAGCTAATTAGAGCTTAAGCTTGAGGATGATCTCCTTCAAAATAGACAGAGCATAGATTAAGTCATCAAAGTTTTCCTAAAATAATTAGATTGTTTACAAAATATTTGATACTAGGTAAATGCCTTGTTGTTTATAGGCATTGTTTATATTTTTTTCTCAAAAGTATGTATTATACCTTCATTTGCAATCTTTGTGGTATATTTGTGTACACTTTTTCATTCTGTATACCTCAGTTAATCAAAAAAGATAATTATAAGTTATAGCTTTTAAAGTTTTTGATAATTAATTATTGTTATTACAGTATTATTCAAATGTTAGGAAATATTTCAACACCCCATTTCTTAATTAATAGTATTTTTTCTTCTCCATAGAAATAATATTTTGTTTCTATTAAAGAAGAGATTTTTGCAATAAATCATGTTTAATCAAGAAGAACTATATCGGTGAGAAAAGTTTGAATTCTTGTTAAACTCATTTGATTTCACAGAAGATGGGGGTAATTAAAAAAAAAAAGGAATGAATATTAACCCTTGCTAACCTTAAATAATTGTGAATAGTATGACTGGATCTTATGATGATGTGTACCATACAGATAATTTCCATCGAGCTGTTGGCATTTTCAAAAGATAATTGTTTATTGATTTATTTCTTGTGGAATAAATGTTATTAGATATTATTAACCTAAGTCCTATTTTCAAGCCTTGCACACTGTTGTTTATGGTATTTGCCAGATGGTTTCATTTTTGGTATTAGAATGATAATATATCTGAGCATTATAAACCTAAATGTTATAAATCTAAGTCACTGGGATATGTTGGTTTATGATGAGCACCATTCAATTAATTTCAAGCCCTACACATTGATAATGGTGTTTGCAGAAGATTTGCAGGTCTCGACGCAGAGTGATACTGCAGGCAAGTGTGCATGCAATGTGTTGACCTTGCTCAATCAGGGTGCATATCCATCTGCACTGTCAGCCATCACATCTTTTTTCTTCAGATTATTTAAAAACAGGCCAAATAATTTTTAGATATTCATTTGCTAAATGACTAGACTGTAGAGTTGACAAAGAGTTAGAAATATTTGTTCATCATATTCATTTAATTTAGTATTTAGATTCTACTACTCACAAAAATAAATACTTATGTTTGTAGATAGCTAATAGAATTTCTATTAAGTGTCTTCAGTTCAAAGTTTTAGTTGGCATTATTTTCCAACATTTGTTCTTTTCAGAATATTGGATTACATTCAGCATATTGACCTATAATCATAGTTAATTATTAATTAATCACTAAAAAAAACCCAAACAAACTACATATCTTAAGCCATTATGCACTGATGTCAAACTCATCTTTTCAACATTTGCTCTATGTTTTGATTTTTTTTTAAACTCCCTCTTTACTCTTATTACTTAATGTGATTCTCTATCCCTGTCAGTGTATACATAATTCTATGAACTAGCCAGCCCATCTTTGTCCATACACCCTCTTTCTCACTTCATTGTAACAATTATCCAGTAAGTTATCAGTCCTGAGTTTTGACTTTTTATTAATATTAGTGTATAAATGTCTTTTTCCTATAGTAAGAGTGAATTGCGTTATTATTGTACTTTTAAAAAATTGTAGTAGTTATGATTTTTCCTAATAAATGCTTACTTGGTTAATAATTCCACTTAGAATTTAAATTCAGATATAGCCTTGTTTTGAACAGCATGGCCCACTATTGTAAACCGAAGCAAATCACACCATCCTTACTAGTTTCATTTTGTTGTTGTGGGTGTGTTAGTCATATGCAATTCAAGTCTGTTTATTCATTAAAAATCATCTGTATTGTTCAAGTTTGTGGTTTTTTTGAAAAAACTGATTTTTCAATTTAGATATCTAATTTCTTTAATCAAAAGGATCATTGCTTTGAATAGAGTTGCACACAGAGACTGTATTGTATTAATTACAATTTTAAAAAGAAGCAAGTCTTTTTTTGTGTGTAAAATAAAAATATATAAACAGTTATGCTTTATACTTGTTGCAATAATTTGATACTTCTATATTAAATATATATTTTAACATATGTCAAGATTCTTGTTCAGTCTTTTACAAAAGAAAAGATAAAATAAGATCACAGTCATATTCATTTCATTACAGGCAGCATGTGCTGTTGTATACCTAATGCTCATTCCATTTAGTATGTACAAAATTACTTATAATGTTTCACTTAACTAACTTGTTTCTTTATCATTGTGGGGCAGTTTCCTGCCAGCAAATAAAGCTTTGTGAGCTAATTTAAGGTCCTTTTCAGTTTTGTTTGAATACACTGTTTAATATTTGGCTTTTATTGAGCAAGCCCTCGTGTTTGATTGTAGACAGCCTGGCAGTTTTCAAAGATTAGCTTAATTATTGCAGGGATTTTTTTTTCATAATTGTTAAGTGCATTTTACTATTGCTTGTATTGCATAATTGTTCCATTGCTAGAATAAGGGATAATACAATCAATGTAGACAGTTCCAGTCATTTTTCCTTCTTATGTTTGCATTGCAAATGCACTTTGCATAACCTTGATGATTGGATCATGGCATTAGTTTAGTTTCTGTTGTTAAATAAATGTTATAGTTGATGTTTATTGGAACAACTTATGTTAAAAGGATGGTGCTATATTACTTGTATTTTGTTTAGTAAGTAATGTTAGCTTAGATTAGGTACTTAATAAATATCCCCTTTCTTTGAAAAAAATTATCATCTTTTATTATTTCTCTGAAAAATAGTTTTGATTTTATATTATTATATGTTTTACTTGTATTTTTCTCTCCCCGCTTCCTCAAAGTAGAAAAGAACTGCAAGTAAAAGTAAAGCAGTATACATGTATTATGGTTGCATAATTGTAATATATAAGCACAATTATGTATTTTAAATAGTAAGATCAGGCTTAATTGTGTATGTTTATAATTTCTTGTAATTTAAATTAAGCATCTATTGGTAAATGGTGGTTGTGCTTTATGCTTACCTTGCAGCATGAAGAGATTTCAGTTTTGTTTTTAGTAAAACAGTCACTATTGAATGCCTATTTTGTCTGTTGAAATTGATTTCATGCTTTTACTAAATTAGTAAATTAGTAACTTCTACTCTTTTTCTGTTGAGTCTTAGTTTTTTTTTGTTACATTGGTTTATTTAAAACTTAACAGTTAAAAAATGTTAGTTGTGGTATAACTATAACAGTCAATGAATGCTGTTTTCTCTTAAATTTATTTTGAGTAAAATTAGTCAAGAGTCCATGCTTAATTTTCCATCTTACAAATACATATCAGTGTCCAAAATAATAGAAGTTAATAACCAGACTAAAGTCTTGGTTCTCAGACAGTCTTACCAAGAAGAGATAATTGAAAACTAGAAGATCAGGAGATTGATTGCTTCTTTCACCTCATAATCAGTTTCTTTCTTGTTTCCATTCAACATGTCCTTGTCAATGTCTCTCTACCATTTTGAGATTTTTCAGAGTATCAATCATTTAATCCTAACTTTTCTATGAGGTTTTGGATTTTCATTTCTTATTGACTTTTGATCTTTTGAACTATTTTATCCTTCGTTTTGTATATATTGTCTTCTGTGTCATGGTATCAGCTTTTTCTTTTTGTTTATGTTGACTTCTGAGTCTTGTCTGATGTATTTTTTCTTTCTTTTTGTTTATGTTGACTTCTGAGTCTGATTTGATGTAATTGATTTTTTGTTGTTGTTACCTTGGCAGATGCATTGTGATTTGTGATGTGAATTGAATTTGTATTGTTGGTAGGGTTCTTTTTTTTCTTGCTGACTTTTCCCCATAGAAGCTGCAGTAGACTTTTCATCTGTAGATGTTCTCAGCCTTGGTTCCTGTGAGGACTTAACTCTTCTTACTCTTTTCTGAGGGGAGGGTTGGTGTTGTGTTGTTGATGGTAGTCATTTGCCATTGATGGTGGTGGAGAGCTGCCATTTTTTTTTTTTAAGTGCAGTGATTTGTAGTTCATTGTCTGGTGTTTTGGAGTTGTAGTCCTGTTGTATTTTTTGTCTTGTGTCTGGTGGCTGTATTGGTTGAATTGTTGTTCAACGTGTTGACTTTGGGAATATGAATTTAGCAAGAAAGTCAGGTTCTTTTCAGGGCCAGTCAGCAGATTCTATTGTCATTTTTTCCAGTACTGCCCCCCCCCCCCCCCCATTTCAGACAGCTACAGTGCACAGAGGATTTCTTGCTGAGTTTCAGACTAATAGTATTTTTTCCTGTGTTGCTACTGTCCTTGATAAAAAGTTCATTCTAATACCTCTGGGATCCATAGAAGGATGGTTGTTGATTGTTTTGCCATCTGTGTCCTTATTGATGCTGGCCTAGTTGTTAGTATGCTGTGAAGTGTTGGGCATTTATGGGCCAGGTAGGATTCATTGTGAGAATTTTTGCTTATATGCCTGTATATCCTTATAAAAGTAAGCATTAATGGGATCACAAAGTTAGGTGTAAAATTGCATGGCAGCATACTGAAATTGTGGTAGTGTGTGGGGGAAATAAACAGCGCTGTCTTGAATTCCTTAACCATCATGGTGACAAATCCTTCTTTTGTATCATGTCTGACCTGTCCTCAGTTAATTAGGGGTTGGAAGTAATGACATTGCTTTTGTTCTGTTTTCATTCAAGAATTTCTGACCAAGAATATCTGTCAGATTATTTATATAATAGTACCATATTTATATATGGTATGGAAATCTGCAGAGGAGACCAAATTGATGACCAACAACACCAGGCATTGGCAGTGACATCAGGATTGGTGATCAGAAATTGGAAATAGTTAATAAATTCAAGTACTTAGGAGCCATCGTGACAGACAAGGGATCAGGACCTGAAATATTGTCCAGGTTTGCGATGACAATAACAGCAATGGCAAAGCTGAAGAGTTTGGAAAGACAGAAACATCTCAGTCAGCTCAAAGATCTGACTGACAGTAAGGCTGTGGAATAAGTGACTTTTGTTGTTATTTTGAATCATTTGTTGTAGGATTTGTAGGATTTGATGCTCTCTTATTGTTTTTCTGTTCGTGATTGTTTAATGGGTGCTCAACTCCTTGTATGATCACCACACAAAATCTTATGGTCAATCATGTACCACTTAAGAGACTGATTTATGAGGTTAGAGATTTAATCTAAGGAAACACCTATTCTTTGAAACTCTGGTCTTCGGTTACCTCTCTTTAGTGCTTGGCAAACCTTAGGATGTTGGATATGATGAGATTGTTCCTAATGATGTAGATACTTGCTAAATATTCTGAAAAATTCTGTCAAAACTTAGTACATGAATAGTAAATAGCATTTTAAAATTTTTATTTAACTTAATTTATTTTTATTTTTAAATTGCTTTTATTTAAGTTGTCATGTTGATTGTTTATAATTTTCTGTTAAATTTGTATTTTTTAAAAAGAAAAATAAGAGAAAAATTTCTTATATTTGTTTGCATGTTGCAAGAGTAAAATGATGTAGCAGCTCCCACTAAAACAGGATGCAAATGGATATTTTAAAAATTAAATAATAATATTTGAACAGATTTCATCCATATATATATATATAGTGTTTTATAATTATTTTTTCTTCTTCCCAGGATCCCAAACTCCGCAGCCTTGCGTATGTGGCTGTGGGAAAGATAGCACGTCGTTCACCCCACCGCATTGCTAAGGATATTGCTCTTGTACAAAAGTTTTTTGATGCAATGTGCCAGGTAGGAAAAAAATTATTCTCAGATAATTTCTGAATTAAGTGCAGGTATTTTTATTTATTATTTTGTTTATTATTTGTTTATTATTCATTTACTATGTATAATATCAATCGTGAAGCTTTTTTTATTAACTGATAATACTTTTAAAATGTTTGAGAGTTTTTATTTGTGAATTGTTTTGATTTTATAAAAGTTAAATTAAGATCATTTATCAACAGGAGGACACTGAAACAAGACTGGCAGTACAAGAGGCCTTATCTATGATGTCAAGTTCCTTCAGTGATATTGATGACACCAACCTCCAGCTCTTAGAGGCTCTTCTTATGCAGAACATAGACAAGGTCTATTGATAGAAATTACTTTTCTCACTTGGTACATTCTTCTCATTCAGAGCATAAAATATGGATGTAAATCATCGTACACACTGAGTACAATTTTCTGTAAAACATATTATTTGGATTTAAATGATCTTTTACATTATAAAAAACTTATTGTATTGATGATAAGGAAAATTCCATTGTGAGTAAGGTTTTTCAAGCAGGTTTTCACACCCTGGACACATTTAGTTAAAAAAAATTAAATATAGTTATTTTCATATAAAACTGAAAAGAAAATCAGCTTTGAATATTATATGACTTTACCTTTTTTTAAAGGTGGAGCCGCAGGCACGAGTTGTAGCTGTGCAGTATGCAGCTGCTGTTTTCCCATCCAATCATGTTCCATCACGCTATATCTTAATGCTGGGAGCTGGGGATGTGTAAGTAGCATGTAAATCTTTCATTGTGCTTGTGTGTGATTTTTGTCATTTCCACTAATTTCTGTCCAGTATTCATTTTATGATTTTCTCATTGATAGTTATGGAAGTGTTATAATAAGCTTTATAATTTTATAATGCATGATAATTGTTAATTGTTAATTTTCTTTTCTGATCAAAAGTCACTGACATTTCAGCAGTTTTAGAAAGAAAAATGGATATCTGTGGTTCTGTACATGTATGTTTTACTGTCTTTACTGTCTGGAATGTATATTTTGTACATTTAAGAAAACCCAAACAATGCAGCCTTTTCCTGAAATATTTTTAAAGTTGGTCTATAACTAACTTTAGTAAATTTCAAATTGGTTATCCTCTGGACTTAAACCCCTTCACTGTATGAGATGTACATGTCAAAAAGAAGAGTCATTTCATTCGGCAGAGGACATGTGCCTTCTAAATAAATAGGATTTTCTTGACGATGGGAATACCCAATGAAAACTTACATGTGAACATTATTGAGTGGCATCCTTTAACAGTTTAACTGGTTCAGCACAGTTTGACTTAGTAAGACTATATTGAAAGATTGAAAGTATTCCTTTCAAATTAACAGTAATTTACAAGTACGCCGTAACTTCTGTTATATAATTTTGAGAAGAAATGGTTTTATCATTCGGCTATTTAAAAAAAAGAATTCAAATTGCTCAAAAGGCATCTAAAAATACTAAAGATGATTTTTGACAACTTTGAATTTTGGGGGTTGAGATATTTTGAGTTCTTCTCTCCTGTGTATAAACAATGCTGAAAATTAATTTCAATTTTCTCTTGTCGAGGATTAATGTTATCTTGAAATAAAATAAAAGATGGAAATTGAGTACCAGTAGTTGTTTATTAGGATGTATCATGAATTGGTTACTTTACCCTTTCACTGGATGTGTGTATATGTATGTCATCTATTTTTTATTTTTGAATGAAATCAAGCAGATTTAAGTTTTAACATGTGAGACACATCTCTAACACTATTTTCCACATGCAAAAATGTAACTTCATACCTTTGTCACCATTCCCAATTGGCTTTATAATGATCATTGAATCCCAGACAATTTAAAAAAAAAATTTTTTTAACTCACTTAATTGTAAAAATAAGTATTTAATAAAGTGCAACATACAAATGACTTTATTAAAGACTAACAGTTAAGAAAAGACAAGCAACAACTTTCAGTATATTAATATCTTTGTTTTTCGATATTCAGCTTTTAAATTCATAATATGGCAGTTGTTCTAAACTGCTTTTTCTCATTTAAAATAAGTGATACCTGCGGTAATTTTTGTGATATTTCTCTCATTGTTTACTAGTAGCTTTATAATGTAGCAATGAGCCTAAATTATTTATAAAATAAGTATTTAATAAAACATTACAAAAACAATTTTAGTCATATCTGAGATTGTAAGCCTTGTATGATTGTAAATTGCATTAAATTATAAAAATAATAATATCTTGTTTTTAAAAATTTTTCTCCAATTTCTCTCTTTTAAGAGTGGAATATTTTTATTTTCAGAAAAGACGATGTTCGGCTGGAATCAGTACGGGCACTACGAGGATCGACTGTTGCAGATGATAAAGTAGACAAGAAAGCAGAAATAGTCAAACTTCCTGAATTTATCGACATGATCAACTTTGTTAAAGAAAAGGTTGCTTCTTTGTTTTTAATGTGCACTTTATGACATTTATAGTTATTCTAGAAGCAATACTTTGTTAACTTAATGAAGCAGAACTTTAGTGGCCAATTACATTTATTTGTTATTGCATTTAATCACAGATCTTCATTGTCTACCTTTAAATGTTAGAAGTAATACATCAACTTATTTTCCTGTTAATTTTTAAAGTTAGCCTTTAATGGCCACAAACATTGTCTTCAATTACATTTAATTAGAGTTATCTACTTTTTTATTGAAATTGCTATTATTGGTTAGTTTTGCTCAGTCCATTCCATATTTTTTAACCATATCACATTCAGAGAAATTCATGGTAATTTTTAAAATTTCCTTTTTGAATAACTAGTAAATCACAGATTTTAAAGTTGTTAATCCTTTTTTACAGCACATGTGAAAATAATTAGTATAACTTATATTGCTTGGCCATATAATATTTCTTCTGGGATGTTCCTAGGAGTTTTATTGTTAATGTCTTGTACAGTTTATTGAGTATTGCTGCTTTTCAGGCAGTTTTGAGACAAAACAGTCAGCACAAGTACACTGTTGGCAATGTTGTCATGCCTTTTAATCCTTTGACATATACTGAGGTAAGATTTACTCTTGTACAAAAGCTCTGAATGTTTAAAACTTTTTTAGTTTTATTGCTTGTTATATTCCTTTTTTAATTGCTTTTTGTACTTTTTTGTATTTTGCTTGTAAGTTTTCTTTTTATATATTATGAAGATTTAGTTATGTTTCTAAAGTTTGTATCTCCTCATAGAAGGTATGATTAGATTTAATCTTTTCATTTTCATATTTTATGTTCCATGATTTGTAAACTGTTTCAGCTATAATTTTTGTTAATTATTAGCAGAATGTCAATCTTTTCTTTAAAGATTTTCCAGCTAAAGTCAGGTAGTTTATTTTTCATTTAATTTAAACAAATCCAGGTATTATAGTTACTTAAAATTTTATTATTTTACATTATTAATTCGTCGTAATCAGATATGCTTCTCAGCAATACTGAAATTGAGTAATAGACAACTTCCTAAAAATTCAGAGCAAGTAAGGGAATAACTCTGCTCTATCTCCAAACATTCCTAGCCTAGAAATTCTTGAGTTTACAGCCTCAACTTTGTGATCCACCAAAACAGCTTTCTGTTTTGTGTTTTAGTGCTCAAATATAGTCTTGCTTTTTTCACAAACCCCTTTTAAAATTGACCTTCAGATTGTCAGACCACACTCTTGTTCATCTTTGGGACAATTTGATCTAAGAGAAATGTTAGTCTGTTACTGTTAACCCTTAGTGTAAATATAGGGTTGAACTTGGATATATTATAATTTAGGAGATCCGTAGTTCGCTTTTTGTTAGACTTGTGTAATAAATTTATGGTAGGTTACTGATGGAAAATATAGCTTTTCAAAAATTAATGTGTATAAATACTTATTCTAATACTCTTCCTATTTCTAATGAGATTTTCTCTATACTTAAGTTAAAATAATTCATAAGAAGAGGTAGTCTTTTACTTCGAGTAGGTGAAATATAAAGTTTTGATACAGGGCACGTTTTTACCTCCTTGTTGTTTTTAAATTTTACACTGCTTAAGATGCATCTATTAAAAGTTTGTGCAAGCTTTTAGGGGAAAAAACAAAACTATTTTAGTTAATAAAATATGTACCTTGCCTATTCTGTTTTTAATTTTCTTTTTCAGATTGTAGTATATCTCCGCATGTGCCTAGCCCAAAAAGCAGGTTTAAATCCCACACCTGTGCTAAGCCAGCTGCAGGACCAGGCTCCAGTTGTGGCAGCATGTGTCTCACAGCTGTTATCTCAGAACCCAGGAGACGATGGACCTGTCATTTGTTATGTTGACATGCTGCGACAACTTCTCACTGCTGTATCAAGTAATGATGCATTGTTGTAGAGTACTTTCAGTGCATAGGAATCACTTCTTCCCCCCCCCCCCCTTTGTGATTATTCTAGGGCAGTAGTGGACTAAGAAAATATTCAATTTTAGAAAGCAGCTTCTTCTGTAGGGTGTTTTTATATATTGTATGTTATAGGCACACTTCTAATGTCTTTTTAACTGCATGCGAGAGGCTGAACTTTTTCTAATAATTAAGAGAAATAATTTAATTAGCTAATGTTATCATCTGCACTAAATTGTAATAAGTTTCTTAATAGTTGTTGACATCTGCTCATTATTTTCAACTTTTCATGTTAAACTTATGCATTATGTATTTTTGTATTATATTGTTTTTATTGTTTTAAAATGTTTTGTGTAGGTCAGGAGGCCATGTACTGCTTGCTGGAGGTGGTGTCCATGTCTCCACAAAATTTGGCACCGAAATTTCTCAAGCATATTGAGTGGCTTAAGGTATTGAAGTTTTAATTTCTATTTTTTAATCACTCTGGATGCTTTATTTTATCAGCTAGAGTGTTATGTTTTATTTATTATTTTATCCAAAGCCATTGTGTTTAGGATGTTAAGGCTGTTATTTGTTATTTAGTTGATGATTTATTAATTTTCAGCATCTAACTTATTTATTAGTATTCTTTGCTCTTCCAATCCTTTATAAAATCAGTAATAAATTGTGCTGTACCAAATTTTATTTACTATTAAAATACTTAAATCATCACTTGCATTTGAGGGGTTTAGTGATTATATTTTGTATTTCATTAATTTTTTTATGATTGCATTTCTTTCATATAATTGTGAAATGAATTTTTTGTTTTTATTTTCTTATTTATAAATTTTGTTAAAGAATTTAATTACATCACCAAAAGATGAGATCAAGCAGTATGCTGCAGAACTCTATGCTGTAATCATGGTGTCTACGTCAACCTCAGATCAATTGATGGACATCATTGAACAGTTTAAGCGGGGATTAAATGACAAGGTAAGATTACAATATCTTTGAAAGATTTATATTTGACAAAGCAGTTTTATCAGAGTAAATTGCTTTTATTTATTTACTAATGTACATAACTTGTTTTGATTGTTTATCATGCCCTTGATTTATGATTTAGTGTTTTGTAAAACATATACCTTACCCTTCATTTGTGACCTTATCGTACTATTGTGACCTTATCCTACATTTGTGATTTAATATTATAAAATATATATCTTATCCTGTATTTAGTATTATAAAATATATATCTTATCCTATATTTGTGATTTAATATTGTAAAATATATACCTTATGATGCATTTGTAATTTAGTATTGTAAAATATATATCTTATCCTATATTTAAGTATTTTTGTCGCTTTAAGATTACAGGTATTTTGTTGACACTCCTTATTCTTATAATCAATTTTTGTTAACAGAACATTGAAATTCAGCTGGGTTCCTTGCTAACTCTTGGCTACTTGGTTGGATACTGGTGTCGTCACAATAGCAGTGACACTTTGAATATGGAAGGCATGGAGCATGATGGTGAAGAGAGTGGCAGTGTCAAGTCTTTGGACATTGTCATTGCTGACTGCATCAGGCAGATTTGTGAGCATTCATCATCCACTTTAGGAGTGATGTGCAGGGGGTTGGTTGATTGCTTGCTTGGATGATTTTTTTTTTTTTGAGTATTGGATAAACATTGCAAAGTGTATTTGTGTAAATATTTTGTGGTTTGCTGGGAAGTGCATTTAAATAGGTGTACTTTCATACACCATATTCAAGCATATTTTGATAATTTTCTTGGTATAAAATTTTTAAATAACCAGAGTTTGATCTTGTAAACAATAATAATAATAATAACTAACAATAATAAAAATCTTATCTACACTGTAACTGAGTGAAATCTTCATCAGTAGTGTTTTAGGTGATATTCTCGGGTGGGAGAGAACACACATAGATCCTTTTGCCACCAGATGGAATTCATGGCTACTGTAATATTTTTTCACTAGCCATTTTGATTTAATAATCCTAACAACAGCCCCATTCAAATAGGGGAAGACATAGATAGACATACTATTGAAAGGTAACCAAAATTCCAAGTAAATTTCTCAAACATCTACACTCATTATTCCATCCAAATCCAGACCATTCGCATTCCATCATGAAATGCTTGGATCTTATCAAGCCAGCTTTGTGAGGGAGGGGCATTTAGTAATTTGTTAGTGGTATGTATTGCATGTGCTAAAAGCTCATCTCTTTAGCTGTATAGCAACATATTCTTTTGTTGGTGCAAAAGTATAGAATTGAACCCTCTTCACATATGCACATCCTTTTTAGATGACTTTTTTGTTTGGCTATTTAAAGTTAGGAAACTAACTCAGACACTTGCAAACATTCGTAAGAACATAATGTATCCTGATTGTAATTATGGAAAGAGACAGACCAGAACATTTGTCTTGTTGTCCCTGAATGAGATTTAGCATTGTGTTGAACTGTTAGAACTGTAATATATTGAACCTCACAATATATATCACAAAACCAAAGCCACTAAAAAAAATAGTGTTTAAAGATATTGTTTGGAAATCTGTATTTTCTAAACACTATTTTTTTTAGTGGCTTTGGTTTTGTGATATGAGATAAGAAAAATACATGCTTTGTCTGGGTATTTTAAAAAATTATCTCCTCAGTAATGGGTAAATTAATCTTCTTACAGGTTTTCTTTTTGGCACATCAGGGTTTTCATTCAGTTTCTCCTTTGTCAAATATGGAGCTCAGTAATTCCTCAGCAATGAAAAACCCAGTTAAGGCTTTAAAGTTTTATTTATTTAGCTCTCAGTCTCTTAGAAGAAAGAACTTAGATTGTTTTGATCAATCTCTCCTAAAGTTTTAGGTAGTTACATCCAGACTTTATTCTTTTGACTAAAACAAATTATAATGAATGTATATAAAAGATCTTTGCAGATATGGCCAAATTCTGTGATCCATACCTGCTAATATAGCATTTTATAAGATATTTGTAGTGG
The DNA here is from genome assembly GCA_028829895.1 of Sinotaia quadrata. Classification (NCBI taxonomy): domain Eukaryota; kingdom Metazoa; phylum Mollusca; class Gastropoda; order Architaenioglossa; family Viviparidae; genus Sinotaia; species Sinotaia quadrata. The sequence goes on from CM054178.1 coordinate 88,037,233, forward strand.
TTATGGGTTGGATAGAAATCTTTCATTAGATTTTATCTGAATGTCTTCCATTATCTCGGAACCATCTAGAGGCTTATCATCAGTTTCCAGTGTACTGCATTCTTTGATGAAGAATGGATTTATTTATTACCCAGCTCTTTCACTTGTAGAATTTAAAAGAATTTATCACACTGTTCATAATTCTCTTGTAGTATGCTTGTTTGGTTGTCTGATGGAATAAGAAATAAGAAATTTTTCTTTGTAAAATAAATTTTTCTGTATTCTTGCCAGATGAGCATATTCTGAGACCCTCCCTGCTTATGGTTTAATGATTCCTTTGCTCATTGGCACTAGTAGTGCCGAGGGGACAAGAGTACAGCAGTTGGTGGGAGTCATTTGTTATATTATTTTTCATAGGGAATGGGCCTTTGATATATCTTTGGAACTGTGGGCTTCTGCTATTGTATATTCATCAGAAAATAAATAAATGGTTTATGGATGGAATAAGAGAAGTTCTTATCAAGGCCTTGGCAATCAAACTTTTTGCATCATGCTGTTAAGTATGAATACATTTTTCACATAGCCTCCATTTAATGTCATCTTCAAAAATGATATTCAAATTTTGGTTTATATGTTTAGATCCATTTCTTGATGTGGAAAATGCTGCTGTAAAAAGTGCTGTTTGCATGGCTCTAGGAGAAATTGGAAAAACCACAGCTCTCATGCTGCCTCCTGGTGGTGATGGTGATGCAGAAGGGGGCATAACTAAATTGTCCATTACCAACAAGCTCATAGGAATAATCAAAACCAGCAAAGAAATCAATAAGGTATTAATTACACTAGATCAGGGGTCGGGAACCTTTTTGTCTGAGAGAGCCATGGACACCACATATTTTGAAAAGTAATTCTGTGAGAGCCATACATTATGTTTAAAACTAAAAATTCAAGTAAATGTGTGCATTTTGCATAATTTCAACACTAAAAGTAAATAATTATGTCTCTGAATTCTTTTTAATAACATTGTTATGCTGTTGCTAATCAATAATGAGTATTTCTTACCATTAATGCAACTTCTGGTGCTACATGGCTTTGCTGATGGCTTTGTAGTCTGGTTGATACGTGATGAGGTTAAGCTTCATGCAGGCATTGAGACTTTAGTAGACTTTAGCTCATTTGTAGAATGAAATATTGATATGCAATTAATATGTAGAGTAAAGAAGTCTAAAGAAACATTTTTTTTTTATAATCGAACATTTGTCTGCGAGCCAGATGCAGCCATCAATAGAGCCACATCTGGCTCGCGAGCCATAGGTTCCCGACCCCTGCACTAGATGATTACCAAACTAACAGAAACCTATTATTTTATGGATAAAATATATGACAGTGTATTGTTGTCGCTAAGCCATCTGTTTAACTGGCTCTAACTTTGTTACACGTTGGATTTTTTATAAATTGTAAAGTTGAAAGTTGTATAATAGTTTATTTAGATATTTAATTACCATTTTGAAACCGAATTTTTTTTAAAGGTTGAATATATTTCTGATGATGTTATTTATTTTATATTTATATTTCAGAGATAACTTTTTTTGTCACTGTTTTCTTTTTTCTTTTATAGACTAAAGAGAGAGCAGCACTGTGTGTGGGGAGTATTTGTGTTGGAGACGAAGAATTTCCTCATAGGAGAAAAGCCATGGAAGATCTCTTTAATGCTGTGCAGGTAATATTTACCTTAAAATATGTAATATTGATTTATTAACTTTAATGTTTAGCATTATAGGATAAAGTGTCATTTATTTTAACGTGATTATATTACACTTTGAATACAGAGACAGATTATTATAGTTGATTTAGTATGTACAGTGATACCTCGCATAATGAACACACTTCGTTCCAGCAGTATATTCATTATGCGAAACACGATATCCCATAGACTTCTACATCGCCGCGAAAAATCAAAGAAATTAGAGGAAAATGAAGACAGGACAGTGTTCATGGGGGAAACGCTAGTAAAGACACTCACCAAAGCAGGGTATGATGTTAGGTGTTGATGATGTAAGATGTTAGGCGTTCATCAAAGCAATAGGGGAGACTGACTATAACTCATAGCATAGTATGTTTGCATTTTGGTTAACCAGCGACAACTATCTTACAGCAATTTTGATGATGCAAATTATTATTAATGTATGCTTTTGGCATAACTGTTCATCATAATTCTGTAACTGGACTCCCCTGACTTATGCTTGTGGTGGTCACCTGAATGTTAATCATTCTTGAGATCCCTTTCCCTCTAAAACACAAAAAAGAAAAATTAGGCTGGAAACCTCTGGCACATGGTTGGTTACCTATTAATCCTTGATAGGGGAGGGGAGGCACATGATGGGAATTTCTTTGCTACCTCTCCTACCACCAAATATGTTGTAATTGCTAGTTTTTATTTGTCCACAGGCATCAGCACTGTTTTGAGCAAAGTAGCTCTACTCTTTCTTCTCAAATTTGCTGTTTGCCACATTATCTGTTACAGCTACATATTGTTGCTCTAATAATAAGATAATAAGATAATGTCCTTGACAACATTCTTAAAAACAGACTGAGTTTCAGTTAATGGAAGTACAAAGGGAAAAGTGCATCTTACTTCATTTTATAGACAGTGAAATGAAAATAGGACAGAAATATACCAAAGCAGTTAATAAAAATAATATGTAAAAGCTGACACTATCAAGAAATACTGGAAAACTGGAAAATACACAGATGTGACATGAAATATTTCACTTAAGGTAACAAATGCAAATTCAGTACTATGGGACATACTTCTTGATAAATTCATTATTCATCTCACCTCTGTCAGAGGGTTTGTGGACCAGCCAATTCTTTTTTAATGAAAGCATGCATGCTTTCTCTGTTTATATGAAATTTTAATTATCAATATCTATACAGAAATGTATGTGATCTGACATTTAGGCATTTATTGGTCTGTCAGTGTCTGTACTACAGAATGTCATTACATGTTTCTGCAGAGCAAGCAAGTAGAACTTCAATTTAGTATTGCGTTGGCTTTGGTGTGGGCAGCACTAGGCAAAAAGGCACCGATTGCTCGTAATGCATGGACCCAAACTGAGGCAGATTATCAGGTAACTAATTTTTTTTTTTAAATTAAGGGTAGCAAAAATAACACTTTTTATGTCTGGATGGAGTATAAGGTGACTGATGCTATCAATAGAGTTAATGTAGTAGTTTAAAAACATTGAAATAAAAAGCCCCCATTGCTCACATTGCTAGGAACTTTTCATTCTAATTTCATTTTAAAATACAATTTTTTTTTTTTTGCCCACCTGATTTAACAATTTTTACTTGATTTTTGGGGGGACTGCAGTTCATGGCATGAATTAATTTTATTAAAATATAATAAAGAGATCTTCAGTTAAAAAAATGAAATACTTACAAGGAATATTTTGGAATAAATCTGAGAACAGAACAGAAACTGATTTGTGTTACTGTGCATGTAAATTACTTTTAAATAAGAAAAATAAGATATTTTCTAAGCCAAAATATATTTGTCAAATGTTTATTATGACATTACATTAATAATGTTTCATGTCCTCAGTAACATTTAGATAATTATAATGTTTACAACTTAAATAGAATTAATGAAAATTTTCTTCATATTTTCTTCTTTATTAAATATAACATTCAATTTATCATTGTTAATGGTAATGAATTTTTTTTAAAGCCATTAGACAAAATTTTCTCTTTATCTTAGCTCTTGTTGCATATATAGTTTAAGTGCTTCCCCCAATGTGTAAAACTGCATGATGTAAATCATTAACAAATGACAGTATGAAAATGATCTAATTACAGAAACATTTTTCTTATTTTTCAAACGATGATACCAAAATAATGTTGAAAATGACCCCATGTATGTAGATTTTATTATTAATCATATTTTTGTTTCATTTTGAAAAGAAATACTTACAGTGTCTAACTTTAAATAGTGTGTACAACTTTGGAATGTATTGTAATGGAAATTTGTGCCAAATGTTTTCTTTCAGCAAATTAAAGAGGAATTTTTAAGGGGTCAGCAGAGCTAAGTACTAACATCGGAAAGTACTATGTTTTTGTACTGTTTGATATTAATGGTCTTATTTTATTTATTTTTAAATGCAGGTGAGGTTCCAGGCCATTATTTTAAAGCAAAAGTATCTGTAAAGTGAAGATTTACTTTCTCTTGCAAATGAATAGTAAAGTCTAATAACATAGTTTAGTATATCACTATCATTTGATGTTATGGAATTGGTTTCTTTCCCTAAACCTATCAAATCAGCCTTTTCTAGCAGTAAAGTTTTCTTTCCCTAAACCTATCAAATCAGCCTTTTCTAGCAGTAAAGTTTTCTTTCCCTAAACCTATCAAATCAGCCTTTTCTAGCAGTAAAGTTTTCTTTCCCTAAACCTATCAAATCAGCCTTTTCTAGCAGTAAAGTTTTCTTTCCCTAAACCTATCAAATCAGCCTTTTCTAGCAGTAAAGTTTTCTTTCCCTAAACCTATCAAATCAGCCTTTTCTAGCAGTAAAGTTTTCTTTCCCTAAACCTATCAAATCAGCCTTTTCTGGCAGTAAAGTTTTCTTTCCCTAAACCTATCAAATCAGCCTTTTCTAGCAGTAAAGTTTTCTTTCCCTAAACCTATCAAATCAGCCTTTTCTAGCAGTAAAGTTTTCTTTCCCTAAACCTATCAAATCAGCCTTTTCTAGCAGTAAAGTTTTCTTTCCCTAAACCTATCAAATCAGCCTTTTCTAGCAGTAAAGTTTTCTTTCCCTAAACCTATCAAATCAGCCTTTTCTAGCAGTAAAGTTTTCTTTAGCAGCTTCCTCACCAAGCAACATTCATAGCATTGAAGAGGCTTAGGCCTTTATGATGTCTGTATTTAAAGGCACCTTGTGACTGGTTTGATTATCATTCCACACCAATAAAAGTTTTTCCAAATCCACAATAAGGCTATCATGCTTTATACACTTTCGTGTTTACAAGTATAGCATTTTTAATTTCTTTCAACACTTTGTCATTTGCATTAATAATTAATATTCACTGTTTGGTATGCCAAACCTTGTTCACTCAATTTTATCAATTCTAACTTTGCATTTAAAGTAATAAGGTAATGACTCCTCTTTATCTCACCAGTAGACTTGGGTATCATTATAATTTAAATAAAAATTCACTTTTGTACATAATATACAAGTTTAAAATCTTAAGGAACACTGAGAGATAAAGAATGATCAAATGTCATAACAGGCTAACTGGTCAACATTAAAAAGATTGATTCGTGACTTTATTGGTGATTGCTGAAAAGCATCATAATAGCAAAGAATGCACCCAAAATGTGAAGAAAGGTTATAATTGATAAGCACTATCAGTGAAGTGCTGTAAAGTGGGGTTCACCTGTACAGGAATTCTTCAAAGAATTTACACTTATGCATAGACTGGTTATAATGTACAAAAGTATTTAATGTACAAAAGAAATGCCTTTTCTAGACTGACATGCTTATGTTGTAAACAGTTTTTTTTTTATTGTTTCTTTGTTAGTGGTGGTTGACAGGCTGGTGTCACTAAATAGTTCAAGAAGTAGGCAATGCAAATAATGTTGGTTCCTGTCTTTAAGAGAGAGGCTGACATAATTATTTTGTCCATTTAATGTCTGAAGTTTTGATGGTTAATATAGTTTAGTCTGTTGAAGTTAACAAATAGTTTAGATAAATGCTCCTGTCTTGCTTGTACACGGCTGAGGAAAAAAGACTTCTAGTGTTTAGGATGCTTGCTTGAATGGTGACAACTTATATATTTTGTTATGGTTTAACTGTTGGCAGACTAAAACTGAAAACTTCAAAGACGAAGTGGAATGGTACCTATCACAGTTGCTCTTGACATTTGTGCACCATTCCAATCCTCACCTCAGACAGGTAATAGAACAACAATTTTCACTCTTTTTTCTCTCCTGTTTTCAGCCTTCACCTGTCTGTCTCTCTGTTTCATTCTCATTTTTTCTTTTTCTGAGTCTGTTTATCACTTTGTCTTCCCTATATAAACATATCAATTCTTTCTTTCTTTTTTTTACGTCCCTCCTTTCCTTTCCTTCCCTTCTTTTTCCTTCCTGACTAGCACCCTACCTACCTGCCTTTGTCATAGTGACTGAAGTTATACTTTAATATTTATCTGCAAGAGAGACATCATCAACAACTGCTAATAGTGACTGACATATTGAACATTAACAAAAAGAAAACAGCAAGTTTGCATTATCCCTATCTCCCATTCCTAGTTATTTTTACTCCAATACTAGTGAAAGTGGTACTGAGGGCAGCAAAGATAAATGCTTTAATTAAGCTTTATTTCCTGTAGCGAGTTTGTTTGATAACTACTCTGGTTTGTGTGGCATTTGACCCTATGTAATCTTCTATAGTATGTTTGTTTGGTATATATTTAGGAAAACATTTTACGTTGAAAAATTTCTATTAGTAATATTTGATTAGTAATATATTGGGTATAACTTACAACACTAAATACATGTATTAATGTTGTCAAATATATATATAATATGTAGTCCATTGTAATCCATATCATAAGAATTAGCCATTTTTTCTGATACCTTTTCACCAAATAATTTTCTTCAAAATGACAGAATTAGCTTTTGAATTTGACAATTTAATTTTTTTATTTTTAATAGAATTATCTGATCTTTATGTTTAAAATATATTAAATAATATCTGTTTAATTAAATAATATTAAAATACCATTCTGATTAAGGTGACTGTGCAATCACTACCTCTTGAGACAGACTTTGATGCACTTGACAGATGTGGTTTATGTCATTATTACAAAATTTATTTGTATGCATGTAATTTAGCTTATTGCATATGCTATATGAGACAGACATGGGTATTTCGCTTAGATGTGATTATTTATTTAATATATTAGAAATATATTTTGTGTTAATGAAACTTGACTTATTTTGTGAGAAATATGAGATGTGATTATTTATATAATATAAACTATATTTGATGTGTATACATGTAATTTATTTATTTTGTGTGACACTTAACAGGCAGCATGCATATGGCTTTTCACACTGGTCAAGCAATGTGGCCACCATGATGCTGTTCAGTCACGTCTCTTAGACATTCAGCGCGGCTTTATTCGACTGCTGTCTGATTCTGATGGTATAATCATTAAGAATAATTATTTCAGTTACTTTGCTTGTTTGTAGCATAATTGAAAACACTCACATTTTTGTTATATTTTTTAATCACTGCCATTTACTTTATTGAACTTGTTAATATTACATTGATCAGTTATTTATGTTCTATAATTCCAGTGTGACACAACACCACCCTAGTTATTGCTTATAATTATTATTATTATTAATCATCCATAATTAATTACAAGTGATGAGAATATTAATTTATATTAATAATTTTCCAGAAGACACCATGTCTCTCTCACTTGGCAGATATGCGGGTGCTGTAAACATTTTCTCTTTTAGACAACATTAAAGACAAACATTTACTGTCACACAGTATTTCCATAGTTGGAGAACTACCAAAGGAGAAGACACATACATAATCATAATTCACAATTGTAGAAGTAATAGTCTACTCACCTAATACATCTCTAATAAAATGCAATTATAATATATCAATAGCAAATGTACAAAATATTTCTGAGTTCTCTCAATCACATCAGCTAACTCACCATTAGGGTAACAGCTGCCTTTCATGACTGGACTTCTTGCCACACCAAATTCAAAGTGATTAGATAATACAGTTCTTTAACACTAATATATGTGTTTGTGAATATAGAATAATTAATATTTTAGAGAGATAGCCCAAGAGCTTTGATACTGGATTGACAGAAATGTAGTTATAAATATTTTTTAGAACAGATTCATCAGTGTATAATATTCTCTTTGCTAAAGCAAGAAGAGATAGATCTTTAGAAGTTTGCTAGCAGTTATTCTTCACATTTTAGAGGTTACTCAAGATGTGGCTTCTAAAGGGTTGGGCCAAGGCTATGAGATTTGCACTCCAGAACAAAAGGATCTCTTGGTGTCTGAGTTAGTGGAAACACTCATGACTGGAAAGAGGTAATTTATTTATTTTCTGTATTTCAGTCACCAGTTTTAATTGGTCTTTGTTAGTTGTCATTGTCACTGCAAGCATTATGTACTGAAATATTTTGTTTATACTTTTTATCTATGAAATTACCTGTTTATTGAGATTTATTGTTGACTCACTCTTCCACTTTTCACTGATATAAGAGTATAGAGGCATATAGGGATGTATACACGTGTTTCTTTCCCACAAAAGTTATTTTGGTGCATTTCATTTCAGGCGCTGTTAGAAGAATCTTCTACTAGTCTAAAATACTGAGATTAATTTTGTAAATTGTCTGTCAGTAATTGATGAGATGATACTAGTTGCTGTCTTCTGTCTCCTTTTTCTAACCCAAAACTGAATAAAGTATGAAAACTATCATTACTCCAAATTGAAAGCATGCTCATTTATATAGTTTATATCTAACAGACACAATTTCTTTTTTCCTCTTTTACTTGGGCTATTACTCAGATGGTTTATAACTTTGTCAACAGGGCAAAACAGGAAGTGAGTGGAGAGACACAAGTATTTGAAGGTGATGCCCTTGGCAAAACACCTGATGGGTAAACATTTGTTAAAATGTATTTTCTGATCTTGATATTGTTTTAAAGGTTGTAATAAAAAATATATTTTCATGAACATAATATATAGGATATAATGGAGATTATTTAATATTTTAATTGCTTTAGATGGCTGACTTCATAATATTGAAATTTAAACTTTATGAACAGTATTTTCAGATGTGATTGTTCTAAAGAGAGAGTGATAAATTGTAATACACTAATATACATTTTTGTTCTTCTGTCTTTAGTGGGAGTCTGTCTACTTACAAAGAGCTTTGTGCCATTGCCAATGACCTAAACCAGCCTGACCTGATCTACAAATTTATGCATCTTGCTAATCACAATGCCACATGGAACACCCGCAAGGTTAATACATTGTGTGGTCCATAAAACAATGTTATATTAACATTGAAACAATGTTAATTAGCATTATTTAATTAACATTGTTTTATGGGTTATACAAAATATTAATAATGTTTGAATTTCGCTGCTACACATATAAAACCAAAATCATTTCTTTCATATATTAGTCTTCAAATTTGGTGTAACCATTGTCTTTGATTTAGATAAGAAAAATTTGGTTAGGTTGAAATATGTTTAGATTTTTTAAATTAATTTTTTAGAATTGTTTAAACCTGAAATTTGTATATTTTCAAAACATGGATCACGAAATGGGTACATGAAAAATTTGTAGTTAATTTTTTTAAAAATTCTTGATAATAATGTAAGCTGGAGAAAGTTAGTGTTGTGTTTCAAACAGTTAAATCAAGCAAAAGTTATGATTTTTAATAAAAATCAAGTACCCGTTTAAAGTTAAAATTAACATGAAATGTCAGATTAAGAAAAAACTTTTCAAAAGTAAAATAATATTAGACTTTAATACTTGCTTGGTTTTGTGTCATTGTAATCAAGGAACCAATAAGTCAGGTTTCACTTCTATGGGTTTGCTAGATCTTGAGATCCAATTCTGCATGCAAGAAGTAGGGGAGTGAACACTTTAAGTGTTAAATGTAAAACAAAACATGCAATTTTTATTTTTTTATTTTTTTTACATTTTACAACTCTAGAATCTGTAATTAATGTTATTTTGTATCACTGTCATGGAATAATTTTTATTTTAAGTGATGACATACATGTATATGTTCTGTTTTATTAATTTATTCTATCATAACTTTTCTATTTGCTCACATTTTTTTTTAAAATAAGAAATTTTTAGTTTACTTAATTATTGACAATATTGTATTTAGTAATAATCATAAATAAAACTTTTATTAATTTAAAAATGCATGGGTTTTATATATATATATATATATATATTTTAATTTATTTATTATAATTGAAACTGAAAAAAACAACATGCATTCATTTTATATTTAAAATAACAATGGGTAAACTTTGATCATCACCCAGAACTAACTTCACAAAAGATTCAAATTTTTCTAATTTTTCTTGAAATTAAAAAGATAAACTTTGCTTACTTTATAATCATTTCAATATACTTATATGTCTTGTGAAAACATAGTTATGTGAAAGGATGTTGTCAAACATGATCATCAATCATGATTCAGATGCGTTTGTCTTCAGCAATTTTTTATTTGGGGAATAATTTTATTTTAACACACTGATTTGGAAAATAAATTAATTTGAGCTGTTCAGCAATTTTTTCAGTATAAAATGTAAAATTATATAAATCCTGAAAGAAAAAATATCAGAGTATGCAGTTATGTTAAAATCTCAACTTTAAATAATATGAAAATGAAATTTTTAGAGATGCTTGTGGAAGGCTAAGCTTGAAACATTATATGCTAACATATTATCTTAGTGTTAAAATGTATTCAGTATCAAATGATTGCATGTGTTTACATTGCAGCGAACATAATTATATGTGACAATGTAACAGATTAAAAACTAATCAGAAATGTGAGAGAGAATAACAACAGCTTTGGTTGAACTCAGTTTGTAATTGTGCACAATTTAGAAACCAGTTGATATGTTGGAAACATACTTTTGCAGTAAGTTTGAATTAATCATTAATCTCTTGTACATTTAGGGTGCAGCATTTGGATTTTCTACCATAGCAGCTCAAGCTGGTGAGCAGCTGGCACCATACATGAGTCAGATTGTGCCTCGCCTGTACAGATACCAATTTGATCCCAACCCTCGCATCCAGCAAGCAATGACAGGCATTTGGAATGCACTTGTTAAAGATAACAAAAAAACAGTATGTAAATAAATTGTCTTACAAGGAATTTTATCTTGTCCTCCTTCATTCATATGAAGCTTTCAGAATAACAGGAGCAAATTGGCTATGATCTTGAAAATCTATGTATACATTGCAGAGACCCGAATCTGCTGTGAAGTTAATGTATGATTTGCATGTTTGTGGTTTTCTTCTCTCTGTCATCCTGAACAAAAATTAGCTGATTAATTGTGAAATTTTGTGATTTGTTTGTCAAAAAATGATTTGATGATTTTGCTTCAGTTACTCTGAATGTTTCTTGTAGTATTTTCACCCCCCTTCATTATATTCAACTCGCTTTTGTAAGGTTTTGGAATAAAACTTTGCTAATAAATGTTGAAGTAAATTTAAAATGGTAATAGATTTTTGTTAAATTGCATGCCAAAATAAAAAATGTTTTGATTATTTGTACCGATAATTTTTTCACAATAAATGTTGTTCATAAATGAATATTTAATAATTTTTTATTCTTTTCTGTGAATCTCACGTAACTTAGTCCCTTTACTTATTACCTCCACCACCCCCAATATACTCATCCAGTGTCAGCTGTACTGAAAGCAGCAATCCCAAGTATTTCAACCATGTGTCACATTGTCCCCCCCCCCCCCCCCCCCATATTGACAGGCAGCTGTTGCACAGTTTGCATGTGTCTTTTGATGTGTACAAAATTGTATCTTTCTGCAGCACCAAAATTGGACAATATCTGCTGAAGTGGATGCTACAAGACATATATTTTTATTTAGTAAAATGTCCATAATTTATGTTTTTGACCATGAATAAACTCTGTTTAATGTTAAATTACAATAGTATATGCTTGTATTTAAGTGATGTAATAATGTCCCCCCAGATTTAATGCAATATCTTTTTAATCTCATATGCATATATTTAGCATAATTATGACAGTTTTTAGGAAAATAGTTATTGGAATTGATATGCACTGTTTCAAACAAACTGTTGTTTTAAGAAGCTGATGTTTTTTTAAGCACAGAAGTTTAAATTGTAAAAGAAGTACATTTTGGGTTGAGAATTTCTGAAGAATATCGCATATATTGGCTTGTATATGAGTAGAATATGACATTAAAATAAATTGTAATAATCAAACTGATGCCATCTGTTATGTAAAGTAATCACTAAAGGACTCCATTTTGAAAATGCAGATTTTGCCACTTTTCTCTAACATATGATTAGTAAGTTTTCTCTAACATATGATTAGGAAGTTTTCTCTAACATATGATTAGGAAGTTTTCTATAACATGATTAGTAGATTTTCTATAACATTTTTGCAAATAAGCCCTTTGTGCATGCGTGCATGCGTGTGAATTCCTGCCTCCATTCTTCTTCTTTTCCAGTGTGTTCATCTGGTTGAATTTTGTTAGTAAAATAAGTGTTTGATTACCAGTATTCATAGACCCCCTACCCTCTCAATTTTTCTCAAACCATGCCTCTTTTTTTGTATACTAATAAGATTATTCTAATTAAGGGGCTATCTACCAGGGTTTTATCTGCCAAGTGAGTTCATGGGAGTTTACTTGAGTTTTGTTGTGGTTCTGGCTTGGTTCTGGAACTGTATGACACTCTTTTTATGCTTATATTGTTTGAATTTAGGAAAATCTATTTAGTTTTTAAAAAAATCTTGTTTGTTTGCTATTTGCAGATTGATACCTATGAAAAGGAAATTCTGTCAGACTTACTGAAAAACATTACCAGCAACCAGTGGAGAATTAGAGAATCAAGGTATACTGTATTGGATGTAACTATTTTAAGTTTGATAATATTTCTAGGTAACTAAAGAAATATTACCACCAATCATATTACAATTATTAATTAGCATAGATAAACTCTCCTCTAATCAAAATGAATAACTTTCTTTTCAGAAATCAGATTAAAGACATATGTAACTAAATAATAACTTCTAGATAAAATCTTTTCAAGGAGATAATTATGGATTTGTGAATATCCAGTGCCAGTACTTTGTTAAAGCACAAGAAATTAGAGATGTTTAAAGCAATTATAATTTAGTATCTTATAAATTTGCTTTGAGAGGGATTATATAGGTCAGGTGAAATTCTTGCATAAAATACACAGTTGTTTAGCCTTTGGTTTTTGTTGTCTAAGGATGGAGAAGAATAAAAATTTATATATTGCTAACTATTGATCTTCATCATCTTAGTTTATTTCTCAGGTATTCCTTCATATCTATTTATTGAGATTGTCTCTTCGGCTTTGTTTCTCTTGTATCATTTTGTGACACCTATGCCAGCCAAGTTAATGGTTATGATTATTATTATTATTAATTAATCACCCATAACTAATTTTTAAGTGATGAGAATCTTAATTTATGTTATTAATAACTCTCCAGAAGACACCATCTCTCACACTTGGCAGATATGCAGGCACTGTAAACATTTTCTCTCTTCCACAACATTAAAGACAAACATTTACCATCACACAATATTTCCATAGATAGAAAACTATTTACCAATGGAGAAGATAAGCCTGTCTTTTAATCTATATTTAGCGAGCCCCCATCCACCCATTTTCTTCTCCAACATATGGTATCAATATGTATAAGAAAGCCAATAAATTTATTAAATCAACAATCAAATATACAAATATAAGTCGAGCTCATTTTTTACCTGAGTTGTTTACTTCCAGCTTTGACACTTGAAAATAGTAGCACAAGCAGTGCCCAAGGTTGGATCACTTTGACATTTAACAATTTATATAACCTTCAAGTCTCGAAATAGGGATAGGCAATTTTACTCTGCCACACATTTGTTATTATTCATTGCCATATTAAGTATTTACACTTCTAAGTAAACAGAATGACATCATAGCATTTAATATATTATTGTTAATTTTGTTTTTTTAACATACAGTAAAACTTGTGGTCCTTATATATACAACAGATCCATTGTAGTAAAGAGTACATTTAAATCTATTTATAAATCAGTAGTTAAAATTATTAAACCAGATGACACCAAGAGTTGCAGTAATTTGACAGTACTAGGTATGATGATTTAAACATATTTATTCAAAAATTCAAAAAGTAAGGGTTGCAGTTACAACAATATGTGGTATCTTTTAACTAACATCTTAGCCAGGAACCACTCTAACTGTATTTTCTTTTATTTTGACAAGGAACATTGTGCTTACAAAAAATGCAGATACACAAGTATGTGGAAGCCTGTTCTGCTCATAAAGCAAGAAGACTCAATAACATAATTGATAAATAATGCATTTCCACCTGACCTGCACATAAAATCAGAATAATGCTGAAATAATTAACGTATTTACTCTGTCACTGCTATTTATTAAAACAGTTTTGCAAGCTATAGTCACAAAACCATTAAATACATACAATCATAAACAAACACAATCGTACACATTTTTACTGTAACTCAAATCTTGTAACTGTAATATAGAAATCAGTGGTGTTTATCTGTATACTGAAATCATCACCAAAATATATACAACTTATGATTCAAACTTACTGATATTGCTAACATGGCTAATGATTAGCCACAGTTAAAGCTTAATGACATCAATAATGACACTGATGTTTAATCGTAACATCATGCCATTCTAGTTGAGGACATTGCTTAAGATGCTGTCCTCTGACACTGCTCCTTAATACCCAGTTTAAGCTCAAAACTATCCTTTACAATTTCTGTTTACTTTCTCCAGTGCCATGATATTAATCATGCATCATCATTTAAAAAGTCACAACCAACCAAATGAAATTGTTAAATTATTATGTCACCAGTTGAATAATGCTTTAGAATCCACTGAAGAAGAAAACATTGTGAAGAAAGGTCATTGGTATCTGGCTTACAGATGTCAGCACTGTGGAAAGTTGTTATCTTCATTTATATCAGAGAATTTCGGGTATGGGTTTACAAATGCCAGAAGAATAAAGACTGTAAATACACATAAAGAGTAATTCAATGAAAATAATAGTAATTATAATGGTAAGTGAAAAGATTAATTGTCATAATAACCTCTTAGATGCTGCATCTTATTAATAATGATAATATTGTAAAGAATTTTGTGACTATTTGTGTGAATATTCAAGAATTTTCATGTATTTATTATACCTTCATGTCTAAGAGACGTTTCTTTTCAATTTATTTGTGAACACAATTGTTAATAATGATAGCTATTTATTTAATTGTGCTAGTTCTCCAAAGTATTTCAAGCACTTAACTTTCTGCTACTGATCTCAGCATTCATGGTGTTTTAAATAGTACTGTTTTTAAAAGATTCCTATTTTAATTTAATTATGTGAAGACTTTGGGCATTTATTACAGAAAGTGCTGACTTCTTTTGTATCTCTTGTACTTTCCAGCTGTAATGCAGTAGTGGAATTGTTACGAGGGCGGCAAGTGGATGAGATTGTTGATGATCTACCACAGCTGTGGGAACAATGTCTGCGAGTCAGAGATGATATCAAAGTAAAGTGTGTTTTTTTTACTTTGGCTTCAGAGGCAAAAGTTATGTTTGTATTGGTGTAAATTGTGGGCTGTTGGAAAATGAAAATAATATATTTTCTGCCTGTTTGAGACTTTGGATAGGTTTGTTTTTGTTTTGCATGTTCACGTTTTTCTCTGTCTAAACCATTGAGCAAAATCATCAGTTGTTTCCTACTGAAAATAGTCTCACTTTTATGTGGAGGGAATCTGTTCTCACAAAGCTTGCTAGTGTGTTTAAGTGTATAGTAGTGGCCATCATGTTTAGTTTTAGCATTGACATACTGATGTATTCATTCTTGAGGCAGTGGCTAAATAAGTTTGATTAACATTCATTGCTTCAAGAATCTCACAACAAAATAATACAATAAAATGTTTCAGTTTGTATGAAACAAATATTAATTCACTTGATGTTGTATACATCTATTGAAAAGTGTTGATCTGTTTTATATTTTTGTCAGTGGCACTTTGTTCCAAAACTTTAAAAAGTTTTATATTTCTTTTGGAGATACATTTTCAGTAATCAGTGTGCTTGCATAATTATGTCAACTTTTAGTACACTTGCACTGTATTGTTGTAAAAAAGTGGTCTGCTGTCTGAGGTGAACTAACAGTTTTCTTTGCCATGATGTAATTTGTTTTTTAACATTCATGAATAGTAGAAGACCAGAAAGTTTAGAGTGTTTATGTTTATGTTTAGAGTGATTGTTGATTTAATAAATTTATTGACTTTCTTATACATATTGATACCATATGTTGGAGAAGAAAGTGGGTGGATGGGGGCTCACTAAATATAGATTAAAAGACAGATTTATCTTCTCCTTTGGTAAATAGTTTTCTACCTATGGAAATATTGTGTGACGGTAAATGTTTGTCTTTAATGTTGTGGAAGAGAGAAAACGTTTGACAATTTTCTCAGAATTTCTATTTGCATGAACACTTATCATCATGTTTATCGTTTCCTCTCCCATTTGAATGGGACTAAGAGGTATTTTCTGATTGTGTTTATTAAAAGATCAAAATGGCTGTTGGAAAATCGTATGCTATTACATATATTCAGCTTATGCCAATCTGGAAAGGGGATAGGAATATTATTAGTCACTTGATCCTTCAGACAGTACTGTGTGTCTGTCTCACTAAAGACATGTCGCCTAAAACACTGATAGATGCAGAGTCCACTTTGGAGCTTTGTTGTGACTGTATTCAGTATTGTTGTTTGAGAGAATTATATCTTTTTATGATCTTAAGTTTCTGCACTTCTGCACCACGGTTCTCTGTTTATGGGTATATTTTTCTCTTCTTGAGACTAGGTTCCCTGTATGACAAGAAGTTTAGGGAGCAGGATTGCCCCTGCCCCTTTCAGACTTGCATCTGTGCACACTAACAGCTTGTGATATCTCTTATAATCTATTTGTCTTATATATTATTGAAGAAATCTTGTTCCTTAAAATAAGGGTGTGTAATTAGACATACCATTGTGATTAGTTGCGATGTCAACAGAGCACAGCATTGCTATTTTATAACAAGCTGCCAGTATATATTTATCGTTAAGCAATATATATTTATAGTTAAACAGTGAGAATATGTATAAGAAATATATTGAGTGGGGACTCTTGTTGTATATATTTTTATTATAACAAAATTAATTTTAAGTCTTAAATATTTTAACATTTATTTGTAGGAATCCGTGCGCAAAGCTGCTGATGATGCCTGTAAAACACTGAGCAAGGTTTATTTTTAATTTTTTTTTATGTTGTGCTTTTGATTCCTTTCTATCCTTGACATGATGTATTGTACTTAAACATTTCATTTTCTTTTATAAAAAATATTCTTTGTATTTTAGTTTTACTTTAATTCTCATTGCTTTATATTCTTCACAAGTAAGACTTACACATATGCATTTAATTTGTACCTTTAAATTCTTTACACCCCCCCACCCCACCCCCACACAGATACATATATATAAACTTTGTGTTTGAAAGGTGTTGAAAGTCTATATTAAATAATTACATTTGTATTTCTTGTTCACTGAAAGAGTTTTATTTTTTATAAATTAATCTTAATTTTGACTTTGTATTTAAAACATACAGAGTTTATTAAAAATAATTAAATTTGTAATTCTTGTTCATTGACAGAGGCTTTTATCATATAATTTAAACATAATGTCCCACCCACCATTTAACTTTAAGGCACAATTAAGTATATCTATTATATATAATAAAAAGAATCAGACTTTGGGTCTTGATGACAAAACTAAGCAGCTCTTCCCAAATGGGCATTGGAATAAAATATGGAATGAATAGTGGGGCTTAGGGACAGATTAAATTTTGAATGTAATGAACCAGAACCTTTTATTTAAAAATTTTCAAGAAATATTTCCTTGAATTTTGAAATCTATAAATTATTTTAAATCAAGTTAATAATTACATCCTAACCCCCAAATTAATTACATCTTACCATCTGCTTGCTGTAGTCAAATAAACAAAATAGCAATAAAGCAAATGTATGTGGTGGTGGTGTCACACCAGCTGTCTAGTCATTGTTCAGTTTTGGCCATCTGCCACAATTTACCTGCTTGTTAATGGTATATTTTCCTCTTGCCATGAATTTGGTGAGTCTATTGCACAATTATTATTAAAAGAAAGAAATCTAAATTGATAGGTAAACATTCCTTGTCTTTTAACAAAATGGCACGTGATAAAAAATTCCAGTTTCAGATTTACACATTCCATTGAACAATATCAATGCTATAATATAATTTGAAGCAAAATCTGTTTTGATAGTTTTTAGAACATATTGTTTAGTGTACAATTGCTTAAGTAAATAGATGATGCCCACTGGTTAGTGTACAATTGCTTAAGTAAATAGATGATGCTCACTGGTTAGCGTACAATTGCTTAAGTAAATAGATGATGCTCACTGGTTAGTGTACAATTGCTTAAGTAAATAGATGATGCTCACTGGTTAGTGTACAATTGCTTAAGTAAATAGATGATGATCACTGGTTAGTGTACAATTGTTTAAGTAAATAGATGATGCTTACCGAGTGCCATCTTTTGATGCCATTATTTCATAAAAATAGATTGTGACTAATTTTGTTAATAAAAAATTAGTACATTGGTTGAGTTTATTTTTTGAACATGAAGAGCTTTTACTCTGTGCTATAATAATAAATGGCAGTTTTGAATTTCAAATCTTTCAATTTGCTGTAATTTTGTTTCAGAGCATAGAGTAAGTGTAATAAGCAAAGACTCAGTCACAGATATCTTTCAGTTTGCTATATTTTTGTTTGTTGTTTTAGCATTGAGATTATTTATGCAATAGTGTATTTTAATGAGTAAATTGGAAGCTGGAGTGCTAAGCCAAAGTGAAGTTAGACATTGAAATAATGTTTATTTAAAAAATACTATTTTGATTTAAAGCAAGTGATTGAATACAAGCCTAAAATATTGACTGATTACTAAATTTACAAAGAAAACCATGACACCTGAAATAAAAAAATGGGAATATTCCACTGCTAGTGTATTCCTAGCTTATCTGTTTGAATCAGTATAATATAAGCAGATAAAATAGAATGTGTTGGAATTAAAAGATGCTATGTGATTGAATAAAAAATAAATTGATTCACAATATATTATGTTCTGGTAAGTACATTTGCTTCATCAACAATCCTCTTCTTTTTTTATTTGTGATAGGCAAGATATTTAAGATAGTATAACACCTTACATGTTTTTTTCTAGATGTCAATTTGATATGTGATAGGCAAAGATATTTACGAGAGTATAACACCTTACATGTTTTTTTCTAGGTGTCAATTTGATATGTGATAGGCAAAGATATTTAAGATAGTATAACACCTTACATGTTTTTTTTCTAGGTGTCAATTCGCATATGTGACCCAGAGAATGGGCAGATTGGAGAGCGTGCAACCCAAGCAGTGCTGCCATGTCTTCTAAATTTAACTCTGCAGAGCACTGTATCTGAGGTCAGGGCATATGGGTGAGTGCTGACAGAAGGTGAACAAGATCATTTTTACTCCAAATCATTTTACATTTCAAATCAAAAGAGATCTTATATTTTCTTGTGTACTTATAGCACTAAATCCTCAACATTTTTAAAATGTAATTTTTCATAATATACCTGCTAAGTGCCTGCATTCCATGCACAAATTGAACAGGTAACAACACCCCACCCCACCTTCCTCTACTTATGATGAGTGTGTATGTGTTTGTACTTGTTTGTAAGTGTGTATGTGTTTGTGCTTTTTGGGCAACAATGAATTAGCACCCAGTTCTTAGAAATTTTTTTTTTTTTATGTAGAATAAATGATCAGATTTTAATTTTTTTCTCACCAAAATAATTGTGCAGGTTGTCAACCATTTTAGAGATTAGCAGAAAAGCTGGCCCACTGCTAAAGCCACACATCCCAGTTTTAGTTCCTGCATTATTAGAGGCTCTCAGTGGGCTTGAACCTCAAGTTTTAAACTACCTCAGCTTTCATGCTGGCACCCAAGCCACTCAGGATAAGGTAGGCATGAGCATTGTAGTGCATTCTTTCTTTGGAGTATTTTCTGTATACTAGCTGAAAAAATTAAAGCTGTTTTCTATTCATTATATGAATCGAGACAACAATCTGCAATGTTTCTCTAGATCAGTTCTTAACCTGAGGTCCATGGATGGGCTTCAAGGGGTCTGTGAAAGTAAAATATCCACTATATTTTTATATTCTGATTATGTGCATTTTTCTAGGGGTGGGGGTGGGGGTCCATAGCTTTCACAAGATTTTCAAAGGGGTCTGTGACAAAAATGATTAAGAACACTGTTCTGGATAATTACTTGTATTTTTTTCCTGTTTTTACTTTTGTGTTGAAGTGTAATTATGAATGTGTTTACCTCATTTAAGAGATACTTAATAGATATAAATTTTAAAATACAAATACACTTAAATAAAATTATCTAGTTTTATTTTTTTATTATGCTTATTTCATTTTGATGATTGTTTAGGTTTAAAAAAACCTCAGTTTTAATGGCTAAAATTATATTAGCTATGGTCTTTCAACAGCTAGACAAGGCTCGAATTGCTGCATCAAAAAGTTCACCCATGATGGAGACTATCAATCGGGTGAGAAATTGACTTTCTATCCCAAATACAGCATTATGGTAGCACTCAGTAATAGCCATGTGGTCTTTTCTTGTTTATTAAGTGTACAAACAAAATATAATATATGTAATTTTTTATTTATTTATTTTTTAATTGCTGTTGATATTCAACAGTACCCAATACAAATAATTCCCACTTTTAGACTTAGCATAATTAAATAAAAAAATGTTATTTAAATGCAGATATTTATGTTAAAAAGACTTCATTTCATCTTTTCTACCTATGAATCTTTTTGATCATCTTCAGTTGGCAATTGCTACTAATGGGTGAAACAAGATATGATAGACCTTACACTCATACTATGATGGTTAGCAAATATAGTTTTGTTTTGAATCCAACATTTGCCACTAAAGGAAAGCAGTCTAACACAGTGTGGAGTTTGAGTTAGAGATATGATAAAGAAAGGTACACTTACAAATAAAGAAGATGGAAGAAATTAAATGAAATATAAGAATTACCTACAAATCCAAAATACAGAAATAGCCATATAGAGCTTGAACAAAAATAAATTAATGAGCCACGCGATATGTAAACTACTAGCAATTGAGACTTTTATCGCTAGCCTGTGACAAAGCAGTTTTCTCTAATTGATTAGGTACTTCTTAGTTACAGGAGAAAAAAAACTTATTACTTTCCATTTTTTGCTTACACAGATACAGATTGAAATCAAGTGTTTTGTAAACTTATGTATTTTTTTATAAATCTTTGTATGATCTCCCTATATATTTTAAATATTTTAAAATTAAATAATTCTAAACAAGTTTAATTTGAGTTTTTACTTTTGTTTGCAGTGTGTTCAGTATGTGGATGAGTCTGTGTTAGTTGAACTTGTACCAAGGATAGCAGATCTGATCAAACGAGGTATTGGAGTTGGAACCAAGGTAGGCTACTGTGTACTCCTAGTGAGTTTTTATTGGCTTAAGACCTTATCTTTTACAAATTGCTGTTTTGCTTGTATAATATTGTTCACTTCTGACATCACATTTTTTTTTTTATTAGACAAGCTACCCACCCACCAAAAAGAAATGATATTTGAAATCTATCATCATATCTTTTTTGTTATATGCAATAAAAGTTAATACGTATTAGCATGACATCCATATTTGCTTGTTTACAGGCAGGATGCTCAAGTTTTGTTGTGTCATTGATCCATCAGTGTCCTCAGGATCTTGCACCATATTCAGGTATCTACTGTCTCAAATTTGGGTTGACTTTTCTTGGAGAAAGGAAAATTGGGCGGATTTTAAGTTTATTTTAAGTTTATCTTCAAAATGATCATTGTGTAAAGAATTTTTTCTCTCCTAAAGTGAGCGTTTAGGACTAGAAATAATGACTGTGTACAAATGTCTGAAGTTGATGCACTTTTTTCTTTGCAGGAAAACTAATGGCTTCCTTTTTACAAGGTCTTAATGACCACAATGCTACTGTGAGGAAATCATTTGCAACAGCACTGGGGAACCTAGTCAAGGTGAGATATGATCATTGTTGTAGGACTGAGGGAATGGATATAAATATTAATATGTACTAATGATGATTACAATAGAATATGAGAATTTGTTGAGTAACCTTGACAGCAAAGTTTGATGCATACAGTAATTCACAACATACAGTGGAATCCCGCTATAGCGTGCTCCACAATAACATGAATTCGGATTTAACGTGGTGGTGGCCTAGCTCCCAAAATTTTGTATATTAATTCGCATATATTACAAAACCCTGCATTAATGTTATTAACATGATCCAATTTTATGGACCCCAATTATCGCGTTATAGCAAGGTTTCACTGTATTTACTTAGGAATACAAACATTTTCTCTCCCACCCCCTAGCATCTATTTTGTTGCTTTGATATACCTCCTGACTATACCTTTAAGGTAACAAAGTTACTGGATTGGGAACTACTTAGTAATATATGTTGACTCCATTATTTGGTGACAAGTTACTGGATCATGAATTACTAATACTTTCTGATTCCATTATTTGGTGACAAGTTACTGGACCATGATTTACTAATATTTTCTGATTCCATTATTTGGTGATAAGTTACTGGACTACGAATTAGTAATACTTTCTGACTCCTTTATTTGGTGATTAGTTACTGGATCATGAATTAGTAATACTTTCTGACTCCTTTATTTGGTGATTAGTTACTGGATCATGAATTAGTAATACTTTCTGACTCCATTATTTGGTGATTAGTTACTGGATCATGAATTAGTAATACTCTCAATATATAAATATTATTGTAGACTTGCAATATTTTCTCTTAGTGGAAGCTTCCAGATTATATGTAGTCTTGCAGAAAGATACCCACCCAGGCAAACTGACAACTTAGTCTAGTATTAGAGTCAATCTAGTAGCAGAATCTGTTAATAGCTCATAGCGTTGAGCCAGAATTGGAGCTAAAGCCCCTGTGTACTTTTGTGTAAATAGTGCTTGTGTGTGTTTCTAGGCAGGAACTCATAAAAACTGCTCTGTATAGGCAGTGAGAAACAGTATAGTATTAAATCTTTGTGTGTTTCTAGGCAGGAACTCATAAAAACTGCTCTGTATAGGCAGTGAGAAACAGTATAGTATTAAATCTTTGTGTGTTTCTAGGCAGGAACTCATAAAAACTGCTCTGTATAGGCAGTGAGAAACAGTTTAGTATTAAATCTTTGTGTGTTTCTAGGCAGGAACTCATAAAAACTGCTCTGTACAGGCAGTGAGAAACAGTTTAGTATTAAATCTTTGTGTGTTTCTAGGCAGGAACTCTGTACAGGCAGTGAGAAACAGTTTAGTATTAAATCTTTGTCCTCATATTTTGATGCAGAGGGGCAAAAAGTGAAGTTAGTTTATGTAGATATGGGAATCCATCTAGTACAGCCCAGAGAACAGAAGTCCTGTATGGTAGAGTGCAAAGATTCTGGCATTTCTCAGTTTTTGTGGACAGGATGAAGTTTGTTACCTGTTAGGAATTGACAGCTTAAAAGGTGACACCTGAGCACTTGACTAAAATTGGTGACTTGTTTTTAATTATTGAGTAAAGGATAGGCAGGGGAGAGAGCATTGTAACTGTGCTTTGAGCAAATTCAAAAAAAGGTTTTACTGATAAACTGCTTTCATACTCTCTAACTTTCTAGGTTAGAAAAAGTTTAGAAAAAATTAGTTTAATTACTGTGGATATGCTGTAATTGAGGTAAGTGAAAAATTACTAAAGTTTTATTTAGCAACTTGGGCAGAAGTTGGATTCTAGAAGTGAATGTTTCACATTAAGAGGTGGTGGATCTGGCACATGATACCTACTCAGGAAATCAGCACTATTTTTGGCACCAAACATATGTTTAATTCTGAATGATAGGCCTATAAAATTAACAGCCACAAAGTTAATTGGTCATTCTTGGTCACAAGATGAAGTTCAAAAAGTTCTCACCAAACAAGTAAAATTTACAACTTTTCTATTGGTCACCTGAAACTTGTTAATTTATTTATTCCTTCTTTTCACATAAATATTCTTTAAATTTTATTTAAAAAGAATATTTGTGTTTGGCATCCTACACGATGAATCCATCAATTGCTTGTAACACTCTTATTACAAGAACAAAGCATATGTAACATATTTTTTTATGAACGAATTGCTTACCTATAATATGTTCTTACAAGAAAGAACCTGCACAGAAAAATACTAAGTTTATTTTACTTATTTATACTTATTTGAGACACTTTAGCCAGAAAATAGTATCTGTGTTGTAAACTGGCTGTCGGAGCCAAGCTAATTGTTAATGATGTGTATGATTACAGGTTGGGTATGTGTTGTAAACTGGCTGTTGGAGCCAAGCTAATTGTTAATGATGTGTATGATTACAGGTTGGATATGTGTTGTAAACTGGCTGTCAGAGCCAAGCTAATTGTTAATGATGTGTATGATTACAGGTTGGATATGTGTTATAAACTGGCTGTCAGAGCCAAGCTAATTGTTAATGATGTGTATGATTACAGGTTGGGAAAGACAGCAGTGTTGAAAAACTGATTGCTAGATTGAAGTCTTGGTACCTGGACAGTGAAGGTAATTATTAGTTTATAAAAGTGTAATGTTCATGTATTTCTTTTCACTCATCTTTCAGAATTGGTTGAATTTAATTTTGGAAATTTCTTGGTGGTGCTTGATTCATAGTTAGTAATAAAATGTAGCCTTGTACATGCTTGAAAATGTTTACTCCAAAGATCAAGTCAGCATTAGTTAGTTGATCACCTTTATGACATTTGTTATTGCTGGGGAGATCTTACAAGGGAGATCATTCTGGTTAAACTTCTGCTCTTGTGCAGGTGTCAGTACCCGACAGGCATGTGGTGCTACTCTGCATGCAATCAGTCAGCATGCTCCTGACCACTTACGGCGCCATGCTAGTCTAGCTATGCCACTGGCTTTCTTTGGTATGCATGAAGAGAAGACGGAAGGTGAGATGGTTTAACTTTTTCCAAGAACAAATTTGCTTGCCTCTACAGCTCTGATTATGAGTTTACTGTTTGACTTGTGTATATTTTATTTAATAAACCATTGTTTCTTTTATACTTTTATGTTAATTTATTTATTTATTTTTTACAGAAGAAAGAAAATTAAATGAACCCTCTGAATGGGAAGAGGTCTGGGCAGAAGTAACTCCAGGTAATTTATCATGCTGACATTTCTAAAATGATATTTAGTATTTAAGCATACTTTTTTTCATCAGAGTAAATGTTAAAATGATTGTTTTTATTTTATTTATTTATTTCTTTGTAAGTGTTTTAAATGTATTATATTTTTCCTAATCACAATCAAATACCTGCTAGAATTAGCTCTTCCTACTTTCTGAAGTTGTGGTTCATCAGGCATCCAACTAAACTGCCAAGCAAGACAAATGAAAGTAGAAGTTTGTTAACCTACATATTGCTCCACTTTCATACACTCGTGCAAACATACTGCTTTAAACTCTCTGCATCAACTAAACTATATGGCTGGCTCAGTTTTAAAAAAGAAATCTCTGACAACTATCATTTTCTTATTGCCTGTCAGTTCCTTTCCTAGTTCCTGTGCGTAACTGAATTTTTTGGTAATATTTATACTGATCTTTGTTATGTTTTAACAGTAAGTAATTTTGTCATTATTCAAACTAGTAATATGATTATTTCTCTTATATTGTTCAAGATCAGCATTATGTTTGGTTTGCTTGTGTTATTCTCTGATCATGTGTCTAATCTGCTTGAGTGAATTTGGCACTTTACTATTGTAATGTGTTTGTGAAATAGTCAGTAGTTAGAGCTTCATGTCTTTTGTTGCCATTATCAGCTTGTTTGTTGCTGGTATTGGAAGAGTGACAAGTTAAATAAATGAACAAATTTGGTGAGGCTGATGTGTGTTGATAAAGAATATGCATTCATGGTGGATACTTGCAAAGGAAGTAGTTTTAGTCTTCAGGTCAAAAGATATCTCTGTGTGTACATTTATTATGTACTCTTTTGTCAATAGATATATCATGTATACAGTTACATTATTCTCTGCTAAGATATACCTCAGTGTATACAGTTACTTTTATTCTCCTTTGTCAAGAAAAGATAAATGCTAAGTTCACAAGCAAAGCTTGCTTTAACATTTAGTACTCATTGCAGTGTGTTGCAGACAGATTAATTTGGACACTGGTATTGTTGTGTAAATGCTGCAATACTAACACATGATCAGAGAGCATATGCCTGTGTTTAACTGAGGTTAATTTTAATTTCATTCTGCTTAAATTTTTTGGTGAGTTAATGTTTCTGTCATTTTTGTAGAGTGTTAGTGAGAGCTTTCTTTTATTGAGGTTAGACAAATAACCTTGAACAGTACAATTAACATAGAGGTATTGAGTGAAGGGTTCATTCTGTTATTGTTTTTCTTGTAATTGGTTCAGACTTTTAGTATTGTTTCCTTGTAATTTTAAAAGGCCACTTGAACTTTTGTCACTAAAATATTGTCACATAAAGTTTATGTATAAAGAAATGTATTAATGAATTAACTTTAGGAAATATAGCTAATTATTTTTCAATGGAAAAGGAATGGAGTCTGGAATCCGGCTATACTTGAATGAAATAATATCCTTGTTGGTGGAATTGATTGATGCTTCTGCCTGGACTACCAAAGCACAAGCAGCACGGGCTATGGAAACAGTTGCCAAGCAGATTGGATCTCAGTTAGGCACACCTTACTTGGGTCAACTGCTAAGTGCCTTGCTGAGAGGTCTCTCTAGTCGAACCTGGACTGGAAAGGTAGGCATAGTAAAAATAAAACAAATAGAGCCCTCTGTGGCCATCTACAGATGTTTAGTTTCACAAATTGATATTAATTTGCATGCACCAGTTTGCAGTATTGTAGTGAGAGATGAGGAGAGGGTGATGGTCCTGGCCATCAATTCAGGGAATTGTTGGTACATTACCATATATATATTATAAATAATATGATTGAATGGAGTGTGTGTAATTTTGGCAGTTGGCCAAGGGTGGCATTTTGCCCTTTGATGTCACTGCCAGTTTGAGTGTAATGCTTAGTATTAAGATTTGCTACTTTGGTATCTACCATTTTTGAAAAGCTTTTTGATATTTTAATTGCTTTTGAAAAAAACAACCTCACATTTAAAATGCCAGTAGAATATGATTAATTTTTTAAAAAGTTACAGGAATGAAGAAGTGGTATGTCCAAAGATTTAATATTAAAGTCACTTAGCTTACTCTTAAGACTTTCCCTATATCTTTCTGATTTGAATGCTTGTCTCTTTAGGAGGCCCTTCTGAATGCTTTGTCTGTGGTCTGCATCTCATGCAAGTGAGTTTTTGTGGTTTATATTCCATATTATTTTTATAAAAATGCCAACTAATCTACAGAAATTCATACTTCGTGGTCAAACTGTAATATAATGTAATGTTGCAGCTCTTACACCATGGTGACTTTTAGAAAAAAATTTTCAAGCCATCATATGGAATAATATAGATATAACTCCCTTGATTCTCATCTGGATTTACATTCAGATCACTATAAAGAATGAACTTTTCTAATAAAAATGTTTAATTGGTTTTGAAACACTATTGCAGATATGGACAGAGAAATACATTTGTACTTTTTCATGCAAAAAGTACAAATGTATTTCTCTGTATAGTAGTAAAACTGATCTTTATATTAATACCATTTTCATTTTAAAATATTGGAATTTTCACTCAGTGAATATAATTATATCTTTTGAGAAAGTTTTATTTATGGTTTTGAGAATATTATTTTTCACTTTTCTTTTTTTAGGGACAGTATTCTGAAAGAAGGGGATGAATGTCTTGAAAAGGTAAGTAACTATTGTTTATATTCATCGCATATTCAATTCTTTTTATATAAAATTTTATTTTAATAAAGGAAAAAAATTATTTTAATCAAAAACTAGTATCAGTGATTGTGTAATGCTTTATGCTAACAAAAATTGTAGAAACCCTTTTTAATTAAAGACTGATGAGATTCAACCATCAAAGAAAGTTTAATTTTTATATTACCTTATTTTGCTGTTAATATAGATAATTGAAACAACAGTTCGTGAAAGTAAGAAGGATCAACCAGTTTATCGTTTGGCTGCTTTGCAATGTCTGGGTGGCATTTTGGAATTATATAAGCAGGACCAATTTCAAGAAGTCTGGAATATAGTGTCACCTCTGCTTACTGGGGTAAATCAAATTTAATTTTTGACAACTGTAACTTCAAATCATAATTCACATCATAAGTGTTTTGTAACTTTTTAATTGATTTGTTTTTAAAAATTAAAATTGTTTTCAAAAAGATTTTATTTTGGTTCTTCATTGTCAAAACCACCATTACTTGTTTAACAGCAGGATTTTGAAGAAATAGTAAAAATTTAAGAACAGAGCACTTCATGATATGATCCAGCTTACAGCCAAATAGATTTTTCTCAACAACACAGTTATTTTGCCTATTGTCATCCAAACCATCATCCACTTTCTATTAATGCTAAGGAGAAATAATTGAAGCAAAAATATTTTAAAAATTGAAATACCATGCCTTCCATTTCCTTTTTTTTCCTTTAAAGGTTTTTGTTTGTTATTTGCCTTTTAGTTTGTTTGGACTTTTTAAAGTCAAGTAACCTTTTCTCATTACTGTGGATACTTTTTGTTTCTGGGAGACAACTTTCATCTTTTGGTCAGTAGAACTCTGTTGTCCATGACTGACAGTAGCCTGTAACATTTCATCTCGTCTTTTTGCCATGTCTTGTCTTTGATGTCTATCATTTAGTCTGTAATCAGGATTTTTGAGTTACTTTTGCCAGTTTTTGTCTTCTGTGTCTATCAGTTAACCTAAAGAAGGTTTTTCCCCCTGTTACTTTTTCGCCTTCTCTTCCAAGTCTGTCATTTAGTCTGTAAGAAGTATTTTTCCCTATCAGCTTTTGTCTTCCATGTCAATTAGCCTTAAGAAATATTTCTCCCCCCTTAGTTTTGCAGCTGACATTCTTTCTAATTTTTCTCACTGACTACAGAAGGTATTTTATATATGTGTGTATAAACTTGATAGTCATCTGCATATGTTTTGTATATGGTTTATTCTAGTGAGAGTCCCTATAAATTTGTTCTTAGAATGTTGGAATAACTTTAGATATTGTTTTTCTCCAACTCATGTTCTGTTGAATTGTTGATAATTTTTTTTTGAAGAAAAAATTTATTTAGCTTTTATTTAAAGGCACTGTCTCTGCTAAATGAACATTACAATAGTTAATGAACTGAAAAGAGTATTTGATTGTATATTGTCTTCCAGCTTACTTTTTCATTTTATTATTCTTATACCAATTTGTTGCAGTTCAAAGTTTTATATATTTTCTTTTAACACCAAAACCAATTTACTCAAAAGACAGTGACATGTATTTCCTGTTCCCTCTGGTCAGGAACTTGAATTTTTGAATGATCATTTCTTTTGTAGAAATGTAATTTACAATTTCAGATATTAAAGATACAAAAAGTTCACTAATCCTGAATTTAACCCCAACTTTAATCCTAATCTTATCTCATTAAATATATTTTTAATTCCTTGTTCATTCCTGAAGACTTCTGGAGTCAAATACAGAGCTCAGTACTAATCCATGTTTGCATATGACATGAGATCTATTTTCAGTCATCAGTACACATCGTTTTTTCCCTAGCATTTGCTTTATTATTTGCAAGACAAAATTTTTTTTATAGTACATCTTATATTTTGTAGGTTAATATAATCTGTGCTAATAAAATTGTATCTGTACTTTTCATCATAATATCTCTACAGTAATACATTTTTATACCAGCTTGATTCAAATGCAGTCACATTTGGCCTGTGTAAAATTTTATAACCTCAATTAAATATTTCTTTATTTGGTTAAATTTTTTATCATGAATGAGTGAGAAACTTTAAATTTTTGGTTTATTTGGCCCTCGGGTTTGAATAAATTGGACCACTCTGGTTTATCTATTTATCTAGTTTGAGGAAAGGGGATATAAGCAAAACGTATCCCTCTAAGAACTTCCTTGATCACTTTTGAAATGCAAAACGTTTGAGAATATGATTCAAAATTTTATTCATTGAATTTTGCTTGTTAAAAGCTGGCAAAGGACACTTAACAGTTAAATTGTTTGTCAAGCAGTTTATTTAAATATTTGACTAATTTTGATAAGCATTGTTTGTTTAAACTTGTTGGATATTATTATGACCCTTAAAGTGTCTTTCTACATGAAATGCACTGGTAAGGTTGGACAGTCAGATGTGATGACTCTAACAGAAACACTGACTCACACCTTTACTTCCTAGCAATCTCAGCATGATTGAGTGACTTAAAGTTTAAACTTTATCACATAGTAGGATAGCAGTTTGTTTTTAGACTCTTCTTTCTTCTTATATGTCATTTGTTTTGTCTTGTGGATACTGGGTAATATATATACATATTTTCCTAATGTAAACTTAGGTTGTTGTTTTTTTCATCACTCATTGGTACATATTCACAGCAGCATGAAGGTCAAATTGTAGAGATGAACATGCATGGTAAAACCCTTCTGCTTCTGTGAATACTTGACAAGTATTCTTGGGGAAAAGAATGACTTTTTATAAATAAAATCATATTCTGGAATGCATATGGCATTCAAAATGGAATGTCCTGCCTGCAATCCCTCAATGAGTATAAATTAATAATTAATGACATATAAAATTGAAAGGAAATGAATCATTGTTTGGGTGTTGGAAGACAAGATTTTTCATATTTAAAGTATATTTAATTCATTTGTCTTACCTAGATATAGATATGCTCCTTTTAACCCACTGTTTTGCTTCATGGTATATTTAGTTAATTGATTTCATGGTGACTAAAATTGTAGTCATTTGTTTGACAGGTCATCCTTGAACAATAAAATTAATTTAAATTTAGTCATAGTAGCTGTATAACAAAGATTGGCAAACTCAATTTCTCTTCTACTATCTAGACTTCAAAGGAAGATGATGACGAGAAATCTAGTTCTGTCCAGAATGAAGAACTATGCAGAACAGTTTATGCCACTCTTGGACAGGCTTGGCCTTCTGTGCCAGCCACTCAGAGTAAGTTACATATTTGTTGATAAATAATTCATTATTGCTTATACAAATAATTCATTATTGTTTTTTATATAAACACATTTACATCCATCAAAATGCTTTTTTAACAATAATTAATGTTAGTGTGTTTCTATTGGCCTAGCTAAAGTTTTGAGGACACTAATTAATCTTTCTGAGTGCATAATTGGAACATTAACAATAATTATTTAGCTAAAATAACTTTCAGTACATTAACTAGTAACAAAACAAAAAATTGTTTAACCTAATGAAATTAATGTTGACAGTGGTGTCGACTAGTCTTTGAACTGACAATCAAAATTTTTGTAGTATGATCAATATAATAAACTTATTTAGCAGATTTCCGATGATAAAAATAAATTTTATAGTAATATTAATAGTAATAATTCTCCTAATTATCAGAAATAGAATCTATTTTCTGATCAGTTGCAAACATTTCTATGATTATAACATCTCAGAAATCAGTGTGTTGTTGTTTCACTTATACTTTAGTTATTATATTTTACCCAAAACAGAAAATTAATGTGAAGACATGCACATACTAGTTCTGATCAGTGAAACTAGATGTAGAGTTTTTATTCTGAAAAAATAAGATGTATGCACTGTAACTCTAATTCTGAACAGTGAAACTATTATTATTATATTTTCTTCATTTGTATTAAGGTGACTTTCAAGACATGTACCTCACCAAGCTGGTAACAGCCCTGCCAGTCAATACCTGGAGAGTTCAGGTGTCCATTCTTCAGGCACTGTGCAAATTTATGGATAGGTGGGTTGTCGTGACATTCAGCAGATAATTCTAATACATATAGATGGTTTTCCTGGCATGTAGCAGAAAATTCTAACACATAGAGGTCAGCATGCCTAGAGTTTGTTCCTCATGCGTGCTACATAAATTGAGTTAATTGTTATTTGTGTGCTCTGTATGCGTTTTTGATGTCATGTTTGAAGATAAGCGATCTATATAATGTGTATATATATATATATATAATGCACACTGGATACTGAATTTAACAATCAGACATCATGTAAAGTAATAAATGTGCCCTATTTAAAAACTGGAATTTCAACTATCAGTGGTGATCTGTAAATTAAATGTGTTATATTCATAACTGGAATTTTAGTTAACCATTTGAGCAATAGATATAATATTGAAGACCTGATTTTACAGTCCTTGATCTGGTAGAGAGATAAATATGTCACAGTTATTACTGGAGTTTATGACGCAATAAATGTAACATTCAAGATTTGATTTTACAGTCATTGATCCTGTATAGAGTTAAATATGTCACATTTATTATTGGAGTTTACAACCATTGATCTTGTAGAGCAATAAATATGTAACATTTATAACTGGAGTTGAGGAGTCATTTCTCTTGTAAAGCAGTAAATGTATCACAGTCAAGACTAGAGTTAGCAGTTTCTCAGTTTTTATGTTTCTAAGTAATTGTTTTGGTTCACATAATCCATTTTGCTTACATATACATGAACATTCCATTTTATGAAAGCTCATTTTTACTCAGCACAACTTTAGCAGTTCTCACACATCCACACAGATATCATTTAAGTTAAACACTCGTTTTAGGGGTGCTATATTTCCTGTGGGGGTTTTCTATGTGTGCTCTATGGTAAAACACAGACACCTGACTCTTATTAAATCATCAATTCAAAGCTGAATTCAACTACAGTGTAACATTAGCTTTACCAACAAGCCTTAGCTATAATTGTAAGATTATATTAGTACTCATAGGGACATAATAATAATATTTATTATTTTAGCTAATCAGCTTACCAAGAATTAATAGCCAGCTAACTAACAGACAAAGAGTTTGCATTTTCCTCTTCAAATAATTAATAACTCCTGTAATCTGATACTAAGTCTGAAGATTTATGCTTAACAGTTCACTGAAATGTATTTCAAGTTTGCAGTCAGAAATGTAAAAATATTCAATTATTTGTAGAATTGGTCTTCACTTTTAGAATTGTTTTATCTCTAAGAGTTGTTCTAGCACTTGTAGAGTTGTTTTATTACTTGTAGAATTGTTTTATCAAGCCCTGGAAAATCATTAAAAAAATTTGGGTTTTGGAAAGTCATGGGGTTTAAAAATGAAGGGGGTGGGAGAATCAGAAAATGCAGCTTGCATTGCTTATTAAAGTTTTATTATCTCTGTTATCTTATGACAGCTCTGATTGGATGCCTTTTTCTTAACACTTATTGAGTTAATTAAACAAATCACCGTCATTCTTACTTTGTGCTACCGTTTTGCATGTACTGTGACTGAGTTTTTGAATTATTTTAACAAAAAGTGGCTGTCACTAGATGACTACAAAGACTGGATATCAGAACATCCAACTCTCCAAACCATGGCTACTTGCACAGTGTGTGTAAAATCATTAGATGTGTCAAACATGGGTGAAGCCTGCTTTAAAAAGTCACCTGAAAGGAGCAAAACATATAAGACTACTAAAGGCTAGGAAATTGACTCTAAATCACCATGGAATATCAGAACTTTATAAACCAGGCTGTAGTTCTGCTGATAGCATTTCGACTACAAATCCTCCATCAACGAATTCTAATACCATTGCTGCAGTGTCACCAGGGCCACTGGTTTAGTTTTAGACAGCGAACGTTGTGATTCACCTGTTTCTTCAGTTTCATCATGCATGTCAAGAGATGATGTTCTAATGACAATGAGTAAAAGAAAGTGTGCTTATTTTTCAGCATTTGGATATTGGGCTTTGTTTTCTTAAAGTCAAAGAAGTAGTTGCGTTGCATATACAAAGAAGAGGAAGGCTGTTATGGAAGAGCTGGATGATCTGAGAAAAAGAAGAGGAGAATAGAGGGCATTAAATCAATAAACAAGAATGCTGATGAATATGCAGAGAAGGCTGAAAACAGGGGAGATTTCAATCTTTCAGCTGTCAAACGCTCTGCAAAAATTGGCCAAAAGCAAAAAAATGAACTGCTAAAAGTGGATGAAGAATTAAAAGCTAAGCTTGACGAAATATCTAACTCATAGACATATTGGCTGCTCATTATTTGTGCTGTTGCACTAATTTATCATTAACTGTTATACAACATTGTTTACATTTTTGACAGTCTGCCTTCAACTTTGTTTTAATATATCAATCAACTATTTTGTGAACCCAAATGGCTACTAAGTGTAGAGAAATGTTTCTTTTGGTAAGTACTGGTTTTATATTTTCATGTTGGAATGTTCTGGAAAATTTATGAAAAGGGCATTAAAAGACATGGAAAAGTCAAGGAATTTTAAGCTCATGAGTCTGTACAGACCCTGTCTATCACTTGGAGATTGTTGTATCATTTGTAGAATTGTTCTATTACTTGTAGAATTGTTCTTTCACTTGTAGAATTGCTTTATCACTTGTAGAATTGTTTTATAACTTGTAGAATTGTTCTGTCATTCAGGCTGGATGAATTTCAAATGACAAATCTTCCAGCAACCTCAGAAAAATTAAAGCCAACAGTTCTGACCCTTTTAACTGCTGTGATACCATGCTTAGGTAAGAATGGAATTTGTCATCCAAAGTAAAACTTATCATGTAAAAAGTAACTGTCTAAAATGATTATTACATGAGAATGGAAGTGTTCACAACTTATATTGTGAAAGAATAACTATCTGAAACAATTACTATATATTTTAAAGTTTATATATAAATTATATTTTAGCTTGACTACAGGTTTTGGTTTGATGCTTTGTGCTTGATGACAGGGAGAACTATAGTTTTAAGTGCTGAATCTAAACTTGTGTAAAATTACTTGGTTATTTTGATAGTAATTATTTTCATTGATTTTGATAGTAATTATTTTCATTGATTTTTGTTTGTAATTTTAAAAGAAAATGATTTAAAAAAAAAATTGTTCTAGGCAACATCAAGTATGCTGTAATCCGATCTGAAAGTGCTGCTGTCATTGACCTCATTGTGACTCGTTTGGCAGGTGTGTTTTAGAGCCAGATTTGCAGTTTCATGAAAATAGAATAAGTTCTGCTATGTTCTTTTTAGCACTTAAATGTTGCACTGTCTTAGGATATTGTTTTTATGCTTTGAAGTATTTTTAAGACAAGCACAATTTATCTTATAAAATCACCTACTGACACTTGCCAACTTTATAATAGTTAGTGGAGCCTTCATATCCAAGTTATATATCGTGTGCTATGTGTAATAGTATCTTTCATTTGGATTTTCATCCTAATTTTATGTGTTTGTAAATTAAATTTGCCTTTTTTAATGACAACATTTTGCTAATGTCCATGCTTAATGTTAGTAAATGATTATAATGAAAATATTGACAGGCCAAGGTGAAATAAATCTTATCTGAGCACTTGAGTCAGTTTCACAAAAATTAAGGTAGCTCTACCAATTAGTTGCATTCTAGCTAATTGATAGCATTAAGTAGTGTTTGACACTTACCAAACAATTAGTTGCATTCTAGCTAATTGATAGCATTAAGTAGTGTTTGACACTTACCAAACAATTACAGTAGTTGCATTCTAGCTAATTGATAGCTGTAAGTAATGTTTGACACTTACCAAACAGAAGTAAGTAACTAAGTTGACAACTTGACAGTTGCCTATCATATGACTAGTTTATAAATAAATTTTATCCCACAAACCAGTTATAACAATGGCAGCAGTGAGTTGAAATACTACTGAATGCTTGAAGGCAATTTTCTTGCTTTTTAAATGAATTGAATATTGAAAATGTCTTTCCCATCAAGAATGAACAGTTTACTAATAAGTCAGAGGTAAGAATAATGCATGGCACAAGTTTTTTTTTAAATTGTAAATACCAGTCTGTTTATCTTTAGGACAACAGATGAATTAAATGAATTAAAAATCACAAGTGAAGCTCTAAATTACCATAAAACATAAAGTAAATATCCACCCATTTTGCATCGAAAATAAATTACTAACATGACCAAATTTTTAGTATGGAAAAGAATTAAACTCTTTGTTGTTATTGTCTGTAGCCTGATACTTATTAAGTGATTTTAATATAATGCATATATTTTTTCAATGTTGTTACTAAGAAAAGTTTGCTGATTTTCGAAATAGTAAATAAAAACATCACAAATATGTAACAATGATACTGGTCTACATAAATAATAACAGTTTGAATACATTATTTTCTCTCTCTTAATATGTTATTAATAACCCTGATGTTGCTTCAAATGTATGTTTTCTTTTCCAAAGGTTTTAAAAAATATTTTTGTTTAGATTATGATTTCTGTCTCACTGGTGTTATGATGGATTTATTTCAACACTAGATATTTGCCCAAGCCAAATGTTGGCTCACACAATATGTTGCTTCAAATAAAATTATTTTATAATATGTTTTTTTTTAAAAAAATTGCTAGGTATGAACCATAATACAGATGGCCCAAAACTTTTTTTTATATCTAAGTGTCGTGGAAATCATAAGTGTTAGTATTCCAATTGTTGTTTTAATGGTTGATTGAAATTTATTTTCGAATTTGATGTGCACATTATCTGGCTTTCTTTAAAGTCACCCCTGCTGGCTTCCTATGTGTTCTGGTACTGTTTGTTTTAAAGAATAGGCCTAAGGCCAGCAGACCTACTAGCCTTGGATTGCATGGAAGTTGGTATGTTTGGTTTAGAGAGACAGACAGAGAAAAGAGAGCAAGAAATAAAGAGATAGAAAGTTGGGGGGGGGGGGAGAAAAAGACAGAGAAAGAGAGAGCAAAAGAGAAATGAAGGAGTGAAAAGGAGAGATATAGAAGAAAACAGGAGAGAATGAAAAAGAAGAGTTAGGAATTATGAAAAGTTTTTGAGAGAAAGAGACAAAAAGGGAGGACATGAGGAGAGAGACATACAAAGAGACAAACACACACACATGCACATGCACACGCACATGTACACTGTTTCATAACTTAAGGAAAGGACAAAAAAAATTCAAGATAGAGGGAAGAGAGAATGAAAAAGTTGACAGATGGAGGAGTATGGAAGAAAAGAATGGAAGAAGTGATAGATTGAGAATAAAGGAATAGAGAGAATGTGATAATGGGAGAGAGAAAGAGAGAACATGATCCAGAGAAAGATAGATGAAAAAAGAGAGAGAGAGAATTATAGAAAGAAAAGGACAAAATTTGGTTTGATGTCTTTTTGGAAGGCATTAGAAAAATAAATGCTAACCACATAGTGTAATGCAACCCACCAAAATTCAGAATACAATATTTACTACAACATAAATAAAATCTAATGAGAATTGCAATCTGAGTGAAGCACGCCCTGCTGTGCACAGATGTAGTAGCCAAGAACATGTATCTGTACTTTACTTTTAATGGTAAGCTCTTTTATGCAATGCTATTTTTGTAGTTTTAGGGCTTCTGGTGAACTCCATTATGTTAAATAGTCTATCTTCGTTTTAAGGCATTCAGGTATACAACAGTATTAAATCCAGTCCACAATCCATTAAGTACTTTTTTACCTCAGCCCACACAAATCCACAGTAGTAACATTTTTTATTATATGTATGGATTATTTAATTTGTATTTAATAAAAAGTAGGCTATATATTATAACTGTTTTCCTATCTATTTTTGTATGCCTCATTTTGAACAGAATTAGCAATAAAATTGTATAAGCATTATTTTACACAAATTCTAAAAAGTTTGTTTATATGAACAGTTAGAATACTTAATGACAAAGATTTTTTTTTTAATGCAACCTCTGTAAAGAAATTGAAAGTATGCTTGCTTTCAAAGTTCACGGTCATAGTCACACTGTCAGACATTGCACAAACTGTCGTAAATTAGATTAAAATATTAGTACATCAAAAACGAAAGTGCTGAAATATTTCTACAGCATACATAAATATTTAGTGGATTGATTCTGTTTCAGTATAGACTGAGTGTCTTCTTTGTCTTTGACTGAAAAATTGATGCAAAGGTGTGATATAGCTTATACCATTTGAAATGATGATCACTGTAGTCCAAAGAGAAGAACACACCAGCAAAAGTTTGTAAAATAAGTACAATGTACTGTTAATTCCCATCATCTGTTGGTCTGAAAAGTTTATTATCATGTATATTTTTTGCACTGTGAAAACCTATACAGATGAGAGAATGATGTTTGCATGCTTCTTTTTTCAGATGTCAACCAGTTGGACATAATTACACCGGATCTAAGAACACAGATCGTGCAGGCATTAAAACCACTGTCCACAGAAGGACCTTATGAACTGCGAGAAGTGTGTGGCAAATTGCTTAAAAGGCTGGGCTCCACCTAAATTTTTAGTAGTTCATTACAATTATGCTCTTTTTAAATCATTTAAAATATGTCATCTGAAAAGATTTCCAAATTTAAATAGCTACTTTGTGGTGCATTAGAAACCATGACAGGTATTGCCTTCAAGCTAGAAACTAATACTGTTTACTGCTTTCATATGTTTAAAGATCCATTGACAAATGGTGCCTGTATTGCTGCAGAATTTTGTATAAAATGGCTTTTTTGTGAAGCTCATAAAATACCTGTTTTGTGTTGCTCAAAGGACATTAATAAATGGTGCTTCCAGTTTAAAACCATTGACAGATGATGCCTTTAGAATCTTCTGCAAGTGGCTACATTGTTTAAGGAATTATTGACAAAGAAAGTATAATGAGTTCTTTCATTCGGGGTCTGTTTAGTCAAATAGTCAATATTGACTCAGTCTTTTTATTTGGTGTTTGCTTACGTGTTTTTTTTTAAGAATGAAGTTTGTCTGCTCTTTATGATTCTTCTTTTTTCTATTCTTTCCTTTCTTTCCCTCACTCAGCATACAGAGACACAAGTATAGTCATCTTCACACAAACTTCATCACTCCTGTGGACAGTAGAAATACAAAACAAAAGGTTTGAATGTACATTACAAATGTGTATGACAGCAGATAGTTTATGAGCATTGCATAAAATAGTTTGATTGAATATGTTTGTCTTGTTATTGTATAAGAAAATACTGTTTGTATGTGAATATAAAGGGCAATACTGTATGTATGAGTGTAAAGGGCAATGCTGTTTGTAATTTTAAAGTAAGGGTTCTTTGTATGATTTAGGTCATATGTAGGATGATTGTGTGGCAGAGATTTCAGAGAAACAATAGGTAAATTTTTTTTAATAAAGCTAGGATATAATTAAGTAGTAGGACTGATATATATTTCATAATAATTTAAGGATATAAATAAATAATAGGACTGATATATAAATATATATATATATATTTCATAATTCAAGGATATAAATAAGTAGTAGGACTGATATATTTATATATAATTCATAATTCAAAATGATTCAAGGAGTAGGTTTGTGTATATATAATGCCAAGATTTAAGACAACTGTTGTTAGGTCTGTTTAATATCAATACAGAGAAGTATATCTGCATATATTTCATATTGAGATTGAAGAAAAACAGTTGTTAGGTTAGTGTAATATTAATTAATTAATATTAAATAATATGCACATATTATTCATATCACAATTTAAGAGAATAACTTGTTAGGTTAGTTTAATCGGAATATGAAGTAGGTCCATGTATATTATTCATATCAAGATTTAGGAGAAACGTTTGATAGGTCAGTGTAATACCAAGAGGTAAGTCTGCATATATTTCTTGTCAACATTTATGAGAAATAGTCATTAAGGCTGTTACCTTTAGGGTTTACACATGACCCTGTTATAATATTAATTATTCAATATTAATATTCATAGCCCACAGCCTGGTCAACTCATTCTATCACTTTATTAATTTAACAGAATTATTGAACTTAATGATGAGTAAACTAAAATAAACTAAAATATTAATTATTCAATATTAATATTCATAACCCACAGCCTAGTCAACTCATTCTATCACTTTATTAATTTAACAGAATTATTTAACTTAATGATGAGTAAACTAGTTAACATTGCCTTAGGATTGGTGACTATTTCCTCAACTAATTAATACTCATTCATCTATTGTGCGGCTCATCCCCAGCCAATCCCAATTAACTGTCATCCAAAGAATTAATTAAGATATGGAGAAAGACAACAAGTTATTAATAGGAAACACTAAAATAATATTTATAAGTTATATGAAATCTAAGTGAACACACACTATATCTGCTATATGTCATTTCAATGACGTGGAATTAAATGATTTGTCACACAAATCCCTAAAATGGAAAATAAACAAGATAATCCCTGTCATACAACAGGGATTATCTTGTTTATTTTCCATTTTCATTATCATTTAGGAAATTCTTATTTACTTTAGTATTGATAATGAAATTTTACAACCAACACAGCCACAAGCCTTAATGAAACATGTCAATGGTAAGAACAATGCTAGGCTCTTGCACATGTAGTCATTCTGAGTCTCATAAATTAGTCA
Organism: Sinotaia quadrata; assembly: GCA_028829895.1. NCBI lineage: Eukaryota > Metazoa > Mollusca > Gastropoda > Architaenioglossa > Viviparidae > Sinotaia > Sinotaia quadrata. Next base: position 88,077,762 of record CM054178.1, read on the forward strand.
TGTCAAATAACACATTTGTCACAGTTATTAAGCGGGTGTTAGCATATTTTAAATGTTTCTTATTTTTTGTTGGGGGAGGGGATGGAGATTAAAATTTTCAGGTTTTAAAAGCATTGGAACTTCTTTTAACAATGTAGTATAACTTTTTTTTGTTTTATTTTGTAATATTTTATATGTATATATGTACAAGTGGCGTGTTGCTAGAAAACACAGAGGTAATTCCAAGTGGGTAGAGAGAATCATATACCAGTGGTTGGGTGAGAGATGTCTCATACCTTCACTATAGTGCAAGGGCAGAGAAAAACAAAGTAGACTTGACTGCAGCTCTTGTTTTCCTTAGAATGGTGCATAGCACAGAGAGTTGGATGGGGCTTCATCCATATCATAACATGATCATTGTAGAATAAATTACCTTCAACTTAAAGAATTCATGTATGTGGGAAGTGGGTGGATGAATATTTGAGGCATTGCACTCTTGCACAGGAATCTGGGGGTCAATGGTAGGAGATCAAAAACCCCAACATTGATGAATCTTCTTCAAAAGTTTGATATTGTTGAGTTCAGTGACGATATTGTAAAGTGCTGACAGATGAGCTCAGTGATAATATTGTAAATGCTTAGAAATCTTAGGATATGACGAGCTAATAAAAATCACCAGGAGCCAATAAAAATCACCATTATTATTATTTTGTAAGCAAGTATAACTTATTACTTTTTAAAAAAAAATGTATTACTGAATAGTACTACATTTAAGTAGCTTGCACTGCAACTAATCTGTTATAATAATATTGAAAATTGTCTTTGCACTGAGTTTGAATTGTTGTCTTAAAACACAAAAATAACGGTTTTACTAACTGTATTTGATGCATGGCATGTTTATTAAAGAAAGCATTTTCTTTATTGTGTGTTCATCTTGATAAAGTCTGATTCCTATATTAATTGTAAATCAGTTAAATAATGTAGGCGTGAACCTAGGCAGAAACAAAAGTATAATCAAAGTTTTCTGTCTGATGATTGCTTATTGCTATGAGTAGTAATCTATGAAAACATTTTTCTTTTTCCATTTGGCTTGCATTGCCAATTATACATCATGTATAATATTGTATATTGAAATTTTACATTTTAGTTCTCAGCTTTCTTTTTTTCAAAGACTTCTTGTTAGACATTTTCCTTTAAATTTTTAAAACTAAGGCAAAGCACAGCTCCATAGAAAACTGCATGTTCATAAGGTTACACTGGAAACCGGTAATTTAAAATGTAGGTTGTATGCTTTATTGTTGAACTGAATAGTTGTGTTTCTTGATATGACAACCATTTGAAGGAATATTGTGCATATCTGAGGTTTAGTTGTTGGTTTCACCAAATTTCTGAGAATGTGTCATTTTTATGGAAATAGGATTTGTTTAAGAGAGAATGCATGTGATTGGCCTGTCAGACCTCAGTCCACTACATTGAAATGGGTGAAAATGTATGGTTCATTCCCTTGAAGCACAACTTGGTCAGATTGTTGATAATGAATTTTGAGAAAAGGTTTGTGTAGAACAAATACCTGTACAAATTCTTCTGTTTAGTAATTTCGATTGTTTGCTACATTTCCTTAGAATGGAGAGTTGGAATAAAATATTAAAAAACTTCTTGAATTTTAATTGTCTAAATTTAATTATTTCCTATGAATTGTTTGATTGTGACACTTGTCATTTATGCTTGTGTTTAAGTTTAATGCTATACAATAAATGATACAAAGCTTTTGTAAATTAGTGTAACCCTGTACAAATAAGTTTAATGCTATACTATAAACACTACAAAGCTTTTGTAAATTAGTGTAATCCTGTACAAATAGCTTGGAAGGTCATGGTTGAAGCAGTCACTGGTATTAAGGTAGAAAGACCATAACAATCTGACTTGTTTCCAAATGCAAGAATAAATGTAATATAAGGATATTAATATTTTTATTACTTACTTTTTAGGTTAATTTTGGGGACTATTAATAATAGAAATATTGCTTACTTTAGCATTATTTATCTTATTTAGATTGGCATAAAAAAGAATCAAAACATAGATATTTTTAATTATTTATTTAGTATTATTTTATTCAATTATTACTTAATAACACATTGATACACTACACATGAACACCTGCATTAGTGGGAATGGTGAAATTGTTTCCTGGATGCCAAAATAGCAGACATTTCTGGCTTTAGATTTGATGTCCCTAACATCAACAGTGACCTGAGATTATCATCGGACAAGTTTGTTCTCAAATTGTTCTTCACGTATTTTCATTCTTGAAAATGTTTGTTCACACAGGTATGTTGTTCCAAAGATTGAAAGGTACCTTGATGCAAAGGTTTTGGCATCAGGAAAGTCTTCCTTGGGCAAAAACTGGTAAAAACCCACTAGTCCTTCTTTGAACTTGTCCCTAAAGAGGTCATTTACTTGCAACTCAATGGCTTTGTCTAATAGTTTAACGGTTGACTGCTCGTATACTATTGACTGGGTGGACTGGATACTAAGAATATGTCCGACTTATGTAACATTCCGAATCTGGGTCAGAGTTGTTTGTTCCCTATTGTTCCCTATCAACTCTCAGAGATTAAAGATAGAAAAATTTAGTGGCGGCTGATCTTGGCAGCATACACGTAAATTTCCGTAATTTTTTCCCATAGACAAAAAGGTCTCCACGGGCCGTAGTTTGGAGACCCCTGATCTACATCAAAGAATAAGTGTCCTTATGAAAATTTGTTTTCCTGATGAAAATTTATATTGCAACTTGTGTGGTTGTAGAGAGCAATATAAACATCATCTAAAAGTGATAGTATGAATATAAATTCTTGGGAGAAATATTAAAAGTGCTCTGCTCTGGGACTCCTCTCTCTTTGCTTGTCTTTGGGGGGGGGGGGGAGGCTGACAATCTCAATCAGTTTCCCATCACCCTCATTTTTTTTCTTCTAAACTGTCGTGAGGGCGTCAGTGGTGTGTGATGAATAAAAGATCCAGCTCTCCTCAGAGCTACTCCCCAAATTTCGTCAATTTTAATGGTACCAACAAAGGATGGGTGAAGAGTTTTAACATCTTGTACACATAATATGAATAGCATGACTGTTAATAGTTAAAAAAAAAAAAAAAAAAGAGGTGAGAAACCAATGCAACTTGAAATTTTAAAACGCTTTCTACGTATAAATAACAAAACCAGCGCGTAACGTTTCGGCTATAAATACATTTATCAGAAAATGTAATTCTTATAGTGATTTAATTATGTCAACAACAACAAAATAAAATAACTAAGCATTAATGAAACGAAAACAAAACCTTAAACATAGAACATGCCCTATGATAGAACAAAAATTATATTGCGAGACGAAAGTATATGATCATAGAACAGGTCAAAACAGCTAGATTTAAATCACAGCCACCCCTCGCCATGCTACACAGACAACAGATAGATTCAATCACAGCCAAACCTTATCATAGTAAATAGCCAACAGCTAGACTAAAGCACAGCCAAACACCATCATGGCACTTAGCCAACAGCTAGACTAAAGCACAGCCAAACACCATCATGGCACATAGCCAACAGCTAGACTAAAGCACAGCCAAACACTTCATGGCACATAGCCAACAGCTAGACTAAAGCACAGCCAAACATTTCATGGCACACAGCTAACAACTAGACTAAAGAACAACAAATCAAATACACGGTACATAGCCAACAGCTTGACTAAAGCATAGCCAAACCTCTTCATAGCACACAGCCAACAGCTAGATTAAGGCACAGCCAAACACCATCATGGTACATAACCAACAGCTAGACTAAGGTGTCTATGTTCTCTGTACTAAGAAGTAACAGTGGTGCAAATTTTCCTCCTATCTTTGCTTGAAAGGCTTCCGATACCTTTGGGTCTTTTAGCGTGTCAAGGTTGAACTTGATTCTTGTGGGGCCCCGCTTGTTGACTTTCTTTAGACATAATCGGAGGGTCGTCATCACTAAGTCATGGTTACTTCCAATGTCTGCTCCTGGGAAGCTTCTTGTCTTGGCAATGTTTACACTGGTATGAAAATGCCGCTTCACCATGATATAATCAATCTGGTTATGGTCTTCTCCATTCGGGCTATGCCACATCCATCTTCTGGATGTTTTATGTGAACCAAACGTGTTCATCAGCTTCATATCATTAGAGTTGGCAAATTCCAGGAGCCTTAAGCCGCTGTCATTGACCAACTGCAAGAAGTCCTGGACCAGACCACAAAGAAAGACATTCTTGTAGTGCAAGGAGACTGGAATGCTAAAATAGGAGAAGATGCCATTGAGAACTGGAAAGGCACATGTGGACGCTACTGTAATACAGAGACAAACAACTAAAGCACAGCCAAATCCCACTGTGGTACATATTGAACAGTTAGACTAAAGCACTACCAGCGCCAACATGGTACATAGTGAACAGCTTGACTCAATCACAGCCAAACCCCATCATAGTATATAGGCAACAGCTAGACTAAAGCAAAGCCAATCTATCATAAGGGTGTTAGCAAACATCTAAATTAAAGCCAAACACCCTCAAGGAACATAGCCAACAGTAAATTAAAGCCAAACACCCTCATAGTACTTAGCCAGCAGCTAGACTATAGCACAGCCAAACTCCATGACAGTGCATAGCCAACAGCTCCACTAAAGAACAACCAAACCCTATCATAGTACATAGCCAGCAGCTAGACTATAGCACAGCCAAACTCCATGACAGTGCATAGCCAACAGCTCCACTAAAGAACAACCAAACCCTATCATAGTACATAGCCAGCAGCTAGACTATAGCACAGCCAAACCCCATGAGAGTGCATAGCCAATAGCTCCACTAAAGAACAACCAAACCCTATCATAGTACATAGCCAGCAGCTAGACTATAGCACAGCCAAACCCCATCTTGGCACACAGCCAACAGCTAGATTAAAGCACAGTGAAACCCCATCATAGTACATATCCCACAGCTAGATTAAAGTAAATCCCGAAAACATCATGAGACATAGTCAACAGTGAGACTAAAGCACAACCAAACCCCATCATAGTACATAGCCAACAGCTAAAGCACAGCCAAATCCGAACACAATTCAAAAGTTAAAACAAAAATTCTCAAGCGTCACCGCCGTGTGTTCTCGCACGTGCCTTCGGGGTATTTGTACTGTGTGTGGCATGTTCGTGCAGTGGCATAGCTATTCATTGCTCTGCCTTCACCGGGCTGTTTAGTCTGCCCAACCTCAATTGCAGTGAAAATACATGGCGGCCACCACCAAGTGAAGTAAGTTATTTCACTTTTGCTTTGATTTTGCAGTAGCAGAATTTGTAAAGCGTATTGTGTCTCTCAATCTACATACGCCGAGACTCCCCTTTATCATTTCACATGACGGTCATGATGTCAATGTAGGTGTGGATGCTAAATCTCTTTAAGGCTGCATATCTTTCAAAAAAGGCAGGCACTCCGTACACAATGGCTGTGTGCGAGACCCAACAGCTCCGTACGCAACCGTCTTGTTTAAAATAACAAGGGGATCTGTATACGTAATTTCGAAGGACAAAGTCATGTGCATGTGCTAAGTGTTACTCAATGCTATTTTTACTGCAATATTTAAGTTATTAACACAAAAATTAGCAGAAACAAAAACTAAATTAGGAATGAAAAATTAATGAAAAGATAACTCTAAATAGAAACAGTTTTAATGTTTGGATTTTATTTTCGTTTTTTATTGGCAGCTAATCCTAACCCTAACCTTTCTCTAAAAAAAATCAAACCTTAACCTGTCTCTAAAAATCCCTAACTCTACCTTTCTCTAAAATAAAAAAAGAGTTGTGTACGGAGCTGTTGGGTCTTCCGTACACAACCGTTGTGTATAGACACTCCATAATAATAAAAAATGAATAAAAAACAACACAAAATTCAACTTGTACCAACAACCCATAGAACTGAGCCACCGTTGCTTAAATTTTTAAAAAGTTTTAAATTGCACATAGTTAATTAGAGACCACACTTAACCAATCTGTATTCCCAAAAGATCCAACTATAGGCAGTGCTTTTTAAAAATTTCATTAAAATAAATGTCTCTTAGTGACAGTTTTATGCATAAAGGGACAGTTAATTATTCAATATAGCGAGAAGTAAATTAGTTGACGTACCTTCTGGAATCAGTAATGTTATCTCCCCCTCTAAGTTAATTAAAATCATTCATTCAAATATGGCTCATCCCCTAGTTGATTCCCATTGTCGGTATTTTCAAAGAATTATTTAGGCTATGGGATAAGATAACAAACATTTACGATAAAAGAATAAGTGATTTCGAGACACAACAAATGCCAATAAGAGCGTTCACTATCCCATTAGTCAAGATGTTTGTAGCAACAGATTATCAAAAAAAATGGCAAGTGGTTTTGAGTCAAGCACTTAATTTACTCCTCAACAATGGTGAACAGTCCGACATAATCATGCTCTTTGGATCTGCATTCACGCGGTCTCCATTTGATGTGGCTCTTCCCTTTATATCAGACTACCATCAAAGATGGAATTTCGTTCAGCGTCCTTGGGATGAAATGGGTCACGCACGCACTCAGGCTTAGTCATAGCATGCTTGCCATTCTAATTTTAACCAATCAGTCTGAAGTAAACATGTGTACTGCTTCAACTTTTTAAATAAGTAGTACATTTTAATTTTTAAAGTCCATTGATAATTACAGTCGGTTTTAATTTTTTTTTAGCACAATGACCCATTTAAATATCGCTTAGCGGCTGAACGGGTTAAAAAGGACCCAGCTGTACAAAATAACAAACCATTTTGTAGCTGGCATAATTACTATGTTATCATGATGAGAGTGGGCCAAGTATCTCTTACAGGAGATCAAAAAAAGTACAGCGTACATGCTAACTTACAATACAAAATAATTTATATTATTATAGATCATTTATAAAACATGACAATAATAATTTCAAGAATTTACACATTTACAGTTTGTCTTTATAGACTTCAGTAATTAATGCCCCATAACCAGTCATTTACATTGAACAAATACATGACTTTATAATTTAGATCAGCTCATTTCAAATAGCTTTACAGTGAACAAATACATGACTTTATAATTTAGATCAGCTCATTTCAAATAGCTTTACAGTGAACAAATACATGACTTTATAATTTAGATCAGCTCATTTCAAATAGCTTTACAGTGAACAAATACATGACTTTATAATTTAGATCAGCTCATTTCAAATAGCTTTACAATGAAAAAAAAAGAACATGGTGCCTCACAAAAAGTGTGCATTTCAATGTCATCATCCTGCATGTATAAAAATGAGCAGAACTCAACTGCCCATTTATGATTTTGGTGCATCTGGTTAACTTCACCCACCTCTACACTCCAATGTCAACTAATGTACTTAAACATTCCTCTCATTGCACATGAGGCGTGAATAGGAGACTACAGTCGACTATACAGCTGGATGCACAATAAATCACTCTGAAGGTCAACAATACAACTGCTGCACAATATTAATTATCCCGATTATGGAAAAATAGAAATAACTAGAAGGTTAAAATTTAAAAAAGCAAGGGGCATAATTTGCCCTCACTGTGTGTACCAGTCACAAAGAGGAAGAGGAGGCAATAGCCAGGTTGCTACATGACAAAATTCACCCACCTTCATCTTCATCAACAGTAACCATGATGAAGATTTTGAGAAATATCCAGACATACAGGATTGATCAACATGTTGGCACCTAAATTTTGGAGAAAGAGAAATCCCATCATATCTAGCTAAATTCAAAATAAATTTTCAACAAGCACTGAAAGAGGTTGAGAATTTGACCATACTTCTGAACTGAGTGCTAAAAATGCACTACCCTGCTACCCCAAGATTATTCAAGATGCTGGTTTGACTGTCACAATGTTGACTCAGTCTACGGAATGTTTCTTTTCTGTCCCACAGAATCGCCATATCCGATTTGACAGCAGCAATGAAGCCGGACCTATTAGAAGCGATATTCAATTTATAAATTTAATCATATATATTTTGAGTTTTTAAAAAATGAAATCTACAAAAACCTCTTCTTATTTATTCACACTTATACAGAAGATGGGGTTATTCCCCTTTTAAATAGCATCACTCTTTGATGCAGCCATCTTATCAAACGCTTTGCCGTCTCACCTTCACTTTCATCTATTTGAACTTGACGTAATAAGTATGTAATTTATGCCATGTTGTATTAGTAGGATTAAAAAAAAATTTTTTAAACAACAGTTAGATTCGGTCACCGTTTTTTCGAGCACAAATTGTTAAGTGTTATTTGGCTGGCTGATTGGGTGTGGGGTTGTCCCTTTTCAAGTTGCATCACTGCTTGATGCAGCCATACTATCAAACGCTTTGCCGTCTCACCGTCACTTTGAACTAGAGCAAGTCTCCCTCTTTGCCATCTCTCACCGTCACTTGCGTCGCTTTGAACTAGAACAAGTCTCCCTCTTTGCTGTAGCTGCAAACAGACTCGCCACCGCCACTCAAGGCCACTGGATTTTATTTCTTTCATGTCAAAACAACGTGGTTGGGTGTGTAGATTTATTTTAACTAAAGACAATCCTTTTACTGTAGTTCCGGAAGGCTGCAGACATTCCTGTTTCAGAGGCTTAAGTAAAATCTGTACATCAAAATGTGGGAAAGAGGTTCTGTATGTCAAAATGTCGAACAGTGGCTCTGCAATAGTACACTCCTGATTTCTCATTATCATTGTAAGGTTCTAGGACACTTTTGGTTAAAATATTTTATGGGAGAAGCAAATTTTATAATTAAGAAGCCGTAAGTAGATACACGAGTGCTTTTTAAGTTAAACTGAAAAATGAGGATTATCTACCTTACTCTTTAAATGAACATTATTCCTTCCTTGCTCTTTTTTCCTTGATTGTTTACACATTTGTTTGTAGGTGTGTGTGTGTGTGTGTGTGTGTGTGTGTGTGTGCTTTGTTGTCTGTTTCCTAATTGTCAGTCTGATCTCGAAATCACTCTAATCTCTCAGTTTCTCTGCAGAGTTCTGCAAGAAAGAGACGCCGAATGTCAGAGAGCAAGTTGAGAGCTTAGCGAGACACAGAGAAGAGATGCAACTACACCCCTACAGCAAGCAGGCCGGAGTTCACCGAAAACTCATCGATCCGGTGCAAAGGGATGTTCAGACGACAAGACTTTGTCGCAAAGATGTTCGGGGAAGAGCTGGTCGCAAGGAAATACAGACGACGAAAAATTGTCGCAGGAGATTCCAGGCAACTAGGACTAATCTGCGCCTAGCTGGAAAAGTTTACTTTATTGGCATCGTTAACAACGACATTCGATATGTTGTGCAGTCTGTAGTGGAAGGTCAGTTTGTGTGATAAATATTGCTGTGAGAAAATCTTTAATGATGATGATGATGATGATGATGATACATGTAATTTGATCTAATTTAAAACTTTGTAAGATACAATATTTCAGGTCTGGGCGGCACGATTTGCGCAGAAATTGATGAGCGACTAACCACGGTCATCACAGACCTGTACCAAGACCCTGAGAACCAATGCTGGAATTTTGACCCTAAAGATATTTTAATAACTCGTGATGTCATGAATACAATCCGGGGCACACCTGCAACTGACCAGCGACCTTGTGCTGACGAGTTAACCGGGAGAAAAAATAGTTACCATGCGGATCAGAATAAAATGGCCGTGGCCGTTTCTTCTTTAGATCGCCGAAAGTGAGTCATTGGTTTTAAAAACCAAGTGAAATGGAATCTAAGTCAGCCATACATAAGAATAAATCCATATGAAATGAGTAATTCCCATTCTTAGAATCAAGACTGCACAATTTAAACTTTCAGAGATTTGTATAAATGCATTTATTTTGGTATTGAAAGTTAATATTTCTGAAAAACAAAAATCAGAACTCTCGTTCATTTGCGAGACTGACTTCTCACCATAGCAATATAACATTTGACGTCACGGCGCGGAACTACAATCAGCATGCGCTGTCCGACCTATTGTCTTGTGTGGTTTAAAAAAATTGAAACATAGTTAAATGCATATGGCTGCACAAACAGCGGGCAAACGAAATATATATATATATATATTTTACATTTCCCAGCGATCATAAATTACGAAAGAAGTGGAATACAAAGTTAAAATGAGAAAAACTTTGAAATGCAAAGCAATCTTTTTGGAACAGTTTAGTAATGGCAATAATAATAAATAAATAATCTTCTTAAAATATTAAACTTGTTTCATCAACAAAAATATTTAATTATTGGGTGTTTTCTATGTTGTTTATCTGAAACAATATGACTTCTAATACAAGCAATGTAGGGACAACGTATCTATATGTGTAAATATTGGGTCAAGAATTTACAAATTTATGCACAAATAATTTTATGAACTATTTATTTCTATATTTTATTCCGATGAAAGTATGGTATTAAAAATAGTTACAGAATAAATCAATTTTGCACATATATACAGAAATATTAAAGAAACTACTAGTAGGTAATTAAAAATATATAAAAATATATTTATAATATGAATAATAATCACTCATTTAAAAACAAGACTATACTGCTATTCTCTATATTGTTCATCACTAGAAAATAAAATAATTTTAAATTATATACAGAATGATAATCACTTATTTAAAACATAACTATACTGCTATTCTGTAAATGTTAGTACAGATCATTAGTACTATCCCTAATAGTAATAAATATCTGTAGTAAATGTAATATTTATATAATGACAATTACAAAACTGTACTTAGCTTTTGTCATTCATACAAAAATCATACATAACTCATTTTATTTAATAGTTAGAAATATGTCTATGAGGTTAATGATGACTACAAACATATGGCAGATAATACAGTTAATTTATTATCAGAAAAATAACTTTCCTGACACTCTCATCATCAATCATTGTTTCCCTCGGTATCTCCATCATTAGAAATGGTGTGCAAACTACTATCTAATGAACTCTCGCTGTCTTCAGCACGAATTGGATCAAAGTCGTACCGTGTACCATAGAAAATTACATTGGCGACCATTTGACCCCCCCTGCCTGACGTTACTTTTGCTTACTTTTACCCCAAGGGCTTGGAGATTGTGTATCTTAGTAAAGGGGCAAATTTGGTTTACAAACTATGTTTTACCTAGATTCCATTTCACTTGTGCTTTAATTCACTTATTACTAGTACAATTGGAGTTGTGTGTGTATGTGTGTGCGTGTTCATTTGCCTGTTTTAATCATCATAAATCTCTAATTGTCTTTTTCATTTTTAAGAATTACAATACAGTATGAGAAAGGAAATTCATTTATCTGTCAGAATAATTTATTGTTGCAAAAAATGTTTACTTTGACGACACATAAGATTAAATACCATTGACACATTTTTGACGTCATATGATAATAACTTTTGACATATTAAACTTAAAATTCAAAATCTAATTGCAAATGCTTCAGAATGACTGCAAAACATTTAAATTTACCCTCCCCACCACTACAAAGCTCAATTTTGTTATTTTCACATTTACTCCTGCAGAAACTCATTTATATTCATCTGTTTCTTTTGGCTATATATAACTGGATTTAGGACAAAACCAAAATTGTACACCGTAATATTATTAGAAAATTAAACTAAGTAGGAAACGTCAAAAAAAAAAGAAAAAAAAGAAGAAAGTCGTAAATCTCTGACTTTTATATCTATTATTATGCCAGCGAAATTACCTGAGCAAAACGCGTTAGGTAAATTTTGGAGCTGAATTCATTTATTATTCGGCTTCTCTCAGTAAAAAGGTTCCTGAGTGGCTGAGAATGGGAGTTGGATCGTCGCTTTTAGATAATTTGCTACTGTGGTTTAGTAAGTCCATCGTTGACTCGTGAAGTGTGCTTATATGTAGATTTTGTGTGTTTTTAGGCCAGTTAAGTCCCTACCCATTTATAAAAAAAAATTATTATTATTATTATTTTTTTAAAAGATCACTGACTATCACAGACCTGCCCCTGAGTCGAGGGACCTACATGCTTTCCGCGGCTCGAGCCTCAACGTACCACTGCGCACAACCTGTACCGGCCATGTATTCATTACAGTCGTCCAGAACTTCTGGAACACAGTCAGCAAGCGTTACTGGTCACTTGCCTCTGTCCAAACTGACAAAATTCTCTCAGGTTGCTACTCAGCTGCCCAGGTCTTCTACAGTTCGAATCCCAGACTTCCTTAATTTTGCCGAGTGGAAGTCTTTGAAGGAGAATGTGCAGACTGTCAATGAAAAATTGTCATACGCGCAGGAGCTAGGCCTTGAAATCACGTCAGCACTCCATTTCTTGCAGAAATACATTTTTGCTTACAAGCAGCAAGAAAATAATGGATGGCTTCGACATAAAAAAGTGGCCAGAGTAGGCTTGGACTTGGCTAAGAGTTCGTCTCAAAGCAAGACAGTGCTCAAAAAAAGGTTGAGCTTGAGGCGAAATCAGGAAAAGGTTAAAGCACACAAACGGACGATACCTGACAACCATTTAAGTGTAGGCGTCAATCAGGTAATTAAAATAATGTTGGAGAGGTTTAAATAGATTATCATACGTTCGTAACGCTGGTCCAGTTCCACCTCTGGAAAGATAATTTCATATATTGTGGAATGGCTTGGAATACTGAAGCCCAAGCAACTACTTATGAAACATTACATAGTACATAGCAGAGAATGTTAAAGTTTTACATTATATAGCCCTTGCTGGCTCAAAATTGAGACTAAGTTTTATGTTATATAATCGTCACTGGCTCAAAACTGATCGCTTGTTTTCAATCTTACTTTTACAAACTATGAGCTGACTAGGTGAGGTGTACACCTCGAAGATAACAATTTCAAGTTTATGATATCATTAGTCACCCAGAACAAACAAGGAATAAGTCTTTAAAATAAAAACATCACTGTTATTTAGTTTGGGCTTTTTTTTTTAAAGGGATCAGATGTGGTGAAACTTTGGGGGCAGTTTTCAATTAGAAGCATTTGTATATGTATACGTGTTTGTGTTTTTATGAATGCACGCATATTTTCGTTACAGTTCACTGCTATACGCATCGAAAACATCGACGGCAGATACCGACCACTGTTTCAGAAATTCGCATCGTTCCCACGACTTTTAGTTGATGACCCAATTACGGTATCTTTCTGTGACGTCAGTCACGATCATCTGGAACGCAGAAATGGCTACTGCTATCCGAAACCTGCTACCGGGATCGATGTGTGTGATAGTGGAGATCGTGGCAGGTACTCTCCTAGAAAAAGAACTGAAAACATAAAAAGCGATAATAATGCAACTGGTCAGCGATCTCCGAAGCCGCCTGCCAGTGGGGACGATGCTGGTGACACGGGGGATCGAGATCGGGACTTGCGTCGAAAGGAAAGGGAGAGCAGCCAGGCAAGCAAAGAGAATTGCGGGACCTTTGTTGACAGAACAGATTCAGCGTACAACCTGACTTCCGCCGTGAGAGTTGACAGTGAAGACCGCAGCAAAAAATGTGGCAGCGTTGTTGACAGGAGAAAGGCTTTAAAGGGAAATGAAGTTCACTCTAAGACTAAGGCACATAGGTAACATTGTATTTTGTTGTTTCTTTACAAAGGTCAGTTATTGCTTTTTTTTTTTTATCATCCTGTCGCCGATTTATGGTTACATTCTCATTCCCTCTTATAACTGTCGGAGACATATTTGTATTCAGATAAGCATTATAGTGTGTGGAAATTGAGTAAATGAACAGGATATTGTATTTGTATCTACTCATGACTGTGTAAGCCCGGGTTATTTCATGCTTTAACTTATTTTTAAAAAAATGTAAGTCCAGACTATTTCATGCTTTAACTTTTTTCTATGTAAACCTAGGCAATTTCATGCGTAACTGCTCTCTCTTTCTGTATAAGATCAGGATATATATACTCACTTGTTTACATATGTCAGACCGTCATTGTTTTAGTAAGAAAGTCCTATTAATCAAAACTTATCATTTACATATATCCATAAGCTATGCAAAAATTCTCAAAATCAGCCCTCAAGTGATCAGATAATAGCTTAAAAACCAGTTCACTACATAGAACACACATACGCACAATTTGGTTAAAATGACTGATTTTCCTCATATTTTCGTTATCAGCTACTAGATTAGCTTCGGTAATGTATAGATCCGGTTAATCTGTTGTTACTTAAAATAAAACGAGACACCCTTATAGGTTTATAATGGCTTTTAGAAAAGAAAAAATAGATCACATTGCATATTAGGTTTAGTTGTTTAATTAAAATAATTTTAAATTTTATTTGCTTGGTTTACATTGTCACTTTCATATTTGAAGAAAACCCTTGAACCATTGATTGAAAGTAACAATACTTATACATGAAATAATATTCATAGAAAGACGATTCTAATAGCAGATAAATTACATTTGATTTCCGCAAGGACTTCTTAACTTTTGGATGTATACAAATTATTTATTCCGCAATCAGTCCTTTAAAAATCTGTCACTCTGTTCAGGCTGATCAGTCTGAAATCCGTACAGTTTTGTAACAGCGTCTTTACTTGCAGCAGACTTGTGACAGAAATTGACTCGACACGCATCGGTACGCATCGAAGTCAGGAGGAGCAGAATCAAAAGTCTAAGGCCGTGTCCAAATTCAGACGAGATAAGGGAGGTTACTGCGAATGTTGTCTAGAGCATTACGTCTCGATAATCGAACATCTGTCCACACCTGGTCACGTGAAATTCAGTGAAGAGTCTGCAAACTATTAGTAGGTTCTTTCAATATTTTAAAGCAAAGCAGTTCACTGTTATTATTAGTTTAATTTTTGATCGTGTTGATTTCTCTGTTATACTCACAGTGATGAATGTCATGTCCCTATCATAAGAATTAAAAGAACAGTAACACTGAAGTAAAATTCTACTTTGTAAAATTTTTATAAAGGGATTAAAGGGATTGTGACTTCTGTTTAGTGTCATTGTGAATTGTGCGTTGACTTAATTCTCAAGAACATATTTATTTTTATCTCCAGTGATATTGACGAAATTCTGAAAAAGTTTCCTGGAGTTGAGGAATATTTTGACAAACTATCCAGAAGCCAGCAGACAAAAGACTCATGCCGTAGAAATTCTGACCTTTACAGCAAGAGCCTCAACGGAAAGACTGGAAACGACCATGTTAAATTTAATTCAGAATTCAAACGGTATAACTGTAATGCAGACTGCAAAGTCAGTAATTTCCATAATTCAGCCATCTTCCCTGACAGTGCACAGAACGGTGGTGGCAGTGGATCACGTGAAAAGTCATCGTCCTGGAACATAGAAACGGGTGAAGACTTAACTGACCTTGACCAGAAAATAACGTCTGAAGGTAGAAGTCGTTATGTGAAGTGGATGAAAATTACGGAAAATGAAGAGTGCGAAAGCTCAGAAATCTACCAAAGTGAGGATTTCTGCGACACAAAGTGCACTTCATCAGAGAATATATCAAAGAATGCATCAAAAAGAACACCATATATTACATCAAGAACGACATTGCAAAGTACATCAGACAGAGTTCCGGGGGTGACATTGCAAAGTGTATCAGACAGAGTCCCGGGGGTGACATTGCAAAGTGTATCAGACAGAGTACCGGGGGTGACATTGCAAAGTGTATCAGACAGACTACCGGGGGTGACATTGCAAAGTATACCAGGCAGCACACCAGGAATGAAACTGCAACAGGCACAAAGCAATACACCAGGAAGTTCAATGCAGAATGCACAAGGCAGTACAACAGGCGCTCTGTCAGACTGTACACAGAGAAATACACCAGGAAGCATTCTAGACCCACCACCAGGCAATACACTAGGTTTAAACTTGGAATTCGAGGAAAACTCCAGGTTTACAATACTTAAAGATAACCCTAACGTGTCTGACCTAGGTTATGCTGCAGAAACAGAACACCGAGAAACAAAAATATCACCAGTGCATCAGCAAGCGACAAAAGACTGTCAACTACGAATTGAATGTTTAGAACAGCCATTCACAAATCATAGTGACGATACTAACAACCATCACTCTGCAGAAACATTCAGCAGAACTGTAGTACCTAGTACGCGTAAGCATGACTTGACAGTGTCTCCACCGTTGATGCCATGTCCAAAGTTTAAAGAAGATAGACTCTGTGCGGGTGTCAGAGACGCTTTCTCATTTAAATCCAGTAAATCCAGCAACAATTATAGGGAATCATTGCAAATAACACAGAACCCACTTGACTTATTGAACCTCAATTACCGAACCACAACCTCTGCAGCATCAATTGGTATGTCCGAATGCTCAAGAGGCTACCTCATACCTGCAGAATCAAAGTATTCCGCAGTTGGAAATATGCCTCAGCAGTCCGATTATTCGGTTTTTGACATTTCTGCAGTTTCAAAGCATTTGGTGGTCGATCAGTTGAGTGCAGAAGAATGTGTCACACTTAAAGTTCCAGACAGCCCCAGGAAAGTCCCCGTTTTAATGCCACAAAATAATGGCCTCACCAATGTAATCCACAACCAGCTTCATATAATTTCTCTCACTGAAAAAGAGAAGAAATCGGTGGAATCCAGTCAGAGAGGGCAGCCAGAACTCACAACTTTAACTGTGAGAAGCAATAATGAAGATCAATGCAAGGAGACAACCTCACCATTTTTGTTGCGCAAGATTCCATCTTCACCATCAGATGCTTTATTTGGAGAGAGCAAAAGAGCAGACAGAATAAGAAAATTATCTTCTCGTTTGCACATACAGTCTTCACCGGAAGATGTTGATGAGTTCTTGTTGAGCTGCCATCGTGTTGTTACAAAAGACACTGCTCATGAGACAGTCGAACATGCACAGGGATTGATTGAAAAATATCGCAAGAAATTTCGGATTACCCGGAAACCCAAATTATTGCTGTCTGCTTGTGAAATGAATCAGCTTAAGTACAGTGTTGAAAACCTTGACCTGAATTCATCTAAACAAAGTCGAGAACTACGAAATCTGTCAATGCCTCATGCCAATGAAACACGAAAGGCAAAGAGTAAAACAAAACACATGTTTACTGAGTCTGTTTCTCGTAGAAAAAAACTACTAAAGAGAAAGAGTAAAACAAAAATTGCTCTAGCTACTGTCTGTCAGGTGCAAGAAGCCTGTGAGTTAGTGAATTTGTTTGAAGAAATGTGCAAAGTTTCAACAAAGGGACACAATTCCTCTTACATCACTCGTTTGCTCACTGATCACGAGTTGGAAGCGAAGATTTATAGTGGAGTCGGAACAAACTCTGCTAGTAAACAGTATATTTCTTCACAAGCTATCTACACCAAGGGTGAAGGTGAAGGTCACGAAATGCAGAGAGCGACTTGCTGCGAAGACAATTTATTGCAATCAAGGTCACAACTTCATCAAAACAAGGCAGATAAAAATGCGTTGCAAGAAGGTCACGTTGGAGTAATTCCTCTTTTGGGACATTCACCATATGATGGGGACTTTGGTAAACATTTCTTGCAGTACTGCAACAAGACCGCTGGCAAAGACACTGCTATTTGTGGCACTAAAGTTTCTACTGCTGTGAATACTTTGGATGAACATCTCGATATTGCCCAGCACCAAAGCAAGCAGCAATATGTTTTTAACAAAGATATGCATACTTGCAATGATGTCAAGAATAATGAGAGAGGAGACAATTCACTGGAACACAGAGACATTAAAAGTCATCCTGATACGGCTGAGGGCCATTCAGTCTGGCCTATTCTTGATGAGGTCAGTCAGTTTCCTACAAAGGCTTTAGACACTTTCCACAAAGAGAACTACATATTTGTAAACAGAAATGCAGACTTTTGCGGAGAAAATTCAGAAGATAGATTATCAAAAGGAATGCCGAAGACCCTGTTTGATATCACCAAACACACCCAAACACCCCCGTGTAGTAAACTGTCGACTGCTCTGTCTATTTCTCAAGTTAGGCGCATTGAAACAGCAGGTTATTCCAATGGACACTCGTCACCTGCAACTTTATCTCTCGACAAACTCGCATCCTTCAAGCACACAGACATTGCTAATCTTTGTGGTATGCAGAGCAACACACCTCTTAAATCGAAAGATGACCTTGGGAAAATGGTTAGGAGAGACATAACAGTGTCTCAGAGCGGATGCAGAAACAAATCAACAGCAAGTAAATTAAAATGCACTAAGCACCTCCATCAGGAGGCAAGTTTTCAAGATGAAGATATTAACCACAGTCCACATCAACAGCGGCGGCCCAAGAAACATGGAACAGGATATAACCACAGTCCACATCAACAGGGACTGCCCAAGAAACATGGAACAGGATATAACCACAGTCCATTTCAACATGGACTGCCCAAGCAACACGAAACGGGAGATGGACTGCCCAGACAACACGAAACGGGAGATGGACTGCCCAGACAACACGAAACGGGAGATAACAAAGCCGTGCAAAGCTACTTTAAATGTTTTCAAAAGACTGAGACCAAGATCTTACTCGTTCGAACTGATCCACACAGATAGGGTACATTTTAAGCATAAATGGCAGAATATGTCATTTGAGTAAGTTAAGTATCAGATTGCATGAATACACTGCTTAATGAATTACTGTGGAGTAACGACTTTTCAAAGATTTTTTAATTTCAAACAAACCTGACATAGCTCGTAGACATTTGTGTGTACAAACTCAGTAAAAACAGTCTGTCGTAATTTCAAGTTATTTTCAGTTCTCATTTGTGTACTATGTTCAAGCTTTTGTTTGTCTAAAGATTAAAGAAAGACTAACCACTTATTGTAACTCGTACACTGGCAGGATATCTTTTAGCGGATAATCCAAGATTGTGATTTAACAAATAAATACTCTTCATTTACACACAATTTATTTTATTATTTACATAATTTTTTCTTAAGTTTTCAGTTTAATTTGTATCAAGAAACTTAATAATAATATCGTCAATCTGTGTCTGTCACGTCCGGTTATGTTTAACGACCCTGTCACTATATCAGATTCCCCAATATCAGTATTAGGTTATCAATTCTCTTCTAATACTAGTGACAGCCGGATGGCCTGACCTATCTTCACAACATATGAATATAATCGAAAGAGCATTGACATTTAAATCACTTCATAATAGTAATAAACATTAGACACTTATTCAGTTTATCCTAGCATAGACATCATCAGTAAAATTAACATATATATATTATAAAACACACACACACACACACACACACACACACACACACACACACACACACACACACACACACACACACACACACACACACACACATATACGTCGCTAGCACATTCGCAATCATGTGGTTTGCAACAAATCTCTTATTAGATGACAGTCCAACATACCTTTTCTAGGCACATTATACAACTGTTCCAGAATCTTTGATGCATTCACAAAGCACACTGTAGAGAATCATCCAGAACTTCATATGCATTATCAAAGCACACCATGAGGAATGTTCCCGAATCTTTGTTCGCACTACCCAAGCACACCATGTGGAACATTCAAGAAACTCCATGAATTCAGAGACCAAATTCATGCCTCAATTTCTGTCATATTGGCTCTCAAATAGAATTCACAAGAGTCAACTTACAGCAACACATTCACTGATAAGTTCTTCTATACAGCTGGTTACACAACAACCTGCTCGGCAGAGTACAGTAGTCACTGCAGTCTGAAGTGGATACAAGGCTAAAAAACATCAGAACATCAAAAAAGCATGTTCCCCTCTGCAAAAGTCAAATCAAGAGCAGTGCTAAGTTTCAGGCATATTTCATCTCTAAACTCCTTTCTCTCTTACACACATTCTCAACAATCCTGCAAAAATATTCATAAGCCTGATATACACAGCGTACAAAATAATAGAGCATTGATCAAATTTCACAAGTATAATGTACAAAGCAATCAAATTGGTGAACGTAGAAATAATGGTTCAATTACATAAATCATTCTCCAATTCAAATCATAGACAATAGCAAACATACAAAATATAAATATAAGTCAATTCTTTCTTTATTAGTCAGTTAATTTACCATAAGCTAATGATTTCCTTTATGACCGGACTTGAGTTACGTCAAAATGAAAGTGATTAGAACATAGAATTTTCTTCATCAAAGTAATTTTCCATCTATCCCCAATGGTTGAAATTGTTATGACAATATGAGACTATTAGTCAGAAAAACTACTCATCCACTTGGAACTGGTTTGGATTGCATCAGCAAGTTCTAGCTTATTCTTTACATGAGTTATTATTTTAACTCTGGTACTTGCCAAAATGTGCAGTACCCGAAGGTCAATTCATGTTGACATTTAACAAATTATATAATAATTAACTTTAGACATCTATCTATTAGTTTTGTTGACCATTGGGGTAATGTTGATGACCTGACAACCAATTTCCTCCATTCCATTCTGTTCTCTGCTAATTTTACCGCATTTCTCAGTTTCAGTTCTGTCCACTCTGAGATATTATCCTCCCATCTTTTCCTCTGTCTTCCTCTCCTTCACCCTCCTTGCACAGTACCTTGCATGATTATCTCGGCAAGCCCTGTTGATCGTGTGACATGCCCATACCATTTCATTTTGCGTTTTTTCAAAATGGTCAATAGCTCTTCATAGGGCCCAATAGCTTGCCTAATTCTGTTTCCCCTCATTCGTTTAGAAATAGGACATGCAAATTTACTCCGTCACAGAATCATTTGGCAATCCCCACCCGCCCTCTATATTCTTTTCATACTGATTGTTATTCGTATGAAGGTAAATTACAAAGATATCAATAATAGTTATTAACTATAACAATCGTAAACAGTAAATTACAGTTAGTTCTCAAATTAACAAGGTCACAATAATCGTCTACAATAACATTAAATTAAATATACAAATGGGTAATCACAACATTTTCCTCGCTGTTGTGTTCTGATTATGATTCTATAGGCATTTGTTTTAAGAGTTTACGTTTAATAGTTCACGCATTTTAGGAATTTATGCATTAGTTTTAGATTTTTTTTTTTTTGACCAGGAACAGGTTTTAACCCAATTTCTCTGGGCATATGTTTGCACCTCTAGGCAGTTTAACGATTTAAGAAACCAGTAATGCACCTTTAAAAGAAACTCCCACTACAATGTGTTTGTGTGAGCATGAATGTGTGCGTGTTCAAGTCGAAAACAAACGCAAATATCAGTTTCATCCATCATGATAATCAAAGTTTAATGTTAAACAGGAAAAAACCCTGTGATAATGCAAAAATAAATGAAACAGAAAAAAAGAACTGAGGCAATGTAAAATCAAATTAAAAACACTTTTAATTAAAGAATAAAACCTAAAAACAAACAAAATAAAAAAAAAAAAAAAAAGCATGCGTCAGCCGGGAGTCGAACCCGGGTCGACTGCTTGGAAGGCAACCATGCTAACCGTTACACCACCGACGCAATTAGAAAAGGCTATTGCAAAATAGTATTAAATTAGAATCGTAATCATGCTAATTAGGAAATCAGATTTAAAAAAGTATGTACATTATATTATGTTGAATCTTTATTTTTTTCACCTACTGATATCAGTTGTCGTTCGAACAGAACATCAGTTTTAGAAACTAAACGGAATTAATTCATGATCGAACAGAATCAAGAAAATTTACATAGGCCTAGGCCCCTAACTTTTTGCAAGAAAAATACTTTCGTGTTCCACAAAAATTATAATTTAATGAATGACATGCTCAATGATGTCTGAGATTGAGCTTTAAATAATTTAGCTAATTTTTCTAAATCGGCTGGAATCGCTTGCCACAATCAGTTTGTGAATGAAAAAATATCCGTGATGCACATGATAAGTGAAAAGAAAGTGGCGGCAAGTAGCAACCATGGAATCAGTTCTGAGATTTATCAGACGTAATAAATAGAAAATTATAGATAATTTATATACTGAAAACATTACTAGATAATAAAAATTTAGCAATTCAATCAAAAGTATTCTTTATAAATATAAAAATCACTTGTTGTATCCAAGTTTCCGTAGTGTAGTGGTTATCACATCCGCCTAACACGCGGAAGGTCCTGGGTTCAAGCCCCAGCGGAAACAATAATTTTTTCTCTCTCTCCTTTTCTTCACATTCATAATCTTTTAGTATGAACTGAAATCTTGAAACTAACAGAATTTACTACTATAGGCAACAATCGAGAAGATTCAAGCCCCACCTTTGAAAGCAAAGATCTTAACTTTTCAGTATATTAATTCTGAGGTATTAAGTCTTTTTCGAAATCTCTGTGAGTGTGTATTTTGTATCCACATACTATACATTGGTAAATATATGTGCACATATATATATATATATATTACTTCAATAGTATAATGTGTATATGAACGCTTGTGTGTAAGTCTCTAGAATTGTGTGGTTTTATACTATATGTAATATATTACTATTAATGTTTCATTCCCCCCCCCCCCCCCCCAGTTTACCCTAGAGTCGAAATATTTATTTCTTTCCTCTTCTAATTTAAGTCACACTGAAGAAATAAGTAATAACACTTTAATTCTAAACTAAAATCTACTGGTAATAAAAATGTATATTAATATAATACCAATTCTAGTGGTAATAAAAATGTGTAAAAATGCAGGAATACAAGTCTACTGGTAATAAAAATGTGTATTAATGGAATACCAAGTCTACTAGTAATAAAAAAGTGGTTTATTGGAATAACAAATCTACTGGTAATCAAAATATGTATTATAGGAATACCAATTTTACTGGTAATAAAAATATGTTAACACAATACCAGATCTACTGGTAATAAAAATATGTATTAATTGAATATAAAATCTACTGGTAATAAAAAATGTATTAATGGAATATCAAGTCTACTGGTAATAAAAAGTGTATTAACAGAATACGAAGTCTACTTGTAATAAATATGTGTTTTAACAGTATACCAAATCTACTAGTAATAAAAATGTGTATTAATGGAATACCAGATCTACAGGTAATAAAATTATATATTACAGGAATACCAAGTCTATTGAAAAGTTTACGTGCATTGACTTTAATTACTTCTCTGAACCCTACTTTCATTTCCGTGATGATAGTCATGAATTTGACTATGTATTTATTATAATTGTCTGCTTATATCTATGCTAGGATAACTGAATGATTGTCCATTGTTAATCAAACATTGTTGTGAAGTGATGTAAATGTCAAAGCTCTTTGATTATATTCACATGTTATATATTTTTGATTGTTGATTTAATAAATTTATTGACCTTACACATATTGATAATTAACCTTATGTTGGAGAAGAAAGTGGGTAGATGGGGGCTCGCTAAATATAGATTAAAAGATGGATTTGTCTTCTCCTTTAGTAAGAAGTTTTCCACCTAAGGAAATATTGTGTGACGGTAAATGTTTGTCTTTGATGTGGAAAAGACCAAGTGAGAGAGACGATTGGTGTCTTCTGGAAAATTTATTAATAATATAAATTAAGATTCTCACCACTTGTAATTAGTTATGGATGTTTAAGTTAATAATGAAAATCATAGCCATTAGATAGGTGATCTTGGCATCACAAATTGTAAACTGATTTCGAAGCAAATGGAAGAGTATTATCATTATTTGATAAACGAACACAAGACATCACGTAATGTGGCCACATTCATTTTCATTCATGGAAAATCTAGAAACAAACTCTACGACCTAGTGGTCTGTCAACAATTCACTCTTGGAATGAAGCAACTAGTATAAATATATTTAAAAACAAAACTGACCTTCAGAATGTTGGATATTGAAGCTCCCAATTTAATGGAAAATTCACTCTTGGAATGAAGTAACAAGCATAAATATATTTAAAAACAAAACTGACCTTCAGAATGCCGGATATTGAGCTAGCTTAAAGATCCCAATTTCATGGAAAATTCACTCTTGGAATGAAGTAACAAGCATAAATATATTTAAAAACAAAACTGACCTTGAGAATGTCTGAGCTTAAAGCTCCCAATTTCATGGAAAATTCATTCGAAAATGTTCGAAAGAACACCGAGATCAAGACGATTATTATGTCTGCGACTGCAATTGGTCTGGGGCGCAGAAAGTCTATTAGTGAGTGTCCTTTGGATTCGACAGTTAAAACGGATTAGATCGCCGGTGATGAACTTATCTTTCATCGTATCTCACCATTAAAAAAGACAATAAATCTTTCTTAATATCACTGGGTCATTTTGGAAGTCATCCCTGAGAGATGACAAGTTGTATAAAGATAGTTTGAGAAATTGATTTCAGTACAGCGTGCCTTAAAGTTCCTCGACTACAGATGATAATATAATTATTGGTTATTTCTTTAAAACAAGAAGCAGATTACTGTTTAATTATAAGACCTGTGTGAACTCTAAAACTTCTGCAGAATGTAAACAGTGACGAGTCCGTCTACCTTCCCATAATTCTTTATTTCTAAAAGTTTTCCAAACTTTATTATTAATTCCGTCTTTTACTTTAAAAAGAGGTACTTTTGCCTTGAGAAAAGTCATTAGTAATTCTTTATTCCTTTTAATTTCTAATGGAATATCTTCATTTTCTTAAAAATCATCGAGGACTTTTTCTAACAGGTCATTTTTTGTTAACTATGCGTTCTGCACCGAATCCAATTTACGATGGTTTTCCAATCATATTAGTTTGCCATGTGACATAATTTTCTCTGATGGTTTGGAAGTTGTACCTCACTAACTGTTAGGAGTGAATAATTAATTTTCGCCAGATTTCAGGTCCTAATCATGTGATAATCAACTTAGCTGTGGGTATTAGGTATTATACATTTATTGGTCAATAAAGTTATATACGATTATTTTCAATACAAGGTAGGAATCTTACCGACGTTAAAGTTGCAATTTATGCCAGGAAAAAGTTACTATATCTTTTAGAAATCAACTATCGTTTAATTTTATTAATTACATATATATTAATTTCTCAAATAAAAAAACTTTAAAAACAAGTTCTAAATATAATATAATCAATGTTTACAAAGCAGTTTGGTTTAGAAAAAGAATCTAGGCCTACGGAAATATGTTTATTAAGAGACGTGAGAATTTTTAAAAGGAATTCAGAGGACGGAAGCCATCTTTAATTGTTTATAAAGATGTCTTCTACTGTTTCAAATGTCTGAATTATTCTTAATTAATTTTAGAATATATATTAAAATTTACAGAAAATAAAATCATTATTAATTCATCGTTAGAACTGGATGAATGGTGGCACGAGAGTTTTGGCGGCATTTTTCAAAGTTTTTGTCTGAGTGTGGAGAATGAGTAAGAAACCATCAACACCTTGAGTCAGTAAATTTCAAAGATGGCTTCTTGGCCACGGCCGACGTATGATCCTTTACACCTTCAGATTAATGCTGATAAGATGCTATTACCCTTGCTGAAATGATCCCGGACGTCTAGATGAGGGCTCTTGCAAATTCATTGCCCTTGATTCGCTACACTTAGCTAGATCTAGACGAGGACCCCTGAATATGTTTTTGCCTTTGAATTGTGACAGTTTGCTAGATCTAGACGAGGACCCCTGAATATGTTTTTGCCTTTGAATTGTGACAGTTTGCTAGATCTAGAAAGGGATTCGTGCATATGCCATTTGATCCGTGACATTTTGTGAGATTTAGTCCCCTGCATATGCCATTGCCTTTGATCCAGGACACTTTGCTAGATCTAAAAGACTCCTGCATATTTCATATGGAATTACCCCTAAATCAATTTACTAGAGTCAGGAATAACCACCTCCTCAGCGTTTTTCAGGTTCCCGGAAGTGAATTCTCAGGTGACCTTTGCTCAACTCCTGTTCTGACCTTGTCTCTCTCTAAAGAGATCAAACTAGGGTCTACTTTCGATTACCCACCCCTCCATCACCTCAGTGTAGGAATATAGTAACTTCTGAATTAAAACCAAAGATTCTAAATCCTTATTACTGATTGACATTTATGCACAAGAGACTTTTGACTTGTAATAAATTGTTGAAAAATTGTTGAAACTACTTGATTATCCTTTATGTCAAGTATCGTCATTTTGTAATACCACTAATTTTTTCTCTTTTGTTAGGGATAAATACTTTTTTTTGGGAAATATATTGCACACTGCTATTAAAAAAGAATATCGTTTACACAATAGTGCTCTATTATGATACTGCTACTCATTAGCAATAATGTTTTATTATAAAGATGTTTTGTTAAGCCCCCCCCCGCCCCCTTAACTAGAATGCATGCAAAATGATGGAGTGTTATGAAAGTCAGAGCCGCTTGTCTACAACACAATGCTAGTGTTGACAAGTTTAAACCCCTCAAATGCCTTTAACGTACCCATGATCATCCACCAACGAATAGTCTGGGCAAGAAATGAAGGGTCAGTAATTAAGGTGAGGCAACTCCTCATAACTTGCTGGATATAATTTTGTCTAGTTATTCCCCTTTTATTCTACTGTGGACTGAGATGCTAGTCTTAGCACGCAGCCACTACTCCCAACTCTCCAGGAAGGAATTAAAAATGTTTAAAAAAGCTGGTAGCGCAGGCAGCCTTTGTGGACGTGATTAACCAGTGCCTCGCGAGATGCTTGGTTTTGAATGAGCTATGTAGGTCACAAGGGTAGGTTAAATTTATTCCATATCTTGGGTTTGTGTAGGTAGATATTTAGTTATCAGTAGTGAAGTAAAGGCATTCACAAAGAGCTCTCGTCTTCACAAGAGCTTTGAAATATATATATATACAGTACGGTTATGTTAAATAATACATTGTAACAGACAATTTAGAAAGAGAGCAGATAAAACGTACATTCAACACACGAAACGCCAATTATATTTTATTGCTCGAGTTCCCAGCGTTGCTGTACACTTTGAAATGAAGTTTTGTGAAAACTATTAAAACTGCCAGATCAGTGGCATGCACAGAGAAGCTTCAATAGGGAGGCCACAGTACAGACCAAGGTTTCAAAAGAGAACTGAAAAAGTCAGACAAGTCATAAAGTCACAACCAAACGGTGCTAACAAAACACAGGACATCAATGCATTTGCCATACCTGTTATCAGTTCCTAAATGCCTTAGATTCGTCAGGCTTGAAAATAAAAACTATTCACAATAATTAAAACATTCCCCACAGCCTTAAACAGACGTAGACAGACGTAGACAGACGTAGACAGACGTAGTATCTCGAAAAATGGGAGGTAGAAGCTTGAAGAAAACCAAGTAGGCCTACAGTATTTTAAGAGAGTCGAAGGTTTTACAGGAAGCATCTAGAATAACAGCAACGATGACTCACTGATGGAAGCAAATAAAACTTAATGGCTGCGTGTAGACGACTCATACACAGAGAAAGAAGCGCACAGAAGAGGTCAAGAAAACAGACGTCATCAGACAACTCGAATAAGAAATTCCTCTAGGGCCAATATGCACAATAAGCCGATGGAGCATCTACAAGGCAGTCAACATAGGATGAGAGAGAGAGAGGAGAGAGGAGAGAGAGAGAGAGAGAGAGAGAGAGAGAGAGAGAGAGAGAGAGTCGAAACAAAAGGAAGCAGTGATCTTTGCTAGCAAGATCAAGCACTGAACACAAAATCCCAAAGAAAAATTTTTACTCAGCAAATCCCCAAATACTAACTCTATAGATGAAACAGTAACATATAGGTCTCTGACTGGAAATAAAACCATCGAACGGAATGTGAGAAGTACAGAATCAAATCTCCAGACAGAGTATGAATACACCAGACAGAAACAGTTGCTGAACCAGAAATCAAATTACTAAAGGACTTTGAAAAGCTTAGAATCGACTGCATGCATTATGACCAGAAATTGTAGATGTCACAAAGTCCAACAGGAGAGGAGCAGTCATGGATGTTGTTGTAGCAGATAAAAAAAAATTAAAAAACTGAGCCGAAAAGAGTGAAATGTGCCGGAATATCAGATGAGAAATCCGAATGTGATGATAAGATGATAGGCAAATTATGCCATTATATTTTTCTATTTCCTTTTTCCATATTTTTACGATCCGTAGTTGATTTATAACAGTTAAGTCACGTGGTCGGTTATGCAATTCTGCCACACCCGTGTATGTAACTTGTAGTAAACAACAGAGGTCAAGTTCATTGATCACGCGTGGACAGTAGAAAGATACACCGAGGGGTGAGGGTGACCGTGAGATTGGGGGATGGTGACCGGACGCCTGGCGCCCGTTCCGAATAGTGACGTAGGAGAATCCGTCGGCCGAGCCAGACTCATTCATATATATGTGTTAATGAAGCCGTGTTTAGGAGACACACTGTGTCCAGTTTTGAGGGGTAGATCTTCACGTACTGAGACAAGCCGTGTTTAGGAGACACACTGTGTCCAGTTTTGAGGGGTAGATCTTCACGTACTGAGACAAGCCGTGTTTAGGAGACACACTGTGTCCAGTTTTGAGGGGTAGATCTTCACGTACTGAGACAAGCCGTGTTTAGGAGACACACTGTGTCTAGTTTTGAGTGGTAGATCTTCACGTACTGAGACAAGCCGTGTTTAGGAGACACACTGTGTCCAGTTTTGAGGGGTAGATCTTCACGTACTGAGACAAGCCGTGTTTAGGAGACGCACTGTGTCCAGTTTTGAGGGGTAGATCTTCACGTACTAAGACAAGCCGTGTTTAGGAGACGCACTGTGTCCAGTTTTGAGGGGTAGATCTTCGCGTACTGAGACAAGCCGTGTTTAGGAGACGCACTGTATCCAGTTTTGAGGGGTAGATCTTCGCGTACTAAGACAAGCCGTGTTTAGGAGATGCACTGTGTCCAGTTTTGAGGGGTAGATCTTCACGTACTGAGACAAGCCGTGTTTAGGAGACACACTGTGTCCAGTTTTGAGGGGTAGATCTTCACGTACTGAATCAAGCCGTGTTTAGGAGACACACTGTGTCCAGTTTTGAGGGGTAGATCTTCGCGTACTGAGACAAGTCGTGAGTGGTAAATATTTTGACTTCTTAGAAATTATTAATGTATTATAGATGAAATATTTTGTATAATGTTCCTGTTCCTTAATAATGATTGTTACGCTGACCTAATGTACTTTTCTCCCACAGAGGCTGAGTGGCGTTAGTAATAACTAAGTTTATATAGAGATCACAGAGTTAAATGGCGTTAATAATAACTGTGTTTATATAGAGATCACAGAGGTTGAGTGGCGTTAGTAATAACTATGTTTATATAGAGACCACAGAGTTAAATGGCGTTAGGGTGTGCAGAACTGCCCCACACCTTCTGCAAAACCTCAGATCTCCCAGAATCCTGGTAGGATTCCGAGAATTAAGCTCACACAGGTTAATCGACGGAAGTCGTGAAAAAAATTAATAATAACAGTACATGCATCTTTAACATATTTTGAGAAAATTATGATATTTCTGAAGCAAGAAAATTTGCACACTAACGTAACGAGAACGACTTTTTACCGACATAACTTTAGTATTGTGTGAAGTATCAGTTGGTTGTGTATTTTAAAATTTATCTGTAGGTAAAACATCACCGAACTACTACAAAATTAATTTATTGGTAAAATATCCCTATAAATACATATATAACTTACATATTATATAGATTGTTTTGGGGAGTTACACTAAATTTATATATTCTTGAAAAAATTCTTGGGCTAATAATAAGTTTACATATTGCCTTGGCTATTTCTAAAATGACTGTTATTTATTACTGTAAAATTATTATTTTGTAAATATTCCTGGGATTAATACTAAATTTACATATTAATAAAATATTGTTTAGGTTGATGCTAAATTAACTTATGGATATAAAAACCCTAGAACTAACACTCAGTTTTAAAACTGTTTGATTCGGCAATGGGTTATTGCTAATTTTATTATATGAGGTAATATTAACTTTGCTAATGCGTAATGTATCCCTTGAACTGTAATTATTTTTGAAATGATAACTTTACAGATAAGCAGAATATCCTTTATCAATATGCAGAGTAATCAAACACTTTATTTTCCACTCACTCACTCACTCACTCACTCACTTTTCATAAAAAATAATTAAATTTAAGCTCTAAACGATGAAAATATATTTCTAATTTCATTAAAAGCATTCAGCTAGAGTGAGCGAGTTCTGGACGCAAACAGAACGAGATAATAAGCAAGACTGCACATCTCCGCCCGCATAGAAAAAATGGTTTTAATGCAAGAAACCCACCAAAAGGAGGTTATCAACATGACGTCTGATCATTCAGATGACCGACCATCGAGCTGGCCTATCCACTTCCTGATTTTCCATGCCACTGGCTAGCTTCTTTTTATTTGCATGTAAACCTATATTGCAAAATCGACTGGCCTGTTTGCACTAGACGAACATGGCGCCAATATTTCTCGAATCCGGTTTGATCTTCTCTCCATTTTATCCTGAAACTATAATATGGGCACCTCCCGTCCCCACCCCACTCTCCGAGACTTTGCGCTAGCAGATACACTACCACTACAAATCAGAAGACATAAGTTTATAGTGAACAATAACTCTTTCAAACCGGAAGACGTGTTCATACCGAACCTACCATAGGCCAGAGACAAGAAGACGTCTGCTATACAGTGAACATTTACACCAGAATATTATCATCATAGCGAACATTCAGAGAAGCTGTAATTCATAATGGTCACTCTACTAGACCTTTAAAACAGAGGCTACGACGCCCTCGCTGTAATTCATAATGGTCACTCTACTAGACCTTTAAAACAGGATACGACGCCCTCGCTGTGATTCATAATGGTCACTCTACTAGACCATTAAAACAGTATACGACGCCCTCGCTGTGATTCATAATGGTCACTCTACTAGACCATTAAAACAGGATACGACGCCCTCGCTGTGATTCATAATGGTCACTCTACTAGACCTTTAAAACAGGATACGACGCCCTCGCTGTGATTCATAATGGTCACTCTACTTGACCATTAAAACAGGATACGACGCCCTCGCTGTAATTCATAATGGTCACTCTACTAGACCTTTAAAACAGGATACGACGCCCTCGCTGTAATTCATAATGGTCACTCTAGTAGACCTTTAAAACAGGATACGACGCCCTCGCTGTGATTTATAATGGTCACTCTACTAGACCATTAAAACAGGATACGACGCCCTCGCTGTAATTTATAATGGTCACTCTACTAGACCATTATAACAGGATACGACGCCCTCGCTGTGACTGCTAAAACGACGAGATGCGACGTCCGGTTTGGGAATCAAGTGAAAAGGCAAAAGTTCTGTCACTATTCTTTCAGCAACCGCGCGTCTATTAAAGGAGTGGCTACTTATTAAAATGAAATAGAATTGTGTTATAATACGATAAAAAATGTAGACGAATGAATTCTGGCAGAGTCTTTTATGTTTGAGGTCTTTCGTTGAAATAATTTTAATTAATAATTAAAACGAAACAATGACAAGGGCCACAAGAACAGGAACACGATGCATTACAATTAGTCGAGTGGAAATAAGCCCGTGATATGTAGCAATGATCGTAGGCGATGTCTACCAACCACCCAATCCCTACCCCCACCCCGCAAACACGCTTTTTTTCTGACTCCATCTCATCCATTCACTACGGATGCTAACAACATTTTATCCTCCGAAGAGTTGCAGACTTTTCAAACATATTCGTGCACTTCATGCACTCGATACCCTCCAGTGCACGGATATTGATTTATCCCTCTCGCAGATGTACTATGGTTTGGCTGGATCCCGTGACCGTTGATGAGTTACGCCTTTAAGTTACTCGAAATTCGTCCACTGTTTTGCCAACCAACCACCCACCACCCACCCACCCCACCAACCTACCGACTGACCAACCCACCAATCAACCAAAGCAATAGCACGCAGAAACATTAATAAGAAGCATTCATTTTAATTACCACTTATTACACACACACACTCACTCACGCACACATGCACACACGCGTTCGCACGCACTCGACCTATTAAGCAAATTAACTGTATAGTTTTATTTCACAAACGTATACGGGACTCGGTGGTGTTCTAAGTGTCACGCTTTGAACATTCTGGAACCCGTGACACTTGCCAGAATGACAGCCCACTTCTTGAAGCATGTGCCTTTTCTTTTATGCTTCAGTCATCAGTCATTCACCATTCATAGATCATCAGCCATCCTGCAACATGTGTACAACCGAGAGACCAGTCATCGATCATCAGCCATCCTGCAACGTGTGTACAACAGAGAGACCAGTCATCGATCATCAGCAATCCTGCAACGTGTGTACAACAAAGAGATCAGGAAGGGACGTTAATTAAATACATGATACAATTAAATGTTAATATCACGGGTCTTCTCTATCCGCAATTACAATGGTAAGCTATTATCGTTATTTCCTTGCTTAACGACTCACTTAGCCACTCACTGTAATAACTGTTAACTACACTAGTAGTATCTTAACTATTTACAAGAAACAATTTGACTTATTGTATGATATAAGCATTTTAGCATATCTATATAAATTAAAGACCAACAAGACATTACAAACCAGCCACTAGCGTGCCAGCTGTACGTGCTTTCCAAAAACCAAAACTAAATTGTTTAAAAGCACATAATTTAATACTCCTATATTTAGAATATCGATGTCCAGGAATGTATTTATCAATGAAGTGCTTGTCATTTGGGCACTAATTTCCTACTCCTGTATTTAAAATAACATGCTACCGACGGCCTACTATTTTCCATTTTCTGCCAGCGAAGTGATGGCGGTAGACCTTCCCCCCTGAACAGATAGCTGAGGATGAAGATAGGGTTCAATTACTGAGTGCAGCTGAAACTGAACCGGACGTTCAGTTACTTCATCAAAATAGATATATTCTGGACCAGAATATCAAAATGACATTGGTTATGGTATAACATTAACAATGAAGTGCAGGATATTTGGTGTAATAGAGATCCTGTGGAATGCCAACATTGTGATGGTAATTATTTGGCTTTAAGCAGACAGTATGAAGATCGTAAAAGAATTTTTCCCATTCCATGATCTTTCAAAAACATGAAGTGGTGAAGAAATAAAAAGAAAATAGCTCATGTACTCTCCGTCCACAGGACTAAAACATGAAGTGGTGAACAAGTGAAAAGAAAACGGCTCATGTGCTCTCCATCCACAGGAAATGTGTATTTGTTGCGGGACCCCTAAAAGGCATTGGGCCCATAGGCCGGTGCCTACTTTGCCTATATGGTAATCTAGCACTGGTATTAATGTAATTCTTGACGTGTATTGTGTAAGGAAATTTTTCGAGACACAACGAAACGTTAATGTAATTTATGATGTAAGCTGTGAAAGGAAATTCTCATAACACACAATGAGATATTAATGTAATTTATGATGTATGTTGTGAAAGGAAATTCTCATAACACACAATGAGATATTAATGTAATTTATGATGTATGTTGTGAAAGGAAATTGTCATAACACACAATGAGATATTAATGTAATTTATGATGTATGTTGTGAAAGGAAATTCTCATAACACACAATGAGATATTAATGTAATTTATGATGTATGTTGTGAAAGGAAATTGTTATAACACACAATGAGATATTAATGTAATTTATGATGTATGTTGTGAAAGGAAATTCTCATAACACACAATGAGATATTAATGTAATTTATGATGTATGTTGTGAAAGGAAATTCTCATAACACACAATGAGATATTAATGTAATTATTTTATGATGTATGTTGTGAAAGAAAATTCTCGTAAGAGTTTTAAGCATCAGTATATGGCAGTGCTGCACTGAAACAAAATATGTAGACATTTTAAATCTGTAGATATGCAGTAAAGTACCTTTGTATATCGTAGTAAATAACAGGTGAATAGCGCGTAGACTCAAACAAGTGTAGAGACGAGAACATAATGTGTAAAGCATGTAAAAACCTTTAATGATGACCTTATGATGTACTATTAGTTTTGAATGTAGGGGAATGAAAGGGAACTGGCCTTTAAGGACTGATTTTATGACAAGCTTTTGGTTTTGCATTTAGGGGACTGAAAGGGAACTGACCTTTAAGGACTGATTTTATTACATGCTTTTGATTTTGCATATAATGGATTGAAAGGGAACTGACCTTTAAGGACTGATTTTATTACATGCTTTTGATTTTGCATATAATGGATTGAAAGAGAACTGACCTTTTTTATGAGGTGTTTTTAGTTTTGCAAGTAAGGGATAGAAAGAGAAGTGGCTTTTAAGTTTGAATTTTCTAAAAGTGCTATTAATTTGACAAATGTAAGGGATAGAAAACAAAACTGATCTTTAAAGCACGGGAATTTATTTATTTTGCTCACTAAAGACCTATATTCGCTTGTGTTAATGCCAACCTTAGGCAACAAAGAGGCAATGATAAATTATATTAAAATTATCTATGTAGATATTAAAGTCATCTATGTAGATATAATATATTAATGATAAATTATATTAAAATTATCTATATATACATCAAAGAGTCGTCTCTACTTATCTCCCTCTTTAACACCGCGTTCATGGTGGATCTGCCACACAAGGCGAAAGAAATCGAAGATGCATCAGGCCATTTGTTTACTGTGCAATTTACTTGACATTAAACACATTTCTAATATGAATGTAGAATAACGTCCTTAAGAGTGCAAGAAAAACAGTAATGCCAGATGAACTCTCCCTATCTACTTCTACCTCCGCAAACACTTTTCACTTGTACTTACCTTTCACTCACCTCGCAACAAATTAATAGATCACCCGCTTTCATGCAGTGCTTCAGAGTGTCGTGGCAGTTCAATTTTCTCTCTCTCGGGTATAAAAAAGTTAAATATTTTAAAACAAACCAAAAGACCCCCACCCAACCACACACCCACTTGTCTAATCTGTAACACAGAGAGACCTGTGAATTGAGAGAGAGATCGCTATTAGAAATTTAATGCAATTACTCCTTTGTTCATTACACTTAATGATAAACTATAATTGTGGCAGTTACCGTACTATCAGCTACTCATAGTAGTATGCCACTGAAGTCACACTCATTTAGGAGAGTACAGACACTCTTACACATGTATATCGTTATTTAGGCACAGCAAGCCACCGGAAACAAAGTTACTGGCTCTTTCTATTTATGTTTCTTTTGTCTTCAAAGCTGACATAAGATGCAGAAAAATTCAACAGTTTATAGCGTATCAAAATTAAGGTTTTAGATAATACTTGACGCTCATCATTATTGTGCCTTTGCTTAATCTATTTCACACAATTATTGTTCGTTAACCTATTTTTGAACAATTAATTATTATTATATCATTTGCTTCATTATCGAAAAGTTTTTTTTCACCCTTTCTATTTCCAAAGTCAGATTAAAACTCACAATTGTGGTATATTAATCTGTATGTTTTCTCATGTCTGGCATAAAAGAACAGAATAGATGGTATTTGTTGTTTGATTCATGGTGCTCTTTTCTTCGAGCAGCAAAGTTAATACACAAGGCTGATTAGATCAGTAAATTCCCTGAGACCTGTTGAACGATCTGTTCAGCCTCACACGTCACTCGCCAGCATAACCCGCTCCCCTGCTCCTTTCAATTTGGAAAGAGTGGGGGTATTTTTATTGATGCTGACCGAATGACCCTGTCCTCCTTCAAGGTCGAACTGTGGGAGCCTCTTTTATTGATATTGGCCGATTGTACGAAGCTTGAAAGAATGGATATAAAGGACGAGCGAAAAATAGACTTCTTAGATTCAAAGTGATGTCCCTTCTTTTCTTGGTTTAACGTAGGCTGGTACCTTCATGTAGCAGAGTAAATTTGCCTATCCCTATTTCTAAACATAATAATTATATATTTCTTGCCAATGTTAACGTGACCCGACCTTGGGTACTGCTTATGATGATATTTTTTTTTTGTTAAGTGCCAGAGTTGGAGTAAACAGCTCAAGTGGAGAACATGCTAGAACTTGCTGATGCAATCCAAACCAGTTCCAAGAGGATGAGAAGTTTTTCTGATTAATAGTCTCACTCTAGTTCATAACAACTTCATTCAATGGGGATGGACAGAAAGTTATTTTGTTGAAGAAAGTTCTATATTCTAATCACTTTGATTTTGACATAACTCAAGCCTGGTCATAAAGGCATTTGTTAGCTTATGAAAGGAGTGGACCCCTTTATTTTATTTCATGAAGTGGTATCTGGTTCAGACTGCAGTGACTATTGTACACTTCTGGACCACGTTAGTGTGTGTGTATCCAATGTTGTTATCGAAACGTGATGATGTAAGGGATTCCTGTGAATTCTGTTTGAGAGTCAATATGGCAAAAATTGAGGCTTGCGTCTGATCTCGAGAATTCATGAAGATTAGTTTGAATATTCCTTGTGGTGTGCTTCTCAAAC
This sequence comes from Sinotaia quadrata, assembly GCA_028829895.1. Taxonomy (NCBI): domain Eukaryota; kingdom Metazoa; phylum Mollusca; class Gastropoda; order Architaenioglossa; family Viviparidae; genus Sinotaia; species Sinotaia quadrata. The sequence goes on from CM054178.1 coordinate 88,114,207, forward strand.
ATGAAAGTTCTGCAACACTCCTTGTGATGAGCATTGATAGTGCATATGAAGTTCTGCAACACTCCTTGTGATGAGCATTGATAGTGCATATGAAGTTCTGCAACACTCCTTGTGATAAGCATTGATAGCACATATGAAGTTCTGCAACACTCCTTGTGATGAGCATTGATAGCACATATAAAGTTCTGCAACACTCCTTGTGATGAGCATTGATAGCGCATATGAAGTTCTGGATGATACTCCATGGTGTGCTTTGTGAGCACATTGGAGACTCTGGAACAGTTGTGTAATATGCCTAGAAGGGGTACATGGGATAATCACTTAAATAATAAAGATAGTGTCTTGTTGCAAACTGCTTGATTGTGAACAAGTGCTAGTGACAGCTGCCATCATATGTACATTGTCTATAATTATCTCTCTCAAACTCCACTCTCATTTCTATGATGAATTATATCTATGAACTTGATTATATAAATATGTTAACTTGACTGCTGATGTGTATGCTAGGATAATTGATTGAGTGTCTAATATTTAATCAAACGTTGTAAAGTGATGTAATTGTCAACGCTCTTTTGATTATATTCATATGTTGTATATTGATTGTTGATTTAATAAATTTATTGTTATATTTATTAAATTTATTGTTATATTTATTAAATTTATTGTTGGAGTAATAGTGGGTGGATGGGAGCTCATTAAAAATAAATAAAAACGACTTTTATTACTCCTTTAGCAAGAAGTTTTTACCAATCTACCTGCAGAACATTATGCGACAGTAAAACGCCTATCTTATTATTGTGTAACGAGTTGAGTTTTACAACACCTTGTAATCCGCCAAGTGAGAGACATGTTGGTCTTGTGGGAGAATTATTAATAACTATAAATTAAGATTTTCGATCACTTGTAATTAGGTATGTGTTAATAATTAATAAATAATAACCATAACGAGTGAAGGGTGCCCATAGGTATCACAATTCGATTTCAGCTGTTTGTGTAGATCTTGAGTTGAAAAGGTCTTTGTTTTGGGGAACCTTTATATACCCCATTGTCATGCCCGACCCATCACTTTATGTCCTTTAGCTTCACTCATGCTGCCGAGAGGTTTTTGGATGTGGGTACTTTCCCTCTGTTTATCTGACTTGTACATCTGACTTGTACGATGTACTTTGAACTATTTTGTATTTTATTTCTATGTATAAACTTTGAATATATTCGGGTATATTTCTTCGTTCACATTTAAGTTAATAAAATAATAATAATAATTATTATTATATTATTCTTATTACCTTTGATAGCAAGTTTTCAAATTGTTCCAGAAACCTAAAAAGAGCATTTTTTAATAGTTATTTTAAAACAAAGCTTTTTTTTTTGGTGGGGTCTTGTAACTACATAGTTTCGCGTCATCTTGGAAACAGATGTGTAGATTTTGACTTGAAACACTGCGTTTTGTGTTTATTTTTGTCGACTCACTCAGATATATTAATATTTAATATTTTCCACTCATGGAAACATTATGTGACTGTTGTGGAATAGAGAAAACATTTACAATGCCAAAATATCTGCCAAGTGAGAGATAAGTGGTGTCTGTTGGAGGATCATTAATAAAATAAATTAAGATTCTCATCACTTGAAATTAGTTATGAAAGATTAATTATTAATAATAATAATCTTCATTAACTAAGTGGCATGCATGTGTTGCACATTTAAATATCATAAGCAAAATATAACAATATAAAATATAGTTAATGTCAAGAGATAAACATGAATACAATATTAGTTAGCAAGCAAAACCACATACCATAAACAGTAATATATAGAGAAGACGATTTCCTACTGTGATGCTTAATTGGTGATAAGGTTAGTAGTATGATTATACTTTGTTAATACTGGGAGCCGAAATACGTGTTGCTTCAATAGTCAGATGCATTTGACTAACGATTTACAGGTGAATTTCTGGTAAATTCGCTCACGTGGCTTAGCTGCACTTTGATTGTTTAGTTCAGTGAGTTGTCTGGAACAATCAGGTATGTTTCAAGCCCGGGGATAAGGGTCAGCCTTTCTAGAAGGTAGGTTTACATGTAGTCTATTTTTAGAGGAGGGTGTGGGCTACATGAGTGATATGTGACAATAGATAGGGAGAGAAAGAGAGAGAAATAAAAACAACAACAAAGAGAAAGACAAAGGAAAAAAAATGATGCAGATAGATGGGGTGGTGGTGGTGGAAGAGAGAGTGAAATAAAGAAAACAATAAAGAGAAAGACAAAGGACAGACAATGACAGAAAGAGAGAGAGACATAAAGAAAACAAAAAAAAGTGAAAGACAAAGGAAAGAAAATAACAGAGAGGGGGTGGGGAGAGAAATAAAGAAAACAGAAATGAGAAGACAGAGGAAAGAAAATGAGAGAGAGAGAGAGAGAGAGAGAGAGAGAGAGAGAGAGAGAGAGAGAGAGAGAGATAAAGAAAACAAAAATGAGAAGACAAGGCAAAGAAAATGAACAGATAGATGGACGTGCATGATACAGGGCACTTAGACATGTTTTTTCCAAAAGAAGAAGAACTAGGTACTAAAACCAAGCACGCAAACCCAGCACCAAGAAAGAGATATAAGCAAAAATAACCACATTGGAGACACGAAAATGAAACAAGACAAAGAAATATAACAAAGCACTTTTCTTAACAATACAACATCATTGCAAAAAGTAATTTTATGAAACAAAGAAACGGACTCAGAAATGGCATACCAAAAAAAACAAAAAGAGATATATTTATTTAAAATAGATAGATAGATTTAAAAGAGGGCAAAGATACAAAGAAGAACATATTAAGAGAGAGAAAGAGAGGTTTAAAATGGGACAAAAATATCTAGAAGAACATACTATCTAGACGGAGGGAGGGGAAGATTTAAAACAAGACAAAGATATGTAGGAATATAGGAGAACATCTAAGACAGGGAGGGGAAGATTTAAAACATTACAAAGATATAGAGAATAATATACTCCGTGTTGTGTGTGTGTGTGTGTGTGAATTTAAACCAGAGCAAAGGTATATGTAAGAAATTAGACAGATTCACAAAGTTAGACAAACTAGTAAGAAATAGACAGATTCACAAAGTTAGACAAACTAGTAAGAAATAGACTCTTTAATTTAGACAAATTAATAATAACTCACAAAGTTAGACAAATTAATAAGAAATAGACTTACAGTTAGACAAATTAATACAAAATAGAATCACAGTTAGACAAATTAATAAGAAATAGACTTACAGTTAGACAAATTAATACGAAATAGAATCACAGTTAGACAAATTAATAAGAAATAGACTCAGACAAATTAATAAGAAATAGACTCACAGTTAGATAAATTAATAAGAAATAGACTTACAGTTAGACAAATTAATACGAAATAGACTCACAGTTAGTTAAAATATTAGTTAGTTAAATTAATAAGAAACAGACTCACAGTTAGATAAATTAATAAGAAATAGACTCACAGTTAGACAAATTAATAAGAAATAGACTCACAGTTAGTTAAATTAATAACAAACAGACTCACAGTCAGATAAATTAATAACAAAAAGACTGACAAAAGTAAAACTTATCAGAAAGAGAATGTATGTAGAATTTGTGATTTCCTACCCAGTCTCTCTAGTTAATTTTTTCAGATGGGTCGGAAAACAGGGGTAAATTACCCCAAATAGGGTAAAAATTAAAATTTTTGGGGTAATGAAGGCTAAAAAATACAAAGAAAATATTATGAGGTCATCAAACTCATTCACTTATTAATTGTTTCATCTACCTCACAGCTCCGGCAATTTTAATAGCTCAATAATAAATTCCTATTTGCAATTGCTGGTATTATTTTGCTTTTCTTTTCCAATCCCTTATCTCCGATTGACTGAGAGTTGTAGATATGCTATTATTTTCCAATCCCTTATCTCCGAGTGACTGAGAGTTGTAGATATGCTATTATTTTCATGGCGCCTTGTTCTTTTCATTAACCAATAGAGTTTTTATGAATTAAACTAGGGATTTCTGTTAATGACATGTTGCTGATCGTCCAGTAAATAGTAGTCCTAAGCTATTACATTTCATTGACACTTCATATATAAAGCACACATTTTATATGAGATTTTCATTGATACGTCATTTATAAAGTACACATTTTATATATGAGATTTTCATTGATACGTCATTTATAAAGTACACATTTTATATGAGATTTTCATTGACACTTCATATATAAAGCACACATTTTATATGAGATTTTCATTGATACGTCATTTATAAAGTACACATTTTATATGATATTTTCTTTGATACGTCATTTATAAAGTACACATTTTATTGAGATTTTCATTGATACGTCATTTATAAAGTACACATTTTATATGAGATTTTCATTGATACGTCATTTATAAAGTACACATTTTATATGAGATTTTCATTGATACGTCATTTATAAAGTGCAAAATTAATTGAAACCATAACTTTTGCGACTCGAGCAAGTATCTTGTTCAAATCGTAAGTTCAGTTTGAATTATGGCAACACTCCTTACACATAGCTAATGCTAGAGTTATATTGTCTTGGGAGTGTGACATTTGATAGAGTCACTTCTTGAACTTCGCTCCAGCAGTGAAGCACGCATGGAATTTCAGAACAAGACAGATCTCTCATCTTTTTGGATTTTAAAAAAACTGCAAAGGCTTTTAAAATTCCACATATAGAATGGACAAAAATACTGCTGCCTTTTGCAACATTGTACCTTTGAGAACAAGGATTTTCTCCCCTTATGAACTTGTAAAAAAAAAAAAAAGTACAGAAATCGGTTGGACCACGATGACAGCACCCAAGTTGCTCTGATATAAAAAAACCGTAATTTGGATATTGTTTTATCAAAAATGAAACCGGACCATTTTCCGAAAACCTGAAGTGGAGATGTTTTGAATGAAAGTATTCAGTTCTTCAATCCTTTTTATTAATATTGTATGTGTGCTATTTTTATGACAGCTTGTATGGCTTTTTAAAACAGATTTGGGATAATACCCCCCCCCAAAGTTCCCCCCCCCCTGCTTTTGGGACTTATTTTCCGCTTGCCACTAAATACAGGTAAACATCTTCGATAAACTGAAGAAAAATAAAAAATAAAACCTCTTTAAAACGTAGTCAGACGAAACAAAGGCAGTTGTTGAGAAAGCTTTTAAATTGAAAATAAAAATAAAACTAAACCAAAAGAAGAAAGAACTCCAAAACAGACACACACACACACACGCACGCACGCGCGCGCGCAAAACTAAAGCGGACTTTAGAAAAGGGATTGTATATGCAGTGAAATGTCAAAACTTCCACCACTCGTCATCAACTAGCATCACTTAATCCGGGTCATTCGTTTTTGCCGTCGTAAAACGGAAATGCGTTTTCTGTTTCAGGGGAATTAACTCTGTTTCTATTTTGTTATATATATCATGACTTCCGTTTCACCGCTGCTCCGATGTAGGTTATGCCATACTATTTTTTCCAGACCGGCACCAAATTACAAGTTTAATCGCTCTTTTACAATGGTTTAAAATACCTTTTAGTGGTTATTGATTTGGACATTATTTGAATTGCAGAATTCACACGTGTCCTAATCCAAATTCAACAGACTTACTACTACTAACTTTTATATACAACGAAACATACATACTCATATACATTTCTACACACAAACACACACATGAATGTATCATAAACATTTTGCATGCACATTTTAGACTAAACTCTTGAAAGCACATAGTACTCACAAACATAAGCAATGGAAACCTCGCATAAAATACAAATAAATACTCAGCACAACAAATCCCATATTGCAAGCAAGCAGACTTACGAACACACTCCGAGCTTAAATATTCCCCGTAACTAGGCAGGCCTAAAAGATTCGAACACGTTTTAATTTGGTGAAAAATTGCTGAAAGAATATTTGATAAAAGGTGCGAATCGATTTCAACAAGCTGATGATTCATTTTGTCTCCTGTAACATACGGCGAGCGGATTTAGCCCACTTTCACTAGGTGAGGAATTAGTGAACCAATTTACTGACGAGGATTCATTTTGTCTCCTGTAATATACGGCGAGTGGATTTAGCCCACTTTCACTAGGTGAGGAATTAGTGAACCAATTTACTGACGAGGATTCATTTTGTCTCCTGTAATATACGGCGAGTGGATTTAGCCCACTTTCACTAGGTGAGGAATTAGTGAACCAATTATACTGACGACAAAGAGTCTGAATCGACCTCCAGAATGACTTCGTCCCCTTTAAGAATTTTGTGAAATCATTTACTCGCTTTAACTGGGCGAGGATTTGCGGTCCCGCTTGACGCACTAAGGAGTCACTGAAGCTGCTTTAGCGGACTGAGAAGATATTTGGCTGATCTTCAGCAACAGAGCTGAAAGATTTCAAATGCAGATCAAAATGGCTTCTTTTTAGTAAACCAATGATTAAGGTCAAAGAGTACATCATGGTCACTAGTTTTGACTCTCGCCATTAAAAAGTGTCGATTTCATTACTTCCTGATGTACTGAACAGTCCTTGCCATCGTCACTGTGTCGTCATTGTGTCGTCTACCGCCAGAACAATCGGCTTAATGTTCCAGAAGAATGACATGCATACGAACAAAAATAATAATTATTATTATTCACAACTATTTCTAAGATAGTTTGAACGTCATTATGCTGAAAAATATTTTCATCTCCCGAGACTCGGCACTTTATCTATTCTGAAAGCACGCCCATACGCATAAAACATTGCTTAAATGTTACGGTTACGTATGTTTATGCGTGTGTGCGTGCATGAGACTCGTGTGTAAATTTGGGTGTAATTTTTTTTTTAAATCGCAAGTATTCCTGGACGACAATATCTCCAACACTGCCAACGAACTGTTGTTTTAGTGGTGTTGTAGAGAAGAAGAACTGGTTCATTTAAGTACACCATTCGCGTCACTTATCCCCACAACGTACTCAAACACCCCTATCGTGCTTACTCCAGGCGTTACAAATCGGTTTTCTCGCACGAAGGCACCCACCTTCTCATGCCAAACGTGGCGTCTTCTAGGATACTAAGGAGACAAATTAGTTAATAATTGAGATACAGCAATATAATCGCTTTAGGGAACATGGAGAGGGAAGAAACCTCCCCCACCCACCAAACACGGTAAAGCAAATAAAATCCAATATCTACTGAATTTCTCCCACCAAGCAACGAAATCTGCGCGTGCATTATAAATTAAGAATGGCTGCCCTTTGGCGTTTATTTGAATTTACGTCATTTATTCGAACTAATTTAATTTCTTGTCCTCATAACTTTCTTCGCCACTTGCCTGAAGAAGATATGCAAATTAGCAACTTGCGACTGTAATCAGTGTAATATCCAGCTAAAAATCATATGTGAAGCAGATTGCAAAAATATTTTCTAGTGGAGTAATCTTACGCTTTTTGTTCTGTTGGTTTTCCTCCTCAAGTTAACTTCCTTCTGCATTTGTTTCCGGTTCTGAGATTGACACTAAATATGATGATTACTTTTTCTTTAAGTACACTTAAAAATAATGACAAAGTTTAAACTCAGTTTCATGATCACATCTCGCTGTTAGAAGTGTAGAGAAACAAGGCCTAAATGAAAGTTTAAAAATAAATCGTAACATTATCATTCACAAAAGCCAGAAGACCCACAGTTTGTCCCATCGATATCTGTGTTATTCAGCTACAAAATACTAATAGTGACGACATACACACATTATAGCGCACTAATTATGTACATATATTATTTTAATTCGCTCTACGAGTACATGGACAATATTTGGTCCAGAAATGTAAGTGTTGGATAAAGTGCAAAATATCGAAACAAATATTTAAATATAATTTGCTCTTTTGTTAAATACATCATAACTTCAAATGATATAGTTTCTGCAATACTCTCAATGTATCTTTAAATAAATACTTTTAGTTTCTTTTCTTAATAGTATAATTCTTTGCATTTTGCTTTCAAGACAGTGAGCAATGTCATATTTCTTAAGAAAGCAAATTTACGAAAACATATTCATGATCCTTTTGTTATATGTTATTATAATACATTGTAGATAGAGAGAAAATATAACGCTCATAAAATACAGCTGACGTTTGAACGTTTGTTTGGCCCCTTCCTGTCAATTACATTAATAAAGCTAATTTCTTCAGTTACATTAATATCACCCATTTCTTCAACGTTAGGTTGGCCCCTTGTCAATTACATTAATACCGCTCATTTCTTCAACGTTAGATTGGCCACTTGTTGTCAATTACATTAATACCGCTCATTTCTTCAACGTTAGGTTGGCCCCTTGTTGTCAATTACATTAATACAGCTCATTTCTTCAACGTTTTTTTGCCCCTTACTGCCAATCACATTAATAAAGCTCATTTCTTAAACGTTAGGCCATACAGCCAATGACACATCCAAATAATTTCTTAAAAAGCGTTTGGCTTTTACAGTAACGACATCGTTTGGCTTTTAATGTAATGACATGAATACAACTAATTTCTTAAACCTTTTAACCCCGGTCATCACATTAATGCAGACTACCATTCACAAACCTTTTAGCATTCTTAAAAATGTACAGACATATTAATACAACCCAAATCACCATACCGTTAATCTCATTATGTCATATTTATGATGTGTACGTACAAGTAAGTCAATAGTTGTATATTTAGTCAAAAAATATTTACAACCTGATTACTTGCACATTTCCAATAGTTGTATATTTATATTTAGTCAAAAAATATTTACAACCTGATTACTTGCACATTTCCAATGAATTTTCTGAACGTGGTGTCTTAATGATTTCTCTTGACCACACCCCGATCATTTTCCATGGCTAATTTACTTTCACGCAGGTAATGATCAGATACCAGTAATTAGCTCCACCCTAAAGGCAGACGCAGGAATCTCAACTTCAACCAGCTATTGGAAACTATGTCATGACATATCAGTGCCATTGTGTCCACACAAACTTCTTGTGCGATGAGGTCCAAAACTGCGTGCTTATGTGTGATAAAACTGTCAATCAAAATCGTCTGTCTCTTTTGTTTGTGATCAAAACCGTCTGTCTCTTTTGTTTGTGATCAAAACCGTCTGTCTCTTTTGTTTGTGATCAAAACCGTCTGTCTCTTTTGTTTGTGATCAAAACCGTCTGTCTCTTTTTGTTTATTAGATATTCTCATAGAGTCTTTTTCCATTTGACTGATAAACTATTTTTCTGAAACATGCATTCACAACGGCAGGCAACTCGTTAAGTCGCTAGTTATACCATCCCTCCCTCCCTCTCCATCTTACTAAACCTCTTTAACTCCAAGTAGCGTACTCGGCCTGCAAGATTGCACCATGTCACATGATCGCTTAATTTGCATACTTGCCATAGGTTTGGATAACATTGCCTGTTTCACTCATTAAAACACAGAAAAGGAATTCTCTTGTATATTAAGCGTTTTTTGCTTAGTTGTCCAACAGTCGACAGTCCACCAGTCCAGTTGCCCATAGTCCAAGAGTGAGGCTGTCCATAGATCAATAGTCCAAGAGTGAGGCTGTCCATAGATCAATAGTCCAAGAGTGAGGCTGTCCATAGATCAATAGTCCAAGAGTGAGGCTGTCCATAGATCAAGAGTCCAAGAGTGAGGCTGTCCATAGGTCAATAGTTCAATCGCCAATATGAGGTTGTCCATAGGCCAATAGTCCAGTTGCCAATAGTCCAACAGTGAGGCTGTCAAATCGCCAATATTCCAATAGTGAGGCTGTCCATAGGTCAATAGTAAAGTCGCCAATAATCCAACAGTCCATAGTTCATTTTATTATTCATGAACACATTCTTCAAACACACACACACACACACACACACACACACACACACACACACACACACACACACACACACAACTGTAACTTTAGTCAAGAGCAAATTTCTCCATACTTGGCAAACAACACCAATAATTGTAGCTTTAGTCTAGAGCACAGCTCTCTATGTGCAATCACTTACAACTTGTTTTCTGTCGTGTTGTTCAGTAATTAAAAACGTTATAGGGTTCATCGTATATTAATTTTGACGGAGACAAAATTTAATTTTTGACATATTAATCTAAGCGCAGCAGAGTGGCATTTGACAATCTGACGATTAAGTTTCTTTTTAAATTTTAAAGAGATAAAGAAAAGGTGTAACAGAATTAACATGTACTTTAAAAATCGACATTTGCAATCATTGAAAAATAACTCTAAATACTTAAGAATCTAAGCTTGAAAACAGAGACAATTTTTACAATAATACATAAGTATTAAGAAAGCCCACACATTTGACATGAATAAGGTTGGTAATTCCTAAGTATTATGGGAGACCTAGAGGCCATAGAAGCCACATAAATAAGGTTGATAATTCCTAAGTATTACGGGAGAAACAGAGGTCATAGACGCCACAAAAATGTTTGGTAAGCACTATAAAAATGAACTTTACATTCAGCAATACGCATTTCAAGTGACAATATCAAATGAATTTATTTGTAAAAACAACGAAACTCAACACTTTCGCTATGAGTTTAAACATGTTATTTGTGGAAAAATTCAAACAAACTCCAGCAGTATTACTTAAAGTAAATTATAAAGCAATATTACTTAAAGTAAATTATCCAGCAGTAATAATTAAAGTAAATTATAAAGCAATGTTACTTAAAGTATATTATAAAGCAATATTACTTAAAGTAAATTATAAAGATGCATGCTTTTATACGTGACCTACTTCCCTCAACAGATAAAACCGTTATTTTGTTTTGTCTTTGATCTTTATATCATTTATACGTGACCTGCTTCCCTCAACAGATAAAACCATTATTTTGTTTTGTCTTTGATCTTTATATCATTTATACGTGACCTGTTTTCCCTCAACAGATAAAACCATTATTTTGTTTTGTCTTTGATCTTTATATCATTTATACGTGACCTGCTTCCCTCAACAGATAAAACCATTATTTTGTTTTGTCTTTGATCTTTATATCATTTTCAGAAAGTCATGGAAGCAAATTTAGGAACTTAGTATTGTTTAGTTCGTGTGCGCGCGCGCGCTTTAGTGCGATGCTATCCGATATTGCTTTTTAAAAAAAAGTTTTTTCATTCCAACAGAGTGCATATGAAATCGGCATACTCATTTCAACTTAACATTTCGCATGAAATGAAGTACACGTAAATTGCAGACTTTACAATCATGTTCTGTTCCAACCATTACACAAGTGTTTGATCTCTCAGCTGTCCTCTCCTGTGAGTGGGTAATGGTCCGAACGTGAAGAGGTAAATCCTTGAGGCATAGGCCATAACTTTAGATTGGGGCTTAATGCTTGATCTTGTTAACCCTCTTGTTCCTGTTGGATTGACTACAAGAGATGGAACGGAAAATCGCGTTTGGGACCCCCTTAAGAGAAATCGATTTACTGTGCAAAATTTGCCTGCCGAAAAAGATCTTTCCGTTAGTGCAGGATTCAAATGAGAAAACCAGTGAAACCACGACAGATAATTCCAGTTGAAGAGTGAGGCTTGTTATCAAAATGGTAACTGCTCTTTTTTTGTGTGTGCAAGATCAAATTCAATTCACTAGTGGCTTTATTTGTGCAGACCTGTACTGGAGTCATGGAAAATAAATAAAATTAAACAATAACTATATAAAACATATTTCCAGTTTTCAATAACCAATCTTGCGGTGGTTGTCAACTTGACTTTTCCGGTCATACACTTAAATTACCACTGCTTAACAGTTTTGCCAGTTGTACAATCATATAACAGAACTCTTATTGTTATAAGCCTACAACGCTCACTACGATTGTTTGGAATTGAATAGATCATAATTTTATGCAGAAGAGAACATAACCAACCAGAACAGAAGAGCATGGAGTAGTCCAGAACACAAAGTAACTGTACTGGACTAGGACAAAGCTGAAGAAGAACAGAACAGAAATGAAGCAGGGTAGAAAGCACGGAAGAACAATAACACTGAAAGAGGCGAAAGAAAGTGAAGTAGAACTGAACAGAATAATTCAGAATGGATAGAAACAAAAGACAAGAACAGAATAATCCAAAATAAACAACAGAGAAGAACATAGCAGAATAATCCAGCATGGACAGAAACAAAATACAAGAACAGAGCAGAATACTAACAATAGAAATAAAGTCTATACTATCTATTTATCTATCTATCTATCTATCTATCTATCTATCTATCTATCTATGTTGTTATTTTGCATATGTGTTCATTCTTGTGTGTGGTGTAGTAAATTTGCCTATCCCTATTTCTAAACTTAATTGTTATATAAATTGTTAATTTGTCGATGTGACCCGACATTGGGCACTCCTTATGATGAAATTTTTGTAAGTGTCAAAGTTGGAGTAAACACTAGAGAATATGTTAAATATTGTTGATGCAATGCATACAGGTTCCAATTGGATGAATAGTTTTATTATCCAATGGTTAAGATTTACGACAACGAGACCAGTCAATGGGCCGAGATCAAAAGTTTACATGCTGTAGAGAATTCTATTGTCTGATCACTTGAATATGGTGTGGCAAGAAGTCTGGTCATGAAAGGCAGCCATTAGCTTAATAGGACAAAACAGCCTTTCCTTGTGTTATCTGAATTTTCTGGTTTACTGATTATCAACTGCTATGACCGTGGTAGACTTGGGAAGCATCTACTGCAGTGTGTAAGTGTAAGGAATACATTGCACTTCATTGATGTAAGGTGACAAGGTATGCTGACAACATTAGCAATTTCTGGTATACAGACGTTACTGGAAATTGCTACAATTATTGTTCTGTTTGAAGAAGCTGGTACGGCAACTGTGTGTCCAGGTTAGCTTCGAGAGAATAGCAGTGAATAGCAGTGAATAGCAGTGAATCAGTATTCTAAAACGTGAGGAAAGAAAGGTAGAACTGACAGGGACAGTAAACTTGTGACTTTGATATGAAAAAGACAATTGTGGCTTCAAATATACAAGGTTATGTAGAAACTATTATCACTTATCTCTAATAACTCCATTTCTGTTCCTGATAAGAACTATTCTGTGATTTGTATTGACACTAATCTGTTGAATTGTATTTTAGGATATAAGACTGTATAGGTATAAACATTATTTGAATGTGGTTTGTGGAAATATTGATGTCAAGTAATCTTTTTCATTGTATTTGTGATATGTATATTTGATTGTTGGTTTAATAAATTTATTGATCTTCTTACACATACTGATAACTTTATGTTGGAATAGAAAGTGGGTGGATGGGGCCTCGCTAAATATAGATTAAAGGTGGATTTGTTTTCTCCTTTAGTAAGAAATTTTCCACTCAGGGAAATACTGTGTGACCGTAAATGTTGTTTTATGTTGTAGAAGAGAGCAAACATTTACGATGCTTGCATATCTGCCAAGTGAGAGAGACGAATGGTGTCTGCCTGAGAATTATTAATAGCATAAATTAAGATTATCATCACTTATAATTAGTTATAGATGATTAATTAATTATTAATAACCATAGCCATTAACTGAGTGGCATTGGCCTCACATAAATTTGGTAGGCTCTATCCGAGTATGATATCAAATTTGTTCAAAATCATTAAACTAATTGTCATTGTGTTGAAATTAGCAAATGTGGAGAACAATTGTTGAAATATTTGTTGAGCTGTGAACTTAACTGGAAATCCTTGGCTGAAACAGAACTAGAAAAAAATACATTTGACTAGCGAAACAAACATTTGGAAAGCAGTCTTATCTCACTCATTATTTTTATAATACTATCTAGAACTGTTTTTGCTTTGTCTGTCCCTTTTTGCTCTTTTGAAATTCTTTGATTAATCTTTTGACTTATATTACTGACTGCACATTGTACTGATACATGTGTTGCCATAGTTTCCATTATTGATGTGTTTGATTATATTGTTTACATTGATTGTGCATTTTAAGTAACTAGATTTAAAGTTTCTAGTTTGAGTGTGAGTGGAGATACTTTTGTAAAATCAACCAGATCACCAGAAAGCTAGTTCACGTGATTGTAGTAGAGTTATTTTGCGATTTAAACTTGGAAAGAGATTTACATGAAAAAATGCAGTTCTCAGTAAAATGTGTACACAAGAAATTAGAGGAGGAACTAGAAAACAAAATTGAATTAGTTTCCATAATGACCATTTAGAAGAACAAGTAGATGAAATGCTTTCCAAACCCGGTTTAACTCTAGGAGAAGCAGGGATATTTCTTGAGTGGAAAAACAAACCAAAGAGCTAAAAACAAAACTAAAGAGCTAAAAACAGAACATATGAGAGCTCTTGAGTTAACCATTGAGCTTGAAGATTAAAAGGAATTGAAACTGAGTGCGGTAGATTGCTTTTAGAAAGAGAAGAATGAGGTACTGAGATATTCCTTTTAGGAATGTAGCCATCAATCTTATTGGAGAATTTGTGCCCTCATTGGGTCGAGGACACAGATGGATTCTCACCATCATTGATTATGCTATGGATACCCTGAGGCAGTCCTCTTTGTTCTATTAATAGCACGTTGGTACGAATGCGCTGTTCACCATTTTCTCACTTGTACGATTTCTGGAAGAAATCTTGTTTGATAGAGGGACTCAATTTATAAGAGAGTTAATGAAAGAGATTAACCAATTTTGAGAGTTAAGCAGTTTAAAATAACTCCTTACCATCCTATGTGTAATGGTTTAGTAAAAAATCTGAATGTTACTGTTATGAAGTCCTTACCTACTGTTATGAAGTCCTTACATACTCTTATGAAGTCCTTGGGAAAACTGTGTGTGGAAGAACCCCATGATTGGGATATATATTTGCTAGCACTTTTGTTTGTGTTGCGCAAAGTACCATAATATTCTCTTCATATTTTGCCCATCGAACTCTTATATGGTACAACCATTATGGGACCCCTGTCTATATTATGAGAATATTGGACAGAGAACAGGCTAAAGGAATCTGTAAAAAGAACATATCAATAGATTAAAGTTGTGAAGCATATTGATACTTCATGTCAGATGGTGGATGAGAATGTATGCAAAAGTAAAACTAACAAATGCATCTGTACAACCATAAAACGAAAGTGTTTAACATTGTAGTCTGTACGCGGGTGGTGGTGTTGTTACCTTTTCACCTAAAACATATCATGACAAGGACCCTATGAAGTTGTCAGGAAACTGAGTGGGTGAAATTTCCAAATTCAGATTGGATCTGAAGTGAAACTGTTTCATTCTAATCTGATGAAAACATATAAAGAATGCCCAGATAACATGGTCACCACTATTGTAATAGTGGACGATGCTACCTCTGTACCCGATGCTGAATCTGTACCCAGGTCTAACAGATGTTGAAACTGTTGATGACATTATTTTAAATCCAGGACTCTCAGACTTGGGTGCTCAACAGTTAAGGAGCCTGATAAAAGAAACTTGCAATGTTTTTACTGATAAACTAAGGAAAAAAGAGTTTGTGTGAATTTAGGGTCACACTTTTGTATTATAATCTGACCCACACGAAACTATATGTTTTACCTTATGCTAAACAGGATACTGTAAAACAAGAAATTGACAAGAAATTGACAAGTTTGTTTGCCTTAGGTATGATTGAGAAGGCGGAGTCCATGTATAGCTCTCTTATTGTCCTAGTTAATAGGAAGAATGGCACACACCGATTTTGTGTGGACTAAGATGAACAAGCTGATTGTATTTTTTTTTTTACTACTACTACAACATTACTAGGACAATTACTACTACTACAACTACTATAATTACTACTACTATTGCTACTACTATTATTACTACAATTACTACTACCACCACTCATACTACTAGAATAATTACTACTGCTACAACTACAATTACTACTACTATTATTATTACTACTATTATCACTACTACTACTACTACTACTACCAATAATACTACAACAATTACTACTACTACTACTACTACTACTAGTACTACTACCACCACCACTACTACTACTACAATTACTACTACTACTATTACTACTACTGCTACAACAATTACTACTACCACTACTACTACTTCAATACTGACACACCAATTCAAAATTCATATGAGCATTGCGTCAGTTACAGCCCATTATTAGATAAAACAGTAATTTCTCCACAATATCTTTACAATATCTCTACAGTATCTCCATAATATCTTTACAACATCGTACAACTCGATTAGCTTTCATCGATTGACCTTCGGAACTTTGCATATACTTAGTTTTGATGAGTGCGCCAGACTAGGTGTTTCTAGAAGCATTTATCACTTAACCCTCTAAACTGAGCTTTGACGAGAGCACCAGACCATGACATTTTATAAACATTTACCACATCTGAATAATCAGTCCTGTCTAAGTCTTCCACATTCCCAGGAAACCACCCTTTCTGCAAATTATAACGTTCCTTTTTTCCTAGTTTTATGGAGAGTTCTAAGCAATTTCATATAGAAAGAAAACATTAATGCAATAATCCATTACAATCATAAATAGTTCACTTGCACCTGGCAACAATTGAAGTTTATGTTTATCTTTCAACGTTACGTCTGTAGATAGTTCGTTAGTTGGGTTTGACTTGCTTGGCATTTCTACTTTAGTCTTTGCACTTGTTAAGTACCCTTAATAGCTTCCCCACACCAATCTCACATTACCACACCTTTGTACATGACTTAAAAGTGTTTGAATCCATACCTAAAACAGGCTATTACAGACTTGTACCCGACTGTGTTTGAATCCACACCTAAAACAAGCTATTACAGACTTGTACCCGACTTAAAAGTGTTTGAATCCACACCTAAAACAAGCTATTACAGTCTTGTATTATATGCACAATGGTGGAATCCTCTCGAGTTGGTGCAGACTCATTTTAATAATTTATACCCAGGTATCCAAGATGGTTAGGTGAATTAAAGATTTTTGCAAGACTCTTTTATGTATGAAATCAGTGCAATGGAAATTGTCATTAAGCAGAAATAAATCAATTCAAATAATAGATCTAAGTCCGTACCGTCCCAAAAAACTCGCATACACTGGCTGAATAAGTATTCTTAGTGTAGTCCCCTTTAAAAGCCTGGTGCTCAACCTTGAACTCGTATTAATACAGTTGTATTAGTGTGACATATGGGGTTATTTTAATGACCCTGTCAAAGCATTAATTAACTGAATTATTAATTATGAAATTGGTTTTAACGCTGATAACAGTCCCAATTTAATAACGGCCTAATTTACTTTTACCGCTACTATACTGAATCGTACCATTTACGTGTTTGGGACAATTAATCATTCAGTACAGTGACAAGTAAACTAGTGGGAC
Source organism: Sinotaia quadrata (assembly GCA_028829895.1). Classification (NCBI taxonomy): domain Eukaryota; kingdom Metazoa; phylum Mollusca; class Gastropoda; order Architaenioglossa; family Viviparidae; genus Sinotaia; species Sinotaia quadrata. The sequence goes on from CM054178.1 coordinate 88,131,580, forward strand.
AATTAATCATTCAGTACAGTGACAAGTAAACTAGTGGGACAATTAATCGTTCAGTACAGTGACAAGTAAACTAGTGGGACAATTAATTATTCAGTACAGTGACAAATAAACTAGTGGGACAATTAATCGTTCAGTACAGTGACAAGTAAACTAGTGGGACAATTAATTATTCAGTACAGTGACAAGTATGTTGTAGAAAACTGATTTAATGCTATTCTCTTGAGGCTATCTAGTGCTCCACTGTATTAGCTCCCTCAAGCAGAGCAACAATTGTAGCAATTTCCAGTAACTTCCTTGTAACAGAAATTGCTCGATGTAGTCAGCATACTTTTCCACCATACATCAACGAATGCAGTGTATTCCTTACACTTAAACACTATAGTAAATACTTCTTGCATCTACCACAGTTGTAGTGGCTTATAATCAGTAAACCAGGAGATTCTGTTACAACAAGGAAAGATTGCCTATTCCCTGTACAGTATAATCAAACACTAAGTTTCCAGTTTATTCATCTTTAACTTCATTCTCTCTTAGATACAAGTCTCAACTTACAGTTTCCTGCAACATTATGTTTTAGCCCAATACATGCACACAGCATAATAAATACAACATATCAATTTTATGAGCTCAATCACTAGAAATAATGTCAAGTGTTTAGCATATAATATATGAGCATCTTAGTTAAAAAATTGTAGAAGTAATAGTCTACTCACATAATGCATCTCTACATAAAACACAAGTAGGACAAATCATTAGCAAAATGCACAAAATATTTCTAAGTCCATTCTCTCTCAGTCAGTTAACTCACCATTAAGCTAACAGCTGCCTTTCATAATTTGACTTCTTGCCACAACAAATTCAAGTGATTAGACAGTAAAATTCTCTACAGCAGGTAAATGTTTGATCTCAGCCCATTCATTATCTGGTCACTTTTCTCGTAAATCTTCACCATTGGATAATAAATCTACTCATCCAGCTGGAATTGGTTTGGATTGCATTTTCAATTTCTAGCATATTCTCAACTCAAGTAGTTTACTCCAACACAAACAAAAAATACCATATAAGGAGTGCCCAAGGTCGGGTCACTTCGATAATTTAACACTTTAGTCTAGAAATAGGGACGGGCAAATTTACTCTGACACAGTTTATTTTATATTTATTAGAATGAAGCTGTCTGCAAGCAAAATATACACGAGAAAACAAGCAATCAGGCTTGTGTTGAAATACACTTCAATTCATTTTATATTTATTAGACTGATGCTGTCTGCAAGCCAAATCGCGAAGGTTTTGTTGATTGAAAATTAATTACAAGAAACAGACATGCAATTCTACATTTCATAATAACCAAAGATTTAAATTTCTTTCCTTATAAAACAAAAGTAATGCAAGGCTTGGAGCGACTAGGACGGAGACTATTGGTTGCAGGCGACTAGGATGGAGACTATTGGTTGCTGGCGACTAGGACGGAGACTGTTGGTCAGAAACAAGAAAAAAGAAGGTAATCTGTAGGTTCCCGCCACCTTTCGGTACGTATCTTAATGGAAATGAGAGAGAAGGTGTTTTCAACGTTAATACTCTCTCTCTATACTCGATTTAATGACTTCACTTACCATCCTAACATGGCGTTCCTTTACCCACTTCAGAGTTAACTCTATATACTCGATTTAATTACTTCACTTACCATCCTACCATGGCGTTCCTTTAACCACTTCAGAGTTAACTCTATATACTCGATTTAATGACTTCACTTACCATCCTACCATGGCGTTCCTTTACCCACTTCAGAGTTAACTCTATATACTCGATTTAATGACTTCACTTACCATCCTACCATGGCGTTCCTTTACCCACTTCAGAGTTAACTCTATATACTCGATTTACTTCACTTACCATCCTACCATGGCATTCCTTTACTCACTTCAGAGTAGATGGAATTACTTCATTGCTTGCAAAATGGGTAAATACAATATAACATAAATAAAATAGAACAATCTTACACCAAGTTTGCAATTGATTGCCCGGTACGAAAGTGAAATCTCCAAACGCCTTGTGCATGCCTCCATTTAGCTGATATCCATTATGAATGCTTCAGTCGGGGAGAGTGAAGAGAATCAGATAATACACTCACTCTTTTGTTCCCTGCTGACGTCAACAATCGTCAAACGTCCCGATCACAACTGTGATTCCTTTTTTCTTTTTTGCGCATAGAAAGTGCATTATCAAAAGAAACTCCCCCCCCCCCCTAGCCCCATACACATAAAAAAATGATGAGTGAAGACAATTTGCTGTTTTTAAAAGTTTGTTGGCTGACGCAACTGCTCCAAACTGTACGTGTAGAGCGCGATAATTGTTATAAAACGGTTTCCCGAGTGTTCTTCTAATAGTTTTATAACTGAAGTCGAAAAAGCCCCATTTAAATCTCAAATAGAAGAATGTATGGTTTGTGAATTATAGAGAATTTAGTGAATAATTATAAAAATAAATCAGTTTCCAACATTGGGAATTACATACCTAGCAGTGAAATAGGGTTAAAGCTCATTATCAACGAAATCGAAGCACTGTTATTGAAAGCGTCATGCCTCTAAATTCTAAATGATTCGTTTATGATTGCATTTAGATTTTGCTCACGTCTTTGTTTTAAGTTTATTGCTCATTTGTGTTTATTGCGCGTTTGTGTTCAGTTTATTGCTCGTTTGTGTTAAGTTTATTGCTCGTTTGTGTTAAGTTTATTGCTCGTTTGTGTTAAGTTTATTGCTCGTTTGTGTTAAGTTTATTTCTCGTTTGTGTTAAGTTTATTGCTCTTTTTTGTATCTATTCCCAAGAGGGATGCAGCACAACACTACATGTATTTCCAGGAAGGATGCAGCACACTACCCGTATTCCCAAGAAGGATGCAGCACATCAGTAGATGTATTCTCAAGAGGGATTTAGCACAATACTACATGTATTCCCAAGAAAGATACAGCACACTACATGTATTCCCTGGAGGGATGCAGCACACTACATGTATTCCCAAGAGGGATTTAGCACAATGCTATATGTATTCCCAAGAGGGATTTAGCACAATGCTATATGTATTCCCAAGAAGGATACAGCACACTAAATGTATTCCCTAGAGGGATGTAGCACACATACAGTATACTAGGAACAAAGCATGCAATCGACAAAAAAATAAACAACCAAACACCATATCGTTAGTGAATATGTTATTTAACGTGATTGAGGGGAAAGGGGGATAACTGTGCAACTCATTTTCATATATTGAAAAATATATTTTTAATGGAAAAGCGTTCTGAAATGTGTTCTACTAAAAAAGAAATAAAAATAAAGTTTTCACAAGCTGTGTTCAACGAAAATGACATTTGACCCAATCTTGGAAAAGCTCAGGCTGACACAAATATCGTCTGCTAGTTCTTTTGCCACAGTAAACTATTTCGATAAATTACAAAACAATGAGAGTGCAGATAAAATCCAAATGCAATTCAGAGTGCTCTTTTATCAGTTAATACTGTTTGATTTCTTTAAACTTCGATGTTTCGTGGGAGAGCTATTATGTCTTTAAAATAGATTGTTGTCTTTAAAGTAAATTGTTTTCTTCATAGTGGATTGTTGTCTTTAAAGTAAATTGTTTTCTTCATAGTGGATTGTTGTCTTTAAAGTAAATTGTTTTCTTCATAGTGGATTGTTGTCTTTAAAGTAAATTCTTTTCTTCATAGTGGATTGTTGTCTTTAAAGTAAATTCTTTTCTTCATAGTGGATTGTTGTCTTTAAAGTAAATTCTTTTCTTCATAGTGGATTGCTGTCTTTAAAGTAAATTCTTTTCTTCATAGTGGATTGTTGTCTTTAAAGTAAATTCTTTTCTTCATAGTGGATTGTTGTCTTTAAAGTAAATTCTTTTCTTCATAGTGGATTGTTGTCTTTAAAGTAAATTCTTTTCTTCATAGTGGATTGCTGTCTTTAAAGTAAATTCTTTTCTTCATAGTGGATTGTTGTCTTTAAAGTAAATTCTTTTCTTCATAGTGGATTGCTGTCTTTAAAGTAAATTGTTTTCTTCATAGTGGATTGCTGTCTTTAAAGTAAATTCTTTTCTTCATAGTGGATTGTTGTCTTTAAAGTAAATTCTTTTCTTCATAGTGGATTGCTGTCTTTAAAGTAAATTGTTTTCTTCATAGTGGATTGCTGTCTTTAAAGTAAATTGTTCTCTTCATAATGGATTGCTGTCTTTAAAGTAAATTGTTTTCTTCATAGTGGATTGCTGTCTTAAAAGTAAATTGTTTTCTTCATAATGGATTGCTGTCTTAACAGCAGGTTTCTCTCTTGCAAGTTGATTGATTTTTTAAATAGTAGCTCGATTGCTTCAAATGTCCTAAAGGTTACTTTCTTAAAGGTAGACAGCTGACTAAAAGCAAGTTGAGTCTTAAATGTATGCTTATAATTTAAAATATTTTACCAGAAAATACATTATGATTCTGTGATAATTTTTATTAGAGTTTTTAAAGATAAAGGGCTGTCACCATAATATAAATAGTCTGCAAACAATATGAATGAGAAGCTCCTAGAATGTGATGTCAACATCATGAAGGCACGACGCAATACGAGTATTGTAAGACAACATTCAAAGCAGGAGAGCGCTTTAATAAATAAATTAGAGGACATGTGAAATGGAGACTTAAGGGATATGGTTTAAGGATGGGTGCACCAACATGCGTTTACTAAAATTCATTGCAATAAAGAAATGACGGGTATATTCTTGAAAGTGGAAAGAAATACTGAAAGCATCTCGATGGAAATATTTTTCTCTTTGATACTGAGCGGGAGTGGCGACAGTGTAAGTAATTGGCAGCTGGTGCGAAAAGAACGTTTCCTATTGGACGTAGCTTGGATCGTGAGTGAAAAGAACTTTTCCTATTGGACTTGGTTTGGACCTTGAGTAAAAACAATGTTCCCTATTGGACGTGGTTTGGACCTTAAGTAAAAACAATGTTTCTTATTGGACGTATTGGCTTTGATTTTATAAGGGATTGATTAGGAATATATAATTTGATGTCTTTTCATTTTATTAAAGCTTTTGATTTTATTTTGAAAAAGTTGTTTATTTTTTTTTTAATTCTAAAGGAAGCACAGTTTCGTTCAGTATGTACGCTGATTATAAATATGTTTATGAAAGTCTATTTAACATGTCATCAGAGAAATTTTATAAGTTTTTTGTTTACTTTGTTAATAATAATAATAAAACAATCTTTCTCACCCCCCACACCGCTATGCTCTCCCGAACCACTCATAAATAAATTGTATCAACTGCGCTGTCCCACATTACCTATTCGTAAATTGTGTCAATTGCACTGTTCAACACTACCAACAAATAAATTGTGTCAATTGTGTTGCTCAACACTACCAACAAATAAATTGTGTCAATTACGCTGTCCAACACTACGTACTGATGTATTGTGTCAATTACGTTGTCTAACACTACCAACAAATAAATTGTGAATTGCGCCCCCCCGCCCCAACTACCTAGAAGTAAATTGTTTCAGTTTCGCCATCTCCACTGTTGTAAACGTTAACCTAATGATTTGTTAAATTCGTCGAGGTGCGCGTTCGACCGTGACGTCATCTTTCTTTGGAAGTCAGCCGATCACAATATACGTTAAATCGCCAATCCTCTGCCCATCTCTGTACTCGGAGGTTGTCCATTAGTGACATGTACCTTTTTCTCTCTCTTCGTCCTTGACTCTCCTGTCCACTAGTAGAACCTCCCTCCTTGTCCGCTATGACAACATGACGCTGTTCATGTAAACCAGCATTGCTTTTATACTTACCGAGAATCTTATCACTGTTCTCTAACGGCTGGCTGTATCGCGATATCGCCAACACTTGTCCAAATTATGTCGAGGTGATCTCATTGCAATTTGTTTCTCTCAGTCTTAGGAACTTGACCGTTCTTTTCTCTCTCTCTCTCTCTCTCTCTCTCTCTCTCTCTCTCTCTCTCTCTCTCCAGCGGCCGTCGTATGCATATCGTCGAGATCACCAAACTTGACGCACGGCGCGCCAGCAGAGCGATACGTTAAACGCATTTTCATGTGTTGCTGGTTACCGCTGTGCTGCGCTGCGCTGCGCTTTGCCGTGTCCGGCATCTTTGCAAAAGCGTAGGCCGCTTGGATGAAATAAAGTACTCGTTGCGGCAAGCAAACATTCGTTCAGTTAGTAGTTCCAGTCGGAATTGGTTCGGATCACAGGTGCTTTACAATTATTTCGACAGTTTTACTAAACATCCACCCCCCACCCCAACACACAATGTGAAAAACAACTTTCAGAACAAAAAAGAACGTTCAGACTTTTTTAAATCTTAATTTTCTTTATTTTCTTTAAAATAAATTTACAGTGAAAAAGATTTCAAACACTAGAGACAGCCGGCAACACAGCAAAATAATATTGCCAACTGAATATGTAAACAAACGTGGCTCAATAAAGGCAAGGAAAATAACTGCTTTAATTTAATACTTTTTTCATACTGTCTTGTCACGTGTTTTAATACGGAATTAATTCCTTTCCCTATCCAACCCTATCACTTTGAAAACTCTTCTACCCCCGAAGAACCAAACCAAAACAACTGCTACTAATTAACAGAAAATTACCTGTCATGGATTTTAAAGGACTTTTCGGTCTGTGAAGGCCAGAGATTGGCTAGAGTATTTCTCACTTGACAAGTCTTCAACTGTAATGAACAGACGCAATCAGATGCAGCAATCGATGGGATATTTGGCCGGGATGAATGAAGACTTAGTACTAAACAGGAGTACGTACCTATACTTGCTCATTTGTAAAATGTTTTGCCACCTGTAAGACACCTAAGTACTGCATATTACATACAGTACTGAGGGATATTTCGGGCTGCCTGAGCAATTGATTGACACAGTATATTAGTACTGATTAGTATTTCGGACTGCCAGAGGCATTGATGACACTTGTGTTGCATGTAGTATTTATGGATTCCATAGCTATCGATATAACTGAATGACCCATGTACTACTTAAAGCAGTGATTGGCTTTTGTGCTACCTATATAACTGATTAACACCTGTAGTTCTTTGAAGTAGGGATTGAACACCTGTACTACTTGTATTATTTGAAGCAGTGATGGGGAGCATCTGTGCTACCTGAATTACTGATGGACACCGGTGCTACCGAAATAATAATTGGCATCTGAGCTATCTGTATTATTAATTGGACATTTGTGCTACCTGTATTATTATTGGACATCTGTGGTCCTTGTATTATTGTTAGACATCTGTGCTACCTGTATTATTGTTGGACACCTGTGCTAACTGTATTATTGTTGGACACCTGTGCTACCTGTATTATTGTTGGACACCTGTGCTACCTTTATTACATGACGTATTGATTAACAAATGTGCTACCTAAACAATGCGTTCTTACCCTGCAGTGGTCGTAGATTGGTGCAACTGATGTGATTTGTGTGGAATGGACTAGTGCACTTATGCTTGCGTGATCTCTGTGGACTGGTGTGTTTAAAGTGATATCTCTGGATTTGGAATGTTGCATCTAACGTGATCTCTGTGAACTTGGAGTGGTGAATCTAAAATGATGTGCTTATCGTATGTGTAACTGCTGATGCAGTGAATTAATACAATAGCTAAGTCAGTTATACCTGAAAGTTAATGCTCTCTGATGCTGAATAAACTGAACAGAGCAGGACTGCCATTTTCTTTTCCGAAACTGTCTTGTAAAAAATGTTTGTATATTAACTCAGCTTAAGCCTCTTTCTGGTAATCCAAAATATAGTACTATAATGTTTACCTTTCCCCCGAAATATGATTTATGAACACCTCGACGTAATCAGTAGTTTACGTCATACACTATAGTAAATAAATGAATGCATAGCTAAATATATCTCTCATCCCATTCACCCACTCATCATCTCCCCCCAAAAAAAAAAAAAACAACCCAAAAAATAAAAAAAAAAAAAACGAAAGAAAGAAAAAAGAAAAATACATGAAGACGTGTATACATGTAGAATAGGGTCCACTGTCAAGTATAGAACAAGCTCCAGTGAATGAAGCAAGAGGTGAAAATAAATGCTTAAAGTACGACTCAATGGCAGGTAATGACTTAACCGTTCTTCCAATCGAGAGTGCTCATCACTCCACACACCCATCACACTCCTATAATGGCGTCCATTTTGTATGATGCGCAAGCCAGTCAACTCTATTTTAAATCGTTTGGCGTCATCATCCTCAGAAGAGTAAACTACACTGGTCAGGTAGTGCTTCTTTCTGAATGGTTGTCGTCCTTGGACTTTCGCACATCAGACTTGTCAGCACAGAACGCTGACGAGTGCGGATCTTTGTGGCCTTAGATTGGTGCAACCGATGTGATCTGTGTGGACTTGGACTATTGCACCTAATGTGATAACTCTGAATTTGAAATGGTGCGTCTTATGTGATATCTGTGGACTTGGACTGGTGCATGTAATGTGATAATTGTGGAATTGGACTGGTGCATCTAATGTGATAATTGTGGACTTGCAGGAGTACAATTAACACGATCTCTATAGAGTGATCCTATACACAGGACTGTCGCTAACCTGCCTGCTGGACTATTGTCTTTTCTACTTGTTATCTACTGTGCTTAAAGGAAAGAAGGAAATCCCAATCAGGTCAGTTTTCGCCTTAAGGTGTTGGAGAAATGTCATTTCACTTGAGTCAGCATATTGAATATGTTCCATAATATATCATTTTGTGGACTGACGTCCTTAACTTTGTTCAATCGATACGTTATTTATTATTGTTATCATTAATGCAATTTGTACTCCAACACTGATCCAGTCAAACACGTAAGTTAATATGTAGAGTACCTCCAACACTGATCCAGTCAAACAAATAAGTTAATATGTAGAGTACCTCCAACACTGATCCAGTCAAACAAATAAGTTAATATGTAGAGTACCTCCAACACTAATCCAGTCAAACAAATAAGTTAATATGTAGAGTACCTCCAACACTGATCCAGTCAAACAAGTAAGTTAATATGTAGAGTACCTCCAACACTGATCCAGTCAAACAAATAAGTTAATATGTAGAGTACCTCCAACACTAATCCAGTCAAACAAATAAGTTAATATGTAGAGTACCTCCAACACTGATCCAGTCAAACAAGTAAGTTAATATGTAGAGTACCTCCAACACTGATCCAGTCAAACCAACACTGACCCAGTCAAACAAATAAGTTAAGATATAGAGTACTTCCAACATTGATCCAATCAATGAATGGTTCGACAAATAATTTAATCAGTAAAATAGTTCAAACACTAATTCAAGTAAAAATGTAATCAGAAATTTAGTCATTATTTACTAAACAAAAACGGCATCAATTTAAATCATATAATTTAGTCATTATTTATTAATTTACTAAAGAAAAACGGCAGCAATTTATAATTTAGTCATTATTTACTAAACAAAAACGGCAGCAATTTAAATAAAATAATGTAGTCAATAGGCTGACAGGTAATTAGTATAGGATAATGGAGTTCCCTCGGCAATTAATCATCTCACTTAGATGGTTAAACAGTAATTTTATCAGTATTTTAATAAATTATGACTACTGTATCCTAAATGAAAGTTTTTAATTAAATATGTAGTTAAATAGATTGCTGCATTTGTCAAACTTTATTTATAGAGAACTGAACACTAAATACAGTAACATTTTGTAATGAACTTGTGTTCACTTCATAATGGCACCGATAAATTGTTCATTTTCAAATACACGATACACAAACATAATATAAACAAAAACTGGTTCAAACAAAAGTTCGCGAAATCGGTACAGGCCGGAAGCGCTCCCCACAAATAATCAATCAACAAAAGCTAAAGTATATAATCACTGGTGTCAAGGTCAATCCAGAACTTAGAAGTCATAACGCGATTTATGTAAGACTATCTTCCTTTCTCCACCTCCCCCACCAAAAATGTAAAAGTACAGGTCATCGATAATATGTATTTATAACTGTATCCTACATCCTTTTTTTGTAGCATAATACGTATTTATAACTGTATCCTACATCCTTTTCTAGTAGCATACAATAAAATTAACCTCCAAAGATAGAAATAACGATATCAGTCCCTCCCCTTTCCACACACTCTCAATAACAACAGCTGTAGCTAAATGCTGTACCACAGAGGCAAGCAAAACAAAGCTCCTCAGAACACCTGCTTGAGAACAAAACACTAATAATATTGTTGCGCTCTCATGATCCTGAATTTACTGGGAAACAGAACGCTGCCAGGGACTTGTGCTAATTGTGCCTAAGTATAATTTTATGCAACGAAAAACAGATATACACTAAACAATAACAATAATTAAGCAGCTGCAGGTTCTTGGGCGAGTCACGTCTCATGGTTCGGACATTTGCACAGCTTTTTGTCAGACGATGTCCAACTATTCGGCGACAAACCGAGGCTTATTTTTAGCACATGCATATTATTTAATTTGACGTCCAACTATTCGGCGACAATAAAACCTGGATTTATTTTGAGCACACGCTTGATTTGACGTACACACACCGCACAATCAAAAGAGGTGAGTGTTAGAGTAATTAATAGACATTTTATTGCCTACAGAACAGGAATTAGAAAGATAAAGGAAAAAAGTTACAAGAATTAGCTGTGGAACAAAAATTTTGGTATTCCTACGTGCGTATGTAGCATCAAAGTGTAATTGGTGGAAACAGTTACAAAATAAAATATCAAGTATAGATAATAATTGAGAAGTAGGTAGTTTAATTGGTGGAAACAGTTACAAAATAAAATATCAAGTATATATAATAATAGAGGGGTAGGTAGTTGAAGTGACAGAAAGCGAGTGAGAGAGAAAGAAAAAAAGAGAGAGAATGATAAAAACAGATAAAGTTTGACAAAACTAAATAGAGAAAGTAACAGAAACAAACAAACAAAGACACACAAGGAAGGAGAGAGTACCATAAATAAACAAAGACGCACACTGACAAAGAAAAAGAGTTTCTGATTCTTATCTCTAAACTTGTATCAACATGGATTTCTAAAGTATATTTGCAAAACTTAGGTTTTACTAAAATTGCATAGTGCCCATTTTATTTAATTAGATTTTTATAAAACCATGAAATTAATTCAAACTAATTAATTCATTTATTTTTGCTAAAGCCACTTTTAATGTCCACTGATTCCTTCCTTCCTTCCTCCTTCCATCCCCCCTTCCTTCCTCCCTTCCTTCCTTTTGCATTCAACTTTCTTTAATAACCTTTTAAATATTCCATTAAGTCACTCTGATGAAGTATTTATGAGTTTGCTGCTAGAAATATCACCTTAATAATATCATCGCATTATGTCGCAGAGTAAATTTGCATATCCCTATTTCTAAACTTAATTGTTATATAAATTGTGAAATTGTCGAAGTGACCCGATCGTGGGCACTCCTTATGATGGAATTTTTGTAAGTGTCAGAGTTGGAGTAAACAACTCGAGTTGAGAATAAGCTAGAAATTGTTGATGCAATGCAAACCAGTTCCAACCAGATGAGTAGTTTTATTATGAAATGGTTAATATTTATGAGAACAAGACCAGCCAATGTGCTCATATCAAAAGTGTACATGCTGTAGAGAATTCTATTGTCTGATCACTTGAATGTGGTTATGAAAAGCAGCCATCAGCTTAATGGTGAGTAAACAGACTGATTAAGAGAGAATGGACTTAGAAATCTTCGTGCTTTTTTGCTATTGATATGTTATACTTGTTTTACATAGAGATGTATTATGTGAGTAGGTTATTATTTCTACAAATTGTGAACTATGAATGCTTATATGTGGTATGCTATACACTTGACATTGTTTCTAATGAATTCTCTCATAAACTGATATGCTGTATTTATTATGCTACGTTCACGTATTGGGCTAATAAATACTGTTGCAGGAAACTGTAAGTTGAGACTTGAATGTAAGAAAGAATGGAGTTAAAAATAGAATAAACTGAAAACTTAGTGTTTGTTACCTGATTATATTTCAATAAGGACATCTAACAGCGGCAATACAAGCATAGCTCAAATGGTTTGATTTAAGAAGTCACAGCTGTACGTACAATTCTACTGATATGAAGCTAAAAAGAAACTTTTTCTTTGGCTGCTGACCTCATTTTACAGCTCTAGTGCACAGATTTTAACCTGAAAAATGTCTCATGGTCATGTCGCGAGCTAAACAAGAGGTTACACTTGTGCTGTTCATTGATCCTAATTCAGGTTACATTGGTGAAGTTAAGTGATACTAAGGTAAAAAGATGTTACACTGCTGTTGTCATCAACCACGGTCTAAAGAAGTTACACGGAAGAAGTCATAGATTTTGGGTTAGAGAAAGGTGACGCGAGTATAGTCTGCAGACATTGAACTAGAACTTAATTACTTGTGTGTAGGTCATAGATATTGAAATAGAACATAATTAATTGGATGTAGTCATAGACATTGAACTAGAACATCATTACATGGAAGTAGGTCATAAACATTGAACTAGAATATAATTCCATGGGTAAAGGTCAGGGACATTGAACTAGAACATAATTAATTGGGGATAATCATAGACATTGAACTAGAACATAATTAAATGGGTGAAGGTAATAGACATTGAAATAGAACAAAATTAAACGTGTATAGGTAATAGATATTGAACTAGAAGTGTGCTCTACTTTGCAGGGGTGGTAAATTACATCACCCTAATACTCCCTGCTGCTAACACATTATTAGTGCAATTGTCAGTCCTTGGTCATCACGTGACCGTAATTAGCTGTCACTAATATTTCTGATTAATCGAAATTTTCTTCTTAATGATAGGACCTCGTGTGAAGACATATTTTATTTAAGTGGCGGAATAAGAGAAGTGTTAATGTTAGCAATAACTGATTTTATTTTGTTTTGCCTATAATTAAATTTTGCTTGCTGATTCGATGATCATGTCTAATGCACAGCCTGATGATGCCTTTGAACAGATACAACTATCTCTACACATGTAACATTCTGTACAGATACAACTAAATGTACACAGGTTACATTCAAGTACATGTAAATCTAACTATCTACAGGTAACATTTCGGTGCAAGTACAACTAACTATAGGTACTGAGACGGTACGAAAGATAACCGTCAAACATTTTATTCATCGAGATTCTCAAGGCCTCAAAACACAGACTCGTCGGAGTGAGCCCGTCTTTAGATCTCGCGTTTCGAATCTAACTGCTATGCGATGGCTGGCGATATTAAACAGTCTTGGCCGACCTAGTAGATAAAGTTTAACAATTCGCCAGATATTTAGCCACAACGGTCTGCCTCTGCGCGGGTCAAAATCAGCTTCAAAGATCAGTCAATCCTGCCGTTGTCGGAGAAACATAGTTAAGAAAACTCTCCCAGAAATTGGTAAAAAAGTTTTTGCAGGGAAAGCAGTCAGGTAGAACTAAGTGTAGAACTAAAATAGTTTGCTTATGCTTGTGTGCACATATTTATATTTATTTATTACATATTTGTTGTTTTAATTCATTCTTTTCTATTTCTTCTTCTATTCATCTATCATAAGTCCCCTCCATTTTCTACGTAAGAATGACGAGTATGTGGTGTGTCAGGTATTACTTTAGTGTCTACTAGGAATTCAGAAAAAGAGTGTTCTATGTTTTAGATTTGGCACTCTATTGGCACTCTATTGGCACGCCAAATTCTCAACACTTCCTTGCACCACTAGTGAGCGATCTCGGAACAGTCTCCGGCCAGCTGAATCTATCAACGCAAAACCCAAAGCCTGCACTGTGCCAGTCTGCTGACAGGACTCATGCGAGAACCGCCAAGCAATCACAGCCAACTTAACCGCTAATCCCAGTAAGTATAATCAAATATAGAAACAAAGACTCTTACTCTGATCTTACACAGTGAACACATAACAAATATTAAACTAACAGAACACGCTCACGTTATTTTGATTTTTTAACAATCTTTCTGCCGCCCTTACTTCATTTCTATAAATTGTTCACATAATTATCCCTAAGTTTTCAAGTATTTGCGTTTTTCTTTTAACTGTTGTCATCGTCTTTATGTCAGGCTGGGATTGGGGTGGTGGGGTGGTTCGTAGTTGTTTTGTTTGTAATTGGAAATAATTACAATACCTTTAATTTTCAAATATTTTGTTAACACCTGATACTGCAGAAGTGTGGGTGGTCACGTTAGGGTTTAAATGTGATTAAGGCTTTTCTAACATCTTTCTTAAAACCCCACGCCATAGGTACAGCTAAATATAATCAGGTAACATTCTGGTACAGGTACAACTAACAACACAGAAAACATTCTGGCGCAGGTACAACTAGCTATATACAGGTAACATTATGGTACAAAGTACAACTAACTATACACAGGAACATTCTGGTATAAGTACAACTGTACATCTGTACATGGGTAACATTCTGATACAGGTACAACTGATTATAAACAGGTAACATTTTGGTATAAGTACAACTAACTATACACAATTAACATTCACGGTACAGGTACAACAAAGTATGTACACTTAACATTCTAGCGCCGATACAACTAACTATGCACAGTTCATAGTTTGTTACATGTACAACTAACTATAAAAAGTTAATATTTTGATACGGCTACAAGTATATGCAAGCACATGGACAGAAACAAAGGCCTTTCATGTTGTGTTCTGTATGCACATAGCCCTTTAGAACCACAAGACTGAAATCAAAGTACCATAAGAAGAAAGTACCACAATGTCAAAGTAGAATAAGAAGAAAGTACCACAGTGTCAAAGTACCATAAGAAGAATGTACCACAATGTCAAAGTACCATAAGAAGAAAGTACCACACTGTCAAAGTAGAATAAGAAGAAAGTACCACAATGTCAAAGTACCATAAGAAGAAAGTACCACAATGTCAAAGTACTATAAGAAGAAAGTACATCAGTGTCAAAGTACTATAAGAAGAATGTGATATAATGTCAATAGAAAGAAAGTATTAAAACGTCACATCTGATTTCAAGAGTTTCATGAAACATCACAAGAACACTATTTATGGGGGTGCCTGTCATGTGATTATCCATGACTAACTTTGACCTCCATCCACGGCTAGTGTTCTCACTCTCTTGTGACCGACATACACTCCCTGGAGACCTCTGTCCATGAACTAAACGACTTCTCATTCACTAATTAATATAATCCCCAAGGCATCTGTCCAACTACCAGTGACCTTTCACTCTTTGCCTCCTCACTCACTCTCTCTAGTGAGATTTATTTCACTCTGTAGTGAGCTCTGGTCGTCCACTTGCACCCATCGTACGTGTAGTTGATGACGTAGTACGTACAAAGGATACATATTGTAAAGAGTTATTACGTCATCCCCTTGCACCCATTTTACGTGTAGTTGATGACGTAGTACGTACGAAGGATACATATTGTGAAGGGGATTGTTTGAGTGCTGCATCATGAATTTACTGAACTGAGATTTATGTCATAGTGCTATAATGTGAGTTCACTTGTGAAGAAATTAGTATTAGTACTATGCCACCAATATACTTTTAAAGACAATTGTACATGTTGCAGCACAAGTTTCCTTGGTGAAGTTCTTTATACTAGTACGACAATACGAATTTCCTTGGTGAAGTTCTTTATACTAGTACGACAATACGAATTTCCTTGGTGAAGTTCTTTATACTAGTACGACAATATGAATTTACTTTGTGAAAATATTTGTACTAATGCAATAACATGAATTTACTTGGTGAAGATGTGTATTAGTTGATAATATAAATTTGCTTGGTGAAAATATTCATACAAGTGCGATGACATGCATTTATTTGGTGAAAATATTCGTACTAATGTAATAACATGAATTTACTTTGTGAAGATATTTGTACCAGTGCTATAACATAACTAGTTTGAGATGTGTGTATTATTGCTATAACAGTACCTAACTAGTTGCTATAAATGAACATACGTTTGACGATCTGTGGATTCCTTTTTTTTACCTGAATCTCCTCATTTACTGATTATAAACTGCTACGACCCTGGAAGACGTGGGAAGTATCTATAATAGTGTGTACGTGTCACTGCACTCCATAGATGTATGGTGACAATCGAGCAATTTCCAGTACAAGGAAGTTATTGGAAATTGCTACAATCGTTGTTTTGCCTGAGGGAGTTTGTAGGGTGGAAAACTAGATGCCTTGAGAGAATAGTGGCTAGTCAGTGTTCTACAACATGAGAAATGAAACACAAGGAATTGACAATAATAACATGAACAATAAACTTGTGACTTTGTTATGAAAAACGCGCCAAGGACTATTGCAGTTCTGCCTTGACAAGAATACATAGAAACTATTATCGTTTATCTCTAATAACTCCATTCTTAAGAACAATCCTGTGATTTATACTGACACTAACTTGTTGAATTGTGTTTTAAGATATAAGACTGTATATGTATTAAAATTATTTGAACGTGGTTTTGTGGAAATACTGATGTCAAGTAATCTTTTTCATTGTATTTGTCAAATGTAAATTTGATTGTTGATTTAATAAATTTATTGTTAAATTTATTGATCTTCTTACACATATTGGTAATTAATTTTATGTTGGAGAAGAAAGTGGGTGGAAGGGGGTTCGGTAAATGTAGATTAAAGACGGATTTGTCTTCTCCTTTAGTAAGAAGTTTTCCACCTATTGAAAAATTGTGTGGTGGTAAAAGTTTGTCTTTGATGTTGTAGAAGAGAAAAAAAACGTTTACAACACCCGCATATCTACCAAGTGAGAGAGACGAGTGGTGTCTGCTGGAGAATTATTAATAACATAAATTAAGATTCTCAACACTTGTAATTAGTTATGGAGATTAATAAATAATAATAATCATAATCATTAACTAGGTGGCGTTAGTGTCACATGAAGTGCTAAGAAATTACACTTTTAACCAAGGACAAAGAACAGTCTCTGTTAGCGATCAGTTGTCTGTCCATCATTAGCGATCAGTTGTCTGTCCATCATTAGCGATCAGTTGTCTGTCCATCATTAGCGATCAGTTGTCTGTCCATCATTAGCGATCAGTTGTCTGTCCATCATTAGCGCTATGTCCACTGTCAAACTCTTACTTTGGAGTCCAGCTTGCTTTAGTACCAGTTGTCGTCTACCACACGGCTGCCGTTTTGCTCAGCTAAACACCTGGATTTAATAGCATGTAATTGACTGCTCAATGCTGGAAAAGATTCCGGACAGTCACAAAAACAGAAGACAGTCTGCAGACTAAAGAATTATTCACTTCACAGGTGTATTGCATTCATGGATATCTCATTATCCAGTACGCACTAAAGATACCGTGTGATTTATTGTATAGTTGTTACACAACAGTATGCAATCAGCTTTATTTTCACTGCCAGGCCAAAGTAACCACTTCCGCAAAAATAAGTGTCCTATCTCAACGTTCAAAATCACACTTTGTTTCTAACGCCTAATGTTCGCAATAAATTTGTCTGTTATCAACGTTCGTAACACGAATGCCTCTAATATACTGCTCTTAATAATTTTGTCTGTTATCAACGTTCGTAACACGAATACCTCTAATGTACTGCTTTTAATAAATTTGTCTGTTATCAACGTTCGTAACACAAATGCCTCTAATGCACTGCTCTTAATAAAATTGTCTCGGACATGATGTTCGTATAAAAAGATGTCTCTAGCACACATTGTTCTAAATAAAATTATGACAAGAAATTAATAACATAGCAAATACAATGCTATAAATTATTAATTTAAAAATATTTTATAAATTATATTTTGACACTTTCATACTAGCTATGAGTGTGCTTGAAGATAACCATACTAGTGATATTACATGAATTCTGTGCTCTTGTGCTTCGAGTTTACTTGATAACATTTTGTACTAGTGTTGCAGTATGAATGTACATTGAAGATCTCTGAACTAGTGCTATAACATGAATTTACTTGGTGAAGAACTTATGAATTAGTGTTACAACATGAATTTATTTGGTTGCAGAACTTTATACTACTCCATTAACGTGCATATAGTCTGTGAACTAATTTGTATGTCGATGTTTTTGGCAAGATGTATATATTAACGTTGTGAAATTAACTTACATAGTGAACATGTATGTACCTGCTATATTACAAAAAAAAAAAAGAAGAAACATTTGGCGATGATGTTTTTACTGGCGCTATAAACAAGAATCTTTAGCCCACCAATCCCATCCAGTCGGTTATCTAGCTAGATGTTCATCCAGTCGGTTATCTAGCTAGATGCTCATCCAGTCGGTTATCTAGCTAGATGCTCATCCAGTCGGTTATCTAGCTAGATGCTCATTCAGTTAGTTGCCTAGCTAGATGCTCATCCAGTCAGTTATCAAGTTAGGTGTTGAACGGAAAATCAGCAAACATAATATTTTTGCATGAAGCATATTGACCTGTTCCCTGATGATCCGTGAAACAACATTTCATACACTGTGACTAACAATAATATTACACACGCAGTGAACTACTAATTACAGATGAGAGATTTGAAGAAAAAAAAAAGGAAGCCTAATTTGCAAGAATAAAGACTGTCCAACATTCGCGCGTGGCCTTTAAAGGCAAACCTTCGCATTACTATTAACAGAAACAATCAGCCAGCTTGAACATGAACAATGACTACAGGGACCGCTTAGCCAATGCAATCGGGATTGGCTCGCAATGCATAAATCATTAGCAGATTTGTTTCTGACAGAGCTCAGTCTACTGAAGACTACAATATTACATTGCAGCTTGAAAACATTTACACAGGCTGCCCATGGTCGGACACCACCCAGATCCGATAGCTTTTCATTCGTATCTTCCGGGAACTGAGCCGCGTGCAGATATCAGGTAAGCTGACCTTTTCACTGGATCCTATAGACTCAGGTCTAAAGTCCTTGTCCTGCTCTCAGTACATCTGTAGAAACATATTGATTGAAATATAACGTAACCATCACATCAGTCTTATTGAAATATGATACACTGATTGAAATGTAACACATTGATGACAGCAAACGGATTGCAATGTAACACAAGAAAGACAGCAAGGTATGAGTTCGCTATTCGAATCTAGAACAATATATTTGTAGATGGATATTAAAAAGTGAACGCTAAAACTTCACGGGACACTAACAAACTCTGTGAAGAATGGAAGCAGGGCTCTTGAACCTAGTCTCATTAAATGACATTTTACTGAGGGATATTTATGAAATGTTATTACCTTTATATTGTGTAAATTGGGACATAAATCTTTGCAGTTCCAATAAGAACCTCTCCCTGGTAAACGTTTTCTGGAAAAAAAACCTTATTAACGGCACAGCAAACACAAGGAGCTAATAAAACAAGACAAGTAGCTCCCCACCCATCCCTCTTTTTAAAAACGAGATTCATTTACAACTCTTAAACAGTTGTTGTAATACAACAAATCAATAAGTATCAGCCTAACAGATTAGTATATGGCCCCAAAGTGGATAAATATCCTACGTGTATGGGCATAATTACATATAATCTTTACTCTGCTTACGGAAAATGAATGACCCTACTATATCAAAGTCTGCTTACGGATAATGAATGGCCCCTCTACATCAAAGTCTGCTTACGGAAAATGAATGACCCCTCTACACCAAAGTCTGCTTACGGATAATGAATGACCCCTCTACATCAAAGTCTGCTTACGGATAATGAATGGCCCCTCTACACCAAAGTTTGTGAAGCCGAGTAGAGAGACGTTTATTTGCTTGCCGTCCGTTTCGATATGCGGCATTTTCATTAATGTGATTCCGCATCCGGTTCTATACTTGAGCAATTAGGCATACCTCCGCGATTTCACATTCGGTTTACCTCTGGGTATATCTGTTCTTGACTTTATAACCGAATTCATTGAAGTCATGTCCAGTTTTACATTGGTGTTACCGTGCCTTACCTCATAACTGTACCGTGGTATTTATTTCGGTACCTCCTTTAGTGAGATTAATTAAGGATGAAAAGATACTTTTACTCATTACACTGACCGTATTAAATAACATATCCTGCTACGAAAAGCCTTTACCATACTCCTCTTGTACATTTAATGGGAAATAATATCTCAGATAGCAATGTTCTAGTTCATCAGAACATCATACATCAAACATTATTATAAGAAATAAAAATAATAAAATAGTTTTATAAATTGCTATGTTAAGGATGAATGTCATTTTCCACGAACAATGCAATAGTATGGAATGTCCAATAACTAAATATATCTTCGTCCAATTTAAAATATATATTTGCATAAGATTTTTATAGTTGACACAGGAAAAAACCTGTGACTTAACTGATCTGTAGATAGGTATCTTAGCCACGAAGCAGTTATCTTCCCTTGCACACTTTCCTTGCATTAATCTCATAAAGTCTGTCATAGAGCGATAGAATTGCTCTCTCCACCCACCCCCATTCAAACGTCGATATTTGTCCAGAGCGATAGAATTGCTCTCTCCACCCACCCCCCTTTTCAAACGTCGATATTTGTCCAGAGCGATAGAATTGCTCTCACCCCACCCCCCTTTTCTAACGTCGATATCTGTCCAGAGCGATAGAATTCCTCTCACCCCCAGCCCCCCCTCCCTTTAAATGTTGATATTTGTCATAGAGCGATAGAATTGCTCTTTTCACTTAGGAACAAACCCGTGTTTTCTCCGAAAATTATAAGAATAGAGAGTTTCCTTTGGACCCTGGAAGATACAGAAAAATAATGGAGATTTATGTTCATTAAACCTCTGTTCAAAAATACACTCAAACTAAATCTGAAATAATTTATCTCCTTCTTATACATTAGCTTCTATAAGAAAAAAAATTAACAGTACATCCATTCTTATTTCTCTTCAAAGCATGAAAATTAAAATCACACTGCTAATACAGTTCATTCAAACACTTTATGAGCACTTCCACTCTCTAGTAGAAAACATAATTAACTGTGAGGCCCAAACAAAAATACATCAGTGAGTATATCGTTCAAATACAGATTTCAAATTTTTAAGCGTCCTAAATTTGCATTAACTTCTATTAAAGCAGATACAGGACATTGAATTGCACGCGGCCATTAAGATTTGTTTCTCTAATATTGAGAAATTCAATTCTAAAGTCAAACTCCCCACCACCCACCCACCGGTTCGTTAAATCTGTGACTCACTAATTAATCTCAAACAAGCATAACTATAAGTCTATCACTGTTCTCGATTACACTTCAGAACTATATAGATGTCAACAGTATTTCTTTGCTCCCACCTGTTAATCCCTCCTGGTCACTCTGTCAGCACACCTTTTAGCGATTGGGGTCAACTTTGAACTCTTGACTAAAGTTAAATCCTGCAAAATACTACTGACTCAGCTCTTGGTTCAAACCAGTGAATTTTGTCACGCTTTTCCATTGCAAGCAAATTAACCGCTCTCGCCTGCCACTCTTACTGGGGTCCAGGCTCCACTCCATGCAGTCAAACACTTTAAATAGAATTGTATTTATTGTCAAAAAAGAGTTCCAAATTCTATGAACCCCTGCATAAAAATTACTATATGTCCGATGCTTATTTTTTTCAGTCATATCTCTCTAGGAACTCCTAATGACCTCTCGTGGATCCTTAGGGTTCTGCAGAACCCATGTTGAGAAATCCTGATATACATACTCATGACATTGTGTATGTATCCATGACATCATGTCCGTTTTTGTTTCATTATCATCTGCATTTGTTAACAACTACAGCAACGTGAAATGTATAACTGTTAAGCCTTAAAAAACCCAATGCAAAATGAAAATTCTAAAGTTTGATAAGTACTGTCACGGGTATTTTTCAGCTTAAGAAGTGCCCTTAAATATTGATGAGTATACTATCTTCCATCCATAATATACTACACTTCTTGATGTGGTCTGGGTCAAGGATAGGACTACCTCTCCACACTATCCCCTCCCAAATGCTAGTCGTTTTGTTATAGATATGTACTTTTTTGTTATAGATATGTACTTTTTTGTTATAGATATGTACTTTTTTGTTATAAATATGTACCTTTTTGTTATAGATATGTACTTTTTGTTATAGATATGTACATCGATCTGACCTATGATCCTTATACTAGTCGTGAACCCCCACTCTCAAAGGTTCCTTGTGTCAGACTTCTTAATCGTTACGTAAGAGCTTCCACCACAGTGAAACCCCCCCATCAAATATAGATAAGAAGCAATGGATGAGCAATATAAAATACAGAAATTTAGTTTAAAATTATGAATATATCACACACATTACACAGCATATAAGATTGAATCATGATATAAAATATGGACGTATATAAACATATACAAATCAAGAAATAAATTATTTTCTAACTTGCTGTTTTTGCTTGAAGAATAAAGTTCAGTTTGTGACAGCTAAATAAAATCTATGTCAAATCCCTTCAAAGAATGCATTCATTATCTATCAGACAGGATTCCTTTAGGCGTTACAAATTGTCAACATAGACAGACAAATAACATTTTGAACATGATAAAGTACGGAGGAAGGAAAATAAGACAAGTATTTAAAGTATGTGATCTTCTGCAGAGTTGTCTCTCTTGTGCTCAGCCAGCAAGTGGCACACAAATAACGTCAGTGGCTCAAGTATCATGACTGAAATAATCAAATGTGAATGAAGGTGAAGGTGAAACAAAGATCACAGTAGATTGTCAATCCCAACATACATAGTAGGAACAGAAGATATAAAAGAAGCAAAAAAAAAAAAAAAACAAAAAAAAAAACAAAAGGTGTTGCCACTATTGGAACTAAAGCTCTTGTTTGTGATGATGGAAAATCATGGAGTGATTCTGAGAAACGAATTTTCTGAATTTGCTCTCTATAATTTAGCAATTTTGATTGGATAGTTTCAGTAGTCCGGATTCCGCCATTGGTCATTTAAGATGTATACTTCAATAGAGTATCTACCTGTCATCTAATAATAGTCACTAACTGTCCCTCACTGTCAGCCTGTCTAAGCCTTAGGAATAGGATCGTGGGTGACTAGTGTACCCACGAGTTGAGTTGAAAGCGTTGGCCATTGAGACCTAACTGTCCCTCACTGTCAGCCTGTCTAAGCCTTAGGAATAGGATCGTGGGTGACTAGTGTACCCACGAGTTGAGTTGAAAGCGTTGGCCATTGAGACCTAACTGTCCCTCACTGTCAGCCTGTCTAAGCTTTAGGAATAGGATCGTGGGTGACTAGTGTACCCACGAGTTGAAAGCGTTGGTCATTGAGACCTAACTGTCCCTCACTGTCAGCCTGTCTAAGCCTTAGGAATAGGATCGTGGGTGACTAGTGTGCTAATGAGTTGAAAGCGTTGACCCTTGAGACCTAACTGGCACATGATTAACATGATTAATCCTTTAAGTGTTATTGCTACTCTCAGTGAGTTATTTCTCCACATTCACGTTTTTATGCGCACACACCACCACCACCACCACCACCACCACCACCACCACCACCACCATCACCACCACAATAGCAATAATAGTAGAATCCGCAGCAGTAGAAATAGTAATACGAGTAATTGTTTGACTTTAAATTTTACTGGAGTCCTTCACAAACTAAGTAATGACTTGAAATCAGATTTTTGTAAGACGACATACGATGTTCCTGCCAAGGAACCGATTAAAGCCAACGGCACAAAATGCGGCTTAGTGGATGGCTGTTTTATCATTAATTTTGCCAAAGCAATAGCAGCTTTGCTGGGGGCCGCCTACAGACAGAAGCTGAGTTCCGGGCCTTGTCGGGATTGGAATGCCAGAGGGGCAGAGCAGGGTTCCCAATAATCCGATAGCCTAACCTTGTTTATTGATGAAATTCACTGTTTTGGAGTGAATTGCACTCATGTGGTATAATGCTGTGTTTCCTTGAGCCCTTATTTACGAACATTTACGGGAGGAAACGAACAGAATAAAAAATTCATTGTTGTCGATTGCGTATTGAAATCTTTGGACGTTGTTATTGTCGATTACTGAAAGAATTATTATAAAGCCTTCATTCCATTTGCCGTAGCTAAAAGTGTAGAAAAAGAATTTTGTTTTGAAATTGTCATTCGCAAGACCTGAATATGCTTATTTATTTTATATGTCTGGGTCAGTCTTTCCATTTTCTCTTACTCTGTCTTTCATGTTCTGTGTTACTCTTTTGGTCCATTCACTTTCATTCAACTTCAATCTTCTAGACTGTTTCTGTCCTTCCATTTATCTGTCTTTATTTCTATCTCTAACTTTGGTGTCTTTGCATCTTTCACAATCGCTATTTTTCATTTTCATTTTTCAATTTCTCTCTCATTTTACGGAAATGGTATAGCAGGTGTTGAAGAAACTTTCTTTATTTTTTTATTTCAACAGTCCATTTTCGTAAAATGAGAGGAAATCCAAATTGATGCGCATCATGTACAATGGTGTAAATTCTTTTAAAAATAACTATTTTTACTTTCATAATTATCTTACATACTGAACCCCTGCCTATCTATCTATCTATCTATCTATCTATCTATCTATCTATCTATCTATCTATCTATCTATCTATCTATCTATCTATCTATCTATCTATCTATCTATCTATCTATCTATCTATCTATCTATCTATCTATCTATCTATCTATCTGTCTATCTATCTATCTATCTAATGAAAGAAAAAAGTAAGAAAAAGGCACAGCATCAGTAAATAATCAAGAATTAGCTTCCTATCTATAAAATTTATAAAATGTTTACGTATAAAATAAAACAAAGCATAAAATCTTGTGAAACCCATAAGCATGCTCATTTTTATTAAGAGCCTGGCAAAGATGTTAACTGAACAGCGCTTCAAAGCATTTTGACATGATCATCGCGAACTCAGCAAGTCGCGCGCCTAAGAAAATTGCTAAATCCTAGATTGCAATATCGATTTCATTACATACGATTATTATCATATTTCTATACTTTTCGATTTTGTTGATTATGATTTGACTTTTGTTTTATCCAATAATTATAATTTTGTCAAGCATGATTATATTTCTGCCTTAGATTTCTGCTAGACCTCGAAACACTCCAAATGAAATCATACTTTCATGTTGATTACATCATTATAAGGGCTAGATCTCGAAACAAGTCATACTTCTATGTAGATTACATCTCTGTAAGTGCTGGATGTGAATGCAACAATAATTATTGCCATCATGTTCCACATACATTCCTCCTGCACTCCTCACTTTCAGACACGTATGTAGGTCACACAACAGCAGCTAAGTAGACAGGCCACAAATGCCGTGACTGATTATTTATACACATGACAAATAGATAGTGTGGTAAATCGTTTATTCCTCTCCCCCCCCCCCAATCACGCATAATGGCGCCTAGACAGGTATTGCAATGGATTGAATGGTCTACTGCATATGCTAATCATTTTAATAAGTAACAAAGGGGTATAGATTGAGACCTAAACAAAGGGGTAAAGACTGAGACCTACACAAAGGGTATAGACCGAGACCTAACAAAGGGTATGGAATGAGTCCTATCAAAAGGGTATAGAATGAGTCCTACTCAAATGGTTATAGACTGTCCTACTCAAAGGGTTATAGACTGGTTCCTACTCAAAGGGGTATAGACTAACTACACAAAAGGGTATATACTGAGTCCTACATCGGGATATAGTTTGAGACCTACACAAAGGGGTATAGACCTAGACAACGAAAAGGGGGTAACTCTAAATTCTTTGGAAATTAAACACTAATTTAATCATAAATATATAGACTGTCATGACATGTCTGAGGGATTGGTTCATGTTCTTAAGGGTCAAACTCTTGTAGAAATAACTGCTAAAATGACTAAGACTCCGAAAACAACCAACACATAATTCGCGTCGAATTAATATTTTCGATTATTAGAATTGGAATGGACACAATTGATCTTTGATATAGTTTTTCCTTCTGATTCAAAAGAAGGTTACTCTAGATGATTGATACTGATAACAAACCTGCGTTAAAATCTCATCCCATTCTTTTGTGTGCCTTACACTCATGTGAAGAAATACAGACCGATATCACACACATATCAGGAATAGATGTAAAGTGTATTGGCAAGAAGAAGCATGTATAGAATCCTTGGGTATACACTAATAGTGTATGTCGGATATGCTTTACTATTCAGCAGACAGTAGATAATCACATATAAGTAACGTTGTAGAACAGAGATATAGACACAGAGCTAATGTGTAGAAGTGTACTATAAACACGAATTATTAAAATGGTAGAATTTACGAGTCTACTACATTTACATAACTAACACAATGGACAGTCTAGAAATGACATTCACAATACGATGGTAAGCAACGGCGATCAGATACATGGACATAAAAGTATTGTTAAGGATAAGAAAGACTTAACGAAAGGCTTTCCCACATTTAAGTTAAGAACCATTTAAAACAATGAAAGAAAATACAAATACAACGAAAGAACAGACAAACACAACGAAAGGACAGACAAATACAACGAAAATACAAACGCAACGAAAGACAGACAAACGCAATGAAAGAACAGACAAACACAACGAAAGAACAGACAAACACAACGAAAGAACAGACAAACACAACGAAAGAACAAACAAACACAACGAAAGAACAGACAAACACAACGAAAGAACAGACAAACACAACGAAAGAACAGACAAACACAACGAAAGAACAGAATATCACAACGAAACTATGGATAAACACAATGAAACACAACAAATACCCTCTTACAGTCAGTTGGCTGAAATAGCACAGCGTGCACACACACAGACTGTTCACGCCGTCAGTGATCATGTGCTTCGTGAAAGTGGATCTAGCCACGCCCTTGTGAGAAAACTGGACAAAACGCTGAGGGGGTGAATAGGAAGTTGGGTCCTAAACATAATGCTACATGTTTAAGAAAAAGCCAGAGAAAATTGGAAGTCTTTCATAGATGTTTCGAAATTTTGCGGGAATATTCTAATGAGTTGAACAGAAGTCTCACTCTTGATAACTACTGTTGTGGAGACAACTTTAACGACTTTTCAGTCTATTGTACTTCTGCCATCCCATAAACACATGTAAGTGATACAACCTATTTTTAGCATTACATCACACCCTCAATCAGGGCTACAAAGACACTTACTGTTTAGTATTATAATAATATTCCAAATTATTAAATAAAGCTTGAAATATACAAGCTAGTAGTGACACAACACGTGCAACAGAATATAGTGATAGCGCGGGCAGCAATATAGTACACATACTGACATAAAATAGGTAGTGATATATATGTCATTGACTTTGCACAGGTAACGACATAAAATACAAATTGACATGTAACAGGAGTGACATGTCACAAGCTTTAGCACAGCAAGCACAGGTAGTGACATAAAATACATACTGACATGTAACAGAGAGTGACATGTCACAGGCAATGGCACAGACAAGCACATATAGCGACATAAAATACATATTGACAGAACTGTTATCCACGTGTCACAAGCATTGACACACCAAGCAAATGTTAGCGATATGGCACACATATTGATACAGGCAGAGAGTGACTTGTCACAGACATTGACAGGGAACACAGGTTAGCGATATGGCACACATATTGATACATGCAGAGAGTGACTTGTCACAGACATTGACAGGGAACACAGGTTAGCGATATGGCACACATATTGATACAGGCAGAGAGTGACTTGTCACAGATATTGACAGGGAACAAGGTTAGCGACATAGCACACATATTGATACAGGCAGATAGTGACCTGTCCCAGGCATTGGCAGGGAACACAGGTTAGCGACACAGCACACATATTGATACAGAACACGTTGTGACATGTTGAAGGTCATGAACCAACAAGCACACATACAAAAAAGGTAAATGACATAACACAAATTTGACGGTAGTGAGATAGCGTACAGACCGGCATAGACAGTGGCACATTAAAGGCACCGACCAGCACAGAAAAGAACAGATACCGCTGACTCACAGGAAGTGACGTAGTGCATGGGATCCGGCACACACAACTCTTTAACGCTGCTTACAACAATAAATTTAAAAGAGAAATAAATAGCAATAAAAAATAAAATAAAAGTAAAAATAAATTGCAATAGCTTGAAAATAATAAATAAGAAACAATATAGTACGGTTTATAAAAATAAATAAACAAAAACAAAAAGTTAGTACCCTATAAATCTACTTTTTCAAGTGTACAACCCCACCTCCACTGGTCTCTATTAGGGCAAGCTAGCAAACAATCTACAACACAAGCTTCGTATGTTAAATAAAAGAAACAGCAAACTGTTATCAGAAGTTTGCTAATTTTAAAAGAAAAATTATCATGCATAATGTACTGTCAGCACGAACAGAAAAATTATGTCCTCAAGAAATAAGAAAGTTTAATTGCTCATCCTTGTAAATTATGCCAGTATTCTATGTACCATTTGACGGCCTTAAGAATTATGCCAGTATCCTATGTACCATTTGACGGCCTTAAGAATTATGCCAGAATTCTATGTACCATTTGACGGCCTTACGAATTATGCCAGAATTCTATGTACCATTTGACGGCCTTACGAATTATGCCAGAATTCTATGTACCATTTGACGGCCTTAAGAATTATGCCAGAATTCTATGTACCATTTGACGGCCTTAAGAATTCCAGAAAGTTTGATCCCGTTCTCTTATTTTCCAGACAATTTAATCGAAAATCTATTACGCGTTTGCCCAAACACCGGACTTTGAAATTTGTGAGTCAAGGCAAGTTCCAGGTAAGTGGTAATTTAAAAACCTTCACTATATTAAAAAAAAACGCTTTTCAATACCTTTATTTTAGCTCCAGTTGTCAGATACATCTCTGTGGATACGGACAGTTGTTACGCCGTAAGTCAGTTTGTCAGATACATCTCTGTGGATACGGACAGTTGTTACGCCGTAAGTAAAGAGTGACACATGAAATGTCTAAAATAAAGAAATATCTGTGAAAGACAAAAAGAAAAGAAAAATGCACATCTGAACTCTTCCAGTCAGGACGGTCACGTGCTTGGCTTGCTGCGTCTTCATTTGCGTTGGACAGTTGATTCTTGTTCCGGCAGTACTGACACATCATTAAAAGTATGCCGTGTGTAGACATTTGTAATGAAATATATCAAAATAACGGAAAGTGTAATATGTAAGAATAGGAATGGAAATAAAATTTACTCGAAAGAAATTTTTAATGCGTCCGTATAAATATAACAATAAAACCCCAACTAAAGCAATTTTGCTTGTGTATGTATGATATTTTATTCAATTACTTTACAAGACGTATAGTTAAGACAGTTTAATTACTTAGAATAATTACATTATTCAACTTACTTGCAGTTAATCCTTTTGATGGTCTTTTACAGAGTCCTGTTTACTTGAAAATCTGAATGAAAACTTAAAGAAGAGTCAAAATTGACATACTGGTCAATGTTTACTTGACAACCTGAATGAAAACTTATAGAAGAGTCAAAATAAAACAGATAAACTTTGACATGCTGGTCAATGTTTATAACGAAAGTCAAGACTTTGCAAGGAATTTAGTGGCATATTACACTGTTGTAAATATTGTAAAAAGCTAGTTTCATGTATTTTGCTTAACTAATATGTTGATAAAGATGTAAAGCATTTTTATAATTGCCACTTTTTTTGAAAAGCTATTATTTTAGACTTTTCAGATAATATTAAATTAAAAAGAAATTCCAAACATTTTGTATGAATTTTAGATGAGTTCTTGAAGGTTCCTCCCATTTAATGAATTGAAAATATCTACAGAGAAAGGTTCCTAGAATTTTATACACATTAAAATATAAATATTCACGAGTAATTCCCCCTTGCATAGAAAGTACCAAGCACAATATACAAAGCAAAGTAATAGTATTTGAAAGAAGATTTAAGACTTTTCATTATTATAAATGATTACCAAGAAAAAAAACAAAGTAATAGTATTTGAAAGAAGATTTAAGACCTTTCATTATTGTAAATATTTACCAAGAAAAAAACTATTGTTTGATAACATTATAAATGTTTACAAAGATGTTTTCAAGTCTATTTTAGGGAGTTTGAAGAATTTTTCTTTTGTGTGCGTAAAATTGATTCTAATTATTATGACTGTTATATATATGTTGACTTCTGTTTGGCTCATGCTTGGCAACCGGATGGTTTGTTGTTCATCGTCAGGTGTCAGGTTTTGACTTGAAGACGAATATCAGTTTATCATCACGTGTCAGGTTTTGACTTGAAGACCAATACCAGCCTATCAAAATATTATTAAGTAAAGCGTACAATTAAGATCAAAATACAATAAATTAAGTACATTTTTATTATAACAATTCAACGTAAAATTCAATTCACGGTTTCGCAAGCTTGGCAATTCCAGTATTTAGAATTATGATTTTTTAATTTTTACGACAATGGAATGACAAAAATAATATATAATCGGTCTGTTTAACTTCGATGTAAATGTGCCCACGCCTGGACAATATTCATGATGTTTGTGAGTAGCAACATCCGATAGCGATATATGACTAAACTGTAATTCATTAAGTACTTTTCTTAAACGCTATTGATGTCCGTTTTGTGTAACAACTATATAATATTACATCCTGTTACACAATATATATATCATATCAAATGTGGCAAATGTGGAACACAAAGGAAATGTACCAGTCATGAATACACATACTGAAAAAGGAAATATTAATACTGAGGCTATTTATTTGCTGATTATGTTTTCATTAAAATAATTAAAATAAAAAGAAATAATTAATATTTAATTAATTTTTTTTAACTTATCCGAATGAGTGTATAAATATGGAATGAGTGTAAATATGGAATGAGTGTGTAAATGTGGAATGAGTGTGTAAATATGGAATGAGTGTATAAATATGGAATGAGTGTGTAAATAGGAAATGAGTGTGAATATGGAATGAGTGTGTAAATATGGAATGAGTGTGTAAATAGGAAATGAGTGTGAAGAGGGAATGAGTGTGTAAATAGGAAATGAGTGTGTAAATAGGAAATGAGTGTGTAAATAGGGAATGAATGTGTAAATAGGAAATGAGTGTGTAAATAGGGAATGAGTGTTTAAATAGGAAATGAGTGTTTAAATATGGAATGAGTGTGTAAATAGGGAAAGCAGAGCGGTCAAATTTGGAAGAGGATTCTGAGGTTAGGTACCAGTCATCAAAAGCTAGTATGGAATAGAGTGACGTCATATATGGAATGCACTGATGTATGCAATAGGATTCCTGTAGTAGGAATCAGTGATCAACTATCTCTATATGAGAAACATTAAATTTAACTCTGTGAAAAAAAGTGATTTCAATTTAGGGAGAAATGACATGTGAAAAAGCAAAAATGAAAATGGAAAAAAATCCAGATTTTCTATGAAAGATGTGCAGGACTGAATGGGACATAACTCTAAAAAATAAAACGAAGAAACCCAGACTTTCTATAAAAGATGTGCCTGAGTGAATGAGACATAATCCATACTTGCAACATTTATTTCCGAAGTTGTTTGGACATAATTACTGTATTTTATTTTAACGATTAATCATTCAAAGCAGAAAGAACACAGTTAACGAGGCTATGCTGCTTTACGGGCGCTAAAGTGCAAGGGAGTTTTTTGCTTCAACCACACTTGAAAATAGAAGATATAGAAAATACTTTGTAAATGTGCCCCAATCACAATTTAGAATTCGATTACAATTTTGTTTTCAACGCTACGCTAGAAACTTTAATGAATGTTTCATTTTTAGCTTAAAAGTTAAAAAGTTAAAAATGTGATCAAATAATAAATACCCACTCAATTTTGTCACCTAACACCAACCTTGCCCTTGACCCCCAAAACACCATCAACAACACCATGAAAAAACGGTGGGAACGATGAGCAAGCATTCGATCGTTTGAACTATGGGAACTATATTATGTTACGTGTGTGTGTGTGTGCGTGCGTGCGTGCGTGCGTGCGTGTGTGTGTGTGTGTGTGTGTGTGTGTGTGTGTGATGTGATGTGATAGGCATAACCTCCAGTGAAGAGGAATTAATTATCGAGAAAACATATTCATTTGAAAAAACGACAAGCTAAGAACATACATTCTTTTCCCTTACAATTATTTTCAATTAGGAAAAAAATGCAATTTACAAATAGCATTTATGGCCCTTTTTCTCAGCGCTGCCCGCAGTGGTTGCGCCAAAACTTAAAATAGAGCATGGTAAATTTTGGTTCGTACAATAATAGTAGATAACGACAACACGATGGAACTTGTCGCATTGACTTTCTTGTTTCAGTATTTCAGTTTTTCTTAGCTTCGCAAAGGGAGAGAGTTGGATCTTCTAGCCATCATGATCAGTAGTCGCACGTACAAGGCACACGCAGTAAAATTATACTCACACAATAGTGTGCGTGTGCCGGTGGCTCTACTCCTTTCTTTACTCTCCACAGCTTGCAAGGGGTTTTTCGTCTTAGGGGGTTCCCGGCCCTGGATAGCTTTGGAGGGTCTTGGTTCATCATTATATTTGGGGGTTCCGACCTCACCATGTGTACCACTCAATATTGAAGCCCCTTCCCATCATGGACATATCGGATATTTTCTCTCGTATGATGTTTGTACCTTGACATGAAGTGTACAGATATATTTTAGGGGTAATTACATCTGGAGTTTGAAATAAGCAGAGTACATTCAACACTGAACGTTTACTCCTCTGTGAAATACTTTCTTTTGTTTTGATACACAGTATTGGTTATCTGTCTATATTTATTTCTTTATCGCAGACTTTCAGGAGGTTAAATAAAATAAATAAATAGAAAAGAGAACCGTCCAACAAGGGAAACATCTTTAGAAGCACAATAATGATTGTTGATTGAAGCATTGAAGCACGTAGCCACCCAGTTTAAATAGCTTATGAAAACTGTAACACAAGCCAATGAGCTATTTCAACAATAGAACGCACTTTACAGTAAACAATGGAAAATAAAATTCAAAGATTATCAAAATGTATGTACCTGTACAAATTTGACTGCCTTTATAAAAAAAATAAAAAATAGAAGATAACACCCTTTAAAATAGCATAAACTGAGTTAATATTTATCGAATTTTGATGCTATTATCTTTCAGATTTGGCGAATATCGTTTTATAAAAGCCTCACAATGACGTCCACTGCACTAAGTTTCATTCTGTCAACGGCAGATCCACACCAGCAAGCAAATAGCAATGACGTCACGAATGACGCAAGTAGCAATGACGACAAACACATCTCACCGGAAAATGAATTTGAGACCTTTATTCCGGATCCATTTGACCCAGCCGACTACGGCAAACACGCTGACGTTATGTATTACCCGGATGATGTCAGTCACCTCGTCCTACCCTGGGTGCGGGAACCCAACTTCGCAGTTTTGGTTTTAGTATACACGCTGACGTTCGTGCTAGGCATCCTGGGTAATTCGTTGGTCATCAACGTACTGTGTTGCCGCAAAACTGGACGCTGCGTGACGTTTCCTTGTCTGCTGAGTATGGCCTGGTCTGACATCTTGTTTCTGGTTGTGTGCGCCCCTCACGAGATAGTAGGCTACTTCCTCACGCATTGGGGGTTATCGTCCTTCCTGTGCAAGTTGTCTGGCTTTGTCAAAATGGCGTCCGCGCTTGCTGCCACCCTGAACCTGATTCTCATCAGCGTCGAGAGGTGAGTGGTTCGACTCGATTATGTTTTAATTTCATGTTGACTGGTGTTCGGGTGCAGTGTCTGTAATGCGTTATAGTGTTATGAAAGAATTCTATGTTTATTTTTACCTCATGTATGTATATACAGTATGGTCTGAACAAATACGTATCTTGTTGGTATGTATGTTTACACTTATATCTGTAATGAGGAAATCCGCCATTGTTTGTCTGTAGTGAGGAAATCCGCCACTGTTTGTCTGTAATGAGGAAATCCGCCATTGTTTGTCTATAATGAGGAAATCCGCCATTGTCTGTAGTGAGGAAATCCGCGACTGTGTGTATGTAGTGAGGAAATCCTCCACTGTAAATCTATAATGAGGAATTCCGCACTGTTGTAGTGAGGAAATTTGCTACTGCATATCATTAACGAGGAAATCCACCACTATTGTTCAGTAGTGATTACTATTGGCGTTATTTCACTTGACAGTTGTCGAGCAATCATTACTATTGGCGTTATTTCACTTGAAAGTCGTCGAGCAAAGACCGGTTAGCGACATCGTTTTGTTGAAGGTGTCGATGTCCACTTGAACTGGCGCTAAGAATCAGTCCTCTCAGGACACTAGTCAGTCGTTGCATCGATCTGGAATGTACATGCCGTAACCACAGCATGCAGAAGCCACTACGCCATCCAAATTTTCCGAACAGTTAAGGGTCCGATGGGCTAGAATAGTAAGAATTAAATTATATTTCAAAGAAGAAAACAGAAATTCCCGAAATCATTACACTGCTGTAAAATAAAATAAAAAGAGGGAGTTATGCACTGCATTGCAAGTCAATCACACGCGATGAAATTGATGCCAAAGTTGTGTGACCATTAATATGCTATAACGTATACTTGAAATGCATCTGATGTATATTACAACAAAAATGCACATACACAAAAGCACGTGAATATGCATACACACATATATACAGAATACTACTACACATTGTATATGTTAACAAACAAGTCGATTACATATCATAAATAACGTACGATATATACATTGTATATGTTTACAAACAAGTCGATTACATATCATAAATAACGTACTATTGCGAATGCTACATTGCATCAATAAACGTTGTTTTGTGCAGTGACAGTTGGGAGCTTAGTTAAGTCCGATTAAAAAACAACAACATTGAAATGCGATTCTTCCAAATAATTTATTTCAGCTGCAAAAATCTTTTTCTGCCAATCTCATTATTTGAGCTGCAAGATCATTTCTATCAAGCCCATTATTGGAGTTGCAATTTTGCGAGTGTCATTCCTTGGATTTGTATTTACAAAACTAGTTTCATTAAACCCATCATCTGTGCTGCAGTAGTTATACTTATAATCCTTTTTATCTAACTGCACAATTCCCTCAACTACCTCATTAAGTGAGCTACAAAATTGTGCCAATTCCATTATTTGAGTTAACAGAATTATTTGTACGAATCCTAGTATTTGAGTTTAAAGCATAATCCGTCATTTGAGCTGAAAAACCCCTACCATATCCATTTGGGTTTTGTTTGCTTTTCATTTTTACTTTCTTTTAATTGAGCAATATCCTTTGCAAGGTCTCTCCTTGGACCTGTAAATGATATTTCTAACAATTTTGTTTTTCTTGTTCGAGCAATTCGGTTCCATATAAAGCTAAGAAAATGAATTGACTTGTAGCATTAATTTATCAAATTAACGTTTTATGGTTTCTTTTTCTTGCCTATTCTTATAATTGCCAACATCGTGATAAAGAATAATATATCCTGTCAAATGAAAGACTATCTTGATTAATATCATGATTTATTAGTAACGATGGAGAGTTGCAAGAGTAATTTTAAAGAAATGCCACTGTTGTTGCCAACGAAATTCATAATGAAAGATATATTTATTCAAAATCACCTACCTGCATTACAGCTTCTTTCGAAATATAATTCAACATTGATGGGGACAGAAATATTTTCTTTCTTTCTTTCTTTCTTTCTTTCTTTCTTTCTTTCTTTCTTTCTTTCTTTCTTTCTTTCTTTCTTTCTTTCTTTCTTTCTTTCTTTCTTTCTTTCTTTCTTTCTTTCTTTCTTTCTTTCTTTCATACACCAAAACACCACCCACTTCTTTCGAAATCGATTTCGAAAATTCATTTTGAAACAAATATCACACAAAACCATTTGCATCAAATATATAGTCACATTTTTTACTTAGAAACATCCTCACAGTTGTCATGTCAGAAACATTTTCAGTCAAGGTGACAGACATTTTATTTCGATCATGAAACTTGCCTCATTTCATGGCTTTAGCAACATTGTGCTGAAAACATTGCCACAGACACGGTGTTAGAAATGTAGTCACAGTCAGGGTGCTATAAATAGAATTACATACTGGTGAAATATCATGGTGATAGAAATTGTTATAGTCAGTGTATCAGTAATATTGTTATGTAGCTGTGGTGATAGAAATATTGTAAAAGAGGCAGAATATATGAATTTTATATATTGCAAACAAGAAAGCAGCGGCATACGAGAAAGCGCTAGCAAATTAGAAAGGGATGCAAACGAGAAAGCACTGGCAAATTAGAAAGGACTGGCAAATTAGAAAGGGATGCAAACGAGAAAGCACTGGCAAATTAGAAAGGACTGGCAAACTAGAAACCGCTGACAAATTAAAAGAAGTCCTGGCTAATAATGAAGCACTAAATGACGCCAAGCGTAGCTCTTTATTCTAAAAAATAAAGAAGTAAAAGTAAAATGGAAGCCAATCTCGTCAGCATTCACAACAATTCACACATCACACAGTGCACGGTCTACTTAGATGCGGCTAAGCACATCTTTTTGATAGTAAGAAGCTATTACGTTTTCATTAAAAAAAAAAAAAGTCAATTTTAAAAGAACAACCTGAAAGCTACACCGCCATCGATTAGTAGGTTTGGAGTTGCAAGCGTGCCTTTCAGCGCGATTATCCCCTCTAATGAAGCATGCCTGTGACAGACAGTGCTGCTTAACTCAGGGGGGAAAAACTCTAGTACAAAATCCTCGACCTCGACCCCGCCCCCCCCAAACACCACGTTCGAGATTCTGTAAGCATCTGTTGCGGGCACCCTGTATTGCTTCGCCCGCAGGATAACGAACTGTCGCATTAGATCAGTAAAGAATTTTGTCTACGATATTTCTTTGGGTGTCTTCATTTTCGGCCTCTCTTTGGCCCGTGGTGCCGCTAGCGAGTTCACCAAAGGGCATGACTATTCAAACGCCGACCGATAGGCCAGGTAGGACAAGGGAAATGGCCAGCTACAAGAGCAGTTCACCATGGACCTAGCGAAGGACATTAACATCCTTCGGTTGTCTACCACGTACAAAAGATAACGTTTATTGGCAAGTTTACCAAAACTTTGCCGGCCCAAAGTAAAAAAAAAATTAACGTTTATTGGCAAGTTTACCAAAACTTTGCCGGCCCAAAGTAAAAAAAAATTAACGTTTATTGGCAAGTTTACCAAAACTTTGCCGGACCAAAGTAAAAAAAAATTAACGTTTATTGGCAAGTTTACCAAAACTTTGCCTTTCCAAAGTAAAAAAAAAATAACGTTTATTACCAAGTTTACCAAAACTTTGCCGGCCCAAAGTAAAAAAAATGAACGTTTATTGGCAAGTTTACCAAAACTTTGCCATTCCAAAGTAAAAAAAACAAAACATTTATTGGCATGTTTACCAAAACTTTGCAGGGCGAAAGTCCAAAAGTAAACGTTTATTGTCAAATTTACCAGAAATTCGCCTTCCAAAAGTCTAAAAGTTAATATTTATTGGAATGTTTATCAAATAGTTCGTCTGCCATAAATCCAAAAATGAACATGCTTGCCTTGTTTACTAAAGGTTGACTCTCACATTATCCAATTCACTAATATTTAAAAGTATTTACTCATTAACTAGTACGTTTGTCTAATTCACTAATATTTAAAAGTATTTACTCATTAACTAGCACGTTTGTCCAATTCACTAATATTTAAAAGTATTTACTCATTAACTAGTACGTTTGTCTAATTCACTAATATTTAAAAGTATTTACTCATTAACTAATACGTTTGTCCATTACACTAAAATTTTAAAAGTATGTAATCTTTAACTAACATTTTGGTCAATTGCATTAATATTTAAAAGTATTTAGTCCATAACTAAATTGCACGTAACAGCTCGTCATAAAGAAATTTTAAAATTTATTGCCCAGTGTACTATTAACTAGGCTACCATAAGTCCATATTGAACATTTTAAACGTTTTTGCCAAGTTTATTAACAACTAGCCTGCCAAAATCCATAGTTAACGTTTTAAACGTTTTTTGTCTTATTAACACCAATCCTGCCCAAATCCATAGTTAATATTTTAAGCATTTATTGCCCAGTTTAATAACAGCTAGACTGCCCAAATCCATAGTTAACATTTTAAGCATTTATTGCCCAGTTTAATAACAGCTAGCCTGCCCAAATCCATAGTTAACATTTTAAGCATTTATTGCCCAGTTTAATAACAGCTAGCCGCCCAAATCCATAGTTAACATTTTAAGCATTTATTGCCCAGTTAATAACAGCTAAGCTGCGATAAAGTTTCTCGCCAACATTTTAAAGTTTATTGCCCCAAATCCCTAGTTAACATTTATTTTATAATTTTCATAACAGTTTGATTTCACTAGTCCACAAATATACTTTTGGTTTAATTATTTAGAACTTACTTGCCAATAGATTACATTGATTATTTTACTGAAAACGGGCACGATCCGAATCCGCAGCCAACATGTTTGCCCCATTTACCTATAGTTCACGTGACTTATTTCACTTCATTTCCCGACATTGCTCTTGTAACACCTCCGACAAATTGTTGAAATTTCTATCAAGCTTCAAGAATCAGCATTCCTTTCTACTTCTCGTTGACAAGTTTGGTTCTACAGCGTAAAGGGCATCCACAGACTCACTGTCGCCGCCTGCAGACTGCAAGATTAAAATCGGATGATCCATCAGAGGTGTAGGCATGTAAGGCTCGGTGCCAAGTGAATGCAGCGGTCACAAGCGGCTACCACAATCTAGTTCTAGTAGTCACAAGCGGTTACCACAATCTAGTTCTAGTAGTCACAAGCGGCTACCACAATCTAGTTCTAGTAGTCACAAGCGGCTACCACAATCTAGTTCTAATAGTCACAAGCGGCTACCACAATCTAGTTCTAGTAGTCACAAGCGGCTACCACAATCTAGTTCTAGTAGTCACAAGCGGCTACCACAATCTAGTTCTAATAGTCACAAGCGGCTACCACAATCTAGTTCTAGTAGTCACAAGCGGCTACCACAATCTAGTTCTAATAGTCACAAGCGGCTACCACAATCTAGTTCTAATAGTCACAAGCGGCTACCACAATCTAGTTCTAGTAGTCACAAGCGGCTACCACTGTCTAGTTCTAGTAGTCACAAGCGGCTACCACAATCTAGTTCTAATAGTCACAAGCAGCTCCACAGTCTAGAGTTCTACTAATCACAAGCGGCTACAACAGTCTAGTTCTACGAATCACAAGAGGCTACACCAGTCTAGTTTTAGTAGTCACAAGCAGTTACTTCAAGTAGCTGAGCAAAAATATATCATCATGTTTTCGTAATTTCAATAATTTCAAAATTAGTTAATACATTATGTATTAATATTTCCGAGACACTTGGAAAAATGTGTGTGTGAGAGAGTATAATGTGTATATGTATCTTCTTCAGGTATTCTCTTTCATAGGTCAGGAAGATATTTTTTGAAAGTTCTTGGCCCCGTTAAGATCGTGTTTGTAAAACATGGCTAAATTTTAAACTTTATTGTTGTCACATTTCGATCTGACAGAATATTTAATTTTTAATTAAAAGCACTGATTAGTACAGAAAATGCAGCTACAAAGTACGATTCGAAAGAGCTTCTGTTTACCATTGACGCGCTCCTGAAACAGGGATTGCACAATGACGTGCTGCAGATTTTTGTATGCATTTCAAAAAGGGAGAGAATGAATCAAATATTGTCTTTACGTGGCCGACTATTAGTGGTCAGACGTCATCTCGTTGACGATCCAGTTACAGCACGCGAATGTCTGCCGTTTTGATCAGGGATCTGAACAAATGGATTTCTTGACGTGTACTTAGTGAAAAATCTACAAAGCAAACGTAACAGTTGAGCACATTTACAGAGAAATCCTTTACACACTCTGGCTAACAAATTATTTTCTACATTTAAATGCAGTGGTCGCATTGAAATAAAAAATAATATTAAGATTATAGGAAACGAAGATTATCTTTTCGATTCGATGAGCTAGCTGAAATTATTGTGGACAAATATTTCCTTTGATGAATAGATAAGCGGGCAATTATTAAGAATTTTGTGCAAGTATTAAGTGTGTGTGTGGGCAAGTATTAAGGTTATGCGGGCAAGTATTAAGAGTTTCTGTGCAAGTATTAATTTTTGTTTGTGTGCAAGTATTAACTGTGTCAGTGGGCAAGTATTAAGAGCTTTGAGCAAGTATTAAGTTTTGTTTGTGAGCAAGTATTAATTTTTGTTTGTGTGCAAGTATTAGTGAGTGTGGGCAAGTATTGTGTTTGTGTGCAAGTATTAAGTGTGTGCGGGCAAGTATTAAGAGTTTTGTGCAAGTATTAATTTTTGTTTGTGTGCAAGTATTAAGTGTGTGTGTGGGCAAGTATTAAGGTTAGGGGGCAAGTATTAAGAGTTTCTGTGCAAGTATTAAGTGTGTGCGGGCAAGTATTAAGATTTTGGTACAAGTATTAGTTTTTGTTTGTGTGCAAGTATTAAGTGTGTGTGTGGGCAAGTATTAAGGTTAGGGGGCAAGTATTAAGAGTTTCTGTGCAAGTATTAAGTGTGTGCGGGCAAGTATTAAGAGTCTGTGTGCAAGTATTAAATATGAGTGGGCAAGTATGAAGTGTGTATGAGTAAGGGTTAAGTGTGTGGGCAAGCGTTAAGTGTGAGTGGGCAAGTATTAAGTGTTTGTGGGCGTGTTAAGTTTGAATGGGCACCTATTAAGTGTTAAGCTTATGGCAAGTGTTAAGTGTATGGGCACATTTTAAATATGTGGGCAAGTGTTATGTGTTTTTTTGATAACGGCTGCATCGTTAGCAATCATAGTAGAAAAACAGTGAAGAATGATTAGGGATTAATCATTCCTGATTCGCAATAAGACAGACAGACTGGACAAGGGTTATGCCTATGCTAATCCAGCTGTCCATCATAGTTCGATGGAAGTGTGGGCGACGTTTCATGAAACCGAACTGTTAAAGGGCTAGGTGACCAGTGGAGTAGCCTGGGACAGAAGTCAGACATTGTTGTTGAGTTATCCAAAGATCTGAACTCTGTGCAAAGCCGAACTTAGAGAAGGGTGTGTCTTGGTTGAGGCAGGGGTCCATGAGAGGCTAGAAAAAAGATTGGAAGTACTGAAATCGAAGTATGGAAGTCCCAATTTTTGGAAGGTAAAATTTAGCATCAGTGAGTAAAGCTGAACT
Organism: Sinotaia quadrata; assembly: GCA_028829895.1. Classification (NCBI taxonomy): domain Eukaryota; kingdom Metazoa; phylum Mollusca; class Gastropoda; order Architaenioglossa; family Viviparidae; genus Sinotaia; species Sinotaia quadrata. The sequence goes on from CM054178.1 coordinate 88,172,872, forward strand.
TTAAATAATATTTTATTGGAATTCTATGAATGAAGAAATGAATGAAAAATGAGCATTAATCATTATAAGCTATATTATTTATGGTGATTTTTTTTCATAGATCGATAAGCATATTTGCAATGAGTTAGAGATATACATATATATATATTATATAGCTTATGGGAAATCCTCCGCAATATTAACATTGTCCTGGAATTCAGTATTTCATTACTCGACTTGTGTGAAGGTTACAGGTTGTGTCTAATAAAGCTGGGGGTCAGTTTAACCACTTGACACTAAAGGACTACTGAGGGGGGCGTGAACCATCAGCAGTTAGTCACGCAAGTCTTACTGTGCATCATTTATTAGGGAGCACCGACCTATTGTCGTGACCAGCTAATACCATATACAAGGAACGATAACTTGACTGTTAAAACATTAGGCTGTGGATAACAGTCATGGCGAGCGAATACCATAAATAAGGTATATTTACTGACTATTAAAAGAAACAAGAACAGTTAGAAATTGGCTTGTACTTCTTTTGCTTATGTTCTACTGCACGGTCTGCGTTGCACCAAGCTATTGGCGGCTGGCGTGATTATATATCCAGAAATTATATGAATTCAATTTATGCATTTTCGCTTGTCTTAAATTTAATTGATCAATTAAGATATGGATTATGTTATCGAACGTGTATCCTCCTTCTCTTCCTCATCTTCTAGGACCACTATCACCATCAACATCGTTATACTCATCATCAACAACACAACTAAGCTTTTGATATTTAATTGTCAAAAAATAGTTTATATTCGCTATATTTTGCTCTCTTTCGCAGTGAAATAATTTTCCAAATTTGGCAATTTCTCATTAAAATCCTCGATGGGACTACACTCAAAATTAAATAGTTTTATTGTGTTTATTTGCTCAGTGACTTCATACTGGGAATTTTTATTTTTGTTGTGTTTATTTGTTGAAGAGGGCTAGCATAGATTAATTTATATTGTTTGTTTTGTCGGATCGCGATCTGACACCTTTTATGCAGTACGATTGGAAGCAGTTCCACTTGGCCAACCAGCGTTAATGGAATCGCATCTTGTCACCTTTAACCAAGCAACCTAAAGCATTCAGTAAACATTATGAGATGTTACACTTCACCGCGTCTGGAAGATCTTGATTGTTTGCGCGTGAGAACTAACATCGAGAGTTATGGCAGGGCATTACAAATCTTGGTTAACATGATGAGATATCAGGCAGAACGTTACAATTTGTGGTTAACGTGTCGAGAGATTAGGCAGACAGTTACAAATCGTGGTTAAGGTGGATCTCCCTGAGATGACTAAATTATATGTCGCACTCAGCGAGAACTGGTTGTATAAGTCGTCTTGTGTTTAATTGCCGAAGAGTGTACAACTTTGACAACCTAATTATTCAGCTGCTTGTTTAATTTCCTAGTGAGTTATATTCCACAATTGTTTAGTATTTAATTAGTTAATGAGAACATTTTATCGCCTTGCGTTCAATTGTTCAGTAAGGCCACACACGATGCATATTAAGTAATATTTATTTCTTTGTCCATAAGGCCACATTCTATTCTCGTAGAATTATGTTTCCTTATTCCCAGTAAAGCCTCATTCTATTCTCGTCGTGTCATATTTCCTTATTTGTCCAGTAAGGCCACATTTTATTCTCGTCGTTTCATATTTCCTTATTTGTCCAGTAAGGCGACATTTTATTCTCGTCGTGTCATATTTACTTATTTGTCCAGTAAGGCCACATTTTATTCATGTCGTGTCATATTTCCTTATTTGTCCACTAGGATCACACTCATCATTCTACTTATGTTGATTTCTTTATCTCCTAAGGTCGTAATCTGTGTTTGTCGTATCGTTTTTTATTATATACCCAATAAGGCCATTCTCTCTCCCTTTCCTCAGGTCGACACTGCAAGTGAAAAACGAGGTTAAGGAAAGAATATGGGAGATATCTTCTGGAGTATATTGTATGTTTTTTGTGTTTCCCGTTCTTGGGTTCATGCATATTGGAGGACCTCTTTAGTAGTAACTTCTTGTTTTGTTAAGATGCCGTTTAATATCCTAAAACTATTCGTGCTATACTATTCGTATAAAGTAAAGTATAAAGTATAAAGTAATTTTAACATGTAAACTCATAATAGATATATTTTTGAAGTCTTTATACACAATCTAATCTAACTTTCAAAGTAATTTTATGTAGTCCCATGTATATAAGATTTAATCATTGAATTGCGCTGCAGCCCTTGTACAGTGTCTTTGTAATAACATCAGTATAGTGTAATGCCGAGATATCGTGGAGATTATAGATGAGGTTTTACAGATGTTCTTTAAGATAAAGTCGTTGCAGTATAACTCTTGTACATGTCTTTAAGATAAAGTCACTGCCGTCATTATAGTTTTCTTCAGATGTCTTGGAAATAAAGGCATTGCTGAGATAATAGTTTGTAAATAACATGATTTAGGCCCTTGATAGTCTTTTGTATGCTTTTTGTAACAAGGCCACAAGTTTATTGTTCAGTTATTACAGTCAATTTCACGTGAGTCCCTCCTCACATTGTAAACACTGATTTGCTGATAATTCCTCGAGATTAATCTGGCGTTCTGCTGTAATAGCTCCCTCAAGTAGAACAACAATTGTGACGATTTCCAGTAACCTCCTTGTACCAGAAATTGCTTGATGTAGTCAGCGTACCTTGCCACCATACATCAATGGAGCACTGTGTATTCCTTACACTTACACACTGCAGCACACACCTCTCGCATCTACCATGATCATACACTGAACAGGAGATTCTGATAAAACAAGGAAAAGCTATTTTTTCCTGTAAAAATATAATCAGGCAACAAACACTAAGTTTCCAGTTTCTTTTTTCTTTTTTAACTCCATTTTTATCTTACATTCAAATTTCATCTTACAGTTTCCTGCAACAGTGTTTATTAGCCGGATACATGCATACGGAATAATAAATACAGCATAATAGCTTATGAACAGGTTCACTAGAAACAATGTCAAATGTTTAGAATACCACATATAAGCATTATAGTTCACAATTTGTAGAAATAATAGTCTACTCACATAATATATCTCTACGTAAAATGCAAGTATAACATAACAATAGCAAAACTGCACAAAATATTTTAAGTCCGTTCTATTTCCAACTCACTTAACTCACCATTAAGATATAGCTGCCTTTCATGGCTGAACTTCTTGCCACACCAAATTCAAGTGAGTTAACAATAGGAGATAAACGTTTGACCTCAGCCCATTGGCTGGTCTCGTTCTGCAAATCTTAACCATTGGATAATAAAAACTACTCGTCCAGTTAGAACTGGTTTGCATTGCACCAGCAATTTCTAGCATATTCTCAAATCGAGTTGTTTCCTCCAACTCTGACACTTACAAAAATACCATGATAGGGAGCTCCAATGTCGGTCCACTTCAACAATTTAACAGTTTATATAACAATTAAGTAGAGAATAGGAAGAGTCAAATTTACTCCGTTACACTAACGTTAATCAAAGTATAATCGACAACTTTATTATAATCTTTAATATAATATCAGTGGTAATTAACATTAATCAAAGTGTAATTGATACCTTTAATATAATATCAGTGGTAACAAACCCTAATCACAATAATTTCATCTTAGTGTGTAGGCGTCCTCTTCAATTTTCAGGCGATTAACTTAGATTGGCTAGAACACTGAGAACAGTCGGAGTGTACACTATCAATCACTTCCATCTACTTTCTTGCCAAGTAGTCGACATTTTGAAAAGTGAAATTAAGATCTAACCATCTGCCCTATTGTTATGCAGGGGATGTAATGAGGATCAAGATTCAAACCTAACATAACAATCGCTACCACCTGCACTTCGTCTAGATGAGACGCATCGACGATATAGATTTGCCAGTAATACTGCAGTCGCGACCATCTGCTTCTCGTCATGTGGGCGTAGTTTAGTTTCAAGATTTGAATTAAGAAAGGCAATCGATTACTGTACTTCAACAGAAGCACAGCCACGTTCCCTTTAAATTCTGAATCACACTGGATGTAACGTTTACTTCCATAACTTTATTTTGCATATTTAATCACACTGAATTTGATTTGTTCTTTGGATTTTCTAAGTAAAAGCAACGGTGACAAAGTACAACGTATTGGAAAGATAACGTCGGTACAATATTGGTATAATTAACAATTCATTCAATTATTTTTCGAATGAGCACTATTTGAACATCACAGAGACAGATAATTATACATGCGTTAAAATAAAAAGTTGTTTGGTAGGTGTGACTATTAAAAAACATACATTAAAGAGAAAAATGATTAAGAACTAAGAAAAACCATCACAGAGTAATTATTTTTCAATACGAATTTTAGACTCATTGAGAAGATTTATCAAGAAATACACACATTAGTGCAGTGATATTTTTTCTGCTCGTTATGTAGTAGAGAAATTTAAACGGCATGCGCTGATTACAGTTAACACTAAGATAATGATCGGTGTCAACCACGTAAGAACGAGAATTAAATTACATTCGAATTAATGAAAGTTACGTAAGAGGTTTACTTTAACCAATAGCACTTACAATTACACTATTTTACGAATACAGAGCACGCACGCAAATAATCGCACAAACAGGCACAAAGCATTTATGTATTACCTCACACCCACACCCACACCCACACACCCACACCCACCTACCACAACCACCCACATCCCCCATACACACACGCACGCACGCACACTCACACACACACACACACACACACACACACAGACACACACATTAAACAAACAACAACAAAATCTTGACAAAATATAAAAGTCTTCCCACAAGCACCGCCCAATCTTTTGCTTAAATCACAACGCCGAACCAACAATTTTTTTCAACAGTTCTGTTAATTTACTCACTTCCCCACCCTTGCAAACTCCCAGAACAGCCCCATCTAATTCATTAATCACGAAGTCCAGAACAGTCCCATCTAATTCATTAATCACGAAGTCCAGAACAGCCCCATCTAATTCATTAATCACGAAGTCCAGAACAGCCCCATCTAATTCATTAATCACGAAGTCCAGAACAGCCCCATCTAATTCATTAATCACGAAGTCCAGAACAGCCCCATCTAATTCATTAATCACGAAGTCCAGAACAGCCCCATCTAATTAAGTCGAGAATGACATTGATAGCAATAGATATACTTGTCCAAAAAGCTTTCATTATATACATTGTATTTTCTTACGAAAATAGATTTAATGAAAGATCAATTCGGAGATTTTGTTTTCGATTTTGCCACAAGAGAAATGCATCAATATTTAGACAGTTTTTTTCTGGTTATTGTTGAAAGTCTGTCATTTGTTTTCTCTTTTCAGTTCTGTTCTGACAGTTAATATAATTATCAATGTTAATACCAGAGTTAACAATCGTTGGAGTGTTAATACCTGAGATAACAATCGTTAGAGCTGTAAGTGTTAATATCAGTGCTAGTAATCGTTTGAGAGTTAGCATAAGAATTAATATAACCATTCTAGAATCAGATTTAATATAATTAGTGTTAATATAAGTGCTAATAATAGTCAGAGAGTTAGCACAAGATTTAATGTAATCATTCGAGTGTTGATATAAGATTTAATATAACCGTTAGTGTTAATATCAGTGCTAATAATCGTTAGAGAGTTAGCATAAGTTGTAATATAATCATTCGAATGTTAATACCAGAATTAATATAAAATTAGAGTGATAAGACCGGAATTTAATAATCTTTAGAGTATAGATATCAGATGCAATACAATGATTAGAGTGATAAGACCGAAATTTAATATAATGATTAGAGTGTTAAGACCAGAATTTAATAATCTTTAGAGTATAGATATCAGGTGTAATGATTAGAGTGATAAGACCGGAATTTAATAATCTTTAGAGTATAGATATCAGATGCAATACAATGATTAGAGTGATAAGACCGAAATTTAATATAATGATTAGAGTGTTAAGACCAGAATTTAATAATCTTTAGAGTATAGATATCAGGTGTAATGATTAGAATGATAAGACCGGAATTTAATAATATTTAGAGTATATATCAGATGTATTATAATGATTAGAGTGTCAACAAGAGAGTTAACTCTAGGTTAAAAACACACGTTCTTGTTAGTGAAACACAGAAAATTCTTTCTGGCAGTAACTTGTTTGTTGAATAAGTGGAATCAGGAAGACAACTCATTAATTTTACCCATAGATTGGCCTCCATTTTAATGTATAACATATAACATTTTGTGTGCCACTTGTATTTTGCACATCAAATAAAACCCACACTGGATACAGAATAAATATTTTGTTAAATTTTATATGTTCAAGTCTTCATTCATTTTTAAATGCCTACTTAATAGAAGAGTTTTTGTAATGTTTACATCAGCCCCATAAAAGCAAGAACACCTCCCCCAACCACCATTACACCGGACTCTGAAGTTGTGCTTTCTCTTCCCAAATCTTAGTGCTGGTTGTCGACAGGAACGCCTTTGTACAACTTAGAGGACGTTCTACATAATTAAACATTATAAACAAGGCCTAAATTTTAGGCGAGCAATTAAAGGGCTAATATTCATATATTAATGTACAAATAGACCAATTATCTCCCTTGTAGCTAAAAAAATAAATACGTTGTTTGGCATCCCATTGGAACACAAACTAAAACAGCATAATTTGTTGCCCCCCCTCCCCGCCCTCGCCGACAACGTTTGTAAGCAAACTTTCAGCTCAGTAGGTTGCATTGAACTGGAGAAATAGACATTGACAGATTGGAAAGAATTTACTTCTATAATGATGTACACCGTATGAAATTATTTTAAAAAATGCAAAAAAGAGAGTGGGATGTGACGTAATAAACATGGCAAAAAGGGAGTGGGATGTGACGTGATAAATGTGGCAAAAAGGGAGTGTGGATGTGACGTAATAAATGTTGCAAAAAGGAAGTGCAGATGCAACACATACCTACAGACCAAGGAAAGAAGAGACCATGTAGTGCATAATGCTATATTCAAATGACTACATTCTAGACGAACCTTCTGTTGGCTCATCGTTACATTCAATGCTGTGACGCCATGCTAGACAGCTCCATAGCATCTGTCATGATCAAACCACTCCCACCTCCTCTCTTGCGCAGGGAGTCCACAGACCTGTCAAGGAAGTAGACAGGCGGGCGCAATTGAAAATCGGACTCAGTTCTCAAAACCGAAATCAAAACTTGGCAGAGTAGTAAAATGATATTCAAGGAACATTTATGCAATGACGTTATTAACGCCTTGCCCAGTGTGTCTGTCCATTCCTCAGTGTTTTATCTTTATACTAACAAATTTATCTGAGTAGCGAATTCTTTGCTGGTACAATATCTTTCATTTACAGATATTTCATTCAGTATAAAACTAGCATTTGTAATATTACATTCCATTAATATTTATGAAAATATAAATTTACATTTCTGTGTTTTGAGCATTTCAGACACGAATACCTAAACATTCTTGATGAATTTTCCTTTGCGATTGTGTACTGGTCCAGACAAACGTGTCCGAGTGAAGAGTTGGTTTGGGCTTCATCCAGACAAACGTGTCCGAGTGAAGAGTTGGTTTGGGCTTCATCCAGACAAACGTGTCCGAGTGAAGAGTTGGTTTGGGCTTCATCCAGACAAACGTGTCCGAGTGAAGAGTTGGTTTGGGCTTCATCCAGACAAACGTGTCTGAGTGAAGAGTTGGTTTGGGCTTCATCCAGACAAACGTGTCCGAGTGAAGAGTTGGTTTGGGCTTCATCCAGACACGTTTTCATGAGCAGATGTAGTTTGAGGTAGGCAGTAATTGGTTACCAGTAAATAGCCAACCTCAAAGAAAGACCTGAGTCCTCTGGCTAAAACAACTATTCATTACTTTGAAAACTTCGAAACATACTCAAATTAACTGATTCTCTTTGTTCATACTAATTTATCCAAAGATAGATTCTTTCTTTTGTGCATAATCAGTTTCTAGACTTCGACTTGATCAGAACTATCCGTCGCATTGTTATCTCACTGTCTGAGCGTTCTCCAATTTCAATTTAACTATCGCTTTTTGTTATCTCACTGTCTGAGCGTTCTCCAATTTCATTTTAACTATCGCATTTTGTTATCTCATTGTCTGAGCGTTCTCCAATTTCAATTTAACTATCGCATTTTGTTATCTCATTGTCTGAGCGTTCTCCAATTTCAATGTAACTATCGCTTTTTGTTATCTCACTGTCTGAGCGTTCTCCAATTTCAATTTAACTATCGCTTTTTGTTATCTCACTGTCTGAGCGTTCTCCAATTTCAATTTAACTATCGCTTTTTGTTATCTCACGATCTAAGAGCGTGCTCCCATTTCATTTTTACACTTTCTGATTTATGCGTTCATTATGGGTACTGGCTCATTCACTCACTCACTTGGCTCATTCACTTACTTCTACCACTGTCTATCCTACCAAGATTTCCTCCTCCTGATGTCACGCTCACTTCTGAGGTTAATAATAGATGGCTGGCCGCACATAATTAGTACATTGTTCTAGGACTGGCATGGTCAGTCATACATTGCCGACGATATTCATTAAAAACATCTAACAAGGTCAACCCAACATCGGATAAGAGCACCAGATGTCGTCCTCAGCGGGTCTTTTGTTATTTGGGGTAGTCCCGAGACGGGCTGTAAAGAATAACATCATTTTCTACAGTACATTATTACAGCAAATAATCGTATGGGCTTTATGGCGACAACAATAGATTTACACTTTACAAATCTCCATTAGTTAGCAACATGCTAACTTACAATTCCAGTCAATAAAATATATGAATAAAATGATTTCCTTTCTCAATCATATAATTTCTCAATATAATATAGTTAGCAAGCAGTTCACAGAGATGTGTATTGGGCTAATAAATACTATTACAGGAAATTGTAAGTTGAGACTTGAATATGAGAAAGAATGGAGTTAAAATGGAATAAACTGGAAACTTAGTGTTTGCTCCATGGTCATAATTTTCAAGGAGAAAGCAGCCTTTTCTGGTATTATCTGAATCTCCAGGTTTACTGATTATAAACCACTACGACCATGGTAGACATATGAAGTATCTACTGTAGTGTGTAAGTGTAAAGAATGCACTACACTATATTAATGTATGGTGGCAAGGTATGCTGACTACATTGAGCAATTTCTGGTACAAGGAAGTTACTGGAAATAGCTACAATTGTTGTTCTGCTTCAGGAGAGCTGGTATGGTGAAGGAGTGTCCAGGTTAGCCTCGAGAAAATAGCAGTGAATCAGTGTTCTACAACATGCTGTCAGAATCAAATAGGATTGACAGTAATAACTGAACAATAAACTTGTGGTTTTGTTACAAAAGTAAGTGCATGAAAGACTATTGAGAAATCACCTAAACCAGGTTATGTACAAACTATTGCTTATCTCTAATAACTCATTTCTGTTCTCTGATAAGAAATATCATGTGATTTATATTGACACTAAATTGTTGAATTGTAATTTAGGATAATTAGTAAAATTATTTGAACGTGGTTTTGTGGAAATACAGATGTCAAGTAATCTTTTTCATTGTATTTGTTATATGTATATTTGATTGTTGATTTAATAAATTTATTGTTAAGTTTATTGACCTTCTTGCACTGTCAGAGAAGAAAGTGTGTGGATGGGAGCTTGCTAAAGATAGATTAAAGACTGATTTTTCTTCTCCTTTAGTAAAAGGTTTTCCACCTATAGAAATAGTGTGTGACGGTAAATGTTTGTCTTTGAATGTTGAAGAAAAGAAAAAATGTTTATAGCTCCCGCATATCCACCAATTGAGAGAGAGACGAGTGGTGTCTCCTGGGGAATTTTTAATAACATAAATTAAGATTCTGATAACATTTAATTAGTTATAAACGATTAATTAATTAATAACTATTAACTATGTGGCGTTGGCGTTCCAATTATTAATTTACCTTAGTGTCGTATTCTCGTCCGTAAACTTTAGTGTTGTACTCAAATCAGTGTAATTTAGTGTTCTATATAGGTCACTACAGTCTAGCGTTGTATTCAAATCAGAGTAATTTGGTGTTCTATATAGGTTAATACAATCTATAGTTGTACTCAAATCAGTGTAATTTAGTGTTCTATATAGGTCACTACAGTCTAGTGTTGTATTCAAATCAGTGTAATTTGGTGTTCTATATAGGTCAATAAATCTATTGTTGTACTCAAATCAGTGTAATTTAGTGTTATATATAGATCAACACAATCTAGTGTTGTATTCACGTAAATAGACTTAAATTTTATATTTTCGTCAGTAGTCTTTAGTGTTTTATTCTCATCAGTAGACTTTAGTGTTGTATTCTCGCCAGTAGATGTTATTGTTGTATTCACGTCAAATGACTTAAATGTTCTGTTTTCGTCAGTAGACTTTAGGGTTGTATTTTCGCCAGTACACTTTAGTGTTATATTCAGAAACTAGTTTGGAAAATGCCCCATTAAGAAGGTCGACCCTGACCTTTCAAACCCTTAAGCTACTTCACAATCCTATTGGTGACTATTGACTGACTCAGATCTGTTCTATGACCCTGATGCCAACTGCCGATCAGTTCTACACCCCTGCTGGCTGATTATATATTATCCATTCTACGTTGCTGCTTGTGAAACCGTTTACAGAAAGAAATGTGTGGACTCTAGCTAAAAGTACATTTCCTTAATATTTCTATAAGCAGAAAAGCAATGCTTTACTTGACATTAAATCTGATTCTATGAAATATTTATAAGTCTTGCAAACAGTTAATCTGTAACAGACCGCCCCCCACCATCCCAACCGTCTCGCCCGATTTTCGTTGATGGACATATTCCTCTTTCAGATCCAGGTTATCGTAATATCCGTCCCCCCTCATCCCCCCAGTCCTAAAACAATGCATCTATTGTGCTTGTGCATTCGTGATCGTTAGGGAGCTGTCGAATGCGCTAGTGGAAAGAAAATTACTCAATTACAACTTTTCCAGCCATTCCAAAATCTTTTTTTTTTTTTAGATTCCCGTAATTATCTGTCTGATAGTGTCTTTGGTTTTCGCCTAATAAATTCTGCCAAAAAGAGCATTTGTATTCCACAGTGAGTGAAGGGACTATTGTGTTAGTTAATATAGAATTGCTTATTTCAGTCAAAGATGGACGACACTATTGATAGCGACTCAGCGCACAAGCAAACAGGACATATAATACTTTATGTCAGTGTAATGTAATACATTAAGTCGGTTTATATAGTACGTTATGTCAGTGTAAAGTTATATTTATATCGGTTTAATATAATAGTTTACGTAATAAATAATTTAAGTAATAAATTATGTAAGTGTAACATAATACTTTATGTCAGTGTAAAGTAATACATTATGTCAGTGTAAAAATCATATTTTAGGTGAGTGTAGTGTAGTACTTTATATCAGTGTAACTTAATGGATTATGTCAGTGAAAGTGATATACCTTATGTCAGGTAACGTAATACATTATATCAGTATTACCTAATACCTTATGTCAGTATTATACTTTATGTCAGTGTAAAGTGTTACTTTATATCATTATAAAGTAATACATTATACCAGTGTAAAATGATACTTCATGTCAGTGTAACGTAATACTTTATGTCAGTATAAAGTAATGCTTTATGTCAGTGTAAATGATACTTTATGTCAGTGTAACGTAATATATTGTGCCAGTGTAAAACGATACTTTATGTCAATGTTACGTAATACTTTATGCCAATGTCGCGCAATACATTATATCAATGTAAAATATACTTTATGTCAGTGTAACGTAATACTTAGTGTTACGTAATACCTTATGTCAGTGTAAAGTATACTTCATGTCAGTGTAACGTGATATTTTATGTCAGTATAAAGCAACACTTTATGTCAGAGTAAGGTAATACACAATGTCCTACTAAAATGTATTTAGAACAGTACACAAATTGCTTTAAGCCTAATACAAATACTGTTTTAATAACGGAGAAAACAGTCCAGCATTAAACAATTAAAGAAAAATAACTAAAAGACAGAGAGGAAAAATGAACACTCTTAAAAACTGTAACAAATTAGAAACAGATAACGGCGAAACATTGATAATGGAAATAATTACCGACTAACAGAATGTTAAAAAAAATCAAACAAACGTTATAAGCTATCCTTGACAAGAATTCTGATCGAAAGAGTTCTGGGCATAGCGTTCAACCATATCCTTGACACCTGAGATGAACGATCGCTGGTTTCAGCAATGGAAAATGGTTTCCATACACAGGCTTGAGTTTCGTACACATGTCTAACGTAGACTCCTTCAACGCTCTAAATGACAGTTTATACTCGAACGTAAAAAACTACTCAATCTTTCGCAATCCAATGTTGCATGTATACCAGGACACATTATTATTACTCTTAAATTCATTCACCTTTATTCTTTATACGTAGATATACAGTTATAAGTGTTACATTCATTCACCTTTATTCTTTATAAGTAGATATACAATAAATACAATAATAAGTATTGAAGTCAGTCGTCTGCATTTATTTATATATGGATATGTGTAATAATTATTACATCAACCCACATGCATTTTTGTATAAATGGAAATGTAGTTTTAATTTTTACATTCACTCACCTGAATTCTTGTATACGAGGAATAGAGTTACAATATTTTTATAAAAAGAAAGGGTTGGGGGCGTGGGACACAGGCAACATGTATTACATTCATTGACGTTACTGTCTTTTATTTTGTGGAGAAAGAGAATGGAGTGAAAGCAGAAAGGAAAAACAAAACAAATGAAATGAGCTAATGGAAGTGTTTTGATGGAAGAAAGTTCAAAAATGGAATCAGTAAGCTAACACTGAATACGAGAGACTACACAACGTGAGTATAATCAACAAGCTAACACTGAATACGAGAGACTACACAACGTGAGTATAATCAGTAAGCTAACACTGAATACGAGAGACTACACAACGTGAGTATAATCAACAAGCTAACACTGAATACGAGAGACTACACAACGTGAGTATAACCATCAAGCTAACACTGAATACGAGAGACTACACAACGTGAGTATAACCATCAAGCTAACACTGAATACGAGAGACTACACAACGTGAGTATAATCAACAAGCTAACACTGAATACGAGAGACTACACAACGTGAGTATAACCATCAAGCTAACACTGAATACGAGAGACTACACAACGTGAGTATAATCAACAAGCTAACACTGAATACGAGAGACTACACAACGTGAGTATAATCAACAAGCTATTAGAACGAAGTTGGACCACAAAGTGTCGCCTACAGTGCCTCTAGAGACGAGAGTTCTATCAAGACATTGTGATCACACTTAGGCATTACAATATTTAGTCACTCAAGAGACAGATCACCTGATTTGTTTAATATAGAAATTGACTTAACATGGTGGCCATACATTTTCGGTAAGCTGAGCTCTGTTTAAAGATAACTTTCTCCTCCAGTCAATAAACTAGCAAAAGGCGCGGTGTAACATCAACCTGTCGCATGATTACAGAAAATGAAATGACTTGAAAAATCCCACAGCGGCAATCTGTATTCACACCTAATCCATCCAACAACTCTTTACTTCAAACCTAATCCATCCAACAAATCTTTACTTCAAACGTAATCCATCCAACAAATCTTTACTTCAAACGTAATCCATCCAACAAATCTTTACTTCAAACCTAATCCATTCAACAAATCTTTACTTCAAACCTAATCCATCCAACAAATCTTTACTTCAAACCTAATCCATTCAACAAATATTTACTTCAAACCTAATCCATCCAACAAATCTTTACTTCAAACCTAATCCATCCAACCCATCCAACTAAGTCGCTTAGATCACTTCGACCACGATTAGCTGTAATCACGATTGCTATTGGAAACCATTTATCACAGTCTGTATATGATTATCCATTATTATCAAACGCATAGGTTAACTAAATTCTATCTATCTATCTATCTATCTATCTATCTATCTAGAAATTTATTTTCAATGGCAAGGTAATTATTAGGCTCTGTATATTAAAAACAAATATTTAATAATATTTTGTGACGTCATAATTTTTTGGCAAGCATATAGAAAAGTAATTTAAGTAAAAGCTAACAACAAAGAAAAGCAATATAAGTAATTAACTAAACAATGTGAAGAGTTGATAGTTTATTTTTACGCCGAGTCTACTGTGTGGGTTATCTTACGGCGGTTAGAGAGTTGAAAACTCCGCCTTCTTATTGCAATAGTTCGCTTTTGGTCTCTCTTGTTTAATTGTCCTCCATCTTGTGTTTCACGGGATGCAAACACATATTCATCATTAACATACATGAGTCTCATATCAAGTGTTGTAAATCATTAATGTAGACTGGCTATAACAAATATAACATCATCAATGTTATAACGATTCAAATATTTAGTGATGTGTATCATTAATGTAAACTGGCTACAACAAATATAACATCATCAATGTTATAATGATTCAAATATTTAGTGATGTGTATCATTAATGTAAACTGGCTACAAACACCTCTGTCATTCTCAAAGTTCTGTATGACTTAAATTAAGTACTGGAAATGTTTAATGAATACTGACTACAAACACGCATGTCACCATCAACGTTATTAAGACTCGTTTATTAAGTACCGGAAATGCTACAAACACACTGGCGTTATTAACATTAGGTGACTCGTTTCACATACCCTAAGAGATTGTGAACTTGCAATAATCACAACAGATCATCCTTTTGTTTACACGTCATATAAATGTAACGCAAATCCACTCACACAAAAAAGAAACAGCCCCCCCCCCTCATAAAAAAATAAATAGAACAATCTAAAGAAATACTCCCCCAACTAAAAAAAATTACTAATAAATATTAAAATTCATAAAACAGAGAAGTGGAAACATATTTGTAACTCAGAGCCACCATCAACAGCAAAAGTAGTACACTTATCTTTGAACACTATCCCATAATTCAAGCTAAGCAATAAATTTGCGTACCCCCTTTTCCTCCTATAGTTTAAAAAATTAAAATGTTTCGTTTTTGAAATCTAAACCCTTTCAGTGTTTAAGGTGATGAACACGTGTAATTAGAAAGAGTTTGCGGCACTTAGTATAGCTACATTTTTGTCACCATTGATTTGCAGTTTCCTTGGCGTCGGTCTCGACTTTCCTTAGGCCAGGACTTCGAGAGCACTCGGAATGTTGGCATTGATCGAGGTCGGAGAATTGGATTCGTGCATTTGTGTTTTCGGCGTTCAGCTAATGTACTTTTGTTTGACAATAAATGATAATGACACTTCCGTCTCCACAACAACTAGGGACAATAAAATAAAATAAATAAATAAATAATATCTCTGAGTCCAGATACAATGAGCATATAAACAACAGTTGAGAGTATGCACGCACGCACACATTCATTCACTTTCTCAAATGCACACCCATATTCAGACACACGCACACACGTACATTATAAATATTGTCACGGACAACGATATGTCTGACCTCTTTGGCAGTGTGTTTGTCAGTGCGTCAAAAATACACTGCGAAATGGAATTCACAATTTTCTTCTTCCCTGCTTTCTACTGAAGTAACTTTCAGTTTCTAGAGCTGTGGTTATCAGAAGTAACTTTCAGTTTCTAGAGCTGTGGTTATCAGAGGAAACTGTGGTGAACAGGTAGGCAGACGAATAGCACTTTAAAAAGCTAAGAACAGTTGTTACGCTCGGTCGACGGAAAACTTCCTGTTTGGAACTGTCTAGAAACTTCTATAAAACGTATATAATCCACTCGCATTCATCGAGAATAGAACAGCGCATCATTGGTTTCCACAAGTGTCGTGGGAGATACTTGTTAACATACATTGTGACATTGTTGCAAAGAAGTGGTGGGAGACACTTGTTAACAGACATTGTAACATTGTTGCAAAGAAGTGGTGGGAGACATATGTTAACAGACCTTGTGACATTGTTGCAAAGAAGTGGTGGGAGACACTTGTTAACTGACATTGTGACATTGTTGCAAAGGCCAGTGAAAGACTGGCAAAGAAGTGCTTAATACAGGTCATGTAAAAATTACAATAACTTGCCTCTAATAACTCCATTTCTATTCCCTGATAGGACTAACCTGTGATTTGTATTGACTCTATTCTTGAAATATAATTTTATTTCTTTATATATAGAGACTGTATAACATAAAATTATCTGAATGCGTGTTCATGGAATATTGATGTTAAGTAATCTATTTCATTGTAATTGTCATATGTATATTTGATTAATAAATGTATTGTTAAATTTATTGACCTTCTTATGCATATTGATAATTTTATGTTGGAGAAGAAAGTGGGTGGATGGGGGATCGCTAAATATAAAATCGGATTTGTCTTCTCCTTTAGTAAGAAGTTTTCCACTCATGGAAATACTATGTGATCGTAAATGTTGTTTTTTGTTGTGGAAGAGAGAAAACGTTTACAGCGATATACAGCAAATCCACCAAGTAATAGACGAATGGTGTCCTTTGGCAGATCATTAATAATAAAATTAAGATTCTCATGACTTGTAATTAGTTATGAAGGTAATTAATAATTATAATCGTTTCATTAACTAAGTGGAGTACTCTCACAGAGTGAATGT
This sequence comes from Sinotaia quadrata, assembly GCA_028829895.1. Classification (NCBI taxonomy): domain Eukaryota; kingdom Metazoa; phylum Mollusca; class Gastropoda; order Architaenioglossa; family Viviparidae; genus Sinotaia; species Sinotaia quadrata. Next base: position 88,189,585 of record CM054178.1, read on the forward strand.
GGGTGTATGGGGGGTGGGAGAAGAAGCGGTATTCGTGGAATTATTCCAATGTTCAAAATGACAACTCGAAACATTTTCCCCACACGCAGGTGCACATACGTCCAAACATGTCCTCCATATAAGTATACTCAAAATAATACTGACATAAAGAGACAGTATTGAGACAGTGAGTAGTGAACACGCTTTCAACATTTGCGGAGGGAAGAAATGTCTGGACACGCCCTAATCCCTCCACTACTTTTCAGTTCGATTTCTTTTTAGTAGGATCCTCTCTGTGTACCTTCACTGCTGGACTGCTTCTGCAACTGTCCGGAACTGTCCTGTCGTGGATAAAGTACAATTAGGTCGTTCCTTCTAAGAGTGATGGTAGTGAACTTCACTTCCTGGAGAACTCTGAAATTTCCGCAACTAATCCGTTGCTTTCACTACACAATTAGAACTCGACAATTTCCTCTCTAGAACTAGCTAGATAGACTTCTGGACTTGTGGCTCACAGCCCGGAGAAAACTGTTATTGTGCCTTCCACTGCAGAGGGCAAAAACGCAAATTGGCTCGGTAATGGGACGTAACTCGAGGCGAAATCTCGTTAGTTTGGAAAGGTAAAATTCGTTGGCCTATATAGTACTTGATAAACATTTATTTCTAAAGAAATTAAAAAAAAAGATATCTGCATTGATTTTCAGGATGCATGGGTAAACGGTTGCAGTGACTTTATTTACATTTTTTTTACAGACTAGTTTGAAACGCGACCTTACAATTACAATCACTTTTCTACCATCCCTTTTCCCACCTACCCATCCCAGCTCAACTGCTCTTTAGAAACCCGCCACCACGACTACCATTGAGGTAATTTACTATGTAGGCGAGCAAATCCGAATATAGCACTTAGGATAACGAAAATGTTGCACTGTACCGCTAAGTGTCCTTTCATGTTTATATGTAGATCTATAGATTTCTATACATTCTTCATTTAATTTTTTTATCATTTGATGGTGATTTTATTGTTACTGCAGATTTCATTCAAATACATGCAGTTTAAAAGTGCAAGGTTTATGTCACATTATGCCGCAAATCTATGAAATTATATATTTGTTCTTTTCTGAACTAAAAACAAAACCATACACAATTATTTTTTTAATCCTTTTTTCTCACTCATTAATTGTATTATTTTGTTCATCTTTCTGTCAGTAATTCTATTATTATGTTTTGTCAAGCATTGCAAGCAGACAGCCATGGCTCAAACCTAGCTCTGTCAATAATTATATTTTCTGTTTCCCAACTATTTTCTAGTTGACTGAATGTTGGGCTTACAGGTTTTTCAGAATTGGCTCAGATTAATATCCATCACCAACATCATCATCATCATCATCATCATCATCATCATCATCATCATCATCATCATCATCATCATCATCATCATCATCATCATCATCATCATCATCATCATCATCATCATCATCATCATCATCACCATCACATAAATGGCTTATGTAGCCCACACAAACTCTCCTTCTAAAAATAGACTACATGTAAACCTACCTTCCAGAAAGGGTGACCCTTATTCCCAGGCTAGAAACATACCTGAATGTTCCAGACTACTCACTAAATAACCAATCAAAGCATAGCTCAGCCACATGAACGAATGTACCAGAAACTCTCCTGTAAATCATTAGTCAAATGCAGCTGACTGTTGAGGCAACACTTATTTTGGCTCCTGGTGATCACAAAATATAATTAACCTTATCGCCAGTTATCATAACAGAAGGAAATCTTCTTCTGTATATATTACTGCCAGAAGTATGTGGTTTTGCTTGCCTAAACATATTCATGTTTATTATCTCTTGACATTAACTATATTTTATATTGTTATATTTCACTTATGATATTTAATTGTATGATGACCATATAAGTAAGAGTGTTCTGTCAGAGAACACATTAAGATGATTTCTTACTCCATGTGTATTTTATTGGCAAGCTACTGCTATGGAATATTGCCTAACTGCTTCCATCAAGCAACCTCACCCAACCGACATTTATAGCCCATTAATTTACTGCATGCAGTAGGACACTCATTTCCAGACGAGTGGTGCCTGTTGGTCATATTTCACTGACACTATAATAACTTGCATAATTCCTACTCCTTTCTTCCTACCACCCCACCACCCTCGGTACTCGGTATATCAACAGGTGGGTTCAACAATCCACTATCCTCGGTACTCGGTATATGAACAGGTGGGTTCAACAATTCACCAAAACACAACTTCCACGATATTCGACTTTAAATACATAAGTAAGAAAACAAACTTGGATAGAGAAATAAAATAATGTTTTAAAATACAAACTTAGAGATAAAAAGACGAACTTAATTACTTTTGTTACAAATACTATTTATAAATTCCACTAACACAATACTCACTACTCTCTTTGTCCTATTACAAAATGCCAATTAAATTATGTCAAAGCTTAGGAAGAGGTGATACAAATTGCAAATTAAATTATATAATCTGTATCTTCTGTGTAAACAAAATGTAAGTTAAATGATGTCAAGGTTATGTGATAATTAAAATGGAAATAATTGAGTGCTAATGGCATTAAATGGAAATAATGTGGTGAGACGTGCATGCTGATGGTATAAAACAAAAACGCACACATGAGCAGAATGCTTAAACTATCAATTGTTGTATGATATCCGGGGTGATCTATACTTAAACTCGGATGTATTTATACTTAACACTTCACTAATCCATCTAAGGGCATAGGGCGACGGTATTAATTGTTATTATTATCATCCCCCAAGAAGTTAAGTACTTCAACATACAAATACGATTATTATCATACCTCAAGAAGTTAAGTACTTCAACATACATATTTGATACAGCCTGGTATTAGTTGTGATTATTATCATCCCCCAAGAAGTTAAGTACATCAACATACATATACGATACAGACTATTACGTTATAGGTACAATAAACGATACAATATGCTGCTATACTACAATTACAATTAAACCGTAAAACGCGAAAAAACGTTTAACAATGACCAATTAAATCTGGTGTACACGAAAGAATTAAACATCAAATTGTTATGTGTGTTTTTTTAATCACGTATCTAACCTAACAATCGACTCCTCACCACTTCTGATCCCTAAACGTTTTGAATTTATTCACAGTTCACAACCCTAGAATTTGCCACAGTACAATATATATATATTTATATTTGCCCAGCATACCCTAGAACCAGCTCGAAAGCGGCGGAAGCTGGAAGCGCCCCATACACTAAGCTTCTCTACTTATTGCCATCTTATTTAATTAGTTCTTACCTAGCTCTGAAATAACATTGTAATTAGGAATACAGCTCATACTAAACTGATGCTCATTCCTTATTGACGCACTTCTATTTAAAAAATAAATTACCATTATGAACTAATATTGTTAGTAAACTAGCTATAGGTTAGTAGACCTACACCTTACTAAGCCTACTATTGGTAACTTAATTATCAAGCTGCTATAGGTTAGTAGACCTACACCTTACTAAGTCTACTATTGGTAACTTAATTATCAAGCTGCTATAGGTTAGTAGACCTACACCTTACTAAGCCTACTATTGGTAACTTAATTATCAAGCTGCTATAGGTTAGTAGACCTACATCTTACTAAGCCTACTATTGGTAACTTAATTATCAAGCTGCTATAGGTTAGTAGACCTACACCTTACTAAGCCTACTATTGGTAACTTAATTATCAAGCTGCTATAGGTTAGTAGACCTACACCTTACTAAGCCTACTATTGGTAACTTAATTATCAAACTGCTATAGGTTAGTAGACCTACACCTTACTAAGCCTACTATTGGTAACTTAATTATCAAGCTGCTATAGGTTAGTAGACCTACACCTTACTAAGCCTACTATTGGTAACTTAATTATCAAGCTGCTCGACATCATATGCTACATGAGAAAGTTCCCCATCCAGTTCAGTTTCCCTCCAAGCTAAGCGAATATGTCGTCTCTAACCTTGCTGTTGTCTTCTAACCTAAATACCCTCCCCCAACACACACACACACCCGTCATTTGAAATGGTTATTTGTCATCAAGTGATCTGACCACTATCAGTTCTCCATTCATCCACCCTGTTGCACTGTCCGACATCACATCAACATCAGCGACAACTCGCCACCTTCCGTTCGCTATGCTGATGGTTAAATAAAAATATGCCCAAAGAGGCTTGCAAGCTGTGTTTCTATGTGGCACCACGATTGAGGCAATAAAGATCTAGCATCAACAGTATAAATAACTTGGTGCAAATAGTTTGCATGATTAGGTCTATCTGTACATCCTTACAGCAAGTTAGAGACAACTATTTAGTGTCAGATTTTTTATTCACGTATTTTGTACATCTTACTAGAACCCTTGATATAATTTTCAGATGAACCCCAGTTGAGAAACCCTGTACTTGACTGTTACATACCCTTTTAGACCGACTGAAGGAAACAAGCGTTAGGCTTGTTCAGCCTCAAAGAAAGAGAAGGCGATCAGCTGGCATTCTATACTTCTAAAATAATTTTTCGACCGCACGCACGCACGCACGAACCAAATGATATATTTAAATTACAATTCAAGTTGTCAATTCGATCACTGTCATCTCTTTTATCATGACGGTTTAAACTCAAACTATGTTATCTGTAGACCAATCAGTGATCAGTATTTTTACGCATTGAAAGACAATGGTTTACACTACGAAAGTATCCTTTTCCTGCTGAATGTATATTTTTTTTCCTTTCTTTGGAACTCTAGATGATATTCATGTCCGCATCTTGCTGACTGCTGTTTCTAAGACTTAATTAAATTGCTGCGGTTTTCATGTCACTAGCTTAGCGCATGCGTACTGCTATGATTTTCACGCATGCGCATGGCGTCTTCTCAAAATTAAAAATCAAAACACTTCTAATTATGTCGTGATTGTTCGAGCATAAGCCCGCTAGCTCTGTGGTATGTGTTTGTTTGCTCATAATCTTTACCAAGTCTATTAGAAAGGATCGCCAGAGCATTTCTCGCTTGTTGTATAGTGAGCTGAAACTCCCAGCACTCGGAAATTTGTTGATGACGTCAGTGGCACTTTAAGACATTTCTTGAGAAACAAATAACCCACTGAGTTTTATTGCAGCTTGATGTCTAGGGTATCCAGCTGATGTTAGAATGATGAAAAATCGAGACTACAAATTATGGTTATGCCAAAACTTGTAAATAGTTTTCCGAGTGTTTAGTATCGACCGTTCACTGGGGTCCATTCACATTCCTTTCTTTACTCCTTTACCTCAGGATGGTTGTAAATGATTAAAAAAAATATTTTCGGTGTCTTTAAATTGGGGAAGAAAAAAAACAAAAAATGCCAAAAATTAACAACGCCATAGAATATATATATATATATATACACTTTGCATAGATTGTTTTCCTCCTACCAACCCCCGGAAATTACGCACACATATGCACAACATATACACTCGCGTACACAACATTCTCACACATCTTACACAACACAGACACTTTTCCTCACAAGACACACACACATGCATGCACATACACAACAATCTCTCACACATATGCGTGCACACACACACAACTCCACAACTCAGACTCACTAACTCTCACACACATTCTCTCACACTCATTCTCTCTCTCGCACACATTTTCTCTCACACATTCATTCACACACACACTCTCTCTCTCTCTCACACATTCACTCACACACACACAAACACACACTCTTTCTCTCTCACACACACCCTCTCTATAAACACGCACACACCCTCAATAAATATGTGCGTAAGCATACAAACACAGCACAAACTTTTATGAGCAATTAGCATCCCATTTAATTCTGTTTCGGTTGTTCCTATAAAAGCATTATTGAGCCTGTCAATGTGAAAAAATGTTTGTGTCTTAATTAGCCTAGAAGCTCCATGAGTGTTTTTCTTGTACTGTTTGCAGACATAATGTGAAACTATTGATTTACCAAAATTTCCCGAGACTTTGGTAATGTCCTTCCAGTGTTGTCTTGCTCTGTCATTTTTGCGGGGAAACGAGGTACTTTTGTCATAAGCAGACAGCCAAGGAGGCACGGCACGACACTACTTGCTCTATGCTCGTAGTCTCGGAAAATGACGTTTAATCTCGTTATCCGTCCATCAGTGGTACAGTCGACATCCTCCACTGCGCGCTTGTGTCGATCGTACTTGGTGCACCGCCCTCTTAAGCGATAAACATGACAAGGTTTTGCTTTCCACCTCTACCCCACTCTCTCCCACTCCCCCATCCCTAGCTCTCACTCCCGCAGACCTCGTGATCAAATGGATTAAATAACAACAAGACACTGCATCCAACTTTCAAAAGTATCCCGAGTGTTGTAGGTGCAGGCGGGGTGGGGTGAGGAAACAGAGGGATGGAAGGGAATGTTTGTTGTAAAGTGATCTCTGTGTTGATAAACTGTTCAAAGGCATTCTGTGCGTTTTTGTTTGTTTTACAAGTGAAGCAGTGATCTGCTTCATCGATACGTTGTGTCAGTCCAGCTCACGTACTAAGACACTATGTCGTCACACAATTTTTTTTCAAGTTCCGTTATAAAGTCTGATGTTATATGAATTACCTTGACTTACTAAGACATAATGTCGACACACAAAAGCCTTTGCAAGTTCTTGTCCTTCAAGAACCCTAATTATTTAGAACTATAGGACAGCTGGGGCTTTTGAGATAGCGAGTCGTTGGTGGCTCGTATGTCGAGGGTTTTCAGACAGAACGCTATCGATCATCACACGACAATGACAAAGACAATACTTATGTCGAGGGTCCCAGACAGAATGCTATCGATCATCACACGACAATGACAAAGACAATACTTATGTCGAGGGTCCCAGACAGAATGCTATCGATCATCACATGACAATGACAAAGACAATACTTATGTCGCATGCTACTCAGGGGCGACCTTGTCATAATGCAGTATACCAAATATTGTAATTCATGGCAAAGAGCAAATGACACATCAAGGCCTAAGCTGCCCATTCTGTGTGTGTGTAGCAGAGCAAAAGGAAAGCATCACCAGCCAGAAAAATAAATGTATCATAAACATGTAACAAGAGTGTGTACGCTATTTGCCATAAAATCTTATAAGAAACTATTGAGTGAAAAGAGAAAGACTGAAGAAATATACACTTTCCTTTGGGAGAACACTAGGAGATAATAAGATAAACTTTAGGACAGGCGTAAAATTGGAGTAAATTTGCCTATCCCTATTTCTAGACTTACTTGTTATATAAATTGTTAAATTGTCAAAGTGTCCCGACCATGGGCACTCCTTATGATGACATCTTTTGTGTCAGAGTTGGAAGAAAACAACTTTTGAGAATATGCTAGAAAATTACTGACGCAATTAAAACCAGTTCCAACTGGATGAGTAGTTTTTACACTTGTTCATATCAGTTTCATCAAAAGGGGATGGACTGGAAGTTTCTTTGTTGAAGAAATACTCTGGTCTATCACTTTGAATTTGAACATAACTCGAGTCCGGTTGTAAAGATGATCGTTAGCTTATGATAAGATACTGACTGATAAAGAAACAAAGGATTTAGAATATTTCGTACACATTTGCTATTGATCTATGATTTGATTTAGAGAATGCTTATGTATTTGAACCATTATTTCTATGTTCATTAATTTGCCTATATTGTACTTTTAACTTGTGAATTTTGATCGATGCTATATTTCTTATGCTGTTTGTGTATTGGGCTAATGAAATTGTTGCAGGATTTGTAGGTTGAGAATGTTTGTAAGAGAAAAAGAAGTTTAGAGATGAAATATGCTTGAAATTTAGTGGTGCCTTAAGTTGACTTTTGCAGAGTAGAGAAAGGCTTTTTGGTTGTCACTTCATGCTACAGTAATTACTGTACTCTACTTGAATATGTTGGTGTGTGCATTCAGCATTGCCATCAACTTATCAGGAAAACATGTTGCTGCTAGTTGATTCAGCGGAAAATTTGGCTTGAGTTTGGTCTTGAGAATTCAAGAAGATCATTTTGAATGTTCCTCATGGTGTGTTGAGTAAACACGCATGGAAAATCAAGAACATTCCACCTGATGTGCTTGATAGTGCATGTGGAATTCAGGACAATTCTCTATGGTGTGCTTGGTGAGTGCATTGAAGATTCTGGAACAGTTGTGTAATGCGCCTCTAGAAGGGACACATGGGACCTCGCCTAAATATGAAAGGCAGTTACTTGTTGTAATCTGTGTGACTGTGAAACGTGCCGGCAACAGCCACACTCTTTATCTGTGCTTTGACTTTAACTATTTCTCTAAAGCTCCACTCTCATTTTCGTGATGGTATCTATGCACTTGATTATGTATTTATGTTAACTGACTGTTTATGTCTATGCTAGGATAAACTGAACAATTGTCCAGCTTTAATTGAACATTGTTGTGAAGTAATGTAAATGTCAATGCTCTTTTGATTATATTCACATCTTTTATATTTATTGTTGATTTAATAAATTTATTGACCTTCTTACACATATTGATAACCATATGTTGGAAAGACAGTGGGTGGATGGGGGTTCGCTAAATATAGATATAAAAATATAGATTAAAGCCGGAGTTGTCTTCTTTAGTAAGACGTTTTCCACCCACGGAAATACTGTGTGACGGTAAATGTTTGTCTTTAATGTTGTGGAAGAGAGAAAACGTTTACAGCAACCGCATATCCGCCAAGTGAAAGAGCGAGTGGTGTCTTCTGGAGAATTATTAATGACATAAATTAATATTCTCATCACTTGTAATTAGCTATGGGTGATTAATTAATAATACTAATCATAACCATTAACTAGGTGGCATTAGTGTCACCGATTCTTTATTAATTTTTCACTCATCTTTGCGTCATTCCTTATCATCTTCACTTTACGTAAAGTTCGTTTTGTCATGTCAGTATTGTCATGTATCATTGGTTTCGTCAACTGTTACCATAAATTCTGCGTCATGTACCATTAGGTCCGTTAGCCCTTATTATAAATTTTGCATCATAACATTAGTTCCGTTAACCTCGGTCTCAGCCAGTAGGCGGAAGGGTTTTGTGAAGGGAAAAGTTAATTGCATTCCGCAATTCGAGTAACTCAGTTTCTAAGTGAAACAAGCGAGACATCGAGATGGCCATATTGTGTTTCTCTGACACTGCCGATATATGACTGTTGGTTGCTGAAATAATGAAATTATTTATAAAAAAACTCCCCCTTCCGCCAAAGCCCAGAAGGTTGAAATATAAATATGAATCATTAAAGAATAAAATAAAGGAGAAAAAAAGGAGAAAAATAATAATTTCTTCATGAATGAAAATTACATCTCAGGCTTAGATTTTTCCATTCATTAGAAATGTCCATTTTGTAATAGTTCTACTGCACGTCTTTTCTTCCTCTGATTATGCAACAATTTGAAACCTTTCCTTAGTTTTGTCTTTTCTTGATTGTGCTCTTGTCTGTCAACATGCACTAAGATTTGACTGTTATTTGTTTTACAATGTTACTACTTAATGTCTGTCAACATGCACTAAGATTTGAATGTTATTTGTTTTACAATGTTACTACTTAATGTCTGTCAACATGCACTAAAATGTGACTGTTATTTGTTTTACAATGTTACTACTTAATGTTTGTCAACACACACTAAGATTTGACTGTTTTTTGTTTTACAATGTTACTATTTAATGTCTGTCAACATGCACTAAGATTTGACTGTTATTTGTTTTATAATGTTACTACTTAATGTCTGTCAACATGCACTAAGATTTGACTGTTATTTGTTTTACAATGTTACTACTTAATGTCTGTCAACATACACTAAGGTTTGACTATTGTTTGTTTTACAAATTGACTAGTTGATGTCTGTTTAAATGCACTAAGATGAGACTTATTTCTTTTGCAATTTAACTAGCTGATGTGTGCTTATAAGCACTAAGATTTGGCTGTTGTTCATTGTGTAATTTGACTAGTATGTCTGTCTACATGCGCTAAGATTTGACTGTTTTGCAATTTGACTAATTGATGTCTGTCTGCTTGCCCTAAAATTTGACTGTTGTTTGTTTTGCAATTTGAGTGGCTGGGCTCGCTCATTGTCTCACATACATTGAAATTCACTCAAATATTGCAGCAGTTAGTTACAATGGAGGAACAGATGTTTGAAATTAAAACATCGATTTCATAAAGAAACAAATAATATATGTGAAATTAAAAAAATTCATTAAATAAAATAAAATGTGATTCTGGCTAAATGAATGTCTTATTTGACAAACCGAACATGCCTGACAGAAGTGATTCGCCTTTGAAATACCTCAAAACCTTGCGAACAAAGAAAGTACCGACGGTGTTCGTGCAATCGTCTGCTTGACATTAGCGCAAGACATCTTGAGTATCCCGAGGGACAGAGTCACTTTGTCAGCAAAAGAGCGGTGACGTATTTATTTCCTGTCTGACCTTAACACAAGACAACATGATCCACCAAGCGACTGATTATTTCTGATGACAAGTAAGCCTTTCTGAATGATTCAGAGAGATTACAGACAGCTGATAGTTTTTCATTTACATTTTTTTTTAAAGCGAGGTAAAGCAGAGTTATGAAGAAAATTGTCGCAGATGCCTAGGTATAATAACAAATTCTGATAGGAAATGAAAAGTGTAAAATTACTTATACCAGTTTTAAGATTTAAAAATGTCGTATTATCTCTTTCGAGTGTGAGGAAGCTTGTCAGTATGTTTGTGTATGCGTTCGCTTGCGATTGCAAGTAATTGTAGGTGTGTATATGCATACATTTATTTATATGTGCGCGCACGGACACATGATACTACTATTTTCAGAGGATAAATTCACAAGTCTGTATATCAAATCAGCTGATTAAAAAACGAAAGAATTTATTAAAACTACTATTTTCAGAGGATAAATTCACAAGTCTGTATATCAAATCAGCTGATTAAAAAACGAAAGAATTTATTAAAACTACTATTTTCAGAGGATAAATTCACAAGTCTGTATATCAAATCAGCTGATTAAAAAGACGAAAGAATTTATTAAAACTACTATTTTCAGAGGATAAATTCACAAGTCTGTATATCAAATCAGCTGATTAAAAAGACGAAAGAATTTATTAAAACTACTATTTTCAGAGGATAAATTCACAAATCTGTATATCAAATCAGCTGATTAAAAAACGAAAGAATTTATTAAAACTACTATTTTCAGAGGATAAATTCACAAGTCTGTATATCAAATCAGCTGATTAAAAAACGAAAGAATTTATTAAAACTACTATTTTTAGAGGATAAATTCACAAGACTGTATATCCGAAAAAAATCAGCTGATTAAAAAGACGAAAGAATTTATTAAAACTACTATTTTCAGAGGATAAATTCACAAGTCTGTATATCCGAAAAAATCAGCTGATTATAAAGACGAAAGATTTATAAAATTCTATACATTCTGTAAAATGAACGTAATGTGAGACTATAAAATTCGAAAACTAAGTTGAATTACACTATAAATTATAGGACCGTAACAAAATAGTAGATTATGACTTCAGAAGACTATAATAAAATAGTAAATTGTAACTTCAGAAGACTATAATAAAATAGTAGATTGTAACTTCAGAAGACTATAACAAAATAGTAGACTATAACTTCAGAAAACTATAACAAAATAGTAGATTATATCATCAGGAGACTACAACAACAGTAGATTATAACCTTAGACTATAACAAAATAGCAGATTATAATTTCTGAATACTATATAACAGGAGATTATAATCTTAGAAGACTATAACAACAGTAGATTATAACTTAATAAAACTATAACAACAGTAGATTATAACTTAATAAGACTATAACAACAGTAGATTATAACTTAATAAAACTATAACAGTAGATTATAACTTAATAAAACTATAACAACAGTAGATTATAACTTAATAAAACTATAACAACAGTAGATTATAACTTCAGAAGACTATAACAACAGTAGATTATAATTTAATAAAACTATAACAGTAGATTATAACTTCAGAAGACTACAACAACAGTAGATTATAACTTAATAAGACTATAATAACAGTAGATTATATCTTTGTAATACATTAAGCACACTAATAGAATAAATATCAGTATAATTTACTCTGAATTTAGAATATTGTAAGCACAATAGACTTGAATTGTTTTTAAAATAGTGTAATTTACTCTAAATTCAGATGACTGTCAGCACAATAGACTTTAAATTAACAAAATTATCAGCATAGCGTACTTTAAATTTACAAGATTGCAGGTCCCAGTAGACTTTATAAACATTACTTTAAATTCAGAAGATTGTAAACACAATAGACTATAAATTAACAAGTCTCTATGTACAGTAGATTATACATTCAGAAGACACTAAGTACAGCAGACTACATAAAGTACAATATAGTACAAATTCACATTTTAAGTACACTTTAATATAAATTCAATACTTTTAATTTACAATAAATCTATAAATTCATGTCTATAATACGCAAAATAGAAATCATTAAAGAAGAAAAAATACCATTCACTTTAAATTCAGAGAATTATAATGACAATAAACTCTTATTATGGAAAACCTTACTGCAAAAGACAAGAAATTGTAGTCTATATGTAAGACAACAAATTGTAGTCTATATGTAAGACAACAAATTGTAGTCTATATGTAAGACAACAAATTTCAGTCTATATGTAAGACAACAAATTGTAGTCTATATGTAAGACAACAAATTGTAGTCTATATGTAAGACAACAAATTGTAGTCTATATGTAAGACAACAAATTGTAGTCTATATGTAAGACAACAAATTGTAGTCTATATGTAAGACAACAAATTGTAGTCTATATGTAAGACAACAAATTTCAGTCTATATGTAAGACAACAAATTTCAGTCTATATGTAAGACAACAAATTGTAAAAGACGAAGCAATAAACTACGAATTCAAAAGATTTTATATTACCAATATTTTAATTGAGCACTGATATAATCACAAATTACTGCAAATTGAAGAATATAGGCCTTAAAAATTTAAAGAATATGTCCCAAACACAATGAGTACCAAAGACTGTAAATATAAAAGGACAATAACTACGAAAGGTGGATGTCAATGACCCAAGAAGTAGAACATCGATACACAAAGTGCATTCCCCTTTTCTTCATCCGCAGCCATTTTAATTAATTTGTATGTTTATACCGAATATTTCTATGCAATGACTGGCTAAAATCTCAGAGAAATGTTTTTATTTATGGTCTGTTTGAGACACAAAGAGATATTTTAGTTAATGGTTCGTCTGAGACATGGGCATACTTTTTACTTTATGTCTGCCTGAGACACAGACAGATGTTTTAGTGTACGATGGGTCTGAGACATGGACATCTTTTAGTGTACGATGGGTCTGACTGAACTGAACTGAACACAAAATATTATTTACTCAAAATAGGAATGACAATTATTATTAGATTAGCATATAAACAGCTTATTAACTGAACAGATCCACACAAAATATTGTCTACTCAAAAGAGCATTGACAATTATTATTAGATTATCATATAAACAGCTTGTTAACTGAACAGATCCACACAAAATATTGTCTACTCAAAAGAGCATTGGCAGATATTATTAGATTATCAACTTATTAACGTGCCATGAAGTGGAGATATCGTAATTTTTATACATGGGTTCCCTGAGACACGAACATTATTTCAAGGGTCACTCCAGGGCAGAAAGGTTGCAATAGAGAGCTATAAGCTTATTTTGAGGGCACATTTAGACTTTGGCTTTCTGCACTGTGATCCACAGAAGAGAATTATAAGCTCATTTTGAGGGCACATTTAGACTTTGGCTTTCTGCACTGTGATCCACAGAAGAGAATTATAAGCTCATTTTGAGGGCACATTTAGACTTTGGCTTTCTGCACTGTTATCCCCAGAAGAGAATTATAAACTCATTTTGAGGAAACATTTAGATTTTGGCTTTTTGCAGTGTCGTCCCCAGAAGAGAATTGTAAGCTTATTTTGAGGATAAATTAGACGTTCGTCTCCACCCTAAACTTTGTCGGTTAATTGTGGTGTCGATATGATTGACACAGTCTTATTTCCGTGCACTTATAACATAACTCCCCAAAAAAACATTTTCAACTTAAATTCATCGCTAACTTTCTTTTTTCCTGTAAAGGAATGCAGAATGGGGGGAAAATGGCCACCAAAGACGAAAGCCTAGAATTAAGACTTTATTTTCATGATACTTCAGAATACTGACAAAAAGAATTCCAAGAGAAGTGTAGAGGTGCTTGTAACGTGCATCCTGAGGACTCTCTAGAGCTTATGACATCACTCTACATCAAAGGGTTAATGTACCTACTCGTGTTAGAACAAAATGCAATCTTGATCGATTGTAGCTTTAAGTAGTATTTTTATCATTGTGTGTGTGTGTGTGTGTGTGTGTGTGTGTGAGTATATGTCTCTGTGAGCAAATGTATATGTGTTTGAATGTGTGTCTGCGTAAATCCAGATGTGAATATATGTGTACACGCGTGTATATATATATATATATATATATATGTGTGTGTGTGTGTGTGTGTGTGTGTACGTATAACTCTTTCAACTCCTCTCATAGCCATAATTAAATTAACTGAGTTGCAAGAACAATTAATTTAATTAATTTTAACGTTTTTTCCAGTTTACATTCAACTCTTGTGGATTGAAGTGCATGTGTTTCCGTTACCTTAAAATATTTTCTCATTTATAGCATTTTTAATGATGGTTTTACAAAAGAAATAAAACTTACGCAAACATACACAGAGCAAACAACAAGCATGAAATAAAGCGAAACATCTAGCAAATAAACACATCTACCATCTACATAGCAAGCCATGAAGCATACTTTCAGTGCGGTGGTGCTAAGGTTATTAACTTCCAGTGCGGTGGTGCTAAGGTCGGTTAATTACCAGTGTGATGGTTAAAGTATGTTAACTTTCAGCGTGTTGGTGCTAAGATCGGTTAATTACCAGTGTGATGGTTAAAGTATGTTAACTTTCAGATGGTGGTGGGGAGGTAGAGACCCGAAGAAAGAAGTAACTTTTTGAGTTTAAGACTACTACATACAGTTTAAGAAACTTAAGGACCGCGAGATTACAAACAATCAATCCAGTATATTTTGAAATCATTTACGTCACAAGGCTTTTCAAGAGTGCTCTGCCTTTGTCCAGGACATGACTTACGTCACCAGGCTATTCAAGAGTGCTCTGCCTTTGTCCAGGACATGACTTACGTCACAAGGCTATTCAAGAGTGCTCTGCCTTTGTCCAGGACATGACTTACATCACAAGGCTATTCAAGAGTGCTCTGCCTTTGTCCCTAACATGACTGGCACGAGTGGACACTTGCATGAGAGCAGTACAGATATTTTAAATTAAAAAACAGCTAATAAATAATACAACTATTAAGATTTAAAATAGGTAATAAATAAATAATACAACTAATAAGATTTAAAACAGCTAATAAGATTTTTGTTGGTTAGTGGTAGTAGTGTTGCTGATATGGTTGTGATGGTTGTATATGTGCGCATAGGTAGGTTTTGTATTTGGACATAAAGGGAAGGTAATTTGTTGTAGGTGTAGTAGCAATCAGAGTAAGAATATGAGATTAAAAAATATGAAATCGTGAATACGTAATTACTAATTGTAAATTTTACTTAATTAGACGATTTAAATATTAAGTTTTTGGTAGTTTGCTTTTTAACTGCATAAACTACACATTAACTACACTGTATATCAACATATACATCTATCTAGCTCTGTCTCTGTCTCTGTCTGTCTGTCTGTCTGTCTCTCTCTAGCGAATTTGACTCATGAGTAAACATCAATCTAATCTGATATAGTTAAATAATTTCCAAGATCATTTTCGTCCACACTGTGTGTAAGTGTTCATTATGTTTTATACGATATACTGCTAAAAGATGTTCACGAGACGCTGTACACAATGGTTCTTAACCCTTTCGATTTCCGGTACCCCTTGAATTCTCAAAATATGTTCTAGCATCCCCGTAATAATAGTTTACTGCGGGTTACCGCAATTGTACATTAAGTGATATTTATCAAAACGACTCGCCCCCCGCCCCCCCCCCCCCTTCGTGCAGTTCTGGCTAGGAATCATTGCTGAAGAAGATGGAAATATATTAAATGTTGAGGAGGAATGTGTGACATATAACAAACATGATCAAGCCACACTTCTTTTGTGCTCTAAAACAACTCAGGATGCCACACTCATTATGGTGTATGATTAATATTTAGCTCAATAAGAGTTAAGAGATGGAGACTTGAATGGTGTATGATTAATGTTTAGCTCAATAAGAGTTAAGAAATTGAGACTTGATTAATGTTTAACTCAATAAGAGTTAAGAGATTGAGACTTGATTAATGTTTAACTCGATAAGAGTTAAGAAATGGAGACTTGATTGACATGTAATTGAGGAAGGAACAACTGAGGAAGATGGGGTTTGATCTTCTTATCCTCCCTCCCTCCCTTAAACATCTCCTTTAAAGAACTCCGGCTCCACACCAGAGTGAATGGTTAGAGAATATCATGGGTAGCCTATTTTAATCATTCGGGTCACATGTCGGTCGCGTCAGAATCTAACACGTAAAATCACTCTAATTAAAATTTCTTGCATAATTCATTCTTCTCATGAAAAATAGCCCCTAACCCCTGAGTCCTGTTTAATCAACAAATGATTGTTATAAAACTTAGTTATCCTTCCCATAAATGTATAGAAGATGATGTAGCTGATTAAAGAGAATGATTTTTTTTAATGGCAGATATGAGTGGATGTTTAAAAATCCCCACAACAATCATATATAGTGACATATAAGTATCTTGCTATATGACAATAACTTTTAAAAAATCAAAATCTTCTACAGAATTACACTTAGGCTAAAATTACCTTAAGGATACATTTCCCTCTTTCACCACAAACAATTCCATTCCAAGTAGTCACAACTTAAATCTACTTCATTACTATGACATCTAGCATCAGCAACATTCAGTTTGTCAGTCTCTCTAAACGGGCACCGATCTCTCATCTTCTGGGTGGGTAGCTGGGTGAGTTCTTTGTCATTTGATTTGCTTCTCTTTTCTAAAGAAAATTCAATCGAGCAAGAAAATTGATTTCGACTTCGATATAGCGCTAGTTTTCAATTACTTAACATAATATGTCGTTAGTTATGTGATGTTTTGTGTCATTCATTATTTTAAAGAATCACATTTTATTTGTACATCCATTAATCGTCCTCCTACCGCGTATGCTCCCCTTCATCGTTACCATCATCATCGCTCTTCCATTTACATTGTCGTTATCATTCTTCCCTGATCATCATCGTCACGAAGAAAGTTTAGTCAGACTACTGCTTTGAGATCACAGTAGTATATCAGAGCAATTAAACAATTAAGCTAGGAGTGTTTTATAATTGATTTATAATTTATAATTTATAATTGACAAGGAACCTCTCCCGACAAAAGGACTAGTTACCTGCTGCCTTAATGGACGGAAATGTTATGTCTCCATTTTCTGCTTCGAGAGTACCATTCTGGCATCCGCTGGGAAGAATTCCGTTTCTGCTTTACTAATGCGAGACCAGCACTCACAAAGAACCGATGTGCTAAACAAAAAATAATATAATCTAGCATACAAGCAAGCAAGCAAGCAAACAAACAAACAAACCAAAGTGACTTAAAAAAAATAATTAGTGTGAGGATTTAACCGTAATATAATTCTGAAAAAGAACCAAATTAAAAGTAAATTGATGCTATCTGTGTGAATTGTTGATTTAAGGAGGGTTTGATTGACATTTACCATTTCTAGTCTTGGGTGTCATAAACCTGTTTTAAACGGAGCTGTATTCTAAATCATTTTAAAGGCAGGCTTTTACCTGTAGAAAACAACTGAACTTGATAGTGGGTTTTAAAAGCAGACTTTTACCTGTAGAAAACAACTGAACTTAATGAGTGGGTTTCATTTCAGCCTGATTTGTCACAATTTACTTGCAATCCGCATTTTAAAATCGGGATTGGTCTCAAGCATCCGCAGTAGGAATCTAGGGTCGAAATCAATGAATGCAAATCGTGTGGATCATCGGACACTAAGCGGGTTTCACTTTACGTTGTGGAGACTGATAGGAATTTCACTTTGCGTCGTGGTGAGTGACTGTGTTGTCACTTTACTATTGTGGCTGATGAGGATTTCACAACAAGTTGACTCTACTGATTAAGCTGGGCAAATAAAACACTACGATAAAAGAAAAGATAACATCCATTGGTATAGTTCAATCAGGCTGTACGCCCGCCAAAAAGAACCAAAGAATCATTGGAACAAAAGGAAAAGATAAGTACCGTGCTTGGTGAGTACAGTCATCGACGACTGAGTTCTTATACAGAAGAGCAATCAGTGTTTTTAATATTCTCCAAAAGTGCGAAGAAACGAATGGCATCTTTAGCTTTAACATTGGAACAAAAGACTAAAGTGTCCAGCCCTACATTGCGAGACTTGAGTTATTATTCCCAAGGCTGGAGGCAAGCGGGACCGTGATTGTCTGTCGGCAAGACCTATACGAGGAAAATTGCCGGCAATTTTCGTGTGACTAAATAAATCTCTGAGCAGATCTGTGCTCAGGTACACGTCGAGATGAATGAAGAAATGACAGCAACGGAGTCTTCCAAAAATGATTTTATGGTGGTAGAAATTAAAAATAGTCAGCTATACTTATACTTAAATTCAAGGTGGTAGTAATTAAAAGTAGTCTCGGTCAATTTTTACTTAAATTCATGTCGACAAACGTGCACACACCAAATGTAATCTCCTAATATTTAACCCAGATTGATTACTATACATTGGCAGTTACGGTCCCCTAATATTTAACTCAGATACATTCTTA
The DNA here is from genome assembly GCA_028829895.1 of Sinotaia quadrata. Taxonomy (NCBI): domain Eukaryota; kingdom Metazoa; phylum Mollusca; class Gastropoda; order Architaenioglossa; family Viviparidae; genus Sinotaia; species Sinotaia quadrata. The sequence continues at coordinate 88,208,592 of CM054178.1, forward strand.
CCAAATTTAGGCCTCTAATATGCAACTCAGATAGACTATCACAAGCTGACAGTTACTAAATATAGAAGTCTAATATTTAGTTTTGGTACATTAGTATATGCTGGCAGTTATTAAGTATAGGATCCATTTTTTAACTCACATACATTATTATGCACTGCAAATGATCAAAATTCGGCCCTTATAATATATTGTTATAGGATGGCAGTTACCACATATAGACCTGTAATATTATATCAGATACATTGTTATTAACTGGCATTTACCACATGTACCCTCTAATATTATATTAGATATATTATTATAGGCTGGAAGCTACAATTTATAGACCTGTAATATTATATTAGATACAGTATTATTGGCTGGCAGTTACAGGTCTCTGTTTTGTCACTTTTGAGACGTTTTGATATGCTGGCAGTGATCAAATACACACCTCTAGATTAATTATTATATATTGACAGTAAACAAATACACACCACTAGATTAATTATTATATACTGACAGTAAACAAATACACACCACTAGACTGATTATTATAAGCTGGCACTTTGCCCCCCTCCTCCACTCCGTTGACGACAACGATCAAATGACGCTACTACAGTATATAACTCATGCATTATACATACTGAGAACAATCAAATGACGCTATTATAATATATGACTCATGCATTATAAATAATGAGAAAAATCAAATGACGCTATTATAATAAATGACTCATGCATTATAAATAATGAGAACAATCAAATGACGCTACTATTATATAAACTCATACATTATACATACTGACGGCAATCAAATTACGCTAATATAATATATAATTCACTCATTACACAAACCAACAGCGATCAATGACGCTACTACAATATATGTAACTCATACATTATGCATACTGAGGCAATCAAATGCTGTTGCTGTAATATATAACTTATACATTATACTTACTAAGGCAATCAAATGACGCTACTTTTATTTAACACATAGATTTGACATACTGACAAAGATCACATGACTCTACTATTATATAACTCATACATTATGCATGCTAGCAGCGATCAAATGACATTACTATTATATAACCCAGACCGTTATGCATACTAGCGGTGATCAAATTGCATTACAGTTATATAAACCACATTATACACATTGGTAACAATCATATATATAGGTCCTATAAAGATTATGCATGAAGTAGTGATCAAATGTACACTTCTTTTACTTAACTTAGATACACTATGCTGTACTGGCAGTGATCAAATGTAGACCCTTAGATTGATTATTTGCTGACAGGGATCGAACACAAGTCCTTAGACTGATTATTTGCTGACAGGGATCGAACACAAGTCCTTAGACTGATTATTTGCTGACAGGGATCGAACACAAGTCCTTAGACTGATTATTTGCTGACAGGGATCGAACACAAGTCCTTAGATTGATAAGTATATTCTGGCAGTGACGAATAGTACGCGCCTGATATTTTATGCTGGCAGTGATCGAATACAGAGAAGTATCATATCACGCACGCACATGCACACGCGCATGCACACACACACACACACACACACACACACACACACACACACACACACACACACACACATAGAACTTTGATTACTGAGAGAAGACTACACTAACTAGACCTATGTCTCTCTATAGACGAGAAAAACAAAAGTACTGCCACAGTTTTCCTCGACATCAGCAAAGTAAATGAACACAACTGGGACGTAAAATATTGTGCCGTTTTTCTAGGTTAGTAACTTGCGGCGAGAGTTATTTTCTATGTGTACACACTAATAGCGCCCATCTATTCATCTCATCCGTTAATATCAATAGACTCAGATGTTTCTATTTTTATCACCGTATACTGCTCTCGATACCGCTTGAGTCATAACGAAGATAGATATAACTGAACTAACAATTATTGACTGGTTGTCACATGTGTACTGATTAGTTTATCGTGTACTGATTGGTTGCCTATGTAGTGATTGCTTGCCTGCGTACTGATTGGTTGGCTGTACACTGATTGGTTGGCCATGTACTTATTGATTGCTTGTGTACTGCTTGCTTGCCTGCCTACAGGTTGGTAGGTTGTACACTGAATGGTTGGCTATGTATTGATTGGTTGGGTATGTACTGATTGGTTGACTAAGAACTGATTGGTCGGCTGAGTACTAATTGGTTGGCTGTGTACAGAATGATTGGTTAGCCATAAACTGATTGGCTGTGTATGTACTGATTGATTGACTATGTAGTGATTGGGTGGTTGGTTGTGTGCTAATTGGTTGGCTGTGTATTGATTGATTGGCCGTATACTGATTGGTCGCCGTGCATTGATGGTGCAAATGTATTTCTCTTGAAATATTCTCTTCATAGATTCTCTCTGCTGCCTTATGCTAATTGTAATTAAAGGCTGCTTTGTGCTAACTGTACGGTGAAGATGTGTCGTTTATTAATTGTAACGTGAAGGTGAGCCGTTTGTAACGCTAAGAACAATATCAATGCGCTATTTGTAACGCGAAGAACAATATCAATGCGCTATTTGTAACGCGAAGAACAATATCAATGCGCTATTTGTAACGCGAAGAACAATATCAATGCGCTATTTGCGTTCATTCAAACCTTGTTGACTGCTTTAAGCACGTGCTCTTTATTCATATTTAGAGTGATTTCGAGTGCTATAAGACTGATTTCCTTTCAGACGCTTAAGTATTTCACTTTCACATCTATCTATCTATCTATCTATCTATCTATCTATCTATCTATCTATCTATCTATCTATCTATCTATCTATCTATCTATCTATCTATCTATCTATCTATCTATCTATCTATCTATCTATCTATCTATCTATCTATCTATCTATCTATCTCTATGCATACAGTTATGATATGTCTGTATGGATTGATGGATGGAAGTATGTACACATGCAGCATTCTAAGACGGAAAAAGACTCCAGAAAACAAAATAAAATCCAGACAAGATAAACAAAAACAAATTTCGATTCTATTTTTTATATTAAAAATCAAATAATGGAAATTATCAGTAACCGCTCAGTGAAATACGAGAGAATCGACAGTGATTTATTTCTCGCTTTCTTTTCCTATTATGTACTTTAAAAAAATAAAGTTTAGAAATAATATTATTATGCACTTAAAAAATAAAGTTTAGAAATAATATTTAGATGTACTTAAAAAAATAAAGTTTAGAAATAATATTATTATGCACTTAAAAAATAAAGTTTAGAAATAATATTTAGATATAATCTCTTCGAATAGATTGCCAGGTGAAGTACTTTGTTTTAGACTTCTGCAAACAATGGAATCCAGTAAGAGGTTACATAAGCACCTAGGAAGATTTCTTATTTTTACGTCACCAAATTAACAGTATACGTTACTACCCTAGGTACATAGCCTGAGAGACTAGAAAGTTACGTTACGGCCCAGTTAAGCACATCACCACTCTAGGATGATACATCACAATCAAGCGCAAGGGAATGCATCACGAGTCTAGGGGTATAGGGTTTTCTCTACATAATTTATAAGAGCCTAAAAGGATACATCTCAATGAGGTCTCTCTCTCTCTATTCATAAGAGCCTAGAAGAATTCTCCAGAATGCATCAAGAGCCTAGACATCTCTCTCTCTCTTTTTCTGTGATGCATTACGAGTCTAAAAGAATTCTTCGGAATATACATCACGAGTCTAGGATACATCACGAAGTGTGGGAATACAAGTTTATAATGGTGCTTATATCAAGAGACAGGAGCGCGGGGAAATACATTGTAATCCTGGGACGAATCATGCACCCAGAGATATGGAAGGGGACACAGTGCAAGCCAAGAATGAAACATGCAACAGAGGCTGTAGACGGAGATACATACATAAGAAAGTACATCATGAGCTAGATTAGAAGAACGCACAGAGAAGAATAAATCATGAGCTTAGAATGATACATTCACTTGAGGAATACATCGAAAGCCTAAAAAGACACACGCATTGAGGAATACATCGAAAGCCTAAAAGGACACACACGTTGAGGAATACATCGAAAGCCTAAAAAGACACACTCATTGAGGAATACATCGAAAGCCTAAAAAGACACTCATTGAGGAATACATCAAAGCCTAAAAGGACACACACGTTGAGGAATACATCGAAAGCCTAAAAGGACACACACGTTGAGGAATACATCGAAAGCCTAAATGGAACGCTCAGTGCGGGATATATTCCCGAGTCTTACGGGGCTGTGACAGCTCAAGGCAGATACTTGACGAAAAATGCGAAGAGTGCCTAGACGAATATGCCAGTATCATAGAGGAATTCATCACCAGCATGAGAGGGTTATCTGCATAGGAGGATACATCATGGCAACCACGCTTGACAATGAGCTGTCAAAAAAAAAGCTGTCAAAAAATATAGAAGTTAATACAGTTTATGGTGAAGAGAAAATTAGCAGAAAAAATGCAGTTTATGTCATTGGGGATTTGTGAACTCGCATTTCAATAACGATTTTCTCAGTGGTGTAACAAGACGATGTGTATTTCGGCCCTATCCGTAAGACTGTTTTATCATCCCCACCAAAAACAATTTGGTATCTGTTTTATGTCTAGTGGGGTGAGGTGACGTGAATATAGTAGTAGTAGTGGTGACGATTTTGGTAACGGTGTAGTAGCGTTCCAGTGTTATCAAGGTGACATTACTCTATCATCCATTTCAGAAATGTTTTGTTGAATTGTTATGTCTAATGGAGTGATAGTAGTGGTAATGTGTATATGTTTGTTAAAATGTGTTTGTGTGTGTTTGTATGCGTGCGTGTGTTTGCTTTGGTGCAGTATGTCTATTAAGATATTTTTCTTAATTTGTTTTCAGTTAAATATGCTAATGTTGAATTTTGTGTGCTCGCGAACGTGTGTATGTGCGTGTGTTTATCGTTCATAAACAGTATATAAATATATTCTGTTCATTCTTTTTAAAAGTAAATAAAAATGCTATCATTAAGCCAGAGATTTTGATGTTTGCAGATTTTCATTGATTAATTCCTAACTTGCGGGAAAAAAACTGATACAATAGTCATGTAACAAAAGGACCATAATTAAATGTTAATTAAAATTGTACTTGTAAGAATTCCGTTAAATCAAGTCGTTAATAGATACTATTATAATGTATATTGGCTTTCGAGTAAACTTATTTTATTTTTTACCGCCATTAACATTAATGTTCGTTAAGTAATACTAGGGTCTGTCTATAAAGATTTCATTTGGTGGCTGTCATTTATTATTTTTTTATATTTAGAAGTTGTGACACATTAGTATCCAGTGTAGGGTTAAGACTTTTTGGAGTTTAATGATTGTTACATATTACTACCTCACTCTGGTTACAACCTCTTATGGCTTACTATTATGGTTATGATAGTTCAAATCTCTCATATAATAGCTATGACCAATTCTTGTGTAGTGGAGTAGGCATCTTCTAGTACTTGCCGTTTAGCGGTTATTATCTATTATTTATTGATTTTTACTAGTGTTAAAAATCGAGCATTATATTAATGACAGTTGTATTATTTCTGGTATCATTATATTAATGACAGTTGTATTATTTCTGGTATCATTATATCTGCCAAACGAAGAAGTAGTACATGATCCAGAAAAAGTCAAATGTCCATTAGTTTACTAATAACTAGATTCTGTTATGAGATTTCGTAATCCTCATTTCGCTTACATCTTAGATTACTATGTTCATTTGCTGCACAATCTGGGGTAGCTCTGGTACCATTCTTTTAAGTTTTGGTTGATTCTGATGTTTGTCACACTGGTGGGTAACTCTATTTCAACATCTTGCGTAACGGTGATTCGTTTCACATTCTTGGGTAATCTAGATCTATCCTTTTATAGTCTTGGGTGATTACGATCCATCGTGTCGCAGACTTGCATAACTCAATTCCATCATTTTAAAGTCTTGGACAACTCTATTTGTCCTTCCTGAATACAAATAGTATACATATTCAGGCAACATTTTTAATATATTCTTTTCTCAGATTCATACCAATTTAGGAAAACATTTTACTGTTGTGCAGTATGTTTAGTCTCCCCTTTCTGAGTCCAGAGAGTTAACTAATGAAGTAAATATTTGATATTTCCGCTGTAGAGTGAAATATTGAGGGAAGTATTTTATTTTCTCATAGTATGTTTTGTCTCCCCTTTCTGAAGCCAAACCATAGCACGTTCACAATATTTTGTGGAACTTTCTTTTCGCTTTCGGAAACAAACAATAAGAAAGGAAACCAAACCGGCGATAAAATTAAAGGTTATTGGAAGTTAATTTAAATATCTAGATCATCATGATCATCAAACATCCTCTCTAATTACGCCATCTTACCGGAAGAAGTTAGAATTTTGATCAAATGTGTGTACTTTGTATTCAGAAAGGAGAGGAAAATCTTACAGCAAGAAAAATTCTCTCCTAAATTTGTATATTGTTTCAATTCAGAAACGAAAGGAAAAAATCTTATGAAGATAGAATATTTGCCTTAATTTCTTTATTGTTTGCCTTCAGAAAGTGGAGGGAAATCATACCTCAAGAAGAAAGGACGATTGCTTACATTTGTTTAGTTAGGAGAGGGAAATCATACCTCAAGAAGAAAGGACGATTGCTTACATTTGTTTAGTTAGGAGAGAGAAATCATACCTCAAGAAGAAAGGACGATTGCTTACATTTGTTTAGTTAGGAGAGAGAAATCATACCTCAAGAAGAAAGGACGATTGCTTACATTTGTTTAGTTAGGAGAGAGAAATCATATCGCAAGAAGATAAAATGTTTCCTTATCTTTGTATATTGTGTGACTTCACAAGGGGAGAGGTGAATAATACCGCAAGAAGATAGACTGCGTGTCTAAATTTATCTTTTGTTTGGCTTCAGGAAGGGGAGGGAAATCTCATACAAGAAGATAGAATGTTTCTCTATCTTTGTACATGTACATTATGTGACTTCAGAAAAGGGTGGGGAATCATACCGCAAAAATAGAATGTTTCCCTATCTTTGTACATTATTTGACTTCAGAAAAGAGTGGGGAATCATACCACAAAAATAGAATGTTTCCCTATCACTGTAATCCTTCAGACATTTCACGTATACCGAGTTATTACGTGAAGAAAGTCAGACATTTCACGTATACCGAGTTATTACGTGAAGAAAGTCAGACATTTTACGTATACCGAGTTATTACGTGAAGAAAGTCAGACTTGTCTTGAAAATACACGTATTTAAATTTGAAGAAATATTTAATGGTTTGGGTGTGGCTAAAATTCCTAACGGAATATGAAATAATTTCTCACCATTGCTAATAACTGTAAATGGCATGTTTAACTTTCAGAATGTTTTCTCTTCTCTTTCTTCTCTTGTCTTTACCTATCTTCTTTTCTTTCCTTTAATTATCTTTTTTCTTTACTTTTCTTTACTTCTCTTTCTTCTTTTCTTTTCTTTACCTCTCTTTCTTCTTTTCTTTCCTTTAGTTATCTTTTTCTTTTCTTTACTTCTCTTTCTTCTTTTCTTTTCTTTAGTTTTATTAATTCTTTTCTTTCCTTTAGTTTTTTTTTAATTCTTTTCTTTCCTTTATTTCTCTTTATTCGTTTCTTTCCCTTAGTTCTCATTATTTTTTCTTTTCTTCTCTTCTTTCTGATTTCTTCCTAGCTGTTCTTTTGTTCTCTTTACTATTTTCTTCTTCTCTTCTTTCCTCTCTTCTTTTTACTTCTCTTCTCGACTCGACTCTTTTCTAATTTCGTATCTTCTTCTGACGTGATATTATTTTTTCTCCCTTTTTTCCATCTCTTTTCTCTCTCTTTTCTGTTTATCTCCTATTCTCTTTACTCTTTCTATTGCATTGGTCTGGTCCCTGTTTCATTCCGTCCATTTCTAAAAGATCCGGTGGTTTCTCATTTAAACAATTAATAATAAGAAATGTGATGACAAGTTTTAATAGATTACATTAAAAACAATTCTAAGCACCTTACGATATTTACACATAAATTTCATATTATATATAAAAATTTAAAATATGTTTTTCACCGAATCACAATTTTGTTATTATTGTTTTAGAAATGGCATTGTATCACTACGTTATGCCTATGTTACTATATATCGTCACTATTTTATGTCAGAATACAACGTCACTATTTTATGTCAGAATACAACGTCACTATTTTATGTCAGAATACAACGTCACTATTTTATGTCAGAATACAACGTCACTATTTTATGTCAGAATACAAAGTCACTATTTTATGTCAGAATACAAAGTCACAATTTTTGCCACTCTGTAACGTTTCTATTTTATTTCACTAAATAATATCTCTATGTGATTATATGACATCATTAATTTATGTCACTATATAGGTCAAAATTTAATGTCACTATATAACGTCTCTATTTTATGTCACTATATAACATCACTAATTTATGTCACTGTATAACGTCACTAATTTATGTCACTGTATAACGTCACTAATTTATGTCACTGTATAACGTCTCTATTTTATGTCACTGAGTTATGCCATTACGTTCCAGTTTATTATTTACTGACAGATTTTTTGTCAGAATACGTTAGTCGTTTATTAGACCGTTTGCTGCAATCATACGATACTCGTCGTGTTTGTTTGTTTGCTGCAATCATACGATACTCGTCGTGTTTGTTTGCTGCAATCATACGATACTCGTCGTGTTTGCTGATTCATTGATACCGTAAGAGAGTTGCGTTTGAATTTTTGATTATTGTTACAGTGCTACTGTTTCGCATTTTGATTTTTCACCCTCACCACAATAATTTGTTTCAGCATTTCCGATTTGTTGTTACCATGCAATAGTATGCTGTAGTATTTCAGTTTTATTGCCACAATATTATAGTTAGTCGCAATATTTCAGTTTTATTGCCACAATATTATAGTTAGTTGTAATATTTTAGTTTTATTGCCACAATATTATAGTTAGTTGTAATATTTTAGTTTTATTGCCACAATATTATAGTTAGTTGTAATATTTTAGTTTTATTGCCACAATATTATAGTTAGTTGTAATATTTTAGTTTTATTGCCACAATATTATAGTTAGTTGCAATATTTTAGTTTTATTGCCACAATATTATAGTTAGTTGTAATATTTTAGTTTTATTGCCACAATATTATAGTTAGTTGTAATATTTTAGTTTTATTGCCACAATATTATAGTTGGTTGTCTGAACTATCTTGCACTCGCTAGAACTGATTATAAATTATTTATTGCTGTCTTTGTTGTCGTTTCAGGTATTTTGTAGTCGCGCACCCGTTGCTGTCCAAGTCCCTGTGCACTACCCGCAATTCCAAGATCGCTCTCATTGCTACCTGGGTCGCTGCTGTGGTCTTTTCCTCTCCAGCTTTTGTTGTCATGGTAAGTTACCACAGTAATTAAGGGCTAAAGGAAAGAGGGGAAACAGAATGAAGCTTCACGGAACACGAATGAATAATATATAGAAACCTGCATGTAACGGGAGCGGAAACTGATGAATAAAAGAGAGAAACGTTAGTGTTAAGTCTTTCGGAAAACTCTAATGAATTACACTCTGACAGGAATAATAAGACGCGTTTTCTCAGACTTTTGTCACGTGATCACTATGAAGAAGCACGCAATACACACCATTTGTGAGTTCTATTTCCTCAGTTTTTCGCAAACTGATCGACACGAAAGGAATAGTTCAAGGGTCAATTTAAGTACTCTGTTCTGGCCGTCTGGGTAAGGAACATCTTTGTTCCGAGTTCATTTTATTCTATTTAAGTTTATTTTAACCCCTTTTATGCTTGTTTTAATTTATTTGTTTAGTTTTTATTCTATTTAAATTTTATTTTAACCCCTTTTATGCTTGTTTTAATTTCTTTATGTTTAGTTTTTATTCTGTTTATGTTTTTGAATTCCTTTTATCTCATGGGGATCGTTTTATGGCATTTGATTCCTTTTGGGTATTTGTTTTAATTCCATTTTGTTTTGTAGTTAATCTTTTTCTGTTTTGTTTAGATTTTTTTTTACAGTTTTGTGTTGCTTCGGTACCAAGTTTCGAATCGCGTGAACTTTTTGTATCATCCATTTATATTCATTGTGTCTTACTTCATGCTGTGGGTTTTTCCTCCAAGTTTGTTTCGTCTTATGTCCAATTTTATTTTAATAACGTTTTTGTTTTACTTTGAACTCTTCTATGATTTGTTTTAATTTCTTATCATTTTAATTTAATGGGGAAAAATTCTGAATTTGTTTGACTTCGTCTATTACTCTTTTATTTTCTTTTGATTCAATTTAGTGTTTTTCTTTGATATTGGTTATGTTTGATTTCTGTTACTTCTGTTAGCGTTGTGTTTTGATTTCTTTTATTCCCTTATTGTGTGCTGTTTGATTCTGTTAGTGTTGTGTTTTGATTTCGTTTATTCTGGTTGTGTTTTATTTTGATTTCTTCTATTCCATTTGTGTACTTTGATTCTGTTAGTAATGTGTTTTGATAGCATTAATTTTGTTTAGATATTGTTAATTCTGCTATTGTTGTGTTTTCATTTCATTAATTCTATTAGTGTTGTGTTTGACTTTGTTAATTCTGTTAGTGTTGTATTTTGATTTCTTTTATTTCCTTTATGTGATATTTGATTCTGTTAGCGTTGTGTTTTGATTTCTTTAATCCTGTTAGTGTTGTGTTTTGATTTCGTTAGTTCTGCTTGTGTTGTTTTGATTTCGTTAATTCTGTTGGTGTTGTATTTTGATTTAATCTGTTTTCTTTAAGTGCTGTTCGATTTGCGTTTTGATTTCGTTTTCTTGATTTCTTCCATTCCCTTTATTTTTATTGAAGATGTTTACTTTTGATTTTGTTTCAGTTTATGTTTTATGTTGAAACACAACTGCGTTTTGCTTTCGTTCAAAGTTTCGTTTTGCTTTACTAAGTGGTATTTTTAAAAAATTAAAAATATCACTTATTTATTTGTTTTTATTCTTTTCAAGTTTTCCTTTCAATTAGTTAGTTTTTAATTCCATTTGTGTACTGTTGTGATTTTTTATTGTTTACCTTTGATAAGTTATATTTTCACTTCTGTATATTGTGATTTGATTCTTGTTTTTTCTTTTCGCTGTTATGTTTTGTTTTAATTTCTTTATATATCAATAATATTCCTTGGAAATTTTATTATGAATCTTTTAAGAGTTGATTCCCTTTATGTTTGCCTTACACGTTTCACTTTAAATTGTATGTGGTCGCTTTAAAATTAGTTTGTTCTAAGAGTTACTTAAAAGTAAAAAATAGAGATAATTAGTATTATTTATTATCTATTGTGTATGTGGTCGCTTTAAAATTAGTTTGTTCTAAGAGTTACTTAAAAGTCAAGAACAGAGAAAATCTTAGTATTATTTATTATCTATTGTGAAGTTTCAACTTTCAAGAACAATTCTATTTAGGCAAACAGGAAAGCTAAACAAAATGGCACACACATACACAGACGCACATACAAACATGTACATACATACATAATACACTCCCTGTCTGTAGCTATGCCAGCAGAGACTATTCAATGATTTTATGATTTTACTCAATCAGATCCCATACCAAGAGAATTTATAATATACATTTGTTTTGTAAATACTAGGAATAAGATTTTAGCCAATCAGATCCCATACCAAGAGAATTTATAATATACATTTGTTTTGTGAATACTAGGAATAAGATTTTACCCAATTAGATCCCATACCAAGAGAATTTATAATATACATTTGTTTTGTGAATACTAGGAATAAGACGTCTTCGAGGTACCTTTTAAGACGTAAAACTGAGACCTACACAAACAAGTAAATACTTACGCACACATTCATACACATACTAACAATTAATGTAATATTCATGTACCCACGCATACAAACACAAACACACACATTCACATTGCACACATGTACTGCGGTCTTAGGTACTATTAGTGACTATTCGCTGATTGTCAGATCCCATACAAAGAGAAATTAAATATATACACTTGTTTTGTTGAATACTCGGAATAAGATTTCGGGGTAACTTTTAAGACATAAAACTGAGACACGCACACACCATAGAGACATTATCTTTTGGCATCTAGTATTATTAGTTCCGTTCACCCGTCAATTCTTTCGGGCAAATATTATAACACATGGTCATTTATTAGCGTCACTGGTGGGGGGGAATAGGGCAGGGGAGGGTGGTGTAAGATAGGGTAGGGTGATGTAGCGTTCTAAAAAATGGTGTTGGGAGTACTTGTAATTTGTGGAATCTGTTGTGCGGATAGGATCTCATTTCAATGGCATTAGAATTATGTGAGTTTCAAGAGACAGTTATTTTATCTCGCCAGTTTACACTTTGTGTTGGTATACTTTAAAATTGCCCTCTCACGCACGCACGCATGCACATATGCACACTGGTTCTAGATTGCATATATCGGGAAGTTAGTCTACGCTAGACTATCCCACTATCCCACTATCCCTCTACTCATGATATTAAAGAAGCTATATTTATCACTATGCATTGGGGGTCACGATTAGCTATCTACATTTGGGATGTCTTTCAGTTATAGTCACAGCACCATTAATAGAATCATTATATTTTGTCATGTCTTTCTTATGTTATAGTAAGATCACTTTGGTATATTAATGTTATAGTAAGATCACTTTGGTATATTCATGTTATAGTAGGATCACTTTGATATAAACGAATACTTTCTTCCAGTCAACGATTAGATGAGTTCATCATTAGAAGCAATAGATTAAACTTGATCAAGCTACTCCTCAAGTGTATTCTGCCTCGTTACTTCTGTCTCCCCCACCTCATCCAGCTGATTGCATATTCATTCGTACACTCCATTCATGATTTCATATACCTCATTCATGTATTCGTATACCTCATGAATTAATTCTTATACCCTACTCATGAATGAATTCTTATACCCTACTCATGAATGAATTCTTATACCCTACTCATGAATGAATTCTTATAACCTACTCATGAATGAATTCTTATACCCTACTCATGAAATTCTTATACTCTACTCATGAATGAATTCTTATACATTATTCACGCATTCTTATACCTCATTCATGAATTAGATAGAAGTGTATGTGACGAGTATATCCTATGACAAGACACATGGAAAGCAAGCGTCTACTTTGGCAACTGTCCCAAGAAGGCACAAAGTTGTTTATATCAGAAATAAAAAGCATCTCTAGAAAGAAAAGCATTGTTTACTAGTAATCATTCAATCTGTTTGACAACATGTACAGCACAAAAAAGAAAAGACATTCGAACTAAAACACAAACAAAACACATATACATAATCAATACAGAGCAAGCGACAGACTTTGTTTTAATTTCATTTTGTGTCTGACATGAATGTATATTTAAAGCTACTGCATTGCAGATGCGGAGGCTCGCCTCTGTGCAATTGCTCGATACTATTATTTAATGAATTAATTCTTTTTGATCTTTAACGAAAGTTCAGATTTTACTTGAGAGAATAAAACTGCTGACATTTGGTGTGTTTGCCATCTTGTCCATGTAAAGTTTAGGCACGATACTCCCTGCTGTAGGAGAGCTAATAATGTCCCTTTCAGCAATATTCTGCGCACAAATAGACAATCCAAACAAACTACATACGGGCAAATCTACTCAAGCTGCGTCAAAGCCAAGACAACCATAAGGGAGGAAAAAACTTACAAAATAGCATGAATGAAAACAACGCCCACGAGCAATCAAAGGTTGTCCTAGCATGGTTGCAGCATTCCCAAACATTTTAGACTTCAAAGTTAAGTAGGTTTTCCATTCCCTAAACAATCGTTCAGCTCATGTGACATGTTATCTGTGAAAATGCTTTCTTCCTCACCCCTTTCCGCCAGCCCTCCCGCCCTCCACCTCGAACACAAGTGTGAGGTTGTGAGTCCCACGGGGGTACTCCAGATCAGATAACGCCAGATGACGAATTGAACAACGCAAGATCCAGTGGTGACGTTTAGCTTGGAGATGGGCAAGATGTTAATTCTCTACCACCCTGGGTCACCCGTAACATTAGGCTAATCCCCAAACACACCTTCTGGCATGCCACACGTGTTAGAAAGATGAATGATAGATAATGTAGAATAGAAGAGTAATAGTTCTAGAAGAGAGCTCGAGCCCCCTTATACATACAGCCATTATTGTAAGTAAATACAGGCGACAGACGACAATACATAACATGTAAATTAGTCACACTAACACAAATGGTCTATCAACAATACATGTATTCAACAAGAAATAATATAAGACAACATGGTTACGTATAGCAAATTGTTCAACAGTTACAATCAGAGTTTATAAATGTTACAGTTCTTAATCACATCTATGTGGTGTCTTCAGAGAATGTCCATTTTGAGCCCTATGGCACACAGTAGTAGTTATTTGGTTTGTTTATATGAGCGAACTCTAAATGGGTTTATAAGGGAACACTGAATTTTTCTGAGTGAACTCTAAAATAAATCTGAAAGAAGTTGACTGAAGCTGTGTAGTTGTTGACTTTAAATTATGTAACTTAGGATCACTTGAAGTGTCATCTAGGGTCCCAGTGAATGTCGTTAACAAGTGTGCATGTGGTCTGCTGAATCAGTCTTTGACCTGTGCATCATTCTGCTCTGGTGTTGCTTTGCAGTTCCATACTCATCAAAATTAACATCCAAGATAAAGTGGTTCCATTCTGGCATTGTTTCATGGCTCAGTGCTCATTGAATCAATGTTGCCAGTAAAATACACATGAGCTAAGACTTTGTCTTAATGTGTTCTCTGACAGAACACTCTTACATGGTCATCATACATTTTAATGTCATAAGCGAAATATAACAATATAGTTAATGTTAAGAGATAAACATGAATACAATATTAGTTAGGCAAGAAAACCACTTACCTTAGGCTGTAATATATACAGAGGATGATTTTCTGCTTTATTGATAACATGCAATAAAGGGTTAGTAATAGGATTTTAACTTATTTAAGCCAGGAGCCAAAATACATGTCTCAATGGTCAGCTGCATTTGACTAATGAATATTAGGTGAGTTTCTAGTATGTTCGTTTCATGTGGCTAGCTGCACTTTGAATGGCTAGTTTAGAGTGAGTGTCTGGAACATTCAGGTATGTTTCTAGACCAGGGATAAGGGTCAGCCTTTCTAGAAAGTAGGTTTGCACGTAGTCTATTTTTAGAGCAGGGTGGGTGTAGGCTACATAAGCCATTATTTGCCAACGTTAAACTGTTATTGAAACACACACACACACACACATACACATACACACACACACGCACGCACACACGCACGCACGCTGTTTTCTTCATTTTGTGCAGCTTGTGTGGTTCATATATATGTAAATAATCAAAATAACATTCAGCAATCAATAGCATGTCTGTATACTCAACAAGCCAGCAATTTTATGTCCAACAGAGAAAAAAAAAAATTTAAAACAAATATCTTCCAAATATTAATCATACTAGATTTTTAAGAATATGCAATTTGGTAATGCGGATTCTGTATTGGCGTGTGTGTGTGTGTGTGTGTGTGTGTGTGTGTACCTTCAATGCATGCTAGCAGCTTTACTGGAATTATTAAATGCATGTGCAAAAGAACATTCCAGGCGTTGTATAATATTAAGGAGTGCAACGACTGTGTTTTACACCTCCACATGAATGTATCCACAGTTGTGCTTACGCTGAAAGTGTAGTTATGCCAACGCTAGCAGATAGTTATACAAGTGTCAAGGACAGATTGACTCCAGTGCTGTTTAAATCCCCTAGTTCTAAAAATCAGCTTGTACGCTCGATCACGTGGCCTAGGCTGTAGCTGCTTTGATTTGTGTATGCTTGTCTCCCTTTGAATGCACTATATTCCAGCACTTGATCCCCATCATTGAAACTGTTTTTATTCGAAACTAGGGCAAGTAGCATGAATGATCAGTGAATAATGTAGCCATTATTGAACACTCACTGTACACTCACAACGGAATGGCTATTGATCACCTTAGGATGAGTTACGTATTACGTAAGTCTAACATTCAGAGGCTTGATGTGCAAAGAAATCTTGCCAAAAATCGATATTACAGAAAGATGCGCTTTGAAAAGTAACATTATTTTACTAACAGCAATTTATTAGCGACTACAAGGCCAGCAGGGTTCATGATTATACGACGACTCGCAGGATTTATGATTGTAAGAGGACCCTCGGATTCATTCACTAGATTTACCGTCAAAGTAGGATATAGATTATAGACAGTTGAGCGAGCGATCCTGAAATTGGCGAGTATAGAGCGACACTGAGGTTAGCGTGTAGAGTACCTCATATCAAAGCATCCAAGATACTGTTATTTTAAGGATCACTATTGCCAGTGTTATAGTCACATATTTTTATATTCGCATTGAGGCGACAGTGCCTTTAAGAGCCATGATTAGCTTAGTCTTTACCACTGTGAACTGTTTGAAATTCAAGGTGACTCTAGTATTCTAAGAAATAATGTCTCTTTCCTATTCTTGACATGACAGTCACTACCGGTTGAGTAAACAAAGGAAAATAGTCACTTATCGTCGCTAACAATTAAATGAGGTAAGAAAGTTAACCGCTTTCTAGAACTACGAGTTAAATGAGTTTAAAAAATAGCTTCTTTTCAAGCTATTATTTGAAAGCGGCAAACAATTAGAGCATCTTTTCAACACTACTAGTTAAATGAAGTGGAAAAAGTAGCCTCTTTTCATCACTACTAGATAAATGAGCTTAAACATTAGCCTCTTTCATCACTACTAGTTGAATGAGGTAAAAAATTAGACAATTTTTATCACTGTTAGTTAAACGTAAAATTAGTTTCTTTTCATAATTATTATTTAAATGAGGTAAAACAAATAGCATCTTTTCATCACTATTAGTTAAATGAGGTTAAAAACATATTTTCATCATTACTAAGTAAATGAGCTACAATTTAGCCTCTTCCCATCACAAGTAGTTAAGTGAGGTAAAAGTAATGGCTTTTCATCACTATTAATTAAATGAGGTAAAAATTAGCCTCTTTTCATCACTGTTAGTTAAATGAGGTTTTAAAAGCCTGCTTTCATCAGTACTAGTTAAATGAGGTAAAAATAAGTCTTTTTGCAGCACTACTATTTGAATGAGGTAAGAAGATTAACCTCATTTCATTACTACTTTAGAGTTCATCGTGTCACGTGACTTGTTCACTGGTCTTGAAAATCATGATTATCAGTTAAGTCTTGATCTTCTTCAGAGTATACAAGTAGAATTTTATAAATGGTCACTCCATTAACACTTCCCATCAGCGAGTGGGACTGATTTCTGATCTCCCGACCACGGCCATAACTTACGGTTCACCCCCCAACTACGTCAATTAATTATAACTACCCACTCTTCTCTCCCTTTTTCGCCTGGAGCACAGTAACTGCTCTCAGATGTGACTCTTAGCTAAGTGGCTCAGACCTTTACACTCCAGTGTGTAAGTGTTTCCAATGTGTTTACCTTACACACAAGCTATAAAACATTTTCACAAAATTTTATTAATTAGGAAAATAGAGAATCCAAATTCTTTGACAGCAAATAACTAGCGTACTGGGCTAACTTGGCCTGCAACTGATATGACTACCTACGCATCCAGTATGACAAGTGTATTCAATCTACTAACATGATAAATGTGCACAACTACAGCCGACACATCCAGTATGACAAGTGTACTCAACCTACTAACATGATTAATATGCACAACTGACAGCCGACACATCCAGTATGACAAGTGTACTCAACCTACTAACATGATTAATATGCACAACTGACAGCCGACACATCCAGTATGACAAGTGTACTCAACCTACTAACATGATTAATATGCACAACTGACAGCCTACGCATCCCGTATGACTTACAAGTGCAAGTAACTAGCAATAAACAACGTACTCAAAGGATAAACATGATTAATGTACTCAAATAAAAAGATTAACATACTCAACTAACTAAGACGACCAGCGCATTCAGCTAACTAATACATGACTAACGTACTGAGGAACCAACATGACTAAATGCTCAGTTAACTAACATGACTAACGCATTCAACTAACTAAAGTACTCATGTAACTAGCCCACTCAACTAAATAACATGCACGATGTACTAAACTAAAAAAAATGACTATATGTACTTCAACTAACTAATGTACTTATATAACTCAAGTGACGAATATACTCATCTAACGTACATGACTAAGGTACTCATCTAACTTACGTATTCAGCTAACTAGATTATGAAATCAGTAGCATGAATAAATAATAATGAGCGCTGTTAACTGACTCTGTACTCATATAACTAACACGACAACTTATGTAGCTATTTAACACGAGAGGTATACTCAACTATGATGATGTTACGTCGACAACTCTCATGACTAACGTAAGCATACTTGAGGCAAAAATACCACACCTACAATTGAAGCACAGAAGGCAAACTTGAGACAAAATACCTCACCTACATTTGAAGCACAGAAGGCAAACTTGAGGCAAAAATACCACACCTACATTTGAAGCACAGAAGGCAAACTTGAGGCAAAAATACCACATCTACATTTGAAGCACAGAAGACAAACTTGAGGCAAAACTACCACACCTACATATGAAGCACAGAAGGCAAACTTGAGGCAAAAATACCACGCCTACATTTGAAGCACAGAAGGCAGTCTAATTATATGTCAACAATGATAAAAGAGCCAAGCCTTAGTAAAGACTATTTTATATATTTTGTAAAAGACACTATATATTTTCTGAAAGCATTTAAAAGTGTAAATATTTAACTATTATTTATGTTTCTAACTATTGTATACGACTTAATTTATAATAATTTATAATTTATACTTATTTTATAAATAATTTATACTACGATACACTTGGCGTTTCAAGGACCATTCTCTCTTCAATAGTACGGCATTAATTTATATGTCGACATCAATATGCGATTCAAATTCCACATTAATAATACAGAATTTTACGGAAATAAATTTTGTAAATTCTATTACGCTGAGCTGATACGGCAAAACATTTGGCCTGTTAATGCGCAGAAAATACTTGAAGTTTGTGCACGACTGGTAATTTACACTATCTTTCTGACATCATTGTATACGAGGTAAAAATGTAGCTAAATTTGTACCTATATCTGCTGTAATTATGGCCACAATTTTGTATTTGTGTTACGAGTAGTATACAAGATAAAGCTGTAACTATATTTGTACCTATATCTGCTGTAATTATGGCCACAATTTTTTATTTGTGTTACGGGTAGTATACAAGATAAAACTCTAACTATATTTGCATCTATATTAGCTTTAATTTTGGCGACAATTTTACATCTTGTATTGCGGATTGTATACTAAAAAGAGTAAAACTTTCTATTTATATCATAGTATTTGGAAATATACTATATTTGTAACAGAATCGTAAACTCATGCCATGGAAGCCACATGTGTCACTGAGCAACAGTTTACGCAGTTACTTACTAATGGGGGGGGGGGGAGGTTCCTAACCAGAGTAAAAGGGCGTCCACAAAACCAGGTGTTTAGATGCTTACTGACTATTACTGCCTTCAGTAGCAATAATACGAATGCCGTGCTTTAAATATTCAGGCAAATAATACTCAACGAGAGGGAGGGGGGAATGTCATTAAAAAGAAAATTAAACAGAAAAAGGATTGTGGGTAGTACAAAAGAGGACATGAAGCCAGCATAGCACCATAGCATACCGAGCCCCTAACTGCGTCACAGCATTTCATAGTTCCGGGCCTCAGTATGACTCCAATTTGTAATTTAAAGCCACAAACATCCGAACCCATTGCCGGAAAGCATTGTGCAGAAGTCCCACTTTATCATTCTTTGAACTCGATCGATTATAATAATATCACGTGACTTAAAAAACCACGCAGTTTTATATAATTAACTGAATAGTATCAACGTGCACAAATCTCGCATTGTAAGGTATTCCAAATACAATTCGAAAGTCTACAGACACGCTCGCACGACATGTCTGTAGAATATTTATGTATATAAGAAAGAAATTACTTTACTTTGACTGTAGGACTACTTTTCTTAACACAAGAATTTACAAGCACTCGCGCATGCACGCACGCACGCACGCACACACACAACTTCTACTTTTCCTTTAAAATTGCAATGACTGCAAAAATTGCAGGCCTGCGGGAGTTGTGACAGAAAGGATTGGTGGATGAGTAAGAAGGACGAAGGAAAAGGGCTGTTATCAAAATAATAAGGTGAAAAAATATGTATCGAACCTGAAAATGTCGCGTTCATCCGGATGTAATTTAAATACCAGCGGCTGATTTTTGACCTCAGGGGACTAACTTGTGTCCCGAACTAGTCCATTGGAAGAGAGCTTATAAGCACAAGCGCTAGAATATTAATTGGTGAGAACTGATATGCGCAGGGTCTAGAATATTAACTGGGGAGAAGAGATATGCGCAGGCTCTAGAAAATTATTTGGTGAGAGCCGATATGTGCAGTTTGCATCTAATAGCTTTAGTTTTGTCTCGAATGTTTTTTTAAAAATTGTTTTTGAATCATCTGAGATTTATTTTAATTTTAGAGTTGAAACCTTGTCAACTTATGACAAAACTCCAGATCAGTTAAACAAAAAAATATTTAAATGAAAGAAAAAACAATAAGACATGTTTAGAAACGATAGTCAAGCGTACAGAAATTATTTTTTTATTTTATGACTGCAAGGCAAAGAAACTTCGACACTGACGAAAACATGATCGATGCTACCTTTTTGACGTCACTTTGCGTCAGTGAAGCAATCAGTTTAATTCTTTTAACTGATGCAACGTCAGTACGATTGTTGTGTTAAGCTTTAGCAAATAAATGCTATCGCTTATATCAGTTAACCTCGAACTAAGGCAACGTAAGAGATTCAACCAGATTAGCCTTTAACCAATGGAAAGAGCAGTATTCCAATGAGTTTAACCCTTAAGTAACAAAACACCAGTTAACCAGTCAGTTTTACTCTGAATGAATAAAACATCAGTGCTTTAAAGAGTGAACCTAATAATTATTAGTTTAAATAGTGTCAGCGACTCAGTTTAACCCTTAAGTAAATAATGCTTCAGTGATTCAGTTATGTTGACCTCTAACTGCTTAAATAAATTAGTTTAACCCTTAACAAATAAAATCTCAATGTTTTAACCAGCATAATCTTGAACTAATAAAATATTTGGGTTGGCCATCAATTGAAACCTTAACAACACGAAAATCCGTCCCAGTAATAAACAAACAAAAAATTAATTCGATTAAACATCACAAGGAGCTTGCAACATTCTGTTTATAGATCAGCAAAAAATAATGTGACGCCAACGCCACCTACTTAATTATTATTATAATTATTATTATTATTATTATTATTATTATTAATTGATTAATCATCCATAATTAATTACAGCTGATGAAAATATTAAATTATATTATTAATATCTCCAACAGATACTACTCGTCTCCCTCACATGGCGGATATGTGGGTGCTGTAAAAGTTTTCTCTCTTCCACAACATTAAAGACAAACATTTACCATCTCACAATATTTCCGTAGGTGAAAAACTTCTTACTAAAGGAGAAGATAAATTTGTCTTTAATCTATATTTAGCGAGAAATTATTCAACCATTGTCTTTCCAACATGTGTTTATCAATATGTGTAAAAAGGTAAATAAATTTAACAATAAATTTATTAAATCAACAATCAACTATTCATATAACAAATACAATGAAAAAGAGATTACTTGACATCAGTATTTCCATGAAACCATGTTTGAATAATTTTAATACCTAAAGAGTCTTATATCCGAAAATACAATTCAAAGATTAGGGTCAATACGATTTTTATCAGAGATCAGAAATGGAGTTACTAGAGAAAAACAATAATAGTTTCTATGCAACCTTGTCTAGGTGAAGCTACAATAGTCTTTTTTGCATGCTTTTCAGAACAAAGTAACAAATTTGGTTATATTTGAGGGCTGTATTTTCTGATTGATAGTGTGGGCTAAGAAGTGGTTATCTGTGAGGGCTGTATTTTCTGAATGGTGCGTGAGAGCTAAGAAGTGGTTATCTTTGAGTGCTGTTTAAATGAGTGATTTTTAAATAGGCTAAAAAGTAGATATATTTAAATGTTGTATTTTCTGAGTGATGTGTGTAGACTGATTCAGTGTCAAGATGTTTTTCCACAAGAGCTAAATTTTCCCCTCACTTGTACATCACCACCACCACCACCACCACCACCACCACCATCACCATCATCACCACAACCATCATCATCATCATCATCACCATCATCATCGTCACCATCATTATCAACATAGTCGTCGTCGTTATCGTCATCATTATTGTATGTATGTAGTACACGATTAAAATTTGTTGATAGCTTTTTTATTTAATTTTATAAGTGATGAATAAAAATAAATGCAGAATAATTAGGGAATAGTGATGTTAATTAGATTTTTGTATTACAGAAGTATGCAGTTCATTTTATAGCTTGCCAGCTTCTGATGGCTAAGTGGTTTTCGATTTTGTTACCGTATAGAATTTTGTTTGGTTAGATAAAGTTGTATTTCATTTCTAAAATTACCGCGTGCGCTTTTGACAGCTTTAGTCTGTTTTCTTATTTTGAGATTAATGTCATCCACTGTCAGTGTGCACTTCTCACTCGTGAAAGCTTAGCTCAGCTTAAACGTGTTTTCTTAATATATGCAGTATTCATGAGGACTGTTATTAGCTTTTGGATAGCTGTTCTATAGATGTTTAATGCAGCATTCATTACAACTGCAATAGCTTTTGGATAGCTATTCTGTAGATGTTTAATGCAGTATTCATGAGAACTGCAATAGCTTTTGGATAGCTATTCTACAGATGTTCTATAGTTTCATATAGCTGTTCAACAGTTTAATACTAATTCCATTGTTTTATAGTTATACTAAAGTTTTATATATATGGTGTACGATTTTATAATTGTATTTTCCTATCTGTTACAATGTGTAGAGGAATTTAAAGCTGTACAGAAATAATTAAAGTTGACCGGAATTAATTTAAATAGGCCAGATTTGATTAAAGTGAGCCGGAATTAATTAAAAGAAACATAGAGACTTTTGTCTGGAACAACTGCTATAAATGACAGTAGTGAACATATCGACATCGGAAATAGCTCATTTCCTCCCGACCAACCTTGCGCACATAATTCCAAATATATCTAAAAATGAGGTTAATGTGCTTTGATTGTAAATGACATCCCTTATACGTGGAAAATATATTTTGAATTTATCCAACAAGTCTTAAATACATATAGTGTGTATTTAGCCTTAAATGCGGCTAAAATCTTCAGAAGCTATTACATGTGATTCAAGAGCTCAAAATGTTGATAACGTGCTCTAGTTATATCGTTCCTTTGCATGTGGCTAATTTATTCTACAGTGGCATGTATGCTAAATAGCATTATATATGGTTATTGTGGCTAATTTATTAGTGGCATGTATGCTAAATAGCATTATATATGGCTATTGTGGCTAATTTATTCTACAGTGCCATTAGCTAAATAGCATTATATATGGCTATTGTGGCTAATTTATTCTACAGTGGCATGTATGCTAAATAGCATTATATATGGCTATTGTGGCTAATTTATTCTACAGTGGCATGTATGCTAAATAGCATTATATATGGCTATTGTGGCTAATTTATTCTACAGTGGCATGTATGCTAAATAGCATTATATATGGCTATTGTGGCTAATTTATTCTACAGTGGCATGTATGCTAAATAGCATTATATATGGCTATTGTGGCTAATTTATTCTACAGTGGCATGTATGCTAAATAGCATTATATATGGCTATTGTGGCTAATTTATTCTACAGTGTCATGTATGATAATGTGGCGGTTACTCACAGGTGATGTGACAAAAACAAGTGTAGAACTCTTTCGATTTGAATGTTGTAACTCTTTTCTTTCTGTATTATCATTCTGAAGAAACTTCAAACTGTTAAAAATAAACAAAAGCTGTGGTTAGTAGAACACCAATAACCGACCACATCACTCTACTTCTCCACTGGCCATCTGGCCATAAGACACAAGATCTCTTCCCTTTATTAGGCGTCACTGTCTGTACACGGAGTAGGCGTCACTGCCTGCTTTCAGTGTCTGATTTCACACGTTTATACTCCTGGTAGATCATTTGTTCATCAAACACTCATTTTTAACCTTTCGAAACAAAAAAAGTGTAAGTCAATCGATCAGTGTTCAGTTCGAATCAGAACCCTTCAAGCTGGAATGTATTGCTTATTGAACAGACATAAACAGACCGAGGTTACTTCAAAGACAATTCTTTTTTCTTCAGCAAGAATATCATTGTCTTATCATTGTCTCTTCTGTAACCTCTCTGAAAATTAAATAAAGAATAAATAATAATATAAGAAATAAAAAAAAAACAACCCTTTTCTCCTCTTTTCATTGTCCTGTAATTTCGTTTTCTTTTGCATTGATGTGTTTTCTTTTCGTGTCTTTTTTGAACTTTTCTTTTCCTTTATTATCTTTTCCATATTTTATTTTAGTTGTTGTCTTTTTTCTAATTCATTTTATTTCTGTTCTGATTTTCTTGACCTTTCGTTTTCTTCTTCTTCTTTAAAATATAATTTAAAAAATTCAAACCGTAGGCTCAAGATTAGCCACGTTATTGTACATCACCTTTTAAATCCCATTAACCTTAACTACTTTAAAATCCCATTAACCTTTACTTTAAAATCCTATTAACCTTAACTACTTTTAAATCCCATTAACCTTAACTACTTTAAAATCTCATAACCTTAACTACTTTAAAATCCCATTAACCTTAACTACTTTAAAATCCCATTATCTTTAACTACTTTTAAATCCCATTAAACTTAACTACTTTAAAATCCTATTAACTTTAACGACTCTTAAATCCCATTAACTTTAACAACTCATAAATGTACGGCTATTGTGTGCTTTTTCACAGCTGATGCGACAGAAACACCTGTGGAACTCTCTTTGTTAAATGCTGTAACTCGTCTCTTTTTGTATTATTATTTTGAAGAAAAGTAAGTTAAAAATAAAACAGCTGTAGTTAGGATTACTCTTAGAGGACTAACGGGCACTTAAGCAATGATAAACATTTCCTCAGCAAAGGACCGTGGGTCACGTGACAGAGTTATTGTGTTTGAGAGTCACGTGACAGAGCTAATACACACTAGTAAATATGTCAAGAGCATGCCCTGGAAACCCAGCCCTAAATTGGGGATCGAACGTTGACCAAGCCAGTCGTGGGAGTGACACTTAGAGCACTATGCCAGGCAGCCGTCAAATTTGACCAGCAGATATGTAATCAATCATTGGAGCTTAGCGTGGCGTCTAAGGTTATGTCGCGGTCACATTTTGATCGTGTACAATCGAATATAGATAACGTGATAAAAACAAATCACGATCCACGGGGGAGATAATTGGGCGAGAAAAATCAGACGAGTCGTTCAATTTACTCGGACTTGAGACGCTTGGTGGTGGTGGTGGTGGTGGTGGTGTCGAATGAAGGACGACTGGAAGAGAAGAACAGATAGTTTAAGATTCTTCTCTTAATTTTGATTATAAGAAATTGAATTTTTAGATTGTTTGCTCCATACGCTTATTTGGATGACGACAATCGTGTTGTGAATTGAAAGCCGGCCGCCTTACCATACTTCCAGTCTGTGGCTGACTAGTGAATTGACTCATCAAACAGAACATTTTATACTACATAAGTGAATAACTAAAGATTTCCTCATTTTAATGACATCAATAGACTTGACAAACAGGATTTTCTGTACTATGAGAAAAGTATAGAAAGTGTGAGAATTATATAGATAGCTATATACATGAGAAAGGTATAGAAAGTGTGAGAATTATATAGATAGCTATATACATGAGAAAGGTATAGAAAGTGTGAGAGATATAGATAGATATATAGATAGAGAATGAAAGAGAAATTTATAGAGAGTGGGAGAGAGATATAAAGACAGAGAATGAGAAATAAGATATATATGTGGATATGGAGTGAGACAGATACACAGATAAAGAGAGAGATATATAAATAGTGTGAGATAGTGAGAAAATGAGAGATCGATAGAAAGAGTGAAATAGAACTAATAAAACAGACGTACAAAGAGCATAGTTCAGTATATCAACTATCTTTTAATAATTATCAAGATGAATTTTTTTTAATGAACAAACAATATTTAATCCTACAACAAACTTCCCACCCATATTTTATATATGGCTAATCATGGCAGACAGTAAGAGTTGTCTTGAAACTGTCATCGCGCAAGACAATAATTAATCATATCGTCATATTTCGAATATTAATCTGAGTTACTACAACATTGTGTACTTTTACACCTTAATATTTTACACGATCTATTACTATGTTGTTACATTATTGTATTAGAAAATAATTGATTTATGTAAAGGTGTAATTAGTATAAGGTTAATTTTGCCAAGATTTATAGGTTCCTATCATACTACCGTTGATTTTTAAATACTTTAATGATGTAGACACCTAGTTTAACACACATTTCGTCTACGTAATTATTTCTTTAATTTCTTTTGTATTATAATAGTTTCCATTATTTAGAAAATAAGAATGCATTTTAGTTATGCTGGTGTTACTCTGGCTGCCTTTAGTTCAATTAAATCGTTTGTTAAATTTGTTATTTTACGACTGATACATGTAGACTTACTTGATAAGATTTTAAATTTTCATAAATGAAATATTATCAGTGCTATCGCTGTAAATATAGACCACTGACTTGAAACTGTGCGTATAATAAATGAAATATTATAAGTGCTATCGCTGTAAATATAGACCACTGACTTGAAACTGTGCGTATAATAAATGAAATAATATTTTATCAGTGCTATCGCTGTAAATATAGACCACTGACTTGAAACTGTGCGTATAATAAATGAAATATTATAAGTGCTATCGCTATAAATATAGACCACTGACTTGAAACTGTGCGTATAATAAATGAAATATTATAAGTGCTATCGCTATAAATATAGACCACTGACTTGAAACTGTGCGTATAATAAATGAAATATTATCAGTGCTATCGCTGTAAATATAGACCACTGACTTGAAACTGTGCGTATAATAAATGAAATATTATCAGTGCTATCGCTGTAAATATAGACCACTGACTTGAAACTGTGCGTATAATAAATGAAATATTATCAGTGCTATCGCTGTAAATATAGACCACTGACTTGAAACTGTGCGTATAATAAATGAAATATTATCAGTGCTATCGCTGTAAATATAGACCACTGACTTGAAACTGTGCGTATAATAAATGAAATATTATCAGTGCTATCGCTATAAATATAGACCACTGACTTGAAACTGTGCGTATAATAAATGAAATATTATCAGTGCTATCGCTGTAAATATAGACCACTGACTTGAAACTGTGCGTATAATAAATGAAATATTATCAGTGCTATCGCTGTAAATATAGACCACTGACTTGAAACTGTGCGTATAATAAATGAAATATTATAAGTGCTATCGCTATAAATATAGACCACTGACTTGAAACTGTGCGTATAATAAATGAAATATTATAAGTGCTATCGCTATAAATATAGACCACTGACTTGAAACTGTGCGTACAATAGCCTTTGCTATTACTTTCTTTCCTTTTAATCTCCCTCACCCTCCGCACTTTTTATAAGAACTATATGTATGTATATGGCGCAACAATTTCATTGTTAATAGCTGGGTTTACTAGATTAACCTATCAAAAGAGTTTGTGACTGTACGAAAAATAACGATCTTCAAACTACTTTTCAAGCAGTGAGGTCTCTCTCCGTTGAAAAACTTTTTCTTTTTAAAAGTTTAATCCCTTTTTGTCTAGAAAAAAGCTGGATTTAGGAAGTTTTGTCTTGTTGTTCGCTCATGCGCATTGCTAATGACATGGTCTGGCGCCTGTTCTTCTTCATTTGAACATAGACCTAAATACGTGGACCGCCGTGCTGGTCACATGACTGTATATGTTGCACTATGCAAGATTCTCGCACAGGTTTGTCATCAAACGCCCGGCATGAATGCATCTGGGTACTTTGTGATGTCAGTAACTCTGCTGACTGCAGTATAGTAAATGAGTTAACACTCTGATAGGAAAGTACATAGTACTCAACGTGGGCGTATTGTTTTAATATTGGAACTTCCTTCTACTTCAACAGTTCCTGCAAAGTGTATACCGAAACCCTGGCCTACTTCTAGTTCGAGGCTACGATCTCCTATTCCAGACCTATTTTATTATCAATGGCTACCCTTCTGCTTTATCAAACTGTCTGTCATTCATCTTTAGTCTGCAAACCTTTCTAGGAAAGCATCCTCTGCCAGACTACCGCTCTTCTAGAATGAGAACGTACGTACGGCAAATACAATTTGGAGATGGTAGATTTACTCACTCTTGTCAACCTCTCTTCACTTCAAGGAGTGCAGTATCATTACACGTCGCTTTAATTACAGTATTATTTACATAGATTTCCATGTTTTATCGTTCAAATGTAACAGTTTTTGTTTTGTCAGTTTCATCTTTAACATCTTCAAACAGCCTCAATCAATGATCCAACTCTACCCTTACGTTACACGTCACCACTCGTCTATCAGACTTTTCTTTTTATTCTTTTAACTGTCTGCACCTGACTAGGAGTGGATTAAGGTGGTTGGGGTGAGACATATCCTTCTATCGATCTGTATTTTGTGCAGCCAATCACGTGAAATTGCAATTGTATTATCAGGGTACATACGACATGACATCAATAGTCATATATAAATTTAAAACAAAACTAGTGATGTTATGGAAACACTATACTATCTAGTGATGTTATGGAAACACTGAAATATTTAGTGATGCTACAGAAACACTGAAATATTTAGTGATGCTATGGAAACCCTGAAATATTTCATGATGCTATGGAAACCCTGAAATATTTCATGATGCTATGGAAACACTGCAATATTTAGTGATGCTATGGAAACACTGCAATATTTAGTGATGCTATGGAAACACTGCAATATTTAGTGATGCTATGGAAACACTGCAATATTTAGTGTTGCTATTTCGTACAACGGACTGCTTTACGTCAGACATCAATTGCAGTATAAAGTCAACTACTGCACGATTTACCACTGCAATGTCAATTAACGCACTTTACAAGTGTAGAATGTCAACTAGAACACAACTTACAAATGTAATGTATACTAGTATACAACTTACCACTGCAATGTCAATTAACGCACTTTACAAATGTAAAATGTCAACTAGAACACAACTTACAAATGTAACGTATACTAGTATACAACTTACCAGCGCAATGTCGTCTAATCATATCTTAATATGGTAACCTCAAGTAAATCACAACTTACCAGTGTAACGTGAATTAATTAGGAATTACCAGTGTAATGTCAAGTAATCATAATTTAGCAGTGTAATATCATTTAATTATATTCGATATCTTCAAGTAATCACAATTTATGTCAAATGTCATCTAATTACGAATTACCAGTGTAAAGTATAATAATCATAAGTTACCAGTGTGATGTAATCTAATCATAACGTATTAGTGCAACGTCAAGTAATCACAGCTTACAAATGTAACGTCATCTGATTACAAATTACCGGTCCAAGATTATTCGTGAACTAATATACACTTGCTATTGAAATGTTTAATAATTCACAACTTGCCTATGTTACGTCAACTAGCACACAGCTTACTAGTGCAAGATTACTCGTCAACTAGCACACAGCTTACTAGTGCAAGATTACTCGTCAACTAGCACACAGCTTACTAGTGCAAGATTACTCGTCAACTAGCACACAGATTACTGGTGCAAGATTACTTGTCAACTAGCACACAGCTTACTAGTGCAAGATTACTCGTCAACTAGCACACAGATTACTGGTGCAAGATTACTCGTCAACTAGCACACAGTTCATCTGTGTAAGATTACCCGATAACCCGTAAAATAGTATTAGTTCAGAAATGCAAATGTTACTCTTAGATTTAAAAGATAATTTGCCAGTTAACACATATATTACTTTGTAGAAGATTACACAACTAATTCATAGCCTACAATGTAAGATTATTCACCATTTAATACAGTTCTACTAGTGGAAGATTGCTCGCCACTCACTACATGTCTTACTAGAGAAGACTCATAACTAATATGTGGAAGATTGTCATCAACTAATAACTTAGCCCTAGAAGGTAAGAATTTAAGCGAAACAAACCGTGGAAGACAAATAATCACCTAATCCACAACATACTATTGAAGATTGCTTTCTAAAGAATACATTATTTACTTGTGCATATCTTTGTAAAGAATACATTATTTACTTATCGTTATCTTGTAAAGAATACATTACTTACTTGTCGTTATCTTTGTAAAGAATACATTAATTACTTATCGTTATCTTTGTAAAGAATACATTATTTACTTATCGTTATCTTTGTAAAGAATACATTATTTACTTGTGCATATCTTTGTAAAGAATACATTATTTACTTGTGCATAATACTCGTTTACTAATATATTGAACATAACTAGCAGTGGAAGATTATTCATCAGCTATTACATAAAATACACGTGCAAGATTACTCGTCCACTAATAAATTACCGGTAGATGATATATAGTTAAGCAATACAAACGTAATCCGAAAAAAAGATAAAAAATCAACTAATATTTAACTTACTAATGACAATGTATTTTTAACTAATTAAAAAAAAAACTTTTCTCGCAGAAAATGTCTTGTCAACAAATACAGGACTTGCTAAAATAAGTTTCTCAACTCTTGACAAGCAAAACACGTATTCAGTTTTATTCATTTATTTCTATCGAAAATCGAAATCACCTTTGACACGCCGAGGAATTTCAATTTCCATCTGTCAACCGCTAAACATGGAGACTAGAAACCAGTGTTCTTTAGCTCTGACATGCACTACTCTTTCTCTCTCTCTCTCACTCATGCACTTATATGCACAAGTCCACACGTAAATGCACACACTCGACCGTTAAACATGAAGACTAGAAACCAGTGTTCTTTAGCTCTGACATGCACTACTCTTTCTCTCTCTCTCTCTCTCTCTCTCTCTCTCTTTCTCTCTCACTCATGCACTTATATGCACAAGTCCACACGTAAATGCACACACTCGACCGCTAAACATGGAGACTGGAAACCAGTGTGTGACGCTAACGCCACCTAGTTAATTATTATTATTATTATTAATGAATCATACCAACTAATTACAAGTGATGAGAATCTTAATTTAAGTTGTTAATAATTCTCCAGAAGACACCACTCGTCTTTTGGCGGATATGCGGGCGCTGTAGATGTTTTCTCTCTTCCGTAAGATTAAAGACGAACATTTATCGTCACACAATATTACCCTAGATGGAAAACGTCATACTAAAGGAGAGGATAAATCCGTCTTTGTCGCCGATATAGTCTGGGGTGCTTCCCCTTGTATACCCCAAAACACACACACACACACACACACACACACACACACACATACATACACACACACACACACACACACACACACACACATTAATCATTTGCCACATTTACTGGCCATAGTCACGCAAATTTAAACAAACAAAACCTTCGCTCACGTAATTGATGCAAGTTACCAAACACTGGTCAGTAAATCTGCCACCATGCATGACTCATTCATTCAGGACCTCACTTCCAAAACAAGCATTATGTAATATCCACATCATTCGAATTATAAATAGCATTTCAATTAAAATTGCACGTCATGAAAATTTATATAAAATATATTGTGAAAAATTCCCATCATATGACAGTCTTTTAATCTATATTTAGTGATTATACCCACTTTCTTCTCAAACATATGGTTATCAATATGTGTAAGAAGGTTAATAAATTTATTAAATCACCAATGAAATATACATATAGCAAATACAATGAAAAGATTATTTGACACCAATATTTCCATGAACCACTTTCGAGTAATTTCAATATTCTTACAGTCTTACACCCTAACACAAAATTCAACAGATTAGTGTCAATATAAATCACAGAAATGAACAGAAATGGCGTAAGGAGATTATAGCGATAATAGTCTGTAGGTAACCTTGTATATGTGAAGCTGCAATAGTCTTTCAATAGTCTTCACATGCATTCCTAACAAAGTCACAAGCTTATTGTCCCAAGGGAATTGTCAGTTTCACGTGTTCCATTGCATGTTATAGAACACTGATGAGCCACTATTCTCTCAAGGCTAACCCGGGTGCTCTGCTGTATCATCTCCTTCAAGCACAACAACAATTTCCAGTAACTTCCTTGTACCAGAAATTCCACCATGTAGTCAGCATTCTTTGCCACCAAACATCAACAGAGTGCAGTGTATCCTTACACTTACACACTGGGGTAGACATTTCTCGCATCTACCGCTGTTGTAGCAGTTTATAAATCAGTAAACCTTTAGATTCAGGTAACAGAAGAAACGGCTGCTTCTTCCCTGTAAAATATAATCAGTGAACTAAGGCTAAGTTTCCAGTTTATTAATCTTTAACTCCATTCTTTCTTACAGTCAAATATCAACTGACACCAAATTCAAAGTAGTTAGACAATAGATTTCTCTAAAGCCGTATCATTTGATCTCAACCCATTGACTGGTATCGTTCTTGTAAATCTTAACCATTGGATAATAAAACGACCCATTGAATTGGAACTGATTTGAATTGCATCAGCAATTCCTAGCATATCCTCCACCTGAATTGTATACTTTCAACTCTCACACTTAAAATATCAGCATAAGCAGTGACCAAGATCGGATCACTTTGACATTTAACAATTTATATAACAATTATATTGAGAAATAGGGATAGGTAAATTTACTCCACAACACAGTTTTCTTATCTCTGACATACAACACTGTTTCTCACTTTCACTCACACACATACAGAACACAATCCCACTAATGTAAACAAACAGTCGCATCCTAAACATGGAGTCTGGAAACCAGTGTTCTCTAGCTTTGATAAATATATTCTCTATTTCTCTATCTCACTCATACACATATACACATAATCCCACACATGTAAATGCACACAATCGCATGCTATTAAATTTTAAAATATTGAAATTGAACTGCAAAAATATCGAAATATACAAAGTTAAGAACACATGCATACATTATTTGTTAATCTTTGAATTATTAGTACATGTATTGGTTGCCAATGTTACATAAATATTTCCACACTTGAAAACTCGCTCCCGAGGAATGAAATTATATCTGAATTCCAAGTTTTAATTTAGAAATATTAAATAATCATTTTCATATTACAACCTCCTTTACAAATGAACACACAAACACATCGATATAATTAATTTTAAATATTAGCAGTGAAGTACATTATTATAAAAAAAAATCACACACGAAATTCACATACATCTACTTTCACACACAACCTAACAACGTTGCAATCCATGAATTAAAAGTATCATGCAATTGTTTAGAACTTTAGACCGTCACAAATACACACACAAACACTTCATACAACACAGTGTAACTACTTTGAATGTCAGTATGAACAGTTTTCAAGAGTTACCGTTCTTTTATCGAGGATGTCTATTGGATTATTTATTTCTCCAAGGGATCTATCTATCTATCTATCTATCTATTTATCTATCTATCCATCCATCCATCCATCCATCCATCCATCCATCCATCCATCCATCCATCCATCCATCCATCCATTATCTATCTATCTATCTATCCCATCCATCCATTAATCCATCCACTATCTATCTATCTATCTATCTATCTATCTATCTATCTATCTATCTATCTATCTATCTATCTATCTATCTATCTATCTATCTATCTATCTATCTATCTATCTATCTATCTATCTTCGTGTGTGTATGAGTGTGTATGCATGCTTATAAGCTGATAAAAATGGATGCGTGCGGACATTTGCTTGAATGTTACAAATTATATTTTTCTAAATATATGTTTCATCCCCCCTCACAGCTTAAAGCGTAACGATTGCGAGTTCTGTTATTTAATTACTTGAAATTAGAAATCGTGACTTCTTCCTCACCCATCTCGTACTTGTCGTAATATTATGGTTACTTGAGAAACAAAACAAAGAATTAATTTGTTTTCAAATGTTCGATTTTAAGGAAAACAAATTAACAACATTCCTACTACAAAAAGTAATCTTTATTTCATTCGCTAGAGCCTTAATATAAATATTAAACTACATATCAGACAGACATTAATTGAAAACATGTTTACGTTCGAAAAAAATCCTAGATTTCGCTATTTGCCATAAATATGCTTAGTTATTCCCCCCTACCCCCTCCCTTCCAACCCTATGTGCTGTGAAACGTTTTGTGGAATATTTGTTTTGTAAAATAAATAAATAAATAAATTGCTATAGAACTTTAAAATAGGATGTAATACTCTACTGTCACTTAATAAGAATAAACAAAACCAACTTATTTATTCGAAAACATTATTAAGACTGCTTTCCCTTAGATTTCGAACAATTACTAGTGCAGGGGCTCTCACTTCATTCCGCTTTGTTGCGCGTGATACGAAGCAATCGTAATTCAGTCACTTCAAAGGAAAACAACAATTTGAACACTGGAGGGTTTGAGTGGTGTTTGGGAGATGAACAGACTTGCTCTAGAGTAATAAAATCCACTGAAGCAGGGATACAATAAAGAAATAATCTTAATTGAATTTTACACGAATTAAACTTTATTGCTCAATGCAGTAATATTTGTTTTATTCATTGCTCGCTTTTGGTTAATTTCGTCGTTTATTTGATCGCCGCCAACTATGTTTTTTTTTTAAATAAGTTTTCTGTCTATAACCTTAAAGATAGACAGATAGATGGAGGGATGGGTGGATGGATGGATGGGGGTGGATGGGGATGAATGGATGAATGGGGGGAATGGATGGATAGATATAAAATATCATGTTTACTGTTTCCATTTAAAAATTAAATCTGTTAACCTTGACATATGATAATATTGGAACATCAAATTAAATTCCTTGTCAGCTGAGATGGATCTTTTATTATGCAAAAATAGTCCAGGTAAACAAGCCCCCTTTTTGGTGACCTATTTATTTACTCATCATCAAGGAATAAATGTTGTATGCATACAGTCACTTTTACATTTTCACACGTATATTTTTATTTAAACAAGAAAAAAAATCAAATGCATGCAATCTACATATCTACATTGACACCACATACAGTTTTGTTTTACGAATCAAATGCATTAGGGGCAGTGGGCAGATGTTCACATTTGCGCGAGATATAGATGACCCCGCCATCAATAGCAAAAATGCATGAAATATTTCTAAGTCAATTCTCTCTCGATCAGTCAGTTAACTCACCATTAAGCTAAGGGCATCCTTTCATGAGTGGATTTCTTGCCACACCAAATTCAAGTGATTAGACAGTTGGAGTCTCTACAGCAGATAAACTTTTGATCTCAGCCCATTGGCTGGTCTAGTTCTCGTAAATCTTAACCATTGGATAAATAAGCTACTCGTTCAGTTGGAACTGGTTTGCATTGCATTAGCAATTTCTAGCATATTCTCAACTCGAATTGTTTACTCCAACTCTGACACTTACAAAAATACCATCACAAGAAGTGCCCAAGGACGGCTCACTTCGACAATGTAACAATTTATATAACAATTAAGTATGGAAATATGAATAATCAAATTTACTTCACCACACCTCCAAACGCTTGTATTTCAAGCTATGAAACAACCCTTGATTATTCCAAACGCTTGTATTTCAATTTTATGAAACACCCCTTGATTATTTCAAACGCTTGTATTTCAAGCTATGAAACAGCCCTTGATTATTTCAAACGCTTGTATTTCAAGCTATGAAACCGTCTTTGGTTACTTCAAACCAATTGCATTTCCAGATATTCAATAGTCCTTCGTTAGCAGAAACTATGTTTACATATAACTAAATAATGAAATAATTTTTCATTAGCAAGAAAGAAACAATAGACTCTATTTCAAGTTAGAAAATAAGTTTCTGGTTAGCTACGTGATTTTGTACGCCAAGCTGCAAAATCAACTGTTATGTTGTGTTTCAAATTAAAATGTAATATATGCTTATCGATAAATGCTAGAGTATCATGACATAATGTGTGGTTAGCTGACGGCTTTTGTGTTTCAATTCATTAAATTATCAATAGTAATTAAAAAAATAATTGTCTCATATTATGAAACACTCTGTAGTCAGCTAAATGTTTATGTGTTTTAAGCCATAACATAAATGTTATAAGCTAAACTATTTTATGTTCCAGACCATAAAATATTCTGCTAAAATCGATATGTTTAAAGCCATTAAATATCATGTGATCTGTAAAATCGAAATGTTTCAAGCCATGAAATATGTTGTCTTTGAAATCGACATTTCAAGCCATTGAATATTTTGCGGTCTCCTAATATCATTATTTTACATTATTATAAAGTGTGCATTTAGCTAAAACACGCATGTTTTAGGCCATAATAAACACTGTGGTCAGCTAAGAACTTTTCTGTGGTGTGCTAAAAGATGAAACTATTATCGTTTCTAACTATTTTGTAGATAGTGACTGTGGTCAAGTAAAACGTTTCATCTCAATCCACGAAATAGTCTGTGGTCAGCTAAAATACTTTGTATTTCAGGCCACGAAATAGCTTTAGGTCAGCTAAGATAGTGTGTTTTTAAAGCCACGGAATAGTCTTTGGTGAGCTAAAATACTTTGTGATTCAGGCCACAAAGTGGTTTGTGGTCAGCTAAATTAGTTTGCATTTCAGGCCACGAAATAGCTTGCGGCTAGCTAACGACTGAAAAAGGATCGACCAGTGCCCAGGGATTAATGACTCAGAAATGAATGCGTTCTGAGTCTGTCCCTTAATTTAGCCACCAAAAAGCAGCGTTCTCTTCGCATTTTTTCTTTCCCGCTCCCCCGCCCCCCCCCCCCCCTTTCGGTAAATTGTTGGGCTGGACACTGAGAATGACAATCAGCTGGATCACCCTAGCTGTGAAGATGTTTGAAATTGATCGTTGGTACTCTTAAGTTGTGCTTACAAGATGACATCGACACCCATTTCCGAAACTATTCAAGTAGCCGCTGTCCTTAGAGGCTCGTTCAGTTTAGATTCTAGATCTAAGTAGTGCACGTAAAGCCTGTAGTAGCTAGATATTCCAATAGCTTACTCACCGACCAAAGTAGTGCACATAAAGCCAGTAGTAGCTAGATATTCCAATAGCTTACTCACCGACCAAAGTAGTGCACGTAAAGCCAGTAGTAGCTAGATATTCCAATAGCTTACTCACCGACCAAAGTAGTGCACGTAAAGCCTGTAGTAGCTAGATATTCCAATAGCTTACTCACCGACCAAAGTAGTGCACATAAAGCCAGTAGTAGCTAGATATTCCAATAGCTTACTCACCGACCAAAGTAGTGCACGTAAAGCCAGTAGTAGCTAGATATTCCAATAGCTTACTCACCGACCAAAGTAGTGCACATAAAGCCAGTAGTAGCTAGATATTCCAATAGCTTACTCACCGACCAAAGTAGTGCACATAAAGCCAGTAGTAGCTAGATATTCCAATAGCTTACTCACCGACCAAAGTAGTGCACGTAAAGCCTGTAGTAGCTAGATATTCCAATAGCTTACTCACCGACCAAAGTAGTGCACATAAAGCCAGTAGTAGCTAGATATTCCAATAGCTTACTCACCGACCAAAGT
Source organism: Sinotaia quadrata (assembly GCA_028829895.1). Lineage (NCBI taxonomy): Eukaryota > Metazoa > Mollusca > Gastropoda > Architaenioglossa > Viviparidae > Sinotaia > Sinotaia quadrata. The sequence goes on from CM054178.1 coordinate 88,246,505, forward strand.
AGTGCACGTAAAGCCAGTAGTAGCTAGATATTCCAATAGCTTACTCACCGACCAAAGTAGTGCACATAAAGCCAGTAGTAGCTAGATATTCCAATAGCTTACTCACCGACCAAAGTAGTGCACATAAAGCCAGTAGTAGCTAGATATTCCAATAGCTTACTCACCGACCAAAGTAGTGCACGTAAAGCCAGTAGTAGCTAGATATTCCAATAGCTTACTCACCGACCAAAGTAGTGCACATAAAGCCAGTAGTAGCTAGATATTCCAATAGCTTACTCACCGACCAAAGTAGTGCACGTAAAGCCAGTAGTAGCTAGATATTCCAATAGCTTACTCACCGACCAAAGTAGTGCAGGTAAAGCCAGTAGTAGCTAGATATTCCAATAGCTTACTCACCGACCAAAGTAGTGCACGTAAAGCCAGTAGTAGCTAGATATTCCAATAGCTTACTCACCGACCAAAGTAGTGCACGTAAAGCCAGTAGTAGCTAGATATTCCAATAGCTTACTCACCGACCAAAGTAGTGCACGTAAAGCCAGTAGTAGCTAGATATTCCAATAGCTTACTCACCGACCAAAGTAGTGCAGGTAAAGCCAGTAGTAGCTAGATATTCCAATAGCTTACTCACCGACCAAAGTAGTGCACGTAAAGCCAGTAGTAGCTAGATATTCCAATAGCTTACTCACCGACCAAAGTAGTGCACGTAAAGCCAGTAGTAGCTAGATATTCCAATAGCTTACTCACCGACCAAAGTAGTGCACGTAAAGCCAGTAGTAGCTAGATATTCCAATAGCTTACTCACCGACCAAAGTAGTGCACGTAAAGCCAGTAGTAGCTAGATATTCCAATAGCTTACTCACCGACCAAAGTAGTGCACGTAAAGCCAGTAGTAGCTAGATATTCCAATAGCTTACTCACCGACCAAAGTAGTGCACGTAAAGCCAGTAGTAGCTAGATATTCCAATAGCTTACTCACCGACCAAAGTAGTGCACGTAAAGCCAGTAGTAGCTAGATATTCCAATAGCTTACTCACCGACCAAAGCAATACGATATGACTTCGAAGAGAGAGCGCGTGCTAAACGCAGATTATGCTGGTCTCAACTCTTTGCGTATCGAACGCAATTCACGCTGGTCTCAACTCTTTGCGTATCGAACGCAATTCACGCTGGTCTCAACCCACAGTACTAGATACAGTTTACTCTGAGTCTCAACCCATTGAGTAGTGAACTCAGTTTCCACTGGTCTCAACCCATTGAGTACTTAACGCAGGTTATGTTGGTCTGAATTCATTGCGCATGTCATCACGTTTTCTACCTCGCACTTTAATTTCCCTTTTACAGTCCATTTCATCGCCATTTTTTCTCCACTCAAATAGCTGCAGACAAAAGTATTAAAATCCACTTAGCCTTAAACGAAATACTTTGATTTAAAGCTGCAGCAGTTGTTAAGTGCTTTGTGGCACAACGCTTGGGACAAAAAATGGCCGTTTTTGTTGTCTTTCCTGACAAACCTTACCGCAATCTGGATACCCGTTAGTGTGTTTTTTTCTGCCTGACAAATCAACGGTCAGTTGGCGGCAAACTACAAAAAAGATTTCAGCTTGCTGCATGCTAGTATTCATTTTCATTCATTCCTTCATGCATGTATCTATTCATTCACTTAAAACTGTGTTTCTTACTTTTCTTTCTTTCTTTCTTTCTTTCTTTCTTTCTTTCTTTCTTTCTTTCTTTCTTTCTTTCTTTCTTTCTTTCTTTCTTTCTTTCTTTCTTTCTTTCTTTCTTTCTTTCTTTAAACCTTTCTTTCTTTAAATCTTTGTTAATTTCAAATTTTCTTTCCTAATAGTAAAAGAAAAAGTGAACTTTAAAATTAGAAATTAAAGATATAAATGAAATAAATGAAGAAAGAAAGAAGGAAAAAAGAATACACAGATTTAATGCACAAAAACATGCTTATTATTATATATTTATTTTAAAATATATTAAACAATTTTATTGCAGTCAATAACACTAAATATTTATTTTTGAAATTATAAACATATTTTATTGTATTTATTAGTACTAAAAAAATATTAAACATGCTTGCTATATTTATTAATGTTAAGACTTTATCAACACAATAATATAATGTTTATTTTTCTATTTGCGCGTGCACATGCACACACACACACATATACCACACATATATACACACACATTCATATACATGCATGCACCCACCCACCCACACGCACACACATACACACATATACGCGTGCGCATTCGCACACACACTGAAATCGACTTCTAAATATGAATTTTGAACAAAGAGCTGGCATTAGAATATGGTTTCATCTCACAGCTAAGTGAGATATTACAATAGTTTCATCACTCGAATAAGCCATTTGCTATTTTTGGAACCGGAAGTAAGACGACTTAGTCATCATGTTCACGAAAGTCAACTATTTTTTCTTCTGTGTGTTACGCTGCTGGTCTTTGTCAAGATTTCAGTTTTGCGACATTAAAATATTAACACTTATCTAAATAATATTATTTCTGGTGAGTCTTAATTATATGCTCTTGTTTTACTTTTTAAATCAGCAAATTTAGTCGTTCACGTGTTTTGAAATTATTATGCACACCTAATTTGACAGTTGCTAGTAAGTGTAACAAAGAAGGAAGTTCCCAGAATACGTAAATTCTAACTGTCGGAACGTGTTCAAATCGGGGTTAATTCCAAGCTGATAGAGACAAAAGCTGTATTTTAGTATAAAATAATTTAAGATCACAAGGTCTCCAGCTCCATTTAGTGTCACGAATGATTCCGTAGTCCAATATGACGATAGTGTCACGAATGATCCCGTCAGTCCTATATGACGATAGTGTCACGAATGACTGTCAGCCTCATATGCCATTATTGTCACGAGTGACTCTGTCAGCCTCATATGCCATTATTGTCACGAATGACTCTGTCAGCCTCATATGCCATTATTGTCACGAATGACCCTATCAAACCACAATGCTGAAAATGAAAATTCGAGCACAAAAAGAAAACAGAAATAGAAAGTGCTTTGGTCAGCAATTAGGAAACCTGTAATTAATAACCACCTTCTTGTCGGGCCTTCGACGGACAAGATCCCAAACAAAGTGTCATGCGGACGGAAAGGCTGCAACGTAATCATATATCAATGCGCGGACTACTTTTGCTCTCGGCATGAGGAGAGGTGGCGCCCTCTTCTGATACTTTCTCCGGCTATTGTCATGGTAAACATAGTTATCTAGTATTTGAACACGATGTTTACTTTCTCAGCGAAACGTTTTAAGGCGGAAGCGAAAATTATTTGAAAGACTGCATTCATCTTGTTTTGCAACACAAATCAAGTGGGAACTGACAAGAAAGCCCGCTTTTGATGAAGCGAGCTTCATCTGTACAGCGGTTTGTGTCTGCAGACTTGGGCAACAAATACGTTTAGCAGACGTTAGTTGCCGACGGGGGCGTCAGACCAAATCTGACACCATCTATTAGAAGCGGAGATGAGGTGAAGCCGCCTCATCTGCTTGGATCTGTTTACACTGCCGATACAATAGATTCCCTTACTTTCTGTGAAAAGAAAATAGAGAAACCTATAAAACTGTTTCAAAGGCCGAGAAATTCAGCGAAATAATGAGAATAATATATCGCTCTTTCCCTCCTTCAATCCATCCATCCATCCATCCATCCATCCATCCATCTATCTATCTATCTATCTATCTATCTATCTATCTATCTATCTATCTATCTATCTATCTATCTATCTATCTATCTATCTATCTATCTATCTATCTATCTATCTGTTTCCACTGCTTTGCTGACCTGTTTGATAGAAAGTTTATAATACGCTTCAGTTGATCAAGAACAAGCACTGTCATCCAGTTTAAACAAACGGTCATTTAGTCAAATATACAGTCATCCAGTCAAACACACATTCATTCAGATTAATGTCTGTCATCGAAATCAAATACAGGTCAAATATTCGGTCATTCAGATCAAACACACTGTAATCCAGCTCAAGCAAACCGTCATCCAGGTGAAACTCTCCGTGATCCATTCAAACACAGGGTCATCCATGTCGCGCACACGTTCATCCAGGATGAAAAGGTCTTCCAGGTCAAACACACAGTGTCATCTAGGTTAAGCAATTGATCATCTAGATTAGGCACTTGCATGGTCATTGTCACGTGTCCGGTCTACTCCGCCTGTAGAATATGATAGATTCTTAAAATGCCAATATGACAAAATTTGTCCATCTCATAGAGAATGATTTCTAACCGATCCACAAGTGTGTAGAGAAAATATTTGATAGGCGGATCTGCTTTAATTTCGTATCCGATTTTTATACCTTCTGACTTTCAGACCCAAAATTGTTGCTAAACATACGATTACGTGAATTCACAACGCTGTTATATAAATTATTATTATAAATTATACAAGTTACAGGAAACACTGTGAACTCTAATTGCACGCGTAACACGGAAACAAGCACTTGTCTGTAGTGCTGGACATAACACAGCACTTGTCTGTAGTGATGTACGTAACACAAGAACAAGCACTTGTCTGTAGTGATGTACGTAACACAAGAACAAGCACTTGTCTGTAGTGATGTACGTAACACAAGAACAAGCACTTGTCTGTAGTGATGTACGTAACACAAGAACAAGCACTTGTTTGTAGTGGTGTACGTAACACAAGTAATTGTTTGTGGTACAGCGCACACTTTTTAAAACTTTTGCCGCTTTCACAAGAGACTTAGTTAAAAAAAATTAAATGTCATTAACACAAATAAATATTTTTTAATGTTTTTTTACTCATAACCGTTTGTTATAATTTCACCAGGATTTTGGTAGCATTTGTGAATAACTGACAACTAAAGAGTGGGTGTGTTCATTACACAGGGGTATTTGTTAATAACTGACAACAGAACAGCGGGTGTGTTAATTACACAGGTTGGAGCACACCGGATCAAGGTCTACTGCACATGCAATCGCACTCAATGGGAAATTTGTGAGAAGAACATTTGCTTAATTAGGTTTATAAAGGCTAGCATTGAACGTAAGATATTAAATATTCTGAGAGTGCATCTGTATATAAAGTTTTCCATCTCTGTCTGTACAAAATGCTAAAGAGTTTGGAACGGCGCTAAAGCGTCCTTGTCCTTCGAGCACGTGGGAGTTTTTTCACATGGCCAGCTTTTTGTTGCATTGATACGTTCATCGCGTTCACGAAATAGAGACATCAAAGCACTCATAAGAAACCGATGGTCAAGATCATTTACTAAGTGATGCTTGAGCACGTAGGAGGTTTTTTTTTTTTTTTTAGGAGCGACGCTAAAGCGTCCTTGACCTTCGAGCGCGTGAAAGATTTTTCACATGACCAGCTTTATGTTGCATTCACGAAAAAAATCGATCGTCAAAGTCATTTGCTAAATGATGCTCGAATTTTCACTCGCAATGTAACTTATAACCACGCCTTCCAATAAACAAATTAATTTATGTTCCTAGCAAAGCATTCATTTTAATTTTCCATCAATCATGACGGTCGGCAAATACTCTAATTTTGCTATAAAGACCAAGTAAACCTGTTATGACCGTAGAAAGGAGCTAAAAATATTAATGCTCATTGCTTTGATTACGAATAGTAAATTCAATCATAATCCCAATGCCTAGATATTTTAATAAAAGTAATTGAAAGAGTGTGTTTGTGCGAGATTTATCATTTGACCAAAAGTCGTATGAGCGAGAAAGGACTCTAGAGGCGTCATAAAATGTGTTACATAGCTACGGGGAGGCAAAGATTTTGGTTATCAATCATAAATATTTAGAGAGAACTCTAGAGAACTGTAAGCAGAAGATAACTAAAAAATGAAAGAGGCTGTGAGAGAAGAGATACCTTTCTGACCACGCTAGTTGGTGCTGCGTGTTCGCATGAAGCGTTAAGATGGATGTGCGCTGTGGTCCAAACAGCGCGCATTGTCGGTTTCACTTAGGAAATGTGCAGTGCTATAGTCTAGTCATTCTGCTATTAATTTCTTTTCTTTTCTAAAGGTAAACTAGTTAATCATTTTTCTTGAAGACTGATGAAAGTGACACAATCAGCAGTACTTAATATCTGTAGACAATTAATAATAAATTCTGAGAGCACATAAGATTAAATATTGTTAAACGAAAGAAAATATTGAGTACAAATATCAGAGAAATAAAATAATACCACTTGAAACTATTAAAATATATTAAAATCAAAGTTTGATTATGAATCAGCCATTTGTAAGCCAATGCTACTACTACTACTACTACTACTACTACTACTACTACTGCTACTACTACTACTACATCTACTACGTCTACTACTACTACTACTAAGGGGTGTACTCACGCTTTAAAAAAGAAAGAAAGAACAATAAATGTATTTGTTTGGAAAATGGCAAATATTCAAGTTAATACAATTACTGCTTTTTAAGAGTGACTTGAATTCACCATTATTGTTTGCAAAATAGTATGAAATAACAAACATGATATCTTATGTGTCAGAAATAAGAAGTGAAACCAAAAGAGTGAAAAATCTACAGAGAAGAATCTTGTTTACTTTGAAATAAGTTCTTTGAATTAGACTCTAATGCTCTCGTGAGTATTACTAACTCTAATGTTCTCAAGAGTATTACTAACTCTAATATTCTCAAGAGTATTACTAACTCTGATGTTCTCAAGAGTATTACTAACTCTGATGTTCTCAAGAGTATTACTAATTCTGATGTTTGCATTTTGCTAACACATTCACACAGATGAACAATCATATATTCACACTGTACAACGCACACATATAACATACCTATACAGATATTATGGGAATATCTGTATATATCTAACAAGCATAAAACTCCTGCAAGAACACTTTATTTCGGATAGAATAATTTTAATCCATCTGAAAGTAAAATTAAATTCTGATGTCTATTGTTCAACTTCATCTCCAGACCTCACAATTCAATGAATGCCTTTCTTCTTGAATATAATAAGAAATGTAGCGGGTAATTTGAACTGATATTGTTTAGTAGCAGTCACTCACTGTAAAAATCTGGAGGGACAGTAGGCAGCTAAATATGAGAACTAAGTAAGAAAACACTTACCTAAGTATAAAAAACGACACTTAACAAAATTTATGAACTATTTTTGAAAAACTTTGCTAAGTAAAAGAACTAAGACACTTAACTAAATGTGAGAACAAAGTCAGAAAGCACGTAGCTAACTATGAAAAACTAAGTCAGAAAGCACTTAGCTAGGTCTGAAAACTAAGACACTTAACTAAATATGAGAACTAAGTGTGATATTTCTTCTTGGTCTAAGTGTGGTATAAATTCTGGCATACATAAACTTAGCAATAGAGAAACAATCGAACCTGATAATAATTATATGTCAATATCCTAAAACCTTCTGTACTGAAGAAAGCATAATTGATACTGTACTTCTGATTTGAAATTAAAAAACAACGAACAAAGCTACAAATCTGTACAAAGGCGTTTCTGGAACGAAAAATCGTTTTAAATCTACGATGTAAACAACGTTAATGCTCATGAAGTCGATATTGGCTTGAGCCTGACATGTTAGGGCAGCGCAGCCACTCAATCGGCAACGAAATAATGTGACGGATTCCTAGTTCTTATTATAAGCCCATGGCTGCAGAAGAACAAAAAGACCAAACAGAATAATTCTATCTCTACTCAGGAAGAACAAGAAGACCAAACAGATCAATTCTATCCCTACTCAGGAAGAACCAAAAGACCAAACAGAACAATTCTATCCCTACTCAGGAAGAGTTAGTGCGGCATATACAGGAACGATAGTTAACCCTTTTAAAGTCCTGTGCTACTTATGTTTGCAACTCTATCTATCTATCTATCTATCTATCTATCTATCTATCTATCTATCTATCTATCTATCTATCTATCTATCTATCTATCTATCTATCTATCTATCTATCTATCTATCTATCTATCTATCTATCTATCTATTTCTGTTTGCTATATTGGCTGTACTCTAAAACACTTTTATCAGTGGCACGCGGTCTTAAGGAAATATTGTATCTCTTCACTACATTTTCCTACGTACACTCATGTCCTCTCTACTATTTCCTAAATGAGTGGACTCGAAATAGATTGAGCAATTATCTCAGTCTCTATAGGTTTCCAGCTCAGTCATCTTGACAATAGCAAAAGTGTTTTTAGTCATTTTACTCAACTTATGAAACGAAATCTAAATCACAACAAAATAGTTTTGAAGTAATTAATATTCACACCTCATTTCTGTCTCTATAATCAACTAAATTATGTAAGCCTTGATACATATTCACACATCATTCCTGTCTCTATAATCAACTAAATTATGTAAGCCTTGATACATATTCACACATCATTCCTGTCTCTATAATCAACTAAATTATGTAAGCCTTGATACATATTCACACACAATTCCTGTCTCTATAACCAACTAAATTATGTAAGCCTTGATACATATTCACGCTATACATTTTACTCTATATACCTATTACCAAAATGCGCAAGCCAAATTAATGTAATAAACTGTGTGCTTCCATACAATTTGAAAAACGTCTTATAAACTTAAAATGTTATTGATCAAAGAACAAAAAACACTCTATCCCAACAGCAACACAAAGAGCAGCAGCAGCATCAACAACAACCCGTGACAAACACACATACACGTCTTTTTGAAACTACCTTCCACATTGTTAATTACGTCAGATGCTTACAAGTTGGTCATAATTTAATACTTCATTGTTTCATCAATAAAATTACTGAGCCAAAGCCAGAGAAGCAATGAGAAGAAAACGAGAGAAGGGGAGAGTACTCAATAGTCACTAGTACTATCAAATCAAGCAGTATTCTGGATATATTTCTGCGTCAGGAAAAAAAACTCTTTTAAGCTTTGAAAATCTGATTTTGCAGAAAAAATCAAGTTCCTGATACAGAACGAGGTCGATGGCAAAGTAAAGTGTGGGCAAACAGTAAAAAAAGTAAAAATTGTTAAGACATATTTTGTAAAATAAAGAAATAAATGGCTTACATGACAAGAAATCGAGATGAAAGAAAACGATATTGCTAACATTACAAATTTCTGTAACAGTAAAACCAAATAAATCAAAAACATCTGTAGTTCTTTTTAGGATTATACTTACCGGACATGCCATCGTTAACTTAGCTTCATAGATATAAAATTATAAATAAAATAAAACATAATAAAATCCGAAATAAAAACAATTTTCATGTATCCGAATACAGGGGAAGTAAACGTTTTCAAGATATATGTGTCCGACATCAAATATTGATAACTATATAATTGTAACTGTTACATGTTAGTTGCTAAGTGAAATAAATATTGTGGGAATAATTATTTTTTTTAACTTCGCATTTATATAAATTATATTGATTTAAAGTGCACGATTCAATTAAAAAATCTAAACGATTGGTTTAATATTTTATGTATAAATACAAATAAGAAACACACACACATACACACCCATGCATGCACAAATAAATAAATAGATTACATACCTTTATATTAATTACGTGTATTAATAACTTCAAAAAGTAATTTGGTTATCCAAAACAATACACCGGACCTATGACCAACTTGGGTAGAGCTACAAATACTGCCCCCCCCCCCCTCCCCGTGATCTTGTAACTAAAGGTGAATTTAACGTGATGAGTTAAGCGTGCACAATGCCCGTTACACAAAGGCAGACAGGCATATTTCGAATGAAATTCAGCAATGATAAGAGGATTGGAAATCAGTGACACAGAGCTGATCGGTTGCCATAGAAGCAAATTCTATTAAGAAAATCATTCCCCAGAAGCCATTCTTTTTTATATAACAGGAAAACGTCGCAGTAATTAGTCTTTTCAATTCAAACAAATTTAGTCCCTTCTCCTGATTCTAGAATGTTTTGGCGTTTCAAATCTCGTTATCTGAGCACGTATATATTATTTGAGTAAAAATTTGCTTAAGGATTAATGGTGTCAATTACCTTATATTTCTCAACAGGTTAAACAGTTTGAAGAAAATACTATTTTTAAAAACTGCATTAGTGTGTGTGTGTGTGTGTGTGTGTGTGTGTGTGTGTGTGTGTGTGTGTGCGTGTGTGCGTGCATGTGTGTGTGAGACATGGGGGGATCTAGTTTGGATGCTCTGATATATCTCTCTCTTTCGAGGAGTGGGTAGCTCGTGGCATGTGCCAATAAAACGTAATTTTTTGGATTTTACAAAAGACACAAGACAGACACCATTGATGGTTGGGTGGGGCCCGAATTTATTATGTCATGCAAAGAAACGTTTTATTGGCTGTGCGTGGGAGTGTGCGAATATGATTGTAATGAGAACTGGACAAACAGACGAACAAAATGAAACAATACAAATACAAACTTTCAACTCTCTCAAAAACTGTGAATAACGAACTCTTAGAAAGTGTTTTATTAACCTAATCGGATGTCTCTCTCATACAGTGGTTAAATCAATCACACACCTTTCCAATGTCATACACTCTAGGGAAGGGGAGATGAAAATGATGAAATTAAAAAAAGTAAAATAAAATGTAAATGCAAAATCTTTATGCGGTAAATCACACTGCTAACATGAAACAATTCCATCACAAAAACGTGGATTTACTTCTGTATTCTAGTTCATATTACATATACAATGATATACAAAATGATACAATGATATACAATGATATACAAAAAGTTTAATTCTGGATCCATGTTTTTCTTGTGACAGTGAGCGTCATGTTCTAGAGAGAATATTACATTTTAAATCATAGTATGAAACCTTTAACCAATTACTTTGCTATGTCCTTTACTAAAACAATCACACAGCTAGCCAAGACAGCCCACACAGTTAACCAAAGACCCACATAGTGAACAAAGATGACCCATACAGTTAACCAGGATGACCCACATAGTTAAATAAAGATGTCCTTCACAACTATGAACTGCACACCGAGCTGAAGACATACTACACATATCACACATTTAACCAAAGACGTTCCGCACAGACAGTCAATAATGTATCACACATTTAACCAAAGACGTTCCACATAGACAGTTGATGTTGTATCAAAATGCCAAAGAATGGCGTGCATCACTGATAACCAGTAAATTACGAAGATAACAAAAGGCATACCACATCTACCCAAACCATTCCATAAAACTTCCAGGATTTATACCACAAAGTTAACTAATACCATATCAGAAAGCTAAACAAAACCTTAACATAAGCTACTCATAGCCTTTACGAAATAGTACCAAGATGCTATTTAGCAAACACAAACAAACCAGGAAACAACACAAAGATGTATCACATATAAGATAATAGAACATAAGACACCCAGCAACAAAAGACTTTGTGGGGCCATTGTTTTCGCAAATATATGTATTTAAATAATAATATAATTCTATGGTGGAGTAAATTTGCCTATCCCTATTTCTAGACTTAATTGTTATATAAATTAATAAATTGTCAAAGTGACCTGGAACTTGGCACTCCTTTTGATCGTATTTTTGTCAATGTAAGAGTTGGAGTAAACAACTCGAGTTGAAAATATATTAGACTAATTCAATCCAAACCAGTTCCAACTGGAAGAGCAGCTTTTATTATCCAAGATTAAGATTATTAAGATTTATGAAAACAAGACCAGTCGATCAGCTGAGATCAAGCGTTTACATGCTGTAGAGAATTCTATTGTCTAATCACTTTGAAGTTGGTGTGGCAATCATGAAAGGTGGCAGTTAGCTTAATGGTGAGTTAATTGACTGATTGAGAGAGAATGGACTTAGAGATATTTCGTGCCTGTTGCTATTGATATGTTATACTTGTGTTTTAAGAGATGTGTTATGTAAGTAGACTATTATTTTTACAAATTGTGACTAAGATGCTCGTGTGTAATATGCTAAACACCTAACATGTTTCTGGGAACCTGTTCATAAACTATTATGCTGTGTGCATGTATTGGGCTAATAAATATTGTTGCAGGAAGCTGTAAGTTGAGAATTGAACTTAAGAAGAAAATGGAGTTAAAAAGGAATAAACTGGAAACTTAGTGTTTTTTTCTGATTTTATTTTGTAGGTAAATCAGCCTTTCCTTGTTTTACATGAAACTCCTGGTTTACTGATTATAAACTGCTATGACTGTGTTAGATGCAAGAAGTATCTACTGCAGTGTGTACGTGTAAGGAATACACTGTACTCCATTGATGTATGTATCAAAGTATGCTGACTACATTGAGCAATTTCTGGTAAAAGGAAGTTACTGGAAATTGTTACAATTGCTTTGCTTGATGGAACTAGTACAGTGATGGAGTGCTCATGTTAGCCTCGAGAAAATAGCAGCTAATCAGTGTTCTACAACATGAGAATAGCAGCTAATCAGTGTTCTACAACGTGAGAATAGCAGCCAATCAATGCTCTACAACATGAGAATAGCAGCCAATCAGTGCTCTACAACATGAGAATAGCAGCTAATCAGTGCTCTACAACATGAGAATAGCAGCCAATCAATGCTCTACAACATGAGAATAGCAGTCAATCAGTGTTCTACAACATGAGAATAGCAGCCAATCAATGCTCTACAACATGAGAATAGCAGCCAATCAGTGTTCTACAATGAAAGAAAGGAAGCACCTAGAATTGACAATAATAACGTAAACAATAAACTTGTGGCTTTGTTGCAAAATCACGTGAAAAGACTATTGCGACTTTGCCGTACAAAGTTATGTAAATACCATTATAATACCATTATCACTTATTTCTAATAACTCTATTTCTGTTCTCTGATAGAATTATCATGTGATTTGTATTGACACTAATCTGCTGAATTGTTTGTTAGGATATAAACTATATAGATATTAAAATTATTCAAACGTGGTTTCATTAATATATTGATGTTAAATGATCTTTTTTTATTGTATTTGTTATATGTATATTTGATTGCTGATTTAATAAATTTATTGTTAAATTTAGTGATCTTCTTACACATAATAACCTTATTTTGGAGAAGAAAGTGGGCGGATAGGGGTTTGCTAAATATAGATTTAAAGATGGATTTATCTTCTCCTTTAGTAAGACGTTTTCCACCTACAAAATATTGTGTGACGATAAATGTTTGTCTTTAATGTTGTGGAAGAGAGAAAACGTTTACAACGCTCGCATAACTGTCAAGTGAAAGAGAGGAGTGGTGTCTTCTGGAGAATTATTAATAGCATAAATTAAGATTCTGATTGCTAGTAATTAGTTCTGGATGATTAATTAATAATAATCATAACCTTTAACTATTGGTGTCATATTATTATAAATATAATTAAAACAATACCCATATTAGTATTGAATAATAATTTTTCCTTTCTTATAAATGCCATCAAAACGTAATGACAGAACTGTTATTTAATTCTTAGATTTCAGTCAATGTCACACTAATCTAACCAAATGTTAAATGACAAACGCCGAACTGTTTTAGCATACGATTGTTATCTATACTGCTCTGTATGTGTGTGTGTGAGTGTGTGTGTATGTGTGTGTGTGTGTCGGGAAATGTGGAAGTTAAGCATGCATTCTCTCTTTTTCTACAGTCAACATTGTTTTTTTTTAACCATTTGCTCTGAACTTGTCAAATATGTATGAGAATCCCTGCAGTCAAAATTTCTTTTGCGCCTCGCATCGTGTTTATAAATCTTGTATTCATTTCCGTCATGAAGGTTTAAATCAGTACAAATACGTCAATTTTGTTTTCATTTCCGTCATGAAGGTTTAAATCAGTAAAAATCCGTCAATTTTGTTTTCATTTCCGTCATGAAGGTTTAAATCAGTACAAATACGTCAATTTTGTTTTCATTTCCGTCATGAAGGTTTAAATCAGTATAAATCCGTCATCGAATGAGCTTTAAACTTATTCTGTCGAGGTGTGCTGGTACCTTAGGTAGCCTCTGGTTTAACTACACAGTACAGTAGGACACCGTTATATTGACGCACATAAAAAACGTGCGGCGCTAACACGTTACTCAGCTACCACAAAGTTATCTAGATAAGTACAGGAAGGATTACTAAGATATATTGTACAAGTAAATATAAAGGTATAGTCAAGGTATACTCCCACAAAGTTATCTAGATAAGTATAGGAAGGATATACTAAGATTTGTATTGTACAAGTAAATATAAATGTATAGTCAAGATATACTCCCCCCCCCCCCAATATACAAATATCCAAATCTGTACCACAAAGTAATCTGGATGACTAACATAGTCTCTACAAATGTAACAGAAATAGAATCAACAGCTAACCATAAACATGCTATCTAACTAACCGAAGACTAACTATCTATTATCTCTCTAGTCAAAGTGATCTACAAAGGTAATAGAAGACAAACTATGTATTATCTCTCTAGCCAAAGTGATCTACAAAGGTAATTATAATAGAATACTAACTATCTAGCTACTCCGTGGAGTGTGTGCGTGGAGTGTGTGCGTGAAGTATGGAAAGAGGGAAAATGTGAGAAAAGTGACAAATCCCACTTGAATTAATCCCTCCTTCGCTTGCTGAAAAATTTAACCCGATCTTCCAGTCACCTGCGTCCACTCTGTATAAACATGGGTACAGTAATGTACAGTGAAATAACGTCATGACGTCTAGCCCATGCTAAAAATATAACATTTAGTCTAGATCAGCATCATCCCTCCCCAAAATTGTTGTATTTTAAACGGCAAATCCAGACACAAAAGAAAAAGAGGTACAAGCAATACTTTCTGTTTTAGAAATTGTTCTTATTATTTGTGGACAAAAACACAATACGGCTTTTAAAGATTTTTCGGTGTTTGTTTGTTTGTTTACATGGTTATGTATCTTGATCAAACTGCATGAATACCTGAAATGCTTATTGCTTCTTTGACAAGAGTCTCTTTAAAAAATCCTTTTGTGGAAGACTTTGCCATTCTAGCTAAACTTGCATGTTGTTGTCTGTATTGCAGTGTGAAGGACTTTGCATAATTGCTCCCCCTTGGCTAATTCTTCAACTTTTCTATTGCCCAATTTGGCCTTCTTTCCAAACTACAGCAGAGTGGCATGAGAAATGAGCAATCTGTTGGACTGCATATATACGCGTGCACAACATTAGTGCCTCCGCTGACTCTCTTGAGTACCGTCCTGGAACTATGGAAAGTCATGGTCAGCTAGACAGATAACAGCTCCTAACACCTTATAGATATTTATCATCTGTTATCATTAAAATATGATAACCGTAATTTATGCATTTTTAAGATGGAAGAGAGCCTTCGCTTAATGGTCAAATCTGATAACTATAATTTCAATTAATGCTTAAGGAAATGCTCCGTTCCTGGCTTTATTTTTAGAGAGGTAAGGAACAAATCCCATATACACCTTCCACATCTAACTATACTCCTTTATAGGATTAAGGGACTTTCAAATTTGGTGTTTTAAACTAACAAGGGGCTGTTGGAAGGAGTTGTTTTCTTGCTGTTCTAAGTTTGTAATTTGGAAATGTTAGGAGTGAGCTTTGCAGGAGGGATCTTTTCTGGTCCACGAGGCGTTGTTCACTCTTGAAATCTGAACAATGTTTGAACCGAATTTTGCGCATTCTCCTTTTGCCAAAAGGACAGACTGGGTGATGTCTGAGTGTCTATGACGGACTTGTCAAACACAGACTGGCTGCTGTCTCGGTGTCTAGCACAGGCTGAATGATGTCTCACTCTCTGGATTCAATGTCTAGCACAGGCTGAATGATGTCTCAGTGTCTGGATTCAATGTCTAGCACAGACTAGAGTCACTAGACGATGTCTCAGCGTCTTGCGTAGAATGTATAATGTCTTAGTGTCTTGCGTAGAATGTATAATGTCTTAGTGTCTTGCGTAGAATGTATAATGTCTTAGTGTCTTGCGTAGAATGTATAATGTCTCAGTGTCTTGCGTAGAATGTATAATGTCTCAGTGTCTTGTTTATTGATAATGAAACTTGTCACGCATCTTGCTAAGATTGTAGTAGTACCAAAACGTTGTGGGCGCTGTGGGCACTTAGGAAAAGTGGTGAATTTTTAGCAATGGGAAGACCTCTGGATCATGTCAATTATATAGATAATGCTTCCGAGTAGAATGATATGTTCTCCAGAGCTTTTATGACTTTTTGCAACACTTCTGTTTTTACATTCCTAGTTTCTTAATTTCTTCTCTGATATACTGGTAATCAATGGTTCACCTCCCCCCTCCCATCTCTCATCATATTTCTGATATTGGGAAGAGTAAATTCGAAGATTTTTGGTGGACTAACAACTGCAGTGCACGAAGGTCGTGAAGAGATTATTATTAATAGTATTACTAATATTAATATTATTGTTGATCTTAAAATAATATTGCATTCGCTGTTATTTGCATACCACTCGTTTGGTTCAGTGTGTTTCCTTGAAAAGTAATACTTAATCTTTCTCGCAAACACACACGCACATTAACAAAAGTAATAATGCATCTCTGTTTTTACGTACTTGTCTCCCCTCCCCAAATTTTTAATTATCATCAATAACACCACATTTATTTACTTTTGTGTATTTTTTGTTTAAAAATAAAATATTGTTTTAAAGCCAACACGCACAGGAGAATCGAAAAACTGCTATTTTAAAGCCAACACTTACAAGGGAAAATGTAAACTATTATTTTAAAGCCAACACTTACAAGGGAAAATGAAAACTATTATTTTAAAGCCAACACTTACAAGGGAAAATGTAAACTATTGTTGCCCATAACCCTTTTTTTAACTGTTATTGACAATAACCCTTTCTTTTAAACTTTTAACCTTATTAAATCTTATTGACATTAACCATTTCTTTTAAACTTTTAACCTTATTAACTGTTATTGACAATAACCCTTTCTTTTAAACTTTTAACCTTATTAAATGTTATTGACATTAACCATTTCTTTTAAACTTTTAACCTTATTAACTGTTATTGACAATAACCCTTTCTTTTAAACTTTTAACCTTATTAAATGTTATTGACATTAACCATTTCTTTTAAACTTTTAACCTTATTAACTGTTATTGACAATAACCCTTTCTTTTTAACTTAAGAGCCAATACTTCTATATAAAGAATAAATACTCGTTGGTAGAACATTTCTCCAACCTTTTAAAATCAGTTTAAAAAAGAAATCCAATTAAAGTTGCTTGTGAGACTGGTCAACTTGCTAATGTTCCTGTACTTGCTTTGTGAGACTGGTCAACTTGCTAATGTTCCTGTACTTGCTGTGTGAGATTCATAAATGAAAGTACTGAGTGCCACGCTCGGTCCAGTGGCTGCTTCTGTTGTTAATGCGAGTTGAAGTAGTTGGTATCATGAAGCAGACACGTGTGCAGTTATCAATTCGTGCTACATGTAGTACTATCACGTGCACTTTACTGCTTACTTGACTGCATAGAAGAATTTTCTTCTGTTCAAGATATTTTCTTCAGTAGTCCATCACAAACACATTTATGTATGGACAGTTACAAGCCCAATGATGTTTCGTCAGTTGCTTGTTGCTTTTCCCTATCGCGTAGGGATACAGTGTCAACAGTCAATATGAATACGTCGGAACAAACATTTAAACATTAGAAAAAACTCATTAATTAGAAAATATTCAGTAATTAGACTACTTAGTACTCAGCTTGCTCGTCGGTAGCATGCATATGGATTCTTCAAAGTAATATTGAAAGGATTTTTTCTTCTTCTAATGCCTTCATAATGTAGTTCCTCATGGACTTGTTCATGTGTGCGTGCGTGTATATCTGTGACTGCATGTGCATTTGTGTCTTCGTGTTCGTATCCAACTTGAGAGGATGACCTCGCTTCTTTTAAAGGGAATTCTGTTGAAATACACTCGTTTATGTGGCGATTTTGCGGATTAGTTTCCAGGTCGGTGGGTCGTCAGCTACTCAGAACGCTTGTGTGGTTAAAAACACAAATTAAATGTACTCACTCAAAGGGTTTGAAACTAAAATATATGAACCATCTATCTATCTATCTATCTATCTATCTATCTATCTATCTATCTATCTATCTATCTATCTATCTATCTATCTATCTATCTATCTATCTATCTATCTATCTATCTATCTATCTATCTATCTATCTATCTATCTATCTATCTATCTATCTATCTATCTATCTATCTATACTTAAATATGCCAGTTTCCATGGGTACAAAGGCTGGCAGGTTTTGCTGAATCTTGCCTATGGTTTAAAGAAAAAAAACAAAATCAAAACCCCCTCATGCTCTGGTACTGCACCACACTGGAAGTCAGCAGGGTTGACTCCGTAGAAAGCCGGTAAATCTATCTTTGAAATATAAATTGGCTTGCTATATCTTAAGATTTCCATGACACTTAGATATAAAATAATCTCACGCTCTTGGCATGCTGTATTATGGGTCTTCCCTGGAGATAAAAAGTACACTGTAAAATAATTTTACTTTAAGAAATAGATTTTGAAAACCGACATTTACACAAGCAAATAAGCCACGGACAAATACCTAATAGATATATCTTATTGGAGTTTACTTACATTTAACTAGTAAAGTCCATTAGTTTTCTTGATTATATGATTATATCTTTAATTTTTTTCCCAAGGACACTGAAATGAACATCTACTACAACAACTCCTCCCACGTGGAAGTGGTGCTGTGTGGGGACTTTGGCATGGATGACCCTGGTCGACTCGCCTACGCCATTTGGCAATTGACCTTCCTCTTCATAGCGCCCGCCCTCATCCTACTCTTCTGTTATTCCAAGGTCATTTTCATCTTGTGGGTCAGCACGCACCAACTGCAGACTATGACTGGGTCTAGCAGGTCAGTGTGTGCGTACGTGTGTCTGTGCGTGTGTGTGTGTGTGTCTAGGCCTCCCATTTGAGAGTGAACAAATACATACTCATGCACGCTGAGAGAGGAACAAAACAAACAGTAAAAGATAAATATTTTATAGCAATAATAAAATTATATTTGTGTGCGTGTGTCTGTGTAGTGATATTATACTTTGTGTGCTTGTAGTAATAATTTTATTATATTTTGAGTTTGCAGTGATGTTTGATAAATGCATGTGTATGCGTGTGTGGTGGTGTTATATTTTGTGTTTGCAGTGATATTTGATAATGTGTGTCTGTGTATTGATGAAACTGTTTGCGCTTTTTCTCGTGTGATTACATGTTTCGTGCTAAGTTGTATTGCATGTTTCGTGCTAAGCTGTATTGCGTGTGATTACATGTTTCGTGCTAAGTTGTATTGCATGTTTCGTGCTAAGTTGTATTGCATGTTTCGTGCTAAGTTGTATTGCATGTTTCGTGCTAAGTTGTATTGCATGTTTCGTGCTAAGTTGTATTGCATGTTTCGTGCTAAGTTGTATTGCATGTTTCGTGCTAAGTTGTATTACGTGTTTCGTGCTAAGTTGTACTGCGTGTGATTACATGTTTCGTGCTAAGTTGTACTGCGTGGCAGAGAGTAAGAAGATTGGATTCCAATGTCATTATTTTGAACAAGATTACCGCGCCCTTACCTTAACACGACAAAACATAACACGAACAATAAATACTCTAAAAACCTGCACAGGGAAAATATGTTAAAATAAGTGTTTGTATATATTTATGCGCGCGCTTGCATGTAGGCAATCATACTTTTATATGTCAGAGATCAGATAGATTAATATTTGACACTTTTGTCTTCCAAAGTGCTGCCATTCAGACCCATCAGAATCATACACTACAGCTAAGACAGTCAGTCTATTACCTCTGCAAGATTAATTAGACAACAGCTTACATTCTATTAGCTTAGAATTATCAAGCTTAGCTAGACTACTGTATGCATTCTATTTATCTGTACAGGCTTAGCTCGACTATTGTATGCATTCTTTTATCTGTACAGGCTTAGCTAGACTATTGTATGCATTCTATTATCTGTACAGGCTTAGCTAGACTATTGTATGCATTCTATTATCTGTACAGGTTTAGCTAGACTAGTGTTTGCATTCTATTATCTGTACAGATGTATTCTTTTACCTCCTAAAATGTAAGATTTTGTTAATTATGTCGAAAAGCGGATCGTGAGTGTTAAATTTCACAGAATGTATTAAATTTCGGCCGGCATTTTCAGACGACAAGAAATGGAATTCGGATCTGTGTATTTAAAGAAATTTTGTTTAGTTCTCTCGTCTTTCTGGGAATGTAGACATTAAAATCGCAGTCACAGATATCGCGTTTAATTTACATGTCAATAATTTCGCGAAACTGTAATTAAAGAAATTTTCTTGTCTTTGCTTTAGTTCTCTCATCTTTCTGGGAATGTAGATAGT
The DNA here is from genome assembly GCA_028829895.1 of Sinotaia quadrata. Classification (NCBI taxonomy): domain Eukaryota; kingdom Metazoa; phylum Mollusca; class Gastropoda; order Architaenioglossa; family Viviparidae; genus Sinotaia; species Sinotaia quadrata. The sequence continues at coordinate 88,266,888 of CM054178.1, forward strand.
AAAAACGCATAGATTTCGCATTCAATATAGTTTTCAATAATTTCGCGAAACTGTAAAGCTAAGCATTTAAACACGTAACTGCAATTGAGCAAAAACTAAATTAGTGACAAGTAAGAATGGAAATAAGCACATAAACAAAACAAAATATTAATAAACAAATAAACATGCAAACCAACCAAATAAATAATAAAACATATCCTCTCTTGCCAGAATAAACACACTTTTGGTGAAATTTATTAATGTTTATCTTCTTTTTGATTTTTTTAAATTAAAAAGTAATGAATTACCAGATTGTCTCTGTGGCTGAGTAAATTTGCCTATCCCTATTTCTAGACTTAACTGTTAAATATTGTTATATAAATTGCAAAATTGTCGAAGTGATCCGACCTTGAGTATACGAAGGTATTTGTGTCAGATCTGGGGTAAACATCTCGAGTTTGTTTTTTTTTTCAGTGCTCTTTCTGTATCAAAAGCTCTTTTCAGGAAAACACAATCCAATGCAACACACGCACAAATAAATTCCCACGAAAGTCAATAGTACCTCGTATACTACAACGCCCCACGGCTTCCACAAGAAAATAGTCCCTCACTGCACTGCAGTATACACCCACAGAGCTTCCACAAGAATCTCAAATAGTCCCTCACTGCACTGCAGTATACACCCACAGCTTCCACAAGAATCTCATAGTCCCTCACTGCACTGCAGCATACACCCACAGAGCTTCCTCAAGAATCTCAAATAGTCCCTCAGTATATTGCAACGCACCCATAGCTTCCCCAAGAATCTCAAATAGTCCCTCACTGCACTGCAATACCCACAGTTTCCCCAAGAACCTCAAATAGACCCTCACTGCACTGCAGTACACGCACTCAAAGTTTCCTCAAGAAATTCAAAGCTGTCACTACACTCCAAAATACACAGGCACACAGACAGGCACGCACACACACACACACACACACACACACACACACACACACACACACACATACACACACACACACACACACACAGAATTTCTCCAAGAAATCAATAGCTCCTCACTAACCTGCAACACACGCACACAGAACCTCTGCGGGAAATTCAATATTCGGTCACTATACTGCAACAAACACTCGATCACATACACATATACACACACATACTTGAAACAGACACTCAATATCCAATATTCCCTCACTATACTGCAACATACACAGAGCTTACCCAAGAAACTCAATAGTCCCTCGCTACACTGCAACACACACAGAGCTTACCCAAGAAACTCAATAGTCCCTCGCTACATTGCAACACACACATACAAACTCACAGCTACCCTAAAAATCTCTATATCCGTCACTAGACTGCAACACACACATTCGCATGCACGCGCACGCACACTCACACACTCTCTCTCTCTCTCTCTCTCTCTCACACACACACACACACACACACACACACACACACACATACACACACACACACACACACACACACACAGCTTCTACGGAGAAATTTAGGTTCTCGTCAAGCTACAACACAGAACCCACACAACATAGCACTTGTAATTGAATGAAAATTGATGGCTCCAGCATGATCCCTACAGAAATTGCCCTCTCTCTCTCCTCCCGCCCCCCCGCGCTCCCGCCATGATTCTAGATTAAAAGGAGTTGTCTACCCGTAGCTTTAACTTAAAACAAAAGCTGCTTAAGCCTCAATAAAATATAATGGGTTCTTCCAAGTTCCAAGAAAAAAAGAGTTGTTCATGAAGACTTCATCTTTAAAGGTGTCTGCCGAAATTTTAGAAGTATGTTTGTCTCTGACAAGAAATAGTACACGTCGTCAGCAAATAAATAAAGCTATAATTCTACTTCAGGTTATCTTTTATCAGTATAAATCGATTATTACGCATACTAAATAAGAATAAAAATCATTTGAAGAATACGAACATGATTCTAAGTCATACACAAATTCACATCTAAATACATTCTTATAAGAGTCTTTTGTTAGCTACAAGCAATAAGACTGAATAAAATTTTAAATACAAGATATTAAAAATTGCAGGGTTTCGAACTTGAGTTATATCTGTCTATCTGTATCTCTGTGTCTATCCATTCGTTCGTCCGTTCGATTGTCCGTCCGTCTATCTGTCGATCTTCCGTCTCGGTCTATCTATCTCTATGTCTGTCTATCTCTGATCGAGTTAAAAAGCGAATATATGTTACACATGAAATTATTATGCAATAATACCTTTCTATGACTTTGATAGTTTGTTGTGATACTAATTCCGTCGAAATGACTTGTCCGTGTATTAGAGAAATGACTGTAAGTCCGTGTATTAGAGAAACGACTTAAGTCCGTGTATTAGAGAAATAAGTCCGTGTATTAGAGAAATAAGTCCGTGTATTAGAGACTGTAGGTCCGTGTATTAGAGAAATGACTGTAAGTCCGTGTATTAGAGAAATGACTGTAGGTCCGTGTATTAGAGAAATAACTGTAGGTCCGTGTATTAGAGAAATGACTGTAAGTCCGTGTATTAGAGAAATAAGTCCGTGTATTAGAGAAATGATTTTATGTTCGTTTTGTTTTAATTGATATTTTTTTTGTAAAATTGTTGAAGCACCCTAAACATAATCTTCTTATTAGTAAAATGTAGTTGCTCATATATGCATAAATGTAGGAACGATTTACATTGCGGAATATAAAATAGTTCATAAGTGGCTTTAAAATTTTCTTCCTTGAGAATATTATTCAGCTTTTCTGTGATTTTGAATGCCATTGATTAAAAAAGTCCAATCGCCGTCTTCCTCTAGTATCAAGAGTCATTGATTTAAAAAGAAATCCAATATTCATCTGTCTCTATGTCAACATATATGGGACAAAGTTGGAAGCACGTTCGTACTTTTGACATAACCAGCATGAAAAGATGTTTCAAAAGCTCCTATAAAAACGAGAAAGCTGCAAATAAAAATTCGAGCTTTCCAACATTTAATCTTACAAGCAGTTGAAATACAGCCGTCATAGTTCTCAAGAAATTTCTTGAAAAAAAAACCACCCTCAAATCCTACAAAATCAAAATGAAACCACTCTCAAATACAGCAGCCATTATGATGTCTGGACATTCCTGCAGCATTGTAAGGAGATTAATATTATTCGACATTTAAGTAACATTATAAGAGTTTGATATTATTCGGCATTCAATTGACATTATGAGTTTAATATCGTTCGACATTCAAGTGACATTATAATAGGTTAATATCATTCGACATTCAAGTGACATTATAATAGGTTAATATCATTCAACATTCAAGTGACATTATAATAGGTTAATATCATTCGACATTCAAGTGACATTATAATAGGTTAATATCATTCGACATTCAAGTGACATTATAATAGGTTAATATCACATGACAGAACACATAACATGTTTCACAATAAGAATCAATAAACATAAGATCCAACGTGTACTGACTGGGGTGGGTGGGTGATTGAGAGAGTGAGTAGATAGGTGAAAGAGTTTTTGAAATTCTGGATTAGAAGTGTATGGTGATTGCTGACACACGGCCCGTTCAAAAAAAAACCCAAACAACAAGTAAAAGAACATCCCCGGGAGTTTTATCTTGGAAACCGAAAGAAAACTAGTAGGAAGGAGTTTGGGGAAGGCGTATCGGAAGAAATGCTGTTGGATCTGGCGTGATTTGCTCCTCGCCAATAACTTGTCAGCAAAGATGAATAGTTGTTTGCATTTCGCACCCCTACCCATCCTACAGCTGACGTAGTGGACCGTGTTGCGTACACTGCATTTGTGACAGTTGTATTACGGCTTCATAAATGGCTGTATCAACAATTCGACCAGAAAAATACTATCATCTGGTATTCTCTCTCTCCCCACCCCACTCTACCCAAACACACACACGCACGTACGCACGCACACACACATACACACACACAAACACACTTTCCAGCTTCATACTCTTCTAGTGTGTCAAAGGTCATTTTCGTTTTCACTCGTAAACGGATACATTGGGTTGCTGGGTGTCGGGTGGTGAACGCTGAAACTCTGCTAAGCGCAGATTCTCTGTTCAAGGCGGAGGGAGACTCTGCTTTGACCGGTCGGGGAATGGCTGCTGAGTGGCAAAAGAAATAATTCCAGCGGGTTGGGGTTTCATTCTAAGTTTTACTCAGAACTCTTCGACTATTGTTCCGTTGGTGACTCTTTTGATTTATTTAAGAGGAACGTTTTTAAGAAAAAAGTGTTAAGATTTCAGAGTTTAGATTCTGGATTATAAAACACCTTGTTAGAAATGAACAATTGACCTGGGGACTTTAGAATTAGTTCTAGAAATACAGATACTTGTTAAAATTAGGCACTAAAAATGTAAGGAACTTTACACAGTACAGGTGCCAGGTACAAGACTACAGATATTAGTTGACATAGGGGACTACAAATGTTGACTATAATCAGGGACACAAATATAAGATAATTTAGGGACTAAAGTTGTTGGATACAAATGTGGACTAAAGTTGTTGGTTACAAATGGGGACTACATATGTTAGATACAAATGGGGACTACATATGTTAGGTACAAATGGGGACTAAAGATGTTGGATACAAATGGGGACTAAAGATGTTGGATACAAATGGGGACTACAAATATCATCATAAGGAGCACCAAAGGTCGGGTCACTTCGACAATTTAACAATTTATATAACAATTAAGTTTAGAAATAGGGATAGGCAAATGTACTCTGCCACAGATAGGTAGAGATACACAGAGAGAGAGAGAGAGAGAGAGAGAGAGAGAGAGAGAGAGAGAGAGAGAGATGGCTGGCTGGCTGGCTGGAGGGAATCAGGGAGGGAGAGAGAGAGAGAGAGAGAGAGAGAGAGAGAGAGAGAGAGAGAGAGAGAGAGAGAGAGAGAGAGAGAGAGAGAGAGAGAGTGAAAATGTATTATTATTAATTAAACATTCTCAGGTACTTCGTAGTATTAACAGAAACTATTACTTAAGCACAGCTGTGCAGTATCCTTTTGAAGCAATCCAAAGACAAATTAGAGAAAGTAAACTGAAAGACGTTTTATAACTAATTTTCCGTACGTAAAGAAAACAACACAAAGAAACGAAGGCTTCATGAACTGTTAAACATGTTTATGGGAAATAGCAACGAGTCACCAAATGCATTTTCATAATTACAATCAGTATTAGAAACTAAAAAGGCGATTTATTTCCTAATCAGTATTAGAAACTAAAAAGGCGATTTATTTCCTTAATTACAATCAGTATTAGAAACTAAAAAGGCGACTTATTTCCTTAATTAGAAACTAAAAAGGCGACTTATTTCCATAATTACAACAGTATTAGAAACTAAAAAGGCGATTTATTTCCATAATTACAACAGTATTAGAAACTAAAAAGGCGATTTATTTCCTTAATTACAATCAGTATTAGAAACTAAAAAGGCGACTTATTTCCATAATTACAATCAGTATTAGAAACTAAAAAGGCGATTTATTTCGCTCTTTGCTGCAGACAAAACCAAATCTTTCCTGTCATCATGTCAGTATTGAAAGCAACAGTTGTTAGGCCACAGGAATCATTATCGGCATTGCGTGTGAAAACCGCACGTCACAGTACGAACAATGTGTAAAGTTAAATCAAACGCATAGGCAGTGAAAAATTCCTTAATAGCAGCTTTTTAAGTCTTTCCTTCAAATTACATATGAGATTATGTTTGATGGGGGAAAAACGTAAATGGAAATGTCAAAAGCAAACTGACAATCATAGATACCACTGCGGCTGGTTTAAATTTACTTTCAAAGATCACGAACTGAAACTTATAATGATATATAAATAATAATAAGTATTAATGACCAGCATCCTTATTTGCGAGAGTACAAAGAGTGGATTTAGGGGTGAAATCTATTGCACTCCATGCATATATCGCCTGTAAAGCAAGTTTATTTCTATTGCACTCCATGCATATATCGCCTGTAAAGCAAGTTTATTTCTATTGCACTCCATGCATATATCGCCTGTAAAGCAAGTTTATTTCTATTGCACTCCATGCATATATCGCCTGTAAAGCAAGTTTATTTCTTTGCATTGGAAACAGCGTGAGAATGTGTTTCCACACTTTGCATTCTAGCGTGACACTTTAGTCTCCATGCTTTTATTTATAGCGTGACTCTTCGGTTTCTATTTCTTAGTGTCGTAGTCATATCGACATACTTTTTAAAAATCTAAATGAAAAACACCTTCTTGACTATGTGGTCACAGTAACTAGCTTATGACTTCCGACATGTAATAGGAAGAGAGACGTTATGGCCGCCTTTACATCGTACCACACACACTGAGTTCCGAATAAAACTGTTAAAATGCAATTGTTTATGTGTTGTCAACGAAATAAAACGCATAAACGTCACATTTAGATTTATACTTTGGCACTACTCTCAACGCGACACTTTGATTTCTAGCATTGATTTCTAGCATGACACTTTTTGTCTCCATTGAAAAGTAGTGCTTGACTTTAATTATAATAATTATTGTTACGATTTATAACTAATCACCTGCTTTATCAGAAATTATGATGGACAGAAACAAACTGTTGGCGCTGTTAGGGCACTGAAACTAGATAGAATGTTGAGAATTAGTTTTTTTTCCTGTTTTCATTATTAAATTTGCTAAGATTTTATGCTTCCTGATTTGAACATGGAAAAGAATGATAGCTGAGCACGATAAACTAGATTTTGAACGTGAAGAACTGTTATGCTAAAATAAGTTGTAAACATGAGTAGGCATGGGCACATTCTCTGGGCACTACTTTGTGCACAAGTTCCTGGTTAATGGTTAGTGGTCAGAATTATAGTAGTGGGATTAATCGTTGTGCACCGCGGACAACTGATTGAGTGATAAATGTAATCGTTGTGTACCGCGGACAACTGATTGAGTGATAAATGTAATCGTTGTGTACCACGGACAACTGATTGAGTGATAAATAAACGCAATCTCTAATCAGTTAACATACCCTGCGCTTGTACACATCAGGAATGCAATGATGATGTCAAGAAATGAAAGTGCCCTTTAAAATGTTTCTGAATTGAAATACACAACTACATTTACAAATTAATAATAGGTGAATAGTATGTCTGATTAGTCAGAATAAGACCAACACTTAATCTGACATAATTTCCAAGATTCTTGAAGAAATCGTGGGTTTGTGGGCGAGAAAATCAAGTGAGTCCAAGAAAAATTACTTGGTTTTGCAGTCCTTCCTAACGACATTAGTCACACACATACACACACACACACACACACACACACACACACACACACACACACACACACACACACACACACACACACACACACACACACACACACACACACTCAAGTAATTTTGTTTCTCCCTTCAACTGGATTCAGAAGCTCGCAGTTCAAAGTGCGAGGGAAAAACAGATTATTTTATCTAACGATACAAAGCATACATTTCTCGCAGTTCAAAGTGCGAGGGAAAAACAAATTATTTTATCTAACGATACAACGCATACACTTCAGGCCTCAAAGTGCGTAATTGCAGTGGCTAATAGTTCTTATTTATGTGCATCTATTTCTTTCTTTCTTTCGCGTAGATGTTCCAAGTTTCAAGATATCGGAATTGCGTGCAAAATCTGATGCTTTTGACTCTCGCTCGACCCTAACATGCAAGGTCGGATAACCGCTACCAAAGCGAAAACTTCGACTTGGCAAAATGCCAGACTGAGTGCAGCCAAAACGCGCTCTTTGTCTCCGCTGAAAAACAATTTGAGTTTTAGAGACCGATTCCAGAATATTTCTTCATACATTCGGAGACTGTGGACCAGACTTATAATAGAACGGCGCTTGTTTAGAGTGCTGATGACGCATGATTACATTCCCTAGGCACGACATTATTGCAACTTGCAAAGTGTGTTTACAATACAAATTGATAACTTTCACGCAGCTTCTATCCACAATTCAGCGAAGAATGTTTATTTGGAATGCAGATGAATGATTAACAACGTTGTCTTAATCAGCAGTTTGGTGAGAGATTTGTTTCGAGCACTGATTTATGCGTACCAACGTTGTCTTAATCAGCAGTTCGGCAAAGGATTAGTTTTGAACAAATGTATAGCAACTTTGTCTTAATCAACAAATCGGCCAGGGATTTATTTGGAACACAGATTAATGCTCAAATATAATAATTTATTTTTCAGCGATGGAAACAATTTTGATAACAGACAATGATTTAGATTATGGTCATTGTTCTGATGACAAGATGATTATTAGAATACGACCATTGTTCAGATGACACGATGATGACATTAGAATATGACCATTGTTCAGATGAGAAGATGATGACATTAGTATATGACCAGTGTTCTGATGAAAAGATGATGACATTAGTATACGATCAATGTTCTGATAACAAGATGATGACATTAGTTTATGATCATTGTTTTCGTAGCAAGACAATGACAATAGAATATGATCATTGTTCTCCTGACATTAAAATATGGTGAATGTTCCAATAGCAAGGTGATAGTATTAGAATATGATTAATGTTCTGAAGAAAAATGTTGAAATTAGATTATGATCAATGTTCTGAGAAAACGACGATGACATTAGGATATGTTCAATGCTCTGACAACAAGACTTCTACATTAGAATATGATCAGTGCTCTGTTGTCATGACGATTACATTAGAACAGGGGTCTCCAAACTTTTCAGCCCGAGTAGAAACAACATCGGAATTGAATTTAGCAACTGACACTAATTGAGAGTAGAACGGTAAAAGCCATTACAACAACCAACATTTCCATTTTCTCAATTATTTTTGTTTCTGTCAAGTGCATTAGAATAGCTCATGTAACAGTGGCTGTAGCGAGGAATACACTCAAGGTTATTTTTAATAACTAAAGATGGACTCTTCAAGATCGATAGGTAAGATCGATCTTCACTAATTGTCGTGACAATGACATGACTATTGAAGAGCGCGTGGTTATTTTTCTAACAGTCTCCTCTCACTGTGAACGAAGAATGACAGAACATTTACCGTAGGACTGAGAGAGTAAAATAAAATAAATTATACTTCGCAGTAAATGACATCTGCTTCTTTGTGATGATTGATGAAGTCTCTGTGATAACTTGACCTAAATTTCTTTGTGATGTTTGACTTACATTTCCTTGTATTATTTGACCTTTAGTTCTCTGTGATATTTAACTTCTGTTCTTAGTGATTTTAACGCACGCTCATTTTTTGGTATTTGTCTGGAGTTTTCTGTGATATTTGAGAATTCTCAGTAATAGATGACTTATGTTTTCTGTGATAATTAACTTATGATCCTCTATGATAGTTGACATGTATTTCTCTATGATAGTTGACTTATGTTTCTCTGTGATACTGTGATAATTAACTTATGATCCTCTGTGATAAATAACTTATGATCTTCTGTGATAATTGACTTATTTTTCTCTATGGTAGTTGACATATTTCTCTGTGGTAGTTGACTTATATTTCTCTGTGGTAGTTGACTTATATTTCTCTGTGGTAGTTGACTTATGTTTCTCTTTGGTAGTTGACTTATATTTCTCTGTGGTAGTTGACTTATGTTTCTCTATGGTAGTTGACTTATATTTCTCTGTGGTAGTTGACTTATGTTTCTCTGTGGTAGTTGACATTTTTGTCTGTGACATCTGCCTGACTAACGGTTCTCTCCGATTGCTTGATCTAATTTTGTCTGTGAAGTTTGACGAATCATTCTCTAAATTAGAAAAATGAAATTGAGTGAATGAAATGACAGAATACTCTTTCACAGCCAAAAGAACTGTTAATTGTTACATTGATAAGATTGCCTATTGTGCAAAACGGACCGATGACAACAACTACTGATCGATATTTATCTATCAACTATATTTACTGTTTACTGTTTTGTTGAAAGAATATTGCATGTATGCTATACATTTCTCATTTTTGTTTTTTTTAACACGACGGTTCGTTTGTAAGACACTTTCGCGGTTCTCTGGCATTCTATCTACATGAGCTGTTTTTGACCAAATAATTTACTCTTAATTAAATAGAATTCCATCTATCCTATGGTGTGTCAATCTGTCTATTTATCAATGTTTGTAAATGTGTGTTTGTGTACCAATGGTTATGATTGTCTGAGTATTTACAGATATTTCCATTGTAGATCTAACTGTCCTTTTTATTTTCAATTTTTGTCTTCGAACTGTGTCTGCACTAGACGCATGAAGTAAGGTCTTTCCCCTCTAAACAAATGGAGGTCTTCATGCAGTCTATTACGATAAGCACAACTTTAGATTTGATTATGTTGGACTTGGATTTGAATATCTATCTTTAATATCCATCTATGTCTCGGAATGCTACATAAGTCGGACATATTCTTAGTATCCAGTCCACCCAGTCTATAGTATACGAGCAGTCAACAGTGACTATTAGACAAAGCCATTGAGTTGCAAGCAAATGTGTTATTAAATAATAACTGAATAAAATAATATTAAATAAATAATTAAAAACAACATCCATATTTTGATTCTTTTCTATTTGGTCCTCGAGTGTGTAGTCGGCCCCCAAACTGCTGTTTGATAGTTAATGCGGCCCTCGGGCTGAAAAGTTTGGAGACCCTTGGTCTAAGCTGATAATTGCAAAAAAAACTATATTATGAATATTGTTAGACAAAGGGAGAGAATCGATTTAAAGTAAGATAGTCGCATATTTTACTTCGAACTATGAAAAGTAAGATTTTTACCGATCCCACTTATTACAATTTAATTAATTTTATATAAATTCAAGATAAAATAAGAACAATAGGCGAAACAGATAGAGAAAAATTCATTATAAGACAAAATGTCAACAATATCAATGACAGTAATCGTGACATACAGTAACAATAATAAATATCAGGAAAATATTAAATGATAATAACAAAGATAACACAAAAATGAAAATAATATAATATTTTTACCTCACTCAAAATTAAATAAATAAATCCCTTACCAGGTGTACAACTAGCCCTTAATTCTGTCCCACCCCTCCCACTGCCCACCTGAGCGGGACCTACCTTAGCGCGAAATCGGCGTAAAGCGAAAGTTTTCTGCATTTAAATTGAGATAGATAGATAGATAGATAGATAGATGGATGGATGGATGGATGGATATTTTTGATAGATAGATAGATAGATAGATAGATAGATAGATAGATAGATAGATAGATAGATAGATAGATAGATATTTTTTCTTAACCGTTCTCGTTTGCCATACCTTTAATTACGATAGTTTAGGACTGAAAAACGTAGAACACACTTCTTTAAATACACATCAACTTGTATCGCGATTGAAAGCATTCCTAAACATTTAGACGTGTGCTGACAGATGTATGGATTTTCTTGTTTACAGTTATTACTTTGTGTAGTTTACATTGCTGTGCTTCCGTCATGCTTCATTAATTTTCGTGTTTACTTCACTAATTACCTTGGTCTTTTTCATTTGTGTCGTCTCACATTGTTTGATTTCACAATCTTTCTTTCTTTCTTTCTTTCTTTTGCACTTTCTTTCTTTCTTTTTTGCACTTTCATTTGCTCTTTCTTTTGTACTTTCATTCTTGGTTGCTCCTTTCTTTGTGGTAGACCCAATTCTCGTGCTTGGTGACGTAGTAATGAAGTTTTCCACTGGATTTACTTGCAGACTAATGTGATCGTCCTCGTATTTTTTTTTTCACGCCTCTTTCCCGACTCGTGGGGCTACCGCGGTTCTTGGCACGTTGAAAATGCAGCAAAGTGTTGCAAATTATACTTCTTCTTAGGTCAATATGACGCGTTATCTAAAAGGTGTTATGTTATATATTCTCTCACGGCAGCATATCACGCCTTTTGGTGCTATGGACAAATTATATCTCACTTTAGAACAATATATCGCCTTATGTAGCGTTGCGTACAAGGCAATCGGTGTACAAGGCCTGATTTCGCGTTACGTATAATCTAACCTTTTCTTAGGACAATTTAAAGTTCTATGAATTTTACTTGTAAAATAGGTAATATTGCATTATATAACGTGTGCTGTGTTATATATTAGTAATCTATCAGAATACTGCATTGCTCAATTTACAGTCATGTATATTATATCTGTTTACAGTCATGTACATTATATCTATTTACAGTCATGTACATTATATCTATTTACAGTCATGTACATTATATCTATTTACAGTCATGTACATTATATCTATTTACAGTCATGTACATTATATCTTTTTAGAGTCATGTACATTATATCTATTGTTCAGAAAATGAATGTATTCAATAACGTACCTACACACTACATTATTCTTCTATATACATCATATTTCCAGTGTTCCAGAGATTACGACTTCTTAAAACAAGAAATGGAGTTTTGTTGCCTAAGTACACATAATATCAGTCTTCTATATACAGTATATTTCCAATGTCACAGAGATTACGACTTCCCTTAAAACAAGAAATCGTGCAATGTTGCCAATGCACACATGCTATGTCTTCTTTATCAGGTAACTTTATCAGGTTATATATATATTTGAAAATTACTCTACTTGCCCATTCAGTCAAGCTACGTGAATTATAGCTTTTCCTACGGTAACATGTCCCGATATGTAATCTACACACAACGTTTGCCTGTCTATAGACAGTCGTAATACATCATCATACAAATGAGCGAATCTCTCTCTTCTGATGGCATTTGGTCTCCGTGTTGTAAGAATACATGAATGAGACTATAGATGATGGTGCTGTAAGAATACATGAATGAGACTATAGATGGTGGTGTTGTAAGAATACATGAATGAAACTATAGATGGTGGTGTTGTAAGAATACATGAATGAGACAATAGATGGTGGTGTAGAAAGAATGCAATTACAAACAAGTGCCCCACTCACTCCACTCGCCCCCGCAGCGTTTGGCACAGTTACCAAGTAACATCATTGGTCGCACGCCACGCCTGGCATATTGATGGCGAGAGCTCACCCCAAGTTACACTAATCCCATTCACGTCTAGATAAGTTTACATAACTGATACAATAAAAAGAAGAGTCTGATTAACGAACTGATGACATTTAAAAGGTAAAAGACGACTGAAACTGCTTGCTGCTTAAAGATGTTAAAACTAATACGAAGCAATATGATGGCACCACATACGTGCAGAGTTGTGCATAATGCAATGCCTAAACCTATCTTTATTCTGTGAGCACAAGCTCTAGAAAGTCAATTGGTTTGCACTGTCCATTTATAACACCCACCTCCCCGCGGCGGGTGCTTCTGTAGTAAGTTATCTCTGCTCGGGAAATTACTTCAAGATTCACTGTTATCGAATACAGGATGTCTTCCCAGGCAGGATTAACTGAAGATGACTGACTGACATCTTTGTTTAGGATTTGGTAAAATGCTGCCAATTACGACCACGCAAATCTCGAATATAGCCAAGACTACGTGCAAATAGGAGTCAAGCATCTGAGTACTCTTGCCAAACAGTGTTTTTCAGTAGAAAATTCTCCATCTCAGAAGCACCCACAGTCTCACATTAATTGCTATACTGTGCGCATTTGCAACACTCTACAGTCAGTAGAGAGCTATAAAGACGTCTCCTTGTATAACAGGCTTGCACACTATACAGTCAGTAGAGAGCTATAAAGACGTCTCCTTGTATAACAGGCTTGCACACTATACAGTCAGTAGAGAGCTATAAAGACGTCTCCTTGTATAACAGGCTTGCACACTATACAGTCAGAAGAGAGCTATAAAGACGTCTCCTTGTATAACAGGCTTGCACACTATACAGTCAGTAGAGAGCTATAAAGACGTCTCCTTGTATAACAGGCTTGCACACTATCATATTCCTGCATAGCACAATGACTGATATAATAAAGTTGTTTAGCACAGGCTTAATGCAAATGTCTTATAACATTAATTAAAACTGCCGCACATTACTGTTATATAGATAGTCTCAGAATAATTAACATATTTTACCAATCACATATTTTACCAATCAGTAAAACAAATAGTTACTTTCATCATTTCATGCTAAAAGGAAATGCAAATATATAACTGTATACAGTATAGGTGAATTGCATAAAATAGATATTAATATAATCTGCCTTCTAACACAAATACATAACTGTATACTGTATAGGCGAATTGCATAAATAGATATTAATATAATCTGCCTTCTAAGAGAACTCAAATTAATGCAAGGAAATGCTAGAAATATAATCAGAGATAATAACTAAACAACAAGTTGCACTAATGGTTAAAATAAAATTAAAGAAACATACTTCTGAAAAAGATTATTCATTAAAATCATTTGTGAAAAGAGGAAATAATTAACAGATAAATTTACATAAAAGTTAAACACAAAGAAATGTTCTCTTGCGCGTAGAAAATATTTTAAAATAACATTGGAAAAGTATAAAGTGTTTAATCTTACCCCATGATGAGTTAAATGTATAGCTCAGTACAATTATTGCTTCAGCGTCAAATAGATCAGCTAACAAATATTCACCAAGACCTGAGTATATGTAGGTTCTCAGGCAAGGAATGCGGAAATTTATCCTGATTTCAGGTACTTTCTAATTCTATTACATGGCGGAATGATGGTCATTAAATATTAGAACAACTAGTAGTGTGTGGGCACATAGGACAGCTAGAAATATTTATATTGTACAAGTGATTCTGGAACTCGCCAAAACAGGGAGAAAAATGTTTCAAGGCCAAGTCTACTGTATATGACTAGAGTGTATATGTCCACTCATCATTATTTACCAAGCACAGGAAAGCGGGTAGGTTTGGAGGTGGGGTGGAGAGAAGGAAGCTCATCCCACTACATTACAACTTTCTTGTTCAGAAAGAAAACTGTTTCTTCAAAATGTTGGTGTTGAGTGTTGGTTATGTAGGGTGGGGGAGGTTGAAGATGAGTTGATACGTGTTTGTGGTGTGGATGGAATGATTGTTTAATTGATTGGATTGATGAGTAAACACCACAACAAAATACACATAGCGATCGTGTATTTCATTATAAACGCTGTCTATATACACAGAGCCATCGTATATTTTGTTATAAACGCTGTCTATATACACATAGCCATCGTGTATTTTATTATAAACGCTGTCTATATACACATAGCCATCGTGTATTTTGTTATAAACGCTGTCTATATACTCAGAGCCATCGTGTATTTTATCATAAACGCTGTCTATATACACATAGCCATCGTGTATTTTATTATAAACGCTGTCTATATACACATAGTCATCGTGTATTTTATCATAAACGCTGTCTATATACTGATGGAATCAGGGCAGCAATCAGTAAATGAAAACATAGCAAATCCAAACCACAGATGTTCACGGCTCAGTACACAACACAGCACACAGTACACAGCAAACAAAATATACACAAGTTAACGTCTTTCCATTTAAAAGCTAATACAATAATAAAACTTCTTCATACATCTAAACTACAGCTGTGTTGATATTACTTTACAATTTTATTTTCTCCTACGATTAGCGCATTTCTTCATACTTCACTGTCTTCTTGTTTCTAACAACACTAATCTCTAACTAAATCTAAGTGATCAACCTGATGGCCGGCCCTAAGGTTGGAGGAACTTTCTCTCCTAGTGTGTCCGTACATGCAGCTGGTTAGCATTCTGGGTATTTAAGACCATGTCTTAGAGACAAGGGGAGAAAGAAATGGTCACTGAGGAAACTATTATCCTACACACGTGTGTGTGTAGGTGTGTACGTTTGTGTATGTGCATGTGTGTTTGTGTGCGTGTGTCTCGTTATCATTACGTCCGAACTGTTTAGTTTCTGATGACATTTTATCTTATCATAAATACATGTACATCCAAATTGTCTCATTTCTGATGACATTTTATCTTGTCATAAATATATGTACATCCAAATTGTCTCATTTCTGATGACATTTTGTCTTGTTGTAATACATCAAAATTGTCTATTTTCTAATGACGTTTTATATTGTTATAATAGGTCAAAACTGTCTACTTTCTAATTTTATCTTGCTTTAAATATGTTCAAACTATCTATTTTCTAATGACAGTTTATCGTGTTATAAATATGTGGAAATCTTTTTTTTAGTGATATCATTTTTCTTTATCAATACATCCAATTTTAACTGTTTTAATGTCATTTTGTCAAATTAATATTCGACCATATATATTTCTTTTTTATACTTTTAACATTGTTTTCCTCTAAAAGTAAATTTGGATTCACTACACTAGTTCATTCGATAAAAAAAATAGTCAGTAAGTAAAGTAAGTAAACGAAAATGTCAATAAGAACGATAGTCAGATACATGCAGACATTTCCAGAGGTGCTTGGTTGATAGAACAACTGCATGCGTCAACACATTTCACATCACATATACACAACATTTTCTTCTTAAAAGTTTCTGTTTCATTTGAGAAACAATCTTTCTTCTTCTATCGTAATAAATCTTTTACCTTCTCTACCAACTTTACCATACTCCATTTACCCATTTGTCGTCTACCCCGACTCCGCATGTGGTCGTCCCAATGACAGATGACTGGTTGGATGTAGCAATTAGCTGTGTAAATCCGCCATATTTCATAATGACGTGTGTGTATGACAAGGCGGGTGATACTTAATATGCAATTCCCAAAGAGAGTGACACAGATAATTCACATCTCAAATGACTCTAGATGTTTTCCCGGGTGCACTAAGAAGGAAAGTATTAGGAGAATTCTGATTGAGTAACGAACTAATATTGCAATAATAGGGCATTGGTGAGCGGGAAATGAAGTTGGTTTCTTTTGCAAATTGGGGCTTGGAGTCATTAAGGGAGATAAACTAGTGAAGAAGTATCTTAAAGCGCAGAGATATGAGGATCTCTACATGTATTAAACTTAACTCGCCTGGAGCAGACGTGTGGCATACTCTCGCACGAGTTCACACGCATTGCTTATACACTCGCACATAAACACATGTACACACATCGACACATATACTCATGAGCACGTATACTCATACCCATTCAAACACATGTACACACAACGACACGTATACTCATGAGCACGTATATTGAATCACATATAAATACAATTAAAGTTATAAATATAGTGTTAGTACGCATGCACACACACACACACACACACACACACACACACACACATATGCAGCCATGCCCACATTCTGTGACATAATATGTACATGCACACAAATACACACACTAATGCATAAACTACGCATACACCACATACAGACACACAAACACACACACACACACACACACACACATTCTTCACACATATATAACTCAGCCACACGCATATTCTAATGCAATCATGACTTACACCTGATATAAAAACATTCGGTGTATATAAATAAATAAATAAATGTGTGTGTGTGTGTGTGTGTGTGTGTGTGTGGTGTATGCGTAGTTTATGCATTAGTGTGTGTATTTGTACATATTATGTCTCAGAATGTGCGCATGGCTGCATATGTGTGTGTGTGTGTGTGTGTGTGTGTGTGTGTGTGTGTGTGCGCGCGCGATATATGCATACATTATACACACTATTATTAAGAAATAATTTTCGTTGTGTGGCGGATACGCCACTTAGTTAATGAAAATTATTATTATTAATTAATCTTTCATAACTACTTGTAACTGATGAGAATATTAATTTTATTATTAATGATCCTCCAACAGACACCAATCGTCTATCACTTGGTGGATATGCGGGCACTGTAAACGTTTTCTCTCTTCCACAACATAAAACAACATTTACGGTCATATAATATTTCCGTGAGTGGAAAACTTACCAAAGGAGAAGACAAATCCTACCTTAATCTATATTTAGCGAGCCCTCATCCACTTACTTTCTTCTCCAACATAGGATTATCAATATGCGTAAGAAGGTCAATATATATATATATATATATATGAACTCACGTACAGATAATGTTACGTTACACAGTATCTATATATAAAGAAATAAAATTCATTGGTCTTGTGGACTACATCAAGATAACAAAAACGATGAGCCATTGATAGAAGCAGTAAAGATGAGTGGACTACACCAAGCCCAGAAACAGACAACATGGGAAAAACAGCAAAGCAAACGTTAGCACACACCTGGAGCCAAACTTCTCTCCATGGCCAGAATGCATGATAAAACAATCAATGTAGAAATGGTTGAAAGAAGCAGGTATGAAAGCAGAAACAGAAATACTCATATAGCTGTATAAGGCCAAGCACTGAACATGAAATCACACAAATTGAAAATATTGAAAATCTCTAATCATTCGAAATGCAGACTCGTCAAATCCATCGATGAAACAACAGAACATATACTAAGTGGATGTGAGGTTCTGGCTGGAACAGAAACACCAAAGGACACAACGAAGTGGTAAAACCCATACATGGAAATGTATGTGAGAACTATAGAGTAAAAAAGAGCATAGATGCACAAACCAGAAACAGTCACCGAGAAGAAGTCCAACTACTGTGGGACTTTAGAACTGAGTTGAAAGGTTATCTAAATAAACTGCCTGGAAACCAAAGACTCGCTCTACTACTCAAAGCAGCGCTCCTAGGAAGTACCCACATCCTCCGTAAAACCTTTGAATCACCCAGAGTGCGTGTCTGGTGCCTTTAGAAACTGCCCGACCCTGAGTCTCAGTGGCGTCGTGTCTCTTTGAGATGCGTATTGTTATGTAATCTACGCGTTCTCTCTCGGTACGTCTGTTCGAGCACATGGCCGCGTGATTGCTTCGGTAGCTTCGACCCGGCTTTGAATCTCTAATCCTACGTTGAGATCAAAGTTCGATTGTCTAAGATTCTGAATACGATTTTCTACACCGCAAAATATCTGACTGGCTTTGCAGTGGCTTACAATTAAAGTTAAAGCATCAAAGAATTCTGTGTGTGTTCCATCTTTAGGAAGATCTTTTTCAGTGTGTCTGTTTGCATTTCCAACTCCACACTATGTATCCATAAAATGATACTCTCCCTTGAAGAAAAAATATATTCATAAAATATATTTTAAAGAAAATTATGTCAATAAAATGATGCTCTCTCTTGAAGAGAAAAGAAGCAAATACAGTTCAAGAATGTTTGAATTACATCTAACACCAGTCACCAACAATCTCACAAGTATTGAGGTGAGAGAATGGGTGGTGGTGGGGAGGATGAGGTTTCCACGTAAAGCATCAGATGAAGAAAAGGATCATCACTCTTTAGCAAAATGACATATCAAATTTATCACAAACTACCCAAAGTCGAAGCTGTTAATATTGATAGCCCCTCACCTCCCTGGGAAAATTTAAAGTTCAAGAAGCTAAATTCAAGAAGAGCTAGAGGGATTTCTTTTCTCAAAGCAAATCCTCACTAGGGAGCGACTGGAAATGTCAGCCGTAGCATACGTGCCACTTAACTAAAAGTGCTGTGGCCGTTGCCTCCCTTTGGTCATACAGATAGATTGGAAACAGATTTACGGTCCGACTTGCGTGACTGATGGCCCAGGAGACGGTCTGCGACAAAGTGACCGTCCAGAGCCTTCAGTGACACTTCCAACAGACGCTCTGGAACGCTGAAATCCTTAAAGCCATCTGCCAAATTGCTGTCGTACGTTATCCAGTGTTCTCTAAATAGTATTGGCTATTCACTGGCTAGTATAGTATAGCACGTGTTTATAATAGTTGTCACAGGAAATGAGGGACAGAAATTATATTTTATTTCATTTTAAAAAACCGCTAACAAAACTAATTGAAGTAACCCGAGTTTTGTTATTTTTCGTATGTAGCATGTAACTTCCAGTAACGGTCACCTAAGATCTTTTTAGTAGACAGACGTTCGTGACGCAGTGTGTGTTAATTATCATATTGAATATATATTAGTTTGTGAAAGATATGTATATTAAATGATTGGGACAACTGCGCACTTCGAGTCACGTGTTGTTGACAAGAGGAATGGCCAGTGCGCAATTAGAATTCGCTACAGAAAAGCGTGCATCGCAATTACCACTATATATCCAAGGCAAAAATCATGTCACGGGACATAGCTTCTGGAAGTTTTGGAAACCTTCAGTGAAGGCTATATAAGGGGCAAAATGAAGACTTTACTCTCAATGTTGAAAACGTCGATTCGTCTGAAGCCAGTCTAACTTCACGTATGAATTATCTCATGTACAGAGATTTCATAAAGGAAAGCTGCAAAGATCTCTTTCCTTCCGTTTTCCATCCGTCTGATGCCATATATTGAGTAACGAGGCAAAATTACTCAGTATAATTGTTGGCAAAGTGGAAAGTTCGCTGTCCAAAGAAAACCCAATGCACGCGACGCTGGTTGTATGCAGTTAACGACACGAGGGACCAACTTGTTCTTCCCCCTGTCTGAGTTCGTTTTGGCAGTCTATCCCGCAAATTGAGGGGCTAGCGCCGGAGATACATATCCGGATTTCTACACTCAATGTAATGCGACGACACATCCCACTGGACGACTCCGCCCGATAATGCTAAACGTCGTTGGGGTGTCCGTATCCACGACAACCAGAAACAGCGACAATTATCGAGACTGACAACAGTCAGTTAAATTTCAGATTTCTCCCCAGTGATAATCTGAAAGTGGTGCCTAGATCCTGCAGAATCTTCACCTGTAATGCACGCCTCAATTGCGTGTGATCTTCACTTTGAAGTGCCGCTTATAAGTGACGTGTGAGCTTACGTCGTCTCCTTGGAACTCTGACATTAATAGTGAGTAATCATTAGCACGGCTAACGCGCACATACTTAATTCAGGACTCTTAAGAAAATGAACACTATTATATCGTTTGCAAAATAAGAACTCTAATGTTAAAAGTAATGCTTATTTTACATGTGAATTATTGTTAAAGCGGCCACATTTGCCGCATAAGAATTGTGTAATTAATCTTTATTTTATATTTTGAATTTCATCATTTTCATCTCCCCTTATTTCCCACAGAGTGCATGACATTGGAAAGTTGAATGAATGATTAATCACTGTGCGAAAGAGTAGTGCCCCCTTTTTTAAATCGGGAATAAATAACCTGATTTAAACATCTTTCAACTCTCTTGTTATTCATAGTTTTTGAGAGGGACGAAAGAATTTGTACTATTGTTTTGCACCGTTCGTCTGTTCGTCCATTTATTCACATTTATGATACACACTCACAACACACACCGCCAATAAAACGTTCCTTGGCATGACATTAATAAATTGGGCCCCACCCAAACATCAATGGAGTATGTCATGTGTGTCTATGTAACAACTTGACGCGACGTAGTACTGGCATACGTCACCGGGCTTTTCTTGGAGGTGCACCGGAGCAGGCCAAAATTAGACTTCACCCCTTGCATCTCTAACTTCAGCTCGAGGTCGGCTTGTAACGAGCCTCCCGTTTTGTGACATCTGGTGACCACTGACCGTGATCTGACAAGGTAAATTGTGTTGTTGTAAGAAAGTATCATCTCTTTCCTGCTTTTCTATCTCATCACCATTATGCATTGTTTATTGCATGTTAGGGCTTTGCTATTGAGACTTAGGTGAACTGGATTTTGATAAGACTTATTATTGTGTTGAAATAAGTTTTATAATCTTTACGCTATTATCGTTAACGCGTACCGACTCGTGTTTAGACGTACTTAGATCGATATTTTGTACGCTACATTAGCAACTGTTGTTTTGCTAACTTTGCAAATTTGCGATTAGGACTCCTTTTACTCGTGTTTGTAATAATCCTAATCACGTGGTAGCTGGTGTTCATATACACACCATTGCACCACTTGTGACCGACAGAGGTCAAAATCCCGCGAATATTCTAAGTCACTTTATCCATACTCGTGATAACTAGCAATTTTAAAAATGGCCGAGCTAGTAAACATAAAGAAAGAACTCATGGCTATGGGTAGAGAATTCGGGTACGAGAAAGCCGACCTAAAGAAATACGTGGATGAGGAGATAACTAAATGGTATGTTGCGAAAGAAAATGAGGCGAAAGAGGTGAGAGAACTAGAGGAAAAAAGATCGAAAGAGGCGAGAGAGTTGGAGGAGAAAAGAGCGAAAGAGGTGAGAGAACTAGAGGAAAAAAGATCGAAAGAGGCTATAGAGCTAGAAGATAAGAGACAGTTAGCTAAACAGCTAGAGATGCAAACTCTGAGAGAACTAGAGGATAAGAAAAATAAGCTAGAGGAAAAAAGAGCGAAAGAGGCTAGAGAACTAGAGGATAAGAAAAATAAGCTAGAGGAAAAAAGAGCGAAAGAGGCGAGAGAGTTGGAGGAGAAAAGAGCGAAAGAGGCTAGAGAATTAGAGGATAAGAAAATTAAGCTAGAGGAAAAAAGAGCTAAAGAGGCAAGAGAAATAGAGTTATTAAAGATTCAGTCTGCTAGGGATTTAGAAGATAAAAGGCAGGAAGCAGAAGAGAAAAAGCTTAGATTAAAAGCTAAAGCACATCAGGAACAGCTTGAATTAGCTAAGCAAGAGTTAACAGCTAGAGAGAAGTTGTTAGAGGGGACTGCTAAGCAACAGGCCGAATTAAATAAACCCCGGACACGGCTAGCTTTCTTCAACCATGAAGTCGAGACGATTGACGAGTTTTTGACACGCTTTGACAGCTTCATTGCCAACTTTAATTACACTGACATTGAAAAGAAACAACAACTCGGTCAAATACTTCAAGGTGAAAGCTCGCGCGCATTTACTGATCTAACGCGCGATCCCGCTATTACTTATGCAGATCTCAAAACGGGTTTGATGCGTACTTTTCAATGTACAGCAGAAGGCTTTCGAAAAATGTTTAGGAGAGCCATACCTAAAGCAAATGACACCATGCAAGCCTTCGGTACCCGGTTACGCCATTATCTTGATAGATGGATTGATTTGACAGACATCCAGAAGACATATGAGGGCCTATTTGATTTGATATTAAGAGATCAATTTCTCCATATTGCTCCGCCTGCAATGACGACATATTTGCAGCGAAATCCCCCGACTAACTTCTGTGATATGTTGAAGTTAGCAGACACGTATAATGATTACCCCGATCCGGTAATTACGAGGAGTGCACCACGCCCTCCTCTTACAAATCGGCAGAAGTATACACCGAAATTCAACCGACCGATGACGAAATCGGACAAACCCGAACCGGTACAGCGGACATATACTAAGTCACAAGACGTACGACGTCACACACGCGACTCCCCACCTATGACATGTTACACTTGCAAAGGGAAGGGGCATAGTTCTCAGAACTGTCCCAGTCCACGTGATGTAAAAGTATGCACTGAAACAGGTGCAACTCTAAAGACCCAACAGGCTACAGTAAACGGAAAAAGAGTCAAAATACTGGTCGACACAGGTGCGTCCATAAGCTGCATAAATGCTAAACTTGTACGCCCTGAACAGTATCTAAGGGGTAGTGTCCGCATTCGATGTGTTATGGGACACCTTAGTACATGTCCAAGAGCCACTGTACATGTTACGTCACCCGTATTTTCCGGTACAGTCACCGCCGCAGTGATAAGAGACATGCAGTTCGGATTCATACTATCGCCCGGGCAGTGTGACACACACACTGATGGCATCTATCCTGTTCTCCCCGTAACCACTAGAGCACAACGGGAACGTAGTAAACAAGGACCCCCAGCTCTAAAGATAGTCGAGAATACATTCCCGCAGTTGACCCCAAGTCAACTCAGTCACCTGCAGCAGGAGGACAAAAGTTTGTCCTCAATGCTAAAGCTGGCACGGAAAAACACTATTACGTCCAGCAAGTACGCAACAATGACGTATTTCCTGAAGGACGGACTAGCGTTTCGGCGCGCCGACTATAAGGAAAATGATACTAGAAGCACCACGTGTTTATTTACCCCTACACCACTCAGACCGCTGATTCTAAGCTTTGCACACGACTCAATCATGTCTGGACATCAGGGCGCACGGCGCACTGAGCAGCGAGTTCGTGAGGACTTCTTTTGGCCAGGCCTGAGTCGGGATGTTCGCTCGTACGTTCGTACATGTACGCAGTGTCAACAACATATTGACCGAGGGCGTGTCAGTCGAGTTCCCCTCGAGATAGTACCAACAGTAGAGGAACCATTCCTAAAAGTCGCAGTAGACATTATTGGCCCAATCATTCCCGCGGCCGAAGGAGGATATCACTATATCCTAACAATCGTGGATTTTGCAACACGATATCCAGAAGCAGTCGCATTAAAGGGCATCACAGCGATCGAAGTCGCAGACGCTTTAATAGACGTATTTTCTCGCACGGGCGTTCCCCGAGAAATATTGAGTGACCAGGGCACTCAATTCACCTCAGCAATGATGGCTGAAACAATGCGTCTACTAGCGTGTAAACAGTTGTTCTCATCACCATATCACGCTCAGTCTAATGGTGCCGTTGAACGTTTCAACGGTACAATAAAGAAAATGTTAATTAAAATGGCCTCGGAACAACCCGACCAGTGGCCACGTTTTCTAGCACCATTACTCTTCGCGTATCGCGAACTCCCACAAGAGAGTACGGGCTACTCACCATTCCAACTACTATACGGCAGGCAACCTCGGGGTCCCCTTAAGCTAATAAAAGAAACATGGGTCAAGGGAGACACTGTGACTGATGGTAAAGATGTTCACACGTACGTAGCCGAACTACGTCAACGTCTGACCGAGACGTGTCACTTAGCACAGGAAAACATTCGCGAAAAACAACCCCGATACAAGCGAAATTTTGACCGTACGGCTGTGGAACGTGACCTCGAACCAGGTCAGCTCGTGTTACTCTTGCGGCCCACACATAACAACCGCATGCAAATGCACTGGCGTGGACCCTACCGTGTTATTAAGCGTGTGAAGCAGAACGATTATAGCATACAGATAGGAAATAAGCAGAAAATCTATCACATAAATATGCTCAAGCGGTACTACGAACGCAGCGACGAACAGATACAAAACGTGAATGTCGCACTGATACAATTGGAAGACTCCAATTTCAGAACAGACATGATGTCCGCCGAAACCCAGCCTAACTCCGCAGTTACAGTCGATCAAGTCGAGATTGACTCGAACTTAACTGTCGAACAGCGCGACGCAATGTCAAAACTCTTACACAGACACGCGCGCATATTCACCGACCAACCGGGCCACTCAGATTTGGTTGAACACCGCATAAAACTTTTAAGTGACAAACCGATACGCTTAAAACAGTACCCACAGAAATATGAGAGCACAAAGTACATAGCAGAACAGGTGCGTGAAATGCAAAAACAGGGCGTGATTGAACAGTCAATCTCCCCATATTCATCACCGGTCGTCTTAGTTAAAAAGAAAGACGGTACGCTTCGTTTTTGTGTGGACTACAGACAGTTAAATGAGATAACTGAATTCGATGCGGAACCTATCCCAAATCAGGACGAATTATTCGCAAAACTAACCAAGGCACATTACTTTTCAAAGTTTGACATGTGCAAAGGGTACTGGCAACTGTCAGTCACTATTGACGACAGACCAAAAACAGCATTTCCAACCCCGCTAGGCTTATTTCAGTTTTGCCGACTACCGTTCGGACTAGCGAACGCACCCGCAACATTCGCGCGCTTCATGCGAAAATTACCGTTAGAGAGCGTTAACGCATTGAATTTCTTTGATGACATACTGGTAGCAACAGGAACATGGGACCAACATTTATCCTCAGTGAGTGGT
This sequence comes from Sinotaia quadrata, assembly GCA_028829895.1. Taxonomy (NCBI): domain Eukaryota; kingdom Metazoa; phylum Mollusca; class Gastropoda; order Architaenioglossa; family Viviparidae; genus Sinotaia; species Sinotaia quadrata. Next base: position 88,292,628 of record CM054178.1, read on the forward strand.
CTACTTGACATTCTCGAGCGCCATAAATTGACCGTGAAACCCTCCAAAGTACGCGCGGGCTTTCGAGAGATTGAGTTTCTTGGCCATATCATAAGTGACGGACATATAGGCCCAAATCTAGACTTAACTGCAGCCATTCGTGACATGACCTTACCGACTACAAAGAAACAGGTCAGGGCAGTTTTGGGGCTAGTGGGGTACTACCGAAAATTTGTCCCAAACTTCAGTACGCTTCTTAAACCACTGACGGACTTAACTGGGAACAAACAACCTACGAAAATACGATGGACGGCCGAGTGTAGCACCGCCCTCGAAAAGGTGAAGGACATCTTGACCAGTAAACCCGTCCTACAGTTACCAGACTTTGACAAAAGATTTATTGTCAGGACCGACGCATCAGACGAAGGCCTCGGTGCCATACTTCTCCAAGAGACAGATGACGAATACCTACCGGTAGCATACGCGTCTAAGAAACTGTTAGATCGTGAGACACGGTATTCTACGATTGAAAAAGAGTGCTTAGCAATCGTATGGGCACTCAAGAAATTTAGTGCTTATCTGTACTCTAAACCATTCATCCTGCAGTGCGATCATAAGCCGCTGACATATCTGCGCACTAGCATGTATGATAACGCTAGGCTAACTAGATGGACACTCCTGCTACAGGAGTATAGCTTCGTTGTCGAACACATCGCGGGCCGAGAGAATTCGGGTGCCGATGCATTATCCCGGCATGCCATAACCGCGATATAAACAAGAGAGAGGATAGTCTCTCCACAGATGCGCATAAAATTCCTGTGGGGACTATCGTGTGAAATAAAATTTTTTTGTTCCTATTTGATTTCCACTCTGTGAGCTCCAATCAATTTTAAGAAGGGGGTTGTCACAGGAAATGAGGGACAGAAATTATATTTTATTTCATTTTAAAAAACCGCTAACAAAACTAATTGAAGTAACCCGAGTTTTGTTATTTTTCGTATGTAGCATGTAACTTCCAGTAACGGTCACCTAAGATCTTTTTAGTAGACAGACGTTCGTGACGCAGTGTGTGTTAATTATCATATTGAATATATATTAGTTTGTGAAAGATATGTATATTAAATGATTGGGACAACTGCGCACTTCGAGTCACGTGTTGTTGACAAGAGGAATGGCCAGTGCGCAATTAGAATTCGCTACAGAAAAGCGTGCATCGCAATTACCACTATATATCCAAGGCAAAAATCATGTCACGGGACATAGCTTCTGGAAGTTTTGGAAACCTTCAGTGAAGGCTATATAAGGGGCAAAATGAAGACTTTACTCTCAATGTTGAAAACGTCGATTCGTCTGAAGCCAGTCTAACTTCACGTATGAATTATCTCATGTACAGAGATTTCATAAAGGAAAGCTGCAAAGATCTCTTTCCTTCCGTTTTCCATCCGTCTGATGCCATATATTGAGTAACGAGGCAAAATTACTCAGTATAATTGTTGGCAAAGTGGAAAGTTCGCTGTCCAAAGAAAACCCAATGCACGCGACGCTGGTTGTATGCAGTTAACGACACGAGGGACCAACTTGTTCTTCCCCCTGTCTGAGTTCGTTTTGGCAGTCTATCCCGCAAATTGAGGGGCTAGCGCCGGAGATACATATCCGGATTTCTACACTCAATGTAATGCGACGACACATCCCACTGGACGACTCCGCCCGATAATGCTAAACGTCGTTGGGGTGTCCGTATCCACGACAACCAGAAACAGCGACAATTATCGAGACTGACAACAGTCAGTTAAATTTCAGATTTCTCCCCAGTGATAATCTGAAAGTGGTGCCTAGATCCTGCAGAATCTTCACCTGTAATGCACGCCTCAATTGCGTGTGATCTTCACTTTGAAGTGCCGCTTATAAGTGACGTGTGAGCTTACGTCGTCTCCTTGGAACTCTGACATTAATAGTGAGTAATCATTAGCACGGCTAACGCGCACATACTTAATTCAGGACTCTTAAGAAAATGAACACTATTATATCGTTTGCAAAATAAGAACTCTAATGTTAAAAGTAATGCTTATTTTACATGTGAATTATTGTTAAAGCGGCCACATTTGCCGCATAAGAATTGTGTAATTAATCTTTATTTTATATTTTGAATTTCATCATTTTCATCTCCCCTTATTTCCCACAGAGTGCATGACATTGGAAAGTTGAATGAATGATTAATCACTGTGCGAAAGAGTAGTGCCCCCTTTTTTAAATCGGGAATAAATAACCTGATTTAAACATCTTTCAACTCTCTTGTTATTCATAGTTTTTGAGAGGGACGAAAGAATTTGTACTATTGTTTTGCACCGTTCGTCTGTTCGTCCATTTATTCACATTTATGATACACACTCACAACACACACCGCCAATAAAACGTTCCTTGGCATGACATTAATAAATTGGGCCCCACCCAAACATCAATGGAGTATGTCATGTGTGTCTATGTAACAACTTGACGCGACGTAGTACTGGCATACGTCACCGGGCTTTTCTTGGAGGTGCACCGGAGCAGGCCAAAATTAGACTTCACCCCTTGCATCTCTAACTTCAGCTCGAGGTCGGCTTGTAACGAGCCTCCCGTTTTGTGACAATAGTATTAGCAATTTGTCTTCATACAAACTGCCAAATTTACCAAGTACGTTAAAGTATTTTTCTAGATATACAGCCTATCTACTATAACAAAGCATTTAAATACTACTGATAGTTATACTCTTAACTCATAAGCAACGTTCAACAGTTAATATACTAATAAATATGCATGGCTTGTGACTTCCACTCATTTTACATTGTATTTTATGTATTCATGGCAACTAAATGTACAATGCACTTAATTTAGTGTGTATATGTGTTATGTATGCATCTGTGTGTATGTGTGTGTGTGTGTGTGTGTGTGTGTGTGTGTGTGTGTGTGTCCAAAAAGATATTATCACTCGAATTGCCTGAATGCTCGATTATTATGAAGGAAATAATATTTTGGTTTCCTCTGGTTGACAGACAACAGTAATATTCATTCCAATGCGATGGGCGAAAGAAGATGGAATGTGTTTGCATCTCATTAAAGTCTTGTGACAAAAGTAACGCACGCACGCACACACATACACAAATAAAAAATGCAAGCAAACTCCATTCTAACACCCTTCTACTACCACCATCACCATTATCTGCCAAGAAGCTTCCTCATGTGGACATCACAGTAAACTGCCAAGAAGACGGTAATTTACAGGAGATTTGTAAGACATTTGAAACACTAATAACACGCATCGATTACTTCAAAGTACATTCCCTACTGGCAGACTTCCGTTTTCACACTCGGAACTGCAAGGGACAAAAGCATAACAGTAAATTAGATTTATCTCGTTTTTCTCTTTGAGTGAAACCTTGCAGTGTGTGTGCCTGCACATAGTTATGTGTGTGGATGTGTGTGTATCATATTTTGTTTACATCGTTTTCTCAGCACGTCATTCTATTGTCATGTAGTTTCATCGACCGATTAATCTTAGCACTTCTCAAGACATTCCATTTTCGAGTCTAGAATCTGTCATGAGCTGACTTCTGGAAGAAAGGTTCTTATTAAGTAAGAACTATATAACTAATCATAAGAATCCTTATTATAATTATGAAGTATCCTTTTTTCTTCAAGTTAACTGGGAGAGTTGTGAAAAACTACATCTCAAATCTACATCGCCTGATCTATTTCATGCGTACCTCAAGATTATGAATCAATTTACATTTCGCTTTAAAGAGCCCCATCCCCAAAAAGAAAGAAATAAAAAGAAGAAAGAAGAAAAAATTCGTTTCAACAATGAATGTCAAAATTACAATTATGACGTCACACATATTTTTCATAAATATTCCATTCTAACAACTAGGATGTTGGATTGGAGACAACAGTACACGACGGTAATCCGTTCAGTGAAAAAAAACACTATTCCTATTATTTATTGTATTAATAGTACTGCTGTTGTGATGCTGTAGATGATGACGATGGTGATGATCACTGCTATATTATATTTAATCAGTGTATTTGTATTATTGTTGTTTTATGTTTACTGCGTCACTCAACGCTCTGCAATCATAAATAATCCAATACTGAGCTTAAGTATGTGCATGCGCGCGCGCGTACGTTCGTTTGCTTATTTTTATCTCTTACAATCACGATCATATTATGCTGATTTGTAAAAGACATGTAAATAGTCCTATATTGTAAATAGTCCTATATTGTCATAGTCCAATTGTATCTTTGGTCCTGAAGTTTCATGGTGGCTGTGAGATAAGGATGATAGCCTCGCATATAGAAAGTCATGGCTTTGAGTACAGGATTGATCATTGGGGTCTTTCTTGATCGGCTCTTACCCACTCCCTGTTCGTTCACCTACTCCCCAGTTCACACACACACACACACACACACACACACACACACACACACACACACACATCTAGTTCATTCACCCACTCTCCAGTTCATTCACCCACTTTCAGCTGAATACTGAGCACAGCGGCCACGATTTTAAGTGAACAAAAGGCTTTGTAGAATCAGCGCACACAAATGATGATGATGATGATGATGATGATGGTGATGATTAATAATAATAATAATATTATTATTATTATGCCTCTTCCCACGACTTCAGGTATTTGCTAATGCTTGCTTCGTTGTTTTCTTCCATGTTTCTTTTTTTAGTGGGGGTTGGGGTGGGGTAGAGTCCACTCATCTTTACTGCTTCTGTCAGTGTTGTTATTCCAGAGGTAGTCCACAAGACCAATAACTTCTCCTTCAATGACATCTATTATTATTATTATTATTATTATTCAGCCTCTTTCCACGACTTCTGTTTGACTGTCGGTTGTGATCCAAGGTCTCGGAATTTTACCAAGATTCTGGGAGATCCAGGGTTTTACGGAGGATGTGGGCACTTCCAAGGGGCGCTGCTCTGAGTAGTGGGGCGAGTCTGTGATTTCCAGAGAGTTTATTCAGATGGCCTTCCATCTCAGATGTTATGTTCCTATCACTATAGGTATCACTTCTGCTTTTACATTCCAAAGTCTCTGGAGTTCTAATCTAAGATCTTGGTATTTTTTATTTTTTTTCTCTTTCTTTTGTTTTTATGTTTCTATCACTTGGAATAGCGACATCAATGATTGTTGCTGTTCTGTTGGACTTATTGAGAACTTTACTGTCTGGTCTCCATGCTGTAATCACTCGATTTGTTCTTATCTCGAAGTTCTACAATAGTTTGACTTCTTGTTTCAGTGACTGCTTCTGGTTGGTGCATTATTGCTCTTCCATGGTTCTCACATAGTTTTGCCACTTCGTTGTGTCTTTTGGTGTATTCTGTTCCAGCCTGAATCAGACATCCAGTTATTATTTGTTCTATTGTGTCATGAAGAGTCTGCATTTGGAATCATTTGAGATTTTCAATAATTTTCGTTTTGTACTACGAGTTTAGTGCTTGATCTTGTGCACCTGTTATGAGTGCTTCTGTTTCTGCTTTCAATCCTGCCTCTTTCAACCATTTGTACGTTGATTCCTTAGTTGATATTTCTTCAGCTTGTCGTACGTACTGGCCATAGGGAGGATTTTGGCTCCAGGAATGTGCTAATACTTGCTTCGTTGTTTTCTTAACTGTGTCTGCTTCTGGGGATTGCTTTAGTCCACTCATCTTTACAGCTTTTTTCAGTGGATCATCTTTGTTGTTATTCCAGATGTAGTCAACAATATCAATAACTTCACCTTCAATGACATGTTTGATTTTCTTGAGACCTCGACCTCCCATTTTTCGATACATAGAGCCTGTCTACGTCTGCTTTTGGGTGTAAGGCTTTATTTACTGTGAGTAGTTTTCTTGTGTTTTTTTCTGTCCAGTTCTTTTATTTCATTTGTTGTCCAATTTCGGTTGCTCCAAAAATTATTATTATTATTATGCTGAGTAGACATATTTCCTTACTATATGAAGGAACGGTGTTCTTCATCTCTCTCTCTCTCTTCTCTCTATCCATCCAAAAGACGAATATAAAAAGTAATGAAGTTTCATCCTTTGCCATTTTCTCCCCTCCAGCTGCAGTGCCCGCAATGGTCATAGAGAAGCTGGTAGCTGGAAAAACCGTGGCATCCCTCACGACCGCCTGAGACTGAACGTGGCTACAAACTCGCATTGCAGGGCTCCCGGAGAAGATGCTCTACAAGCTCGCAAGCAGGTGAGCCAGCATTGATTCCTAAGAAAAGTAAAAGTATATTCTTATGTTTCATTTTTTGTCATATAGTCTATATGTATTATCCTATTACCAAAAGGTACAGTATCGTAAGGACATTTAAAGCTATCTAAATTACTTCAGTCAGAACAGCCGACAGCAAACGCAGTCACAGTTAGATGAATTTGACAAATTGGACACTGCATCGATTTTTTATATTTCGTCATATACGTACATATTTTAAAAAAATTTATACATGAAATTGCACGTCAGTATATGTGTGTGGGGGGGTGCGGGATGTATATGTGTGTATGTGTGTGAATTATGTCATTCTTTTTCTGTTATTTTAAAATTCACTTAGTTACTTTATGAGAATGAATTTTGTCATTCTTTTTCTGTTATTTTAAATTTCACTTAGTTACTTTATGAGAATGAATTTTGTCATTCTTTTTCTGTTATTTTAAATTTCACTTAGTTACTTTATGAGAATGAATTTTGTCATTCTTTTTCTGTTATTTTAAATTTCACTTAGTTACTTTATGAGAATGAATTTTGTCATTCTTTTTCTGTTATTTTAAAATTCACTTAGTTACTTTATGAGCGGACCATCAGATGACGTACGACACTCAGTGAGTGAGGTTAGGTGAAGAGCGAGACGCAAATCTCTATTTTTATTTGTCGCAACGCGAAACGTTTTGCCTATCACCTGTTCTAGATCTCATCCTATCTGTGGTGTCTTAGATCTCATCATAATACCTGTGGTGTCTTAGATATCATCATATCACTTGTGGTATCTTAGATCTCATCATAACACCTGTGGTGTCTTAGATCTCATCGTAACACCTGTGGTGTCTTAGATCTCATCATATCACTTGTGGTATCTTAGATCTTATCATAATACCTGTGGTGTCTTAGTTCTCATCATTCACTTTTATGGCGTGTACTGCCTATATGTCTTACATTTTTGTTTTGTACTGCATTGTGTCTTACATTTCTGTTTTGCATTGCCTACATGTCTTATATTTCCGTCTTTGACTGTCAAAGTGTCACGTTTCTGACTTTGATTGCCTGTTTGTCTCACGCTTCTGTCTGTACTGTCTTTAGGTCTCGTGCTTCTGCTTATACTGCCTATGTGTCTTTCATTTTTCTATCTTTGACTCTCTATGTATCTTAATTTGTTGTCTTGCATTGCCTATGTATCTTTCACTTTTCTATCTTTGACTCTCTATGTATCTCAAGTTGATGTCTTGCATTGCCTTTGTGTCTTATCAAAAGTCCGACTGGATGTCGATTTTGAGAGAAGAGGTAAATACAAATGAAAAAAGATTTCAATAAATAATTTCTTCATTTACTGGTATCGTGATTATAAGATGTGTTATTAATGATTAAAAATAGCTTTTTGAAGATTTCAAATGGGGAAAACTTTTATACATTATTTTACCCAGACATTGTGATTTATCACTGAGTTGGCAAGTTGCTTTCATATCATTATCAATCATCGCGAGTGGTCAAATTTGAAAGGAAAGTTGTGATTGGTTCAGAGAAGACCGAACATCATTTACTGTTCCTGAGAAAAGTGTATTTTTCTTACAAATACAATGGACGCGTTGCAGAGAGCAGCCAATTGTGCGCTATCCTCATCGCATGTATCTTACGAAAAATTATTTTTTGTTTACTGCAGTTGATTACTCTGTTAACCTTTCCCACCTATGGGAGGGAGGGGGTTGTCACGATCATCTATTTTATTCTGAATCACCGGTGCTTGGTTACATTATGTTACCTTCGTGCTACTAAATTGTTACTAAATTCTGTTTTGTTGCAACACACTGCGCATGAAGGTGACTGAGGCTGTAAAAACACACTCTTTTGTTGTAACATGTTTTGTGTATCAAAACACACGATCGAAGTGTAAAATCTCACTGATATCATACAGTTTGAAAGTTCATCTCTGGCCAGCAGTAATCATGAGTTGGGGTGGACGTCTGTTGTGTTTTCATTGACTGAAGCCACTGGCAATTTAAAATGCCTGTCTAGCTTTCCCCACGAACTGAATGATTGACTGCTGTGTTGTTATTGAACCCTGCTCTTTTCATTCAAGCTGATTTAAAATATTTAACTTTCGTCACAAGTCGGCTACCAGGTAAAAAATAAATAAATACGTGCTGACAATGTGATTGCGAATTAAACTTGCCCCAGCTATCTATTGTGCGGCGACAGTTTCGTAATCACAGAGTGTGATGTATGCGAGTGTGGATGCAACTATATATATTGGTTTCGTGTGCCCCACTAGCATCCGCAGCTAAGGCACGCATACAGTCATTTTCGATGGGACTGGTCACTCACTAGACAGATTGTTTAACAGGTATAAGGTCACACTCAGTCACACCTAGACAGGCGTCGATGATAAACAAAAACGTCTGATAAATGAATGGTTATATTTAATATATGGCATACGAGTAGATTGCTTCGGGATATTACAACGTATTGTTATGGACGTGCAAAGTTCAGGTAAAGATGCTATTACCATATTTATAAGATAATTAGATAACTCTACTAATGGGCACACGTTGACTAGAGTCAATACATTTACACTTGCATTGGTGTATCTTTACTTGAAAGGATTGTTCTCTACTTTGCTATCTCCACTAGGGAGGTACTTCTCCATTATAGTCTAACAGATGCCAATCCACACAGACTTCTAATTCAGGGTGAGTGGACTGATAGCTAGGGTTAGGTTGAGTGGACTGATAGCTAGAGCTAGGATGAGTGGACTGATAGCTAGGGATAGGATGAGTGGACTGATAGCTAGGGATAGGATGAGTGGACTGATAGATAGGGCTAGGATGCGTGGACTGATAGCTAGGACTAGGATGAGTGGACTGATAGCTAGGACTAGGATGAGTGGACTGATAGTTAGGACTAGGGTGAGTGGACTGATAGCTAGGGCTAGGATGAGTGGACTGATAGTTAGGACTAGGGTGAGTGGACTGATAGCTAGGGCTAGGATGAGTGGACTGATAGCTAGGGCTAGGAAGAGTGGACTGGAAACAAATAATAAAAAGCACGTCTGGAATAAAAGCAGCAGATAGTGTTTCATCAGAACTGGGACAAGCATAAGCCAGATTCTCTATACACTTGTGTAAGAATGTTTTCCCGGCTTTAAGTATTTACACAGTCACAGTTTTTAAATGCTGTATTCAGTGCAATGGGTTTTAATGATATATTCAGGGCTATGATTTTTTTTTTTAATGCTGCATTCGGTACAACAGCGCTAACAGGATAATCCATATCAACAGCGCTAACAGGACCACCATATCAAAAGCGCTAACAGGGCCACCATATCAACAGCGCTAACAGGATAATCCATATCAACAGCGCTAACAGGACCACCATATCAACAGCGCTAACAGGAAAAACATATCAACAGCGCTAACAGGACCAACAAATCAATTGCGCTAACAGGGGATCAACAAATCAATTGCGCTAACAGGACCAACAAATCAATTGCGCTAACAGGGGATCAACAAATCAATTGCGCTAACAGGACCAACAAATCAATTGCGCTAACAGGACCAACAAATCAATTGCGCTAACAGGACCACCATATCAACAGCGCTCCCAAGACCACCATATCAACAGCGCTAACAGGACCAACATATCAACAGTGTTAACAGGACCAACATATCAATTGCACTAACAGGACCCACAAATCAATTGCACTGGCAGGACCAACAAATCAACTGCACTGACAGAACCAACAAATTTATTGCACTAATAGAACCAATAAATTAATTGCACTGATAGGACCAACAAATCAATTGCACTGATGGGACCAACAAATCAATTGCACTAACAGGCTCGCCAAATTAATTGCACTAACAGGACCAACAAATCAACTACACTGACAGGACCGTTATAAATCAATTTCACCCTCAGCATCAAGTTAAGCAAGAACCAGAAAAGTTTAAAACAAATTGGTGGCTACACCAATAAGAGATACAATTTTTAAATGTAAAGCAACCAATGCTAGAAAGAAAACAATAACGATTTTAACTAATGTACCTTGTTACAGTAATAATGAAACGCTGGCTAATGCGAACACAACACTTATGTAGTTGTACTGTTGTCGCTCACACTGTGCAGGCGCATATCATTATCATCATCATCATCATCATCATCATCATAGTCGTCGTTGTCGTCATCATCATTATCATCAGTGAATAAGTATATATGTATATGCATGTATGTATGTATGTGTGTGTGTGTGTGTGTGTGTGTGTGTGTGTGTGTGTGTGTGTGTGTGTGCCCTTGTATGCTATATACGTACGTGCCTGCATGAATTTTGTGCGTACATATGTGTTTGTTTATACGAAATCTTAATTACATATTGAGACTAAGAGACTACAAGATTTAAATATCTTATTTTCTGCACACCAGGTGATCAAAATGCTGGTCGTGATTATCGTTGTGTTTTTCATCTGCTGGGGACCGCAGCTCATTATGAACACTTTGAAAAGGCTAAAGTTCGACAAATACAACGCCAGTTTCTACCACCTTGGGGTCAGTGCTGCAACTATCATTCAAGTTTAATATTTGTTTAATGTTATAATATTACATATTGATATCTGAATTAGACTTATTATTATAATGTTACGTTGTGAGCTTTACATTAGCCTTATTATTGTACGGCTACATTTTGATCTCTACATTAGCCTTATTATTGTACGGCTACATTTTGATCTCTACATTAGCCCTATTATTATACTGCTATATTTTGAACTCTAAGTTAGCCCTATTATTTTATTGCTATATTTATATCTCTATATTGTACAGCTACATTTTGATCTCTACATTAGTCCTATTATTATACTGCTAAATTTTTATCTATACATTAGCCCATAATATTATACTGCTAAAATGTGATCTCTATATTTGCCCTATTATTATATCGCTCTATTTTGATCTCTACATTAGACATATTATTATACTGCTATATTTTGTTCTCGTTATATTTTGACCTCTTCGTTAGCCTTAATGTAGCATTCTTATAATTTTCTTCCCATATTAGCCTTAAACTATTACACATTGACTCGCATAGCAAAATTACATATTGCTCTGTTCATTTTTATTTCTTTATAACGAATGCAAAACATCACTTGATGTCAGTGGCAATTACTTTATAACAAATACGAAATATCAAATAATGTCGGTGACTTTTCTTTTATAACGAATACAAAATATTACTTGACGTACTTGACTATTACTTTATAACGAAATCAAAATATCACTTGATGTCTGTGACTATTATTTTATAACGAATACAAAATATCAATATCAGTACGAGAACCTTTGGGATATCTGCAAGCCTACAATTAACGCAAATCCGCCATAGTTGTCTTTAGAGAGATAAGCAGGATTATAGCCCAAAACAATCCTATCACAGAGATCTTCAGAGAAATGAGCAGAATTATGGTCCAAAATAATCCTATCACAGATGTCTCAGACAGATCTGTAAGATTATGGACATTATAATCATATCACAGCTGTCTTCGGAGTTATTTGTACGCTTACAGCAAATTAAATCTTATCACAGTTATCTTAAGAGAGATTTATAAGCTTAGAGCAAATTAAATCATATCACAGTTATCTTTAGAGAGGTTTGGAGAATTTGCACAACAACCACAGTGGTTTGGATGCTTTACAAAAACTATAGTCAATACAAACCTACCACAATTATCCTCAGAGACGATGAGCATTATAGATCTATGGCACTTGTCTTCACAGAGACGGTGAGCATTATAGATCTATTGCACTTGTCTTCACAGAGACGGTGAGTATTATAGATCTATGGCACTTGTCTTCACAGAGACGGTAAGCATTATAGATCTATGGCACTTGTCTTCACAGAGACGGTGAGTATTATAGATCTATGGCACTTGTCTTCACAGAGACGGCGAGCATTATAGATCTATGGCACTTGTCTTCACAGAGACGGTGAGTATTATAGATCTATGGCACTTGTCTTCACAGATTTGCAGATTTAGTAAATTGCACGAGACTTTTGCAAAACGGGTTGTAGAATCTGGTGTAAGCCTGTGTCATTTTCTATGAGGGAGATTTGCCGGAAATAGGTTCAATGCAAGTCGTAGACTATAATCGCCATGGAGATTCGCAGAATATAATCAATATAAACCTGATACAATTTTCGTCGTAGATACTGCAGGATTTGAAACAAATACAAACCTATCATAGCTGTGAGGTAGCAATTTGCAGGATTTGAAACAAAATACAAACCTATCATAGCTGTGAGGTAGCAATTTGCAGGATTTGAAACAAAATACAAACCTATCATAGCTGTGAGGTAGCAATTTGCAGGATTTGAAACAAAATACAAACCTATCATAGCTGTTAAGTAGCAATTTGCAGGATAGATCAATACTAATCTTCCACAGTTGTGATAGAGATTTACAGGACAGAATCAATATGGATGATATACAGTTGCTCTTAGAGATGTTTGCAGGATTAGAGCCAATACAAACGCATCCCAGTTGTCATCGACAGCCATTTGCAGGACAGAATCAATACCGAGCCTACGACAAGTTGTCATTTAACCGATTTGCTGGATCAGGGTCAACACAAACCTACCACCGCGGATGTGTATCAGAAACAGAAACGACACTCATTCTGGAGTGGCGAACAGCCAAAGGACCATAGGACGCTGCACATGTTACTAAGCCACTTTGTCCGCTAACAATATTTCCGATAGTTTATCGCCCATTCAAAATCACGCATGCGTATGGCTTGCCGATTATGCCAAGACAAAGTTTCTCCCGGAAAGGAATCTGCTTGCATGCACCATCAAATCATCCGGTTCTGTAATCGTGTTTACGCTACTCGTTTGTCTGCGGTCGGCCATCCAGCCACTTGTCTAATAATATCTGGATCGGCATGTGCTTTATTTCCTTCTAAATAATGCGTTCCGTGGATCGACTGGCCATGCTTTCTTTTGATATTGCCCTTTTCACTTTGTGCATGTGTAAAAACATAAAATTAACGGCTTTGTCTACTAGTGACACGAATTGCACATTTGCAAATGATTCTCTTTGTAGTAAAGAATATGGTTTTTGTTTGGTTTCTTGAGTCGTGATTTCCTTTAAAGATTTAATTCCATATTAATGCTATTTTAATACCAAGGAGTATATTTGTATCTCACACTTGTCCTGGAAATGTATTGACGGTAATAACAATTTTAGGATAATACTTAAAATTCTGAATGCCCACATTTCCACTTTACTGTAGTTAATGTTGCACTATTTTTACTCAAGCAATATGATCAATTCAGAATCACAATCAAATTGTAGGCATGAAAAACTGAGCAAAATTATACTAAACGCGTTTGGATAAGTTATCTTCCCTTGAATATATAAAGTCGTTTTTGCAGGCTTGACAAGATTTGGTCAAGAATTGGGATAAAACTTCCCGCTTCAGCCTGAGATATAACACACAACAATGCTTTGGGAACGCGTGAAATGCGCGGAATATATACAAACAAAGTAAACAATAGTTTTAGAAAAGGGAGACAGTTCACAATATTTCAGTTCCTACGAGCAAAATAATCAGCACTTTGTGAGATGGGAGACATATTTACATTTCAATTCCTACGAGCAAAATAATCAGCACTTTGTGAGATGGGAGACATATTTACATTTCAATTCCTACGAGCAAAATAATCAACTCTTTTGGAGAAGAGAGACATATTTCACAACATTTTAATTTTAGTCTGTGATTGCTTGAACCTAAACATACAAAAATAAATAATAAATTATAGAATTATAGAGATGATTTACAAACAAACAAACACATAGTACATAGTATGAGATAGGCTAGGACTATGTGTCATTGAAGAAGTGCAAAAATCAAGTAAGCGCACACACACACACACAGACACACACACAGACACAGACACACACACACACACACACACACACACACACACACACACACACACACATGATTATGTGAGTAAGCATATCTATTAAAGCAACGAGTAGGTAAAATTAATGTGTATATAAACATAATTGAAACATGTTACAGAAACAAATCACCCACCTACGGGGGGCGGTTGAGGGTGTTTGCCAAACGGATGCGAACTTTTCACCCCCTTCCGCCAACCCTCCCTTCCTCCACCTCGGGACGCAGTGTGAGGCTGTGGGGTCCCACTGGAGCACTCCAAATCAGACAACGTCATTTCACGAAATGATCAACGCCAGCTCCAGTGGTGACGTAAGCGTAACCACCCCCGCCCCATATTACAGAAACCTCACAATTGCTGAATTTAAATAACACAATTCTAAACAAATACAACGCATTTAAAATCAGTCATCGAACCTGTGAATTAAATAAAAGCGAACTGTTCATTACACACTGACTTAAGCAAAAGTACAAAAGTCTATAAAACTCGATATTAGATCTCGGATACAGAATCAATAGGTTTATCACATAAATGCATGCAAAAAAAAAATGTGAAAGAATGTGTAAATTAAATACACACAGTAAAGCCTTGAATGGATTAGTAAAATACGGCAGAAATAAAACATAACTTACACGTGAATTAAACGCAAGCAAACATATTCAATGTGTTCATTAAACTTCATTAAGCACAAGCACATTATTGAATAATTAATTTAATATGTGTATAACGATTTCTGAACGCGTGAGAAAAGCTCTTGCAATTAATCAACAAATGTGTAAGTTTACAATAAGCATAAATTAAAAACAGAACAATCACTGAAAGTCTTTATTAAATGCATGTTAGGAATTTATGAATGGGGAGCTGGGTGGCCGATAGGTCACTGTCGTGTATGGAGTAATTGGTTCGAGACCCAACACTGTTGTTAGATTTTTGTCATGTGACACTCTAATCCTAGCTAGGGACTGTCGCGTTCAAAGACGAAAATTGTCAACCGCATTGAGAACTTAAGATACAAAACTCTTCGAGATCTTAGGATACAAAGCACCACCTCGAGATCTATGAATACAAAGACTTCAAGAAGTTAGAGTACTAAACACCACCTCGAAATCTTAGAATGAAAGACTTCAAGAAGTTAGAGTACTAAGCACCACTTCGAGATCTAAGAATACAAAGCCCATGGAGATCTAAAGATACAAAACTCTTCGAGATCTTAGAATACAAAGGTATAAGAACTTAGGATACAAAGCACCACTTCGAGATCTTAGAATAGAAAAACACCACTCCGAGATCTTATGATACAAAGCATTTCGAAAGCTCACGGTACAAAACCACCACTTAGAGACTTAGGATTTAAATAAAACCACTACTTCGAGTTCTTAGGATTCAAAGCACTCCAGAACTTAGGATACAAAAACACCACTTTGAGATCTTAGGTTATAATACACTTAAAAATATTAGGATGCAAAGCACTTCGAGGACTTAGGAAACAAAGCACTTCGAGATCTTATGGTACAAAGCACGTCGAGATCTTATGGTACAAAGCACTTCGAGATCTTATGGTACAAAACACGTCGAGATCTTATGGTACAAAGCACGTCGAGATCTTATGGTACAAAGCACTTCGAGATCTTATGGTACAAAACACGTCGAGATCTTATGGTACAAAGCACGTCGAGATCTTATGGTACAAAGCACTTCGGACATTAATAAAAATAAAATTTATTTAATTTTATTCAATTAACCTTAGCAGCACAGCCACAAATATGTGAATAATACATACATCTCACAATAAACATGAAGACTTCTCAACAATCTTGCATAACAATCTTTGAATGCGGTGAAGTAAACAAAAGCGCAAGACAGTCCTTGAATGCATAAGATAAATAACCGCACACACAATCGCAGAGACATTGATTTAACAGGAAGAAGACTGCAAATTTCTAGAAAGGGAGAAAGAGGAACTGGAGGCAATGAGCAAAATACAGCAGACTAAAGAGACCGTACGTGTTGGGTTCTAAAGCGAGCAGACAGACAGACAGACGGTCTGCAATTATAGGCAAGAAAGAGAAATTAGGGATGTGACCAGCTCTTGATGCTATAGCTGACGTGTTGCAAGCAGTCTTCAGTTTCAGAAAGGAAAACAAATGACCATGCCAGTGTCGTAGGCAGAAAGGAACTGCAGTAATTATTATGTCTGACTGGTAAGTATGATATAATTATGATAAATGACGGTTATTTGCTGTATCTGTTGGTAAAGGTTGCAGATGGAAACTGGTCATTAAGACTGGTCATATGTACCCCGGCGAGTATTCGTGACGCACTTACGGAAAGGTTTACTTATTTTATGGATTGTCTTCATATGTTCATAACAAACTATCTATCTATCTATCCCTTAGTCTTGTCGACCGTCGGGGCACCAGTTTCCTCCATTCCATTCTGTTCTCTAATCTTACTGTATTGCTCAGTTTACAAACTAACGTAGTCTAAATATAAGAGAAGACATTACGTGTTATTATCAAAGTAACGTAGTCTAAATATAAGAGAAGACATTACGTGTTATTATCAAAGTAATGTAGTCTAAATATAAGAGAAGACATTACGTGTTATTATAATTATAAAAGAAGATATTACGTGTTATTATCAAAGTAACGTAGTCTAAATATAAGAGAAGACATTACGTGTTATTATCAAAGTAACGTAGTCTAAATATAAGAGAAGACATTACGTGTTATTATCAAAGTAATGTAGTCTAAATATAAGAGAAGACATTACGTGTTATTATAATTATAAAAGAAGACATTATGTGTTATTATCAAAGTAACGTAGACTTAATATAAGAGAAGACATTACGTGTTATTATCAAAGTAATGTAGACTTAATATAAGAGAAGACATTACGTGTTATTATCAAAGTAACGTAGACTTAATATAAGAGAAGACATTACGTGTTATTATCAAAGTAACGTAGACTTAATATAAGAGAAGACATTACGTGTTATTATCAAAGTAACGTAGACTTAATATAAGAGAAGACATTACGATTCTAGAGAGAATGCTCTATTAATCAGTTAACCCGCGCGATGTATTTGTATGTGAGCCAGTTTACCTGTATGATGTAGAGAAAATACTTTGTGAAACAGCTTACCAACAAAATGTATAGAAAATGCTTCTGTGAGCCAATTTACCCTATGATGTAGAGAAAATACTTTGTGAAACAGCTTACCAACAAAATGTATAGAAAATGCTTCTGTGAGCCAATTTACCCTACGATGTAGAGAAAATACTTTGTGAAACAGCTTACCAACAAAATGTATAGAAAATGCTTCTGTGAGCCAATTTACCCTACGATGTAGAGAAAATACTTTGTGAAACAGCTTACCAACAAAATGTATAGAAAATGCTTCTGTGAGCCAATTTACCCTATGATGTAGAGAAAATACTTTGTGAAACAGCTTACCAACAAAATGTATAGAAAATGCTTCTGTGAGCCAATTTACCCATATGATTTAGGGAAAATACTTTGTGAATCAGTTTGCCCACAAGATGTGTAGAGAATGCTTTGTGAACCAAATGATGTAGAGAGACCGCTTCTGTGAGCCAATTTACCCATATGATATAGAGAGAATGCTTTGTAAACCTGTTTATCCACACGACGTAGAGAGAATGCTCAGTGATCCAGCTTTTAGGGATTAAAACAACAGTATTCCCCATCTAAGAAAGTGTATGCATTCAGGCCTACTCAGTATCCATGTACGCGAGTGGGTTATATATGATTTCTTGCGAAATACAGAAAATATTATAGGACCGATAAAAGGTGGAGTTAGGGGCAGCAAGGCAAGGGTGGAGGAGGGTGGGAGCTGTTGCTGCGGAAATCATACAGTGAAAACTAATGGAGAGAAAACAAGATGCAGAGTGGTGTACCAGCAGTGGACTAATTTTCCATTGCATAGATAAATAGCCGTAAAGCACAACAGAGGCAGAACGAAAATGTATCGGAGACAGAAAATTGTTCCATGAAATCGATGACCTTACTTTTTGTCTTCTAAAAAAAAAATACCGTAATACTTGTGATGGGGAAAAAAAAAGTCTATCATGATTTTTTTTTTAATTTGTGCCTCGGGCAAAATAAATCATTTCAGACTAAACGCTATGGCCGAGACTAATGGTCCCTTTAACGCCTATTCAAGTTTCTATGAAGAACATTCAGCTCATGGTTGTTCTCTCAACATTCGAAATAAAGACTGCAGAGGAAGAAATTTTGAAAAGTAATAAAGAGAAAACATAAAAGAAAAATAAATCGTGTTTCAATGATTGTTTTCGTTCCGGTTGCGCAATGTATCGTAAAAATTCCATTGCTAAACAAATCGCATTGAGAAAAGTGTGCGGAATGGAGTGTCGGGGAATCAGGATGATGCGCGCGCATTGTGTGTGTGCGTGTGTGCGTGTGCGCGTGTGTGTGTGTGTGAGTGTGTGTGTGTGTGTGTGTGTGTGTGTGTGTGTGTGTGTGTGTGTGTGTATGTGTGTGTTTGATATTTGGTTTTTTCCCCCGAGCAGAATATAATAAATATTTATGCACTATTGTTTTGTGGGAAAGATTTTGGCTTCACTCTTTTTTCCATTTCGTTTGGAGAAAATATTAATTTCCATAATCTGGATTCATTTTGTTTTAATATTATTAATGCTTTTTCATAATGAAGTACATATTTAAACACGCATATGCACACAAAACACGTACACACACATATTGGGGATGAAAGATTATAAATTTTAATGTAGATTAATCTTACGACTAAAACTAAATAATCTAGAGTTCTGGAGTTAATCTTACTTTTCAAATCTTAAATTTCAACTACCGCTTCTGTGAGCACTGATGTGATGTAAAAACTAAAAATTAACACATCTAACACATTCTGATACGCATATATATAATTATTATAACAGTTCTGTTATAAAATAAAATAGTAAAAGAAAAAAAACTTGAAGTTATAAGTTTATTGGTAATCTCTAGCCCTCATATTTAAAGATATTCATTTGATCCATTTAACCATTTACTGAAGCTAATAGCTTACTTAGCCAATTACTAAGGCTAATAAGTCGCTCCACTTAGCCAGTAACTGGGACTAATAAGTCGCTCCACTTAGCCAGTAGCTGGGACTAATAAGTCGCTCCACTTAGCCAGTAACTGGGACTAATAAGTCGCTCCACTTAGCCAGTAGGTGGGACTAATAAGTCGGTCGACTTAGCAAGAAACTGGGACTAATAAGTCGCTCCACTTAGCCAGTAACTGGGACTAATAAGTCGCTCCACTTAGCCAGTAGCTGGGGCTAATAAGATGATCCACGTAGTCAGCCACTGAAACTAATAAGATGGTTCACAAAGCCAGTTATTCGGGCTAATAAGATGGTTTACAATGCCAAATATTCAGGTTAATACAATGGTTCACAAAACCATATATCCAGGATAATAAAATGGTCCACTTAGCCAGCTGTTCAGGCTAGTAAGTGGTTCACAAAGCCATCTATTCAGACTAGTAAGATGGTTCACAAAACCACATATTCAGGCTAATACATTGGTCCACTTAGCAGCTATTCAGTCTAATAAGTTGGTTCGGTGGTAGCACTGAACAAAGCTCACTTATTATCAAGCACAACTTCAGCAAGCAAAAACGACCTCTTGCAAGGCACAGCAGTTGCAGTGGACGCCAGATGTTTCAATGCAAACGGTGCAATAAGTTTTCCACTCCTGTTGTGCTGTTTACCAGTGCAATGGTCAATCAGTCTTTCAGTGCCAGGCTCAGACGTTTAACGTATGAAACCACCACTACAATGGTTAAGCAGTTTGCTCAGTACCAGGTTCAGACTTTTAAGTGTGCTGTCCACCACTGCAATGGTCAAGCTGTCTGCTCAGTACCAGGTTCAGACTTTTAAGTATGCTGTCCACCACTGCAATGGTCAAGCAGTCTGCTCAGTACCAGGCTCATACTTTTAACGTTCAAGTGCAATGTGCACATCAGATCCTGCAGGTTCAGACTCGTCTTTGTATCGGACGAAATTTCAATTATCAACTTGCTTTCTTTGCTGGAGTTTTGTCATGTATAGCATCACTTGCTTTCTTTGCTGGAGTTTGTCATGTATAGCATCACTTAATTTCTTTGCTGCAGTTTCGTCATGCATATATCATCACTTACAGTTTTAGCTGGAATTTCGTCATGTATTGCATGACTTGCTGTCTTTGCTGAAATTTCGTCATGTATAGCACCACTTGATTTCTGTGGAGGAGTAAATTTGCCTATCCCTATTTTAAAACTTAATTGTTATATAAATTGTTAAATTGTCAAAATGACCTGACCTTGAGCACTCCGTGTGATTATATTTTTCAGTTGTAGTAAACAACTCTGGTGAAGAATATGCTAGAAAATTGCTGATACAATCAAAACCAGTTCCAACTGGAGGCAAAGTTGTTCTAATAGTCTCACGCTTGTCCATAACAATTTTATCCAAAGAGGAAGGACCTGAAGTTTCTTTGTTGAAGAAGTACTCTATTCTATCACTATAAATTATTTGAACATAACTCAAGTCCGGTCATAAAGGTGATCGATAGTTCATGGTATGTTAACTGATTGATAAAGAAAGAATGGACTAAGAAATATTTCGTACATATTTGCTATTGATCTATGATTTGAAGCGCAGAATGATTTATGTAATTGAACCATTATTTCTATGTTCACTAATTTCATTACGTTGTACAGTATACTTGTGAATTTTGATCAATGTTATGCTTCTTATGCTGTATGCGAATCTGGCTAACAAAATTGTTGCAAGATTTGTAAGTTGAGAATGTTTTGATGAAATATTCCTGAAATTTAGTGCTGCCTTAATTTGAATTTTGCAGAGCAGAGCAAGCCTTTATTCTTTTGTCACGTCATGCTACAGTATCTGCTTGGTCACGTTGGTGTGTGAATCCACTGTCATCAACTTATCATTAGAGCATGTTGTAGTAAGTTGGTTCCTGTGAATTCCATTTGAGAGCCAATACGGCGGAAATTGTGGCTTGAATTTGGTATTGAGAATTCAAGAAGATTATTTCAAATGATCCTTGTGTTGAGTAAGTGCACATGGAAATTCAAGAACATTCTTCCTGATGTGCTTGATAGTGCATGTGAAATTCAGGATGATGGTTTGCTTGGGGAGCACATCAAGAGATTCTGGAACAGTTATGTACCATGCCTCTAGAAAGACAGTGGATGTTGCAACTGCACAATTGTGAACACGTGCTGGCGACAGCCGCATCTTTGAAAATATTATGAGTATTGACTTTAATTATTTCTCTGAAAGACTGCTCTCATTTCCCTGATGATACCCAAGAACTTGATTATCTATTTATGTTAATTGACTGCTTATGTCTATGCTAAGATAAACTGAATGATTGTTCAGCGTTAAATTGAACGTTGTTGTGATTTGATGTAAATGTCAACTCTCTTTTGATTATATTCTTCTCTTGTATATTTGATTGTTGATTTAATAAATTTATATGTTGGAGAGACAGTGATTGGATGAGGCTTGCTAAATATAGATTAAAAGATGAACTTGTCTTCTCCTTTAGTAAGACGTTTTCCACCTAAGGAAATATTGTGTGAGGTAAATGTTTGTCTTTTAAGTTGTGAAGAGAGAAAACGTCTACAGTGCCCGCATATCCACCACGTGAGAGAGACGAGTGTTGTCTTCTGAGAATTATTATTAACATAAATTAATCATCACTTGTAATTAGTTATGTGTGATTATATCATAATATTAATCATAACCAATAATAAGGTGGCGTTGCTGTCACACGTTTGGAGTTTTGTCATGTATAGCGTCACTTTCCTTCAAGTTGGAGTTTCGTCATGTAAAGCAATAATTGCCTTCGTCACCAGAGTTTTGTCATGTATAGCATCATTTGCCGAAGATTTTATGATGTTTAAATTTGTCTTCAGTAACTCTCTCTCTCTCTCTCTCTCACATACACACACACACGCACGCACGCACACGCACACACACACACACTTTCTTCCTGCAAACTGTTTTTCTTTTAAAACCTGGGATCTAAAACTACAACAATCACCAGCCACTCTTAATTGCAACCTTCCTGAGTTTCTCCATTTCGTTGCAGAAAATAGTTTTAAATCTTACGTAGCCTGTTATTTCTTTTTAAAAAAAATACACACACAATGCATTTCGAGAGAGCAATTGAACACAATATATATTTGTTTCAGTTCAAGATCTCTATAGCTATCTGGTACGGTTCTAGCAGCGATTTGAAAGCATAGCTCTTTTGCCATTCACTTTCCTTAGGTGACCATAAATTGTACGTTTATGCTGTTGATTGTAGGGCGCAGCCACGATTTTGTGCTTGAAGGAATGTGTGTGTGTGTGTGTGTGTGTGTGTGTGTGTGTGTGTGTGTGTGTATGTGTGTGTGTGAGAGAGAGAGATTAATTACGTCATTATATGCAGAGCTACGTTGGCTTCAGCGAAATGACATTCTTCCTTGATTCCAAACGTTTGACAACGTCAATGACTAGAAATAAACTGTGCTGTTACAAAACCTGTCCTCTTGTCAATGTAACTTTTAAAGCACTTTGAAGCAGTTGATTGATGTTGGTTTTCGGATTCGTTAAGCACATTGACCCTTGCAACAACTTTTGAACGTGACGAAAAACCTATCCTTCATTACTTGCAGCACGACGAATGATTTCTTGTCTCCGCATCATTAACTGACGACGATTTCATGCAAAATGTTGGCAATACAGTTGGTTATTCTGTCGTGTTGAGCCTGATCCTCTGGTTTCTATTCGTGGACTCATGTCATCCAGAGTCATCTGACGGTTTTCAATACTGCAAACAATGTGGGAGTAACAGGCACACTTAACGCGGACAATGTTTATGAAGCGTTGGCGAAGAGTGATGATACCACAGGGTTTACAAATCAATCACAGTTCTGTTACCACAAAATGTCACTTGGCCATTAAACGGACCTTTTCTGCTTTTGCTCATGACGGTACAAATGTAGGAACTAAAACAACACAAGTTACTGTTGATCACTGTATGTTCACGTTACGTGACTCCGAGGGATAAGCATCTCTATCATGCGCAGTTTATGTAACTAATTTTTTTTATAGTAACTATAGAGTACGATTACATTTAATCTTATAATAAAATATTTTGATCGTCAGAAACAGGAACGCGTTATGGGGACATACTGATACATAGTCGAACACATGCACAGAAAAACAAACAAACACATTAAAAAAAAATACTTTGATAGATAGATAGATAGATAGACAGACAGATAGATAGAAAATTATGTCAGAACTTCAGATTCATCAGCTACAGACCCATAACTCGCATACTTATAAGTAGAAGATTCTTCATTCGTTCACTTGAATAGAATCACTGCAATGTCGTTATTTAAAGTCTCATTACGCACATAATCATCAATCACACTCCTCACTTGATCTTTAGAGTGCATCTAAGAATACAACATTTCGAGAACCTGTGCCCACGCTAAAATTAAAATGCAACTAATTTACTGTTTTGATCAGCTCATCCAATTTACATCTCTTTGAGGTTCAAAATACATTGTCTTTAGGTTGCCCACGCCAAACCAAACTACCCTAAGTTCGTTTGTATTAATCAGCTGATCCAATTTACCTCTCTTTGTGGATCGAAAATCTACTTCTTCTAAGACTTACCAACCATTACAAGGGGCGAATGGAGATCGCTGATTGTCTCCCCTTGAATATTTAAATTCGGTTAACGTTATGACTCGTAATAAATGCTGTCCTCGTAACTCAACTCGCCAGCAAAAGGGCGAACAAGAAATCTGATAGTCTGAACACTGAGAGCGTCGACAGCGAATTATTTTAAAAACCGGAAAACAAATCAGAGAAAACAACAAGTCGAGTGCGGGTGGGAGTAACTGGATAACTCATACAACACATCACTTTAGTGCTGTAACAAGGACACCACCAAGACCTTTACTCCTCGGAGCCTGGAGATGCATACTAAAACACGGCACAACGTCCCAGAAATTCCAACGTTTTCCCATGGGCTGAATTCTTAAAAAGCCCGGGAGTCTTGTTCTTTCTGGAATCGTCAGTAAAGTTGTTAGTCTACCAGCTGTCTGTTAGGAAAAGGAGTTCAATTTCAGCTGGTCTACCATGTACTTTAAATGTGGATGTCTCGAACTTGAATTGTTTTCTTGTTTCGTCAAGTCTTGTCTTTTGCTAGCGGCAGATGATTGTATATAATTGTTTTGTTTCTTTGATCCATCGCTTCATATGTGTGTGTGTGCGTGCGTGCGTGTGTGTGTGTGTGTGTGTGTGTGTGTGTGTGTGTATTAACATTTGCTGCAAAATATGGCAATGGCACATCGGAAGATCTTTTAGTCACTCATCATTCAATCAGTGTAATTAATCTTTATAAATAAATGTGCTCTGATTAAATTTTGAATCAGTATAATAAAATAATAAATAAATAATAATAATAGCTCGAAAACTTCAAAACTAAATAGTGCTAACAATATACATTAATACATTTCCAATAATTAATCATCTACACACGGTGGAGAGCAAGCGAGATCGGTGAACTACACAGGAAAAAAATAAACATAAAACTTTACATATACTTTCCCTATCACTGTCACAGATGTACATTAAACTTTACATGCACATCCCTATCACTGTCACAGATGTACATAAACTAGGTATCTCGAGAAAAGGAACGTAGGAAAGATCTATTGAAGGAGAGGTCACAAACCTTGGCGAATAAGTGTGGGGCAACAGCACGGATGGGCCACTAACAGAAGTAATAAACTTCAGTGGAGTATATAAACTACCGTAAACAGATAAAAAAAACAACATAGGAGACAGAAAACTTTAGTAAGACCTGACCATTACCAATAAGCGCTACAAGTCGATGAAACATCAATTGTCAGCCAGTCCAACAAACAGATGGCTGAGAGATGGTTTAAAAAAGACACCAACGCGTCAGTCAACAAACATATGGCCTTGAGAGATAGGTTTGAAAACAAAACAGTCAACTAGCAGATGGCTAAGAGATTGGTTTAAAAACATCAACAAACCAGTCAACAAATAGATGGCTGAGAGGTACAGGATTAAAAGCCAGCAACAAATGGCTGAGAGATACAGGTTTAAAAGCCAGCAACAGAGCAATATTTAAAACATTCTTGATTACCTGATGCCTAAGCAGCATACAAAACTGTTTACCTTACAAGAGAGCAATATTTAAATGCTCTTGATTACCTAATGCCTAAGCAACATACAGAACACCCTGTTCACGTAACAACAGAGCAATATTTAAACGTTCTTGATTACCTAATGCCTAAACAACATACAGAACACCCTGTTTACGTAACAACAGAGCTATATTCCAAACATTCTTGTCTATTTCATTCTGACCATCTGTCCATATTTCCAAAGTGCCATCTATCTTTGTCAATATTTTGTAGAAAGCAGTTTGGACGGATAGCGGGGAGCAAAAGTGACTGCTTTTATTAGATTTACTAACGCTTTAATTCTTTTACTTCTAAATATAGTACCTCACTTTCTGCTTTCGTGTCCGCCCAAGGGACCTAACTCAATTTCATTTTTTTCTGAAGAATTGTTTGATCATTCTATAACAAAAGAAGGACTAATTTTCATTAGAAATAGGACAGCATCTACATTCTTTGTATTTTCATACACATAGACTAATATTTATTTAAGTTTACATTTTAACAACAAGAAATGTTTAAAGTTAGATTTATAATTAGTGGCGGGCGTACATCAGTCAGGTGAAACAATCGAGGCACAACTGGACAATTACTGTATGAGCTAAAAAGTTAAACCTAGTGATTTTAACATTGAATTCTCATTTTATGGATATGCACAGCCAGGGCACAGACCTCATAGGAGTCTTCTTTTCACAGTGTATGCTTTGACGAAATATAAAGAAATCAATGCATCAATAGCGTAACTTCAAATACTGGGCCCCCTCTGCAAAAAAAATCTAAAATGCCCACCATCGCCTCTATCTATTTTACACGCACACACACACACACACACACACACACACACACACACACACACACACACACACACACACACACACACACACACATTTGATCGTGTGTATATATTATTCAAATTTCAAGTACTATTTATTTCCAAGGAACAAATATTGGGTCTCTTCTGTTGAAAGCCAAGAACGGCACTTAGTGCAGGGCATTAGTTACGTCACTGAACGGTATATAGCTTAGTATAGTATATCATTATTATTTCTACATCGCACACCCGTCAATACATTACACTGACATGAGAGTAATAAATAAGGTTGCTGTCGAGATTTTGACACGTTTATAAGTAATATTTATATTACTTTCACGTCACTAGAATCACTTATATTCTTAATTTACTTTCATAAAACAGCTATCATTAAGACCTTGACTACAACTTAAAAAAGTGCTCTCTTATAAAATCATCTGCTCATAGTTTAAAATACGATATAAACATGACAAGAACCTTTCAAATGTTATCGCTTGAAATTATCTGCTCTTACTGCTCTTAGTGTAAGCTAAAACATGATCGTGATTACTGCCTTTGAGTGTTCTCTCATAAAATTACCTGCCCTTAATTAAAATGCAATATGTCTTCTCTTAGTGTAACTGCAATATAGTTGTGTCTAGATTGTTTTTCTTTATCATCTCATAGTAGTTATCTGACCTAAGTATAAAATAAAATATGATCCTGATTGCGACATTTTACACGTTTTCTTATGGAATTATCTGCTCTTAGATCAAAATTAAATGCGATCGTAATTACAGCCTGGTATCAGTATACAAGAAAAGCTACAGCTGTGTGTAATCTTCTGATGTCGGTAACAATTTCCAGAAGGCTCATTTTGCTAATAACCTTTTGTATGACAACACAAAACTTTTGAACATAAAACAAAATATTTCCTTGTAACATAATATGGCACAACTCCTTATAACGTATTATGGCACAACACCTAAAACTGTGTATGGCAAAAAGAACATCTTGTAGCATATATAAATTTTGTAAGCATATGGCAAAACATTTCATAATGTACTAATCAAAACGCCCTATAACGTACATGGCACAACACCGTATATCGTAATATGGCACAGCTCCTCGTAACGCATATGGCACATCTTGTGACATATTATACACAACATTTTGTAAGTATATGGCACAACATTTCATATTGTACTAATCACAACGCCCTGTAACGTGTATGGCACAACACCTTATGTCGTAGTATGGCACAGCTCCTCGTAACGCATATGGCACAACACCTTGTAATGTATATAGCACAGCATATTGTAAAGTATATGGCATCATTTGTAACGTATATGGCAAAACACTTTGTAACGCACTATGGCACAACTCCTCACGTTTTTGGCGCGATAACTTCGGATGTCCAGTAGTCGTTTCACAGCTGTACGCAAACTGAATTCGACGGTTGAACTGTACAGTCCGTTGAAATTCCTGATTTCAAAGTATATTGATGTGAGAAATTCTAAATAAAGATTTGATAATACTTAAAATGGAAAGTTAATAAGAATTATAACCAGTTAGAAAGCAGTAACCGTAACGACTGGACTAGTTTGCCGTCAATATAATGGAGACAAGTATACGGTTATATTATTATATTTTTTTTTGGGGGGGGGAGGGGTTGGGTTGGTCAAACAATAGAATGAAACTTTTCAGTAATCTTTACACAATTTGGCGATGTATTTTTTTTCCAGTTAAAAAATTAAACTATGTCGTGTATGATAGTTCAAGAAATAATCTTTTAAAAAATGCAATTTCATTGAAATGATTAGTATATAAATAAACTTACGATAAAGTCTCACAATTTAACTAAGTATGACAGAATTAAAGACAAAGCAGTATTCAGAAGAGATGTGTATGTATGCGTGTGGGAGTGTGTACATAGAAGTGTATCCAAGATAAAAACATATTTTGTTGAGTGTTTCGCTTATGAGAGAAATTAGAAATTCAAATATTTATTTTAATATTAATCTTTTGTCTTTTACTGATATATATATATATATATAGTATGTATAGTTCATGTACATTATTTATTGTATTAATCCTTTGTCTTTTATTGATATATATATATAGTGTGTATGTATAGTGCATGTACATTATTTATTGTAGTGCAACTTTCATGCAGTAAATTATAAATACCTAAATACTTTTCATACAATTAAAAATTAAGTCAATAATTATATACATGAAATTATATAAGAATCAATCTAGCACTACAATTAAAAATTTAAGTCAATAATTATGTACATAGAAATATATGAAAGTCAAACTATCTCTATAATTAAAAACTTAAGTCAATAATTATAGACATAGAAATATATAAAAGTCAACCTATAACTACAAGTAAATTAATTTGTTCTACTGGCATGATTTACTTTTAAGAATGATATGAAATTGAAAGCAAACTATGTCTTATGATGCATTCCTATTCACACAAGACTAAAATATAAGTATTACGCTAGTAAAATGAAATCAGTAGAGATTAAGTATGCACGTGCTAAAAATAATGAAATCATTAAGTAATAAGTAATAATGAAATCAATTAAAATATATATACTCATTCTAATAATAATTAAATCAGTAGAGATAAAGCGCACATCTGCTAATAATAATGAAATATGTAGAGATAAAGCATACACATGTAATAATAATTAAATCAGTAGAGATAAAGCACACACATGTAATAATAATGAAATATGTAGAGATAAAGCATACACATGCTAATAATACAGAAATCTCTAGAGATAAAGTATACAAATGCCAACAATAATGAAATATGTAGATATATGTATAATTCTAACGAAATCAGTGGAGAGAAGGTAGATCCTATTTTCTCGAATATTTATTTCCCTCATAAGTTGTTCAAGTAACAATTTGCTTTTCTTCTACACCGGGTTCTGTCGTCCATCCCTCTATGACAAAATATATTCCCTTTCTCTACAGGTGATGTTCTCTTGTTTGCCTTACATCCAGTCGTGCATCAACCCTATCATCTACGTACTCATGTCGAAGAAAATTCGGGACTCCATCTTCTCCCTCCCTGGCGTTAGTTGCGTCATATCCCGTTGCACGCGACACCACGTCAAGAACTCACCAACCCACGAGCTGATCGCAGCCAATCATAGCGTGGCTGTGACGGACTTGAAAACGTCACTGGAGACCGTAAGAAGCTACGGCGCAAGCGACCTCACAGATGTATGAACTGGTAGTGATAAAGACAGTAATGAATGCCTCAAACTGGGTATGAAACGAGTATATAATCATGTAATTAGAATCATGATCTTACTGTTTTCCGTTAAAGAAGAGATGGGGAAAGAATGTCAACGCGACTCCAGGAATAATTTTAACCTATTACTTTGTGTGATTAGAAGCACAGTGCAGTTTCAAGCATTGACTAGTCACAGACGCACAAACAAGCACACACTAGCGATCATCCTCCAGACTAGTATATATATATATATATATAAAATCGCGCGCATACACGCACACACGAACACTCACGTACAGCCAACGCAATTAAGTACAAACGCTCGCACACGTACACACAACTCATCATATCATCTACATTGTGAATAACACACACAGAATAACATCCAATACACTCACTCGTAAGTGTTCACGCACCCACACACAGCAAAGCATACCACACACATAAACTACATTTGCAGCAGCAACAACAATACACACACGCGCACACACAATTTTTATTTTGGACGAATAAACATTCCCTAAAACTAAAACAGATATTTTTTTAAAGAAACAACGAAGGTGAAAGAAAACAGAAGGCAAAATAACTCAATACATTTGTTAATTCATTCCAAGTTATTTAAACGTAGGAAAATTGTCTTTTAAGTTCTTCCTACCACTGAAAATACACGGTGACTAATGATGGCCTGGGCTATACTTCCTGAGAATAGATAACTATTGAAATCTGTTTAATCTCCCTTGGAGCGAAGCAAGATAAAAATTTTAAAGAAGACAATATGACAGATTAATCAGCAGTTGTGATGCAACATGAGACAATGTTTTGTTCGATATATTGTGAAACAGAAATTTCCTCTCACTTGTATGACTTTAAGCTTCTTTTTTTCTCCACCCCCATTTAACAAAATAATGGAAAATTCGCATCTAAACTGAAATTGCACGTATTTGTCGATATTGTTTTTAATATTTAGAATTGTGACTTTTGAAGTCCAAATGCGCAGTACACAGTCTGCCTCATGTACGATGACAAGTATAATGATATACATACACATACATTTCCGTGTGAGGGCATTTCTGTATTTGAATGGATGGAAACCTTGTAATATGTTTTTAACGAATATATTTGTGCAATGTGTTACTTGTATATATAGATAGGGAATCTGGACATGTTTACAATTTACACATGTGCACATGTGCATATCAGTTTGTATGCATTCGGTTGTGGATATATATATAATCACAGCATTGTAATATATAATACACTACTTACATATACACTTAGTAATCATCAAAACATGTATAATCTTAAAATCTTAAATTAAAAATTAAAAATTATAAGGAAAAGCCTCAAAATGCACTCCTTTATAATGCTTAATAAACATTATCAGTAGTTAGATAGTTAGAGTACAATAGAGTGCCTATATGACAACCATATAATATTTTGCTACACAATTACAACCCTTTAGAATACATACCACTAGTTTATTATAAAGATCATTCACTTTAATTATTTTCATTACACAATAATAATCATTTATGAGTACAATAAATGCAAAAAGTAATATATCAAAAATAGTATATTACATTTTGCATGTTGCAAATCTCTGCTATATCAAAATAAATTTGTAATCGAATTATATTGATTATCAACAATTATACGCAATATTATAATGTTATACTCTTCATGATAAGGCATATATAACAGTCGAATAAAATATTTTCATGTACTCTACTACTGATATTTACAATTAAACTGTACAATTAATGGATTTGTGTCAGTACTAGCCAGCTCTAAACACATCCATTATAAAAGTTATAATACACCTGTGTCAGTACTAGCCAGCTCTAAACACATCCATTATAAAAGTTATAATACACTTACGTCGGTATGTACATACGTGAGGTGGGGGATTAAGAGGTAGAAAGATGCTGTGATAATAAATCCCACACGTGTGCTGGTAGCCTCGCCACTGATGTCACAACAGCAGTTGTGCTCGTTTTGGAATCGAAAATTTTCGAATCCCTTTCATTTACTCAGTATCCTTTTCATCACCATCATCACCACCACCACCATCATTATCATCATCACAACCACTTCATCCGCAAACAAGCTCACACCTTTCATTGTAAACTACTACCCCTCCCCATTTCCAGACCCCATGCACTAAGTGAACTGTTTAATATGTTACTTTTTATTCGTGAGTATTGGGAATTTTTAGATAATATTTGACTTTACTTATCGGTCAATAATGTGTACTGTATTTTCAGTGTGTAAAGAGCGATGTTCGTAAAAGTTGATGTTTTACACAAAAGGATTCACACTGGCTGCCTTTTCATTAAGAGCTCTGTTGGTAAAGGTCTCTCATATACAAAATGATTCACCTTTGCTGTTTGTCATTATGTAAGAATCGATATTCGTAAAGGTAGACTTTTTACGCTCTGTAATACGATGAATGCCTTTCTCTTCACAAGATGGTTCACATAGTACAATCAGTCGTCTGTTAATAATTATTTAATTTTAAATATAGGCTTACATTTCTTAAAGAGAATGATGTGTTCATTGTTAATCCTGGGATTGATTTGCAACTCAACATTCTATACTTTAGGGGGTGGGTACTATAGTGTAAAAAAAAACAAAAAAACCCAATCAGGATTGTGAAAAGCCAAATTGATTTTTTCTGTTAACATTGACCTGATTATACACACAAGTGTACAAAAAGAGTCTAGTTAAGCAGTATTTTGTTCATGGTTGCCATGGAAACGGTTAAAATGACCCGAAAAACAATTAATTTCAAATCGCAGCTCCTCTTTATCTAATGATCACATAACAATACGGGTCTTTTCACTAGATTTATCATTATGAGATCTATAGCGATATGTTGATATATTTTTCACTTTATTAAAAAAATAATTTATATGTTTTATCACTAGAAATATTTTTTTAATTTGCCATCGTTATGGAAATAAACCGCTAAACAATTAATACATGATCATATACAACAACTCTGTGAACAAAACTTTGGAGACATACCTACAGGCAAGCATCATGCAAAATTTCACAGCAATAGGTACATTTAGTACGGAGTTGATTCCCTTTTAGTGTGACAACACAACGTAAACTTTCACCGCAATAAGTAAATTTAGTACGGAGTTGATTCCCTTTTAGTGTGACAACACAACGTAAACTTTCACCGCAATAAGTAAATTTAGTACGGAGTTGATTCCCTTTTAGTGGGACAACGCAACGTAAAATCCCAAGTTTGAGAAAAACGACAACAGAGGGAAAGATGTTGTACTTGCATGAACAGTCCGTGTCCAATGAGCAAATGTAAAATTCAATGTGTAGAGTAGCATATAATGAAACCTGAACAGTCCGTTCCAATGAGAAAATATAATATTCAATGTGTAGTATATCGTATAATGAGACCAGGAACAAATTATTAATGAGTTATAGAGTTTTCAAGCACTAGACTAGTGCATCTCACAAAATAATTGGGTGAGACTTTTCAAACTGTCAAACTGGTCTGAACATTATAATGTTCACACAACACACAGTAAAGAAAAAATGTCAGCCATGACTGTAGAGCACGATACTGAACAAACTATGTCTACACATTTACAATTATTATCAGTTTTTAGAGCACCAGCTCCCTATGTAGGTCCTTCCCCTCTTTCCTGGTCTAGCACTGTCCTCTTCTATGTTAAGGTCATTTGTTTCCTGCGACGCCGGGCTTCAGCTGAACTGTATGCACCAGCCTTTACAATTCCACGTTCATTCATGTCAGAGAGAATTTTAACAGTGAAATGGCAGCATCTAGTTTTAGTTTATTAATATCAGAGTATTTTAAAAGTGAAATGGCAACATCTAGTTTTAGTTTATTAATATCAGAGTATTTTAAAAGTGAAATGGCAACATCTAGTTTTAGTTTATTCGTGTCAGAGAATTTTAACAGTGAAATGGCAACATCTAATTTTAGTTTATTCATAACTTCAATCATCTCATACGCTCCTTGGTTGAAAACAGATACTGCACGTGCAACAGCTCCCCAATCCCCTTACACACTGCAATTCCATGAAGGATGTTTTGGGACATGGCATTGAAGCACTCAGTGCTGTTTTGAGTTCCACCATGAACCAGTCGTTTCAGATTTTCATCCGCCAGCGCCTGTAGATAGGAATCATCTGATGTACTACTTCAATGAAAATATATCTGGTCGCCTGATGGGATGGGATGGTGTCTCATCAGAGCCATTGCCCCCTTATAGTAGCACCAGCTGCCTGGACCATCAGGGCAATGTTGGTGTCATGACTCCTGATCAGTTGACATAGAATGCCTTAGTGTTGCCCATACAGCAGTCTTCAGCTTTGTCACATCAGGTTCTACGCGTAGTTCTAGGACTGAAGATCGGCCACTTCATACAGTTTGCATCCACATCATGGCTAAAATCTTTGGGTACCTTGTTTTAGAAGACGAATGACGTCATAAAAACTAAGATTTGTGTAAAACGGGTTGAGCTTATGCCTTAGGAGTGTTATAAAGTGAAAATCAACAAAAATTTAAAAGTTGAAATGGTACTCGAATTTTTGCTATTAATGCACTGTAGTACCCCCTCCCCCATTTAAAACGATATTTTCCTGTTAATGAAACCTTCTGGGATTGATTTGCAACTCAACATTCTATACTTAAAACGATATTTTTGTGTTAATGAATCATTCTGGGATTTATTCGCACTCAGTAGTCTATAGTTATAACGATATGTTATGTTTACTGTTAATGAGCTCTTATAGGAAAATTAACTATCAATCACATTATTGCAGAATAAAGCCTAATAAACAGCTATAAATCACACTTTTGCAGACTAAGTCCTACTAAGCTATCAATCACACTAATGCAGACTAGGGCCTAAAGAACAGCTATCAATCACACTATTGCAGACCAAAGCTAAATAGATAACAATCACACTATTGAGACCAAAGACGACTAAATAGATAACAATCACACTAGATTTGACTAAGGTGGACTAAATAGATAACATTCACACTATTGAGACCAAAGACGACTAAATAGATAACATTCACACTAGTGCAGACTAAAGCTAAATAGATAACAATCACACTATTGAGACCAAAGACGACTAAATAGATAACAATCACACTAGATTTGACTAAGGTGGACTAAATAGATAACATTCACACTATTGAGACCAAAGACGACTAAATAGATAACATTCACACTAGTGCAGACTAAAGCTAAATAGATAACAATCACACTATTGAGACCAAAGACGACTAAATAGATAACAATCACACTAGATTTGACTAAGGTGGACTAAATAGATAACATTCACACTAGTGCAGACTAAAGCTAAATAGATAACAATCACACTATTGTGACCAAAGACGACTAAATAGATAACAATCACGTTAGTTTTGACTAAGGTCGGCTAAATAGATAACATTCACACTAGTTTTGACTAAGGTCGACTAAATAGATAACAATCACACTATTTTTTGACTAAGGTCGACTAAATAGATAACATTCACACTAGTTTTGACTAAGGTCGACTAAATAGATAACAATCACACTATTTTTTACTAAGGTCGACTGAAATGCCAATGGCCACACTCGTATCAGTCTACCGTATAATCGTGACCCCGAGTTACAAAATGGTCTTGACATTTGATTATCGGACCTCTGACTTGGCACGAAATCGGCGAGACTTCCATTCTCCCCAGAAATATTCAATAAAAGACCTTTCCCGTGAAGTGACATTAGCTCCATCTCTTTGTAGTTCCTTCGCATTATTGCTTCCTTGAACCAGCCAAGTAAAATCAAGGACTGGCATTTACAACTGTGCAACAATCGATTTACCCAACAACAATAACAGCAACAGCAACAGCAAAACACTACGTTGACAGATTTTAAATTTCACTTTCCCGTAATGTTCAAATAAAGAAAATATCACAATTAAACATCTATTAATTAAAATTCACTTACCCGTAACGATCAAATAAGGAAAATATCACAATTAAACATCTATGCACCGTTTTCTTAAACTACTGTTGTTTGTAATTTTGTATATAAAATCATCTCTTTAGAAATGGTTTTTCTATAGTTTTATTTTATTTAAATTTAAAATAAAATCTTTGATTCTTTTCTTAAGTGCAATTTGAAAAATATTATTGTATAGTTTGGCATTAGTGATACTAAATTAATAGACCATTTACTTCTGCCAAAATGACTAATTTTGTTGTTTGGAAATTTAAAACAGTTTAGCTATGGATCTGGCGTTGGACCTCGACTTAAAATTTTTTCGCTAGACTGCATGTGGTTTTGCAATGAAATCATTGGTGTTGCCAACAACTACCTTAGTTACGTTTATATTACTCTTAGCAGATATGTTAATGATTAATATATACTCGACTGTAAAAACAAACAAAAAAAAATCACGCAAGAAACCCCAATAGAAAATTGAATTTTGAAAAATGTTCTCTTTGCTGGCCATTGCATGCAACTCAACACTATAATCTACGTCGATTTTTTAAAAAGAAATTCATGCAGTCTATGTTGTATGCTGCTTGCACTACTACAGATATGTGGTATTAATTACATTTGATATGTTACTTTGCACCAAGAATGATAAGTGGCTTTAATTTCATATGATATGTTGCTAGATATGATATATGACTTTAGTTACATTTGATATGTTACTTGCACTAATCATGATATGTGGCTTTAATTGCATTTAATATGTTGCTTGCACTGTACATATGTGGTTTTAGTTACATTTGATATGTTGCTTGTACTGTATTGAATAAGATGTGCTTGCACTCTATTTGGTAACTTAGTTTTGAGTTATTCGCAATATTCGGCTATTTACCCGATCGATTGTGGTGTACAAGACAAAGTAATTAGCAATACGTTACATGCTGGAAGATTATGACTTCAGCTGCTAACTTTGTGAGAAACACACAAATACACAAACATGCACACACATTAGCATACACAAAGGATCATTATCATTCTGCAGGCAATATCAGTATAGATTTTGAGATTTAGTTAT
This sequence comes from Sinotaia quadrata, assembly GCA_028829895.1. Lineage (NCBI taxonomy): Eukaryota > Metazoa > Mollusca > Gastropoda > Architaenioglossa > Viviparidae > Sinotaia > Sinotaia quadrata. The sequence goes on from CM054178.1 coordinate 88,329,183, forward strand.
AAAGTATTTGAGACCTGACAGGGTATTATAAAAAGCACTAAAGATAAGTAGGGTCTTCTTCGTGTTTACCTTTGTAAAGTAATAGGGGAGCGTATGGCAAAAGAATTGTTGCCGTAATTTAAAGATCTTTAATTTAATTTACTACTGTTCGTGTCTCATATTTGTTACTAGATTTAGTGGCATGACTAGCTATAGGTACATAAATGTGACGTGACTAGCTAGAGTCAAAACTTTCATCCATGCACCTCTACCTGTCGCGTGTCACATACTTATGTGACACGCGACAGGTAGAGGTGCATGGATGAAAGTTTTGACTAGGTGAGAGATTATGAATAATTTCGACCAGTTATTGGGTTCTGCGAAATATGACTAGTTCCGAGTTTATGAATGGGACGCATGACTAGTTAGGAATTTATGAATGAGACGCATGGTTAGGAATTTATGAATGGAACGCACTAGTTCCGAATTCGTTAATAAGACTCATGGCTAGTTCCAAATTCATGAATGGAATGCATGACTTGTTAGAAATTCATGAATGGAACAAATGACTAATTAGGAATTCATGTAAAGGACGCATGACTACTTCCGAATTTATGAATGATACGCATGACTAGATATGAATTAATGAATGATAGGCATAACTAGTACCCAATTCACTTAAAGAAATCATGGCTAGTTCAGAATTCATGAATAGGACTCTCGACTAGTTTTGAGTTTATTTTATGGGATTCACGACTAGTTGGTTCTTAAAAGCGACATATAACAGTTATATATGTTTTGAGTAACAGGTTACTGATACACGATTGATCATGAATTACTGAATAGGATGAATATTGCGTTCATGAAATGTACACTTGATTAGTGAGGAATTCTTGTACTGGACTCGATTAGACAGAAGATCATAATTGGGACATATACATAGTTAGGAATTCATAGCCTTGATACACAACTAGTTAGGAGGATATGAATTGGACAACTGGTTGATTATAACTTTATGAGTAGGTCACATGGCTTCTTAGGAATCTATAAATAAAAGACAAAAATATGATAAACGAGAATTCCTAAACTGGACACACGCATGTAGAAGAGTATATGAACGGAGCATAAGACCACTATGATTGAATGGTACTAAAGTGCACACATATGAAGACAGAACTTCGTGTGGAAAAACAACTAGTACGTGCTTCGGACACTTCAATAGTCATGAACACATATAGCGGACATATCACTACTTACGAGCCACGTACTAAACGTATGCCTAATAAGGAATATCATTTTAATAGCTAGTTAAACGCAGATATTAGGTACAAGAACATTATTTTTGTTAAAATTATACCAAAGGAACAAATGACTTGCTAGGCTATTCATGAATGGGGCACGGAAGTAGCACAGAATTCACAATCTGATAATAGCTAGTTAGCAGCATCTGAATGATTACACGACCAGGCAGGTCCCCAATGCACCCAGAATTATGATTGCATGACCAGGCAAGTCGCCAATGCACCCAGATTTATGACTGCATGACTAGACAGGTCCCAATGCACCCAGAATTATGACTGCATGACTAGACAGGTCCCCAATGCACCCAGAATTATGACTGCATGACTAGACAGGTCCCCAATGCACCCAGATTTATGACTGCATGACTAGACAGGTCACCAATGCACCCAGAATTATGACTGCATGACCAAACAGGTCACCAAATGCACCCAGAATTATGACTGCATGACTAGACAGGTCCCCAATGCACCCAGAATTATGACTACATGACCAGACAGGTCACCAATCACCCAGAATTATGACTACATGACCAGACAGGTCCCCTTCACACACACAGAGTTGTGACTGCTTAACCAGACTGGTCCTCAGCACTCGCCCACTTTGTCCAGAGACAAAACTCGAAATTCGCAATACAGTTTTTAAGACATTTTTCTTTAATTTTCAATGCGACCTATAACGTGTTGCTAACTTGTATCTTTTCTAAATGTTAAGAAGCAAAAATATATTTTATAAATATATAAGAAAATGCAGCATTAGCAAAACAAAAATAAAGTGCCCAGTGCGCTAGAACATGTTCTTAGAAGAACAAATATGCTGAATAAACATAACTGTGTGACGATTGCGCATGACAATGCACTGAATATCAACAACAATTCGATGAATAAACACTCTTTGCTGAATAAGCATGACACTATGCTGAATATCCAGAACAATATACTGAATACGTGTAACCATGCGCTGAATAAGAACAACGCTTCGGGCTAAATAAGAATAACAATGTGCTGACTAAGAATAAACATGCGCTGAATAGAAATAACTATGTACTGAATAAGATTAACATGCTGAATGGAAATAACAATGTGCTGAATAGAAATAATAATGCGCTAAATAGGAATATAATGTGCAAATTAGGAATAACAATGTGCTGAATAAGAATAACTATGTGCAAATTAGGAATTACAATGTGCTGAATAGGAATAACTATGTGCAAATTAGGAATTACAATGTGCTGAATAGGAATAACTATGTGCAAATTAGGAATTACAATGTGCTGAATACGAAATACAATGGGGATGTAAAAGTGCAGCATTTCGCTGAATAGGAATAAAAATGTGCTGAACACGAAATACAATGCGCTGAATACAAAATACAATGGGCTTTTCAAATGTAGCAATGCGGTGCCTACAAAGTAAGGAAAGTTGCTGGACAGCCGCTGATTCGAGGAGATGCATAGAGAGACATGGAAGAAACGCTGGCTGATTAGAATTCAAGATATCAAAAGCACAGTGAGGACAAAGGTATTTTTTAAACTGTTAAAACAGTTTGATGTAAAAAGGACGTTTGACTACAGAGCACAGATCTAATAGCCCGTAATGTGTAATGGCAATGAGACAAGCAATCAGTGTTGATATAAAGAAATGTTGCATTTGGCTTGGACTATTTTTTTTAAATTAAACACGAAATAAAGGTAACTCATTAAACCATTGACACAAATTCTGCGCAGTCGTCGTCATCATCATCATCGTCGCGTTATTTATAGAATTAATTATATATTGATTGAGAGTGGACTAATTGTTGTTTTTGTTGTGTGTGTGTGTGTGTGTGTATTTGTGTATATTCATTCCAGTACAGTGGTTTACAAAATGTTTTTGTTATTATTGTGTGAGTGTGTGTGTGTGTGTGTGTGTGTGTGTGTGTGTGTGTGTGTGTGTGTGTTTGTGTATATTCATTCCAGTACAGTGGTTTACAAAATGTTTTTGTTGTTATTGTGTGAGTGTGTGTGTGTGTGTGTGTGTGTGTGTGTGTGTGTGTGTGTGTGTGTGTGTGTGTGCGCGCGCGTATTTGTGTATATTCATTCCAGTACAGTGGTTTACAAAATGTTTTTGTTGTTATTGTGTGTGTGTGTGTGTGTGTGTGTGTGTGTGTGTGTGTGTGTGTGTGTGTGTATGTGTGTGTATTTGTGTATATTCGTTCCAGTACAGTGGTTTACAAAATGTTTTTGTTGTTATTGTGTGAGTGTGTGTGTGTGTGTGTGTGTGTATTTGTGTATATTCATTCCAGTACAGTGGTTTACAAAATGTTTTTGTTGTTATTGTGTGAGTGTGTGTGTGTTTGTGTGTATTTGTGTATTTGTGTATATTCATTCCAGTACAGTGGTTTACAAAATGTTTTTGTTGTTATTGTGTGTATTTCTGTGTTTGTTTATACATTGATTCCAATGCAGTGATTTACAAAATGAAATATATTAATTATAATTTTCTCTCAAAAAAATATATATATAGAAGTAGTCTTCGGGGTTAAAATAATAAATTATGTATATTTAATTGAAATAATGCAAGTTTAATGAACAGCCTGCACACTAACAAGAAATTAAAAAAGTCTATAATTAAATTACTTTAATTTTAAATGAAAAAAACATTCGTTTTAATTTAACAACAAATTAATCAAAACCCAGATTTTGTTCCTTCCTTCTTTCCTTAGAACTTAATGTGTCCCTCTTAATACCGTTAACTATTAATCATGGCGAGCTAAATTAAGAGCTTTTATTTCTTCCTAGACAAAACAAACATAATACAGGCAAACATATATGATACATACATACATTTCCCTATTGAAATATCATTCAATCAGTTAATCAATTATTCAGTCAATCAATCAGTCAAACAATCAATCCATTTATTCAGAAAATATAATAAGAAACATTGAAGGTCAATAAAATAATCTTCAAATTCACCGTCTGCTTATTACAGTACTTCTCGGATTCTATACGGTATTTCCTTGTACTTAACCTGACTCTTTAACTTTGTACTTAACCTGACTCCTTAACTTTGTAAACCTGACTCCTTAACTTTGTACTTAACCTGACTCCTTAACTTTGTACTTAACCTGACTCCTTAACTTTGTACTTAACCTGACTCCTTAACTTTGTACTTAACCCGACTCCTTAACTTTGTACTTAACCTGGCTCCTTAACTTTGTAAACCTGGCTCTTTAACTTTGTACTTAACCTGACTCTTTAACTTTGTACTTAACCTGGCTCCTTAACTTTGTACTTAACCTGACTCCTTAACTTTGTACTTAACATGACTCCTAAACTTACAAACTTAATAGATTATTTATTTTATGGTGATTTAATTGTGCGGTATTTCCTTGAGCAGAGCTGTACTTAACCTGACTCCTTAACTTACAAATTTGATGGATTAGTTATGGTGACTTAACTAAACTAATTATTTTCACAATTGGACGGCGATAATATAGCGACTGTTATGTAATTTTATTTGTAGAGCTTATTATTGCGCATTATCATCATCATTATTGACAAGTTTGGTGATGATGTTAATGTTCCTGACATTAATAATATAGCGATTAAATTGCATTTGTTGCTAATGACAAATAGATTCATGTTGAGTGTGGAACATTAAAATGTATACTTCAAATTGATTGATAAGAGTTTTCTCGTATATAATGATGCCTATACGATGCAGCTCTTGTTTGAGACAGTTTAAACATTTATTTCTTTGGAAATATTTGATCTCATTTTATTTTGGTGTGCTATTTCTGGACTTTGATTTCCTGTAATATTAATCTCATTTTCATTAATAAATATTAAATATTTTACTTTGAGAAAGATTTTTTTAACTTCGAAAGAAACATACTACATTTCATATCACAACATTCATTATTTTCATATGTGTTACTAAATATAGAGAACAATTTTATTGTACATTGAAAATAATTTAATTGTATTCTGGTAAACACTAAATTACATTTTATGGAAATTTCATAAAATATCTATTGATTTCAAGAATAAATTTATTAAACTTTCAATAAAATGGTTTTAATACTAATTCTGATAACCACATTTGAATGATATTTCAAAGAAACTTTTATTGAACTTTGAAATATTAAAAAGAGCTGTTTGTGTGAAATAAACCTGCAAGCAACCTTGAAACAAACTTCAATATGAATATATAATTACAATTAATTTGAAGCCACATGTCAAATCACTTAAATTAATTATATGTTGGTGGGCTTGCATTTACTATTGCAATTAATTAAAGGCAACAGGTCAAATCACTAAAACTGATTAGGCGCAGGGAGTGGGGGTGGGCTTGCATTTATAATTACAAATGATTCTTTTTATTTATTTTTGTGTTGTTTTAGTACTTGAATGTGTCCTTTGTGTCGACCATCGCTGTATTTAAGTGGCAGAATTCAAAACATTGCTGTATGTGAATTAATACTTCTTTTCAACCACTACTGTATTTAAGTGGCAGAATTCAAAACATTGCTGTATGTGAATTAATACTTCTTTTCAACTACTACTGTATTTAACTGGCAGAATTCAAAACATTGCTGTATGTGAATTAATACTTCTTTTCAACTACTACTGTATTTAAGTGGCAGAATTCAAAACATTGCTGTATGTGAATTAATACTTCTTTTCAACTACTACTGTATTTAACTGGCAGAATTCAAAACATTGCTGTATGTGAATTAATACTTCTTTTCAACTACTACTGTATTTAAGTGGCAGAATTCAAAACATTGCTGTATGTGAATTAATACTTCTTTTCAACTACTACTGTATTTAACTGGCAGAATTCAAAACATTGCTGTATGTGAATTAATACTTCTTTTCAACTACTACTGTATTTAAGTGGCAGAATTCAAAACATTGCTGTATGTGAATTAATACTTCTTTTCAACCACTACTGTATTTAAGTGGCAATTCCATCATTGTTGGTGCATTGCTACTTCTTTTGTGGGCATTGGTAACTTGTTTGGGGCTTTTTGTGCCTTTTTTTTTACAAATATTTGGGATTTATCTGTCATTGTATCTATCCACATATACACTCTTTTACAAACGCAAGAAAGCACGCACGTATGCACATTATGTATAGGTAGACTAAAAATGCATAAAACCCAGCTATTCGTGGAACATAAGACTCACACGGGAAAACAATTTTAGCTATTAAAGGTCTTATTTCAAATAATTATGAGCCTATATTTGCAAATAAATGACATGCTTTTATATTTATTCATTAAAGCATTGATTCAGTTATGAATAAATATGTGATAGAAAATTATTTTTATTTGAGTAATAATTAAAATAATTATCCACGGAAAGCTGGTTTGTAAGCTACAGTCAAATGCTACTGTAAGGGCTCTCTCTCTCTCTCTCTCTCTCTCTCTCTATATATATATATATATATAATATCACACACACACACACACACACACACACACACAAATGTAAATGATATACATTTTTATTGTTTCTCTTGTAACTATTTTTTGTTGTTTTGTTCTTTAAATATAACGAGCTGTGTATATATAATTATTACACGCGTATCATTCCTATTGAAAATATCTTCTAATGGAATTCGTGCTTTGTTGTTTTCTGGTTCTTTTGCCTTCTATGTCTTGCTAAATATTCTGCATAATAAATAATTTGAATTTAACGGTCATACTTTTCATGTGTTTGTGAGTGTGCGCGCGTGAGGACGTCACTAGCAGAGATTCAATTCATTTTTGTGAATAGCATTTGCTTCTCTCTCCACTAAATTTAATCGGATCAAACACGTTCGCCAATCTAATTCTGACCTCTAGTAACAGTCATAACCTGAAATAGGATTGTCTCCCTTTTAGTAAAAATTCATAAAGCCATGGCGTCCTATCTTTGCTGCAGTTTTTGTCGTTAGCCTTCAACGTGCCACAACGCTAACGGAACCCACTACGCATAGCTCATCTCATCGATCGCGAAAAAAAAAAAAAAAAATGCGGATCAGAATGTGCAACGCACGGGAGATCGAGAGAAGACGCGATAAACTTCGCCGATCGGTTAATTGTATCGATTGCATCAATGCCGACAGATGCACGTGATTTGCATGGACATGGATGAAATGCGCGTGGCAGTTTTCTTAAAGAAGGAGGCTTCTGTCTGCAATCTGCTGCTTGGTTTAGACATACGAAACTGGCGAATTGGGTTTTTGCTAATACAAAGTGGAGGATTTCATATCTCTGGCCAACCTATGATATTTCCTTCACTGAAGTAATAAGGTGTTTATCAGAATAAGAATTTTATTTCAGGCGCCGTGTTATTGCTAAATTTGGTGGTGAAAAGAGAATTCAGAGTTTAGAGAGAGCGGGTGGGCGATAGAAAAAAAAATAATAGTAACAACAAAATCATTTGAAAAAAATCATTAATGGAAAATTATTTTCATGTTATTTAAGAGATCCAACATTTAGATTTAAACATAAGTACTATGTCCTTCAGTCAGACAACCCTAACTAAAGATTCAATCAAACCTACATAAACGTTGTCCACAGAGGGTTAAAAAATACAATTGTTTGTTTAGCCTTAACTTACTTGTGACGTATAATTGTGGTTTAATTGCCACATCGTGTATAATAATGACCCAAGTTGCTAATCAAAACCAACAAGACAACACTGTTTTTGTTTTTTTAATAAAGTTAAAAGTTACTGATAGTGTTGATACGACACTCTGCAGGTAACCCCATTTTACTAAGATATAAGCATAGATTCAATCACTATAACTTAGCTTAATATTACTGAAATGTGTAGCGGTCCACATTGTAATAGCACTTGCTTGCACGGTCCTGCACTTGTCCCTGCTTGTGCAATGAGGAACAGTCAATTTCGAGGCAAGAACTGACTTGTCAGCTTGAACACTGTCTGGTGCATACAGAACTGATTACACATAGGCTACAAGTGAGTGATAAACTCGTTTCTAATTAATAATCAAGTCTGTTCTCAAAACATTGTCTGATTAAAATAATAGATCCTTTACACATTTAATTATGATAAAAAAACAAGGAACTATTATTTAATCTCTATAGCTAATATTGTTCAGAAAGAAAAAACATTATTTATCTCTATACTTAATAATGCTTAGAAAAAATGGAACAATTATTTAATTTCTACAGTTAATTCGGAAAAAAAAAGAGCACTATTATTTAATCTCTATAGTTAAAAATGTTCCGAAGAAAAGGGAACTATTATTTAATCTCTACAACTAACTATGATCAAATAGTTCCCTTTTCTTCGGAACATTTTTAACTATAGAGATTAAATAATAGTGCTCTTTTTTTTTCCGAATTAACTGTAGAAATTAAATAATTGTTCCATTTTTTCTAAGCATTATTAAGTATAGAGATAAATAATGTTTTTTCTTTCTGAACAATATTAGCTATAGAGATTAAATAATAGTTCCTTGTTTTTTTATCATAATTAAATGTGTAGATTAGATAATAGTTCATTATTTTCTGAAAATTAATTGTAAAGATTTAAAAGTGGTTCCGTTTGTCTGAACATAATTAACTATAAAGATTAAATAATAGTTCCTTTTCTTCTGAACATAACTGTAGAGATTAAATAATAGTTCCCTCCTTTTCTGAACATTAATAAACGTAGAGATTAAATAATGACTCCTTTCTTCTGAACAATATTAACTATAGAGATTGAATAATAGTTCCTTTTACTGAACATAACTGTAGAGATTAAATATCTGTTCCTTCTTTTCTAAACATAATTAATTGTAGAAATTTAAAAATAGTTCCTTTTTCCCGAACAAAATTAACTGTGGAGATAAAATGACAGTTCCTTTCCTTCTGAACATAATTATCTGTAGAGACTATATCTCTCGCCAGCTCAGACTTCAGGTACAAATATACTCAAGGCAGCAATATTAGATATTATATTCTTAGTCTATTTGTTCTTAGTAATTTTTTCTAAATAAATCTATAAATAAATAAGAACAATACAGAATGACTTGAACTTGGAACTCTGGGATAATTATTTTTAATTAATGAATAATATTTGTATTAAAAAAATATGTTGTGAGCATTATTTCTGACCTGAACAAGAATGGAAGTAAATGATGAATCACCACGATGGTCTCTTCAAAGCATGTTCATGCATTTAAGTTAAAAGATGAATGAGTATGTCTTCTTAAAATCAGAAAATGAAGCACACCTCATCTAAAAGATCATGCCTCAAAGGAATATATCGTAAAATCAACAGTGTTACCCGGACTTTACCGTCAACACAATTTTACTTTTTAAAATTTTATATATGTATATACTGAGATTGCAGTTTGATGAAAAAGTGTTTCCTTAAATGTTCTTTCCTTCCAAACAAGCGGGCTCAATACAAAAAGGATCTCTAGCTGAGGGAATGGACATTAGTTATTTTAGACGTTAAAATGACAGACCCACGTTAAAATACACAAGTCGATAAACGTCAGCACTCAAAGATATAGCAATTTGAATTTAGATTTTTACGAAGTCACTAAGGCAATAATCGGTGTGGCACCACCATACATTTTTAATGTCCCCCTTTCCAATGGTTCAAATCCCTTTTCCCCATGGATAAAGTCCCTTTCTTTTTGTGTCAAGTCTTACATGGGATAGTGTCCCACTAGAGCAGAAGAGTTTCAGAGCAAGGCTTAGCGACTGCTTATATAACTGTTAACCTGTCCTACCCCACACAAACTGCTCTCTCTTTCTCTCTCTCTCTCAAACACACACACACACACACACACACACACACACACACACACACACACACACACACACACACACAAACACTCGCACACGCATTTCAGAATTCTTAATGGTGGGCATAGTCACTCCGACCACATTCTTGCGCGGGACAGTCTTAAAATTTTTCAGATTTCTATAACTGTGTTTGGAAAACTCTTATACAACACACTCTAAACGTCGGTAATATCAACACTCTTCGTCAATATACAAAACATCTTTAAGTGTACATTTTTCACTTTGCAGTTTCCATCAACCTCAATTACACTTTTACCAAACACAATACTCGCTGTTGTTGGCATTGGTCCAAGGGCAGATAACAAACTAAAGCAGATCCCCAAATCCGCTAATTGGTAAAGTCAATGTTGAAGTGTGGCATTAGGATATGGTAGCAGAAATAAACTGATAAAATAATTAGTGACAGTTGTGTCAAGAAATACAGACCAGAATACATCGCCATATAAGAATCGTGACAGTTGGGACAGAACACGCAATTCCTGAAACATGACAATGGGTTGTCTCTCTTTAATGATGACACGCACGTCATCTGATGGATTGACGGTCAGAAGCTAAAGAAAATCTACCATTGGACAATTAGCAAAGATACTGTTCAAAGTTACATGTCAGGGAGACGCATCGTCAGTTTGCAGGCGGACGTTCACAAGTCAAAAAAGGTCTCGATAACTGGTCACTGACACCCTGCTGAGTGTTACATGACAACTAATACAATGTCGATTTGCGGTCGAAGTATCTCCAGCTAAAGCAGTCTTATTCCTAATGAAGTACCAGTAAGTATCTCCAGCTAAAGCAGTCTTATTCCTAATGAAGTACCAGTAAGTATCTCCAGCTAAAGCAGTCTTATTCCTAATGAAGTACCAGTAAGTATCTCCAGCTAAAGCAGTCTTATTCCTAATGAAGTACCAGTAAGTATCTCCAGCTAAAGCAGTCTTATTCCTAATGAAGTACCAGTAAGTATCTCCAGCTAAAGCAGTCTTATTCCTAATGAAGTACCAGTAAGCCACTGTCGATGCCAGTTTGGTTCATTGTTCCGTATTAAACAGCGTACCTACGATATCGCAGCTAAATCGTGACAAAATACACGTTTTCCAAGCATCCAAACTAAAATATGTGGACAGAGCAGATAATGTTTGCCTTGTCTAGATTTGTGCGTAGCTGTTCTTCATATTAATACAGTTCTTCTATTGATTACTATTAATACAATTACGAGGCATTCATTCAACAACAACAAAAAAGAATAAGGTATTCTTAACCATTAGGTTCTCTATCAAAAAGAATACTTTCATTGCAAACATTTATCGGTCAGGAACCGATCTATCATCACAAAATATTTGAAATTAGACTAAGGACTTTTCTATTTCCATAAGACGGAAGATCCTAATTAGTCAAATGCCATTATTTCCTCTAGAAGTCAGTAGACCCTAGTCTAGGGCCTCTACAACTCCAGAAGAGTTTAATCCAGGGTGATTTCTACCTCTATAAGATTGTGGAATCTAGTCCAGAGAACCTTTGAACTCCATAAGAGAGTCTTCTTCAGAATTACCTAAACTTAGGACCATTTTGATCTCCACAAGAGAAGAGAGTCTACTTCAGAATTACCTAAACCTAGGGCCACTTTGATCTCTACAAGACACTAGACCGTAATCCTGTTCCGTATTCTTACACAAGTCACCGTTTGTCATTCAGTCGCGTTCGCAACTACATATTTAAGCTTCTGACCAGAAATCATCTCTTTAGTCAGATGTCACTCATCTCACCCCTCCAGCTACCGTTCGTCATTCAGTCACATTCGAAACTACACACTTAAGTTTCTGGTCAGAAATCGTCTTTTCCGTCAGACTTAGTTCATGAAGAAGCGTGAAAAATAAATGGTTATCTACACCTCTACATTAATCTTTCCATTATGCAAGAGTGACTCTCAAGCATCACAACACCTAATAATTATGTGGAATTCTTTATTTTACAAGATAAGAGCCTAGTCAGTGTCACTCTGATTATAACTAGTCCTGAAACATAATCTTTAAAAAGTGAAAGACCTTTAAATTTAGTTTTAAATTTGATTCAAATAAGAAAGAAAATAGTGTGTGTGTGTGTGTGTGTGTGTGTGGTCTTTCTTGCCCCCGTCATTTTCTTAAAACTGTTCGCTTTCGTGTTGAGAGTATAGCGTGTGCATAGAGCTGGCCGCCATCTCTTACACCAGTGTGTCAAAGTTCAACGGAGAATAGCAGTACAGTCCTCAGTACTTTTAATCGCAAGGAACGAATGCAGCACTAATAGCAGTCACCGTAACTCGCACCCATTATACACCTGACACATCATCGATTTCATTACTTCTGACCTCGGTTCCTGATTGATTTCTTTGCAGTTCTGGCAGTCTGCAGTCTGACCTCGTGCTCTCCAGTTCAAGCATCAATAGCCACAGAAATAAAATGGTGATACATGAAATGAATAATACGAATATATATTTTATAGTCCGAAAAATAACGCGTTTCACGTATCAGTGATTGTAGAACTATAACCGTGCAATGTCTCGAGTCATAAATACTTTAGGGTTACATCGCTATCGTTCTATTCTTGCTGCCAAGTTGCAGACAAGGAAGGCTAAAATTTAACTCTACCTTGATTTAGGACAACGGTGGATCAAAATTTAACTCTCTTTAACATTTTCGCACTTTAAACTCGACTGCAACAATTTATAGTGTGTGTGTGTGTGTGTGTGTGTGTGTGTGTATTTAATACTATAAACAGACGGGTAGTAAATAAGCAAACAAAATTAGATAACATTTTAACTTGATTGTTGACATTGTCCATTTTTCATTTTTATAACTTGGAGAATATTTTTAGCATTATCAAAAAGCGCCCTAAAAGCGAAGGGAAACCACGTCAAAGACAAATAAATCGTATGGCAAAAGCTCAAAAAAAAAAAATAACGCGCATCCTCCACTCCAGCCCCGTCCATCCTGAATTTATTTAAAAGGCGACACTGAAACTGCCATTTACTGGCATAATCTATACTTTAAAAATATTCGCAATTTATATGTGTGTATTTAATGGCTGGCTTGCACATTTTTGGTTCTGAATTATTATCAAAGTGATGACAACTCGATCCGCTGTGTTGAATAGATCTGTTTGGCATAAGTGCCAACTTTACAGGCCTGAAACACACTAGACCGCTAAGAAACTGAACTCTTTGACTATCACTCTGTGCTCTCGCTAACTACACCGACTGATTAGAATCATTGCGTTTTATAACCCATAAGCACTGCACTATTTGTAGTATGTTTTGCTGATTTCATACGAGTATGTTGGAATGTTTCTTATTCCCATCACTGCCTGTAAATGTTCTTTAAGTACGTGCATGTAATCCTTCCAGAAGTTAATAAAGTATGAATGCAGAAATTATTGTTCAGGAAGTAAATAGCTTATAGGAGTCGATCAGTAGACACTAATTCCGCTCAGGTCCAAATGTTGTGGATAGTGAGGCCATAATACTATCGGGCAAGACTGACAGTCTTTTTCTTTATATTTCCAGATTTGTTGGATTTCCTTAGCAAAAATTCTTTATTTACAAATAAAAGAAACAGTGCAAAGTACATTGCGTGCACGTTAGACAGTATTACCCCACAACTTAATTCCAGTAAATGTTGTAGTTATGATGACTGTTTTAAAAATACATTTCATTTAATAATAGAATAACATTAGACTGTATTACCCCACAACTTAATTCCAGAAAATGTTGTAGTTATGATGACTGTTTTAAAAATACATTTCATTTAATAATAGAATAACAGTTCAATTTATTCTGAATTTATTTCTTTTGAATTATTTCTTCTTGGAATCCATTTTAATATCTAACGTTCTTACTCTCCTTTCTTTTTCTTATTGGACATGTGTTTAATTCTTCATTCATTACCAATCTTCCATGCCGTGCCACAATTAAAAAGAAGAATAATGTTATTTCAAAATAGCACTTGACATCATCAAAGCTCTGGAGTTCACTCTCAGTATACACTTGATCTACAAGCAGTGAACGCTCATGACACAGGACCGTGACAGCTCTTCGCATCAGTAAATGAGTGGAGCACATCAAATTTGTGTGTAAAAGTCATTTCACATTTAGAATATCCATAAATTGCTATCATCCTTCTAGGAATGACATTTTACGTTATGTATTAAAATAGAATCTTCTTACGGGGGGGTGGGGTGGGGTGAATTGTTGAATACAGAACTAAACACGGTCAAGATGAACCTTCTCTATCTCCCCGCTCTTTTAATTCCATGAACTCATTTGTTTATTACAATTCAAAGTAAAGCTCCCTCCTCTCTATTTACCAAGTTCCCTCCCCCCCTTCCAAGAAAGAAAGAAAGAAAGAAAGAGTTTGGTTTACATTAAAACCAGAAATAAATATTTCTCACTGACGAAGCGACATTGTTGTTAAGAAAAAAAAAAAATCCCCCACAGGGCGCTTAACTTAAACAATTTATTTACTATTTATATCGTCCATCTGTGCTAATACTAATTTAAACTGAAATAATTAGTACAACTTTCCGAAAGCTAAAAGAAGAGAGACACCGGTCACCTGTCAGCCTATTATAGAGAACATTCCTATAACAATTCTCCTCACTGCGTTCAGTTCCACTCACCCTAATAAACTTAATTAAATTAACTACCAACAGAATGTATTTTTTCAAATAAGTTAAAAAGAAAATAAATCATGATATTACATTATATGTTTCTTCTGAAAGATTTTAATATTAATCCTTCGAAAGAATGTGTTCTCTTGAACGGTTATTTCATAATTCGAAGGATTTTGTTTATAACTCTGATACTCCGGCGATGTGCTTAAAGCATTACATTTCATTAAAAATTAATATTAATCGTACTAACTCACGCGCGTATTGGCTTTAAAATTGGTCACCGCAACAACACTGAAATGCATGTACCAGTGTGTTGTTTGACATGCCACATAATCAAAGGGAAACAACCACGATAAAGCATACAAATTAGTCAAGCTGTAACTGTTAGCCTCGATGAGAGCAATATTGTAATTCTTTAAATTATTAGGTTTTAAAAAAAAAAAGAATAATATGAAAATAGAATTTTAGTAGTTTCTGGTAAAGGTAATATAAATTTATTTTCTTAATCACTGCCATTTCTCTCTGAGGCGAGTATAGTATAATAAAAAAAGTGCGCCTCCTAGACAGAACCATCCGTTGCAAAATAGTATATATCAGATATATCACACTTGCGATCATCGGGGGAACATATTTGATAAAAAGTTGCTAAATGGTAGACCTTCAATTTCTGGGTTTGCCTGAAGCATACTGGTTCAAAACTAATACCAATCCTTTTTATCTGAATTCAGAGCAGATTTTTATTAGCACTGGATCTTGTGAATTATCTACAAATAATGAAAAAGAGAAAAAAAAAACAACTAAAATTTAAAAATAATTTTAGGCTTGAACTTTAACTGCTTTTTAGACAAATCACAAAATTACTCCAATTTTCACTCTCACATCATACAGATACTTACCAATTTAGTCTTTTATTGTGTTGCCTAAACAAAACCTCTAATAAAAAATTTGCAAGTGAGAAAATCTGAAGCAAAGCAGGTACATAAATGGGCACGAGATGTCTCAAATTAATCTGACATTTTAGTTATACTGTTCTCTTAGTGGATGAATGGATGTTATCAGTGAACCAGGCTTTAGTTGCTTCTCCATTAGCCTATAATAGTAAACAGCCTAATGTGATTTTACTACTCAACATTATCTTGTGATCCACTCAGCTATAATACACTTGGTCACAGTT
This sequence comes from Sinotaia quadrata, assembly GCA_028829895.1. NCBI lineage: Eukaryota > Metazoa > Mollusca > Gastropoda > Architaenioglossa > Viviparidae > Sinotaia > Sinotaia quadrata. The sequence continues at coordinate 88,345,078 of CM054178.1, forward strand.
TTTTCCAGAGAACTCTTAATTCATTAATGCTGATGACTAAGCATCTTGGCAGTCTGATAATGGAATCAGCGTCACTAAGAGTGATATAACATATTAAAGTGAGTGAGTGATATTAAAGAATTCTACAAAGTATTAGTAACAAAAAAAATATACAAATTATGGTTTTGAAAATAATTAATATAAATATGCCACATTTTTCCTAATGTCCCATAAATCAACCCAACATGGCAGTATCTTGTAACCTAAATAAAGAGCAAACAAAATAAAAAGTCAAAAATAAATGCTAACTAATTGAAAATTAGAAGAAAACACAAGAAATTACTTATTTTAATAAATTTAACTTGCTAGCTTTCTGCATAGGATATATAGTTGAGAAATACTTACTTCACAACTACAGGCCTAGTAGGAGAGAAAAAAAATTATAAAATCAACTATTTCTTTAAAATATTATTAAATGTGCTCATTTTGCTCAATCAAAAAGCTATTTATATAATTGAGTCATTTCAGTTGGATAGATTCAATATTTTAAAAAAGCTTTTTATTTGAGTTAGGGGAGGGTTGTCTGCAAGCTTGTGACACATTGTGATTGTTAGAAAGGATGGTTGTAGTGTACAAACAACAGATGTAATAAAAATGTTCCTCTAAAATCTAAATCCAAAGACCTGCCCTCACTTTTTATTTTCAGCAAATGTCGTATGTTCTAGCTCTTGTTTCTTTGTATGGTGAGAATGTGAAATCTCTCTCTCTCTCAAATCAATTTTATACATTCAATGCCTAACTGTTAGCTCAGTGTTTGACGTTGTAGTTAAAAATATTATTTTAATCAATAACCATACATGAAAATCATTTTCTTTCCATTGTATGTAAATATTTTGAACATTCGAAAGAATTAAACAATAATTTATTTACTTTAGACATTATATAGGCCATACCTTGATTTTGTGAAAAGATTTCAAAAAATGGTTACAAAAAGACAGTTTAAACCATAAATCTGCATGGCTACTTTTTCTGGCAAGGTCGGGAATTTTGAACAGAGAAACAAATAATTATAGCCTTTAATTCAGTACTTTTTGTGACGTCACATTTTTCAAACGCCTCAACCCCCATTAGCAAATTTGGAATCCCTCTCGACGTTATATGTGGATAGCCCTAATGGTTGCATTTGTGTTATTAGTTTTATTAGTTTTATTACCCGAAAAGCTTCATACTATAAGTAGTTCTTGGCCATTATAGCATTGAAAATTGCTCTCTCTCCACCGATCGTCTGCATCTTTCTACTGTTTACGTTTTGGGGCAGCGTAGAGCATTATGGGAGTTTTCGCAACCCATTCGAAAAGCGTTTGACATGTTTGTCAGCTCAAAGATACAAGTAAACCAATGAAATTGAGTATAAGAAAATGTTTTCGCTGAGGACTGTTTACCGATGATTCTCCAGTAAGTATTTAAATACGAATCGCGACGAAGCGTTTATATTAAAAGCAAACTCATGCACTACCCAAAAATTCAAAAAGAATTGTTTTAAAACTGTTCTTGACATTAATAAAGCACTGATATAAAATATTAAGTTCCATTTTTAAGCAGTAAGATATTATTTTAAAATACTTTATCGGATACAATTGCACGCATAAAATTCATTATTGTGGGTTTAATAAAATACTTGACAGATAACTTGTACCTTTTAACTAGTGTAAAGAGACATTAATATAAAATCCCTTTTGTCTTACATGACATATATGCCTACAATTTAAGGGTATTTAGTCCATTTCGGAAATGATTAGTAAAAACTTTATCCAGTTTTAGGATGCGTAATACATGTATTTTCTTTTTCAGAGCAAGTATAGATTATTAGATATCTACCTCTTAACATATTTCTGCCTTCATAAGTTCGTCCCTTGTTAATCACGCAAGCATATTTCTACTCTAGTGTCTAGATCAACTGTAAATAACAATACTAATAGAATTAAATCAAATAAACGCTACTTAAGTACTTTCCTAATTTTATAATTTATTCATATGGTATACAGTATATTCACAGAGGGTGTTGTGTTGGGATAATGTCAATAACTGCATATCAAAATATTTTGGATATGGTCACAGGAAGTATGATATTAGACAGATTCACTTCATTATCCGTTTACTGTTTAGTTTCTTTATTGTAACTTTGAATTATTTTATGATGTTATGAAAGTCATTTACACAATATAATTGTGATAACTTAGAAACAACAGGCTTTGTGAGTTTGTAAGTCAAGGGAAGTATATTTCTCTGAATGGTTTCATTGGGGCAGTGCATCAGACCCATTGATCTAAAAAGTTAGAGAAATTATCATCTGTCTACCTGACTCACATATGCAAGCACACACAACCATACCAACATACATGCCTACTGACCCATATATAATATATATATATAATTGTTTTAAATTACCATTATACTCCTAAGTGTTTTAACAGTATGTAGATTTGCATATATTACTATAAAAAAAACAAAAACACTTTATGATCTGTGGGATGATCATTAAATTAAGGCAATTCAATATTCAAACAAATGCATTTATTGTTGTGCAGTAAGTTTTATTTAATTTTTACTTAAACTACAAAATGAAATTTTTACCTTTCATGACAATTATCCTATTTCTGGTTCAGTGAACAGGAAGATAATTGCTTGTTTATAAGTAGTACAAAGCACCAACAAATATATACATATGCACAGAACACTAGATATTAACCATTATATTAACTTTGGACTGATCTTTTTAGAAAATAGTTCTGTTAGTTGAATCAAAAGCCAATTTTTCTTTATTTTTGGATTCACATTTGCTGCAAAATTTATTTCCATGCAGTCCATTTCTACTATTTTAGTATTTTTATATTTGTGTTTGTTTATTTATTATAAGGAAATCTGCTTTTAAAATATAGCATTTTATTAAAAATAAATGTATACAGAAATAAATATATACAGCATCTCACAAATATATTTTTGAGGAAATAAGGATGTACATCATTTTTGCATTTCAGATTATGTGAATATACACAGATGGACATATGGTGTGTAGATATACATATAATATTAATAGTGTAAATATTATAATGGCTTCCAGAATGCCTGCTGAAGAATTCACCCATAATACTACTACAGTTTCAAAAAGTGAATCAGGGGCAAACTGCCACCAGATACCTGAACAGCATCACCATCATGAACAGAAGAAACCTGTTGATGTAACTAGTTTTGTTACATATTTTCCAGACGGTTATATAGGGAGTGAAGTCGGACAGTCCAACAATGTGAATATTAGAATGTCTAGTAGTAATACAGAAATGCCTGTTGATGATGGAGCATTCATGCTACTGAGAAATGAGACGGACAAGACAGATTTTGATGAATCCAACATTGTGCACCCTACATATTCCTTGCACACAGTGCCAGTGGAGATCCTTCTTCACATCTGCAGCTTTCTGGAAGCAGGGTTTATCTTAAACACTTTGTCTAAGGTTTGTCAGTTCTTCCAAGATTTATTCACCAATGAGCTGTATTGGCGGACACGTATCACCAAACGATGGCCTAAGAAGTACCCACCAGTGTCATGTGAGTTCTCAGTATTTGTTTTGTTGTTGATTTCTTGTTCAGCAAAATTGTACTTATTCAGGTTGAAAGTTTGGTGGATTAATGAAATTAGATATTGCCATGTGAATTCTTATTATTATCATCTGCTTTTGGTTTTGTTCAGCACTAGTAACTTGACTTGCTAGGTAACAAGTTGTAAACATTTAATTTACAGTATTACTATTGAAAGACTAATAGATGTTTCCTAATATAAATCTTCCAACTGCATTCAACATTTTTGCTTTTATATTTTATTCCTGACATGAACAGACATGTCTTTAGATATTTGGGAATAAAGTAATTATTGTAACTGCATACTGTTTTATACTATATTACTTTTAATAACATTCATTTAACTTATTCCTCATTATTTGAATGGTGCAGGAGCTTTACAGAATTATTTGGTTGATATGCTTTCATCATACTTAATGAATACACACTGCATATATTAAAAATATGTATTTTCTGTATTTTGAAAGAGCTTATTGAGAGTGATTAACGTTTTAATATAAAAGTTATTTTGTTTAAATGTTCTTTAATAAACTTAATCTTTAGATATATAGTATATTCTTTATATATGTTTCATGTATATCATATCATTTGCAAGTAGATTAATTTTATATCAAAATCAAGCCAGTATATGCCTGGCAGTCTGAGTAATATCTAAATCTGACACTTACTGACTTAGTTAAGCTAAGCTGTTATATTTCTTTCTTTTTTCATCTTTATTATTAATATAGTTGATGATATGAACTGGCAGGAGGCTTGCATTGAAAGGGAGAGAAGCCATCGTGTGTGGTCCCAACCAGAGGAATACCTTGAGCATTTCACATTCAATGATAACTTGTTTGCTGCAGTTGATGTTGTGCATTTAATGCAGGTACTCTAGCTGATGTCATTGTCCATTTAGTACACATATTCCAACTGATGACATTTTTCTGCTAGCACAGGTTTTGTCCTTTTAGTGCAAGTACTCTACACAATGGATATGGCCTAGATGCATATATTATTAGAAGATGTCTTCTCTTAATGCAAACTTTTGTTACTTTGTTAATATATTACTATCTGATATGTATGCTGATGTCAGTATGACTTATAAAAATGAATTCTAAAAGAATAATTGTAGCAGTTACCATGCCTGTTGTTTTTATGCAAAAGAAATCTTGTTTTGAGCATTATTGGCATGTTCAAAAACATTTACTTTCCACATTTATTGTTGAATTAATGGTATTTGTGATGCCAATGCCATTTAATTAATGATTATGATTATTATTATTAATTAATCTTTCATAACTAATTACAAGTGATGAGATTCTTAATTTATGTTGTTAATAATTCTCCAGCAGACACCACTTGGGAACAAACACTAAGCTTCCAATTCATTGCTTTATAATTCCATTCTCTCTGACATTCAAATCTCAACATACAGTTTCCTGCAACAGTATTTATTAGCCTGATACATGCACACAGCATAATAAATACAATGTAATATTTATGAATAGATTCACTAGGAACAATGTCCAGTATTGAGCATACTATATATGAGCATTTTAGTTCAAATATTTATAAAAATAATACTGTACTTACATAATACATCTCTGTGTAAAACACCAAGTCTAACATATCAATAGCAAAAATGCATGAAATATTTCTATGTCCATTCTCTCTCAACCAGTCAGTTAACTCACCATTAAAGCTAATGACCATCTTTCAAGACCGGACTTCTTTGCCACACCAAATTCAAGTGATTAGACAATAGATTTCTCCATAGCAGGAACGCTTTTAGATTTCAACCCATTGGCTGGTCTTGTTCTCGTAAATTATAACCATTGGATAAATAAAACTACTCACCCACTTGAAATGAATTTGCATTACATCAGCAATTTCTAGCATATTCTCAACTCATGTTGTTTTCTTCCAACTCTGACACTTACAGAAATACCATCATAAGGAGTGCCCACATTTGGGTTACTCTGACCCCAATTTAATAATTTATATAGTAATTAAGTATTAAAATAAGGATAGGCAAATGTACTCCACCACAGTATTGAACGGATATCTCACCCATGGTATGGAGGTTTGGTTCCAGTTTGTTCCATTCATTTGATAGGCACATCTAGAATACTTTTTAGCTGATTGTGATTTGACTAAACTGCATGTGATGATGTCTTGCAAAAGATGTATTATTAATCAAATCAGAAAAAGAAGACTTGTTGATAGTTGCATGTACAAAATGTGTTTTCTGTTGTCAAAGTTCAAATTCTAATAAAACACTCACATCAGCCACACTCTCAATCCCCACACCTTTGGTCCTCTTTCTTTTCTTTTCACTCACTAGAACCACACTCTCAATCCCCACACCTTTGGTCCTCTTTCTTTTCTTTTCACTCACAACAGCCACACTCTCAATCCCCACACCTTTGGTCCTCTTTCTTTTCTTTTCACTCACTAGGACCACACTCTCAATCCCCACACCTTTGGTTCTCTTTCTTTTCTTTTCACTAACTAGGACCAAAAGCTTAAATTCATCTGCTACAGCATCAAAAGTTAAAATAAGCAAAAGTCAATCATTGTTAGAACATTAAACTAGAAAACTTAATAGAGATTAGAACATTTGGTCATTTCCTCTTTGTGGAAGTGAATATTATAGAGATCACCTTTACAAACATTTTATCACTTTTAACAGATCATTTCTTGTCTTTAGAATGGACGCTTGCTTGCAGCTGGGTCTCGGGATCGCTACTTAACACTGATAGATCTGAGCAAGTATGACTGTCAGCGCCAAGCCTCGAAGAAGGAGATGAAACTTCACTGTATTAACAAAGCACACAATGTTAGCATTATTTTCATGTTTTATTATTTATTAGTATATGATGTCTCAAAACCATATACAAATTACAAGATGTTTCTTTCAGTAACAGTGATGTAGTTAACATTAGCATCTGCTGTTTCCCATTTTGAAAAGATGTTTTGTTCATTAGCATTTTTTTAATGTGTATGCGTGCATTGCTGAAAAGATGTTTTGTTCATTAATGCATGATATTCCAGAGTTCATATGTTGCCACCCAACAGAAACGTGTTCTATAATGTATGATATTACCAAAATATTATACTTACAAGATGTTGTCCATTAGCTCTTGCAAAAGTGTATTAATATCTCCAGATTATGCACAGTTTACAAGTTATACATAATTTTGAAATTGATGTAAATGTGCACTTTATTATCTCATCTTTCTTTGATTGAAGAATTGGTTTGAAGTTTTTTTGCCAAATATTACTGCTTTTTACTTGTATTATAAATATGCTTATTTGTGTTCTTATATGCTTAAGAAAAAATAACTTCTCTAGATCATTGAAAAATCTGATTGTATAATTAATAGTATCGTTAGTATTAGCACAATGCTCATTCATTTATAAATATAACTTTCATTGTAAATTATTTTGGGAATAGTATAAAGTATGAAATGTCTGTTGATGAATATCAGAGTATGTTCTCTAGTTAAACTCAACAGATATGAGCTAGTTTGATTTTTTTCTTTTCCTTATATTTCTTTATTTATTACTTTCTTTTGCTTTTACAGGGGTGGATTTGGTCAATGGCATCTCTGGATTCTCAGCTCTATACTGGTTCTTGGGACACTTACATCAAAGTGTGGGACTTAGGAAAGGAATGTCACACCATTTCCTCATACAAGTGAGTACTGCATGCATCAGCAGCACGAGTTAAACACACACAATTTCTATCCCCAGATACTAAAGTTGAGAGGGTTATCAGATGTGGAACTTAGAAAGGCAATGCATGAGTAGATGCATTAATGCCTGACACTGCATTGAGACTATTCTCACACAAATATTTTCATGCAGTAAAAAGTGTTTTCTCATGTCAGTTTTTAGTTTTCCTTAAGAATACTGTCATATATAGGGATACATCCCAAACAAAAGAATTTTTTTTTATATATGATCTCAAATTGTCCTTCATATTTGGAGTGATTTTGAGGTTTCATTCCATTGAGAAATTTTATCCAGAAATTAAATCATTCATGTGTTTCTGCTTCAGCTTCAGAAGTACACGTAGTTCACTTGCATTGGGAGCTATGTATGAATTGAGTTTGGCCAAGGGAATAGCAGATTCACATCTTTCACATCACTGCTCATGTTCACATCTTTGTCTTATTGCTCTTTATGACTTTTTTCTTTCCTTTTCACCCCAAATGCCTATCAATGAATTCACATAAGTTAAAAGGCATGTAAAAACTTTTTCACATGCATTAAATTCAAATTTGGAATCAATCATTTTCTTGTAACTATATTTTTAAAAAACGCAGTGTTTATTTTTGCTTAAGATAGTAAAATCTTCCTTGTTTTAAACCATTTCTTTTAGTTTTAAAGCTAAAACAGTGTTTATTTTTTCTCAGATAGTAAAATCTTCCTTGTTTTAAATCATTTCTTTTAGTTTTAAAGCTAAAGCAGTGTTTATTTTTTCTTAGATAGTAAAATCTTCCTTGTTTGGATTTTTACTAGCTTGGCATAGGGGATTAGGAGCCTATAGCATATATATAATTACATTTATAAAAGTATTTTAGATGTTTCTTTCATTTTTTTTTCTCTTCGTCTGAAAGAAAATACAACTCTTTAAGCTTGCAGTGTGGCCATTTAATTTTTTTGTGTATGGTCTATCATGAAATGTTTTAAGTTTTTTTTAAAATGAGCATAAGGAATTATCTTTTACATTTCTTCTGTAAATCTAAAGTGGCAAATATTTTCTTATCATATTGAATTTTATAAATCGCCATATTTTGTCATGAAGGTGCAAGTCAGCTGTATTAGATCTTCACATTGAGCCAAACTTTTTGGTAGGCTGTGGCTTTGATAGAAAAGTATACTTCATTGACACACGGCAGGGTCGAATTATCAGCATTAAACGTTGGCATCGACAGCCAGTTTTGTGTGTCACAGCAGATGAACATTATATAATTACTGGCAGTGAAGACAAAAGTTTCTCTGTGTATGATCGGAGAGCAGATGCTGTCTTCAAAGTCGTGCAGGTATGTCAAGACTCACTCAATACACTAGTTTGTTTAACATCAATAATTATCTTGTCACAGTTCTTAAACAGATTTTTTCCCCAATAAATATTTTTTTCAAACCAAGATCGTTTTGAGAATTTTTATTGATCATATATGTTGTCATTGTGATCTCTCACATGCACGCACGCACGCACCACATACTTTCAGTTATTAATTTTACATGGAAAAAGCATTCTAACATTAAATATCTGTTTGTTATCCATTTTTTATAATGATATACACAGATAGGTAAAATATTTTTTGGATAAGAAATCTTTTGATACTACAGTTATATAGTCTTGAGTAATTGAAGTAGTGAATATAATGACGTTATATATAGTTCACTATAATATTTTGAGGATAAAACATATTTTGTTGCTACAGTTATATAGTCTTGAGTGATTGAAGTAGTGAATATAATGATATTATATTTAGTTCAGTATATTATTTTTGGATAAGAAATATTTTGTTGCTTTAGGAAAATAATGCTTCTGATTGGTGCTTAATGAATTGGTTGATAAAGATTTATTTATTTAGTATACAACTATTGATACAAACAAATGATGGCTTTAAGTGTCTAGTTATAATCAGAAACCATTCATATGTCAGATGGAGAGTTATCCTCTAGATGTGAGTTACCATAGCAACCAGTTATGGTATGGAGACAAGGATGGAAAGCTGAATCTGGTTGATGCTTCATTTGGAAACTTTAAGCCAGTTAAGGCAAGTATAAGAAAGAACTGAAAAATTATGGGCAGATTTTTGCTGTTTTCTTAAGGAGGTAAATACTACAAAGTCACAGTGAAATGAACCCTACGTAATGATCTGCTATATAAAGTAATTTTCCTAGAGCCCATATGTTTATAATTAGTGTCTGTAAACTTGCAAAGTGATCTACTTTCATTGGTCCTAAAATTTACCCTCAAAGAGCAACTAAATGCACATATTGACCAGTGTTCTGGAATGGATTAGACACTACGTAATGATCCAGTGTATCTCCTCATGAAAATAATTGTCATCTAACAACCATATATTTTTTAGGCAGAATATATTAACTTTCATTAAACAAAGGATTAAACCAATGAAGGTATATAAATTCTTAGGATCATTTTTCCTGAAGTTTTTAAACTATATATAAAAGGTTAAACTGTTACAAAACATGTGTCACATCTTCTCTCGTGGATGGGGGGTCAGCCGTGATGCCAACAACCCCTGAGTGGCAAGATGTAAAAATAAACTATCTCTCGCACACAGACACCATGGTGTTCTTGTGGGGAGGAATAATTTATTCTGTAATGCGGGGTAAAGTGTGAGGGTCGGCGGTGAATGTGAGAAGCAGATATGAATGTGAGTACGAGGGACGAACGGAACGAACAAACAAACAACTGCACTAACATACTTTCTCGCATAAAGAAAGCCAAACTCTTGATAAAGAGTTAACAAGATTTATTCCAATAATGTAGGTTTACTTTTGCATAGCTGTTAGTCATTCAGCCAGAAGCATACACACATAACATTCATGGGGTGGGAGACCAGAAATGAAATGATGAATAAGCAAAAAAATGTAATAAAAGTCAACAATGTAAACAGTGGTGATGACCGCAACAATCAAGTACCAATAAAATTATAATAGCACAAATATGTGGGTGAAAACCCAATACAAATGGTAAATGTTAATTAAAATGGCGGTGACTACTGCAAAAATTATCACAATAATTATATTAATCAAAGTTTCAACAATAAATGTCTGTTGAAAGTTCCGGGTGATAACCCAAAGTATCAGTGATAAGAAAGTTCTAAATAAATAGCAAAATAAACTATAAATAACCTAACTACCTAGAGTAATGTGCCCCTAGTTAATTTTTCCTACTTACATATTTCGAAGAAAACATTGAAGTGATGTAGGTAACGTGTAGGCAGATAATGAAGATGTGAACTCACTGGCATAAACACAATATTACAAAATTAATGAATAAACTTGCCAACACACTGGCATAAACACAAAGTCAATGATTACATTGAAGAGTGGACGTACACATTCGCGTACACAAATTAAAACTTATTGTACTGTTCCCCGTTGAAAAACGCCAGAATCCTTCTGAGTTGAAATACACGGAAGTCTTTGATGGTGATAACCGTAGAAATATAGTGGCGTCAAATATTCTTTTCTCAGCTCAGTCTTTCTCCCTCAGTACTGCTTAGGTCACTGATGAGTTACTCTGACGAGACTCGGATCCGCTGTATAGTGTTGATAATATTATGAAGGTTGTCAAAAAAGAATTGTGTTTGACAAAACAAACACCAACTCCACACAATACATGGGAGAATATTCGGGAAAAGTCCTTCTCCAATTTATTATAAAGATAAGAAAGACGTCTGGAACTGAGTGTAGAAAACAGTATGCGCTCTCACACCTCTCTGAAGCTTGGACAAAATATGCACACTGAACTCAAAATGGTGATAATGTTCTTTTATGTAGCCGGCGAGTTTTCTGATGCTTCCATGGGCTTCTAGAAAACCTGCATGGCAAAAACCTGCAATTTGATGAAAATATTCCCTAACAATGGTGCATTACTCCTAGGGCGCAAGAACTCCTAATAACAAAATATAATCCTTATCCAAAATTACAATAAAGAGCTATAAAAACTAAATACAATTTCTACCTACTCCTAACACTATCGTAACTAGCTAATCTTAATGCAAATAAATGAACAAATAAATTTAATTAAAATGCTAAAAGCACCTAATTAGCATACATGCACACAAACTCATGGACCGTGCATGTATTGGATGCTCATTCATTCCAAATAACGAGGTGACAAGGGGAGGTAAAAAATACCTTTAAAAAATTAATTTTCTTGATTACCCCCTGACCATGACACATGTATATAGTGTAAATAAAATAGTAAAGATGATTTAATTGAATTTATACTCAAATTGTTATGGAGTTGAGAGAATATGAGAAGAAATCTATCAAACCATTTAAAGGGATAGAATGATAGATAGAAATTGGTATATATTTTTAATTACTAAAAATTCTTGTGACATTGCATTCCTTTTAGCAGTTACATGCAACAAAACTAAAATCAGAATTGTATGTACACATCCATGATGGAGGTAAGATTTGTGACAACTATTTTAATTTTTGCTTAAAGCAAGTGTGTTTGTGTTTTGTCTTTAAAATGTTATTACTTGGTTTTAATTAAATTTATCTGATGTACAGAGTTTTGACATTGGTCATCGTGACAAACTGACCGGAGTGATCCACACACAGGGTGCAATTTATACATCCTCCAATGACCACACCATCAAGGTACTTGAGCCAAGCATGGATCCACAACCTATTACCTCCCTTGAGAAACATAGTAGTGCAGTTGCAGGGGTGAGTATCTCTAGAGGTATTCATATTGATTGGTGAGTATTGTTAGTGACAATCGTATTGAGGGATGAGTATCTCTAGAGATATGAGGGGTGGGTATTGGTAAATGTATTCATATTGAGGGGTAAGTATTGGTAGAGGTAATCATATCGAGGGGAATCAGTAGAGGTAATCATATGAGTATCTCTATAGAGGTAATCATATTGAGGGGTGAGTAACTCTAGACCAGTGGTAGCCGAATTTTTTTAATGGTGGGCCAAACTGTCAGAAGGTTTTCATGTGGCAGGCCAGAATGAAACCTAGGTCCTGTAGACCTATACTATAGTATACTCATACTGTAATGATGTAATCAGTATAGTATACTCATAGTGTACTCACTGTATGCATTGTGAAGCACTAATGATTAGCATTTAGTGAACTTTAGACTAAATATGTGCACTTGTACATTTAAAAATGAACTTATTACAATAATAGCAATGTTCAAACAATGTCAACAACTGGCTATGACTCTAATCTTCTCAGTGCTTGCTTTTAACAATTTTCATTTGAGAAAAATTGTTTGCAGCAGTAAGTGCCTCCAAATAATGAAGTCATTCTCAGTGTGTGTTCATGAAATTTTGGAAATAAATCCTGAGTAAAATACAGTTTATAGAATAGCAATAAAATAGCTTCTGAAAACTTGTTTTTCAGTTCAGACTGCACTGGAGTTCAATCAGTTCAAGTTGTAAAGCCTCTGGAACATTGTCAACATTAACGGTAAATGGGAAAGCGTAAATTGAAAATTCTGTTTCATGGTGCATGAAATCTTTCAAACGGGACTCAAACTCACTTCAAAGGATGGTAATTTCAGCTGCATATTTGGTGATTCATGCCTAAGCACCTTATCTGCAAATATTTGGAAAATGAACTAACTTTCCTTGTGTAGCTGATTTTTCCACAGCCAAGAGCTTTATCTAAAAACATTTTATGTAATCAAACAAAATGTGTGCAAGGTGATCTTTACCTTGAAGTTTTTCATTAAGAATGTTGAGATAGCTTGTTATGTCGAATGTTAAGAATGTTGAGATAGCTCGTTATGTCGACCAGGAATGCTAAATCTGCAATCCACTGGTTGTCAGACAACTGTGACAATTTTAATTTAATTCATTTTCTTTCAGTTCTTGACATCATTAGCACAACACTTTTATGGTATCTGCTTAGAACACATCAATTGATTGATCAGTTATTGACCAGTTTTATTCAGAAATGCTGCATATATCAATAGTGAAATAAATAAATAAAAATGTGTCCGATTAATTTAGATTTATATGAATAAAAGTGACACAAACATTTCCAATGAAAGTAATTCTCTGAACTTTATGATCCATCTTATTGATTTAGTTTCTGATTTATTTACATATGACATGCCTGGGCAGTCTCTATATGCCTGCATGTTTAATTGATATTGATGCTGCTCTTTAAGCATTAACTTCTCATTCTTCTTAATGTAGGGGGTGCTTTTGCACTAACTTCTCATTTAATTCCTGTATCACTTATATATGACATTCCTGGGCCAGCGTATGTCTACAGTGTTAACGTACACTAAAGTGATCGCTGTGTGTGATGTATGGAACAATGACATTCCTCAGCCAGCATTTGCATTATTAACCTATACTGATGACCCTTGTGATACTGTGTGTTGTATAGAACAATGACATTCCTGGGCCAGCATTTACATTATTAACCTACACTGATGACCCATGTGATCACTGTGTGATGTATACAGCATTGACATTCCTGGGCCAGCATTTGCATTGTTAACATTTACTGATGACCCATGTGACTGCTTTGTGTGATGTATAGAACAATGACATTCCTGAGCCAGCATTTACATCATTAACCTTCACTGATGACCCAAGTGATTGTTGTGTTTGATGTCATATAGAGCAGTGACATTCCTGGGCCAGCGTCTGCAAAACTGCATAACTGACTTAACACTGATGGCCTATTTGATCATTGTGTGTGATGTATATAGAGCAGTGACATTCCCGGGCCAGTGTCTGAATTGTTAACTTTCACTGATGACTTTCACTGTGCATGATGTAGTACAGAACAAAGAATACAGCTGCTTCCAAACACTGAGCTTATTTTTCACATTGTGATACATCAAAATGATCATGCTCACATTACCCTTTTAAATGTTGCTAATATATTTTTACAAATAATAAAAGTAATAAGAAAACAAAGGCTGTTTAAAGAAAAAAAATAACTCTATTAAAAGAAAAAGATCTTTTTTCATTATTCTGTATCATAAAGTAAAGACACTTTCAGAATTTGTCTATCAGTTTTATAAATCTTAATTTAATGTTGCTATGCGCACACTTCTTAATTTAACATTGTTGATCACTCACACACACACAAAATGCACACCTGCATGCATACACACACACACACACACACACACACACACACACACACACACACACACACACTCTATGTGTTTACTTATAGAGGAATTAGATAGAGGATTCTTTAATATTTAAACGACCTTAAACTTTATTAATCTGAGACCTTTCTTGTTTACTTCTTATGATCTTAGGAAAAATTCAAATTGTATAAATACAGACAAACATGTTTCATTACCCTTAATTTATTAATTTTTAAAATGTAATGATTATTAAGCAAATATTTTGGATATAATTTTCTAATTAATGAAGAATCTTGCAAATATTTTTAAATATTTGTTTAAAATTCTAATTCTTATTATTTTAACACATAGTTTTAACTCATTATTATTATTGTTGTATTTCACTTAACAGATTGACTTCCAAAATGGCGTACTTGCAAGCGCAGGCTGTGATATATCTGTGGGCATATGGAGACCCATGCATGACTGGGGATGGCATTGCTAAAAGATGGAAGTTTTGGAGATGGCATTATTCAAAGACCAAAGCTTACCCTATAAATACTCTTCAGTGATTGAGAGTGGCATTGTTACCTGACTGAAAGCATCATTTTAGGATCTTATATCTGTTGGTCACCGTTTTCTTTGTCATCCAGTATGAAAACTAGTTACAACACTATCAGTATGTGTGGGTAAAACATAAAAGTTTGTTTTTATGTGAAACATTACAAGCCTTCATTATATTCTTATGTCATAAGCATTTCAAGTTTGTTGAAAGACAGTTTTACAAGTGTACAAAAAATGAAAGTAGACTAAACTAGCTGCCACAAAAGGTATACATGATAATTTTGAAACATTGCAATGATTGTAAGAATGGTTTTTGGCCCAGAAATATTCCTGGTCAAAATGTAAACATGTAAAACTTATATTTATATGGGTATATTAAGTAATTAGCATACAGAAACTATAGAAAATAAATGTTTTTAAGATTTCTAATGCAAAAGTTTCTTTGAGTACATACCTTTTAATGACAATTATGAAGGCAGTGATGAAAGAGTTCAGGGCATTATGTTAGAATTATGAACTGATTGCTGATAGAAATTGTATATTTATTTATTTATAGGAAGTAGGCATTTACTATTATTTACTTCCATTTATACAATTGCATTTTCATACTCTTCAAGCAGTGCAGTTGCCTCATTTATTTTGCAGGGAACTAGCATTCGGTGCAGAAAGTTGCATTTATTTCCTTGTTGATACTAAATTGTCTTGCTTTTTGTAAAATGAAACGTAGTTTTTAATTCGATAGAAAGGAAGACATTACAATGAAGGCAACACGGCAGTGGGATAAACAGAAAATTTAAAATAAGTTAAAACAAAGAAACTGAGTGAGTAAAAATATCACAGCTGGAAGAAAAAACTACATATGTTTCTATTGTTCTATCTATCTATCCCTTAGTCTTGTCAACCGTTGGGGCACCACTGATGACTTGACAACCAGTTTCCTCCACTCCATTCTGTTCTCTGTTAATCTTTCCATATTGCTCAGTTTCAGTCCTGTACTCTCTGAGATGTTATCCTCCCATCATTTCCTCTGTCTTCGCCCTCCTTGCACAGTATCTTGCATGATTGTCTTGGCAAGCCCTGTTGATTGTGTGACATGCCGTTTGCGTTTTTTCACAATGACCAATAGCTTTTCATAGGGCCCAATGGCTTGCCTAATTCTATTTCCCATTTCCTCATTCGTGACATAATCTCTATAGGAAATGCCAAGCAACCTTCAAAAGCATTTCATTTCAGTAGCTAGTATCCTCCTTTCAAGATCAGCTGTTGTCGCCGCTATACTCTGGGGTGACTTTGTAATAATGACTTATACCAACTCTGTATAATTAGCTATGATACAAGACATCTATAAGTGCCGGTGCAGAGTATGGGTCACTGGTTAAATATGTATATCTGCAACTGTTACGCTGATATACTGGTACGTCGCCAATTTGGCTCCGCCCCCAACTCAGATTCAGCTGAGATTTAATGTTTATGAAAAATATATATATAATGATTACAATTAACGAACAGAGGACAAGACGTACTCATTACATCATCACTTGAACTACGAAAATAACGATAGAACTAACAAACACGCGTTTTAAAATAATAACATGAAATTTAATAAAAGAAAAAGTTAACAAGATTTAGAAAATTCAGTTCATCCTTAGCCAGTTCATCTATACTGAAGTCACTGTCCGAATAGGCACTTAGCTTAAGCACAGAAATGACGTCAGTCTTGTAGACTTGAATTTTCCAGTCAATAGATCGGCACGTCCCAATTCAGCCGGGACAAGTAAAACGGCCACACAGGCAAACAACGGGCAGCTATAAACGAGCAGCCGAGAATACACAATAACAAGAAAAAACCCTGCAACACAAACAATTGCAAAGCCTAAGTGTCCAGTCCAGTGTTCGATTAATAATTACTAAGTTTGGCATAGGCCTCTGAAAGGAAGAATATTAATAATTATATTCATAAATAAAACATAGTATATAACATCCTAATAAAACTTAACCATTCACACAAATACAAAGACGCTTTTACCTATATAGCCAGGGTTTTCTTCTCTCATATACGACCCAGCGTTGTTTTGGGCGGACTACCCTTTCAGTCGTCACCCTCAGACGATTTTTCAGGAAGTAGTGAAGATAACATTTTCACTGTGGTTTTTATTACCCTGCTTAGACCAGCTTCTGACCTGTTCAATTCATTAGCTCTAAGATGATTATGTCCCTCTAACAACTCTAACCACCCGCTAAGCGTACACACTGACCACATGCTGACCGCTGTGCTCGCAGACTTCAAACACCGCAGACATCAAACGCCAGTCCCTAAATCTTCCACACATGTCTCTCATTCATTTCAGGGCTTCCCTTCTCTGTAAACAGGACGCAATACGCACTCATTCCACAAATGAAAATTTATATAAAATATATATGTGGGAATATTTTCCCATCATACAACAGCTGTGAGGGTCCATGACTCACAGGCATATAAAAACACAGATACAACCAAGGAGCGCATCAGTTTGATCTTTGAGCTGAGATGTTTCTGTCTTTCTAAACTGTCTTCAGCCTTGGCATTGCTGTTATTGTTATTGCAATCCAGGACAATATTTCAGGTTTTGATCCCTCGTATGTCACAATGGCACCTAAGTACTAGAATTTATTTCCAATTTCTGATCACCAATCATGATGTCATTGCCAATGCCACTGATGTTGTTGGTCATCAATTTGGTCTTCTCTGCACTGATTTCCATACCAAAGTGGTAGTTGTCCTGTCCAGTTTTTCCAACAATTGAGCTAGCTCCTCCTCATTTCCTGCAAGGTCATCAATGTCATCGGCAAAGCATAAATTCGTTATTGTTTTGCCTCCAATACTGGAAGTTCTTTCATGATCTTCCAGAGCATCTGTCATCATTCTTTCACAGAAGATGTTGAAGAGAATAGGTGAAAGTAAGCAGCCTTGTCTGATTCCCACTATTGTCTTGAACCAATCTCCTAATTGGCCGTTGAAGCAGACTGCACTGGTGGCCTTGCTATAAAAGCATTCTATGACTTTGATCAGGTTGGCATTGATCTTGTACAGCTTCATGGTGGACCAAAGAGTTGCATGCCACACCCTGTCATATGCCTTCTTAAAATCTACAGAGACATGATAAAGGTGCTGGAGGCTGGAGGTACTTCTCCCATAGCAGTCTCAGATTAAAAATCTGTTCAGTTGTGCTTCGTCCTTGTCTGAAGTCTGCCTGTTCTTCAGCTATGATTTCCTCTGCCTTTGGCTTCAGTCTGTTTAATATGATCTTTAGCATGACTTTGCTTGGCATGTAAGACTTATCGTATGATAGTTCTGACATTGCTGCAAATTGCGTTTTTTCGGTAGCGTCATTATGAGTGACTGAGTCCATGGTGTTGGCCATTCCCCTGTCTGCCAGATCATATTGCAGTAGATTGTTAGTAGGGCACTTATCATGGCTTCTTCCCCTTCTTGGACTAGTTTTGCAGGGATGTTGTCTATTCCTGCTGCCTTCCCCTTTTTCAGTGATTTCACTGCAGTCTCTACTTCTTCTTGGAGATGGGATAGTTGTCAGTGTTGGTCACTGGTGGAGTGTTGAGTATGTATGGGTCCCATGTAGGTCAGTGGTTGTATAGGTCTGAGCAGTATTCTGTCCATCTCTTAAGAATGTCTTGATCTTCTGTAAGACAATTCCCTTCACTATCTTGAATGGTAGAGGAATGTCCTTGTTTTACACTGGTCAGGTCTTTCACCAGTTGGTATGCTTTTTTTGCTATTATTTTCTATATCTTTACACATCTTCAATCCACGTCTCCTTTGCCTTTTTCATGCTTTTCTTGATAATCTGGTTGATTTCCTTGTATTGTTTTGCTCCTACTTCGGATTTCTTCTTTAGCTCTCGATGCTTGTCAAACAAATCAAGGATGTCAGCTGTAACCCAAGGTTTCTTTGCTCGTCTATGTTTGCCAAGGATCTCATTGGCTGTTTGGATCACTCCGGTGTTAAATATTTCAATTAATGTGTCTGTGTCTATGTTCTCAGCACTAAAGTAAAAGTGATACAAATTTTCCTCCTATCTTTGCTTGGAAGGCTTCCGATACCTCTGGGCCTTTTAGCTTGTCAAGGTTCTGTTGTTCACTTTCATTTATTTATTAATTTCAGATAAGATCTTCTAGTGAGAGAGAACTTTATACTGTGGTCAAGTGCTTATTTGTAATACATTCATATCAATATATATTTTTTTAAAATATAAATTTGATTTTGTAAATATATTATTTCTTTGTAGTATGAACAACACTAGATAAATTAACTGAATACATTTTTAGTTTCTGCTGCTTTTATATGTTCCATTAATAATGTTTATTTTCATAAAGGTTTTTGTTAATACTTTATAGATATTGTTGCTATTTAAAATCTGTTAAGTATTAACAAAGAGATTCTGTTTTCTTGCATTTGTTATATTTATATTGTATGATCATTAATGTGTTAACATTTTGTCTCATTATTGCTTTAAAAATAGAATTGAAATTGTTTTATTATTAATCATATGGGGTGAAAATTATTTTCAACTAATTTTTATTTTCATATAAGAATATTAAATGCCTGAGTGTGCTTGATCACTATCAGAAATGAAGAAAAAAGACAAGAAAAGAGATTAAAATGCAAGACATCTGTGATATTAACTAATTGCTGACATGTTCTTAAAACTGTATATTCAGAATTAAAGTTAGTGTTTGCATAGTCTCTTGAGATTAGCACACTTTTTTTAAGGAAAGGGGTAATAATTACATAATAACAGAACAGGGAAAAATGCTGTAAATACAAACTAACATCATATATATAGTTTTCCAGTTCTCTCTGTCTGTGTGAAATGCTAAAGCGTCTTTAACCTCCAAGCATGTGAGAGTTTTTTGAGCGATGCTAAAAGCGTTCTTGACTTTGAGCACTTGAGAGATTTTTTCCAATTCTATATATCCTTCTGTACGTAAAGCTAAAGCATCCTTGTCCTTTAAATACTTGAGAATTTTTTGAGCAAGCCAGTATTTTCACATGGCCAGCTTTATGTTGCATTCACAAAAATCAAATTACTCATAAAAATAACGACGGTCAAGGTCATTTGCTAAATGATGCTCTAATTTTCACTTGCAATGTGACTTATAATCAAACATGTGAGAGTTTTGAAGAGCGAGCCAATATTATCACATGGCCAGCTTTATGTTGCATTCACAAAAAAACAACATCAAAGTACTCATCAAAAAAAAAATACAACGGTCAAGATCATTTGCTAAATGCTGCTTGAATTTTCACTCACAATACATCATTAAATCTTATATAGTTACAATCCCATACCTCAGTATATTTTTATATACCAGAGTGACATAGGTAATGTGATTGTCAATGTTGGAACAGGATTGTTTTATTACATTAAGTATATGTGAATAGTTTTATTTCTTTCTAAATCACTTAATTAAACACTACCTTGAGAAGGCAAAATATAAAGTAGTAGTTATGCATCAGTTTTTCTTGCTTTCCAAATCACTTTAATTATGCACTACTATGGGTTAAGTCATTCTATTAAGGTAAATACAAAGAGGTAGTTATGCATCAATTTTATTTCTTTCTAAAACAACTACCATGAGTTAAGAGTAAAGACCATTCCATTAAGATAATACAAAACTGTTGTTTTACATTAGTTTGTATTTCTCTCTGAATCACTTAATTACACACTACCATTGGTTAAGGCCATTCCAGTCAGGTAAATATGCAGCAATTGTTTTGCATTAATTTTTATTTTCTGCTGTTCTCTTGATTAAGCTGCAAGTAAGGAGCAGTTTATTTATGCGCATTTCATTTGTCATTCCATACATAGAAAATTATACAGGTATAAGCAACATAGTAAAAAAAAAAATAAAGAATTAAATCATGACCCTTGTAGAACTAGATATAAATATATCATTTAAAAGTTCCTAATAATTGAATGTTTGTGCATGCACTCACATACACAAATAAAATATAGAAAAAAAATTAAGTACCAAGTACAACACTTATAAAACACTTAAAGGATTAGTATTGCTTCCAAACATTTTTTCATAAAATTTTATTAGAAAAATTATTATTTTAATATAACCAAGCTGTCTTGTTGAGAATGAATGACAAGTGCACTTTGTGAATTAAAATATATTTTCCTTTATGAACTTTTCCAAGCACGAGGCTTCGGGCGTCTTCGGAAACACATGAGCTCGTGTCATCATATGGAAGAAAGTCCTAACAAGCACATGTATAAGACAAAGATATACAGGATAAAGAGAATATATCACTTTTAAAATTTAGTAAGTCTAGCCACTAGTCAGACTAGTGACTCAACAAGTCAACACTCTACAAGTCTACAGATTACAGACAGTCATTTTTCAGATTCAGTGATGTTCCATTTAATTTTTTTTCACATGTACTTCTTTTTATTTCAATAAATTTGGTGATAAAATCTCTAAAAATGACTAAACTTTTGTTAAAGTCTGGTAGACCAATGTAGGTGTGTCACTTTTATGAACGTCATTTTCAAGTGTGTCGCAACAGAAAAAAGTTTGAGAAGCAAGGGTCTAGACAAGTTTATGTACAAACTGTTTATCTATAATCTCTATAATTCCATTTCTGTTCTCTGATAAGAAATTACCTTGTGATGTATACTGACACTTATCTATTGAATTATGTGTTAGGATATAAGATGGTATACACATTGAAACTATTTGAAATTGGTTCATGGAAATATTGATGTCAAATAATCTTTTCACTGTATTTGCTATATGTATATTTGATTGTTGATTTAATAAATTTGTTAAATTTATTGACTTTCTTACACATATTGGCAACCAATTGTACAATGACGATACTCAACTGTATAAATCAAGATGTCCAAATGAAATTGCTTCAACCATCGAAAGTGAGAAGAAATGTTTCTGATGCCTTGGATATTAAGTAATAAGTTACAAATGATGATAAAAACTAATACACTTACAGTGTGCTCCTAAACATTTTGAAATTCTTACCCATCAGAATCAATGAATATCATTGACATTCCCATTAAATTTAGTCAGTCACTTTGAAATCTGGAAATAATTTTTGATAGCTCTCTCTCACAACAACATATCTTCAATACTTGTAAATGCAGCTCAGATGAGCCTGAAACTATTTGCTGGTTCCCATTTGTGATGCTATAAAATACTTTGTGCGTTGTCACTTGCAGGGTTTTGTTTAATGACCCTGTCGATGTATTAGACCAAGAATTATTAATCATGAAATTTATTATATTAGCTCTACAATAGCCCATGCAGCCTAATCTGCCCTTCAATCTCTATATTAGATCCATTCTTTGGGACCTTTTAATCGTCTAATATAGCGACAGTCAAATTAGCTGAGGTGCCTTGAATTGACATTACCTTCCCTTTGATTAATTATGACTTATATAACATTCACATATTTCTGGCTCACCCCCACCCCCCAGCCAACTCTTTTTGGTCACACCAACAAATTAACTAAAATGTGGGTTTAAGATAATAAGAACAAAGAAGATTTAATATTAACAATAAAAAGAGAACAATAGAATTCGATTTCCCCAAAACACAAGTCAACCAAGACTGTCTATTTACTGTCCCAAAATTAAAGTTCATTTATCTGATTATTGTTCATCTGGTTAATTATGAATTGTGCAGTTCAAGATAACTCTGCTGCCATGTTGATAGAGACGAGTCTACCATGTCGTTGCCACTCATGCAGTGCCTCTAGCCTGTGTCGTCGATGTCTCAGACCACGCGATGACCGTTAGCTTGCGACAGGAATATGGTGTGCATTTCAGAGTGAACACGAGGACCAATTTCAGCAGAAAATCATGATGATAACAAAAAAAAGGGCAAGCTGCAATAGATAACCATATCTCTGTAGCCACCGACAAAAACAAAACAATGATAAGGCTTTGTGGTGACAGCAATAGATGACTCTTACAATTTTACGTCTTTAAACATTAGCTAAGCACTAATTCACAATATTCTCATCATAGACAAATATTTACAGAATGTGATAATAATATTCCATTTCCACATTTACATGAATCTCAATAGTTACAACCATATTCAATGAATGGTTTACCTTAAATTCACCTCTCAATCTCCCATTTAATTCCACTAGCTACAAATGGTTATACAATAAATACAGCATAGTGCACAATGCATGCTTGTCTCAATTTCGTCATCTCTTATCACTAATACCATATGATACTTTTCTAAAAGAGATGTTAGTTTCATACAACAATCATTAATAAGAATATACAATTCTACACAACATTCTAATCAATAATATATAACAATAATTTATGAGAAATCAATATATTTACCATTCTCTGTAATGTGCAAAACCTTTTTTTTATCTACACAGATTTCAACCCTTTATGAATGGTGCAGAAACAGTACATGAAAATACGTGGGCTTATCGGCAAATATATATGAAGACTCTGGGACAAACTACAAGTTCTCTCGCATTATTGATTGGAATACAAATGTCCATATAAGAGCGTCCCGTATCCTGTCAACATTCACCCACTTTTACTGTCACCTCCCCCCTCTGTACATTTCCACTGCTCACGCGCAATCCTTTACTGCATTTAGCAACAGATACATTTCCACTGCTTATATTTTCACTGATTAAATTAAACATTCTTGAAAATATTTGGAACCTAATACTTAAGTTAAAGGAATATACAATCACCTTATAGTTAATGTCAGCAATATTCTCTTATCATATTTAAGTGCGAATGTTTATGAATAAAAATATTTAAATAATTCTAATCGCATTAAATAAAATAATTTTATTTATCACTGAGGGTATATTGTTTCAGAATGAAAGCACATACTACTCAATCTTTATATTCTACATTGATGATGATGAATATGGGAAAGTATTATACAAAACTAGCAACATATCAGTATATAGAAAAGATGCCGGTTTATTTTGAACATGGATGAATTTGGCAACACTAGAGTTAGATCTCACAGTACGATTGTTTTATTTTCAAAATGGCGAACGGTGTAAGGGAAATCACTCTTTGTATTTCCAAAAGCGGTAACAACTCAGGTGTTTTTGTAGCACGAACAGAAATGTACATTTTATGTCATTACATACTGTGTAAAGATAACTTATTAAAAAGAAAGTGTCACACACCTAAACATTCTTTAATTTAAAATATGAATGAAATACTCCAAGAAGCATAAAAATTCTCCACCGTATTTTATTATATATATATATTTTGAAAATGGTTTAATTCTTTCTGGTTTTTAATCATGCAATCTATCAGGACAGCAATGCAGACTCTTTTCACTAAACATTTATTTATCACAAATGTTGCATCGTGTAGTGGACTGCTGGCGCTAGGAGACTGCATTGTTCAAAATTTTGAACGTGCACATGCAAAACGAAGAGAAGAGCCTGTGCGTCCGTATGACTTTGAGAGAACCGGTAAATTAGTCAACGTGCTTTTATTTTGATTTTATGTGGAACCTGTCTTTACATACAAAATTACAATATACCGTAGGTCGAATATTAAAAGTATCTACATGAATCCGTGTTGTAATTCTTGTTAAATCATTTCTTTGTGTTTTTACACAAAGTGATAAGTTCTCCCCCATTTTTTTTTTTTAGTGCTATTAGTATTACTATTAGTATTAATACTATTAATTATTATGAATAATTTGTTGTTTAATCTAGAAAAAGTCTAAGTAATAAAGATTTTTATAAAGCAATGATATATTTCTCATTTTCTGTAGTAAAATTAATACATTAGGCACACACAGGATAGTTTTATTATCAATAACAATAGTGATATTTTAAAATAAACTTTTAGTTTTAATAAAGTGTATTTTCATCCATTTATTATATGAGATTTAAGTTTTTGTCCTATATTTATTTTTATTGCATGAGTTATTTGCTAATTTTTTATTAGTATTAATATCATCCAAATATTCAAATATGGATTCTGGAGATTTATTGAAGCTTCCATTCAAAGCATATTTGATTTGGATGAAGTATAATAAGCTTCAGATGAATGATAACAATACCAGCCATGCTAATTATTTAAAATAAATATCACCTTAACAATCCCTTTGTCAGTCAGATGTATCTTCCATTGAATTTAGCCAGGCATTGACATATTTTTATATCTTGCAATACTTTTTCAGTACTTAAGCATGTCAATTGTCATCAATGGAAGCAGGACAACATACTTCAAGCTTATTTAAATAAGCTCTGTTTGCAAATTTTATTTGTCAAAAAAACACAAAATCTTTCTTTCGTTAAAAACTGTTGAGATATAGCACATCTCTGCTAATAGTTCTGTCTGGATAAAAAAAAAAAATCTCTCTTACAGTCTTAGAGGAACCTGGCATATACTCAACTTCTGTACCTATTTCATGGCTGCATGTTCACTAAAGAATCCAGTCCAAGGTTTCCTCGTTTTAGAGGGCCTTGTCATTTGGAATGAAATGCCTCATAAACTTCGGCATAATCACACCTTAACATCCTAAAGATGATGTCTAAAAACACATCTTTCCCATTAGAAAGAATTTATAAAATTTAGTTATTAGGTTCACATCTTGTGACAAGTGGAATTTCTGTATCTTATAATCTTTTAGTAAATATCCTTTTGTATTAATCATTAATGTTATTCCTTCAGTTTTATGTATTATTGTAAACTGTTTAGACTTGAGCTTTGAGGCCTTCTAAAAGGTCAGTTATTATTACTCAGTATGATTCTATTTTTAAAACAGAAAATTCTTATATTATGATTATTACATTTTGAAATTGAATATGTCATAAATTTATGTTTTTACCTGACTGAAGGTGGAGTTTTACAACAACGAAGAGTCAGAATAAATTCTATTTCTAGTTGTACTTGAGGGAAAATAAACTTGAGCTAGTTGTAAAAACTAATATGATCTAACTAGATGCAAATTGCAATCCTATGCAATATACCATACTAGACACATTCCAATGGAAATATGCTGTAATTGAATGTAGCCATTTGTTAATCTCTTTGTCTTACTATTAGGTAGTTCCAACATCACTGTTTTGCAAGAATAAGTAGCATTTAGTGCACAAATTTGGTGATTTTCTGTAAATAAAATTGATACTTTAATACAAATTACAATTATTTCTTGATGCAACTTGAACTTGGCTAAAATTAAAGATAATTTCTTTATATAACATGCTGTTGTATTTTATTTAATGTGACTTAAACCATGTTTGAATGAAAAATAATTACACTTACTAAGTGTTGGAAACTTGGATAATGGATGTGTTTTTGAAAAAAAGAGGCATCACAGCCATATGTCAACATGATTGAAAAATTTGCTTAGTCTTGATTTCGTTTTGCGTACGATTTTTTTTCATAAGACTTTTTGCGTACGACTTTTTTGCATATGACTTTTTCTTTTATCAGTAACGAGTAAGAAATAAAATAATACTAAAAAATACCACTTTTATTAGCAGAACTTTAAAACTGAAATACCAGGAATTGATTAAAAACTTGGCTTATTTTGAAATTATTGCTCTAAGTGCATTTGAATGAATATTTTCTCAAAGTTGCTTACATGAGAATGTTCATTCCTCTACAAAACTCTTATTTAAAATAGCTAGCTTTAGCTATGATTGTGTGCAAAGAGTTTCTGATGGTTAACCGAAAGAGTATCTGTTTCAAATACTAGCAATGGTCGCATCGTGTGTGTTAGAAAATTTAGAGCTGCAGCAAACTTCAAAACTGATTAATCTTAATGCTTGTTATGCTTATATCAGTTAATATTGCTTTCGATAAATATAGCTATTTATTTGTGTATGAATTTATTTAGTAATTTCAAGTTAATTTTAGCAGCTATATCAGTATATGATTACAAGATTGATTTTCTTCTGATCCTCAGTTCTAACTTCTATAGTTTCTAATTATTTCTTTACAACAACCCTACTCTATTTCAAACCAATTTTAAACTTTATTTGAAGCATACATTGGTAAAAATAATACTTTAACTTTTTATAATAGTCACATTTATTTATATTTTAATTTTTTGAGACTGTTATTATTTGAACAATATATCTTACTCTAAAGTTAAACTTTACTGAAATTGTGATGTATTTTTTAATATGATATCCTGTTGATTTTTGGTTGAAGAGTTTTCAACATACTGACAATCAAGTTGGTCTCCTGCAACTTATTTTCATTAAAAATATATTTTGCTCACAAATTTCATTTAATGATAAAACTTAATCAAGCAATTATATTTTCAGGGTCTTGTCTTTACAAATATTATACTTAAAATTTACTATAACTCAAGCATTATATTAATTAGTGTCAGTTTAATTGTTTACCTGCACTGGTATAAATCCGTCTAGATGCATGGAATAGAACTGTTTTGTTAAGCATTATAAAGTATCAATTCAAAATTATATTTTACAATGATTTAATAAAGTGAGTGATTGATTAACAATTTAAAATTCCCTCTAATCATTCTCTTTGTTTTTTCTTAGTACTTGTCATTAGATTTTAGAAAATCTGCCACATTTTGATTATTTTAGTTATATTTGAAGGCTTTACCAGAGAGGAGAAACATGGTGCATAGTACTGCAGTGAGTTTGGGATTGTGTGCGTATGTGTATTTTTCGTGGGTTAGGGTATTCAGGGTTTGTTGTACTAACATGGCAATACACTCTTCAATAAATAATTTGGTCACTAAAACAAGTGGGGAGGGGTAGAGTGTAGATTATGATGATACTGGCTCTTAAGTCTATTTTGCATGGGATATTGAGTTGCTCAAACTAGCTGTAGTCCTATGGAAATGTGCCCTTACTAGTTGCAGCCCAATGGAAATGTGTCCTAACTAGCTGTATCCCTATGGAAATATGTCCTAACTAGCTGTATCCCTATGGAAATGTGCCCTTACTAGGTGTATCCCTATGGAAATGTGTCCTTACTAGTTGTAGCCCAGTGGAAATGTGTCCTTACTAGTTGTAGCACAGTGGAAATGTGTCCTTACTAGTTGTAGCACAGTGGAAATGTGTCCTTACTAGTTGTAGCACAGTGGAAATGTGTCCTTACTAGTTGTAGCACAGTGGAAATGTGCTCTAACTAGCCCAGTGAAAATTTGATCATCAGCTAGATTCAACAGAACTTTGTTTCAATTAGCTGCAGTGCACACTTTGCAGTAGAAATTTGTTTAGAGTATCCTTCATGCTCAAAGTTTCACATATACAGTAAGTTAGGCAAGATTTAAGTTGTGTAGTAAACATGTTCTTTGGCTGTTTTGTGTGAATGCAACATTTTTACAAGATTATTTAATTTAGGTTGTAAGAGTAATACTCTTAAATAGTTTTGTGTTGAATCATTTTTTTTCCCTTTCTTTTTACCCAGGTCGCATGTGCATTATTGGATTAATTTTGGGTCCATTTAATCATCATTGGTATCGCATCCTTGATAAATATGTGACTGGATCAGGTGTAAAGATGGTGGCCAAGAAAGTGGCTGCAGACCAGACTGTGGCTGGACCATTTTTTTGTACATCATTTCTGTTTGGTAAGAAAACACTTTAAGTGCAATAATCACATTATTTCATCAGTATGTCAGTCTATATTTGGTTTGTTGGTGATAATGAGTAGGTCATTTAACTTTTCAGTGGTATTAATCAGAAATGTCTTTTATTAGTCTGTTTATATAATTTTGTATTTCACTAGTTTTGGCCTTAAAATCAGTTTGCATGTATCATTTTCTATCTGTATCTCATTAGCTTCTGGTATTATTGGGAGATGTCCACAACTGAAAAAGAAAATCTAGTCTTTTGCCTTTGAACAGACAAGATGACAATTATTATATGTCTGATTTAAAATTTACCAGTCTGAATACCTAAATATATAAATGTATACATTATCTTACACAAAATTTAATGAAAATAGCAAGAAAAACAAAGAATCAACAAAGAATATCACAAGGCAGCATTTTGTTTTATCAATATAAATTGTTTTGTAAATGAGAGTGTAAAAGCTTAATTTCATTTTTCTTTAGTATCACCATCTTATCTTACTGGCCATTGATGATATTTGAAATTACATTCAGGAACATAAATCAGGCATTTATTTCATGGAGTGGCTTCTGTTCTCAGCAGCAGTACTAATCTAATAAACCTCATTCAAATGAATATATAGTTGCCCACACATTACACTTTTAAACTTTACCAAACAGTATTTCATCATTTCCATGTTATTGAAAGTTGAAATACTCTTGCAACAAAATTTTGAATATACTCCAGTATGTGAAAAAATCATTTGAAATTTAAGACAGTGCAGTTAGAGAATGAATTAAAGCATTGTTTACATCTAAAGAGCTGGAATCTTTTCCATTATTGCTTTTTTACAAAAAGATTCTAGAATATGATCTAGAGAAAATCTGCTGGCCTGAAAAGGAGGAAGATAGATAAAAATTAACAGTGAGATATCCCCGCCCCAAGCTTTTGCTGTCATGCTGGCTTTTCTGATCATCTCAGATAATCATGTGCAAGAAATACTTGCTTATAATTATTACTTAGGGAAATACCTCTCAGTTAACAGGAGAATCACCACCCATTTTATTTTATTATAAACAATAAAACAATAAAATGATTCATATGTATATTATTCAGTAAACAGAAAAAATAAAATAGATAAACAAAGTCCAGATATTCTCTCTCTCTCTATATATATATATAGAAAAAAGAAGAAGGAATTATGCCATATTTAATCATTTAGATTTAAAACTTAATCATACAAATTTTATTACTATGGTAAGTATATGTTGTAGATATTGCAGATTGTTATTAATTGTATTTAAGTATGTAAGAAATATATTGCTTAGAATATTCTTCTTAATACTAAACTAATAGAAGAATTCCCTTTATTGAACAAATCAGTTAATTAATAAATATTAATAAATTAATATATCCTATTTTGAACTAAAAGAAGCATTCCCTTTATACTAGAATAGTAGAAAATTAATACAAGCAATATAATAAATTACATCACAACTACATATGCATGCACCTGCACACACACCTCTCAGTATTTTCAATTATTGATATTTAATTTTGTTTCCATTAAAAGCATTTATAGATTAGAGTGTTGATTACACGTTCTGATATCTGAATAATTTATTATTAAACAGAATGTTTCTGTTGCCAGGCAGTGGACTACTTGAAGGAAAGACACTTAAGGAATGTGGCTTGGAATGGAGAGAGAAGTTTCTTACTATATATATGGTATTAGAATCATTTATATTATTCCATCTTTTAATTATATTGTTTTATTATTATTTTGCAGGTAGTGTCTGATTAATTTAGGCTGGTTCAACCCAGAAATTTGAATTGAATTGAGAAATTTGAATAAAATACATTCCAGTAAAACTTAGTGATTAACAAACATAATTTTTTAAATGTGTTTAATGTATCTAACCTTTTGTTATTATATATTTTCTAGACTGTTTTCAAGTCCATTGTTTTTACTTAGTTAAAAAAAAAAAATCATATTGTTAGTGCACAGCATTGCACAGTGACTTGCTTTCTGTAACAGTCTTCCTTTTTAGTGTCTGCCAAAGAAGTTAAAAATTATTGTTTTATGTCAGGTAGGAGGTGAACATTATTTAAGAGATCTAACATTTTTATTTTTAACAAATATAAGCCCCCCAAGTGATCTGTACTTTGACTCAGTCAACTTCAACCCAGCTAGATGTTTGCTGAAATTTACAGAAAAAATATTCACAAAGGAACAAACAAAAACAATCATTTATTTAATCTAAAAGCTAATATTGACACATATACCTGTGACTTTATTGCATCATCAAGTATAATAGTGACTTGCCTACCACACCATATATATATGTGTGTGTGTGTGTGTGTGTGTGTGTCGCATTCTCTGGGCATCTGTACCATTATGAGTCATTCACAACCATTCTATTATGAATACCTTGGACTTCATATATTATGCTGAATCTTGTGTTGGTAATATTTTTCCTCAGAAATGGAAAGGGTTCAACTTGTTTGTTTGTAACATGACAGATTGACTCTGTGACAAGAAGTTTATGTATCTACAGCCATCTAATTCTGAATCTGATCTCAGCAAAGGTCATAATACTGTAGCTTCACTGTGGCATGCTGATTTGCTTCTTGATACAAAAATTGGTCCACTAAAGGTATATGATATGCAAATATTTAACAGATAAGTCACTTCCAGGACATAGCAATCAGCTGATATGAACAAGCCCATTAAGGCCCTTTATTTTCCCAAGTTCTGACTTAGCCACATCTGTTCTTTACTTATGAATCAAGGTGAACTAGTTCCAACACAAATAAATCGCAGACATGACATTAAGCATCACAGACACAGGAATCAAGGGTCATTTAATTTGCTGCAAAGTGTTGTTCACTATTGAGCCACAACACAGATCATTTGTGTACAGATTCCAACTTGCATTACAGAATTATGAATGTCCATAGGAATGTAACTCGTTCATAACTCAGAACTTGCCAGTATTGTAATTTTTATATATATTTGGGACGTTAGAAAAATTATCACTTTGAACATGTGATTTTGGGGTAAATCTGCTCCATCTACACTTTGCTAATTGACAAATCATGATTATTTGTGAATTTTTGTTATTTATGTTTAATTTGTATTTCTTTTTTTCCATAGGCAGACTGGTGTGTATGGCCTCCAGCTCAGATCATCAATTTCTACTTTTTGCCTTCCCAATATCGGGTTATCTATGTTGCCATGGTTACATTGTGCTGGAACTCCTTCCTATCTTTTACAAAGCACAAGGTTAGGATCTGATTTACAATCAACATCAGTTTTTATTTTACTTATTTATTTTTGCAGATTGTATGAGATAAAAGCTTTTGAATTGAGCGATAGTACTTAGGAATGAGTTCATTTTGATTGATATGATGTAAGTTATGTATCCTGACTAATAAAGTCATTATTATTAATTAATCAAAATCTGCCTAATTTTAACTGTTTGAATTCAAACATTCTTTTTTCTGGTAAAATTTCCGGAAGCCACCATACTGAATTTGTTGTGAGCAAGACAAGCCATAGGAGTAAGTTAAGCTGAATTAGGGATCTCTCATGACACTCACTTGCATAGAGGACTAGGTCTTGTACATGTTATCCATATTATTGGCTGACATACACTGAGACTACATGTTATCCACATTATTGGCTGACATACACTGAGACTACATGTTATCCATATTATTGGCTGACATACACTGAGACTACATGTTATCCACATTATTGGCTGACATACACTGAAACTGTAACATGTTTATTTATATCACTGACTGATATACACTAATGCTGTAAGTTGTTTATCTATAGCTTTGGCTGACATACTCTGAGACTGTAACATGTTTATCTATATTGCTGGCTGATGTACACTGAAGCTAAAACTTGCTTATCTATATGCACTGAGAGTGTATCTGGTGTATCTGTTTCACTGGCTGATATACACTGAGAGTGTAACTGGTGTATCTGCTTCACTGGCTGATGTGCACTGAAAGTGTAACTAGTGTATCTGCTTCACTGGCTCATGTGCACTGAGAGTGTAACTGGTGTATCTTCTTCACTGGCTCATGTGCACTGACAGTGTAACTGGTGTATCTGCTTCACTGGCTCATGTGCACTGAGAGTGTAACTGGTGTATCTGCTTCACTGGCTGATGTGCACTGAAAGTGTAACTGGTGTATCTGCTTCACTGGCTCATGTGCACTGAGAGTGTAACTGGTGTATCTGCTTCACTGGCTGATATGCACTGAGAATGTAACTGGTGTATCTGCTTCACTGGCTGATATGCACTAAGAATTAACTGGTGTATCTGCTTCACTGGCTGATGTGCACTGAGTGTAACTGGTGTATCTGCTTCACTGGCTGATGTGCACTGAGTGTAACTGGTGTATCTACTTCACTGGTTGCTATTTATACATAATTTTGCTTGTTTACTCACGTCAGTGGCTAACATATATACACTTGCTTGCTAATCCACTGACAGACACTGACTTTGAGAGGGATAAGAGCAAGCATGTTTTTGAGAGCATGTATGCATTATTTGGAACACTTTTAAGAAGTTAACTGAATAATGACTGAAGTGTTTGCATAAATATCCAATGATAATTTAAAAATTGTTATTTGTCTTGGCTATGTTAAGAGAAAATGCTGAAATTTATTTTCTCTCTTAACTAACATAATACTGTGTTTCTTTTTTGTATTTTCAGGAAATCCCAGAAACAGAAGAAAGCATTGACATAATTTCTGAAATAATTGGTTTAGATGACTGAGTGTCTGTGATATTCTTTTCATTTAGAATTTTTATTAAGCCAAAATTGCTGCAGCAAGTTTATTCCATAAATTGACATATTTTTCTAGTCACTTATAAAGTTCGCCAAACGATGGTATATGATGATGCTCATTAAAATTGATAGGGCAAAAATAATTATAAATTTTCTGCATAATTTTTAGATATGTAGAAGTCACTTATAAAGTTCACCAAACGATGGTATATGATGAGGCTCATTAACATTGATATAACAGATATAATTATAAATTTTCTGCATAATTTTTAGATGTGTAAAACAGTCGCTTTCTTAGAACCTATTTAAAAATTTTACAAATTTTAATTGAGTAATCTGTGTACTCATAGGACATGACATGCATGTTTAGTGTGCATTAGTTTCAGTAAGTAACTTTTGACAAAAGAACTGTAGTAATATTGCCTTGATAAAGTTTATGTATTTGTAATGAGACAGACATTTCAATCAGGTAGTTAGATAGGAATTGCCAGATTCAATATTAGTATTGTAATTAATTAACTAATTCTGGAATATACTTTTACGATGGTACCGTGGAATAAAATAAATTATTTCTGCTATATAAAAAAAGAGAAAAAGTAAAAATGTTTAAAGCACAAAAAAGCACAATGGAGGATAAGGTAAGAGTGATAATAATGACAGCAACTCAAACTTTCCATCTTTTGGTTTTATATGTAATAAGTGTAATAAGTCTTTACATGTGCACATCTATATAGGTTACATCTGTGTATGCATATGTATTATATACATATTTAATCTTTTCATCATGTTTTCAGATAACTGATTGCAAAGCATTAGATTAAGATTTAGTTTGTGTTCCTTTTGTTCAGTTGGATGTGATGTGAAGTATGATGTTAACACTTGCTCATTCAGCTGAGCATATACCTGTAATGATGAAAAATAAAGACCAAAACTGAACTGTACTTATGGCAGTGGGAGATTATTTGAAACTGTTGTTAAAATTTTTAAAGGTTTGTATAAAAGGGACAAGAATAATTCTGTAGTTTATTTTCTTTTTAAAGTCTCATTCTGTCATCCAACCATTTTAGTCCTATCAGCGCGACTGAACCTTATCAACACCTGATCAAGTGGTAGTAATGGACGCCCAATGTCCCCCACTTCCATTCACCCATATTTAATATCCCCCCTAAAGAACAGTTTTCGATTTTGCATCTTAAATGACTCATGAATCTACCAGCAAGAACGGTGTCTGAGAGCTTTCGTCGAGCTATTTGCTTTCCTCGTACTTCTACTTTGAAACCCTGACAACCTGGCCTGAGACCCTGAAGTACCTGTCGAGTTCCCTGAAGTGCTTCACCTCTGCTAGAGTATCCCGGACCGAGTGGTGACGTCAACATGGTGGAAACCATTGACAACAGTCCTATACACACCACTTGATATGAGTTTGTTTTAAATTTTATTAGCAAAAGAATTTTTTTTTCCTTAGTGTCAGGCAGACTAATTACCCTAGTTTCGTTTTCTGCCTGAAAATGTTAATCGCTGTCAACTTAGCGCTCGAAGCACAACGACCGATAACTCTGATCTGCAGACCATATTTTGCGTTTTGTGAGAACAAAAAAAATTGGGACGATCTCTATGATTGTTAAGGGACCCGCATAGCAACGCACTTGCCGATCTTAGTATACAACTTTATTACGTTCTTCAACTACAGCTCGCAAAAATTTAAAGATATAAAAATCTGGAGAGTTTTGAAAGTTTAGTAAACAAATAATTGGAAGTACAGGATACCACTGCATGCAAAAACGGCTTCCGATCGAAGTATTTTGCATATACAAATTTGAACAAAGTATCATATTGCAAGCACAGTAGTAAATGCGTCATTATCAAAGAAATAGGTGTTTTTAAAAGTCTTTTCAATATGAGTGTTGCTGTTTGTCTTAATTTAAGCAATTTTTTCCTGGATCACAGACTAGCTGTACAAGTCAGCATTATTCATTTAAAAAAAAAAAAATCCATTTAACTGTTTAGCTGAATAATTGTACAGAAAAAAAATATTCACTAAATAACTTAAGGTAACTTATAAAGAAGTGACGAAATATTTAGCCAAATAACTATCTTATTTATATAAATCTGCAAATTAATTAAATAAAAGATCAACAGCCAAGGTTCGATCAGTGCGAATGTATGTTTACCATACACAACTGGACAATAGATTACTGATTAGTGTGACTATCAGACACAAATGGACAATAGATTGCTGATTAGCGTGACTTATCAGACACATTTGGATAATAGATTGCTGATTAGTGTGACTGTCTTTATCAGACACAACTGGACAATAGATTGCTGATTAGTGTGACTGTCTTTACCATACACAACTAGACAATATATTACTGATTTGTGTGACTGTATTAGACACAACTGGACAATAGATTGCTGATTAGTGTGACTGTCTTTATCAGACACAACTGGACAATAGATTACTGATTAGCGTGACTGTCTTTGTCATCAGACACAACTGGACAAAATATAAACACACACACACACACACATATTGAAATTGTATGCTTTGATAGAAATGATTTTTTTACCTTTTAAAATTGTGCTAGCATGACTCTACTGTGGAAAGATGGCCACAGATTTTATGTCGAATGACTACAATGCTTGGAGAGCCAAACAGACCATAAAATGTATTACCGAGTCTCAATAGTTTTATTTTCTGTCGTAGTTATTATTATTTTTTTTTTTTAGTGAGTAACCCATTCTTCACTTTCATATACAAGCAAGTATATAGTGGCCTGTTGCATTAAAAATAAGCGTTTGTGATTTACGTGAGTCCGTGGTCCACTGGTGGTTTCATTCTATTACGTGTTGGCTGGTTCCCCAGAGTCTATTGAGGGGAGTCAAGACCAACCCATAACATAATGTCCAATCAACGAAAGTTCATGCAAACCTTAGAGATGAACAATGCTAGAGAAACAGGTACTTTATTTCTAATTTATGGCAAACAAAAGCTATATACAACACTGTATTACTATAAATATACATTATTGTGATGAGATTCCTAGGATTTTGAGTTGTTTCTCGAGTTTAAAGACAGCATACAATATGACAGAAAGATACCAGGATAAGAACAACTAAATGAAATATAACTGCACTTTGCATTTCGGACAAGATTTTAATTTACCATGATTAAACGAGAAGATTATTTTGGTCAATACTCTTTGTTTGAATAATACAAATACTTTATCGTTGAAGTCTATTTTAATAATTGTGCATGTAGTCTAATAAGAGTATACTTGCTAGTGGCCTGTCAATGTTTCAAACACCAGTCTGTGTAAAGGAAAACGCACCGCGTTTGTATGTGTTGGAATAGTTTTACCAACGCAGCTTCAATGACCATTGTCATTTGTCAAAAGCCGTTATAGTGCATTCTGTAGCCAGCATCTTATAGCTCACTTCATTCCAAGCGTTGTCTCAAAAATTCATCATTTACATTACACTTAGTAGGGACCGAATAAAGTAAACTAACGACCTCATTTTGGAAAAAAAGCACATCAGTATTCGCATATCCCTCATCTGAAATGTTTTATGTACACAAAAACATAAATTAAATGTCCTGTTCGGGCACTTGTCGCAAATATTAATTTTGAAATGCCGCAGTCGTGCTCACCTAGCGGCGTCCGATTCAATCTTGACCTTATAAAAGTGCACGCGCGGCCTTTCTTCGTCGGTGCTTAATTTGGGCGGAAGTGGGTTGTCGCCCTTGCGGTATTTGCGGTGCTGAAAATCGTAGTACACGTCTTCATCCAAAGCTGTCAGGATTCGAAACTTCATTTCGCGCTCTTTCTGCTCTTCCTCGGTGTTCTCATGTTTGGCTGTGACGTAATGAAACTGGCTCCGCCTGTCGTTGTCAGGGACGCGCGAAGAGAATCCCTGAAACAGTGGCTCTTTTCCGGCCTGGAACACAGGGTCAAAGTTTTTGTGTTTTGTCAAAGTAGGCACTTCTGAGTCCGAAACTGATAGCCTCCCGTGTGTGTAATGTTCATCCTCGTGGGCCTGGCTTATGTGAAGGTTCTGGGTGAAGTCTTCATCTGTGTTGCCATAGTCATCGTTCTGATAACCGGGATCGTCGTCCTTAAGAGTTGTGTCGCCGTCCTCGACAAAATTTGCTTGTCTGCCACTGAGAATTATCTGCTCCTCCGCCTCTGTGGCAGGATGGGGAGGAGCGAGACCTAATGATTCGCTGCCCGTCTTTCTGTCCGAGGACCTGCAAGGTTCATGCCGGAGGTTCTCTACAGGTTCTGCGCTGCTAGGGTGCCACGATTGCTGATATCTTCCTTGCTGTGAATGAATTCAAATGTTAGAGAATCGTTGTTAAAGATTCTTTCTTTCTTTCTTTCTTTCTTTCTTTCTTTCTTTCTTTCTTTCTTTCT
Organism: Sinotaia quadrata; assembly: GCA_028829895.1. Classification (NCBI taxonomy): domain Eukaryota; kingdom Metazoa; phylum Mollusca; class Gastropoda; order Architaenioglossa; family Viviparidae; genus Sinotaia; species Sinotaia quadrata. The sequence continues at coordinate 88,382,884 of CM054178.1, forward strand.
TTCTTTCTTTCTTTCTTTCTTTCTTTCTTTAGTGAATCTGTGCTTAGTAGTAATTTTTAAACGCCTCATGTAGTCTAAGTAATACTGATTTGACAGACAATAAATTTGAATGTAAATTTATTATGTTTTCATGTGTACTGGGGCTCCTTGAAAATTTCTATGTACTGATTAATGAGGAAATTATTTATTTATACGAAATTGTAAATCATCATAGTTATCGCAATGAACTGTTAATAATATTCATGTATCATGTATAACTATAATCAGAATAAAAACAGGTTGTAGCTTATATTACAAAGTCTAGTATTACAAAAAATGAAACGATATTTGAACCTAATATGCCTCTGCTGATCGAAGTCCTTTATTCCGGCTAGGGGTTTTCAAACCAGGAAAAGAAAAGAAAACGACGTGTATAGAAGCAAAAAAAAAGTAATTGAGACATAATTGAAATCGTTAATATGTAGTCCTAGTGGTTTTACTTATAGATTCTAACGATTTTGTGAGAAATGAAGATATAAACCTAAGGTGAGTGGGACAAAAGGAAAGTGTTATGTCACGGACACCTGTCAAGCCGTTAAGAGATTCAGAACAATTGCGACTCGAATACAGAGCAAATAATTATAACAAATTGATTAAAATATAATTAGCATGCAAAATTACTGATATTTATTTTCTTGCTGGCATGCGAAACCGTAAATTCTCTACAAACACATTCCTAGCAGATTATACATAATAATTTCACTTCCAAGGAGAGGGTCAAATGACATGAATCAGACAAACGCAGACAAAAAAATTCCTAATGCATGGTTTCAGTTTGTTGTACAGTTAAGTTACCAAGTGCAAGTTTCAATGTTGTAAAATTAAGTTTTTACTAAGTACATAGTTTATTGTTGTACATTTAGGATTTACTAGTGCCTGGTTTTTATTTTGTTGTACAGTTAAATTTTTACTAGTGTATGGTTTTATTTTGGAATACAGTTAAGATGTACTAGTCCATGGTTTATTTTATTGCACAGTTAAGTATTTACTAGTGCCTGGCTTTTATTTTCTTGTACAGTTAAGTTTTTACTAGTGTATGGTTTTATTTTGTTGTACAGTTAAGTTTTTACTTGTGTATGGTTTTTATTTTCTTGTACAGTTAAGTTTTTACTAGTGCATGGTTTTATTTTGTTGTACAGTTAAGTGTTTAGAAGTGCATGGTTTTATTTTGTTGTACAGTTAAGTGTTTACAAGTGCATGGTTTTATTTTGTTCAGTTTTTACTAAGTGCATAGTTTCATTGATGTACACTTAAGTTTTCATTAGTGTATGGTTTTATTTTGTTGCACAGTTACGTTTTTACTAGTGCATGGTTTTATTTTGTTGCACAGTTACGTTTTTACTAGTGCATGGTTTTATTTTGTTGTACAGTTACGTTTTTAATAGTTCATTGTTTCAATGTTGCACAGTTACGTTTTTACTAGTGCATGGTGTGACGCATAAGCCACCTAGTGAATAGTTATGGTTATTAATTAATCACCCAATACTAATTACAAGTGATGAAAATCTTAATTATGTTTTTAATAATTATCCAGAAGACACCACTCGTCTCTTTCACTTGGTGGATATGTGGGTGTTGTAAATATTTTCTCTTCCACAACATTAAAGACAGACATTTACTCTCACACAATATTCCACAGGTGGAAAACGTCTTACTAATGGAGAAGACAAATCCATCTGTAATCTATATTTAGCAAACCCTCATCCACTCATTTTTTCTCCAACATACGGGTAAAAATAAGTGTAAGAAGGACAATCGATTTATTAAATCAACAATCAAATATACATATAGCAAAATACCATGAAAACATTACTAGACATAAATATTTCCATGAAACTACAGTAAAATAATTTTAATATCTATACAGTCTGTCTTATATCCTAAAACACAATTTAACACTTTAGTGTCAATACAAATCACAGGATAATTCTTTTCAGAGAAAAGAAATAGAGGTATTAGAGATAAGCAATAATAGTTTGTACTAACCTGCTTTAGTCATTGTCTCAATAGTCTTTCACCCACACACATGCACACACACACACATACCCACCCACTAACGTAAAAGCAAACACATGCACAAACTCGCACTCTTACACACACACACACACACACACACACACACACACACACACACACACACACACACACACACACACACACACACACACACACACACAGAAACACGTTTTATTCTCGGTTGTTGTTCTTCAAGTTAAAATTATGGAATGCAAATCATAGCAATTTAGATTTGGGTCTCTATCGCCGAGAAAGTATAACTTACTATAAATTATTGCAAAAGACAATATGCCGATGTAATTATGTATTATATATTAATATGATGCTAATAATTATATCAGCTTAACTTGTGGCATTTCCTTCCGGGATTTTGCCAACCAACAACAAAAGCTACTGTGATCTGTGAGGTCAGCTAGCAGTTTTTGCCCAAGGACGTGAATAAATGCTCTTGATTTGCCAAAACAAGAGTCGCAGAGCATATGATGCCAGAAAGTTAGCCACTCTAACTAAAAGGTTAATGCGATTCTACTTATAGGCGATGTTTTCCGAAATCTTATTAAACTCATTAAAAATGAACATCAACAAAATAGATGGATAATTTTTTAAGCACTCTTATTTTTCAGAAAAAGATATATTAATTAATATTCGAAAGGTAATCCCAAGAATATACTTTGTTTTCTTTCTCCCAAAACACAAAGCATAATGTATGTTTAAAAATAAAATAAATACACGCAATGTCACGCTTTCATTAACGGGAAGCAACGCCTGCTGTTGGAGGCGACGCCTGTTGATAATACGCATTATAACACTGACGTAGCATTTGAGAATCATTTTGTGTTTCTAGAGTCTAGACCAGCCTTTCTCCCTTGGAGGAACCTTGAAATAATGTTCAGGTCTGAGGACACCCTGCATAAAATTACTATATCTACGATATTTAATTATTTTTTCAATCATGATTTCTCGGGGAACCCCTAGCGACCTTTAGATCCTGAAAACCTGGTGTAGGGTGTAGAGCACGATTGTACTATCTTTTCGTGTTTGTTGTCAACTCCGTCAACTCCACTCTTTAAAACTTCTCTCCGCTGTTGGTAATGCAATGTACAGCTGTCTTTTCACTCATTCATAATGTTCTTTTCTTTTATATCAGCGCAGTTAATCGACAAACATAGGATTATCCGCCCACTGATAATCGAGACTAGCTAGATTGAACACATCGTGTGTGTGTGTGTGTGTGTGTGTGTGTGTGTGTGTGTGTGTGTGTGTGTGTGTGTGTGTGTGTGTGTGTGTGTATGTGTGTGTGTGTGTGTTTTATTTATTTGCTCTCACAAAGTCTATATCCCAAGATACTTACTTGCCAGTGTCCACCCTGATCAGAAAAATCCAGGCAGGCTTGAAGTTCCTGACTATTCTTAGAACTGTGGTCGGTCAGCTCATGTGGCAGCAGGTAAACACTGGTAGGTGGGATGGGTTGGGACGGTCGAATTGTCTGGCGGGCCGCACTCGAGCCGGACCTTGCCTTGCCGGACGATGATGGCTCTCTAGTTAAGGCCGTGATAGTCAAGATGGGAAGAGCTTGTGTGCAGATAAGCTGATCTTCGGGAGGAACTATTTCAGCAGGTGTCTCTACCAATCCAGATTTTGACCGCGATTGGATGCTCGCAGAAGACAGCTGTTTTTGTAGTGTGTCAGCCGCAGACCGTTTTCGAAATTCCGCTCCCAGAGAGCAGTGATGGAGTTGTTTGCTCTTTTGCCGCAACTTCATGTTATTTGGGGGTCTCAGAGACGCAGACAAGGGTAAGGTCTGTGTTAGTTCGACACACTTTTCGCTTCCGATGAATTTCGCAATATTCTTTCCCAGGATACCGTCCGTGAAGAGTGACTGAGATCTGGAATCTTCAGAAAAGACCTGTTCCTGGGGATTGTTCAGTTTATCACCCGCGCGCACGATTATGTCAGGCATAGAGTTGCATCGCGAAACGGTCGAGGAGCAACTCTGATCGTATGGATTCAAAGAAGATTTCGTGGACAAAGCTGTGACAAAATGTCTATTGCCTTTAAAAATACCACCTGTGCTGCTCCCACCGTGACCGACAGCACAACTCGGGCTGCTGGACTTGAACATTTGTTTTTTCTTTAATATTGGGATATCTACTATCGTCATTTCACGCCGAGCGAAATTGTCCTGATTGTGACCTCTGCTTGCACTGACAAATGGTTCCTCGCTTCTGTTACGGGTCAAATCTTCGGAATGGATGGTGGCTTCCTTACGCTGGTGGGACAAAATTGTCATGGATGGCACAAAGCGCGCACTCTCGCTGTTGTTATTCGTCAGGATGTCTACGCCTTCACAGTGTGCCATCTCTGTCAGACGCCTGACCAGCTCTCGTCTCTTGAACATTGACATGTGATGCCTGAGAGAGAGCAAGTGTTGCACATTGTTCGTGCGCTGATCGTCCTTGTCTTGGGCCTCGGCCTTCACTGAATTCGTCTGTTTGACCTTGAAGGAATCCGCCTGTTTGGCCTTAAAGGATTGCGCCTGCTTAACTATAGGAGCACTGGTAGCAATCAGAGCGACGGGCGTGCTTGTAACCATTGTCACAGTGGAGTTCAAACTAGTGCCTGGATTTGAACTGGTAGTATTTTCCTTCACTGTCAGAGAATGTCCGCGGATGGGTTCCACCAGTGCTGGAGGCACAGCATGCTCTTCAGCCTGCCAGTTGTCCGTGTTGATCTGGAAGCAGTGCGCATGCGCGTCCATGCTCGTCGCCGTCTTCCTGCCATCGCTGATGGTTAAACTTCTGTCTGCAGTGAAAAGGGACTTTTCTATGGTACCATCATTTTCGCATTTGTCACTGGCAGAAACAATCTGCGACGCTCTACCCAGACCTTTCATTGAAGATACAGACTTGTTGATGAAAGGTCCCGGGACGTCATGGGCATGAGGGCGTGGTATGGATATAGTTCTCACACGCGGAGACAGGAAGCTGGCTACGAGCTGCAAGGATGTGACTGACCTGTTGCTTCCTTCGCTCGGGCCCTTGTGCTCACTCTCCACTGACCAATCGCTGTCCCCCGTTTGCTCACTATCCACTCCACTGTTTGCGTCCCCGTGGATATGAGAACATCGGTTTCCAGTGGCAGACGTTATGTGGAAGGGGAAAGGCGCGGGGGTGCTCCGGTGGGTGGGGATGGGAATGTGGGTTGCCATAGAGACACGCCTTTCCTCACTCGATACTCCCGTTGCTGGACCATCGACAACTGCGTTACTGTTGGCAGCGGCCACGATGTTGAGGAGGGCAGCATGACCGAGGCTCTCTCGAAGCTCCCGCATGGGCCTGTGTGAAAGCAGAAAAGTACAAAGAGTTTTTATCTGATTTGTCGTCTTCATATTTTGCTGTGAAAGCAGAAAAGTACAAGGAGTTTTAATCTCATTTGTTGTCTTGATATTTCGTTGCTAGAGAAATTACGACCGACCGCTTAGTCCATTTTGAAAATAACCTCCGATACACTATTGTAATTGTCTTGTTCTTGTCATCTGGGTAACATAACGTATACTTTAACATATATAATTTCTCTCTAAAGATGCTACTCAGTTTTCTCTAGCAATGGATAATACATGTATGTAAGTAAAGTTCTACTTTTGAATTGTCTCTAGCAATGGATAATACATGTATGTAAGTACATTTCTACTCGAGTTTTGTATAGTACTTATTGGAAGGTGTCTTTGAGTGAGGTAGAAATTTACTAGGTCTTTGTTTTGGTCTTTTAAGTCTCAGACTATGTGCTGTCTTGTTTATGAAACTACCTTTATCGAGAAAACGGCTATTGTACAGAGTAAAGATCAAAATACTATTGATCTAAGTACAGGAGTCAAGGTCATTTGGGCCACTGTAAATCTATCTATCATTATAACGCTCCGTTTGATATAAAATAAAGAGAAGAAATCACAAATGACTTCTTTTATAAAAATGGCCGAAGTATGTAACCAGAATACTAGGTGAGATACACTTTAGAAGTTATAGTACCCAGAGAAATGATAACTTTACATAATGGTAGATGTAGAGTACAAACTGAAATGATAACTTTACACAATGGCAGATGTAGAGTACAAATTGAAATGATAACTTTACACAATGGCAGATGTAGATTACAAATTGAAATGATAACTTTACATAATGGCAGATGTAGATTGCAAAGTTAAGTGATAACTCACCACATGGCACATCATATAATAATATACAAACTGAAATGACAACTTTGCTACTGATAGAATAGATAGAATATAATTACACAATAATAGAGCTAGTTCAGGAGTATGGTATAAATGACAGCTGACCTACAGCTAAGCTTGAGTGGTAGAATCTAGTGAAACGACAACTGAGCTAATGGTAGAATACAGAGAAATGACACGTGCTAATGGTAACATTTTGGTATGTGTATGAGTGTTTGTGTATATGTGCATGTATATGTTTGTGTGTCTGTATGTGTGTGTTTGTGTATGAATATTTATGTGTGAGTATGCATGTATATGTGTGTATGTACGTGTGTATGTGTCTGTGGGTATATGTGTGCGTGTGTTACACCACGCACGTACACAATTATTTCTCGCCAATCCATGTACAACAGGGCTGCTCTGCACATCCCCTTTACAACTATCTTTAATCTATACAACATTTACTCCTATACTGTTTCATCCCCTTTACAACTATCTTTAATCTATACAACATTTACTCCTATACTGTTTCATCCCCTTTACAACTATCTTTAATCTATACAACATTTACTCCTATACTGTTTCATCCCCTTTACAACTATCTTTAATCTATACAACATTTACTCCTATACTGTTTCATCCCCTTTACAACTATCTTTAATCTATACAACATTTACTTCTATACTGTTTCATCCAATGAAGTCTCGGCAGCGAATCATTTACTAAACAACCCACCTGCTGACTGAGATGGAAAATATGCAGCACGGTGTTCACCCGCAAATTGGCAGTCAGCCTTAAATACATCTACGTCTGGACTTGTAGCCAAACACATACCTACATGTTGACTTGTGGCCTAATATTCACATACTTGTTGACTTGTGGCCTAACATTCACCTATATGTTGACATGTACCCAAACAATCTCCTACATGTTGACTTGTGGCCTAACACTCACCTACCTTCTGATTTGTGGCCTAACTCTTACGTACATGTTGATTTGTAGCCACTCACCTACATGTTGACTTGTGGCTTAACACTCACCTGTATATTGACAGAAAGCTTAACACTCACCTACATGTTGAAAGAAAGCATAACACTCACCTACATATTGACAGAAAGCAAACACTCACCTGTAAGTTGACACATAGCCTAATACTCATCAACCTGTTGACAGAAAGCAAACACTCACCTAAAAATTGACAGAAAGCAAACATTCTCCTGCATGTTGACACATAGCCTAATACTCACCAACCTGTTGACAGGAAACAAACACTCACCTACAAGTTCATATATAGTATAATACTCATCTACAAGTTGACAGAAAGCAGAAAATTCATCCATATAATACTCACCTACAAGTTGATAGAAAGCATAACACTCACCCACATACTGACATATAGCGTAACATCCACCTACATATTGACAGCCTAACATTTACCCACAAGTTAGCCTAACACTTACTCACAAGTTGACTAACACTCACAAGGGACAGGCTAACAATTACCTGCAAGGTGACAGCCTAACACTTACCTAGAAGTTGACTAACACTTATCCACAAGGTGACAGCCTAACACTTACCCACAAGTTGACTGCCTAACACTTATCCACAAGGTGACAACCTAACACTTACCCGCAAGGTGATTGCCTAACACTTAACTCACGTTGACAGCCTAACACTTACTCTGTGGCGACAACCAACACTTACGCACAAGGTGGCAACCTAACATTTACCCACAAGGTAGCCTAACACTTACCCACAAGTTGACTGCCTAACACTTATTCACAAGGTGACAACCTAACACTTACCCGCAAGGTGATTGCCTAACACTTTACCCACAAGGTGACAGCCTAACACTTACCCACAAGCCTAACTCTTACCCACAAGTTGACTGCCTAACACTTATCCACAAAGTGACAGCATAACACCCGCAAGTTAGCTGTCTAACACTTATCCGCAAGGTGATTGCCTAACACTTACCCACGAGTTGACAGCCTAACACTTACTCACTAGGTGACAGCCAACACTTACTCACAAGGTGGCAAACCAACACTCACAAGTTGGCAGCCTAACACTTACCCACAAGGTCACTGCCTAACACTTAACCACAAGCTGACAGCCAACACTCACCTGCAAGATAACATATGGCCTAAACCATTCACGTGTTAAAAAACACTCTTGACAGACGACTCGAGTCTATTAAAACCGTCTGGTTACAGACCACATCAGAAGACCAGCGGGGTTTATAAATCGACTCGATCACAGCCTGGCGAAGGGCGGAGTATTGATTTGAAGCGTTAAGTAAACACAACATCACGAGACAAACAAACGGGATAGGTTGTTGAAATATTCAGTTCGAGACAAGACAAGCGCTTAGAACAGTCTTAAGGTAAAGAGCAGGTGACCTAATTCCAACACAGAAATACCAGTAATACTACTGAATACTTGTCGATGAAAAATAAAAAAAAAACAAATTCAGTTTTTAATCTGTGTCCATAAATCTTAAGTTGCGACAATTGAACAGTGGAGTACTGTGTCAGTAAAGGAAAAGATAACCGCGATCAAAGAATTAACTGACCCAATCCATGGACCGACGCACGTATGAACAAACGCACCGCAAACAGTCCTGTTGGGTTGTAAACAGATTCGCTGTGATTGGGCCGGGTAACAGCAGACTGAATGTTTATATGTGTATTGATATATACGTAGTTATCTATAATCCATTCTCATTCTCTGTCACATACTAAAGCCATGTTAAGTAGTATGTTCTTGGGGAAACAAACACTAACAAAATCCCAAACAACCGCAATATGACGAGAACTCCTTAAGGCTATTTTAGATTTCTTACTTGGCCTGTTTAGGACTCCTGAGTTAATCATTTATCTAAATTACCCAGGAAATATTTCACGTGTTGTTGTGACTATAATATCATATCATATTTCCTCTGTAACTGAATGATTCAGACTAATCAAACGACAAATAATGTATCTTTTATATGCCAGAGTTAAAAGTAGAAATATGTATTGAAGACGTATTTAATATTATCTATTACTTTATACAAGTCTACAACTTACACACTGTAAAAACACTCGAGAAGTAAACACGCACGCACACGCAAACACTCGGAGCCTAGAGTAGTTGCACAGTTTAGCATTAGAAGAACACACCCTTTAAAACTCAAAGTCGTGTGAATATTAAAAAAAAACGAATCCTCCCTCCCACCCACCCCCCGACTGAATTCAGCAGGAAAGGCTCAGTAAGTGTTATGTGTAAACAGTTAAATTTATATCAGTTAATGTACAAGCGCAGATGTAGTGCATATGTGTGCCTGTGTCTGCTATATAATAACATGAACAGTCCTTACCTGCCAGTAAAGAGCTTAACTTCCGACAAGAAATACACCATACACCCATGCAAACCCACGCACGTAATTAACTACTCCTACACTGCACTGTGATAAGAGCGAGCCCGATCTCACTAACCTGACAAGATCCAGCATATATTCGTCGCCCCTGTACACATGGAGAGGTCCCCCGTGGGACGGCAGCAGTGGTGCTAACCTGTCAGCGTTCGTACTAGAATTGAAAAGGAGGCTTTCACTCTTCACCTGACCCAAGGGGCGGGGCATGTGGTTAAGGGTGTGGACATTCCGGATGGGCCGTAGGTCTCCCATTCTCCTGTCAGGTATTATTGTGTTTGTTGGGAGTCCATGCAGTTTATAATTGATACAAACAATGCCAGTGGTGGAGATGTTTGAAGTTTGGGTAAATCGGGAAGATGGGATGTGTTTTTGTGTTTCAGATATGAACAGTGATCATATAGGTATGTTGCGACCCCAGGTACTGCTATAGATACTGCTAAATCAACTAGTATTTCAATTTTTAAAATCTATTTTAACATGTTTTTAGGCTCTTTATGTATAGTATCAAGGAATTTAGTTCATAAAAAAATGTTTATCGAAACAAATAAGAACACATAATTTATTTTACACATTAAATTTGACACTTTAGAGAAATGCCGTGTTGTTGTGAGTGATTTTATGGGGACGGGGGCGCACTCAGAAATTTAGAGTTAATTTCTATATATGGGCACTTTCCTTAGCATCCGATTAGTCATCTCTACGCAAATCTAATTATTTTCTGGGCACCACAATTCTTAGTAGGGGCGGGGGGGTAGATTTATTTATATAAAAATCGTAGATTGACTGCTGGAGTTGGGTAGTGGAGGTGCGACACAGGCATCTTAGACTTGTCCATTAAATTTACCAGTGCATTTTAAAATTATTCTAAAAAATAATTACTTTCTTAGTTTTAAAAGAATTTCTAATACGACCCTGTCCTCGAAATAACTTTTTAAAAACGAATACTGGTAATTTGATACAATCCTTAAGTTAACTTTTGTTATACACTACTTGTATTACAATCGTATCCTTAAGTTAACTTTTAAAAGACTTCTTGTAATACAGTCCTATCCTTTAGTCAACTTTTGTTCAAAAGCACTTGCAATATAATTCTATCCTTTAGTTAACTTATTTGAGATTACTTGTAGTACAGCCCAAGTCAGCTTTTTTAAGATCACTCGTAATACAGTGTTATCGTTAGGTTAACTTTATAAAAATAGTTTGTTTTACAATCCTATCCTTTGGTTAACTTTATAAAAATAGTTTGTTTTACAATCCTATCCTTTGGTTAACTTTATAAAAAGAGTTTGTTTTACAATCCTATCCTTTGGTTAACTTTATAAAAAGAGTTTGTTTTACAATCCTATCCTTTGGTTAATTTATAGAAAGAGTTTGTTTTACAATCCTATCCTTTGGTTAACTTCCTAACATAATGTGTGCGATATAATTTATTTATATACATTTTAAAATGATTTACTTTCATAAGACGCAGCAATCATTGTTTTTTACTTTCTTCTTTCAATCACTTTGTGCCAGTTCTCTTGCAGTGTTTTTCTAAAAATGGAATCGATTATTGTTTGTTGCAGGAAAGTCAACGATTTTTGGCTCAAGTCCTGCAATACATAAAATAGCCGATTTACATTGCTGATTGCAGTCCGGGTATTAGAAAGTATATTACTATTTCCTCGTGGTAGCCTAAACTATATTACTACCTCCCCGTGGTAGCCTCAAATTAAATGCGGGCGGGGGTGGGACGTTAAAAGCAAGAATAGGGGGCGAGGGTTCGAGCTTGCACAGCGGTACGGGGCAATTTTTGCAGGTCCTCTGTCGTCGGCCTTGTAACCCTTGGTGATTCCGCTCCAGTCCTTCGCCGTGGTCCCGTGGTTTCACTCGTCTCGACCCTGCACACAATGACAACACCTCTATGTACTTAAACGCGTTCCATTATATAGATTTTTTATGTTCATAGTCACGCTGCCTCGCCCGATAATAGATTTTCGCAAGAAGGAACCTGTCCCATTCAGTTTTCCTTTCTATCTGTGAATGTGAAGACGGTACTTTCAAGCGTTTCAATGAAGTTTAATTGATTAGCGAAATAACTTTTGCAAGATTTCCTGTACGTCTTCACATTTCCGCTTTATAAAAAACCGCATTTATAAGCGTTTTATAATACTATCACCACAGGATTATAAAAATAATAAGACATAATGACGCAGGTCACAGATACTTTTGGCATGAAAATATTAAAATAGTGTCCTAGGCCTAAAGTCTTCAAGTATCTGAAATGTAAACAAATTGTTATATATAACCGACCTATGTTGTATACATTTGTGAAATATTATAAACTGCTAACAGACCTAATATTTTCACATGTCTGAAATATAAGAAAATGTTATGTATAACACAGCTATGTTTGTAAACATTTGTGAAATATTATAAAGTGCACACAGACCTAATGCTTTCACGTGTCTAAAATATTATAAACTATATGCGTATAAAAGACCTATGCCCTATACATTTGTGAAATGTTATTAAATAGACTTAAAATCTGCATGTGCATAAAATGTAATACCATTTACCTTAAACATACATGTGCGTAAAATGTAATACTATTTACCTTAAACATACATGTGCGTAAAATGTAATACTATTTACCTTAAACATACATGTGCGTAAAATGTAATACTATTTACCGTAAACCTTTATGTGAGTAAAATGTAATACTCTTTACCTTAAACCTATATATGCGTAAAATGTAATACTATTTACCGTAAACCTATATGTGCGTAAAATGTAATACTATTTACCTTAAACCTACATGTGCGTAAAATGTAATACTATTTACCTTAAACCTACATGTGCGTAAAATGTAATACTATTTACCGTAAACCTACATTTGTGTAAAATGAAAAAAATATCTGCACAAAACAAGCGTACGTCGTATGCAATGTGAAATGCTAAAAGTCTGTATAGATTTCATATGTAAAACGTCTAGAATACATAGGGTATAGACCTACGACATATACTGTACAATTGTTCAGTAGTAGACCTATAGGTTTCTAAATGTTTATACTATAGACATGGTTTATAAATGTTTATACTATAGACATAGTATCTTGTTTAGTAAGTAAATATTTATTCTTTAGTTTCTAATTTATATCCATTTGGCGTAGATCTTCGTGAAATGTTAAAACAAAACAAAACACGCTTGGGCCTTGTGCGAATGTAGAAAGTAATAACAATTGCTAGACTTGGGGCTTTTTCGGGTGTGGCTCTTTATCAAGCCTACATACACAAGTGGCGGCCCGACGGAGGGGAAGAGGAGTTCACCATGGCGTCCAGTAACTTTCTTTAGACATATGCAAATATTAGCTTATATCTATATCATTTATATTATGCAGATTTGTGTTGAGTTTATTTGATTGGGATGCTAATATTAGCTTATATCTATATCATTTATATTATGCAGATTTGTGTTTAGTTTATTTGATTGGGATGCTAATATTAGCTTATATCTATATCGTTTATATTATGCAGATTTGTGTTTAGTTTATTTGATTGGGATGCTAATATTAGCTTATATCTATATCATTTATATAATGCAGATTTGTGTTTAGTTTATTTGACTGGGATGCTATGAAGTAGATTACCAGTATATAGAGCTATGAAATTAGGGCTTTTGAGCGAGGGAGGGAGAGAGAGTGTGGTAGTGTGTGTGTGTGTGTGTGTGTGTGTGTGTGTGTGTGTGTGTGTGTGTGTGTGTGTGTGACCTTTACTTTCTTTGATAATAAACCAGTTTCGCTGAATATTATTATGCTTGTTGTTCTTGTTGTTTGTATTACACGCATAAAGTACTAGGAAAATTATTTTCGAATGAAATGAATATTATTATTTTTTTAAAATGAAGAATGCGTATTTTGTAATTATTTATTATTATTTCTCTTTCATCAAGCATGGAACTCTACTAGGGAAGTTGGCATCTTAATATCTTAATTTTACTTGAGCCAGTCCGCATGCATGTATTATTACGCTTATCACATTTCTTGCTAATGATTTTATTTTACATTTGACAGGTTAAAAATGTCAAATTATCACATTTCTTGCTAATGATTTTATTTTACATTTGATAGGTTAAAAATGTCAAATTATCACATTTCTTGCTAATGATTTTATTTAACATTTGACAGGCTAAAAATGTCAAATTATCACACTTTAAAGTTTTGTCTTCTAGCTAGTTTCGTGGAAAGTTCGGCAATCACAACCATTAATGTAAACAGTCATGCCCACGAGAGGTGTAAATATACAACCTAGCGATTCATAAAACAGACCAGCTTGTGTTTCAATATAGAAAGGAGTCATTCATAACCGTTTGTATTTTTGCCAACATACTACTGTTGACTGGACAATCTACAGAAATAATAAAATAAAATCTAAAGTATATTTATGCGTGCTTTTATTTTTTTGTTTATTTTGTTTGTCTCTTGCTTTTCTGTTTTTTCCCTTATGAAAGAATAAATTGTGAGGCTCATATCTTTAAATGCGCTATTTTATTGGTCTTCGAAAATAATGACGTGCTTGTACATGAATTTTAAGTGCAAAATGTTTGTCGAACTCAATCATTTTCTTTCTCTCTTGCCACCCCATTTACTTTGTTTGCCTATTGAGAATACTTTCCTTTCAAGACTAGAGCCAACCCTAACCCATTCCATTTACTCCCCATTTGTTTGCCTAGTGACAATACTTTCATGACTAGATCTTACGCTGGGATCAGTCAAAATGTAAATGTGAAAAGGAATTTTCAATAAACAATTCTTTCTTTCTTTCTTTCTTTCTTTCTTTCTTTCTTTCTTTCTTTCTTTCTTTCTTTCTTTCTTTCTTTCTTTCTTTCTTTCTTTCTTTCTTTCTTTCTTTCTTTCTTCCTTCCTTCCTTCCTTCCTTTATTCCTTTCTTTCTTTCTTTCTTTCTTTCTTTCTTTCTTTCTTTCTTTCTTTCTTTCTTTCTTTCTTTCTTTCTTTCTTTCTTTCTTTCTTTCTTTCTTTCTTTCTTTCTTTCTTTCTTTCTTTCTTTCTTTCTTTCTTTCTTTCTTCCTTCTTTCTTTCCTTCCTTCCTTCCTTCCTTCTTTGTTTGTTTGTTTGTTTGTTTCTTTCTTAACTTATCCATCCATCCATCCATCCATCCATCCATCCATCCATCCATCCATCCATCCATCCATCTGTCTATCTATCCATCCATCCATCCACCCAAAACCACCCACCCATCCATCCATCCATCCATCTATCTATCTATCTATCTATCTATCTATCTATCTATCTATCTATCTATCTATCTATCTATCTATCTATCTATCTATCTATCTATCTATCTATCTATCTATCTGTGACACCTCTGTGGGCACCCTTTACAAGACCAACACTGCTTCTCACTTGGCGGATTATAAGGGTGTCGTAAAACTCTACTCTTTACACACTAATAATATAGACGTTTTACTGTCACATAATGTTTCTGCAGGTGGAAACTTCTTACTAAAGAAGTATTAAAAAGTCCGTCTTTTAGTTATATTTAATGAGCCCCCACCCACCCACTATTATTCCAACAGAGGTTTTAACATATATGCAAGAAGGTTTAATAAATTTAACAATATATTTATTAAATCAACAATCAAATACACGATATATAATATAATCCAAAGAGCGCTGACATTTACATCACTTCACAACAATGTTTGATTAACGTTAGACAATCATTCAGTTTATCCTAGCATAGACATCAGCAGGCAAATTAACACACACACACACACACACACACACACACACACACACACACACACACACACACACAGGTAAAATCAAATTCATAGATATAATTCATCATAGGAATGAGAGTGGGGTTCAGAGAGATAATTATTGTCAATATACATAACCTTTTCAAAATGGCAGCTGAGGCTGGCACATGTTCAGCAGTTTGCAACAAGTCACTTTCTTCTAGGCATGTTACACAAATAGTTCCAGAATCTTTGATGTGCTTACAAAGCACACCATGGAGAGTCATCCAGAACTTCATATGCACTATCAGAGCACATCACATGGAGTGTTCTAGAATCTTCATGTGTGCTACTCAGCCCACCACAATGAATGTTCAAGAAATTTTTGTGAATTCTCGAGATCAGACTCAAGCCTCCATTTTCGCCATAATGGATCTTGAAAGGAATTCACAGGAATCAACTTACAGCAGTATGTTTACCGATAGACTTGATGACAATGCTAGGTACACACATCAAAGTGATCTGGTAGTGTACAATAGTCACTGCAGTCTGAAGTGGGTGCAAGACTATGCAATAAAAAAGGTGCACTACTTTCTCCAAAAGTCAAATTAAGGCAGCATTAAATTTCAGGCATATTTCATCTCTAAACTCCTTTTTCTTTCACACACATTCTTTACTTACAAATCCTGCAACAGTATTCTTTAGTCAGATACACACACAGCATAAGAAATATACCATTGATAAAACTTCACAAGTATAATGTACAAAATAATCAAATTAGTAAACATAGAAATAATGGTTCAATTACATAAAGCATTCTCCATTTCGAATTAAGATCAATAGCAAACATGTACAAAATATTTCCAAGTCCATTCTTTCTTTATCAGTCAGTTAACTTTTCATAAGCTAATGATCTTCTTTATGATCAAACTTGAGTTATGTCAAAATCAAAGTGATTAGAATATAGGACTTTCTTCAACAAAATAACTTTTGGTCTATCCCCATTGGATGAAGTTTTTATGAACACGTATGTGAGTATTAGTCAGAAAAACTACTCATCTGCTTAAAACTGGTTTGGATTGCATCAGCTAGTTCTAGCATATTTTTTTTTACCTGAGTTGTTTACTCCAACTCTGGCACTTACAAAAAATACCATCATAAGCAGTGCCCAAGGTCGGGTCATGTAAACATTTAACAATTTATATAACAAATTTATAAATAGGGATAGGCAAATTTACTCTGCCACCCTATCTCTCTTTCTCTCTCTCTCTCTCTCTATCTATCTGTCTATCTATCTATCTATACATCCATCCATCCATCTATCTTGCATAAACCAATATGGACAGCGATCTATTCCAAATTACCTAGAACGGTTTGCTCCTATTATCTTGACTAATCAGTCCCCGCCATCTGGAACTACCTCTGTCATGTGGTATGGTCTGTCTTTTTTATCAGCATGAAATGAAATACTTCTGATTAAAGACAGGTAAACCACAGGGACACCAAGATCTCGAGTTAAGATTTTGTTTCACACAAGAAATTGCTTGAAATCTCTTTCGATGCAAAAGTCGTTTAACGTGCCTGCTGTCCCCGCCGCAAGCAGGTGTATCTTTTAATAGGTGGCAAGGACCTGAAGTTAACATCGTTAAGAGATCCGATATCCTGATTGTTTCATATATAAATGCTAAGTGATTTGTAATTTGATTAAGTTTACTATTCTTCCAGACTGACAAACTAAAATGTTCATTTAACTTACGATACAATGTTCACAAAGGATTAAACAAAAAGAATTATTTATTTAATCTAAACATATTTAACAGGTATACTTGTGTTATAATAAAAAAAAAATACCCACAAGTAAAATGGAGGCATGCAAAAACGCGGAAAAATAGAGGTCTACCTTTTTAAAGCTAAAAGTTACCGATAACTACATGGGATTACGAACTTATCAGTCATTTGTTTAACTTACAGTTTATCAGACACAGTGATCGCACTTGCCTACTGTATTCTGCGTCTCTCTGTGTGTGTGTGTGAATGTGTGTCTATCTGTTTAGAATTGAGTGAAGTAATTTTGAAATCACCTAGACATGTAGCTTAGTACTACTTTTTGCACTTAACTAATGTATCTTTCTTTTCGGCATGTTATGACTATTTCAACATTCTAATCAATGTGGAATTCTTAAAAAAATAACTATTTTAACTTTCAAATCATCGTGTTATTACTACTTCAACATTCTAATCAATGTGGAATTCTTAAAAATAACTATTTTAACTTTCAAATCTTGTTATTACTACAGTAATTTTCTAATCAATGCTTTTTGATTAATCAAAAATTAAATAAATTTTTACTCAATGCCTTTTGAGTAAATAACTTTTACTCAATGAGTTTTGACTAAAATAAGGTTTTACTGAATATGTTTTGACTAAAATAACTATTTACTCAATGCGTTTTTACTAAAATAACTTTTTACTGAATGAGTTTTGACTAAAATAAGTTTTTAAAGAATCTGTTTTAACTAAAATAACTTCTTACTGAATGAGTTTTGATTAAAAAAGTTTTTAAAGAATCTGTTTAACTATTTCAACTTATCATCAATGCTTTATAACAATATAAACTTTCTAATCATTACATTGACTATAGAAACTTTCTAATCACTGCATTGATTATAGAAACTTTCTAATCATTACATTGACTATAGAAACTTTTTAATCACTACATTGACTATAGAAACTTTCTAATCACTGCATTGATTATATTATAGAAACTTTCTAATCACTACATTGACTATAGAAACTTTCTAATCACTACATTGACTATATTTACTATTCTAATCATTACATTGACTATATAAACTTTCTAATCATTACATTGACTATATAAACTTTCTAATCACTACATTGACTATATTTACTATTCTAATCATTACATTGACTATATAAACTTTCTAATCATTACATTGACTATAGAAACTTTCTAATCACTGCATTGATTATAGAAACTTTCTAACCATTACATTGACTATAGAAACTTTCTAATCACTACATTGACTATAGAAACTTTCTAATCACTACATTGATTATATTATAGAAACTTTCTAATCACTACATTGACTATAGAAACTTTCTAATCACTACATTGACTATATTTACTATTCTAATCATTACATTGACTATAGAAACTTTTTAATCACTACATTGACTATAGAAACTTTCTAATCACTGCATTGATTATATTATAGAAACTTTCTAATCACTACATTGACTATAGAAACTTTCTAATCACTACATTGACTATATTTACTATTCTAATCATTACATTGACTATATAAACTTTCTAATCATTACATTGACTATATAAACTTTCTAATCACTACATTGACTATATTTACTATTCTAATCATTACATTGACTATATAAACTTTCTAATCATTACATTGACTATAGAAACTTTCTAATCACTGCATTGATTATAGAAACTTTCTAACCATTACATTGACTATAGAAACTTTCTATTCACTACATTGACTATAGAAACTTTCTAATCACTACATTGATTATATTATAGAAACTTTCTAATCACTACATTGACTATAGAAACTTTCTAATCACTACATTGACTATATTTACTATTCTAATCATTACATTGACTATATAAACTTTCTAATCACTACATTGACTATATTTACTATTCTAATCATTACATTGACTATATAAACTTTCTAATCATTACATTGACTGTATAAACTTTCTAATCACTACATTGACTATAGAAACTTTCTAATCACTACATTGACTATAGAAACTTTCTAATCACTACATTGACTATAGAAACTTTCTAATCACTGTGTGGTGGAGTAAATTTTCCTCTGAGTATTTTAAAATTTAATTGTTATATAAATTGTTAAATTGTCAGAGTAACCCAACTTTGGGCACTCCTAATGACAGTATTTTTGAAAGTGTCTGAGTTGTAATAAACACCCGAGTTGAGTATATGCTAGAAAATACTGATTTAAAGCAAACAATCAAAACTTGGTAAGTAGTTTTTAATATCCAATGGTTATGATTTACAAGAACGAGACCAGCATAAGGGCTGAGATATAAAAAGTTTATACCTGCTGTAGAGAAATCAATTGTCTGATCACTTGAAATTTAAGTGGCAAAGAAGTCCATTCTTGAAAGGTAGCTGTTAGCTTGATGGCAAGCAGCCTTTTTGATTTGTACTTTCTTGTTATTTGAATCTACTGGTTGTAAACCACTAGGTCCATGTGAGACGCGGGAGTAAAGGAATACACTACACTCCTTTGGTGTATCTCTGCAAGATTACATGAGCAATTTCTAGTGCAGAGAAGATGCTGGAAATCACTACAATTATTGTTCTGCTTGAAGGAGTTGACAGGGAAAAGAAGCACCCAGGATAGAATAAGTGGCGGAACAGTATTTTCAATCTGCGAAGAGAAATATGAGGGATTGGTGTAATGGCAGACAATAACCTTGTGACATTGTTGCAAACTTGTGCTATTGAGACAGCACTTAATTCTGGTTATGTAAAAACTATTATCACTTTTCTCTAATAATTCCATTTTTGTTCTCTGATAAGAACTATGTTGTGATTTGTATTCAATTGTTGAATTGTATTTTCCTGGATAAAGGACTGCGAATATAGAAATTATTTGAATGTGGTTTTGTGGAAATATTATATTTGTTATATGTATAATTGATTGTTAATTTAATAAATTTATTGACCTTATTACACATATTGATGACCTTATGTTGGAGAAAAAAGTATTTGGGTGGGGGCTCGCTAAATACAGATTAAAGATGGATTTGTCTTCTCCTTCAGTAAGAGTAATATTCATACGGAATAGTGTATGACATTACATATTTATCTTTAATGTTGTGGAAGAGAGAAAACGTTTACAGCGCCCACACATACGTCAAGTGAGTGAGACGAGTGGTATCTGCGAAGGATCATTAAATAAAATAAAGATTCTCATCACTTCTAATTATTTAGGATTAATTAATTAATAATAATAATATCCATTAACTAAATGGCATCGGCGTCACACACTGTAGTGACAATAATAACTTTCTAACCAATGCACTTTGACCATAGAACGCTTCCGATTAATAGGTTTTCAATAGGATACGCAGAAAATAGGAATTCAGGTGTCACAGACTCAACATTTGAAAAAAATTAGTTAGAACACAGATTTTCTCACGGTTCAAAGTTACATATACACATAACAAATTCGTACTTTTTGCTACATATGTACAAGTGTTTCATGTCTATACTTCTATGATTACTTTATATTTGTGTTTTTTATATATATATTTCAGAAATGAAAAATTTTAATATTATGTTGCTTCAACTTTGTAACTCTTGCTGATTAGTACAAATGACGTCAGGTGACGGAGTAATTTTGTGTTCAATGTGGCACAATTAGTACAAATGACGTCAGGTGACGGAGTAATTTTGTGTTCAATGTGGCACAATTAGTACAAATGACGTCAGGTGACGGAGTAATTTTGTGTTCAATGTGGCACAATTAGTACAAATGACGCCAAGTGACGGCAGTAATTTTGTGTTCAATATGGCACGGGTTAATGAACGAGTTACAGTAATTACTGCCATCTACCGTGCTGCATTTTATGACAAACAACGAGCGTGCACAGAGTTTACCTTTGAATGGCATAAAGAAAACATACCAGTTAAATAAACACTGAGAGAAGACAAACGTACTACCTGTTCTGTTTAGCAGAAGACGGAAATGTCAGAAAACGGATAAACGTTTTAGCTTGACCGTCGTTCTTGGATGCATGCTGTCCTTCATAATGACATTGTTGTTAGCCGCGTCAGCCTTACATAACCCAGCCTTTGAAGCAAACACTGCTTAATGAAAGGACTGAGCTTGAAGGAATTAAAAAAAATCGTGCAGGTGTGAAGAAGATTGATTTAGCGCGTGCGCGCGCACAAATTTGTTTAAAAAAAAAAGAGAGAGAGAGAGAGAGAGAGAGCGAACTAGCTATGCAAATGAGACTAAGTTCTACAACTCAGTCATTCAGTGTTCCTTCTACTGTTAAACTTCCTGATTAACTGTCAATATATTTAAGGATAGAATAAGTTAACCTAAACAATTTAAGTCACTGTGCGCGTCTCTGACTTTCATCTTGCAGTCCCCAGACTCAACATATATAAAACTCAAACTGAAATACAATAACTAAATCCCCACACTAAAAATACATAAAACAAAAACTGAAAT
The DNA here is from genome assembly GCA_028829895.1 of Sinotaia quadrata. NCBI lineage: Eukaryota > Metazoa > Mollusca > Gastropoda > Architaenioglossa > Viviparidae > Sinotaia > Sinotaia quadrata. The sequence goes on from CM054178.1 coordinate 88,404,570, forward strand.
ACAGTAACTAAATCTGTATTAATCTATGGCACTATAAATCGTGCACTGAGCGACAGGACAGGATCTGTTTTCCAGACAACGGCTAGAGCACGTCACGTGGGCGCGCTTAAGGGCGTGAGGTACACGTGGCAGTCTGAACTCTGCTTAAGTACGAGGATTATGGTTCTTGCCTAGAGATTCAACGAGGGGAGAAGAAAGACAGATTGTGGTTGTTACCTAAAGAACAGTACGCAGTTAAGATGAAGATTATGGCTGTTTTTTTTCCTGGAGATACAACGAAAAGACAAGAAAGACAGGTTATGGTTCTTTCTTGAGATAATAATATATAATAAAACTGGGCAACAACAAATTTGCTAAGATTTTTTGACGGATTTATGACAGTTTTATTGTGCTGGATCCAAAAATGACATCGGTTTTGTTCAATCAACTTTTTGATCTATTGTTGATCAACGTTTTGATCGATTGCGACATTATTTTTTGTTGTTGTTTGTTTTTTTATATATAAGGGTATTTTCTATTTATATTATGTAAAATTCTGTCTTATTTCTTTAAATAAACAAATTATAATATATTTTACATAATTATGAAGAGAGGTTACATAAGCTGATTTTTGAATAATTGATATAAATGATATTTTTCTTCTTTAGGTAATGAAATGGAATCGGCCAGAGGACATTGCAAAAATAAACCCGATGTATTTTGCTACATCTGCGGCGAATACACCATTGTTCCTAACAGGAATACAGCAACAGGTTTTATAAAGCGTGCATACCATGCTTATTTTGGTATCAAAACTTGGTTATCAGGATAAAGTTTGGGCGCCACACATGGTATGCAAGACATGCACCGAGAGTCTTCGTTGTTGGACCAAGTGTAAGAAGAGTTGTCTGAAGTTGGAATTCCTATGGTTTGGATGGAACCGACAAACCATGTCACTGACTGCTACTTCTGCGCTATTTATGTGACTGGGATTAACAGAAAAAACCGGAGCAGATTTAAGTGTCTTGATCTTGAATCAGCACGTCGTCCGGTAGCTCATTGTGATGAAATTCCAGTACCTGTCCCTAGAGAACTTACCGACATTAGTGAAGAAGATTTCTCTAGTGTTGAAGAATATGAAGAAGAAGAATTAGTGGTTCTTGATGATGATGTTCCAAATCCCTTTTCGCAAAAAGAGCTAAATGATCTAGTTCGTGATCTCAGGTTGTCCAAGTCATCTGCTGAACTGTTGGCATCCAGATTGAGGGACAAAAAAGTCCTTTCTGACAGTGTTCGCATCACCTTCTACCGCAACAGACATCAAGAGTATCTCAGTTTTTTCTCTAGAGAGAAGGACCTGGTGTACTGCACAGATATTGCGCAGCTTCTGCACAAGCTTGGAGTGTCACAGTATAAACCTGAAGATTAGAAATTCTTCATTGACAGCAGCAAGCGATCACTGAAATGTGTTCTGCTACACAATGGTAACCAGTTTGCCTCTGTACCTCTAGCTCACTCAACTACACTGAAGGAGAAGTATGAAGCGGTGAAGTACGTGCTGGAGAACATTCGTTATGATCAGCACAGATGGTTACTTTGTGTTGACCTGAAGATGGTAAACATTTTGTTGGGACAACAGTTTGGATTCACCAAGTACCCGTGCTTTCTGTGCATGTGGGATAATAGGGACAACGCACATTACAATTATAGCGAGAGGACATACTGGTAGCTTGAACATTATACATAGAACACGTATTTAAGCTACGGTTGATACTTAGATACCTATTAAAAATCCCTCCGATGTACTGTTCAGAATGAACATGAAGTGAAGTACTTACGAACACTTACTAGTACACAAAATAAAAAGTAGACGTATGATTTGCTAATGTAGTAAGCAATGGGCACATTCATGTAATTATACATCTCTTTTTTATATTAGCAAGAAGCATTTACATTTTTTAAAATGCTTGTTTATGATCTTTTCCTTATTTATTTCTACTTGTAATGGATTTTTCTTGTTATCACAGTTGTTTTGTTATTATGTGTTGTTTCTTTTAACTTTCTCCTTGTTATGGTTTCGGTTTAATTTTATGTTTATTCAGATTTTCTTATTTTCATAGTTTTGGTTTGTTGTTGTGTTCTTTCTTTTGTTTCTTCTGATTGTCTTCTTGCTCTAGCTTATTTTGTTCTTATGTTTTTCCTTCTTTTTGTTTCTTCTGACTGTCTTCTTGCTCTAGCTTATTTTGTTCTTATGTTTTTCCTTCTTTTTGTTTCTTCTGTCTTCTTGCTCTAGCTTATTTTGTTCTTATGTTTTTCCTTCTTTTTGTTTCTTCTGACTGTCTTCTTGCTCTAGCTTTTGTTTGTTCTTATATTGTTTTGTTTTTCTTGATTCTTCGGATTGTCTTCTTGTTATAATTTTACTTTATTGTGTGCTTTTCTTTCTTTTTTCCTTTCCTTCTAATTTTCTTCTTGTTAAAAGTTTAGTATGTTGTTATGCGTTTTCTTTTCTTTCTTTTTTCCTTTCCTTCTAATTTTCTTCTTGTTAAAAGTTTAGTATGTTGTTATGCGTTTTCTTTTCTTTCTTTTTTCCTTTCCTTCTAATTTTCTTCTTGTTAAAAGTTTAGTATGTTGTTATGCGTTTTCTTTTCTTTCTTTTTTCCTTTCCTTCTAATTTTCTTCTTGTTAGAAGTTTAGTATGTTGTTATGCGTTTTCTTTTCTTCTTTTCCTTATGATTGTTCCTTGTTTCAGCTGTTTTGTTTAGGTTCCGCTTGTTCTTGTTTGATTCAGCTTTAGTATTTTTGTTAGGTTCGGCTTTGGGATTTTGTTTGTTTCGTGACTATAAATGTACAATGTTTCGTTTTTATATATGTACACTGTTTCATGTCTATATATGTACAATGTTTCGTGTCATTATATGTACAATGTTTCGTGTCTATATATGTAAAATGTTTCGTGTCTAAATATGTACAATATTTCCTGTCTATATATGTACAATGTTTCGGGTCTATATATGTACAATCTTTCGTGTCTCTTTATGAAAAAGTGTTTTGTGTTTATATATGAAAAAGTGTTTCGTTTCTATATATGTACAGTGTTTCGTGTCTATTTATGTACAAATGTTTCGTGTCTATATATGTACAAATGTTTTGTGTCTATATATATACAAATGTTTCATATCCATAATGTACAAATATTTCTTATCTATACATGTACAATATATTTCCATTTTTACTTTTACAAGCATTTCGAACTTGTTTTCGGAACACAAAAACAAAACATTTGACCTGAAGTCTAAGTATTTACTGTAATAAGAGTTTCTAGAGTAAACATTCGAATTGAAGTCTAAGTATTTACTGTAATAAGAGTAAACATTCAACGTGAAGTCAAAGTATTTACTGTAATAAGAATTTCTAGAGTAAACGATAACTAAAGCAACAAATTACTTTATTGCAATTCTTGCTAATCTATCTTCACTTTTCAATGATTTTTTTGGAAAAAAAATCTTCAGAAGAAGAACTTCAGGTATATACTCTAACTAGGTTGATCTTGAATTCAGATCAGAAAATTGAAAAGAAATAATTGATAACGGTCCGGAAATTGATTTTTAAAGTGAGAGGAAAACGAGACATGTAAGAGCATACTGTCTTCGTGAACCAGACCAGGAGGGCTGACAACAGTGGTTGCTAGTGAGTCTGTGAGAGCAAATGAACGGCGCATTGAGTGATTGCAGCAACAGTACATACTTGTGTGCGCGCGCACACACACAAAGTGTGAATGTGTATGATTCACAAAAGAAATTGGTGACGCGTATGACCATTACAACTTTTAGAGTAAGCTGTGCACTTGTGATTTGTAAGTAGCTACCATTACTCCCCCAAAACAATTATAAATAAATAAAAATTAAAACAAAATAAATAAGGTAAATACTATTCCTGAAATACCACTTTAGTGTCTAGAAAGGAAAGGATAATCCCAGAAATCCCCTTCTAGTGCCTAACCACCACCATCCAATCCCAAATGGATCATTCCAGAAATCTCATTCTAAAGCCTGTAATAAAGCATAGTTCACGTCATTCTCGATTTAAAAAAAAAAAAAATCAACCAAATATATTTTCAAATCGTACAAAGAAGTTTAAATAACTAGCAAACCAGTCCGTATTAGTGGAAGAGTTCGTGAAATAAATGAAACCACTCCAAATTCAGCACAGCTTTGCCTTGTTAGAGTGAAACGATTTTACGCCAATTCCGAGCGTAGAGCCATCAAACTGAAGGTGTTGTGCGAAGTCATTTCGAGTGTGCCTCCCATCGTTCAGTCTATGAGATTTATGGGGCGGCAACATTGTAAGCCCAGCTAGCCTTAAAGGAGCTGAGCGTTAGCTAATGGGTAGAGCAAGTCGCCAATTGGGAATCTTAACAAAGCACAAGACGTCATTTACTTGGAGCAATGGAGTGGGCGAATGAATGATCAGCATTAGCGTGGTCGAAACGCTTCATGACAATAGCAGGAACGTGTTGCAATACTGTAGAAATTTGGCTCGTAAAATCTCGGCTGCCGATCTTGCGCCTACTTTTGGTTCCCACTGCGTAGAAGACTTTCTTCACATTAAATATGTAGTTTGTTGGTGGTTTTTTTTTTTTTTTTAACCTATGGCAAAATGTTCCTGTGCGTTGATTGTTGATGACCCGTGATGTGTGGGATATTTGTTGAATGTAACGGTTTGTTTGGTGTGTGTTTGCTTTGGTTATCGAAATATTCAACAATAGCATGTAGGTAAGTACACCTCTCGCTATCACCCCCCCTCCCCATCAACACCGTCAACAGCACCACCATCAACGTCAAAACAACAACAAAAAATTCAGTAACACAAACTCATTATTGTCAAAGAAAATATGCTAAGCGCAGTAACCAAAGGCAAAATTGTGATAGATTTCGCAAGGAAAAGTATCTCGCACATTTTATCATGGAGAAAGTTTTAAGCACAGAAATCAAAAAACCGAAATGTGTTCGCTTGCTTGACAACCTAACATATAGTGCAAAGTAACCCCCAGATCAGCAGTCTTTTCCAGATAGTTATATTTTCCTGGCACTATATTGTACAAGTACCAAATGTCAAAGACCAGTGTTTTTGTATAAATGGGTATTTAATCGACTCCAGTTTAATAGATCTGTCATAAGACAAGCCTATCCGACGTGTAGACATGCATTAAGTACAGTTCCATTGCCACAAGGTTCTGTTTTCTGAGCGATGTATTAATGCTAGTTGGTTATTGTAACCAAGCGAAGTATTAATGCTAGTTGGTTATTGTAATCAAGCGATGTATTAATGCTAGTTGGTTATTGTAATCAAGCGATGTAATAATGCTAGTTGGTTATTGTAATCAAGCGATGTATTAATGCTAGTTGGTTATTGTAATCAAGCGATGTAATAATGCTAGTTGGTTATTGTAATCAAAAGATGTATTCAAGATAATTGATTCCTGTAATCAGAAATCGACTGCTTTTCTTAATATAGCTGATCACACCCACTTTATGACACTATAATTGTGATTCTATTTTGTTTAACCAAACTAACCATACTTACTTTTATGACACTATAAATGTGACACTATTTTGTTTTACCAAACGAACCACAATTACTAGTATGACACTATAATTGTCAGAAAGCTTTAAACTTTAATTTGTGTCCATGCTTAAGTGAATATCAAACGCTGACACGCGTACAGAACAAAATGGCCGTCTTTAAGAATTATGTGTTGTAACTGAAAAACATTATGCAATGGAAATTGAATTAATTAAAAACAGTAATGCGTACTGTTGAAGAACTATTATTGCTGATGTCCAAGGAAGACCCTGTGTACACAATAATGCTGAAGAATGTATCACACATTTGTCATTCTCTTATCTAAAGTCCCAGGTACTGTGTACATTTCACTTCACCCCTCCCCGTAGCCCCCAGGCGTGCACTTTGAACTCAAATGACGTAATTTTCTGGTGTAGGAATACGATCATGCTGAATTTAAGTTCAGTGTGAAAAGAAGATAGATGACACTTGTGTTCATGACAAATCCCAGATTACTTAGTAGAGTGGTCTCTTGTCTGTCTGTCAGTAATAAAAGTGATTCGAGTGCTACAAATCCCATTCATCTCGTGATTGCCCCACCCCCACCCCAAGATTTAATTAAAACTGAATAGATCATTATTCCGTTGAGATTTACATAGAGTGATTTAATTTCTTATGACTGGCACAGTGACGACAAACTATGGAATTACGTACATTAATACATCAGAAAACACTCACGTCGGAGTTTTACAGAATGTAATCACGTGGTATGCAAATGTCAAATGCTTTCTGCTTTTATCTTTATGGGTGAATCACTCAAGATCGATAAATGGCTAAATGAGTTTGATGGCCTTTGCTAGTGTATATGACTTCCAGTGGAGACAACTGTTGCTAGTGTAGCAGCTCTTATTAGCCGTGTATATCATTTTGCTAGTTTTTGCTGGCGTAGTTGGCTCTTCCAATGTAAAGTTCTTGCTAGCAGACAGCTTTTGCTAACAACTGCACATGACTTTTGCTAGTGTAGACAGCTTTTACAAATTTAAATGGCTCTTGCTAGATGAGACGACTTTTGTTAGTGTAGACATCTCATGCTAATATAGACGTATTTTGTTAGTGTAGACTATTGCTGTTGTAGACGGCTCTTGTTAATGTCAATGGTTTTACTAGTGTAGATGCAAATGTCTTTTTGCTAGCGTAGACATCTTTTGCAGACAGCTTTTGCTAGTGTAGACGGCATCTGCTAGTGTACTTTTCTAGTATAGACGGCTATAGCTAGTATAAACGACTCTCGTCAGTAGATGGCTATCGCGAGATCTGCAGGTAGTCATTCCACGATTTACAGTAAAATCAAATTTTAAAATGCTGTATTGTAATTTTCTTAAGAATAAATTTAATCAAATAAAACTTCATAAAGAAATCACAAGGGACGCAACACTCGATCATCTTGTCCCTTGGGATCTAAGAAGTTATTTTGAGAATATCATTCAAAATTTAAATTATCCAAATTGCATGGTAATGCTGCCAGGACACCAGTGAAATCTGATTGTTTTGGCACATAATTTATTTGAATATAGTCTTAAATTAGGTGTCCGATTTCAGTAAGCATTGCTCAGACAAGTTTTGTTTTGAAAGAAATTGTGCCATGTATGGGCGGTACTCAGTGGTAATTACTTCTTAGTAACTTCTTAGGAAGTTCATATGGACACTGGGAATTAAGTAAATAGTAATTTAAACATACAAAAGAAAGGTCCTTTGACTTAGTGAGGTCAGTATGCAACGTTAGACAGGCAAACATGTTTTGCACGTATGTGTCACGTCACTGACTTGGGCAACTGATCTATCTATCTATCTATCTATCTGTCTATCTGTCTGTCCATCCATCCATTCATCCATCCATCTATCCATCTCTCTTTATCTATCTATGAGTTTTGCCAACCAACATAAACCTTTTTTTGCATTTAATTTTTTTCTGGATACACTGAACTAGGGGAGGGAAAAGAGAGAAAAACTGGTTACTGAGATGGAAGAGATGAGATGAAAGTGAGAGAAACAAAAGGGAGTTACATTATTATATTAATTTTAAATCCAACAGCTTCTCAACATTATTATATTAATTTTCAGTCCTTCTTTGTTTTATTACCCTAATTTATTTAATCTATATTTTACATATTTATTAATTTCCAAACTATTAATTTTCAAAACATTGTATAATAAACATGTAAGATAGATCTCAAAGTTTCGGTTCAATGACCTTCATCAGTGCAAGAAAAAATACAGTGGACTAATAATGATGTTCCAAATTGTTGAAAATCTAAGACCAGTCCAAGATTTTTAACATAATAAAATAAATCACAATTTCGCCTGTCAGAAATGAGTCGATTAAAGTGGCTATCGATGTGCGCACGCGCATGCCTTTCGAGGTCGCACGTCGTCGAACGGGTTAGGTGTTCGACAAAAGGGCCATTACTCTGCTAGCGAGATTGCAACAAATAAGTAGGGTGATCCCTCTTACTCTACGTTCGTATTTGATGCTATTAAAAGAATATTTATGAAGAAAAATATCGAAACTAAACAAAGCATCCCCTCCTCTGTTTCATCATTTTTCAACTGGACATTTAGATAACACAATATATATCCTGTCCCAGCTGATAAATTTATCAGAACCAGTGGAAGATTGGAAATTCGGTTAATTTTGGTTATTGGCCAGTGACTTCAGCTTCTAAGGCTGGCAGGCGGATCCTTGATTTCACAACTACACGTTTGTCCAGGAATAGCAATAACTAAAGAAAGGAAAAAAAGACGGAAAGAAAGGAAAGAAGGAAGGAAGTTTGGAAGGAAAAAAGGAAGGAAGGAAAGATGATAGTGGAAGACAAAGAAGATTGAAAAGACGCCAGAACAGACAGACGAACAAACAAAAATTTATTTTCCTTATTTTCATTGCAAGTTAAGACACAACTGGTCTGTTACACACTTAACAGATGATATTCTTCTTAACAAAAATTATAATGACAACAATGATAATCATAATTTTAAATTTAAATAATAATCATTTTGAGGAAGCGCCAATAAACACATTTAACATTTTTGTGGATATACAAGAAAAATAGAATCAATTAAAAATTATTTTAAAGCTTTTCAATTTTAGCAAACATACAATTACATTTTAAATTAAAACCAAAAGTATTTTCTTCTCCTTTTTAGTATTTATTGCTCAGGTGCGTGCTAGCTAGTAGAGGAGCCAGCGGGTTCTCTTCATTAAATCAGTTACAAGTGGCCTTTTACTTATTATTTAAGTGTACATGTGTGTGTGTGTGTGTGTGTGTGTGTGTGTGTGTGTGTGTGTGTGTGTGTGTGCTTACATGTGTGTAGTATTGTAATGTATAGGTGGGTAAATGCAACAAAGTATAACTTGCCCACACTTACACTCATTCACGCCAGGACAGGTGTAAATAGTTTATGGAATTAATAAAGGTCTGAAGAAAGAAAGTGACGTCTAATATTAATTATTAAGATGAATTTCTGCATGAATGTGAAAACAGAAGACAAAACTATAACTACAGTTGACAAAATAAACATAAAAGGTATAAATACAACATGCTATAACAAAGAAAATCCAGAAAGTCTGCACTGTCCAAAAATTACCTCTGCACTGGTGCAGATGATTCGAGGATATCTGTAGTCTCAAAGATGTCTTCCCAGGCATGATTGCTGAATCAGGATATCTGTAGTCTCAAAGATGTCTTCCCAGGCATGATTGCTAAATCAGGATATCCGTAGTCTCAAAGATGTTTTCCCAGGCATGATTGTTGAATCAGGATGAGTGACCGGCAGCATGGTCTAGGAGGTGTAAAGTTAGCCAATAATAATTTTCAAACCCGAACTGGACCAGGCAGCAGTCAAAGCTTTTATCAATACTTGTGTTAGAAGTGTTTCAGTAGAAGGAAGCTGTACAATACATGAACTCCCACTTTAACAATCACAAAGGTCTTAACAAAGTCTCAATTTAAGACCTTTGTGATTGTTGAAGTCTCATTTTAAGCATTTGCCATGGTTGAAGTCTCACTTTAAGACCTTTGTGATTGTTGAAGTCTCATTTTAAGCATTTGCCATGGTTGAAGTCTCACTTTAAGACCTTTGTGATTGTTGAAGCCTCACTTTAAGACCTTTGTGATTGTTGAAGTCTCAATTTAAGAGATTTGTGATTGTTGAAGTCTCATTTTAAGTATTTGCCATGGTTGAAGTCTCACTTTAAGAGCTTTGTGATTGCTGAAGTCTCAATTTAAGACCTTTGTGATTGTTGAAGTATCATTTTAAGCATTTGCCATGGTTGAAGTCTCACTTTAAGAGCTTTGTGATTGTTGAAGTCTCAATTTAAGACCTTTGTGATTGTTGAAGTCTCATTTTAAGCATTTGCCATGGTTGAAGTCTCACTTTAAGACCTTTGTGATTGTTGAAATCTCATTTTAAGCACTTTGCCATTGTTGAAGTTTTTAGCTTTAAGCTCTTTGCCATTGTTGAAATGTCAATTTAAACCTTTTACCATTAATGAAGTCCCATTTTAAGCACTTTGCCATTATTTAAATTTCACTTTAAGCACTTTGCCGTGGCAGTATGTACTCAGTCAGTTGCTAACTAATTACAGTGTACACTAATGTCATTGTCTCAGCAGGTTTGAATTATTGTCATATTCATAAATAACTACAGTGTCTGCATCAGTAAAAAAAAAATTAGCTAAAACTAACATAATTATTGTCATATAATATTAAGTAAGACACCAATATAAAATACTTGTCTACAGATAGTGTTCGAGAAAATAATTAGTTTAAATAATCTATTAAATAAACAAATGGTTAAATATATAATTTCTTTATAAGTATGAGAATCAATCACGCAATTTGTATAATTATACTGCATGTTCAAATAATAATAAAATGTCTGATAAGTGAGGACAAATCAAATGCTATAAATGATTGTTATAAATAACAGCTTAACAGACAGCTCTGCTTGAAAAGAATAGCGAAATAGTAACATGCGTCAGTGAAAGTTTAAACTAAAATAAGTTGTGATAAAGTGGAGAATTTTTAACCATTTGCCATTGTTGAAGTATCACTTTAAGCACTATGCCATTGTTAACGGAAAGCTAAATGGAATAGAAATGCTAAGTCACAACTTAACAAAAGCTGAAAGGAACTCGCCCATACAACACAGTCAATGGCTTGCAGTTAGATCTATTTTCTATACATCCTTCGCACAAAATTGGCGACAACTGATCTATCCATGTCAAGTATACTGAGTGAGTGTGTGTGTATAAGTGTGAAACAATAGAAACTGAAGACTTTATTCCTCACGTCACATTACCATCATTCAACATTTAAAAGATTGGAACAGTAAGTTATTTTATTTCTACAATTGTTAATCATCAGTCTAGATTCTAGAAACAACTTGCTTTCAGTGTTGTTGGAAAGTCGTGAGAGGCTGGAGGAGAGCGTATATTTCTTACATAAACACCTACACGTCTTGTGAATTCCTTCTGGAAAGTATTTATGCATTTATTTATGATGCTTTCGAATGATCCATCGTTTTCAACTCGCTCTCGGCTAGCCACGACTGAACCATGACGTGTAAAACCGAAGCGCGAATGGGAGATAACTGACAGTCTGCTTGTGGCGGCCATGATTGTTCGTGTTGGATTAAGTGTCATACGCTCTTTATGGCGACCAACGATCTGCAATACACGCAAACGAATCAATACAAAAGCTAATGACACAAATATGTCAAACTATCGATGAGGAAGTAGTCATTTAGGCCTCCTTGCATGTTTCTGTAGCATGTTGCTTTCTTAATTGCATTGATTGATTGGCTGTAACTTGCGGAAGTAGGCATTTAGGCCTCGTTGTATGTTTCTGTAATAATACATTGTTTTCTTTTTTGTAATAACTGACCTCAAGCTGAAACTGTAGAAACTACAGTTATGTTTTTGGAACACATGATTGTTTTCTTGCTTCAATAGACTGATATTGTAGAGATTACAGTTATGTTTTTGGAACACATGATTGTTTTCTTGCTTCAATAGACTGGTATTGTAGAGACTATCCGTGACGCCAACGCCACCTAGTTAATATTAATTATTAAAAATTAATCATCCATAACTAATTACAAGTGATGAGAATCTTAATTAATGATATTAATAATTCTTCAGGAGACACCACTCGTCCCTCTCACTTGGCGGATATGTGGGTACTGTAAACGTTTTCTCTCTTCCACATTAACGACATTTACCGTCACACATTATATCCGTAGGTGAAAATCTCTTACTAGCCCCCATTTACCCACTTTATTCTCTACCATAATGTTTTCAATATGTGTAAGAAGGTCAATACATTTAACAATAACTTTGTTAAATCAACAATCAAATATACATCATATGAATATAATCAAAAGAGCTTTGACATTTACGTCACTTCACAATAATGTTCAATTAGCGCTGGATACAATTGTTCAGTTTACCCTAAATTTCAGGCATATTTCATCTCTAAACTCCTTTCTTTCTTATAAACATTCTCAACTTACAAATCCTGCAACAATTTTGTTAGCCGGACACACACACACACACACACACACACTAACACACAACATAAGAAATATAGCATCGATCAAACTTCACAAGTATAATGTAGAAAGCAGTCAAATTAATGAACAAAGAAATAATGGTTCAATTACATAAGCATTCTTTAATTCAAATCATATATCAATAGCAAACATATACAAAATACTCCATTCTTTCTTTATCAGTCAGTTAACTTACCATAAGCTAACGATCATCTTTATGACCTGATTCGAGTGATTTTAAATTGATTAAAACAGAGTACTAATTCAGCAAAGAAACTTCTGGTCCATCCATCTGGATGATTTTATTATGAACAAGAGCTAGACTGAAAAACTAGTCAGAAAAACTAATCATCCATTTAGAAGTGGTTTGGATTGCTTCAGCAAATTTCATTCATACTCTGAACTCGAGTTGTTTACTTCCAGCTCTGACACTTACAAGAAATGCTATCATAAGGAGTGTCCAAGGTCGGGTCACAATTTAACAATTTATATAACAATTAAGTTTAAAAATACAGATAGGAAAATTTATTCCGCCACACTATCATTACGTTTTTGTAACACGTTATTTCCTTTAAGTGTTATGCTTCTGTAACACGTGATTTTCTTGTTGCAATAGACTGATAGTGTAAATTGTAAAATCTACCATTATGTCTTTGTAACAAACGATTTTCTTATTTCAACTGACTGATCGCGTAACGACAAACATAATCTGCTAGGTGCGTGAATGTGTATGTCCATTTTTGTAAAGGAAAATGTTTTTATTAATGCAAATTAGTAAATTAAAGATTATCTTAATAAGTCTTGTTCCTGAACAGAGTGCTTGCCAACCTCAGTTATGGCAATCATTATGTGACTGACGTCAAATTTTGAGGTCAATGGAATTTTCTCAGCATTATTCAATGACTAATTCGAGCTTCTATTTTCCTCTTTTCAGATCAGAAATACAACTTCACTTCAGTGAGTTGTTGTCCTCTTTTCAGATCAGAAATACAACTTCACTTCAGTGACTTGTTGTCCTCTTTTCAGATCAGAAATACAACTTCACTTCAGTGAGTTGTCCTCTTTTCAGATCAGAAATACAACTTCACTTCAGTGACTTGTTGTCCTCTTTTCAGATCAGAAATACAACTTCACTTCAGTGACTTGTTGTAGAAACTAAACTTTCACCATCTCCTTTCAAATCTGATCTTTAATTAATTACAAAATGGTCTATCTTATTTAGTTCAAAATCTAATTTATTGCCATTGCATCATCCATGTTCATGTAGGCCCTTAATATTTAATGTTTCTTTCTCATATTAAAAAAAGGAAATAAAGTATAAGAAATCTATTTGTTCCCTCGGGTTTAATAACAGTAATTGTATGGTTAAATTATGTAGCGTTTTGTTAGCATTTCTTTTGTCGCCGTAGTAGACATATTACTGTGGTCAAACTAAAGTTCAGACAGAAACGTACTCTGTCCTGAGTTTGCCATTATTTCTAAACATTTAAAAATTATACCCCCCCCCCTTTCCTACTGCACTAATACCTAACCAGGAAATGGACGCACTCATTGAACTGTTGACAACAAACAAGTTAATGGAGTTTCATCTGACTTGTAATCTTGCTGAGAACGACAAATCTGTTTATAATTAAACACACAGGACAAATCTGTTTATAATTAAACACACAGGATGAAATATACATACCTAATATACCCTACTCACATGCATAATAAAACACATTTATAGATTATTGTCAGTACTAATGCCTAAACGAAATCCATGTAGAAAACATAGCAGACATGGCAACTAATAAAGAATATTGTATTTACTATTTTTTCCATCAGTACAATGCAATGAGTCACAGAGTACTGTAGCGAAATCATTAAATCCGCTAAGGCAATAAAATATAACTTCAACATGTGTAAATCATTTCAATGAAATCAGTAAATGAATAATAATGATCATTAATACGAGCACCAGTACACTTAATTAAATAATTGAACGTTATATTCACTCTTGTTTGCACACACCAGCAACCCGAATGTAGGGAAAGTTGTCAAACACTAAAAGAATGGGTTTTTTCTTGTCCCTAATGACTTGCCAGTTAAAGAAGAAAATACAGCGTGCTTATACAAAAAAATATTTAAAATATATATATATATATCGAGAAAGCGACAAACATCAAAAGTGAACTGTTCACAGTCGAGTAAATGACTGGCACCACAGGGATCCTTTCAGTCAAGTTGCAAAACACCGACACAAAGGAAAATTCAAACAGCAGGTAAACATGCTGAGCAGAAATGAACAAGAAAAGTCACCGACTAATCGACTCCACTGTATTTTTAATTCCAGTTTCGGGGTGGCCATACCCAGGGATCGATCGACTTGATCGTACTACTTCTTGGAAACAACGGACAGGGAGAGCAATATGCAGCAATTCTAACAGGGTGGATAGATGGGTAGAGCACGTTTTGAGTGGGTAGCATAAGCGATCGATAGGCGACTAATGGAAAGGTTTCCGGAGAAGACAAAGCGAAAAATGTCGTCGTTTTCTTTTCATCCAAATCGTGCGTTCAAAGGCAGGTGACTGTTCAGACTGACAGAAGCCTCGCTTCGCGTTAAGACATTCATGTGGGTGGTAGTTTGAACGATAACAATCAGATGGATAAATGAATTTAAACTTTATGCAATATTGCATTTTATTATTTTTTGTTTGTTTCGTTGATCGATTTTGTTTTGCATTAACTTCATTTAGTTCACACGTTTTCTTGACTACCGGAAATGACGACTTTAAAGTTTGGGGTTTTTTTTTGTTGTTAGTGTTGGAATTTGCCGTTTGCTTAGAAGGCAAGAAAAAATACAATACGAACCAAACATTTACTTTAAAAAGTAAAGACCTTAATGAATATTTTTACTGATACAATCTGAGAGAGAAACTGCTGTACACACGAGTCATTTCAGCTGGATATATGGTTACAAATACTAAAATACAAAAATGAAGGCCAATGTTTGTACCAAGCATATAAAAACAGTCACAAAATATAATCGCGCAACAGAATCATACAATATAAACTTTTATTACAACTACAATACACGCATAATATTATCACTCAAATACAATTGCACAATTTTACAATACCATACAAGCATAATATTATCACTTAAATACAATTGCACAATTTTACAATACCATACAAACATAATATTATCACTCACATACAATTGCACAATACAATACAATACAAGCATAATATTATCACTCAAATACAATTGCACAATACAATAAAAATACAAACATAATATTATCACTCAAATACAATTGCACAATACAATACAATACAAGCATAATATTATCATTCATATACAATTGCACAATACAATATAAGAACAGTATGAGCGCACACTTTTTTAATTTATACATCATAACCACAGAATACTACCATAACAACAAATACAAAGCTGTTCGCACAATGCTCACTCAAAGCCATAAGTCATTACAAATCAGACAAACAGACAATACTATCATAACACCAACATTCACTCAACAATCACACAACATACTCACAATCCAATCGTACAACACACAATGCAATTAAACAACTTAAGCACACGCAGATAAGCAACAGTATAATCATACTACACAAACAATCCAGTCACACAACACAGCCACAATCTAATTACACAACACAACCACAATTTTAATTACACAACACAGCCACAATATACTGTTACACACTAACACAATCCAATCGCACAACTCAAACAAAATCTAATCACACAAGACATACAATCGAATCACACAACACAGACACAATATAATTACATTAGACAACACAGTCACACAGTACTGACACACATCACAAATATAATCCAATCACACAACACAAGCAGAGTCTGATCAGACATCACGTATAGCAATACAATTACATAATACACTGACAACACAATATACAAATCACACAACACATTATACAATCACACACTAAAAACACACAATGCAAACACTTAGAACAGATACAGTAATCAAATATTTGGCAGGTTTCTTGCAATCGAAAACAAATTATTTTCACAAATAATTCAATAAACTTTCTTAAAATATCTACATGGATACGATTGAGTCTAACTACAGGTACTTATATTTTGTCAGGTGGGATCCGAAAAATTACGAAGAATTTAACTAACAAATGCTGTGAGCACACTTCTTTCTTGAAGCCTGTCAGTAGGTGGAATAAACTGAAATGGGAGAATATTCAGATGCAACCCTTACAAAGAAGTGAAGCAGATCTAAACGAAATGTGATCATTTCCGGAAAAACTACTGACTAAACTGGGAGAATAATCAGACGCAACCATAAGAACAAGTTAAATAGATGTGAACGAAATGAGATCATGTCCGGAAAAAAATTATGACCAACATTAATACTGGAGGCTGTAAATGTGCTTATGCTGACAACAGGGTTTCTTAACTTGGGTTCTGTGGACACTGGGGTTCTGCTAGATGTCACTAGGGTTCCCAAGGTGATCGTGTTTGATAAAATGAACATTTTAGATATAGTAATTTCAATAGACCTGACAATTATTTCAAGGGTTCCTTCAGGATAAAATGGTTAAGAAAGACTGGTCTAACTTGACATTTGAGCTAAAAGCAGAAGCGTGTATGTAGCGATTCAGATCTAAAACTATCAATGGACAATGTGTCTTCTGTAACAAAAATATTAGTGAAAATATCTCACCAATAATTTAGATGCAATGATGACAATGAGTTATTTTGCAGTAATGTTTGGTCTAATGAATTAATGAATTAGCAGTGGGTTGTCTCTGCGTCAATGTAAATTTCTAATATTAATCCTTGTAGTAATTAAGATTCAGTACCAACAAACAGTATGTGTGCACTAATTTAGTTTGGGTCTAATATAAACTAATACAAGGCATATACACACTAGCTTAGGTCAAAGGCTAATAACGTGTATTTCTACAGCACATTCGTGTCAGTCTCTTCTGAGACTAGGGTATTAAATTTTGCACATCGCTTTTCAATAAATATTAAAATAGTAAAATATATTGATTTAAGAAGTGTAAGGTGCACTGCTATAAAAGTAAAAGGGAGACAAACACATTTAGCCCAGTCATCTTAGTTACACGAAGAGACAGACCGGATGTTTTCCCAGTTAAAATACAGTGTAGGGCAAACGGAAGTTAATTAAAATAAACTATCCAACTTGTAATTCCAACCCTAACCCAGTAGTAGTAAGCAAAATACCAGAAACATCATTGGTAAGACAGAAGTCTTCAGATCATGGGAGGATTAACGGTAGTGTGTTTTCGCCCATGAATGGTTAATCATGGAAAAGTATCTTGCTGCACATGGTGAGTCACGATGACACAAAAGTTGATCAAAACATCTATCTGGCATTCAAACTTAGCATGGAATGAACGCTAATTTTAATAATTTTATTTTAATAACTGCCTGATGACATCTGGCAGTAGGTTGAGAAATGCCTGAATGGTTGTCTGAACAATGTTCAGGACCAGAAGTATGCATGGCAGTGTGTTGCTGGTGTATCAGACACAACCGCGTTTGGTAATAGAACCAGAGCTAGGCAATGTCATTGGTTACCAGGCGTCTATAGTCTAAATCATCCACTCTATAGTCTAAATTATCAACTCGTTTACACTAGAGTATAAATTTACAAAAATCACTTATGGTATGGTCTAATTAATCAAAGTTTTCCTGTTACAATTTAAATTATCAAAGTATTCATGGTAGAGTATAATAAACTTATTCCTGATACAGTTTAAATTAAAATATTTTTTCTGGTATAGTCTAATATCATATGTAATCCTGGTATAGTTTAAATCATCAAATTATTCCTGATTGTCTTCTAAATCATTATTTCATTTCTGGTATTGTCTAATCCCTCAATTCATTAAGGTATAGCAATAAAAAAAACCTTTAAATTCTCACTAGTGTATGGTACAGACTAAATAATCACATTATTTAATGATTAAATCTAAATCATCAAATTATTTAATGATTAAATCTAAATCAAATTATTTAATGATTAAATCTAAATCAAATTATTTAATGATTAAATCTTCATCAAATTATTTAATGATTAAATCTAAGTCAAATTATTTAATGATTAAATCTAAATCATCGAATTATTATGGTACAGTCTAAATAATCGAAGTGTTCCTGGTAGATTCTAAATCATGAACCCATTCCTAGTAAATAATTTGGCCGTCATTAACCAACAGATGACAGTACAATACAATGTTTGCCATTAGGGTACAGAGATAGAGTTAGCTCACCTTCGTTTTCATGCCCTCCAAGTCTGTCGTTTGATTTCTTTTCTAACTTGAGTCTCAGAATATAAACGTTTGCACTATGTTTCTCCCGTTGTTAACTTTCGAACAGATGGTTTCTCCTTTTTTTTCTAGAGTCGGCCAAAATGCAAATAGCACTGTTTTCGTAGAGACTGGGATTTTCAGTCAAAAGTCACCAGCACTGCTTTCTTAGAGATTGGGTCAAAAGTCAACAAAGACACTTTCGTAGAGACTGGAGACTAAAAGTCAATAGCAGGGTTTCTTAAGAGAGAACTTTCTTTTCAGGTGCGACAACCCACAAAATGACAATTATATTTATTCCCCCCATCCCCCCACGACACACATTAGCGGCGTGTCCGGGTCAGCCAAGGTCAGGTCTCGTTATATATGTTTTTATGCAGTCAAACGACTGCCTTCCAGTTCGACACTAAATTACCGGGTTTTACCTTCGTAGACAATTTTTCTTTGCTTTTTGTTAGTTTACTAGTGATAGACATTCGCTGATAGTCTCCCTTGATGTAAGATATTAACTCAATTTCTTACTAATGAGAGAAATGTTTGTGATAATTAACCACGCGAGCTACTATTCTTTAAGGATACAATCTACTTGGGCAAGTTGTAGGCAGATGAGATTGTGCCACTGTGCGATTGAAAGCTTTCTTAATAGGAAAAGTGGCAACACAAATGATGCTGGCATAGTCAGTCGTGGACGGTACACGTCACATCTGCTTCAAGGGAAGAATTTGATCCTGCTGGTTCGTTTTGAATTAAAAATCATAATTGTAGCGCGCATGTTCAGCTTACGTCAGAGTGTTGTTAGAAACGTTGCAATTATTGCTTGCGAGCAATTTATTTCATAGTTCATGTGTTCAAGCGTGTAACTACCCTTGATCGGTGTACCTCGGCACCGTTGTAGTTGAAGGCGATGTAAAAGAATCGATAATTGGCTGGCATTACTGGGGCGTACCTCTCTGTCTCTACGTAACTGAAACAGCGTTTTCAGATCAACTGACAATGACGTATTAGGTAATTTTAAAATAGCATGGCGCTTCCATCCTATTAATTTAGATTGAGTATTATTTATTTATTTAGTATTATTATTTAGAACAATCTTATTTTACGTAATCATTTACATTTACAGATAAAAAGACGTGGAAAGTGCTTGAGACGTATGTTCGTGCTAACGCCAACATTGACAGGGTAAAAGTCAGCGTGGAGCAAACCATAGCTCGTCTGAATAACTTGAAGCTTGTTCACAACGCATTTACGCCACATATGGAAGTTTGCTGGGAAAAATAAAAGCTAGAAAAATGAGCGAACAGTAAGAACCATTAATTGGAAGTTGTATATCGCCAACGATTTTATTTGTTTTACCTTCATTCATAACTACAACCAAATATTTACTAGTCTAAGAGTTTATGTTGACGTGTGTACGTTCGAGTGTGAGTGCGCGTAGTTTATTATTGCTTATGCCAGTTTCTCCTTGAAAGAACAAGCTCATACACAAACTCATACATAAACTCATACACAAACTCATACATAAACTCATAAACTCATACACAAACTCATACATAAACTCATACATAAACTCAAACATAAACTCAGAATTATCTTTCCTATTAGGTAACTGACGAAAAATTCACGCATCCTTCTGTACTGCCTTTCACAGCGATACTCACCTAATAGACAGCAGAGTGAAAGATAATCAAATTATATTCATCTAATAGACAGCAGAGTAAAAGATAATCCTTATTATATAGCAGTAGAAATTATACTCACCTAATAGACAGCAGAGTAAAAGATAGTCAAATTATATTCACCTAATAGACAGCAGAGTGAAAGATAATCAAATTATATTCACCTAATAGACAGCAGAGTGAAAGATAATCAAGTTATACTCACTAATAGACAGCAGAGGGAAAGATAATCCATATTATATAGCAGTAGGAGTTACCTAATAGACAGCAGAGTAAAAGATAATTCCTTATTATATAGCAGTAGGAGTTATGGTCCTTTGTAGAAAGAATATATCATTTCTTTCTTTCTTTCTTTCTTTCTTTCTTTCTTTCTTTCTTTCTTTCTTTCTTTCTTTCTTTTGCAACAGGTTAGTGTGTTTTTTTTTTAATTATGCACAGTTTGAACTATTAAGGACTGTTCTCCTTTAAGAAGATACCATTTATCAATAATGACAAGTATTTCATTATGGTTTTAATTTTATTTTTCTTTCGTTTCTTTTTCCAAATTATTTTATTAATTATTTTTTTCTTATTGTTGGGTGCTTGGGATATTTGTGTTGTTACTTCTTTCTCCAAGTGTTTTCGAAAGTTTTGTTGGATTTTTGCTTTGTTGGATTTGTTTATTTGTTTTTATTTTCTTTATTTTCTTTTCTTTGTTCGTTTTATGTTTGCATAGTACTTTTGTCAAAAGAATTTTTGTATTTAATCACCCAAAACAAGTGAAACCAAGAAAGAAATGTAATTTGACTGACCCATTTTTTCATTGTTTACATTGCTTTAATGCCATTTCTTTTCTTTAGCCACTTTAGCTAAAAATCAAAACAATATATATATATATAAAAGTATTGTTTAAAGCGTTTTGTTTTTCCTTTCAGAAACGTTGAAATTATTATTATTTTGGCAATAATGCATTCAGCTGTGTGTATTTATTTCTTCAACTGTTTATTTGCCTGCTTGACTTTCCTATTATTTGTTTAAACTGACGTCACTAGGACGTGGCAAATGAGAGACAAACATTAAGAGAAACACGCTAATGGGTCTACATGTACTTTTCCTTTCATTCCTAAATTCGTTATGAGTTAATGTGTTCGCTGGTCTGTGAGCTCTTACAACAAATGTCGTCCCCTTAGGTCAATACTGGCGAACAAGAACGGTTGTAAAGCAAGCCGCGACAAAATATTCAGACTGCCAAAAGTTTCATGCTGTGTTTTAATCTCGCACATTTGTGTTTACTAGAGTGTGTGTATGCGTAAGTGGGTATGAATGAAATGTCATGATTCAGTGTACACGTTTGCCTAGACAAGACCACGTGTATACGTGTAAGTGGGCACGAACGAAATTTGATGAATGAATGGACATGTTTGGCTGGACAGGTGAAAATATATACTAGCAGGGTATAAAAACTGTGGCAATGTGTACTAGATGGGTATAAATACATTGCATTGAGATAACGGACAAGTGTGACGGAACAAGTGTACATGTGTACATGTCAATGGATAGTAAATGGACATTAGAGAATACGTGTATGTAAATTGATACCTGTAATGGAAATGTTTAAATGGAGAATTATAAATAAATATGTGTACAAATCATATTTAAATGGACATATGTGAAAGAGCAGCTCCGACAGACACTTGTGAATTCTGTACTTTGGCATGCGCTAATAAAGTTGTATTTGGAAATGCCATGTGTAACTATGTTAAGGACAATAGAATAACTGTCTGAAGATACATCTATATATGCAGTGACCTCTGTAAATAGATATATGTGTATGCATACATTGACCTAAATAAATAAATGTGTATATGTACGCGTTGACCTCTGTATGAAAATATATATGTATAGGTATACATTGACGTCTGTATGAAGATATATATGTATAGGTATACATTGACGTCTGTAAATAGATAAGTGTGAATGAACATGTATTCTTGAGCACATGTAAATTGTAGCTGGATATTAGTGAAATAATATGTGTGTGTGTGTGCGTGCGCGTGTGTTTTACATTTATACACAGATATATATTAATGAGTGTGTTCAATTGGGTGTGTTCACTTGGGTGTGTATAATAGGACACGAGATAATAGCCGTGGAAGTGTGTTCAAGAGAATGTAATAATTAACACACGTTAGAGATCTCTGTAGGTACAACTAGTGCAAATAGACATAATTTGCATGCATAAATGAGAATGTATAAGTGGAAATTTTCTACAAAAAATGGGCAAGTGTAAATGGAAATATTATATATATTAATTAGCAAGAGTAAAATGTGTTATTGTAATAATAAAAATAAACATCTGTAAATGGATATATCGTAAATGGAAACAAACATGTATAAATATAAGCTATTATAAACAGAAATAAAAATTGTGTAAGTGGAGATATCGTAAATAGAATAAAACTAGTATAAACTGATATATCGTAAATAGAAATAAACAATTGTAAATTCAGATACAGTAAATAGAAATAAATATGTAAATGGAGATTTAAAGAGAAATAAATATATGAAAATGAATATATTGTAAATACAGGAAGTATGTGTAAATGGGGACGTTGTAAATAGAAATAAACGTATGTAAAAGAAGATATTGGAAAAAGAAATAAACATATGTAAATGGAGATAGTAATTAGAAATAAACATATGTAAAGGAAGACATTGTAAATGCATCTACGCATGTAAAAAGACGTATAAAATGGGCGTTGTAATGACTTACATAGAGAAATATGTGCAAATGAATGCATATAAAAGGTCTGAGGTAAACGGGTGTACATGTATTTAAAGGGCGTGTGTGGTTGGACTGCCATAAAGTGACAAGAGAAAAAGTACCGATCAGTTCCCTAAGGTACACAAGTAACGTATTCATTTAAAGTTACTTTTAAGCTGTTACACTAAGCTGTCTATGTCGTGTTTTAGTTGTAGAACATTGTTTTAGTTGTCCAGAATAGTGTTTTCAGTGAGTTTCTGACAACATATAAGTACCATTTTTGTTGTGGTTGCATAAAACAGTGTTTGCAGTAAGTTTCTGTCACCATTTAACCACCATTTCATCTTTTTTGTTCATAAATTAGTAATCTCAACAAGTTGCTTTCATCACTTAATATTCTTTCATCTTTTGTTTGGTCCATAACAATGTTTTCATGTAGTTCATGTCATCACTGAATACTTTATCACCTTTTCGTACACGTAATATACATTCAGCGAGTCCACATCATTATTTAACTCTATTCATCTTCTTGCCCATCAACGACATTTTGAGCAAGTTCATGTCATTATTTAATATCTATTTCAAAATATTCATCAAAGGCGTTTTCAATATATTTGTCATATGTCAAAATCCATTCACCCTTATGTCTTGTTCAGCAATTTTGTTTTCAGTAAGTTTTTATTATTATTTAATATGCTTACATATTTGTGTCCATAAATTGCATTATCATCTAGCTCACGTCACAACTCTGCAGTCATCTTTGACAAACAATGACGCTCATTGATAGATACTTATCACAAGTTATTAATCCCTTGATTAGAAACAGAAATAGAAAAAGAAAGAAAGAAGAAAAAAGATAGAATAAAAAGCTCGCAAAAATGAATTTTTATTGCTTAATTTCAACTCTTTTTATATTTTTGTTGTTGATTACATTGACTTTGGAGCTTTCAGTTTAATAATGCAACAATATTTTTTTTCTCTCATAAAGCATCAATGCAATTCTCTTTTTTGCAAGGTAATTATTTATTTGTTACTTTAATGAAGAATAGAAACTTCGTTTACAATTATTAAAATATTTTCGTTCAATTATTACGGCAGAGAAGATATGTGTATTTGTACTAGTCAGTGTGAATATGTTAATGAAACTAACATTATATTAGCACATTTACTTTGTTGTATGTTAGATAACTCATGTTTTTATTACGAAGTTTAATCATTCAATAATTGTCTCCCATTGATTAAAAAAATCACACGTTTCCCGACCTTTCGAAAACGAATCGGTGTGCAAAAGATAAATTAAAGGGATTATATGCAAGAAAGATGTTGTTTCAAAATGAAGTAGTGAATAAATAAATACAAAATGAGTATTTGATAAATAAATACAAACAGAATTATTTAATAAATAAGTACAAAATGCAGTATATAGTAAATAAATAGAAAATGATTTATTTAATAAATAAATGCAAAATAATAGCGAACTTGCTTGATGCAATTGTTCTAGCTTTAAAATAAATAAATTAGACTTCTAGATTTTAAAAATTTAAAATTCGTCGAGTTGTCATTATTTGAATGTCATTGTTATTAAGAGTCAGTTATTGCTACATTTTGTCATTTTATTTATTTTTTTAAAAATAATTCTTGACATTATTATTCTCCTGGACAATTTTCTTCCTGTAACTCATTACAGCAGGTCAAAAAGTATGTCTCAAGGATTTTTCAAATATAAAAACGCAATTGTGCGTGATTAAAAAAATATACACATAATTCAAGCAAACTAGTCACACTTGTACATACAAACACACACACACACACACACACACACAAACACACGAGAAGGATGGTCACATTTATATAAATTAATTATAAAACTTCTAAACTGGTCAGTTATAGTGGATTTTATGGGCTGCTGGTGAGGATATTCTTACAAACATTTATTCCGTCAGTGTGGCTCCTATCTTGAATAAAGTTATCCCAGTCTTGCTACGATACTCACAATTCCAATAAATGAATGTGAATGTGATATCTATTTTTGTTGTATGTGTGCATATAACTTTGTGAGTGTGTGTGCGTGTGCGTGTGTGTGTGTGTGTGTGTGTGTGTGTGTGTGTGTGTGTGTGTGTGTGTGTGTGTGTGTGTGTGTGTGTGTGTGTGTGTGTGTGTGAGTTAAATAAACTTTGTACTAAATATTTAAATATATTTACGCCATTTAAAGTGACGATGTTAAGCTTTATGCTTGAGTCAGGTCTAGTCAAGCTTTGAGTCAGGTCTGGTCAAGCCTTGAGTCAGGTCTGGTCAAGCCTTGAGTCAGGTCTGGTCAAGCCTTGAGTCAGGTCTGGTCAAGCATGCGAACCTTGAGGTGCCAGGGAATATGGTACTGAATCACTGAAGAAATTAAAGTTCCAAGGTCATGATAGCACACCAGCTCCGCACTTTATACTATTTTTACTTCAATTCTCAGTTTCTATTGGATGTCTTTTCATACTTTATTAGCTTACCAGATGTGAAGAGCAATTAAAT
This sequence comes from Sinotaia quadrata, assembly GCA_028829895.1. Lineage (NCBI taxonomy): Eukaryota > Metazoa > Mollusca > Gastropoda > Architaenioglossa > Viviparidae > Sinotaia > Sinotaia quadrata. The sequence goes on from CM054178.1 coordinate 88,429,986, forward strand.
AAAAGAATTGTTTTCCTTAAATATTTATTTGAATAATTTCGTGCAAGACTGCTGAAGGAAACACCTATATTAATGGGGAAAATATTTTTAAAATGTATAGAAAAAACACAAATCATCTGGAAATCAAGAGAGGGAGAGGAGAGAGAGAGAGAGAGAGAGAGAGAGAGAGAGAGAGAGAGAGAGAGAGAGAGAGAGAGAGAGAGAGAGAGAGAGAGAGAGATTTACGAATATTAACGCTTTGCCAAATATAAAAATGTATGCATTAAAATAATGAGAGCCACTGTTTCTTGTTGAACATTGTTGTTTGGTTATTGTGCACGGATTGGCAGCCTTTCAATTTGTTGTGTTCAACATAGTAGATTCCTCACTTCTAACATACGTTTTGAAAGTGAATATTTTATGAGTGAAAATATCTGATACACCCCACTTTGAGGGGCTTCGACATTGAGCAACCCGTCTGGTGTGTTCAGGACCCCAGAATTTATTGATGGGAACACTTCAATCTATGAGCATCCTAAATGAAAGGCCCAATCTATTATTGAAAGGCCCAATCTATAAGTGAAAGGCCCAGTCTATAAGTGAAAGGTCCAATCTATGAGTGAAAGGCCCAGTCTATAAGTGAAAGGTCCAATCTATAAGTGAAAGGCCCAGTCTATAAGTGAAAGGTCCAATCTATGAGTGAAAGGCCCAGTCTATAAGTGAAAGGTCCAATCTATAAGTGAAAGGCCCAGTCTATAAGTGAAAGGCCCATGCGAGCTCTGGAGAGGAAGGAAACTAACTATAAGGTTGTCTACAAACACTAAATGGCAGTGGCTATGACCTAATTGTACCCCCTTCTAGTTCTCCGTTATCAAGACTGCAGGCTATTGAAATTACAATTGACTTGATTGAAGTGTAAAATACTTTGTACACAGGCCACAATTTATCTTCGTGGATTGACCATATTTTCCGTGCATTCTACATTGATCTTTCTGTGCACTGCCTCAAAAGGTTACGTGAAAATAAACTGGCTTCTTTTTTAACCGTGGTAGGATATAAGTTTAAGCGGAGAGGCATCACCTAGGCTGTTGATGGTTCTCCATGCTTGGAGAGATAAGGACTTATTACATTTAACCCACTGTCATTAGATATCAGATCTGCTAGCAGAATACACCGGTTTCTACTTCAATGTTGCTTGACCAATTCCAAGTGCAGATTTAAGCAGCAATTTTGTTGTAGCAATATTGGCTAAGTGAAAGACTTGGACTAAAGGAATCTTCCAGTTCTGACACACAAGAGGACCTATTTGCAAATGCTACATACATAGATTGTACTCCTAGAGGCATTGCACTGTGCCTTCTTCAGAAAAGTTCATAAATTCTAAGTAGCTGAAGAGAAAATGAAAATAAATTAAAGCAGAAATGTATAATTAACTATTTACAAAGACTTTTTTAGTCTTCTTGTGTTATACTCCTGTGATCAGAACAAACTTGAAAACACCGTTTTTAGTCTTCTTGCCCTGTGTTTTGAGCAATGCATTTTATCCTGCAGAGTTGCAGCAATGCATTTTATCCTGCAGAGATGCAGCAATGCATTTTATCCTGTAGAGTTGCAGCAATGCATTTTATCCTATAGATTGCAGCAATACATTTTATCCTGCAGAGTTGCAGCAATGCATTTTATCCTGTAGATTGCAGCAATGATTTTATCCTGTAGAGTTGCAGCAATGCATTTTGTCCTGCAGAGTTGCAGCAAGGCATGTGAACGACATCGTGTACTAAACTGTTCTCACGTCACGCACAAATCAAGATTATACCATGTACTACTGCTTTTATGTCACGCTGAAACTGGGTAACACCTACAAACTCGTCTTTATGTCACACTGGAACTGAGCGTCACGTATTAAATTGTCTTTATGTGAACAAGTTCACAGTAAGTTTGTGTTTGTCGTGTGAATGCAGGACGTCATTTTCGTGCACTTCACTGACACACTCTCCCGTTGTGGTGGTGATGTGAGTCCTAATTCAATACAATGTATGCGATAATGAGCTGGACTCGCGACCTTTATGCCTGAAATGTTAATGCTGGATTGTTAATTGTTGTGCAGAGATGTTGCGTCGTCATTGTAGCTTCCACATTGCTGTTTAGTGATTTCACGATGCATTCAAACCCGATTTCTGCGTCGAAACATTCTATCAGTCTTGTTGTCACAGTGCTGTTTGGTGACTGTGTTTTAAATGTAAGGACAGCTTGCTGCTTAGAGCCTCTTTATTAAGCTCAATGTCTGAAATGTCTATCTTAACTGATGTGTTATTACGAAACATTTAAAGAAGATCTACTGTGTTTGACAATCCGCTAGTAAGTGAGCAAGTGAGAATTATGTTAAATTATTAGTGAGTGAGCAAGTGAGAATTATGTTAAATTATTAGTGAGTGAGCTATTGAGAACTACATTAAATTATTAGTTCTTTTCAAATCGCTGTCTTGACACTAGGTGTTTGGTTTCCCGAAAAAATAAATAATAATGATAAATATTAAATAAAAGGAAAGTGAATTTGATTCTTTTACTGATTATACCGAAGTGATAATCTTTTAAATCAATTAACTACCCATCTCTTGGTGTCTTTTTCCTCTGGAAAGTCACGCAACTCTAACCACCGTGGTAATGTCCAGTAATGGAACTTTTTCCGCCAAAGGTATGCAACTCTGACCACAATTACAAAAACGGTATACAACTTTCTATTGCTCATTTATATTTAATTTTTCTTCTTTAATCAGAATGGATTTTTTCTACAGGATATGCTAAATTATTGTTTTCTAAATGTGACTCATTGGTCAATTGTATTTTACTGGTTGCGCGACTGTTTTATTTTCACTCTTCTTATTTAATACTTTGTTCATTATGTATACTGTACCATTTTCACTCTTCTTATTTAAATACTTTGTTCATTATGTATACTGTACCGTTTTATCTTCTTTTTAAATTCTTTGCTCATTATGTATACTGTACCATTTGCGAGAGACCAGGACATGTATTTTTGAAAAGTCTTGGTTATGTGATCAACGTCTTTACAATCATCAAAGAACAGTCTTGACAAAATAATAACAGCATCTTATAAAAAATCAGCAACTTTGGGCACAATAGACAAAACATTTTAACAATTTGAGAAGTAATGTCTGTTTATTTCATTGTGTTTCTGAAGAGATAGTTTAGGCACAACAGACAAAACATTTTAACAGTTTAGAGAAGTAATGTCTGTTTATTTACGGTGAAAAGCCTAAATAAGACGACGGAAACATGGAAACGTATTTGCAAATACTGACTGGAAAAAATATGCTTTCAGCGTGACATGAAACGATATTTGAAAATGTACAAAATGATTACATAAGCATATTAAATACAATAGCACAGTAAAATACCGTGTACAGCCGTTCAGAGAACAGTCCTAAATCAATTCTTATGTATATCATTCACGCTCTCACACATTAACAATCTCTCTCTCTCTCTCTCTCTCTCTCTCTCTCACTCACACACACACACACATACACACAAACACACACACACACTCATACACGCGCACGAACACATATATTCAAATTACAGATAAATGAAAATTTGATAAGTAATAATTACATTTGTAGAGAGTGTCTAAAATACAAATTAAAATTTAACATGTTTACATAAAGTGAATAACAAGACTGTAGTAGGCTTTAACAGGCTTACGAGCTGTTGATAATAGCAACGACGTTTTAAGCATGAATATAAGAAACTTATAAAATAACATAAACACTTTTTAAGCGGCCAGTTAAAGGCCTAGTCAAATTCTTTTATATACAGTAAGTGTTAAGAGGAAAGAAAAAAATGTCTTTATTTTCTCAAAGAAGTAAATTTGTACACATATGTACACACAATTGTCAGAAATTAAAAGATAACTCCTCTTAGCCAAGCAATATTTACATTGAACTCCACTAAACGGTAAGAGAATTTACTAACCTATTACTCTTTGGTGTTCAAACGAAAGTGAAATTACTGTTGCATGCTATTTATAGGCACAGTTTAAACTTTAAGTTATCTTGGCTTATCTGTCAAACCAACGTGATCTGTGACCTCCCACACCATTTATTTTTAATTTTTGGGTGCAATCAATTCCATCCGAACTTTTGCCAACCGGCAATAAAAGACGCCTAGCTGCTTTACTGTTGGTGGCATTAGCCTGTAAAAGTGTCAAAGTTCAACAGGCCTTTACCAACGAGCAACAAAAGCACGTGTTTATGACGTAGTTGGTGAGTCAGCCTGCAAAAGTATCCAATTCTAAGTTCTCTTCCAGCGGCCTTTGCCAACCAGCAACAAAAACACACGTTTGTGACGTAGTTGGCGAGTCAGCCTGCAAAAGTATCCAATTCTAAGTTCTCTTCCAGCGGCCTTTGCCAACCAGCAACAAAAACACACGTTTGTGAGTTTGTGACGTAGTTGGCGAGTCAGCCTGCAAAAGTATCCAATTCTAAGTTCTCTTCCAGCGGCCTTTGCAAACCAGCAACAAAAGCACATATGTGTACGTAATCAGTGGCGTCACAATCGTTCGCGTCTACATAATCACTTTCATAAGATTTAATTATCAGGATGCGATGAAGAAAAGAGTTGACAATATTAGTCAGCTTGATCAGAGCCAAGTATTCAAACTGAAGCCTACTCGCTCTCAATATTGTATTTTACCTCATACAAATTAGCCTGATCATATTGAAAATTATTTAAATGAATTCCTGCTTCAATGTTCGGTTGTTAGTCTTATTCTGCCCGCAAATTAATTAGTCTTCTAATATTTACATTATTTTAAATCACTTCATATGTTAGTGTTCATTAGAAGTAGCCGTTTGGCAATAGAAGTCTGCCATTTGACGTTAGAAGAGTGCCGTTTGCTGTTAGAAGTCTGCTGTTTGAGGTTAGAAGTCTGTTGTTTGAGGTTAGAAGTCTGCTGTTTGATGTTAGAAGTCTGCTGTTTGATGTTAGAAGTCTGCTGTTTGAGGTTAGAAGTCTGCTGTTTGATGTTAGAAGTCTGCTGTTTGAGGTTAAAAGTCTGTCATTTGATGTTAGAAATCTGTCGTTTGATGTTAAAAGTCTGTCTTTGATGTTAAAAGTCAGATGTTAAAAGTCTGTCTTTGATGTTAAAAGTCTGTCTTTGATGTTAAAAGTCTGTCTTTAATGTTAAAAGTCTGTCTTTGATGTTAGAAGTCTGCTGTTTGAGGTTAGAAGTCTGTTGTTTGAAGTTAGAAATCTGCCGTTTGATGTTAGAAGTCTGTCGTTTGACTCCAGTGGGAAACGATGTAAAAATGCTACAACTAAGTCCACTGACAGGAGACTGAATTTTCCACTGGGAAGTGATGTAAAATGGCTGCCTTTTAGCTGCTTGGACTCGTGGTTGTGAAGTAAGCCATCTTTTAAAACATTCGCTAAGACGTAAACAGCTTGTTGTTTATCTTATCGTCATTTTGTAAAAGAATATTCAGCATCTGTTCCATCAACGAGCCCCACATCCCACTCACACTTTGTCGTGCGAGGAAGGAGAAAGCGTGAAATCAACAGACAAGCATTCGGCAATTTAATTAGATGGAATTCCAGGCGTATTGAAGTATTGTCTAGACGTAATCTGCCCATCAAGAACGTACGGGAATAACTATGCGCACTAAACATGTGCATGAAAAAACGAATACATTAAGAGTTGTTATCAAGATTTTGGGACAGCTCGCACCCACATATACACAACTACACTTTCTCTTATATACACACTCTCTCATACCAGTAAATCATTGCACGCATGAAGAGATTTAATTATACTCGTTCTGCAAAATGTGGTCAGTGTATGTCAACAAAGCGAGGTCCACAGTAATTTAGGTGGTCAGTGTATGTCAATAAAGCGAGGTCCACAGTAATTTAGGTGGTCAGTGTATGTCAACAAAGCGAGGTCCACAGTAATTTAGGTGGTCAGTGTATGTCAACAAAGCAGGTCCACAGTAATTTAGGTGGTCAGTGTATGTCAACAAAGCGAGGTCCACAGTAATTTAGGTGGTCAGTGTATGTCAACAAAGCGAGGTCCACAGTTATTTAGGTGGCTCGCATTTATACAACACGGACGCAAGCAGACGTACATAAAACGGATAAATATTACAGAAAACAGCAATTAAAAAAATGGAACGGCAACCTACTGAAAGTTACAGACAAATTCTCGCTCTTTACAATATCTACGTGATCCCCACCCCCCTTCCCCATCCAGCCTCCAGTTACCGCAGCTGCCGCCGAAAGTAACTTGCAGATAATCGTTATTTAAAGTTTTCAAGCTGTCTCAAAATCTATAGCTAGATAGAAAAATGGCGTCCCAATTTCAGTGAATACAACGGCTAAGCAATACTGTGTTACATACTGAAAAAAAAACAACATTAAAAATTAAATTGACCACAATATCTATTCCTTACAACTAATTCTTTTACTCAGCTACCCAAACAAGAGAGAATTGTGTGCATACGGTAAATGCCTAAACTCTTGCACATGTTAATATTGTAAAAGTCCACTCCCACTCCTAAAGCGATTACTTGCTAAATGTACAGAAATATGTGAATTATATACAAAGAGAAAATATATTCTGTCAGTAAGAGATAATACTATACTATAAAATACTATATATTTACATATCTATATATTATGTTTTATACATTGGTCCATTTGAAAGATTACGCGTTGAAAAAAACAACTCTATGCTGAGTATGTTTAGTTGACAATGTTTTGTAAATGCAGGTAGGACGCACGAACGCACGCAACCAAACACGCACACACACACACACATATATATTATAAAATTACAGTTTTAAATATTGTTATATACATAGTCATACTTTTATATATATTTATATTTATGTTTATAATTAACTCAAGAACAGCTGATAAACATCAATCAGGCACAGATTATGTACGTAATATATATATACACAGAGATACCCACAGGCGTGCACACAAATAAATGTACAATTTTATTTTACAAACGTAAGGATCTTCCTTATTCAAACAGCACTGGAAAATATAAACTATATTATACAATAGGATCTTTATAGTGCTTATAAGTACAATTAACAAATTAAACAACTAATCTTGATTGATGGACGTAATCATTTTAAACTTACCATCCTAAAATAAAACTCACATTTGTTTTATTAATTGAAATAGAACAATAAGGGAAAGAACCCCATTATTTTATACAGTTAAAATCGAAATGGACAAAAATCTTGCCACTGCTTCATATTTAAATATGTGCTCAGTACAAGAAGTATTAAAATTTAAAATTGCTCTGTTGTATTTGCAAAACACAAAATAATTTAAATATCTGAAACAAACTCGCATTATGGTTGCAATATCAAGAATCAACACTATAGAGAACGCCATGAGCATAGTATCGTGAATTGTGTAGCTATACAAAATCAAGAATCAACACTATAGAGAACTCCATGAGCATAGTATCGTGAATTGTGTAGCTATACAAAATCAAGAATCAACACTATAGAGAACTCCATGAGCATAGTATATGTCTATGGTTACAACACGTATTCGTGAATTGTGTAGCTATCCAAACTGTCCTTGACTTGCAGCACACAAGCAAGCCCTAGAGCGTGTGGAATCAGTCTGTACACACAATTTTAATTAAGCTGCGCGCCCTTCACTCTTATGCCACTAATCGTGACGTCAACAGTTCTGACATTAACGATGTTTCACATTAGTACTGACTTCACTGGACCATTCTTAAAGGTCCATCTGGAAGTTAAAAACAAATAAAATTATTCCTCTACATTGGGTTTGATCGGATCAGGGAGGCACAACGGTGCAAATAATTATTTTGTTTTTGTTTTTATTTAAATTTAAAAGAGAAGGGTGAGTTTAAACACTGCTTTATGCGAGACTCTTGGCCTCAATTAAGTCCAGTTCATGTGCACCCCCATTAAGGGCAGTGCATGTGCACCTAGTAGGCCCCCATTAAGGACAGTTCATGTGCACCTAGTACGATGAAAAATCAACTAACGGCAAACTATTACTGCTAGAAATAATATATATATATATATATATAACAATTGTAATATTACTTTTGTAAAGTTATTTTAATATAATACAGGGGATATTATTATTAATAATAATTTTGAAAGTTATTTATAATATATATAGGGTCATTAGTAATAATAATAATAAATTTTAAAGTTATTTTTAATATAATATAGAGGCCAATAATAATCATAATTTTTAAATGTTATTTATAATATAAACAGGAGCCAATAACAATAACAATAGAATATAAAATTGATTCTCAGAAATAATAAACAAATGAAAGAAAATCTAACTAAACACAAAACACATGTAGGTAGCAGTCACTGAGATTTTTGTTATTATGTTATTCAGAGCCCATTTTATGGAGTAATCTTTTGTAATTCCACTTCGTCAGGGCTGTTAGACGCTTGGGATCTTGTGGCGTCATTTCCGCTACTGGCGTCCTTCTCTACGGCTGAAATGTTCATGCGACCGTTCGAGTGTATGGCCGACGAGCGGGTGCTGGCTGCAGACACGCTGAAGCGGTAAGCACGCACAAACGCCTTGCCCTTCAGACATGCGCACATAGCCATCTTGAAGCTCTGGCGGAAGTTGCGCGAAAAGAATGCGTAGACGATTGGATTGACGCAAGAATTGAAGTAGGACAAGAGAAAGAAGGCAGTACGCAGGTGTTTTAGCTCTTCACGGTGCAGATAATCGATCATCTCCCAGGCAGTCAGGACGTTGTTGATCATGATGGGACCCCAGCAAAGGACGAACAGCAGCACGACCATCGCCAGCATCCCCACCACCTTGAGCAAACAAATGAAAAGAGGAAGACGAAATTGGAGTGAGTGGATTTGTTGATTAATAAAGACTAATTATATCAACATTTGTTGACTGTTTGCTAGCTCCAAGATTCTCTATTGACAGACCACTGGGCTTTAGTACATCCATTCTTGACTCTTTACCAAAGAGAAGGGATATATTTGAAACAAAGGAGGGAATATAACACGAGTGAGGATGTAAACTCGAAGGAGAAGAAATGGCATAAAGGGATGTATGACACGAACCAGAATATATTACATTTAAGAGGATAGAAGACTCGAAGGAGAATACAAATATGTGAGGACGAATGTATGAAATTATGCGAATATATATACAAAGAGAATATGTGACACGAAAGAGAATATGTGACCTGAAGGAGAATACGTGACACAGGACAAACGTGATACGGACTGATGAGATGTCGCAGTGAACAACGATTCTTCTAGGAAATTCTTTTAGTTTTCTACTTTGTGTACACGCACAAAGGACTGCTCTCCGAGAGATAAGACAGGTATCGTTCCCTAACGTGACTTGCATTTCTAACATCTCGTATTACTTTCGCCACTCTAACGTGACTTGCATTTCTAACATCTCGTATTACTTTCGCCACTCTAACGTGACTTGCATTTCTGACATCTCGTATTACTTTCGCCACTCTAACGTGACTTGCATTTCTGACATCTCGTATTACTTTCGCCACTCTAACGTGACTTGCATTTCTGACATCTCGTATTACTTTCGCCACTCTAACGTGACTTGCATTTCTGACATCTCGTATTACTTTCGCCACTCTAACGTGACTTGCATTTCTAACATCTCGTATTACTTTCGCCACTCTAACTTGTCTTTTCTTACCTATTGATGCTGGCAAAAACTGTGTCAACAATATATGTGGATCTTTTAGGTTGCAGTGCTGTTTAGTAAGAGCTTGATAAATGGTGTTTCAGAATTGTCTCACTGGAATAAACGGACGAAAGTAAGCCTCCAAATGGAGAGTTTCAGGCTGCTATGTCTCAGTCCGAGCAGAACTGGTAGCCAAACAAGCATGCAGCCAAACTGAATGTTGTCCACGTGTTTCAGTTCGATCATCCGCTTAGTTCTAGTAGTTCTGTCAAAATGTCGTCTATTTTCTTGGGCAACTTCAAGGACCCTGACCCTAAAGAAACTGATCAGCACTGTTATTCACGCCACTTGGAACCATTTTCTTATCGCGACCTAGAACGTCCGACACTTAAACATGGCTGCTAGCATTATATAAACAGCGTACATACCAACAAAGACTGGCATACACAAACGTCAAGAAGTTCAGCGTCAGGAGATGAGAGATCATGAGATAGACTCTGTGTGCGTGTGGGGTGTGTGTAGTGCGTATGTAGGTGTGGGTGTGTGTTTGTGTGTGCGAATGTGGTGGTGTGTATGTGTAAGGGAGAGATGGAGAGCATAAGTGAGAGAGAAAAGAGAAGGTGGAGAGGCAGAAAGAAAATGCAGGGAGAAAGAGAGGGAAAGAAAAAGGCAGGGAGAAAGTGAGTGGGAAAGAAGGGAAAATAGAGAACAAAGGAGAGAAGTGGATACAAAGAGAGGATATCAATTGACTGATCGATTGATTAAAAGAGAGACAAGCAGATTGACGAAGCGAAAAACAAAGGGGAAAGACGTCGGACGTAGAGAGAAATGAAGAGAAATAGACAACTGAACTGAATATTGTAACAATTTCTGACCGTAACAGGGTTAGAAACACAGCACACAACGCACATGGTTATAAAATGCTGTGAGAGAGAGAGAGAGAGAGAGAGAGAGAGAGAGAGAGAGAGAGAGAGAGAGAGAGAGAGAGAGAGAGAGAGAGAGAGAGAGAGAGAGAGTAAAAGAAAGAAGAGAGTATGAGTGAAAAATAAGGAGGAATAAAAGACAAAAAGGAACAAGAAACAGACACACACACACACACACACACACACACACAAATAGACTCTAGAAACAAGAAGTCAGAGAAAGCGGAAAAAGAAAAATAGCTACAGTGCGAGAGATAGAGAAAACAGAAATAATGTTGTCAGACAGAAAAAGAGGAGAGAAAGAAAGGAAGAGAGAACTAGAAAAAATATCAAAGTGAAAGATAAATAGAAGAGAGAAAGAGGGAGAGCAACGAAGAGAAACATAAAGACAGACACACATATACAAAGAAGCAGAGAGAGAAAGAAAAAGACATTCAGACAGGTAAACACGTAGAAATACTCATACTTGTTTTCGCGTTTCTTTTTCTTCCACACTCTGACGTTTAGATGTCCGGCCGACAGGTCTGTGGCCGTCTCCCACTACAGGACTTTCGCCGTTGTCAACACCAGGCATCAAACGAGGTTTGGACTCGGTCGGAGCGGACACGATCCGTCTGCCAGAGAAAACGAACACGATCAAGAAAAGGAACAATGAATATGTTCGTATTTGGGATCCAGCCATCTGTGACATTTTTAAACGCATGAGCAAGTCCTTTTGACCTGTCTCTTGCTCTTTTCGCACCAATGAAATATAAATTATAATGACGAGATATAAAAGTACAGAGATGAGGATTAGTGTACGGCACGAAAAATACAAACTTTAAACAATAAACTGGCGTTTTTCTTTGCAATATTCTGGACATTTTCCAAATATAACTTGTCATTTTCTTGCTTTGTTTAAATGAAAATGTGATGACTGCAATAAATAGAATTGAGGATAGAATGTATATTTTAACATAATTTTGTCCATTCTTTGTCTTTCTGTCTGTGTAAAATATTGCATAAATTAAAATAATGATTATCATACCCTCCAGTGCGGCGCATTGCACTGACACGCCAAACTTTGACTGCAATGATGCTGTATGCCATCGCCATGACAACGACGGGCAAGAGAAACAGCAGAGTCAGCATGTACATCTCATAAGCCCGAATCCAGTTCATGTGGTGATAATTCTTTATGCACCAATATGCTTTAATCTTCTCGCCCACAGGTTGGTGATTCTGAACAGAAAACACCAGTTTATAAGTTACAGTGATTACACAGCTACACCATTTTATACGTCACAGTGATGACACTACACCAGTTTATACGTCAAAGTGAGACACAGCTACAGCAGTTTATTCGTCACAATGAGGACACAGCTACAGCAGTTTATACGTCACAGTGAGGACACAGCTACACCAGTTTATACGTCACAGTGATTACGCAGCTACACCAGTTTATACGTCACAGTGAGGACACAGCTACACCAGTTTATACATCACAGAGAGACACAGCTACACCAGTTTTGTAGCTTTATTGGCGAACTCTTTAGCACTGCTTATTAAGCGCACCTAGAGACATGTTCGAGTTTGTGTGAGAGGCTGAAGAAAATTTGAAGTTCTCGATCTCGAAAGGTCTGAGGTTTGTTTCCCGTGCAAATGCCACTATTTTCATAGTAGAATCGAAGGTTGTTTGAAAGGCCACGAATCTACCGTGAGAATAAGAATCAAAACCACGACATCTGTGTATTGAGCACGGTAACCAAGGACAGTGTGCACTAGTTTCAATGAATGATTTTTATGTTCGGTCAGACAGAGTACAGCCTAAGTACAGAGAAAGCAGAAATAATGTTGTCATACAGAAAAAGAGGAGAGAAAGACTGAGTACAGCCTAAGTACAGAGATGGATGTCGGAACACAGTATGACAAAGTACAGCCTAAGTACAGAGATGGATGTCGGAACACAGTATGACAGAGGACAGCTAAGTACAGAGAAAGTTGTCGGAACACAGTATGACAGAGGACAGCCTAAGTACAGAGAAAGTTGTCGGAACACAGTATGACAGAGGACAGCTAAGTACAGAGATGGATGTCGGAACACACTATCTGTATTGGTTAGTGTATGTGAGAATATAGCTGGATCAGAAAGGTATGTTAGAACAGATTTAGCAGAAGGAACACGCGTTAGGAGAGAGGAACACGCGTTAAGATAGAGGAACAGAGAATGATGCTGGACATAGGATGTAACAGTAAAATAAGTTGTAGAAACATAATAGAGACACAGTACGTTGTAGGATCACCATAAGATATTAATAGAGAAGGAAATAGGAAAAAATAGAAACAAGAAATAGATTAGCTTGTAAAAGAAGAATACAACATGGGAACAGTTAGACTGTAGAAAAAGAATGGAATGTAGGGTACTGGAATTTAGTAATACAGTGCAGGAAAACAAAGTGAAGTATAAACAGAGTATAATGTAGGAACAAAGTAGAAAGTTAGAAACAGAGTATAATGTAGGATCAAAGTAGAAACAGTATAATGAGCGAACCAAGTAAAACGTAGAAATATAGAACAATATAGGGACAAAGTAGAAAGTCGAAATAGAGTATAATGTAGGGACAAGTAGAAAGTAGAAATAGAGTATAATGTAGGGACAAAGTAGAAAGTCGAAATAGAGTATAATATAGGGACAAAGTAGAAAGTAGAAACAGAGTATAATTAATGTAGGGACCAAAAGAAGTGGAATCAGAGGACAATGTAAAAATACAGTAGCAAGGGGAAAAGGAATAAAAGTTTTGGAACAGAACATAAAAGGATAGAAATAATGTACCGTATAGAAAGAAAGTATGAAGTAAAATGCAATAAACTGGAGGAATAGAGTATAGGAACAACATAGAAATTAGGGTGAGAAACACATGGGATACACGAAGAGTGTAAAATATAGGAACATATTAGGATGTAGAAATAAAGTAGGAGATAAAGATGTAGAAATTGATTAGAATTATAGGATCATGGAAACATTTCGATGTTTAAACAAAATGGAACGTTTGATGGGAGAACATAGTATGATTAGTACAGGCTAAATGACCACAGTGGGATTTAAGAATAAAATGGAAAGAAGCAGAACAATTAGAATGTAGGAAGAGAATGGAACTGTAGGTTGTAGGGTCATGAAATGATGTAGTAACTTCAACTGTCGGCATACATATGTCGAAACCTAAAGTTACCAATATGAATTACTTTTGGCTAGTCTATTGCACTTCCATATTTCAAATAAGTAATTAAATAATTTTACAACTGCTCTACTTCAATGTATACATATAAAACGTATAGTTAAGATAAATGTACTCTCTCCAGTATTATAGGACGATAATTTATTATAAATGTACTTTCTCCAGTGATTTAGGACTTTAATTTTCTATACCTGTACTTTCTCCAATAATATAGGACGTTAATTTTCTATACATGTACTTTTTTCAATAATATAGGACGTTAATTTACTATACATGTACTTTCTCCTGCAATATAGGACGTGTGACAGAGTCAATTTGTCCCTCCCTATTTTAAAATTTAATTGTTATATAAACTGCTAAATTGCCAGTGACCCGACCTTGGGCATTTTTTATGATGTTATTTTGAAAGTGTCTGAGCTTGAAGTAAACAACCTGAGGCAAGTATATTCTAGTTTTGCTGCCCTAATGGAAACTGAGTGAGCAATCTCTATTATCTAATGATAATCATTTATGAGAACGAGACTAGCCAATGGGCTGAGTTTAAGAAGTTCACTTGCTCTAGAGAATTCTACACCCTAATCACTTTTGAATTTGAAGTAGAAGAAGAAAGTCTGGCTTGAAGGCAGTCATTAGCTTGAGTAGTGATTTTAATTGACTGATTGAGAGAGAATGAACTTACTATGATATGATATCATTTTACTATGATATGTTATACTTGCGTTTATGTAGAAATGTACTAGGTGAGTTAACTTTTATTACTACAAATGTTTGAACTAAGCTGCACCGTGTGGTGTATTAATATGTGACATTATTTGATACACTGTGTTTATTTTACCATGTGCATGCATGGGATAATGGATACTATTGCATGTTTTGTAAGTTTGAGAATAGAGTGTCAGATAGAATGGAGTTATATTGTGATAAATGAGAAACTTAGGTTTGCTCCTTAATTATCTGTTGCAGTGATCAAGTGCCTGTTTTGGTTTGAGTCTCACCCTGTCAGTGTGAATTCGACCCTGATCTGTGAGTCTCAAATGGAGCCTCAAGTTCTGAACTGGACATTTGATATTGTGACATTGCTGCAAAGGCAAGTGAAAGACTGAGAGCTGATATTGTGACATTATTGCAAAAGCAAGTGAAAGACTGTCAAGCAGGGCTTAATCTAGGTCACATAAATTTACACATTTAACTCTAATAACTCCATTTCTATTCTCTGATAGGATTAATCTGCAATTTGATTGACTCTATTGAATATTTTTTAATTATATATATGTAGAGAGAGACTGTAAACAATAGTTATCTGAATGTGGGTTCGTGGAATATTGTGTTTAGTTGCCTATTTCATTGTAATTGTCATATGCATATTTGATTTTTCTTTTAATAAATTTATTGACCTTCTTACGCATATTGATATTGATAATCTTATGTTGGAGAAGAAAGTGGGTGGATGGGGGCTTGCTAAATGTAGATTAAAAGTCAGATTAGTCTTCTCCTTTAGTAAGAAGTTTTCCTCTCACGGAAACCTTATGTGACTGTAAATGTTGGTTGGTGTGGGATAGAGAAAACGTTTACAACTCCAAAATATCCACTAAGTGAGAGTCGAGTGGTATCTGTTGGAGGATCATTAATAAAATAAAATTAATATTCTTATCACTTGAAATTAGTTATGAGAGATTAATTAATAATAATAATATAATTATCTTCATTAACTAACTGGCTTGTGGTTTGTACTTTAAAGAAACAATTAAGTACGTACAAAATTTAACAATGTATGTTTTCCAATCAGTGCAATATATAGAGCTAAGTGTAGGTTTTCCAATCAGTGCAACATATAGAGCTAAGTATAGTTTTTCCAATCAGTGCAATATATAGAGCTAAGTGTAGGTTTTCCAATCAGTGCAACATATAGAGCTAAGTATAGTTTTTCCAATCAGTGCAATATATAGAGCTAAGTGTAGTTTTCCATTTGAAATAAAACATGGAATGGTGTACACTTCTTCAGTAATGGAGGACTTACAATAATGAAGACGATGGGCAAGGCCAAAAATGCAGAGAGAATCCATACAGCTACAACCGTCCCCCGGGCGTGCCTCATTGTACAGAAGGACTTGGCCTGGAGCGGAAACACGACAGCCACGACCCTAGGATGAAGAGATGAACAAGTTAATCGTTCGCTGTAGGAACTGTCCGAGACGTGCACATTTAGAAGGAAAAGTATTAAAAGTAATACAGGAAAGTAAAGCTAACATTAACAAGAAGAAGAAATGAAAGCTACCAGTTTAATAATTATTATGAAGTTGCACAAGTGATGATAAAGCAGACAATTCAGCAAGCCACATTTAGAAAGAAAAAAAGATCAGCTTATATTTATTTTCCAAATGGAATGGTTTTAAAGAGTGGTTGAGGTGCTTTAAATGCACACAAATAAACAAATACATATAAAAGACATAAAGAAAAAATAAAAACGCATGCTATTGACTACGATCATATTGAGTGGAAGAGCTGAGTGCAACATGCAAGAACTTAAAGGAATACAGAGAGCTGTCGCAGACAATCACATAATAACTACTCGACCGAGCCTACAAGTTCAGAGAAAATGAATTTTTAAAATTATCTTTATAATCCAAAGATATAAACCATCAAAATACATATTGGTTCCATTTCCTTTTACATGATCATATTTATTTTAATATTTATTTTATTACGAACATACCTTACTTTTTGTTGTTACACACACACACACACACACACACACACACACACACACACACACACACACACATATATGTTTTATTTAATTTTTTAAATAGTTATGAAGGAGAATCACATGTAATTTCCTTTTTGTTAATTAGGATATATAAAATCTAATACAATATTTAATTTAGTTTTCCTTTATGTTAATTACGACATACAAACATAAAACATATTTAAAGCAATTTCCTTGGTGTTCATTACGACTTATAACTTATTTGAAGTAGTTTTCCTTTTTGTTATTTGTGGCATGCAAACATAAAACATACTGAGTATAGTTTTCATTTATGTTAGCTACGAAAACGAAATTAATTTAGGTAGTTCTCATTTTGGTTAGTTATACATACAAACCTATTCTGGGTAGTTTTGATGTTTATTATTTACGATACAAACATATTTCACATAGCTATTTTCTGTTAGTTATGACATAAATTTCGGGCAGTTTTCACTTTCTTTGGGACTTATATTTCGGGTAGTGTTTGTTTTGTTACGAAATATATTTCGAGGGTTTTATTGTTACGAAATATATTTCGTGGGCTTTTATTGTTACGAAATATATTTCGTGGGCTTTTTTTGTTACGAAATATATTTCGTGTAATATTACTTTTTGTTTTGTTTTACGACATACAAACGCTTACAATATTTGTCTGTGTGTCCGTTTAGAGAAGGAGATGTTACTGTATTAATATAATGTGTAGCACTACGCATCCAAAATAGATTATCTAAAAAATAGAAAATCTGCGAACAGTTGTCATGTGTTGCTAAAAATGTTGATTTCCTTTAAAAAATGTTTTTTGTATAAATATTATTTATCACATTTTTTTTATTAGAGTATAATTACTAATATTAACATTGCAATCCCTCTGCACTGAAATGGTGGAATTTTATTTCTAAATAAACGATCAATCGCTTTGCATTGGAATCATGGGGATATACATTTATATGTATGAGCAGACATTGGCTTTGCAGCAAAATG
Organism: Sinotaia quadrata; assembly: GCA_028829895.1. Taxonomy (NCBI): domain Eukaryota; kingdom Metazoa; phylum Mollusca; class Gastropoda; order Architaenioglossa; family Viviparidae; genus Sinotaia; species Sinotaia quadrata. The sequence goes on from CM054178.1 coordinate 88,447,559, forward strand.
GCGAAATATATTATCCTGTTTAAAGAGACATAGACTTGCAGTAAAATGATGAATATATTATCCTGTATAATTTGATTTGCCGAGAATGAATATATTATCCTGTATAAAGAGACATTTGATTTGCAATAAAATGTTGAGCATATTATTCTATATAAAGAGACACTATACTTGCAATAAAATGTTGAGCCTTTTGTTCTGTATAAAGAGACTACACTTGCAGTAAAATGGTGAGCATATTATCCTGTATAAAGAGACTATACTTGCAGGAAAATGGTGAGCATATTATCCTTTATAAAGAGACTATACTTGCAGTAAAATGGTGAGCATATTATCCTTTATAAAGAGACTATACTTGCAGTAAAATGGTGAGCATATTATCTTTTATAAAGAGACTATACTTGCAGTAAAATGGTGAGCATATTATCCTGTATAAAGAGACTATACTTGCAGTAAAATGGTGAGCATATTATCCTGTATAAAGAGACTATACTTGCAGGAAAATGATGAGCATATTATCCTGTATAAAGAGACTACACTTGCAGGAAAATGGTGAGCATATTATCCTGTATAAAGAGACTACACTTGCAGGAAAATGGTGAGCATATTATCCTGTATAAAGAGACACTAGATTCGCAGCTTATGTTGGCGTTAGATATCTTCCAAGCTCTTCCAAACCTGCAGTCATTCTTCTCCTGTGTGCGTGTGTGTTTGTGTGCGTGCGTGCGTGCATGTGTGTGTGTGTGTGTGTGTGAGAGAGAGAGAGAGAGAGAGAGAGAGAGAGAGAGTAAGTGATTTACTAAAAGATTTATTCCACAAAGAAGAGCAGCATCGAAACGAATAAGTATGCACTTGTTACATCCTCACTCCTATCACATAAGTTGCTTTAAATTTGCATTTGATGACCAGTGTAGTAAGATACGTGAGAGAGAATGAGCTTTCGTTAATGCCCGGAAACAGGTGCGCCCTCATGTCAAAGTTAGGTTGAATTCTCGTCAATTTCTGCCACCTTATATAGTAAGTGACTGTTGTTTGCCTAATCATTTTTATAACTTAAAATGTGTTTGCATGATTACAGGCAGGACGCTTGTTTGAAAGCGCAATAAATCAATGACTGGGTAAGCCAAAGAGTTGTGAAAATATCAGTTAATTAAGTTTTCGTATTATTTTTCATTTCTCACAAATGTGCATTTATGTGCGCGCGCGCAATATATCATGTAAATGAAGACATTTTGAAAGGTAGGCTATAATTTTGTGAAAAGTATGACTAATTTAATGAAGGTAAATGCAAAGGCGAATTAAAAAATAGCTGGTGATAATTAAAACATTTAAACTACTCGTATATTTAAACTCCATTCTTTCTCTTCCCCCCCCCACTTCCCATCAATGGCCATAATAATTCAGTAATTTTGTTTGCGCTAAAGCATAAGTTTTAGTTGCTTTTCACTAACTACCCAGTCCAGTGCAATATTCTTCTGGAAAGTCAAACACTCTAACTCAACATTTCAGCTATACTATCGGGGGGTCTCACTTCGTCCCCACGTCGAAAAACGATTGATCATCTTCAATGACATCAGCCCTAAGTGTACTAATCACAAAGGCGCCATGCTTTTATCTTCGCCGGAAATGTACATTCGTACCGCCCTTGCCGCCAAGCAAGCAGCGAGTGCATACCGAAAATATTTTGTCTTGACGTTTGCACTTCATTAGTATTGACGCAGGTGTACAGGTGTATGGCTCAAGTGAGTCACCTTATGCATATTTCACTATATCCTTAGTGCCTAGGCGTCATTGTCTTAGAGTGAGTCACCTTATGCATATTTCACTATGTCCTTAGTGCCTAGGCGTCATTGTCTTGAAAAAAATATGGGCTTGATTTTGATTCATACAAAGGGTAGTGTAATATTGATTATTTTCAGCATGTGTAATTTATTAAAAATAGAATGTGTTCTTGCAATTAAAAACGCAGACAAAAGTAAATAAATTAATCAATAAAACAAATGGAGAAGCAAATAAATACACAAACAAACAAGGAAATAAACTAAACAAAAAAACTACAAAAGCTTCAAAGAAACTACTACAACAATAAACATATGATAAAACTGACAAAACAAAGCATAAATAATCAAATAATCAACTAATTTAAATCGTTTCAAATATACATACACAAGCAAACAAGCAAACAAACAACAACAAAAAAACAAGCAGGCAAGCAAATAAATAAATAAAACATTAAAATGTTAAGAAATATGGAGTAACATATTACCAGTAAACAATGCAAAATACAAAAATATTGTTTTTAATCTCTTGTAATCTAATTCTTGTGGAATGACAAACTGCATTCTCTTGAGTAGGACGATAATATTTAAATTAAGCATTGACATTTTTGGACAGTCATTTTACAGGTGTAATAAAATTTCGACAGTAACGGTAAGTTAGACAGAAGGATAAGTGAATTTCAAAATCCAGTTAATGTCTGATAATATACTTAGCGTTTTCTCAGGAGTTTGACCTACATTTAAGGGAAAGGTAGTTTACTCGCACATACATTTAGCTTTTCCGCACAGAAATTCAGTTTAGTTAATAAATTAGCTTATCGGCACGGAAAGTTAGTTTACTATCATATAAATTTAGCTTTTCTGCATAGAAATTCAGTTTACCTGCACGGACAATTAGCTTATCGGTACATAAATTTAGCTTGTTTACACAGAAATTTAGCATACTTGAAGAGACATTCGGTCATTAATGTAAGAGTTTTATTAACACTCTAATTGCTTGTACTGCAAACGGCAATCTCTGACTGGTGTGAGCTTTAAGAATAAATTCTCTAAGAGTCAGAACAATATTTACAAGTGTTTAAGTATGATCTTTTAATGAGCTATTATAAAAATGCTAACTGCCTTGCGGTTACGCTTCTGTTTTAAGGACTTCAATTGCCAACAGTCAAGATTCGTTGAAGGTTTATTGCCCTGCTTTCTTGTTAATTTAACTCTTATCCACACTTGTGTTACAGCTATAAAACGTCCTTATATTTTGTTACTTATTACAAGTATTAGTTAAAGCATCTAAAATATAATGTGTTTGGGACAGGGGAGGAAAGAAAAAAAAATTTAAAAAAAGAACAAAACCAGTAGAAATGCAGATCGTACAGACAAAAACATCAACAATTTGTTCCCGAAGGCATGATAAAACTCTGACAGCAAACGAAAGCGGTCAATCAGATACACAAGTTCTACTCGAAATTTAGAGAGACGTGGAAAATGGGGAGATAAACATTACTACGACGAACTTTTCTTGAGACGTCAGAGTAATGGAACTTGACAGATGATGCTGGGATCTAGGTTTTCGTACTCATGTTGACGTTAGATACTTGCTATTTTGAAGCAATCGACGTCACTGGTATTAGCTAATTTTGTGACAGTATTCAACATGGAGTATCCCACCACCCACACAAAATCGCTTTATAGTCTGCTATAGATTGCCTTGTTTGCTTTGTCTTTCAAGTCCCACTACCAACAGACCAGAGGTCAGGGCGTATCGTAACAGCAATCACTGTGACTAAGAGATCCAGGGCGTCAAATGCCACCAAACAGTTTTAATTCGGGACTCGAAAACATTATTACAAAAAAGAAAGAGAGAAAGAAAGAAAGGATGAAGGAAAGTGAAGACGAAAACAGAAAAGAAAGAAGACTCCAACTATCGTAAATAAAAACAAATGAAGGGCTAACATTTCGTGATTGCTCAAACAGTTAATCTCTAGACAAAAAGCAGTTTAAAAGCAGGAGCCTTTCGTGGGTCCTGCATATGTAGGCCACACACATTTTATTTACCCATGGAAAACCTTCAGCAAGCAATTTTTTTTTACCCTTCTGACGTAACGAGGCGTTGGTTACACATCGTCGGAAGGAAGTAATGGTCATCATTTCAGCTTCGTCCCAAATAGATTAATAATTCAAATGTCAACTTCTTTTGCACTAGATCGAGACGGTTATTTTTGTGTGTTTAATTTAATTTTTAAAAGTAAAACGATGTTTTTCTATATCTTGATTTATCTGTTTGCGAATACAATTTATCTATGGCTGTTCACTCGAGTGATAAATTACGCTGGGCACTCTGTGACAGGGTAGAGTGGCACGAAACTGACACACATGCCTTCATGGCAAACGTCCCAACAGGAAGCTTTAGCGTTCCCCATCACCACCACCACCCTCACTCCCACCCCACTCTTCCTCCAAAAGATTTTTTGCCTCTATTTATTTTCTTCATGGGCATGAAATTAGCTCCCTTTCCAAGATATGTGTCCTGGTAAGATGAAGCAATCACACAGAAACTACCCCCTAATCAGTGTAGACACAAGGGAAACAACTGGCAGGGGAGTTGGGGAAACAACCCAAGACTTGTGAGTTTCTACAGACTAACGTTTTTTACCACCAGATTTGCGAGGGCGTACAAAATAATATCTTGTTTATTTCTCTCTTTCATTTCGGTTCAACATTTATTTCTTTTTCATCTCTAAAGCCACTCATTGAAAGTCAACTGCACTCACTTTACATCGAGATATTCATTTTAAAACGAGTACATGACCTGAATGTTTTATGCAAACTCTCTCAGTAATGCCAGTCCCTTAAAATAAATGTATAAAAATTTTGAAGTGATACTAAAATAAAAATCTGTAAATTTAAAAAGTATCGAGCAAATAAATGATAAATATTGGTACATGGAATACTTAAAGGTAAAAAGGGAATAATCACAACAATGAATAAGAAATGAAATATACACAAATAGACAAGAAATCTCACTGAATGTAAGTATGTAAATCAGTAAGTATATAATAGAGATTACACATTATTTTAAATCAATAAATAAATATTGCAAGTTGAATTAATCTTCTTGTATGAGCTTGAATGGGATATAGGTTAATCCCAAATTTACCCAGATATAACAAACAATTCTAAGCAATAACTACGTACAACGTCGTAAACCAGGCTCATACAAAGCTAAATATTTAATTTCTAGACAGATTACATTTATTTATTTGTCTTATTTCATTTGACTGTTGTTTGTTCTTTTGTTAAAGCAATAATTTCAGGAATATGAAATGAAATATTAGTGAATAATGTCTTGTATGAAATCGCAAAACAATGATGTAAGAAAACCTTCGGTTTAGTAGTTACAATTGATTTGTATAAACAATAACAACAACAAGAAATTGACGTACAATTTCGTTTAGCACTTCTCCGTGGTTTATGTATTCGATAATAATCAGATAGTTCGAGGTTTAAAACATTATAACAGTTCTCTAATTATAATTATTTGTCTGACGACATACACAATATATTTGACAAAATACACAACAATTTGACGAAATACACCACAAATTGGACGATGTACACAACATATTTGACGAAATACACCACAAATTGGACGATGTACACAACATATTTGACGAAATACACCACAAATTGGACGATGTACACAACATATTTGACGAAATACACCACAAATTGGACGATGTACACAACATATTTGACGACATACTCTATTTGTTTTGACGAAATGCACAAAATATTTGATCAAATGCACAATAAATCTGACGAAATACTCAAAATATTTGGGGAGTATCAACATGTTTGAGGAAAAACTGTATATATTTGACGAAATTCACAACATATATTTGACGAAATACTCCATTATTTGACGATTGTGACGATCTGTGACAAATTCTGTGTCATGACCTCGTGACCCAATTGCTCGTTTCAAAATTAAATTTTTGAACGGACCTTTGTTGAAATTCACCCGTGATACATCAGTATCTAGAAGCTTCTAGCAAGGTCGGATTGTTGCATAACTTTAGGCCAGTGTCCAGCACCTTCGAGATCAACAACATACCACGTGAACGGTCACGTGATGCGTTCAATGCAGTTTCATAAAAATGATCATAAGGCGCAAAATCCCTCACTCACTTCCAGACCGGCAGACACACCAGGCAGCTTTAACATAGCTCGTCCCGCCGCCATACCAGAGTCGTAAGAGAGTCGAAGATGAACCCGCGCTAGAGCAGTAAAATCTACTTTTAAGAGGTAACAATAACACGTCTACTTCTTACAGTATCTGTTGCATTTATTGATTGTATTTTGTAATTGAATTGACGTATGTATTTTGTGCAGCTTAGCGCTAATTTAGCCAAAGCACGTGTTTCGATGTAAAGGGACAAATCTAAAAGTTATTGTATATAAATTATTGTAACTTTTTCTTATCTTTAATTTATATAAATCTTAAATTCACTAGTGCCGCCAGCATGTCTGTGCACGTGGTGAATTCTTCTTTGTAATTCAAATTGTTCTTGCATATAATTTTTCGTGTAAAATTGTAAAGCATTCATGCTTCATTTTGAATTAATCCTTTGTGTGAATTCTAATTTTTAATGCTGTAAATATTTGAGAATTCATACGTTCGTGTAACGTTATATGTAACACACACGTGGACCACAATGTATATTTAAATATAACCATATTTGAATTGTAAACGACACGATAGTCAAAAATTCTAAATTCAGAACCTTAAACAAAGAAACATGTGCTTGGGTTTTGCGAATATACACGCAAATAGTTACAGAGCCCAAATCCTTTGTTTCAGCCGGGTTCTTCTTATGTTATTCCTCTCTACCTTCGTACTTCTTGAGTCGTACACCGACTCGGGCGTCTTCATGACCCATACGTAAAAGTACATCGTGTTAACTACGGTTAACGATCGTCGCAAGTACATTAGCGATGCAGTAATTGAGTGGACATTGACTGTTATGCTATGCAGTACTGACGATGAGCCAAAGGATGTGGACCAGTTCTAACCAGTTGAACCCCACATGCGACCAAGAGTGTAGTTAAGTATATCTACTAGGGTCCAGAATCAAGTGACTATTTGGCAATAACAGAAAAGCAAATTCTCGTTAGAACTTTTAACCAGGACGGTAAATGAGAGAACAACGCTGTGTAGAATTAAGACGTCGTGTCGTAATTAATCGTTGCTGTTAATTGTTAAACTTATTAAATCTATTTCATTTTGTTAAGAACCTCTTTTTGTAGTAAATTGTATGCATATAGACCAAATGGGATTGGATGGGGGCTGTCTGAGCTAAACGAATGACGTAATGAATGCATATGAATCTAAGAGAGTTTTTAACGATTTCCAATCTAGCTAATGTACGCAAATTATCAGTTTCGTAAATCTGTGATCTAGACTACAAAGATGCATTTTTAATTTAGTCGAATGATGATTTGAGCAACCAGTCTGTTTAGGTTAAACGAGAGAGAATTAATTTAAATAGTAAATTAAAGTTCTATAATTTCCTAAGCAGGGTCTTTAAATAAATACTGGAAACGTAACAAGTGTGGCCTCGTCATGGGATTGATATGTATTAAATTGTAACATTTTTATACATAGGGCGTATCATAAACCTAGTAACGAACATCTGAGAATTGCCAATATTCTATTGATTCAGGATTGTTGAAATATTTATCTTGCTTTTGTTGTGACATGTGCATGTATTCTTTTGCAGAGTAGCGTGCATGTTAGTTAATGTTGATATATTTAAGCATAGTTAAATATGTCATGTTGGCTATTGAATGATTTATTTAGTATTGTGTTACTGGATACTTCATTGTAAGAGGTCGACGTGTTATACCGCCAGCTAGGAGAGTTATCGGTAGTAACAGACTTCGGACTATTATATTTAGGGTGCTAAGTATAATGTGTAATGTTGTATGGTTGGAGCCGTGACATTACGAAAGCCTTGGAGACAACAGATTGTAGCCAAGCAGGTGAACGTGTAACCAACGCGTAATTTATTTCGGAAGGTGTTCTGAATAAATTCAATAATTTTTGTAAGGTCGTAGCCTAAAAGTTATTGTGGGATAAAAGCGGAGTTTTATCGCCTACGGTTAGATACACAATCACGAGAGATATTTATTGTAGCCAGACGCGCTAAATAAATAAGATGGATCTCGAACAGACTATTGCGAGTCTGAGAGAGATAGGTTCCTTGATCGGATACCGAACGGAAGACGAGGTAATGAACTTCGTGAGAACTGAACTAGACAGGAGAGAGGAACGCGAAAAGAGGAGAGAGGAACACGAACGAGAGATGGAACGGATAGAGATAGAAGATGATCACCTTACGACTTTAATAGATCTAAGGATCGATGAACGGATAGGGAGCTTACAGCTCATGGAGATTCTAAAACGCGAACAGAAGATAGGCATATCACTAGAATATAGAGGTGAACAGCTACGTATTTTCGTCTTGCTAGCACTCAATGAAAAGGAAATAGAACACAGGGAAGAAATTAGATCTTCAATAAGCTCACGAGCAAAACAGTTGTGTGATAAAGATTTCCAATTCAAAGGGGAAGGGAAGGCTGAAATACGAGATCTAACGTTCGAAATTAGAAAGTTGAAGAAAGAGAGGCTAGTGCTTATAGAAAGGAAAGAAAGTCTAGAATTAGAATGGTTGTGGACAGAAATCAAAACAGAGTCTAAAATTGTTGGGAAAGGTGAGGGTACTGTTGACAAATTACGACAGGAAGGTCAGGCCGTGAACTTTGACTTGCCGAGGTCAAACACCGCGAGCGTGGAGACTGACACACAGAAATTAGTCGCACTACCAAGCACAGCAGACGAATTAGACAGTTTGATTGAAAACAAAAACAAATGTTTTGACGAAACCATTACAGTTCAACATGCTAACCAGTTTACAGAAACAGTTAGCGCACCACCAAAGCTTGATCTTGAAACAGAGACAAGAAAAGACACTGTTGTTAAGGACTTAATAACACGTGTAGAATTTGGACGAACACATACACCGCCGTGTACGTGTGACACCTTGTTTGACGGACTGAATGCGCATGATAAGATAGAGACAGATTCTATCAGTTGTGTACCGTTAAGGTGTGATGAAACTTCTAGCAACACAGTGACTGATTTTTCTGACAGGACAAATATGCATGAGAAGATAGAAACAGATTCTATCGGCTGTGTATTGTTGAAGGGCAGTGACGCATCGACTGAGTCTACTGACCGAACTGTTAGTTTAAGAGAGAATGTGCTCGCTACGAAGACTGACATCGGTAGATCTCGATCTCCGATGATTGACGTGAGTCATGACGTAATTTTGGAACACAAGATTATTGCGTTATGCGAGGTTTCGAGTGCTAACACATTGACAGCCAGGGAAACAGAAGTATTTGATCCAGATGACAACATAGGTCGCATTACAGACGAAGACAATGTGCCTATGATAAATTCATTTACTTCAGATGACATGACAGTTGTCAGAGCTGAGACAGAGTTCTTTTCCAAACGTGACATGGAAGAAGATATAGTCGAAAACTGTACAGGGACGGTCGACGATAACAATGCATGTGTACTGACGTGTATGCACGCAGTTGTCAGAGACATGGCAGAACCGTCTGCAGATAAATCGCTTAACGGAATTAGTGACGTAGACAGAAGCCACGGTACAGGGACTACCTTTATTGACTCACCTGTTGAGATAAAGGAATGTCGTGAGTACGTACCAAAAACTGAGACAAGTGGAAGTAAGGAGGAGGGGGTTTCATTAACTGATAGGTTCCTTGGTTCACTGATGAAAAGTACGGAGTGTAATCCCGAATTGATCAAAGACACAGTACAAATGAGTGACAGAACTAGATTGATAGATAATGAAAACCGGAGTGACGGACTGATAACCAGAGTAGGTGGGGCATCAGGACTGTTACTGACATCAGATGCAGAGAATTATGATAGAGGAAACAGCGGGAGTGTAGCCTACAACACACAGAGAGTAGACATAGTGATGTTATTCAGTGTAATAGAGACAGGTAACATTCACTGCCAGTTGGTGACTGAAACTGACAGAATTTCTATCATAGATTCTGACGACCTGATGAGGAGACACATTGAATTAACTAAGTCGGTGGAGACAGATTATGTTAGTTCAATAAACGGTATGGTCCAGGGGAGACAATCGATAACTCTTGGAGAGTTTAAAACAGAACCCTTGTTCATACAACCACAGGAGTCCGACTTGCTAGCGAGTGAGTCTGACCACACAGTGACTAGGGAATACTCGAGTGGGGAGTTAGACAATTCTAGAGTCACAAAAGAGACACAGACTTATGTTGTCAAGGAGAGAGACAAATTGACAGACATAACAGTCGAACACCTAGTTGTGAATGGGTTAAAACAGAAAACAACTAGTGGGATGAGGTATTTCACTTCAGTCTATGATAAGATCAGGAGAACGGAACCTCCAGATTTAGGGGAGAAGCTAATGTTGCAATTCAGGTACTTCAGAGAGACTGGTAGCCAGGACAGAGCACATTTGCGAACCTATGACGTTAGACTAGATGCGAAATGGACCCATAGTAGACCTGACGCCATTCCGACAAAAGACGTTGAGTGCATGCGAACTAGAGACGTTCAATGTGTACACAATGACGTAACTACATATGCACGAAACACCAAGAGAGCAAATTTCCATTTGCGTGAGTTCAGTGACAAGGCTAAGAGCGATAGATTCGAAATTCTGACATCGCAGAGTCAATGCCACACTGACACTGACATGATACCGAACGTATCGAGAAGTTTGAAACTGTTAGACAGGGTAGAGACCAGTCATACAGAAACTGACACTACCAGAAACATTTTAAACTTGACAAGTACTTTGGAGAGTTTTGAAAGAGATAAAACACTTCAAGGACGTACTTACCGGACGAGAAATGAAAAGTCTAAACTTGACATGCAATATATTGCACCTCACAGTGACATTCTGACGAACAGAGTAAGAAAGAAAGAATACAGTTGTCATGCCGTAGACATGTTGACACACATGGGCGACGACGTGTATTGGGGTTGGGATAGAACTACAAAGGTTGTGCAGCAGTAGAAATAATGATTTGATACCTTCTTTGAATTTTCATTATTTTCTCGTTGTACCGTAGTTGGTAGTTGTTACTGTAAATACGTTGGACATTTCATGAAACTTGGGACAAGCTATAACACTGATTGAATTGTGTTAGTGTTGTAACTCTGAATATGACAGGTGGACTGATAGATAGTTCATTAGAGTTGGTAATTCACAAACTCTGATATTTGGTTGATACAGGAAATCAATATCTGGAACTTTTCATAACCTGCATATTGATAGTGTTGTTCATTGGAAGTCAATTTTTTGATCACACTATTGTTGGATACGTATTCAGTGGAATTGGTTGATGTTGGATTTCTATTCTGAATAATCTGGTTAGATCAAACTAGGTTGTGTGTGAACTATTGATTATTGGGACAGATAGTGAGAATTTCAGAACATGTTATTCCATTGGATGGATGTCTATTCAATTAGACTGAACGTTTTTCTTAAATCATTTTATTTGATTTTTCTTAAATCATTTTTCTTTGATTTCTGAGGAGAGAAATATTGTATGAGTGTGCCGTTAATCGAGGGTTGATTTTTCCGTCACGTTACATTATTTCTGGTTATGTTGAAATTTTTTAATTGTAAATTTTTTCTTCATTTGCACTTCTACATTTTATAACACATAATTTGTAGGAGGCATTTATCTTTTGGTAAGATAAACGCCTCAAAAGCAAGGGGGTGTGACGATCTGTGACAAATTCTGTGTCATGACCTCGTGACCCAATTGCTCGTTTCAAAATTAAATTTTTGAACGGACCTTTGTTGAAATTCACCCGTGATACATCAGTATCTAGAAGCTTCTAGCAAGGTCGGATTGTTGCATAACTTTAGGCCAGTGTCCAGCACCTTCGAGATCAACAACATACCACGTGAACGGTCACGTGATGCGTTCAATGCAGTTTCATAAAAATGATCATAAGGCGCAAAATCCCTCACTCACTTCCAGACCGGCAGACACACCAGGCAGCTTTAACATAGCTCGTCCCGCCGCCATACCAGAGTCGTAAGAGAGTCGAAGATGAACCCGCGCTAGAGCAGTAAAATCTACTTTTAAGAGGTAACAATAACACGTCTACTTCTTACAGTATCTGTTGCATTTATTGATTGTATTTTGTAATTGAATTGACGTATGTATTTTGTGCAGCTTAGCGCTAATTTAGCCAAAGCACGTGTTTCGATGTAAAGGGACAAATCTAAAAGTTATTGTATATAAATTATTGTAACTTTTTCTTATCTTTAATTTATATAAATCTTAAATTCACTAGTGCCGCCAGCATGTCTGTGCACGTGGTGAATTCTTCTTTGTAATTCAAATTGTTCTTGCATATAATTTTTCGTGTAAAATTGTAAAGCATTCATGCTTCATTTTGAATTAATCCTTTGTGTGAATTCTAATTTTTAATGCTGTAAATATTTGAGAATTCATACGTTCGTGTAACGTTATATGTAACACACACGTGGACCACAATGTATATTTAAATATAACCATATTTGAATTGTAAACGACACGATAGTCAAAAATTCTAAATTCAGAACCTTAAACAAAGAAACATGTGCTTGGGTTTTGCGAATATACACGCAAATAGTTACAGAGCCCAAATCCTTTGTTTCAGCCGGGTTCTTCTTATGTTATTCCTCTCTACCTTCGTACTTCTTGAGTCGTACACCGACTCGGGCGTCTTCATGACCCATACGTAAAAGTACATCGTGTTAACTACGGTTAACGATCGTCGCAAGTACATTAGCGATGCAGTAATTGAGTGGACATTGACTGTTATGCTATGCAGTACTGACGATGAGCCAAAGGATGTGGACCAGTTCTAACCAGTTGAACCCCACATGCGACCAAGAGTGTAGTTAAGTATATCTACTAGGGTCCAGAATCAAGTGACTATTTGGCAATAACAGAAAAGCAAATTCTCGTTAGAACTTTTAACCAGGACGGTAAATGAGAGAACAACGCTGTGTAGAATTAAGACGTCGTGTCGTAATTAATCGTTGCTGTTAATTGTTAAACTTATTAAATCTATTTCATTTTGTTAAGAACCTCTTTTTGTAGTAAATTGTATGCATATAGACCAAATGGGATTGGATGGGGGCTGTCTGAGCTAAACGAATGACGTAATGAATGCATATGAATCTAAGAGAGTTTTTAACGATTTCCAATCTAGCTAATGTACGCAAATTATCAGTTTCGTAAATCTGTGATCTAGACTACAAAGATGCATTTTTAATTTAGTCGAATGATGATTTGAGCAACCAGTCTGTTTAGGTTAAACGAGAGAGAATTAATTTAAATAGTAAATTAAAGTTCTATAATTTCCTAAGCAGGGTCTTTAAATAAATACTGGAAACGTAACAACGATATGTGCGTGAATGCGCGCGTTTGTGTGTTTGTGTATGTGTGTGTGTGTGTGTGTTTGTGACGTTGTGTTATCAACATGGATTGATATTGTTACTGACGTTGTTGTTATCAACATGTATTGATATTGTTACTGACGTTGCTGTTATCAACATGGATTGCTAATGTTTTTGCTAGTGTTCATAACATTATTAACATTATTGTCGTCATCGTCTTCACTTTCTTCTCCAACATAAGGTTAACAATATGTGTAAGAATGTCAATAAATGTAAGAATAAACGTCTTAAATCAACAATTAAATATACTTATAATAAATACAATTAAATTATTACTTGAAATCAATATTTCCACGAAACCTAATTTGAATAATTTTAATACCTATACAGTCCTGTACCCTAACACAGTTCAATAGATTAGTGTCAATACAAATCACAGGATAGTTCTTATCAGGGAACAGGAATGGAGTTATTAGAGATAAGTGATAATAGTTTCAATGTAACCTTGTACAGTTTAAGTTGCAGTAGTCTTTTCATGCACGTTTTGTATTAAGGCCACAAGTTAATGTTATTACTGTCATTTCCACGTGATTCCCTTCTCACACTGTAGAGTACTGATTAGCTGCTATTCTCTTGAGGCTAACCTGGGTGCTCCTTCACCGTATTAGCTCCCTCAAGCAGAACAACAATTGTAGCAATTTCCACTAACTTCCTTGTTCCAGAAATTGCTCGATGTAGTCAGCAAACTTTGCCACCATTCGTCAATAGAGTGCAGTGTATTTCATACACTTACACACTGTAGTATATACTTCTCCTGTCTACCATGGTCATAGTGGATTATAATCAGTAAACCAGGAGATTAAGATAAAAAAGGAAAGGCTGCTTTTCCATTGAAAATATAATTAGGAAACAAATGCTAGGTTTCCAGTTTATTCATTTTTAACTCCATTCTTTCTTAGTCTCAACTTACAGTTTCTAGCAAAAATATCTATTGGCCTGATACACACATATAGCATAATATTTGTATGAGAGGGTTTACTAGAAACAATGTCAAGTGTTTAACATACTACAAATAAGCATCATAGTTCACAATTTGTAGAAATAATAGTCTATTCACATTATACATCTCTATGTAAAACGAAAGTATGATATATCAATAGCAAACATGCACGAAATATTTCTAAGCCCATTCTCTCTCATCAGTTAACTCACCATTAAGCTAATGGCTGCCTTTCATGACCGGACTTTTTGGCACACCAAACTCAAGTGATTAGACAATAGAATTCTCAACAGCTCATAAACCTTTGATCTCAGCCCATTGGTTGGTCTCGTTCCTGTAAATCTTAACCATTGGATAATAAAACTACTCACACTTGGAACTAGTTTGGACTGCATCAGAAATTTCTAGCATATTCTCAGTGCGAGTTGTTTATTCCAACTCTGACACCTTACAAATATACCATTATAAGAAGTGCCCAAGGTCGAGTTACTTTGATAATTTAACAATTTATATAACAACTAAGTCTAGAAATAGGTACAGGCAAATGTACTCCGCCACACTATATATATAAACAATTGTCACTCACCCACTATTCTGATACTGTTAGTCATCCAATGTCCTGATATTGTCAGTCATTCAGTGTCCTGTATTGTCAGCCATACAGTGTCCTGATATTGTCAGTCACTAAGTGTCCTGATATTATCAGTCACCAACGTCCTGAAACTGTCAGTCACCCAGTGTACTGATATTGTCAGTCAACCAGTGATCTGATATTGTCAGTCACCCAGTGTCCTGATAATGTCAATCAGCCAATGTCCTGATACTGTAAATCACCCAGTGTCCAGATACTGTTAGTCCCCACTATCCTGATATTGTCAGTCACCCACTATTCTGAAACTATCAGTCGTTGCCAAAGATCCTGATATTGTCATTCGCCCAGTGTTCTGATATGGTCATGCATCCTTTATCTAAGAATGTTCTGATATTGTGATTCAGCCAGTGATTCATCGAGATTCCAGATTATAACAGTCACGTAATGTCCTGATATACTGAATCACATACTATCTTCATATTGTGAGTCATCCAGTGTCCTGGTATTGTGAGTAACTCAGAAACTGATATTATGAGTTGCCAAGTGTTCTGATATGGTGTACTCGGTGAGCTGATTAAATCTCTATTCACAAATCTCTACACTCACTTAACCCCACCCTTCCTTGTTTATCATCCATTTTCCTGACTCTCCCTTCTCTTTGTTTGTCGAAGGATTGGTTCTGAGAATGGCAAGGATGGGTTCCTTACCAGTCATTTGTGTTACATCTAAATGTGCTCGACCCTTCAGTCAGTCAGTGCTTACCATTTCTTTTATTCCTCTCGCCACGTCTCTATCTTTCCCTTTCTCTCTCTCTCTCTCTCTCTCTCTCTCTCTCTCTCTCTCTCTCTCTCACTCACCTCTCTCTTTACCTTCCCTCCTCCCCCTCTCTCTATCTATTTCCCCGGATCTCTCTCACCATTTTAAATCTCTCGAAGATCTTTGGCAAAAATTCTTACAAATAGAATATTTCTTTCAAAACTCAACTGCTTTAGCAGACCTGCAAACTCTAGCAAAGGTTGCCCTTTGTTTATTTTAGCTAGTATTTTTTTTTTTAAAAGTGATATAGTTGTGCTCTGGTTTACATGGATTTTATTTCTTTGACATTTGATAAATCGGTGTAGACATTAATTTTTATTCTTTTAAAGTCTTTTAAAATCAGTGATTTCATTAATTTTTATTCTTTTAAAGTCTTTTAAAATCAGTGATTTCATTAATTTTTATTCTTTTAAAGTCTTTTAAAATCAGTGATTTTTTTCACTGAGCAAACAGCGTCGTTAACCTCTACTACATGCTTGTTTTCGCTGTCATGAGATGGTGGTGCTAGTGACGCACAGTCAGTTATTTGCTGGTAAAATATGGAAAAACAACAAACCCCACAAAACCCGGCAACTGAACCCTACCTTTTCTAAATCTCTCTCTCTCTCTCTCTCTCTCTCTCTCTCTCTCTCTCTCTCTCTCTCTCTCTCTCTCTCACACACACACACACGAGCGGTTAAAATAGTAGAAAAATCGGTATACAAAATTAGTAAGACTTTCATCATTCGTGCTGCTTTTCTAGCCCCATACATTGACTGAGTAGTCCTACACATGCTCTGAGTAGCCCATACATGCATTCAGTAGCCCCATAATGCTCTGAGTAGCCCCATACATGCATTCAGTAGCCCCGTATTGCTCTGAGTAGCCCCATACATGCACTCAGTAGCCCCATAATGCTCTGAATAGCCCCATACATGCACTCCGTAGCCCCATAATGCTCTGAATAGCCCTGTACATGCACTGAATAACCGAAAATGGAGTTTACAGTTGAGAGGTTATCATACCAGCTTGGAAATTTTACGATGTCGTAAGCTCTTGCAATGTGTAACATTATCATTTTATCGCCAGAGTAATATAATTGTAAACCCGGTGCTTAAATCTTACATTTTTCTTCTTCTTCTTCTTTTTTTTTGTTGAGAGAGAGAGTGGTGGTGAGATAGAACTCAATAATGTAAGAAAATGGAGGTTTATTACTTTTACGAAATAACGTGTTTCGTGGCAGAAAAATCTGTACTCTAATTTTATTTTATTTAAAACTGGCGGCCTGTTGCATTTATTACTTTTTTAAATGTAACCAAATAAAAAATGGTGCCTGCTAATGGAGTCAGTTTGTGCAGGTTTTATGGGGTTTTTTTGTTTGTTTGCTTTTGTTGGCTTGTTAGAGTATTTGTTCATTTGCTTCTTTTCTATTTGCTTAATTTGATTTTTCCATTTGCTTGCTTATTAGAGTATTTGTTTGTTTCGTTATTGGATTGTTACTTTGCTTGCTTGTCCGTTTACCTGTTTGTTTTGTTGGCTAGTTTGCCTACGTGTCTATTCTTTCGTTCGGTTTTTATTTTTATTTGTTTGTATGTTTGCTTGCTTATTTGTTTGTTCGCTTTGTTTCTTGTCTGTTTGCTTTATTTGGTTGTTTAATTTGTCAGCTTATTATAATATCTGTTTAATTTGTCAGCTTATTATAATATCTGTTTAATTTGTCAGCTTATTATAATATCTGCTTCTTTGCTTGGTTGTTTGCTTGATTCTTTATTTTATGTTTATCTCTTTGCATATTTGGTTGCGTGGTTTGTTGACTTGCTTATGCTAATTTGTTTGTAAGTTTGTTTTCATTTGCTGGCTGATATTTTGTTTATAGATTTGGGTATGTGTCCAGTAGAGAGAACGTCACTCAGTCCGTCGACTGTGAGTTTTTCCTGGGGCCACTCGCAAACTGTAGCTGACGAGGCTTGAAGAGCATAAAACTGCCGGAACAGGCAGCCAATTTCGCTAGCTAAATTTCACATGGTGAGAAAGTGCTGCGCTGGTGATGCAACCTAATGGGTTTCTGAGCGTTTTAAAACGCAAGCTATCTGTGCAGAGACCCCATCCACAGATTAGTCGACTGAAAATAGATTATTATAGCAGCGGTGCTCAGCGCCATTACCCATCTCGTCATCTAGGTCAATCTTTTCATCTCACGGTTTGAGTGCTTTGAATCAATCATTTAAAAAAATAATTTATGCTTTCCCATTTTAAGTTAAAAACAATAAGCTGCCAAACTCTTCAAGGAATGTCTAACACTTACAAACTATAAGTTGCTAAAGTTTGCAATGCTTGTTGCGAGAGTTGCACATAATTTTGCAAAGTTGTCTGCTATAGTCAAACGACAAGTAGATCTTTGTTCAGGGGACAAAACTCTAGCCCCAGCAAGACTTAATACGTGTTCTTTTGTCTGTGAATCCACGCCTAACATTGTTAATGGTCAATGTCACCTCTCACAGTTGTATCATCCACTATCACTGAATAAACACATTTATGAAGTTGTACAATAAAAGATATTTATTTAAATAACTATTTTCAAGTTATTTTCATTTTTTTCCCTAAGTGAATGTGCACAAACCCATTTGTTAGTAATCACAATCGCAGCTAATGCCAATGCTTGTCGTTCTCTCACTCAAGTTTTTCTCACATGAACACTCACGTGACCACTCACTCTTATAGCTCTCTGTCAAGTACAATTAAAACTTCAGTGCAAATGTCTCCACCATTAACTTTGTAAAAGGAAAACAATATATCTAAATAATTGTGTACTGGCAAGGCTATCCACTCAGCTGAATTAAAGAGTTCAACCTATCACAATTTCAGTGGCTATATTCAGCATGGTTCTTACTCAAATATGTCTAAAAAATTAAACTAAGAAGACAAAATTTTATTAGAAAACAAAACCAGTCTTGATTCTGAAAAATATATGCATTATTCCTAAAAAAAAAGAAACTTTGCCTGATGCTAAATTCTTATCCCTCCATTCATTCAAAACAATAAAATAGCATGCAGTCTTCATAAGAGGATACAGGAAAATAGGTTCATAAAATAGTAGACATAAACTAACTGAAGATAAAATTGATTCTGCGTTCTTCATCGTATTGTGCCATTTTCCAGACAGTTTCTTTTAGACCGTACTTCTGAGTCTCAAAGTCAGGCTCACGCCTGGAATGGAGACAGAACTTGGTATGCATACACAGGTCTTGCTATGTGTACTGAGGTTTTGGTACGCATACAGAGGTCTTGGTATGTGTACAGAAGTCTTGGTATATTTACAGAGGTCTTGTGATGTGAACAGATGTTTCGTTACGTGAACAAAGGTCTTGGTATGTGTACAGATATCTTAGTATAAGTGCTGATGACTTGGTATTGGTATGGACGCAGAGGACTTGGTACGTGTACAGATGACTTGGTAAGTGTACAGAGGACTTGGTACGTGTACAGAGGACTTGGTACGCGTACAGAGGACTTGGTTATTGTACATATGCATTGCTAGTAGAATCGTTTCCGTTCACCCTTTGTAGTTGGAGAAATGGCTGTCTCATTTTGACCAAAGACATGCCTTTTGATGCATGAGACTATTTCTAGAGTTTCTTTCCTTACATATTCCTGCGCAAATTTCAGTCACACTCTATGATCTTAATCATCAGTTATTCATCCTTCCTGCACTCACTCCATGCTGACCAAACGTGGACACCTATTTTAGAATATATTCACACGAGATTTCACTGGTGAATATTCTTCTGCCAACACTAACAAACTTATTCGTAGATTCAACTTTTCAATCTTATACTCAAATAACTTCTTAGATCCAAATGAATAAGGTGATCGAGAGTTTTGTTATCTTAAGGAAGAGTTCCACCAGTAACCCCTTAAACTAGATAAAGGTAAACATTATGATAAAGAAATACTACATAAAAAATTATTTGCAGAGATTAGGCACCATTAATCTGTAAAGTATGAGATGTTTTGCTGAACTCCGTCACCTTGCAGGTATGCAAACACTAAGAAGAACGAAAGATGTGTGCAATGGTTAATAGGTCACGATTCAAAAGCAATATGTCTTTAGCACTTAACCCTAATATCCACTGTTCTAGACAGTAGACATCGATACTCTTAACACTTAACCCTAATATCCACTGTTCTAGACAGTAGACATCGATACTCTTAACACTTAACCCTAATATCCACTGTTCTAGACAGTAGACATCGATACTCTTAAGATCATTGGACAAATTGTGATCAGTTTCTATTTTAATGTTAAGATCATTTTGTGGAATAACTTTTAGAAATTCTTTTATCCATCTGATAATTATATTGATAATAACAGCAACAAAAACAAGAACAAACAGAACATACGTTAATTAAATCAACCTTTATATTACCTGACTGTTCTTGGTACAGTAATTTATTATCAATTATATCTACTTTGTATTTTATGTTCATTTACTTTTTGCGCACTGTCCACTTCGGGTTTCGCATATGGCTTTCATTCACATGGATTTATCTATAAATAGTCTTTCTAGAAACTAGACCAATGGGGTGGGAGGCGGTTAAAGTGTGTGATTACGTTCCCCCCCCCCCCGTACCTCTGTACCCGATAGGGTATTGCAATTTTCCGACCAAATATTATCTTGTCAAAGGATGGTGTTCTGAGTTTAATGTTGATTAATAGTCTTGGCGTCTGAGTCCCGTGTTCTTGCCAATGGGCATCTGATGCATGTGATGTATTTTTTTTAATTGGAGGGCAGTTCATCTAGCGTTCAGTTCACGTAATTTGGAGGGCAGTTCATCTAGCGTTCCGTTCACGTGAATTGGAGGGCAGTTCATCTAGCGTTCAGTTCACGTGAATTGGAGGGCGGTTCATCTAGTGTTCAGTTCATGTGAATTGGAGGGCAGTTAATCTTGTGTTCAGTTCACGTGAATTGGTAGGCAGTTCATCTGGTGTTCAGTTCATGAGAATGGGTTATTGATTTTAAATGGTGACCATATGCAGGGGTTATTTATTTTGTTGGAGTATCTTTGTGAATGGGGGTATTTAGGTTTATCTGATTTCTTGTGAATGAATAACTGGTTTATCAGTGACCTGGAGAATGTGCATTTAGTTTGTCTTGTTTTCTTATTAAAATTGTTCTTTTAAGTCCGTGAAAATAATCTATAAATTTATCTGGTGTCTTTGAGAATAGGTATTTGGTTTATCTGATGTCATTGTGAATGAGTAAATGGTTTATCTTATGTCTTTGTGAATACATAATTGGTTTATCTAGTTTCCTTGCAAATAAGTAATTGGCTTATCTTGTGTCTTTGTGAATAAGTAATTGACTTATCTTGTGTCTTTGTGAATAAGTAATTGACTTATCTGATATCACTGTAAATGAATGAATGGTTTCTCTTTTGTCTTTGAGAATACGTCTTTGGTGTATCTAGTGTCTTTGCAATAAGTAATTAGTTTTTCTAAATTCTTTAGATACGTATTTAGTTTATCTGGTATTATGAATATGTAATTGGCTGGTTAGTGTACTTATGAAAAGGTGATCTCTGGGGTTCTTTTAAAAGAGTAAGTGAATCTTCTGGCATTGTTGCGAAAGGTAATTAGTTTATCTGGTGTCATTATGAATGAGTAACAACTTTTGTTGTGGAGTTCGCATGAATATGTAATTTTAATGCGGGATTGTATTTGTTTCTTCATCTCAGTATCATAACGATGAGTCTTTCATTTATTCCAGGAACGCCAAAACTTTTTCCTGCTTTAAAAAATAAACTTTCCAATATTTCTAATATTAATAAATAACATTTATTATAATAAATACTTAGGCGCAATCTTATTTAGTATAAAGCTATTTCTCGTTATGGAAATACGATTGTTTTCAATTCCCCACTAAGAGAAACATCATGTGACAATTTGGAATCGGATATCTTCGACCGGTCGATGGAACACGTTGCCGTAGGAGAAGATTTATAAGCGAGCTTTGGAAGCGAATCTGTACGATCTGTGATCATTTTGACCTAACATTAACCTCTCTTTCTGATTGGTGTCCATAGCGCACCTCATTCGGAGTTCCTTTCCTAATTTAGAACGCCCCATCAAGCAGAGTGTAGGAGTAGTCTCAAACGTATAAACAACATTATGACAGGTTTGAAGTCAGGGTAAAACCTCTCCTCAGACATATGTAATAAATTTATATTAATTAATTTAATAGTTTAAGGCAATTTTGTGGGTGATAAATACAAGGCGTTTTAATTGGTGCTGCTTGTTAAATTTAAAAAAAAAAGGCAATTCAGAGATATATTTAGGATAACAAATCAGGGCATTTTGTAATTGAAAGTTTGAGACTGGTTCAAAGAAAAAAAGAAGACATTAATTCAAGATTACGTTCGGGGTATCAATGCAGGGTCATATATAGGTAAGAATTAACATAACAGAGAATTTAATTGGTCATATTATGTAAAACAGATATCGTTTGATGTAATGGCCATGTTATGTCAAACAGATATCGTTTGTTGTAAACAGAGAACAGAGTGACACCCAACCACATCATACTGTTATATTGCATGACTATACCTATTCAACTAGACTGTCATATTGCATGACTAATCCCATCCAACTACACTGTTATATTGCGTGACTATACCAGGTGTGCTGTGATTGGACTGGGACTATCATGCACTGTGATTGGACATTGACTATTATGAGCTTTTTGTAAATGGACATGGGCTATTATGTATTTTTGTGATTGGACATGGACTATTATGTATTTTTGTGATTGGACATGGACTATTATGTATTTTTGTGATTGGACATGGACTATTATGTATTTTTGTGATTGGACATGGACTATTATGTGCTGTGATTGAACAAGGACTATTATGTGCTGTGATTAAACATGGACTATTATGTGCTGGGATTGAACATGGACTATTATGTACTGTGAATATTTTGCATTGAAAGTAAGAATAATATATCGATTGTTTATTGTCTTGCACTGAAAATAAGAATAATAAATGTCTGGAGGTTTTTTGTCTATGATTGAAAGTAAGAATAAGTGATTTTCTCTGTCCATAACGGCTTTGCTTCTATATCATTAATACAGAATTCAGCAATGCCTGTTAAATGTCTGCTGTTGCACTGTTCTGTTATCAGTCACAAAATCATTTTAACAAAATATATGTAGAGGAACCCAATGCCCTAGACTATCGCTATACTGATATTCGCACCAGAGATAAATATTTCTTTAGAGCTGCTTTCATCGCAAAAATGATTTGGGTCAGTGAAGATGCCAAGCCGATAAAACTAGCGAATAGCAAAATGGTTGACTGGATGGATAACTGGACGGTTTATCAAGCGCATTGATTGTAATGCTAGGAGTATCTGAGACTTCTTGTTTTTGATGGCGTTAAATTCACTGCTATCGGTTCGTACACCTTATTTATGGCTTCTAAAGAGGACGTTGTCATAATGGACGAATGTCACTTTGAAGCCTGTTACAAACTTTGTTCAAGGGTCGTAGATTTGAAGTGTTTTGCTTTTCTGAAGACCATAAAACCCCCAACACTTCTACGGTTACAAACTTTGTTCAAGGGTCGTAGATTTAAAGTGTTCTGCTTTTCTTAAGATAATCAAAACCCCAACACTTCGATGGTTACAAACTTTGTTCAAGGGTCGTAGATTTAAAGTGTTTTGCTTTGCTTAAATACCATCAAAAACCCAACACTTCTACGGTTACACTGATCGATCAAAAATTAATTATTTTCGTCACCGTCTTAACAGCTGATATCTTTTCATCCCAGTGTACTATAAAAAAAATCTCTTTATATAACCTTATGGTGAAAATCTTTTCTTTTTAAAACATTTAGATTAGAATATCATTTTATTTTTATTGCATTTTCAATCTTTTTTTTGTGTGCATAAATGCGTTTCAAGCCAAATTTTAAAAAAATACTACTATTTCTTTCTTTCTTTTAAAAGCAGTGCTCAGCTGAAAGTTTTTTTCTCACTTTCTCGCTGACTCACTGACTCACATACTGACTGACTGACTGACTGACTCACTGACTCACTCACTTTATTTATTTCTTGTCTAGCGTTCTCTTTATAGTTTATTTATTTCTTGTGTGCAGCACGAAGTCTAATGTCACTGGGTTCCTATTCTGGTCTTTTTTGTTGTATTTGTTGTAAAGAATAATTATTTTTGTGGCATGACCGGACCATTGAATCAATTGCTGCTGATTTGTCATGATTAGCCCCCCCCCCCTTTTTTTTTTTTTTTCGCTTTCTTATTTATATATTTTACTAGCTTGGGGTGTAACTGGTGTGATGCCCAACACTGATATTCAAGTCTGCATCACAACTGATAATACGACTGTTAGATGTCATTTTTGTTTTGCCAACTTATTCTTCATTCGTTCTTCACTGGTTAAAGCTAGTTGTAGTGCTGACTGGGTCGCTTGGGACGTTTGGCTCGTTTTCTTTATTTGTTAAAAAGAAATGTTGAACTGGCTGGTTTGTTTACGTACGAATTCGAATTTGGCTAGTTAATGTGTGTTTTTTGGTATTTTGCTCTATTTATTTATTTACTTGCTTGTTTTGCCTTGTTTGTTTTTTGGGAGGAAGGTTAGTAATGCAGCCTTCTTGGCAGCGTGTCTTGATTTGTGAAGGAAAAATGTGGCAGTCACGAAAACAAAAGTGACTTTTTGACAAAGGATGAGGAAGATTGAAAGAAGGCAAAGTATACACATATATCTCCCACCTCCACCTTTATACCTCGCCTGTTGCGTGCATTTGCTGTTGTGTATTCCATGCTCACACAAGTCTCGCTCGTATAATGCACAATTAGGAGTCAATAAATTATAAACCGAAACAGTCTTACAACTTTAAACTTTCCACTCTTTTTCAATACATCCTTATTTGGTCACACTACTTAATGACAGCTAAAATTTATATCAATAATTGTCAGGATTTAAATCAATGAAGAAAGAAAGAGAGAAACAAAAATGCAAACAAAAGAAACAACGATAGAAACAAAAACAAACAAACAAACGAAAGAACAAAAAATACAATAAACAAGAGGGAAGGAGAAAAACAAAGAAACAAAAATAGAAAGAAAGAAAGAAAGAAAGAAAGAAAGAAAGAAAGAAAGAAAGAAAGAAAGAAAGAAAGAAAGAAAGAAATACATTTAAAGCGCAAACAAGAAAGAATGAAACAAGACAAAAATAAATGAAAACAGAAGGAAAGAAAATAAGAAAAAATATATTTTTTAAAAAAGAACTGAATAAAATAAAAAATACATAAATTATAAAAGCAATAATTTAAATAAGAAATAGAAAAAACTCGAAAAAGGAAAAGTCATATGAATTAATGGCAACAACAACAAAAAACACGAAAGAAACCAATACAGTGGAGATTCATACACGCGTGCAAATATATAATATACTTAGAAAACAAATAATCTATAACTTATTATTTTAAACAAAGAAACTAAACAAAGATATTTGTAAAGTAAGGAGACAAAGGAAGAAAGAATATGGAGAAAGAATTAAAAAAAAAATCAAAGTTGAAAAGAAATTTATTTTGTATCATTTGTTAAAAAATTAAGTTGATAAGTTCAAGTGTCCACATGTATGTTATGTTGTACGTGCGTGTATTGTTTGTTTGTTTGTGTGTGTGTGTGTGTGTGTGTTTGAGTATGCGTCTGCAAATATGTTAATATCTATCTATCTATCTATCTATCTATCTATCTATCTATCTATCTATCTATCTATCTATCTATCTATCTATCTATCTATCTATCTATCTATCTATCTATCTATCTATCTATCTATCTATCTATCTATCTGTCTGTCTGTCTGTCTGTCTGTCTGTCTATCTATCTATCTCTCTCTCTCTATATATATATATCTATATCTGTCTATCTATCTATCTATCTACATTACACACATTCACTCATGCACACACGCACGGTCACACACACATAAATACATTCACGAGCGCATATTTTTTATATAGGTATGCCCAAGTTAATAGATTTACACACGCACGCATATACACTTACTCGCGCATTCTTTGAACTTTTGACTTAATATTTTTTTTGTGAAAACATATTACTAAATATTTTTTACTTTGATATCTTTGCTTCTTTGACCGCATCCCTTTCTCCTTGAAATAATGAAGAATTTTCAAAATGAAAGAAAGCAAACAGCATAGAATGGACATCGTTGCTTGAACTACAATGTAACAGATTGCTCCTTCAGTCACTTTTATCCTTTCTCTGCGCCCGTCCATTAACCGCCAGCTGTCCAACTATCCGCCTTCATTCACTCATCCACTCTCATGCATTCACGATATTCAGTCCTTATTTACGAAATCCATTCACCCGTGACTAGACAACTCGTGAAAACCGTCAATATTCTGAGTTTTGTAAAGTTAGAACTGAAGCCAAAGCACATTTCTAAAACTAAAATGGCAACAGCGTGATTTCATGTGAAATAAATCTAAAATAAAGAGTGATCAAACACAAGGACAAAATAAAAATTGTGTGTTAATATACATGTACATATAACAAATAATATGTGTGGAAATGTAAAAACAGTGCCAATTAATAAAACAATGACACAGCAGTGCCAGTTAATAAAACAAAGACAAAACAGTGCCAATTAGGAAAACAAGGACAAAACAGTGCCAATAAGGAAAACAACGACAAAGCAATGCCAATTAGGAAAACAACGACAAAACAGTGCCAATTAGGAAAACAACGACAAAACTGTGCCAATTAGGAAAACAACGACAAAACTGTGCCAATTAGGAAAACAACGACAAAGTAGTGCCAATTAGGAAAACAACGACAAAACTGTGCCAATTAGGAAAACAACGACAAAACAGTGTCAGTTAGGAAAAACAATGAATCGTGAAATATTGTTTTCCTTTCAGAGGAATACATAAATGTTGGTCAGATTAAAAACATTTTCTTGCGGCAGTAAAAGTCACCATTTAAACGACTTTTATTTATTTTCTGCTTGCTTTTTTTATGTTCTTGACCATACCAGTTTAAATGTACGGCTGGTTTTAATGTGCTATCTCTAGATTTGTATCTTTGGAAACTGTTTACAAATTGCACGCATGAAAAAGATGCAAGTCTGTGTAATAGAGAACGAACTAAATTTCTAGAGCAGTCAAAGGTGTTTAAATTTAAGCTTCTGCAGCGCAAGGTTTCGACAGCATGTTTACGCCGACATGTGCAGTTTTAACTAGGAATATAAACAGACGATAACTGCTGATAAACGGAAAGCCAGAATTCGAATTCCTGAGAATTTGTACTGTTGAAGTTCCTGGATACGAGAGAGGAAGTACGAGAAGTGGCCGAGAGTGTGTGGTTTTTCCTGTGTGTAGGCTTGATGGTGTGGTTGAGAGTATGTGGTTTTTCCTGTGTGTGGCTTTGATGGTGTGGTTGAGAGTATGTGGTTTTTCCTGTGCATAGGCTTTGATGTGTGATTGAGAGTATGTGTTTTTTCCTGTGTGTAGGCTTTGATGGTATGGTTGAGAGTATGGTTTTCCCTGTGTGTTTGTCTAGGTTTTCATGATGTGGTTGTGAGTATATGTGTTTTTCCTATTACTATAGGTTTTGATGGTGTGGTCGTGAGTTTGTGGTTTTTTCCTATTATTGTAGCTTTTATGTTGTGGATGTGAGTATATGGCTTTTTCCTATTTTTGTAGGTTTTGATGGTGTGGTTGTGAGTATATGGTTTTTTCTTATTATTGTAGGTTTTGATGGTACGCTGGCGGTACATGTATATAGTTATTCCTGTTTGTAGATTTTGATGGCATGGTTGAAAGTATATGGCTATTCCTGTTGTATAGAGTGATTAAGAGTAATATGATTATTTCTCAGTGTGTAAATTTTGTTGGTGTGGGTTGAGAGTATTATAACTGTTCATGTGCGATTATGTAGATGTGGTTCTGATTGTATTTGTGTATATGAACGTGTGTGTGTGTGTGTTTTGAACGAATTTTTTTTAAAACAGCTGGCAACACAATCACTGATAAAACAAATGATGAAAAACAAGATTTCATCGTTCAAACTGGTGCACTTGTGTTGCTTTTGTCTTGTGCTTAATCATCACACAACACTTTCCGACACAACTATTTTTAAATACTTGTAATGCCCAGCTGCGCGACTTTTATTGCTGACGTCACGTATGACGAGTTTCGGTCAAAGATATCTTGTTCTGCTTTCCATAATCGTCATATTATGTTTGTTAGAAGTTTTCCTTTCAATAAAAAATAATAGCGATATTAATTCCACAAGTCTACCCTGGCAGGAAGTGGCCAAAATCTGATTACAATATTGTTTATATACACTCGCGCACATTATGAACATTGTTGTAGAGAAGACATAAATAAAGGAAGGGCGTTGAGTAACAAGTGCGTAAATGCAAAGCTAACTAAAATGTTCTGGGTTGAGTCAAAAGCGCGATGTGTACGCATATTGACCAATGGAAAAGCTATTCTGAATTTTTATAAAAAAATCTATTTTGCGCACACAATTAAAAGTAGAATACAAAGATCATCAAATTCGTAATTCGTACACCACATACACACACAATGACGCAGAAACAAATAAAACACACTTACAAACACATGTATCACATAAACAACACATATCACATGATTCAACACAATACCCACCACATAAACAACACAAATATCACATGATTCAACACAATACCCACCACATAAACAACACAAATAAACGCAGGTTATGTTGATCACCAAATCACATACCAACACGTTGTCACAGAAAATGATTTAATGTTTTGTGTACCAACATAATGATATACATGCATACTGACAAATTTACCTAAGGAGAGTTTTGCACGATAACACGATAATATATGAAAGTAAACCTCAATATTTTAGCAAACATAAGTAAACAGTATAATTATAAAATACTACGATTCACGTAATAATAAATAAATAAAAAGTAAAGTAAAAGAATTACTTTGCAAAGCACTTTAATTACTAATACTCTACAAAATACAGAAAAATATAGACAGGTTTCATATACATCCAAATAGAAATTAAACACAAAATCAAGACTAAAATATACACTAGAAATGAAATACATTGACAAAGAACACTCTAATATACTCAGAAACGAGAACAAACTACTGACAAGCAACACTGATACCAACGGAAACAACCAATTACCACTGACAAACAATATTGATACCAACGGAAACAACCAATTACCACTGACAAACAATATTGATACCAACGGAAACAACCAATTACCACTGACAAACAATATTGATACTAATGGAAACAACCAATTATACCATTGACAAACAATATTGATACCAATGGAAACAACCAATTACCATTGACAAACAATATTGATACCAATGGAAACAACCAATTACCATTGACAAACAATGTTGATACGAAGGGAAAGAACAAATTACCATTAACAAACATGACTCAAGTACACAAAGAAATAATTTACATTGAACAACTACTCTGTATTATACATAGAAACACAAACCACATTGATAAACAACAGTGTAATATACAAATAAGGGAAACTTTACTTTAAAACAACATTGTAATATACAGAAAAATAAAACTTAACTGTAAACAACACTGTAATGTGCAGAGAACAAAATTTCACTGTAATATACTAGAAACACTTCTCCTTAAAACAACTCTGTAATATTTCACTTTAAAACAACGTTGTAATATACAGGAAAACAAAACTTCACTTTAAAACAACGTTGTCATATACAGGAAAACAATACTTCACAGAACAATTGTACGCATAGAAAGCAAACACATCGCCCCACACCAAGACAAATTGAGAAAAATAATATAATGGCAACAACATAAAAAAGTACGGCGTGGTACTAAAATTAAGTAAGTTTGTACACTTCAGGGAGCTTATATCCAACTCGACTTTTAATTTCACCGATATTTGATAGACTGTATTTACAAATGACGCGAAATTCCATCCGCCTACACCGGCCGCAAAAGGAACTCTAGTGGTCAATTATAGACTATCCCCTACTGTGCTTTCAAGAAACCGGAAATACGTCATTTCAAGCCCGATTTAAAAAAAAAAAACCTCTGGCATTTGCTATTATGCGAAGGCGACGACAAGGATTATTTATAGTTTCTTTTAGAGCTGACTTATTTTATTAAGTTGTAGAAAATATTTAAATAGAAACTGTAACTGATTTAAATTTTACACACACACACACACACACACACACACACACACACACACACACACACACACACACACACACACACACACGAACTGACATTATTAGGTTTAAAATGTCCGTTTTATTTAAAACTTTCTTTCTCACGATGAGCTGTTATGCATTATATAGAGAAAACAGACGTAACAAAGCCATAGAGTGCTAAGTGCGTAGTACCTATCATGTTATACTGCATGAAAAACTCGTACACCATTGCGTTTATTTATTTATTTCTAAGAAGACAGCTCTAAGCTTTAATAAAGTCTTAGGATTTTTTCACTAATATTACATCGTAAATAACAATAATGTGAAAAAAATATATGTTCGGTGACTTTTTGTTTGTGTATTTTGTTTGTTTAAGCTTTTGTCGTTTTAGAACAGCAAAGATGCTCACCATATGACTGTTATTTTAGGGCATTAGCCAAGTGCTCTGGTTTTGCTTTTTGTTTTAGGAAATAAGGAATGAACTGAGCTTCTGACTATTATTTTAGGACATTAGTAGAGAGCCCAGGTTTTGCTCATAGTTTTAGGAAATAAGGAATGAACTGAGCTTCTGACTATTATTTTAGGACATTAGTAGAGTGCCCAGGTTTTGATCATTGTTTTAGGAAAAAAGAATGAAGTTTAGTCGAGTGTTCGGGGGTATGCTCATTGTTATAGGAAATTAGAAAAGCTGATAGCTTTAGTGCAATAGTCAAGTGTTTAGCTTAATACTGCTGTCGAGGGCATCCGTAGTGTGTGTGCTGTATATGAGTGGTAGTGTGTGCTGTGAGTGGTAGTCTGCGTGTGTGTGTGTGTGTGTGTGTGTGTGTGTGTGTGTGTGCTGTATGTGAGTGGTAGTGTGTGTGTGTGTGTGTGGTGCGTGTGCGCTGTGAGTGGTAGTGTTTGGGTGCTGTGAGTGGTAGTGTGTGTGTGTGCTGTATGTGGTGTTTGAGAACATTCCGCGATGGTCGTGTAAGTGTAATTGTTTCTACATTTTATGAGGATTAATATTGAAATATTGAAATAAAAGCATAACATTGAAGATATTGTCCGGCCTGTATCAATAGCGTGTCTTTGAAAGAAAGTATAAAACAGAATTTCAGCAAAATCTGAAGGACATGCTGCATGCTCGCTTTGTACTTGAGCTGGAAGAAGAAAAAAAAAAATTCAGTTTTCCCGTAGAACAGCCTTGAGAACTCACGTGCGCCAGCGCCATTGATTGACAGTGAAGTTCCATTTCACTGCAAGCAAAATGTTTTGTTTTTTCCCCACACATAGCCCGTGTGACTTGGTACGTGACGAAATTTATCTTTCTTGTCCCGTGACGATTATTAATTACACATAAGTCGACACTGAGTCAGAAAGCTACGTCTATTTCCAAAATCTGCAGATTTATACTGTTATAGTCATAATTTGATGTAACTCTATCTTGTATTTACTTAAATATGAATGAAAGCAGAATACTGTAAAAATGGGGCCTTTAAAATAAATAAATAAATCTCTTTCTTGATAAATAAGGTTCAAAGCACACACACACATATACCAAACTACACAGTTGAATTTATGTACATATATTCACACGTACATCTAGTCATTCTAGTGCATATTTTCATGACAACACACAGACACACGCACTCACAGACACATATATGTAGATATGTACATAAGTACTAACACACCTAACTACCTGCGGGCACACCCAATGTGTCAGGCGTATACAAGAAGCAGATATAATGACGTCAGGATTCAAGAACTACGTAAAGTGACATACAAGTTGTAAAATAACGCAAAGTGAAGCAAGAAAATATAATACAGCGCAAATGGAGGTGTGCCTTAAAACGACGCAAAGTGAAGGACAAAACTGTAGAACCATAGGAAAAGCATACAAACGTAAAACGACGCAATGGGAAGCATGCAATTATAAAATAATGCAAAAAGAAACATGCCGTAGAATTACGCAAAACCCCGAAGATTCGCGGAACTCTATTGAACCAGATTCGCTGTTTGAGGACACCCGCGCGCGCGCGCGCGCGTGTGTGTGTATGTGTGTGTGTGTGTGTGTATGTGAATGCGTTCGTGTTGCTGCTGTTTGGCTTTGTGTATGCACCGATGAGTACAGGTGGTTTACTTTTACTTACTGATATCTGTATTAGGTAAGTTCATTTATTTTTATTTACTGACATCTGTATTAGGTAAGTTCATTTATTTTTATTTACTCACATCTGTATTAGGTAAGTTCATTTATTTTTATTTACTGACATCTGTATTAGGTAAGTTCATTTATTTTTATTTACTGACATCTGTATTAGGTAAGTTCATTTATTTTTATTTACTGACATCTGTATTAGGTAAGTTCATTTACTTTTACTTACTGACATCTGTATTAGGTAAGTTCATTTATATTTACTTACTGACATCTGTATTAGGTAAGTTCACAAATGAAGGATCATTCATAAGATAATAAAATATGCAACACCTGTGTTCATAGCAATAAATACATGGTTTTCAATACAATAGTAACTGTTATCATGATAACCAGATTCCGTTATACTGATATTTATTTTTAACTGATTAACTTTTGCACAATCTTTCGTGATTCAAAGCTGAGGGGTCACTATTCATAAGCAGGCTCTTTGTAGCTGTTCCCATTTTATTTAGTTATTTACCCACAAATCCGTTGTTTCGTGTGTTCATTTGATGTGAAATATCATTTTATATAATGGAGTTTTCATTTCCTTTTCACTTGAAACTGTAACAATCTGTATCTCATTAATAGCTGCAGCTCTTATCTGGACACGTGTTTTGTAAAAGACAGTAGTCAGACATAGATGTAATAGATAATTAGTTCCTGTGTTTACTTTCAGTAGCTGACACTTTTTTCCTTTCATGTTTTCAAATCAAACTGAAATCTGATAAATTTTGTATTCAGAATAGTTGATGAACAGTTAGAACCATAAAATCGAAGCATTGAAACGAAGCATACGGAAATAGAGATACTTTGTTTTACGTTACTTTTTACTGGCGTTGAATATAGGCCATACTTCTCTTTACAGATGACGAGCACAGCACAATACAAGTTTGCAATCTACATTATGATATAATGTATAAAGTAATGGAGACATAGCGTGTGATATAATGTCTTTAGTAACAGAGACATGGTTAGTGTGTATGGCACTATAATACATGATATCACACGGACTAAGGCATCATAACTATATACGTTACATCACACAGACTAAGCAGGTATATATGTGTACACTTCATATCACTCAGACTGCCAGTATAATCATTATATCTTACAGACTATACCAGCATATTGTGTAGCATTATATCGCACATACTATACCAGGCATATTGTGTATCATTATATCACATAGACTATACCAGCATATTGTGTATCATTATATCACATAGACTACAGCAGTATATTGTATACTATTATACCATGTCTCTGTTACTAAAGACATTATATCACACGCTATGTCTCCATTACAATATACATTATATCATAATGTAGATTGCAAACCTGTGCTGTGCTCGTCATCTGTAAAGAGAAGTATGGCCTATATTCAACGCCAGTAAAAAGTAACGTATAACAAAGTATCTCTACTCTGAGTAAAACAATTATACACAAATGCCATTACAGCATGGTTATATGGCACTGCTTAGAATTATTGTAATCGAATTATTTCAGTGTGGTGGGAAAGTTTCTTGTGTAGAATTTAACTTGTTTAACCTTGCGCCTATAGCAATGGCAGAAGGACTCTTGACATAAATTTAGTTTTGATATCCAGACAACTCTGTCAAAACAGCAGCTATCGTGGATAACTCTATGAAAACAGATGAAAGACGCACACCATACGAAGTGGTGCTAAATTGCTCCGTGTTTGAATTGGACTTGTCTCTGGTCCACAGTCGAGCGTTCTACCAGTTACACAAACATCACTTCAAGTCTCTTATCAGATGAGAAAAGATGCTACTTCATAAATCGGCGTCTCAGTGCTGCTGTTTTTCTCTTCTTTCCCTCTCTCCTTTTCCAGCCTAAACAACTAGTCTCTCTCTTTCTCTCTTATTTCCCATCGCCCTCCTTCTTACTTTCCATTTAATAGAAAATGAAAAAAATGGAGGTCTCATTTCCCCCATCTTCCCCATCTAAATGAGAAAGTTCCAGAGCTTCTTTTTGCTCTCTCACTCTCTGCAAGTCGCTCTTTCTCTCATTCACTATATAGCCTCTCTCTTTACAGTCTTTCTCTCATACAATTTTTCACTCACTACACACACTTTCTTTCCATCCCTCTCTCTCTTTCTCACCTCCCCCCATTCTGTTTATGCTTGACTAACCAGGATACTTTCCTCAACTTTGCGCTTGGCTGAGTTTGCAAAGTTTTCTTACAAACCGGCGATTTAAACAGTTAGACTCACTTGCACTAGTTGGATACGTTATCTTTCCTTAACGTTTATGCTTGGCTGAGTTTGCAAAGTTTTCTTACAAACCGGCGATTTAAACAGTTAGACTCACTTGCACTAGTTGGATACGTTATCTTTCCTTAACGTTTATGCTTGGCTGAGTTTGCAAAGTTTTCTTACAAACCGGCGATTTAAACAGTTAGACTCACTTGCACTAGTTGGATACGTTATCTTTCCTTAACGTTTATGCTTGGCTGAGTTTGCAAAGTTTTCCTACAAGAAGGTGATTTAAATACACTTAGGCCTGCTGGGAACAAGTTCACTTTTTATCCTCTTGCGCCAGGACGGTTATAGGTAGTGACGTCGACAACACTGAAGTGTATCGATAAAAGTGCTTTCCACGAACAACGTGTCTTTCTTTTAATGCACTGAATATCCGGTATATAGAGTGAATACCCAGTATATAGAGTGAATACCCAGTATATAGAGTGAATACCAGTATATAGAGTGAATACCCAGTATATAGAATGAATACTCAGTATATAGAATGAATACTCAGTATATAAATACTCAGTATATAGGGTATTAGAGTGAATACTCAGTTTATTAAGAGAATACTCAGTATACAGAGTGAATACTCAGTATACAGACTCAGTATATTGAGTAAATACCATAAATATTAAGTGCATGACAGTTGACACGATGTGAGATCGTGGAGTAAGATTCGGATTGTTTTTATCAAACAGATGTGAACTATTTTCCTTCACGGATAAGTATTAGGGACGTGCGCAAAATAATTAGATACATCTAAAACTGGTAAGTACAAACTGGAGTTTGTGAGGCAAAGGTCACTGCGTGTGGCAGTCGTAAAAGCAATTGAACTTATGTCGCAGCCGTCCCCCATTTCCCCCTCTCTCTCACACACACACACATATACACACACGCACGCACACAAGCCAGCATTAAAATACCCATAGAAAATAATCAACTGAACAACATAAAGCAAAAAGCGCCTAATTATAAACACTTAGTCATTCAAGTGCTTATTTCAGTGGATTCAAGTCTACAATATCTTATTGTTTATAATACTTTATGATTCTAAAAGAATCATTGCACCTGTGACTACAGGAGGGTTTTAATAAGTAAGGTACTTACATGTACATATATGAATGAGAGACAGAGATAGAATATTGAGAAAAAAAATATAGCTACAACAAGAGAAATGAAGATGGAGAGAGTGGGAAGTGAGAGAAGAAGGAATAGAGGCGTGCAATGTAACGTCACTGCTCCAGAGTGACGTGATTAATAACAAATAACCTACACGATCATGTCTGGGCTAAAGATTTCATGACAAATTAACATCACTGCTCCAGAGTGACGTGATTAATAACAAATAACCTACACGATCATGTCTGGGCTAAAGATTTCATGACAAATTAACGTCATTGCTCGAAAATAATTGAACTTTGTCTGGAATCAGTGCAACGGCTGTGAAATAAAATTAACATCCTACAGGCAATGTTCCCATCAGATCATGCGACAGTTAAAACACTGACTTCAAATGACTGCAAGAAAAGACATTCAAAGGCGTGTTTACTTGAAGGCGATATCGGACTGTCTAAAAGTCTTGGAAGTTGCATTCAAAGAAGCAGCAGCTGCCGCCAATTAAGTTTAAATATGCCGCAACATTTGAAGAGAAAAGCTTGCTTCTGCATTTATGCCGAGTCTCCCATAACAAGTAAACAAGGTGTTTTTAGTTCTGCTACCGCTCTGCCCTCGCCCCATGTTCAGGAAAAGAAAATAACAATGGCTACGTAAGTAAAACTATACATCTGTCTCAAATAGAACGTCATTATCAAGCAATTTTGATTATAGATCGATTCAAAATACGTTCTTTTTATACTTGTCCGCCATGTTTGTTTACATCGGCGATGAGGAATCGAACGAAAGATGAATGAAAGATGATAGAGCCCTAGAAAAATGGTATAAGCGAAATAACAAACAGATAGATAGATAGATAGATAGAAGATAGATGAACCGAGCAAACTTTATTTTACCTGTACTATGATGTAAACAAAGTTGTCTTTCTGTAAGAGCACTCCCTGTTAATCAACTAAACTACTGGCGACGAGTATGAATTAAAAAGTATCTTAAACTAACGCTAATGATAATGAAATTATTAAACAAATGTTTTAAATAACAATACCGTAGACAACACTTGTAGAAGTAGAGTTCGTCATACGGCCGTGAGTATTGTATATGTTTCTCTAGTGCTTTTCTTAATGTACGTCATACGACCGTGAGAAGTCTAGCAAATCTATTGTATATGTTTCTCTAGTGCTTTTCTTAATGTACGTCATATGACCGTGAGAAGTCTAGCAAATCTATTGTATATGTTTCTCTAGTGCTTTTCTTAATTAGACATTATATGTACAGATCGTTCATATATTTCCCATCGTGAAAATGAAATTATTTTAACTGTTGTAAAACAAAAAAACAACGGGCAATGTGTTTTTTCTTGTTTTCAATAAACAGGTTTTATTGTAACTGAGTAAATAGTGATTTTATTTTTAAAATATAATTATTTATTTTACCCAGTGCTGAAATCTTTCGTTGTTCAGTGGGGAAATAACAATTTCAAGTTTAATGAAACATCTTGAAAGGTAAAGTATTTAATGGCGCTTTCCTTTGGCCATTCTTTACATAGTGGAATGTTTCTCATCGTCTTTATCTGAATGATCAGTTTTAACCGGCGACATTGAAGAAATGAAATAGCAATTAATGTTATATGCAGTAAAATCAAAGGCAATACAAACTTTAAAAAATTGGATTTAGTGATTAAAATATTTGCTGCTTTCTAAGTAGAAGTGTCTGGATTCCCCCCACCCCCTTTCCGCCAATACAATTCTGCCTGTATTCCTTAGGGCAGCTCTTTTTATAAGCTATACTTATATTCCTATATTTCTGGTATTCAGAAATGATGTTTTGATATTATAATTTGCCTTTTCAGACACTGGTACAGTTAAATGGCATTTAACTACTGAGGAGATTTGTTAATTTGTAAATCGTCTTTGTTTGAAGAAAGTATGCTCTCTAATGCACTTGCAAATAATTTATTTCACTAATAGTTTCATTGAATCACTCAAACTGTAAATGTGGTGAAACAGAAGTCTTATGCTAGGTCAGATATATAAATGAGATAAATTAAATATTTCAAACTTTGCTGTATATTAATATTTTTGAGCATTTTTTTCGCCCAGCTAAAGATCTACAATTAACAAGAGAACATAGATATTCCAGGACGTGTTTGACTCAGATGAGAAAAGATGAGAAAATATTAAATCGTCCAATTAGTACTCAGTATACTTCATTATGGCTTTTTAAATATACTAGATAGGAACGCAGACATACATATAGAATTATAGATAGATAGATAGGTGGGTGGGTGGATGGGTGGATGGATAGATGGATGGATGGATGGATGGATGGTTAGATAGATAGATAGATATAGATAGATTTTTCTAATATGTAAAATGTCGATTAGTTCTTTTGTCGCTGTGTTTCGAATATTTCAATGAACTTCATTTTCCACTAAAGTTTCTTCGCTTTAAAGCATCCTCCTCAAAGGATTAACTTTGCGTGTCAAAGACAAGACAATAATAACATAGCCGTCAACTATAATCAAAGACAAGACAATAATAACATAGCCGTCAACTATAATCAAAAGAAAAACAAGTGCTATTGTCTCAGAATGGTTCCAACCGTTTGACCTGATGGTCATACTAATAAAAATCGAAGGGCAAAGGCGTACTAGGATCTCTGCGCTGTCTCCAGTGACACTGGAAGTCATTAATATGGACTTAATATGCGCGCGCGCGCATGAGATCTATTGTGTATATGAAAGAAAGTCTGAGACAGTGTGATTTTGTGCGTGCTTGTGTCTATGTGTTTGAAAAAAGAAAAGTGCTTTTGTTCGTGAGATTGTGAGTAGGTGTGTGTCTGTTTGCATATTGATATATCTGTGACCTATGATACAAAGTACACGAGAACATATATATTAGACAGTCAGGGAAAGACAGAGTACAGTATTCAACCTACCTCTCCAGGGAGATAACTGTTAGCGTCAAAACGGAGCATACCATGGAAAAGTTTTGAACGTAATTCACTAGTTTGCACAGTCCCTCCCCAAACTGCCATGTGAATGTAAAAAGTGCAACAGCCTGAAACAGAAACAATGATTTGAGAAATAATTGGCCTTTACATCTTTAATTCATTTTATGTTCCTTCCCTCCCTCCCTTCCTCCGTATTTGTAGAAATTTAGTACTTCTGAGATTAATATTTGGTATCAATACAGGTATAAATACTATTACCACTATGACTATTACTATTGCCTAAGTTACAAGCATACACAGAAATTAGTAGAGGATCTATTATTGTAAAATCTCTAAGTACTTTACAGTAGTCATGGATACACATCTTCATGCTCATGACAAATATAAACAAGTCATTTTAAAAAAAAAATTCATAAAACTGAAAAGTCCATAAGTAAAATGACAGAAAACAAAGAAAAGCAAAAGTTGTTTACAAAGAAATCAACAAAAAATAAAACATACAAAATCAACAAAAATAAAAACGTACAAAATTAAATATGAACGTAATAGTAGACTATTATCCCCCTTTACAAAGGTCAAGTTCAAACAAACAGAGACACGGGAGTGTCAGTTCTCTGCGTGCTGGTGGAAAGGAGACTGTCGGAAAGTTCACGTGCAACTGGAAACAGCTGAGGCCAAGAGAGTGCATGTCAGGTGGAGTACTCGACATAACTGTTAACAAATGCATATCTTTCGGCCAACCATAGAATACACGTCTTTAGGCCTACCATAGTCTACATTTGCTAGTCTCCCCATTTCTCTCAGTACTAGATATAAATGCCAATAAATGCACGTTTTTAGGCCTACCAAAGTCTAAATCTGCTAGTCTCCCTATCTGTGTACTAGATATAAATGTTAGTGAATGCATATTTTCACGCCTGCCATTGTCTAAATCCCCTAGTCTCCCATCTCTCTCGTCTTCCGTACTCTCCTCTTTAATGCTTGTAACAGAAACTTGTAGGTTTAGCTTAACGTCACAGATGAAAGTTTCGGTGATTTGCATGTGGCTCCAACTCTGACGAAAACGGTATTCAGCAATCTTTGTCTATAGGATAGGATGACTTTGACATAGTCCTCCACATTTTTTAAAAAACATGTTTAGTTATATTTTCTGATCTTTCTGATATATTTGGAAATCAACACTACCTAAAAAATATCCAAACGTATTACCTTTGTAAATGATATTTCAAAATATTCCAAAATTAAAACCTTTTACAAAGAAATACAACTGAACATCGAATTCTTACTGATGACTCCACAATGGTTGATTATGTCACAAGTTTTTTTATTGATCATGTCAAAATGTTTGATTAATGACACCACAGAGTTTGACTGTCATGCCAAAGTGTTGAATTAGTAACACCATAATGTAGGACTGAATATGCCCTAATGGTTGACTGATAACACCGTAATCGGGGGTTAATTGTATGGTTGACAAATGACGCCATAATTTTTGACCGATCATGCTACAATGCTTGACTAATGACGCCACAATGATTGACTGATGATGTCATTATGGCTGACTGAAAATTATAGTCATAATGTTTAGTTGATGAAGGCATACTAGTTAACTAATGACGTCCTAATATCTGAGTGATCATGCCATGAGGTTGACCAATGACATCAAGATGGCAGATGGCGTCAAACTTCAGTTTACTCGTTAGCTTGCGTTATTTAATGACTTTATCACCCAACGGCAGTTATGAATAATTGTTTGTTTTATTTTTATGTCTTCGCATAAAAAAATGGTGTTTCCTGTCACTGTTCTAGTTGTGGTAATGATCTGTCCGCGTCCCTATAATAAGCTTTATCAGTGGTTATGAGGGAGGCGCCAACACAGTGTTTTGCTCTGGAGTATGTCGAAAACGCTTCCGCTACTGGAGACAAATAAGCACTGTACTGTCAAAC
Organism: Sinotaia quadrata; assembly: GCA_028829895.1. Taxonomy (NCBI): domain Eukaryota; kingdom Metazoa; phylum Mollusca; class Gastropoda; order Architaenioglossa; family Viviparidae; genus Sinotaia; species Sinotaia quadrata. Next base: position 88,488,011 of record CM054178.1, read on the forward strand.
AAATATCTTCTGTAGAGATCAAGGAAAATGCAGACAGTATTATATGGGGGGGGGGGGGGGCGAAGAGAGACAGAAATAGGGATGGGAAGAACAAGAAGAGAAAAAAGAGAAAGAGAAAGTTGGAGAGGAGAGAGAGATTCGATATTAAGATGGAGGAAGGCAGAGAGAGAGAGAAGGAGAGAAGGAGAGGAGAAAGAGGGGGCGAGGGAAGAAGAAAGGAAGAGAGTGGCAGAGAACTCAAAAGATAAGGGAGGGGTGGGGAGAGATGGGGTAAGAGAAGAGATATAAATGGAGATGGAGAACGATGGAAGAGAGAGAGAGAGAGAGGAGAAATAAGAAGAGAGAGCCGGGTCCATGTTAAGTGAAGTAAATGGGTTGCACAGTAGTGTACGGAGATAGCTCAGTACTTTCTACCCACCAGTCCACCCACCCACCCCACACCATCTTTAGACTGCAGTCCTTATCATACTCGGTCTGAGGCATGACTTTCGTTTGGATTTGGAGGAGGGAAATATACTAACAAACCTAGTTCCAGGGTGTTATTCTTCATTATATGCAGATTGTACTACATTCAGTTTTGCTGAGCAAGTGTCTAATGCTCTTACACTATTAGTTTTGTATACATAGTCCTTGCCATATTTTTATTACTTTATTTGAAATGCCTGTAAATTTTCAATAAATGCGCGCCGAACAAAAATCTCGATATTGTACTCAAAAGTATAATATCTTTCCCAAGAAGCATCGAGTTTTAAGAGAATAAGCTATATTAACTGATAAAACAATACTCTGAATTACCTTTACTTTTTATATTCGTACTCACGTCTATAATTAATTGTTTTATTAATACAAAAAAAAACAAAAAAACCCTAGCAGAAGACATGAGTGACTGACATTGACATCGCTAGGTTTTAATACCAGCTCGGACTTCTCTACTCAAGACTGGTACATTTACTTCCGCGCTGCACAACTTGTGGACGTTTCAGATTATTTTCTCTAGTAGAACTGTAACTACTAGAACTACTACTAGAACTGTACACAGACAGATATGCTATCATTTGATATTTAGAACATAGCGGTACCATTTTACATCTATGAATAGAAAACAGTTTAGAATTCTTTTCTAACTTTGAAACACGACACTGAATTGAGACTTTTCCCCCACTCCTTGCATGATAGACACATGCTAACTAATAATTTAAAGTTTGTTTTAGTCTCTTAATTGTGCACTTTTATTCATAGATAAATTATCAGACTTATCTATGCTTACGTACAAAATTAAATATGAACGTAATAGTAGACTATTATCCCCCTTTACAAAGGTCAAGTTCAGACAAGTTCAAAGTGTATACTCAAACTATCAATTATTCCATGTTACAGTGTAACGTTGCTATCATCAAACTACCAATTATCCCATGTTACAGTGTAACGTTCCCATCATCAAACTATCAATTATTCCATGTTACAGTGTAACGTTCCCATCATCAAACTATCAATTATTCCATGTTACAGTGTAATGTTCCCATCATCCTGCTTCCAATTAATCCATGTTACAGTGTAATGTTCCCATCATCCTGCTTCCAATTAATCCATGTTACAGTGTAATGTTCCCATCATCCTGCTTCCAATTAATTCATGTTACTGCGTAATTTTAACTCACGAAAGGATCGTGCTTCTAAGAATAAATTTCCCTTTAACTCATTTCCGTACCATAACAATTCCTTCTCACAAAGACAACCCTCATCAAAAGCTCTTCGTAATATTTCAGCAATTGGAATAGTAGAAATCTTTGTGTGTGGGGGGGGGGGGAGAGAGGGGAGTTACCCCGGTTTGATTTAATTTGAGTTGATACTCTATGAGACTTAACGTCCGCTTCAAAGACGAGCTGATTTTGCAGACGGATGCATGGCATCTATGAAGAATTTTTGGATGAGATATCCGTACGTCAGCGTTCCATTAAAAAGAAAATTAAAACAATTATAGCCTCATACGATCTTTCATCTTCCACACCCCATCCCAAGCAGCGCAGAGCTCAGGATTTACGGCTTGAAATAGCTTCGCCAGCATCCGTGTTGATAAATGGAGAGTTGGTTTTTTTTTAAATAAAGGAATACCTTTGATGGATACGTCACAGCGGGGATGTAAGATAAATGTAAAATTTCACTGAACAAAATTATAAGCTTTCAAAAGCGGGCATGTAGATATCAAAGTTTATCAGAAGCAACTGATATAAATTCATCTAAATCTTTAAATTTTAATTTTAAAAAAATCTTTATATATGTTAGAATACACGCTCCTATTGATGACAAATTGGGAAGATTATTTATCAAAAAATAATATCAATGTACATAATTATATAATTATGTCCGTTCACGTATTTAAGCGAAAAATACCAAACATTACTCATAAGTATTCACTGTATCATATTTTTACATGATACTTTTATAACATTTGTTTATTTTCACACTTTTAGTGTTGTTCATACAATGAGGGCTGTTTATGTTTTTATTTTTTAAATTATTCAGTACGTAACAATGGCAATCATAGCATTTAACAATAACAAAAATTTAAAATTTTCATTTACACAGCAATACACATTCCAATATATTTATCTTGTAAAGCAGATACCATTTACACAGCAACACACATTCCAATTTATTTATCGTGTAAAGCAGATACCATTTATACAGCAATACACATTCCAATTTATTTATCTTGTAAAGCAGATACCATTTACACAGCAATACACATTCCAATTTATTTATCTTGTAAAGCAGATACCATTTACACAGCAACACACATTCCAATTTATTTATCTTGTAAAGCAGATACCATTTACACAGCAATACACATTCCAATTTATTTATCTTGTAAAGCAGATACCATTTACACAGCAATACACATCCAATTTATTTATCTTGTAAAGCAGATACCATTGCACAAGAAAAGAAATAAGCATTTCATGTTCATAATAGCGGTTTTATAAAAACAACTCTTAATATCATGAGACAAAGGCGACTGAGAGACATGTAACGATATGACAGGTTACTGGAGGTTAACTGTAACTGAGATGATGTGTACCGACAGTAAATTTATCCTAGAGCAGGGGTGGGCAAACTTTTTGTGTGTAGGGCCACATTGACAAATGTAAAGCTATTGGGGGGCCGCATATATATATATTATACCCACTTTGTTTACAGCAACCTATCACAATAAGTAATTATGAATTATTTATAAAACAGTATAAAACTATAAATAACCAATTATTGCAATTTTATTTTACTTATACATTTATACATTATATTTTACAGTATGGACTAACACTTTTACTAATTTGTTAACAAGATTTTGCATTTTTATTATTATAATAAATTTTTAAAAATTATCTCTCAGTGGCTTTAATTTAGACATAAACCGACTACATTGTCATTACAATTATTGATTTCTAATGAGATGTATGTAACTGCTTGCAATTTTTAACAATATTCTTGAAATCTGGAGCAAGTCTACTTGTTGAAATTCGCATGACAGCATGCAAGTTGCAGTCCGACAATAAAGACCTATTCTTAGATTTGTTGATCTTCAAGCAAGAAAATGCTTGTTCGCAAATGTATGTTGATCCAAACAATGATAAAAGTTTAGCTGCAAAGTTTTTCAAGTTTGGAAATGATTCTTCTGATAAAGATCCATAGAAATCCAGCAAACCATCTGACTTGAATTTCTCTTTCAGGTCATGATCTGCTTGTAAGTCAAGAAGCTCTAACTGTATGTCCTCCGGGGCTGTATCAGCTTCTGCACTTAAAGGGGAACTGAGAATATTGAAGTGTGGCTCTAAGTTCTTGAAATCTTTAAATCTCCTTCCAAATTCATCAGTCAGTGCATCTAATTGGGCTCTATACTTTTCAGTCATTTCATCAGAAATGATTTCTTGTTTCAGCAAAGGGAAGTGACAAAACTTTTTTTCACTTGCTTGTCTGGAGAACAGTGAGAGTTTTGCCCGAAATGATTTTACATGAACATACATTTCATGTGCAAACACACAATTGCCCTGAAGTTTGACATTCAGTTCATTTAACTTTTCCATAATTTCAATGGCAAACATAAAGTCTAACTTCCACTCTTTATTGACAATGTTAGTATTAAAGTCACATTCAATGCCCTTCATCTCTAGGAACATCACTATTTCTTCTCTGAGGTCCCACACTCGCCTCAACACCTTGCCGAGACTCAGCCATCGAACACTGGTGTGGTACAGCACATCGGAATGTTCAGTTTCCAAATCGTCAAGTAATGCCCTGAACTGTCTGTGATTAAGTCCTCTTGATCTGATGAGGTTGATGACACTGACAACTGGGTCAATAACATGCTTGATATTCAAAACAGTTTTACACAGATTTTCTTGATGGATCACACAGTGAAGTGGTAATAATGTGTGGTCAGGATATTCTGCTTTAATCTTATCACTTATCAACTTTACCAGACCTACATTTTTTCCGGTCAAAGCACGAGCTCCGTCAGTTGTGACACTTGCCATCTTGTTCCAAACCAACCCAGTTCTTTCAATACAGTTATTAACAGCATTAAATATATCATGGCCTGTGGTTGTGTCTTTGAGTGACTCAACACTTAGTAACTCTTCAGTGAGTTTGAAAGAAGTGTTTATTCCACGTATAAATATCAATAGTTGGGCAGTATCGTGTACATCGGTACTCTCATCCAATGCAAGAGAGTACCACAAAAATTGTTTACTTGCATCTTGAAGTTTATGCATCAAATTGTTACTTATCTTGTCAACACGTCTGAACACAGTTCTCCTTGATAAAGTAATGTTGTCAAATTTGTTTTTTTGTTCTGGACACATAATGTTTGCTGCATCTAGCAAACATTCCTTGATGAACTCGCCATCAGAAAATGGCTTGTTGTGTTTTACAATTCTGTGTGACAGCACCAGACTAGCTTCTGTTACAGCATCTTGAATTGAAGACTGTTTAGTGAAAACAGTTTGCTGTTTCTCCAAATTTTTCACCAGCTCCAGGCATTTCCTTTTCCTCTCTTCGGTTGTTAAATTGTATCCGAAATCGGAATGTTTTGTTTGGTAGTGTCTTTTTAAATTGTACTCCTTGAAGACAGCCACTGACTCATGACACAACAAGCAAACTGATTTGCTACCAACTTTTATAAAACAGTACTTAGTTGTCCATTCATCATTAAAAACGCGGCATTCATCTTCAATCTTACGTTTTTTAGTGACACTCATTGTTTTAATAAAATTTGTTAGAATTTTACAAATTACAAACTTTAAAAGGAAATGAAACAAAACCTACTTCCGGCTGTGTGAAAATAAAATATTCGGAAAACAAGGAGTAAACTCAGAATAAATTTCAGAAATTTATCAAGACTACTACAACAAATAAATTAATTTGAACATTGTAAATGTGAAAATAATTTATAACAGCAAAAAACTTTGAAAACTTTTGATCACACAGTGAGGGTAAAGACAGACAATGTTAATTTACAGTTAATAAGATGATTGGCGAAGTCTGGAGGTTGGACCCCAAGAGTTGAATCAGTCTCCAACTTAAGTCTTAGAGTTCCGTAGTCGGCCCTGTGGACTTTGGTGTTGGTCGTTCCAAGCAGGACACAACGGTTAATGAAGAAAGGCACGCTCGCTACTCGCTGCAAAACACAGAGCATAGCGCTTAGAACAATTCTTAACTCTTCTATCTTTTTTTGCTTTCTCATCAATCATTCATCTTACAACATGTCTGCAAAAGAATTGATCAGCCCCATACATCCTTCATTCATTGATACAGTATTTATACATATCATAAGTCAATATAATTCTAATATATCTCAATCGAATAATTCTAACCAAACATGTGAATAATAGTTTAACACAATTTATTTCTAAGTCTAGATCGAATAGACAGCTTACCAAAGCGCATTGACGACTGCCTTTCAAGCTGGACCAGAAATCTCGTACAATGAGTATTATCGCAGTGCCTTGCCATGGGATATGACGGAGTATTTATGGGCTCGGGTTTTGGTGGGTAGGGACTGTCCATCTAGACCTGTTTACATTTGTTTGCTTCAACACAATGTCCTAATCTCCTTGACAGCAGTTACCACACTGGTTCCTTTTTACATTTGTCCACCTCAATATTACGCATCCTATTCGTCCTTGATGGGTTTTCCCCTTCCCCTCTCTATCTCTAGCCAGAAAGTGATTGTAGCAGACTTCCTTGATTGCAATTAGAGAACTGACCAGAGTGCTCTCGCCCTTGACTGTCCATCAAGTGTGACTGCTAACAGTTTGACACGGTATGGTCCTTTCTTTCGTCAGTACAACGTGCGAGTAGTTAAATGTTAGCCCAAATCAATTAGTGACGATTTTGTCCGTCAAGCGTGACTGCGCTAACGGTTTCACAAAGGCCTTTGTTAAATTTCTAATTGCCGTCATAAGGGCCGCATAATATCAGTCCGCGGGCCGCATGCGGCCCGGGGGCCGTAGTTTGCCCACCCCTATCCTAGAGGAACTACACCGAACGAACTACATCGGAGCAACTACACTAGAGGAACTGAGTTAGAAGAATTGTACTAGAGCATAGGTGCACAAACTTTTAGGCCAGAGGGCCAAATTTCCAATTGATTAGTGTGTAGAGGGCCGCCACATGGATGGCTCATTAGAAAAAAACAAAACAAATAATGAAATAATGTGCTTTACATCCGTAATAATGGTAACATCCAAAAGTCCTTCGGGGGCCGCATAGAGTCTTGTCTCGGGCCGCGGTTTGTGTACCCCTGTACTAGAGGAACTGCATTAAATTAGAGGAACCATACTAGAGGAACTGCGTTAGAGGAACTAACTGCAATAGAGGAACTGCGTTAGAGGAACTAACTACACTAGAGGAACTGCGTTAGAGGAACTAACTACACTAGAAGAACTGCGTTAGAGGAACTAACTACAATAGAGGAACTGCATTAGAAGAACTAACTACCCTAGAGGAACTAACTACACTAGGGGAACTGCATTAGAGGAACTAACTACACTAGAGGAACTGCGTTAGAGGAACTAACTATACTAGAGGAACTACATTAGAGGAACTAACTACACTAGAGGAACTGCGTTAGAGGAACTAACTACACTAGAAGAACTACATTAGAGGAACTAACTACACTAGAGGAACTACATTAGAGGAACTAACTATACTAGAGGAACTACATTAGAGGAACTAACTACACTAGAGGAACTGCGTTAGAGGAACTAACTACACTAGAGGAACTACATTAGAGGAAGTGCGTAAAAGTATCGGCGACTGAGCTAACAACGTTTATATTTGTAAGCTTTGGCCATGGTGATGACGGCAACACGGTCATGTTATGAAGGCCCATGACCTTACCTGATAATTAGGGAGCAAGTGACATAACAGCTAACTTCTATCGTTCACTTCGGTAAAGACGTACTGACAGTCTGACAGTCTCGATTGTCGCTTGGAAAGATCTATGCCTTAAGAGCAAACGCCTTGCATTCCCACATGCGTCCTAACCTTTACACCACGAATCTGTGTGTGTACACGACATGCTTTTACCTTAACACCAACTGTCTTTGCCTTTACACCATGTGTTTTTTAACACCAACTGTCTTTATCTTTACACTACTAGTCTTTACCTTTGCACCACCTGTCTTTGAATTACAGCACGCCGCTTCTTTTTACCACGACACATATTTTGTTACAGAACATATGTATGAGTGTATGTGTGTGTATGTGTGTGTGTGCCTGTGTGTGTGTGCCTCTGTGTGTGTGTGTGTGTGTGTGTGTGTGTGTGTGTGAGAGAGAGAGAGAGAGAGAGAGAGAGAGAGAGAAGGTGTAGTGGTAATTGGTAATTACCATTGTTGACAAGTGTTCGTATTCAAGTTCTTCAGTAATACTTTTAAAATAATTTACTTTTAAAGTATAAAATGATTTGTTAAATATATATATTCAAAGTTCGTTTATTGCTTGTATGCAAATACTATTACTATTACCATCACTTTCACAAGCACTAGTACTACTCTATCGGCACACCACTATATTATACGCAATATTATTTTGTCAGCTAGTTATATCGTCGTTACCTGTACGATTACCCCAGTTACTTTTGCTACTATTACTACCACCAGTTACTCTGTTCCCATCAACACTGTTACTTTTGCTACTATTACTACCACCAGTTACTCTGTTCCCATCAATACTGTTACTTTTGCTACTATTACTACCACCAGTTACTCTGTTCCCATCAACACTGTTACTTTTGCTACTATTACTACCACCAGTTACTCTGTTCCCATCAATACTGTTACTTTTGCTACTATTACTACCACCAGTTACTCTGTTCCCATCAATACTGTTACTTTTGCTACTATTACTAACACCAGTTACTCTGTTCACCATCAACACTGTTACTTTTGCTACTATTACTACCACCAGTTACTCTGTTCCCATCAATACTGTTACTTTTGCTACTATTACTAACACCAGTTACTCTGTTCACCATCAACACTGTTACTTTTGTTACTATTACTACCACCGTGTGATAGATGGACTGGTTAAAGAATTTTCAGACTGGTAGGTTGATATATTTTTTCTTTCTTTATGTTTAAAGTAATCTTAAGCATCTCTTAGGTCGTAGGCGATAAAATTGCGATAAGAACTAAGCAATTCTGACGTACATGAACTCGGCTGTAACACAGTGCATTAGACATTACTTTACACGACAAAGATGTCATTGTGTGTTTTACAGTCCTTAAATTCTTCACGTCGCAATATCGAGTACAGCAAAAGTTCAACGAATCTCTAAAACGCCCCAAATGATTAGACTCTATGTCGGCCCTCTCGCAACATTTTCTTCTTCTTGTGTTTTCTTTCTGTCTTTCTGAGAAAAATAACGACAGAAAGCGTGAAATCGCAATTTATGTTTATTTATTCGCCTCATACCGAGGTGTCTGGCGTGGACTTGATCGTATCAAATGGCCTGCACGTGCGTTCCGTCTCGTGACAAGTTCCCGCGGTCCAATTCCTTCAGGAAAACTGGCACATTCGTCTCTGACTGTGTCAGCTTCCATACAGAAAAATCTCAGGAGTCGCCTTTGAGGCATTTCGAAATTTCACACTCCCTGATTCGCAACATCAGTTTATTTTAGCCGCGAAATTATTCGCAGTGGAAGAAAATAAGGGGGGAGGGGCGGGGAAGAAAAAAGTTAGCTGATATGTCCTTTATTTTGGTCAAATTGGTTTTCACACTATGTCTGATTGCCATTAAAACACAGTTGTTGCTTTCCCCCAAACTATCACTACCTTTCATCAAATGCACGCACATAGATAGATAGATAGACAGACAGATAAATAAATAGATAGATAAATAAATAGATAGATAGATAGAGAGAGAGAGAGAGAGAGATATAGATATAGATAGATATAAAGATAGATAGAGAGAGAGATAGAGAGAGATATATATATAGAGATAGATAGATAGATAGATAGACAGATAGATATAGATATATAGAGAGAGATAGATAGATAGATAGACAGATAGATAGATATAGAGATATATAGAGATAGATAGATAGATATAGAGATAAATAGAGATAGATAGATAGATATAGAGATATATAGAGATATATAGATAGATAGATAGACAGATAGATATAGAGATATATATATATATATATATATATATATATATATCTAGAGAGAGAGAGAGAGAGAGAGAGTAATAAAATCCAAGACAGCCGCACGATATTCAATAACCCGTTCAGCTTCACGCTAAACGATAATTGAATGGGTCGTTATGCTAAAAAAATAAAACCAACTGTACTAATTAATGGGTTTTAAAAATTTAAATTACTACTTTTTATAGACATATTGATTAATTTAAGAACACATATTTAATTCAGACTGATTGGTAAAAATTAGAATGTCAAACATGCTAAAACTAAGCATGCCCTTGGGCCACGGCCCATTTCATCCCAACGACACTGAACGGGTTTTGGGGGGAAATTGTTGCATAAGTGTTAGCCTCGGGCTTAATACTATTTACAACTTGCCTGGGCCGTGAAGAACTGTTGTGACGTAGCCAAAGGAGAGTTGGAAGCATGACCGTCAAAATACTACGTACGTACGTATAGTCATTTCACTCACGTACGCATTTCAAAATCTTTAATGTCACATGACAAGAACTCTCAAACGCATTTTGTTCAACAAATCACTACCACAGTGTTTTCTCCTCTTGTCTTTCTAAATATTGTGGAGTACATATAATTGCGTGTGCGTTTCTCTTCTCAGTACTGCAGTACTTGAAGTTTCCTCAAGATTGTAATATGACACATTTCGAATTATTTTTGTCTGAGCACTACGACTACTTTAGCAAATAACATTTGTGTTTTTATACGCGTCTGGTCTGTTTTTTGAGTCCTGATCACAAACCATTTTTCGCTTCATGTGAACTGCTCCCGCCCTCTGATTTTGGCGTGTCTGCCAGCTTCCAGCAAGTGCGCTAGTTACGCGTCAGACGCGTGGGGAGATGGAAAACTAGGCGACACCCCTTGTGTGTGCGATCGGACTACAGAAAAGTGGAAGCAAAATTCCCTGTTTCCAGGGAATATAGAGTTTGTCGTGTGTCCATTATGTACGTCTATCTTGTGCTGGAAGTAAATACCTGGCTTTCTGTAATTCAATTACTCTCTTCGACTCCTGCCAACAGGGATTGAAAATTGAACCCCTATGGGGTGGAAATTGTTGTGATTAACACCACGACCACATACAAAGGCTGTCTGTATCCGGGGGACGAGCTGCAAGAAATGTATTAAGAGTGCATTAGCACATCGCATAAATTCGTTTATAATGTATTTCTTTGCAATGAAAACAAGGGTAAAATGCCTGCTTCAATCATTGCTGATTGTCACTTTTACAGGCCGATGAGCTGGCTTTGTTCTAAAGTTTGATCTGGACACACAAACACACACACACACGCACGCACGCACACACACACACACACACACACACACAGAGTCAGAAATTTTGCTGAGCCTAAATGATTGTATTCACTATTTAGTCTGGTGAAGAACACTTTTATTGTACTGACAGGAGCCTGAAGAGAAAAATGACTAGACGAAGATATAATTCAGATTTTAATCAAGCATTATTTTGTAAAAGTAATGGAATGACTACGAACTATTTTGTTTAAATGTTAAAGGAACACTTTCTGACGAATAAAGTTTAACATTTTGATTTTAAGTTTGGTCACGTGTCACTCAGGTTGGAGGGGGTAATATTATTTTCAATTAATTGTTCTTCAGACAATCTAAGCGTTTCATACCCCTCATCCCCTACATCCCTCACAATGCATTTCCGCTTCGTTATCCATTAGGAAGGTCAAGTAGGCTACATTCTGCAATGTTCAGAAGAGCTAGGAGAGTCAAGTAGGTTACATTCTGTAGTGTTCAGAAAAGCTAGGAGAGTCAAGTAGGTTACATTCTGTAGTGTTCAGAAAAGCTAGAAGCGGGTGTTCGGTTAAGGAAGGGTAATTTACTACGTGAGATTCAGATGCATAAGATAAATGGGCTAAATAACTAAACATTAGAAGGGACAAAAAATAGAATATAAGAAAATCCACTAGAATATAAGAAAATCCACACAAATCCACACATGCACACATTTCAGTCCTTTCTGACTGATCTGAACAGCAAGTCACAGTGAATCCCTGGAGGCCTATGCATTGCCGGAAGTTCTATTTATGTTCGCCCTTTCGCCTGTCCGCTCCAGGCTTTTCGAACTGGCTGGCAAGCAAGGGAGATCACTGCGTACTCGAAAATTAAATGTGAATACATCAAAATTTCGGTGGGTGTAGATCTTTGCGGGCCACAGGTGTTAAAAATGTTATGGAAATGGTAAAGTGAATAAACTACAGCCCAGCTACCCTCGAATTTCGAAGTTTCCCTGCATGAAAAGATTTTCAGCATCGAGGTCAAACACATTTCTTCTTAGTTTAGAGTTTCTTACAGTGGCGTTACATAGGTAGTTTTCTTAAATAAAATCTTCAGTTAAAAGTTTTGGCACTACATAGGTAGTCTTCTTAGATAAAAAAAAAAAAACCTTCAGTTGCTGTTGCTACTACTACTACTACAAAGAAGAAAAAGAAGACGGAGAAAAAAGCAAGACTCTTAGATTATTTTGCAAAAATTTCTAAATAATTTCATATAAACCAAAATTTTCAACCAAATTATTAAAACAACCACAAAATTGGAAAACAAAACCCTGGTGCTTGCTTGGGGTTTTCTTGGATTACACGTGACAACTTGACAAATTAATACGGTTCTGAAAAGAAATAACCTCCATTGTTGATGAACAATGTTATGTTGTCACAAACAAATACAAGGAGGTTTCACTGAGACCAAATATTTTTGTTTTGACGACCTTTACCTTTAGTTTGACTAAATATATACGTATTTGATGTAAATGTACATTTACCATTTAGTTTGATTTGAATATAGACCTTTGACTAAAGTCGACATTTACCATTTATGATTAAATATAGACCTTTGACTAAAGTCGACATTTACCATTTATGATTAAATATAGACCTTTTTGACTAAAGTCGACATTGACCCTTTAGTTTGACTAATATATATAAATAAATATAAATATATACTTATTCGACTAAAGTCAACTTTCACCCTTTAGTTTGACTAAATTTAGACTTAATTCACTAAAAGTCGAATTTTTTATGGGATAAGTAGTGTCGCATCCATAATCTATTCTACAGAATCACTCAGCATTCATTCAGAGTAAATCAATATTCAGTATTAAAATACTATGAATTCACTCTGGGGGGACTCCAAGGGGTACTCTTCCAGTCCTTCACCCGCAAGATGGGAGATGCAAAAATTATCTTAAGTGTGGAGATGACAAGAGGCCCGTTCAATAGTGTCAAAACTCCTATTGCATCATTTTCTAAAGCCACTGATGTGTCGTACAGTTTTCTAAAGCCACTGCTGTGTCGTACAGTTTTCTAAAGCTACTGATTTGTCATACTGTTTTCTGAAGGCATTGATGTGTCATACCATGTTCTTAATGCAAGTCGATTATGTGGCCTTTGTAAATCAAATGCGGAACAGTGATATATATATATATATAAATAAATAATATTGATATCAAGAGAGTCTATATTAGCCAGTCCTCTTATAGAATTTTCTTCTTGGATGATACTATTGCTGATGACGACAATTAGTCTCAGTTCTATGTCAGTTTCATTTTCTGAAGAACAAAGGCAGAATTGGTGGTACTGACCATCTGTACCCCCCCCGGGACGAAAGCTGGCGAGAGTATCATTTATCTGAAGTGATCGCAGGATGGAGAGATGGGAATTCTAAAATCACCCTCGGGTAGGTCTGATGTTCTTGAGGTCAAACCTTCAATCGTGCACTATTTTACCGTTCGCCTGAGACCGAAAACGGTGACATGATGATTGATTTCATTTGGACAGTGAGATTCCTGGATTCCAGTCAGTAAGATTTGTCGAGTAACTGCTCAGTGGGAGTGTATGTGTGTGTGTGTGTGTGTGTGTGTGTGTGTGTGTGTGTGTGTGTGTGTGTGTGTGTGTATGTGTATAGCCAAAAACACGTCCAAAGGGACAAGGCTGTAAAGCAGGACATTTAATTTGTGCTCGTGTGTGTGTGTGTGTGGGGGGGGAGAGAGAGAGAGAGAGAGAGAGCGAGCGTAAGAGATTATAAACAAATTACAAAAGTATACACTCTAAACTGATAAATTTGATTGTATCAATCAGATTTTGAAGTTTCAGGTAACTAAAGTTGCATGTACTCTTTAGAAACAGACTTCATTTCAATAAACAAGACAAAACTCGTACATCGAGCAGTGTTTATGTTTATGTTTGTGTTTATGCGTCCTGTGCTTTTTGTGTTGTTTAGGTATCTGGACAGCAACGATTCAACATTTAGACATTGACTCAGCCGTTGGCGATTAATTGACTGACAAAGAGATGCATTGTTATCTGTGACTGATAGGGAAAGTTTGCTATTGACTGACAAAGTGATGCCTTGTTATCTGTGACTGATAGAGAAAGTTTGCTATTTGCTATTGACTGACAAAGTGATGCCTTGTTATCTGTGACTGAGAGGGAAAGTTTGCTATTGACTGACAAAGTGATGTCTTGTTATCTGTGACTGATAGGGAAAGTTTGCTATTTGACTGACAAAGTGATGCCTTGTTATCTGTGACTGATAGGGAAAGTTTGCTATTGACTGACAAAGTGATGCCTTGTTATCTGTGACTGATAGGGAAAGTTTGCTATTGACTGACAAAGTGATGCCTTGTTATCTGTGACTGATAGAGAAAGTTTGCTATTGACTGACAAAGTGATGTCTTGTTATCTGTGACTGATAGGGAAAGTTTGCTATTGACTGACAAAGTGATGTCTTGTTATCTGTGACTGATAGGGAAAGTTTGCTATTGACTGACAAAGTGATGCCTTGTTATCTGTGACTGATAGGGAAAGTTTGCTATTGACTGACAAAGTGATGCCTTGTTATCTGTGACTGATAGAGAAAGTTTGCTATTGACTGACAAAGTGATGTCTTGTTATCTGTGACTGATAGGGAAAGTTTGCTATTGACTGACAAAGTGATGTCTTGTTATCTGTGACTGATAGGGAAAGTTTGCTATTGACTGACAAAGTGATGCCTTGTTATCTGTGACTGATAGAGAAAGTTTGCTATTGACTGACAAAGTGATGCCTTGTTATCTGTGACTGATAGGGAAAGTTTGCTATTGACTGACAAAGTGATGCCTTGTTATCTGTGACTGATAGGGAAAGTTTGCTATTTGCTATTGACTGACAAAGTGATGCCTTGTTATCTGTGACTGATAGAGAAAGTTTGCTAGTTCCTATACACTCTATCCCCACAGCCTCGAGCTGAGTAGCTTTTACATTAGCCCCCCCCCCCCCGATTATCTGCCACTGTCTTTAAAAAAAAAAAAAGCATTTCACAATTAGACTCCGCTTTGCTGCTCTGCAAATCATACATTGAGTCGTGTCTGCTGCGAAAGGAAGATGAAACTGGAAGTCTTCGACTTGATCTGCTGACGCGCGCGGGACGCATTGCAAAGACACTTGCACTCCATCCCCTGGCATTTTGCTGTTGGTCAGAAAGTTTTACAAAGATATATCGTTTGAAAAGATTTGGATTGGAATAGATTCTGACAGTGTCAGGTCCCGTAACTTTACTTTCAGTGCTCTGCTACATCACAAAGCAACAAAATTACAACCAAGAATTGTATTCTGCAAGCAATGTAGACAGCTTGGTTAGAGATACGTCAGAACCTCTGAACAGAACACGTCTTTTGTTCGCCCACTCGGAACTGCACGTCGAATGGGTTTTTTTGGGGAGGAGGGAGGAGTGCGGTCGTGGGAGGAAAACAGATTTTGCACAGACTTTTTCACCAGGAGATTTGGATCATTCGGTGTGCAAAGATGTATTTGATTCTACTTGAAATAACTGCTCTGAACTCTGATAAAACATATTTGTACAAATTTATACTTTCCTTCTTAAGCACAAAGTTTTTTTTTACATCTAATGTTGTTGAGTTGGTTTTTAATAATTCTCAGTAAAGATAATTTCATTTTTTTTTTTCAAACATGAAGTCTTCTAATAATGTTGCAATATTTGTTCGACTAGTCAAATTAGAGATTTCACGTAGAAATTTCTTTCTTTCTTTCTTTCTTTCTTTCTTTCTAAAACACCTTTACTGTGTTTAGACCAGTTGTAAATATATTAATTTTATAAAATCGTTTTGCACCTGACATATTAAATTATTTATTTATTTATTTAAGATATGTTGGAATGTGGTGCAATATTCAAATGGACATAATAACTTCAACAAGACAGTACCCCGGCCTTGTAAACCCCAGGAGTCAGCAAGTGTCTGCTGAAACTCCCTAAAAAACATAAAAAAATAATTATAATTCACTAGTCTCAGTTCTCTCTCTCTTTCTCATCTCATCTCTTCCCTTTCTCTGTCTTTGTCGCTGACTCTCAAGTACAAGCACAGTTTCTAGTTATATGGATAATAATATAATAACACTTTTTCCAATATCGTGTTTTTCTTGTTATAGGCCAAGAGTGAATCAAATCTCTCTCTCTCTCTCTCTCTCTCTCTCTCTCTCTCTCTCTCTCTCTCTCTGAGTAAACCTTTCTAATGCTTGTTAGAAGAGAAATAATGTACTACAATGTTCGTCGTCAGCATATGTCATCACAAGCAAAGCATACGTCATCGCAATCAAAGCAACCGTCACACAGACTTGTCGTCTAAGTTCGCGATAGATGCACGTGTCTCAAAGTCTTCATCTCTGTCGAGATAAACGCGTCAAACATTCACCCGCAATAAAGAAAAAAATCCTTGCTGATTTGCCTGCCTGATAAACTGGTGGAAATAAATTAAAAGATCTTGGGATTGATTTGGCTGAGTTCTAAAACCTAATGTCTGGAAGGAAAACGGGATGGAGGGGTGTGTCACCTGGGGTGTAATCCAAGGGGTGCAACGCTCGCAGAGCGTCAAGAAACGTAGAGTAATAGAGTGCGATCTATAATATACACATTTAGCAACGCACATACATGCACACACTATAGATTAGACACACGCACACAAGCAACAAACCGCGAGACTCTCGGGTTGAAAACGAGAAAAGGAGAAAAAACGCGCGAACCGGATTAGAAGGGAGAAAGAAGGGGAGAATACTATTTCAAAGGCATGATAAGAGTCGCGTCCCCCCAAAAGCCAGGTGTATGGCATACAGACAAACAAGCCGCAGCTCCAGTGGAATGCATTCTGTTCTGATACTGAGATGGCAGAGTTATGTGCTCTTAGATTTTCTGCGACATTACGTTAAACTTCAAGGGAAATCGTCGTGCAGGGCGTCTTGTCCTGTTGTGTCCGACTCACTCACTCACTCACTCACTCACTCACTCACTCACTCACTCACTCACTCACTCACTCACTCACTCACTCACTCACTCTATTAGTTTTATTCACTGTTTCAATGAAGGAAATCAAGCAAACCTGTGTAGAGATTTATTTTTTTATTCCAAATAGGATATAATTAAATATATGTGCAAACTATTACGAAAGTGTATTTATATAAATGAAATGCTCGGCGATTAATATTGAATTGTTCTGGGTTTTATTGCGTCTCTAAAATTTATATTGCGTTGCGTTGGCTCCAGCATTTTGTCTCTTTGAAAAACTTAATAAAATAGAATGTTTGCTATTTGAGCATGAACGATTACATTATATTACAAATCTAAACGCTGGAATACGTGATGGGTAGGTTTTTTTTATGCAGCATTATCACCACCTTTAAAAGATATATATGTTTATACTTTAGTCTCTTTCCAAAATCTCCCTCTATCTACCCTAGCAAATAATAAACAATAACAACAACACCACCACCACTACCACCCCCCAAAAAAAAAACTGCTAAAGGACAACCTTGTAACCCAACCACTTTACTCGTAGCAATATGTCAAATAAGAATGCAATGGGTGATTATTTATAAGACTTACCGGTAAATAGGTGCCGACGGCTACAACGATGGTTAGGGCAATGATAATTATTGATATTGATGACGGTTGTGGTGAAGGGGGTAGTGTTCGATAAAAATGGTAGTGAAAAGAGATATTACATCATTGCCATTTATTGCAAATCATAATACTTCTCTAGTTCAGTATAAGTATCCGTTTATTTTGAACTAGCGTGGAGCCAGTTCTCTGTTCTAGCCGAAAATTAAGTACGTTTGCTGCAGTGCCTCGCACTTTACGTACTGCACGTGCGCTGTGAAATATGTGCAGGTGAAGAGAGATCTGGAAACATACCTGAAGGCATGTCGCGACAACTGTGAAATCTTCCAGGTAAAATATCAAAGGTGTGTGCCCACGGGGTTATGACGCTCCACACAGTAATTTTTCTGCTTTTACCAACTACAAACTGAACTACTTTATGCAAAATTATTTTCTTGCTTCTTTAAAAAAAAAAAAAAAAAGTTACAGACTGCAACACAAAATACGGAAGTCTAGCCTTCTCTTGTATCAACTACAGACTGCAATATTTTATATAGAAGTCTTTACCTTTACAAACTACAGACTGCAATATTTTATATAGAAGTCCTTACCTTTACAAACTACAGACTGCAATATTTTATATAGAAGTCTTTACCTTTGCAAACTACAGACTGCAATATTTTATAGAGAAGTCTTTACCGTTTTTTTTTTTTACCAACTACAGTTACTGCAGTATTTTATAGAGAAGTTTTTACCGGATTTTTTTACCGACTACAGACTGCAATATTTTATACATAAGTCTCCTCTGCTTCTTTACCAACTACATTCTGCAATGTTCTAATTAGAAGTCTGTTCTGCTTCTTTACCAACTACAGAATGCAATAGTCTACACTCTACAGAGTAGTCTTTTCCTGTCGAGCGCTTATCAACACTTCCCCTTTTGACGATGTTTGGAAGCTTTACTGTTTGCAAGTTAGTGTTGCTCATTAACAATAGAGTAGGAATATTAAAGCATCACGCATTTTGTATTTTTGCTCGAAATTTAAAATAAAACACATATTTTTGTTACTAAAAGTGTCGAAATTTAAAATAAAACACATATTTTTGTTACTAAAAGTGTCGAAATTTAAAATAAAACAGATATTTTTTGTTACTAACAGTCTCGAAATTTAAAATAAAACAGATATTTTTTGTTACTAAAAGTGTCGAAATTTAAAATAAAGCAGATATTTTTTGTTACTAAAAGTGTCGAAATTTAAAATAAAACTCATAATTTTGTTACTTAAAGAAATGAAATTTAAAATAAAAAAGATACTTTTGTTACTAAAAGAGTCAGAGAGTCTACGGAATAAGAGGTAGGAACACTCGAAGTTGGGTGAGTTGGGTTCTCATTTAAAAAATATATTGTACTTGCTCTATTCCGATTGGGCAAAACATACGGTTGTTAAAGATGTCTGACATGTTGGCAAAGCATGCGCTTGTTGAAAGATGTCTGACATGTTGGCAAAGCATGCGCTTGTTGAAAGATGTCTGACATGTTGGCAAAATGAGCAGTGCTACTTGTGATGACTTATTCAGAAGTTAGCATATTTCCAAAAATTACGTTTTGTAAAAAAGAAAATGATTTATTAAACATGGCTGAGTTTCGGGGAAGCTAATTATTTTCCTGCGATCTTTATGGAGCTTAATTAGGTCTATTTCAAAGGGTTTAGAAAATGAATTATCTCCATTTCACGTGTCTTGAGAGAGTTTGGGAGGACAATTTAAGTATACGAATTGTAAAGCTTAACTTTCTACATCGAGTTGCTTGGAGAGAAGAAATGAACTTTGTTCACAAGTTCAAGAAACTAGGTCTAATCTGCGAATTTGTGGAGACTAGTTCTGGAAGATGGTCTATTTTTGATTGTTTTTAACGCTATTGTAAAACACTTGTACACACACACACTACACAATCACTATGAAGCAATTGAGTTAGCGTTTGTAGTTTTAGGCTTGTTTCTTCACATTAACTAAACTGCTACTAGAGTGTAGGACTCCCTTAATATCGTCATAAAAGAAAAAAGACTAATCACATGAACAGATACTCTCTCTAACACAAACATACACAAACACATACAAACGCAACGTGAATGTATAAATCTATAAAATATATTATTGCTTTACCAGATCATTAACTTGTAATATAACAGTAATTTATTCAAACCATTGTACTGTTTTGTTAGTGCAATAGGGGGAAGGAGGGGTATAAACTGACACTCTCCCACTATGGATGATAACCCGGGTCCCAGTGACGATTAATGAAGCCGGTTATGGAAAGATCGGACCATCTGGCACTTAATTATTAACTTTGAGTTATCAGTTTTAGTTTATCGCACGGTAAACTGTGTATTAAATTAACAAACAATTCAGTATGTGAAGAAAGTCATAAAAATGAAACTCATAGATGGATACACTGCATATATGAATTAATCTAAACTATTTATAAAGTTATGCTGCATAATATAAATTTGTCTAAACTATTTATAAAGTTATACTAATGCGGTAAACCTAGTACTGAATAAAATGTCACAGTATTGGGGAAATCATGTACGATCTTTAGAGTTGCAACACTAATCAATGCGAATAACTTGCACTATCTTAAAAGTGGATATGAACACGCCACACTAATCAATGCGAATAACTTGCACTGTCTTGAACGTGACAAGGTATCATTCAAACGGTGTGAGCCTAGAGCTGGAATCAAATTTTGGAATCTCCAGTGTAAGTTCAGTACCATACCTCTTTGCCACCGTCAATCACTCCCCTCCCCTCCCCCCCCTGCACACCTCCTTCGAAAAGATCAATGGTTGTACCTAGTCGTTACCTTCTGCCCGGTAAACTCAGCTATAGTCACGTGACTGTCAGTCTCAGCACAGACTCCCTGTCAGAAGCTGTCGTCTTGCGTATTGTTCTGCCCGGTAAACTCAGCTATAGTCACGTGACTGTCAGTCTCAGCACAGACTCCCTGTCAGAAGCTGTCGTCTTGCGTATTGTTCTGCCCGGTAAACTCAGCTATAGTCACGTGACTGTCAGTCTCGGCACAGACTCCCTGTCAGAAGTGTCGTCTTGCGTATTGTTCGCATCGGGTGCTCACTGATGAATCAGGTGGCCAGCTAACGAAGCACTACTTTACAGACATTTTGCTGCAGCTCAGTTATCTGTGCCAAGCTTGTCCTGGCAGTTCACTTCCACGTTCACGGCATTCTGCAATGTTTTCGCCATTAGATTCGATTATTGTTTCTTTCGGATTGTGTGTGCTCCAAGCAGTAGGACACTTCAATAATAACTACGTAGCTGTCCTGTACTCGCCAATAAACGAATACGTCACTCTAAAACACATCGCAAATTTGACAGAAACTGCTACATCATAACTCTTGACCGATAACTGGTAAATGGCAATTAACACAAAGTGAGCAGGATACATAACGGTTGACCGATAAGCAGTAAATGACAACTAACACTTAGTGAGCAGGATACATAACGTTTGACCAATAAGCAGTAAATGACAACTAACACTTAGTGAGCAGGATACATAACGGTTGACCGATAAGCAATAAATGACAACTAACACTTAATGAGCAGGATACATAACGTTTGACCGATAAGCAGTAAATGACAACTAACACTTAGTGAGCAGGATACAGACAAACATTATGACTTTACTTTAAAGGAAATGACTAATCCCAGAAGCAGATTTTAACTCCTTCACTGCCTGACTGAATGGTGTGCATTGAAACATCTTTGTGACCACTTGCTGAAACAAAGCATAACCTGCGTACGTATATATATATGAACAGGAAAGTCCAACACAGACCTATATATTGTCACACTGTGAATAGAATGACATTAGTACTGATAGTAGCTTCAGTTATATTAGTCCCCTCGGCCCTCAGACAGTAATAGATGTGTCATGTCTAATTATATCAGCATGGAAGATGTCCGTGGCAAGAATACGCGGGTCATCACGCCAAGTTATAATTTTTGTCCAATAGATCATGTATATTAATTCTGGCATTGGTCATCGCCTACACTAGTGTTCATATTGTACAATTCATTGCTGTTGGAAATGAAATGGTGTCTTTTACTTCTCCACTAAAAAAAGTTGTCCTTTCGAAACCTAACTGAAAAGCACACCCAGTCCCAGAAATGCATGTACTTCTTTGGCCTGGTTGTGCGGGCGTTGGTGTGGAGAGCATATGTTGCTTTAGGGAATTCTTAAAATCGGGTGGAGTAAGGACCTACAAAACATGAAGTTCTGCTCTCACGGGTCTGGGGAGTTTTCATTATTGGTTTATTGTACCAGACTTGTAGAATGTAGAAAGATGAGTAGTGTGGATCCTTATCACGTCACATCGGTCCATCTAGTCATAATATGTCATTTCAGTCCATCAAGACCCAATCTTTGTCATGCCATTTCAGTCCATCAAGTCACAATCCTTGTTATGACTTTTCCGTCCATCAAGACACAATGTTTGTCATGTCATTTCAGTCCGTCAAGTCACAATCCTTGTCATATCATTTCAGTCCATCAAGTCTCAGTTATTGTCATGACTTTTCAGTCCATCAAGACACAGTCGTTGTCATGTCATTTTAGTCCATTAAGTCATAATCCTCGTCACATCACTTCAGTCTATCAAGTCATAAACCTTGTCGCGTCACTTCAGTCCATCTAGTCAATTCTTAACATGTCATTTCAGTCCACCAGCCCTTGGCACTCTACTCCATTTAATTTTAAATCTTTCTCAGTTAACAAAAGTCCATCAATACTTAATCTTTCTCAGTTCACATCAGTCCATCAATACTTAATCCTTCTCAATTCATTTCAGTCACATCACTTCGAATCGTCTTCTCGTTTCATAACTTTTTGATTTACCAATCCTTGAGGTGTACATATCAGTTTAGTCCGAATCATTCTCTCTTCATTTCATACCTTTTTGAATGACCAGTCCCTGAGGTGCACATGGAAGAAAATTTGTTCGGGTGTTTGAATGTTGGTGGGTTGCTGCAGTTGGGTGATTATAATGCTTTAGCTCTGTTACTCTTTCTTAATCTCAGGCAAGTGTCAATTTTATCATTTGACTAAAGTTAGTTTATTGGTAATTAATTATCCCCTAGAATCTGGAGCGGATATTATTTTTTATTTGGCTACGAACAATTTTTTGGTAATTAATTAAACTCCCACACGACAGGCTCACGATTAAACTCAGTGATCTTACATTAAAAGTTTTGAAATGGGGGCAGTAAATCTGGAATCGCAGTTTATCGCTGGAGCTCTGTCTTGAAAATCAGGGCATCACGTGTTAAGCAAAGAATCTGACCAGTAATGATTCCGACATGCAACAGTGACATCCTCTATTCTGACAGCCGTACGCAAAATCAGCGAACAACGGTTATGTCTCCCAAACATTCACCCATTCAAACATATGTCAAGGTTTGTGATCGAAGTTAATCGACAATTTCAACGTTGAAATTGTGGTCACTCACTCACTCACTCGCTCACTCACTACTCACTGACTAATTCAAACACCCCAAAGAAAAGGTTTTTGATTGATACATTTCATATAAACATATATTGCTTGCAAATGATTTATTTCAAAATTGCTTTCGAAACAAACGAAGTAGGAAAAGATAGAAAGGCTGAAAGAAATGCTGAAACAAAGAAAGAAAGAAAGAAAGAAAGAAAGAAAAAAAGAAAGATGTAACATCTTCTCTAAATTTCCAAATTGCATTTTAAATCTGAGAGTCTGGTTTGTTTCAATGTTTTCCCAGCCCTTTTATTTTATGTGACTCTCTGTGTGTACAGCAAAATTCATGATTGTCGTTATTCTGTTGGACTTGATGACTAGTATGATCTGACTTACTCGATGTGGTCTTATTTCGAGATCCCGCAGTATTTTAACTTCTTCTGCATCCAATGATTACATCTGGTTGGCGCATATATTGGTCGTATTGGTGTTTAGTTTCATTTCTTGTGAAACAGAGTATTATGTAATATTTCGCCACTTCTCTCTGTCTTCGGATGAATTCTTTTACAGCGAGAAAATAACAATCCGGGTAGTAGATATTTTCATGCTTCACACACTCTGTTGCAAAGTCGGTAGTTGGGTCCTGCAAAGAAATGTGTTTGTTGCCTTGTGGGATTTGTTTATACTTGTACTGATAGAGCTTTGGAGAGTGTTTCTGTTATGGCTCTTAAACTCTTCTCTCTGTCATGTGCATGTTGGCTGCTTTGATGTTTTATCAGATTATGATGCATATTGACTGTGAATTTATTTTTGACTGTTATTATTCTGTTATTATTATTATTATTATTATTATTATTACGCCTTTTCTCACGATTTCTGTTGACTAAGTTTATGGAGGATGTGTCGTTTCCGAGGAGCGTTGCTTGGGCGAGTCTGTGGTTTCCAGGTAGTTTATTCAGATAGCTTTCCAACTCAGATTTTACGTTCACCAAGACTCCTATCACTACAAATATCACTTCTGCTTTTACATTCAAAGAAATTGGAGTGTGTGTGTGTGTGTGTGTGTGTGTGTGTGTGTGTGTGTGTGTGTGTGTGTGTGTGTGTGTGTGTGTGTGTGTGTGTGTGTGTGTGTGATTAGATGAAGAAATTTGGACTCCAATGGTTAACTTCTGTGAAAGAAAGAAATAGGCACTCCCATAGTTCTTATATAAAGACACCATAATGCCACTCGTTACATGCATCACTAACCATGGGGCTGAGAGCCATAAGCGACATATGGGCCATGACTCTAGTTATGAACTCTTAGGTGTACTAAGTGCTCATCAAGAAAACTATCCCATCTCTGACTTTCGTTATTATAATGGGGTACTTGTTCCTCAAACATCAGTGCATGCTGTCTTTCATTGCTTGCTGAATTTGCTCTTTTTAAAGTGAAAAAAGGGAATGAGGAGGAGCTGGAGAGAGGGAGGGATCTCAGTACTTTAAAGATATCTTTCCTCCTGTGATTTTCATTTACCACGTGTGCGGTAAAATGGTGTATGAATTTAGATCGCCTTCTGTTTTGTTTTCTGAAACTTTCTTTCGCCTATGTCATTACACTTGGAAAAGACGTGGAAAGGCTCACGTTTACAACGTTTAGTATTTAACTCAGTTTGTGGAAGTGAGTAGTTAATCTATGCTCAAATGCGACTCTGCCGTACACACTGAGTGAAAGTTTTTTTTTTTTTAATCTGTCTGTCTTGGCAGTCTTGTAGAGAAAGAAAATAAGGGCTGTGCTTGGTCTGATGTGGGGTAGTTTTCTGCTGTATTGTCTCTGTTTGTGCTTGATCTCTGTGTCTTCTCTTGTTTTTGCTTGTTCTCTGTGTGTCTTCTCTGTTTGTACTTGTCTCTGTGTGTCTTCTCTGTTTGTACTTGTCTCTGTGTGTCTTCTCTGTTTGTACTTGTTCTCTGTGTGTCTTATCTGTTTGTACTTGTCTCTGTGTGTCTTCTCTGTTTGTACTTGTCTCTGTGTGTCTTCTCTGTTTGTACTTGTTCTCTGTGTGTCTTCTCTGTTTGTACTTGTTCTCTGTGTGTCTTCTCTGTTTGTACTTGTCTCTGTGTGTCTTCTCTGTACTTGTTCTCTGTGTGTCTTCTCTGTTTGTACTTGTCTCTGTGTGTCTTCTCTGTTTGTACTTGTCTCTGTGTGTCTTCTCTGTTTGTACTTGTCTCTGTGTGTCTTCTCTGTTTGTACTTGTTCTCTGTGTGTCTTCTCTGTTTGTACTTGTCTCTGTGTGTCTTATCTGTTTGTACTTGTCTCTGTGTGTCTTATCTGTTTGTACTTGTCTCTGTGTGTCTTATCTGTTTGTACTTGTCTCTGTGTGTCTTCTCTGTTTGTACTTGTCTCTCTGTGTCTTCTCTGTTTGTACTTGTTCTCTGTGTGTCTTCTCTGTTTGTACTTGTCTCTGTGTGTCTTCTCTGTTTGTACTTGTCTCTGTGTGTCTTCTCTGTTTGTACTTGTTCTCTGTGTGTCTTCTCTGTTTGTACTTGTCTCTGTGTGTCTTCTCTGTTTGTACTTGTCTCTGTGTGTCTTCTCTGTTTGTACTTGTTCTCTGTGTGTCTTCTCTGTTTGTACTTGTCTCTGTGTGTCTTCTCTGTTTGTACTTGTTCTCTGTGTGTCTTCTCTGTTTGTACTTGTCTCTGTGTGTCTTCTCTGTTTCTACTTGTCTCTGTGTGTCTTCTCTGTTTGTACTTGTTCTCTGTGTGTCTTCTCTGTTTGTACTTGTCTCTGTGTGTCTTCTCTGTTTGTACTTGTCTCTGTGTGTCTTCTCTGTTTGTACTTGTTCTCTGTGTGTCTTCTCTGTTTGTACTTGTCTCTGTGTGTCTTCTCTGTTTGTACTTGTCTCTGTGTGTCTTCTCTGTTTGTACTTGTCTCTGTGTGTCTTCTCTGTTTGTACTTGTCTCTGTGTGTCTTCTCTGTTTGTACTTGTCTCTGTGTGTCTTCTCTGTTTGTACTTGTCTCTGTGTGTCTTCTCTGTTTGTACTTGTCTCTGTGTGTCTTCTCTGTTTGTACTTGTCTCTGTGTGTCTTCTCTGTTTGTACTCGTTTTCTGTGTGCCTTCTCTGACTGTTTGTGTGTTTGTTCAGTGCGTGTCTCTATTTGTTCTTCTGTCTATTTGGATTTCGCTGCATCTGTGTCTTTGTGTCTTTGTTTTGAATTCCTGCAGGTGTTTTTGTTTTTGATGTTGTCTTTTTTTGTCTTTTAGGCTGCCTTTCTCTCTCAGCCTCTGCTATATTTGAACATGACCCAAATGATAGTTTCTTAAATATCTAAATCCCATCAACATAAATACTTAGTCGCTGACCCAGTGAGACATTAATGTAACATTATCCAGCTAGATGTATAAAACATTAAAAGGGTTAGAATTTAAAAAAATATTTATTTATTTATTTTGGGGGGATGACATCCTAAAAGCAATCTGATTGACCTACAGTTGTTATTCCTGTTGTAAAGAAAAGTTTCAACTGCAGCTCCTAATCTGCCGCACACTCGCCAAGATTATGTTAAACTAGCCACGCACAGATAAACTGCTTCATCTAGCAAACAAAATACTATCTATTCAACACTTTACCAATGCTACTCAACACTTTACCAATGCTACTTAAGACTTTACCAATGCTACTCAACACTTTACCAATGCTACTCAACACTTTACCAATGCTACTCAACACTTTACCAAGTTACTTAAGACTTTACCAATGTTACTCAACACTTTACCAATGCTACTCAATATGGTACCAATACTACTCAACAGTTTATCAATGCTACTCAACACTTTACCAATGCTACTCAACACTTTACCACTGTTCCTCAACAGCAATGGAAAAACAGGTTTGAGACTAATGCTTGTCCATGTACTGGTCAATGTTTTCATGTCTAGAGGACCAGCCACAAAATTACACTATTTTCCAGCATCGGCCCAAAATCAAGGAAGCCCGGTTAAAGAGCTCCAGACATTAATTGTACCGAAGTAATAATGACGCCTGGTAACCAACGACATTGCCTAGCTCTAGTTCTATGACCAATCACAGTTGTGCCTGATACACCAGCAACACATTGCCATGCATACTTCTGGTTCTGACCAGCACACTGCCATGCATATTTCTGGCCTTCACCAGCATACTGCCATGCATACTTCTGGTTCTGAACATTGTTCAGACAACCATTCAGATATTTCCCAACCTACTACCAGATGTTTTGATCAACATTCATGTCATCGTGACTCACCACTGCTGCAAGTTACAGTGACCTTTAGTGAAGAGTCAATCAAGTTACAGTGACCTTTAGAGAAGAGTCAATTGCTTCGCTCTATTTGTTTCTAATTAAGTGAATTTGTAAGACGATTGTAAACTACTAAATTTGAGCTGTACCTTTTCTTAGTCGAACAAGCCCTATAATCTAGGTATCTGTTATATCATTTGTCTCAATAAAGTCACAACTTTTGAAGGTACCAGAAAGTGTCGTTACGTCATTGATTTATGAATCTGTATCGAGCCGGGTTTAATGGACTTACATATTCTGATAGCTTGTTTACCATTTTGTTTTGATGCCTTCGTCTTTAGCAAACGTGTGATGCTGATTGATACGATAGCTTGATAAGCTAATTAGATGGGTACCAAATATTTCGTGTCTCCCTTGCAAGAATGAATAAATAGCGTCAGACTCTCTATGTGCTTTCTTTCTTTCTTTCTTTCTTTCTTTCTTTCTTTCTTTCAGCCTTTCTTTCTTTCTTTTCCCTTTTCCTTTCCTTTTCTTTCTTTCTTTCTTTCTTTCTTTCTTTCTTTCTTTCAGCCTTTCTTTCTTTCTTTTCCCTTTTCCTTTCCTTTCTTTCTTTCTTTCTTTCTTTCTTTCTTTCTTTCTTTCTTTCTTTCTTTCTTTCTTTCTTTCTTTCTTTCTTTCTTTCTTTCTTTCTTTCTTTCTTTCTTTCTATTAATCACTCATACCCCTCGCCCCGTTGCTGATTTATTTTATCTTAATTTGAATGGAAGTTTAAAAAATACTGTGTTCACTCGTTTTCTTAAGATAATAAACTCACGATTATAATCAGTCTCTTTATCTCATTATTTTTCTCTCTCTCCAAACACACACAGACATATACACACTACACACATTTTGAAACTTAGATACTTTTGAGAACTTGGATAATACTTCCAATACATTAATATTATCTTATACTAACACAAAATTTGAGATACATATACGAGGCGTGTCTGTTGAAATCAAAATGGTTGTTCTTGTTTAATATAGTACACAACATTTAATTTTAACACAAATTATTCAACTTTCAACAATTGCACTGAAATTAAATTTATAAATTCATGAGCTGGACTTGACAAAGAAGTGTGTATTAAATGGAAAATATTTTGTAATCGAAATAAAAATAAATAAATATTGAAGACAATTCAAGGTCTTGATAAAGAATGTGAATAAAACAGTAACAAATGAAAACATTCTACTCGTTCACCATATGCTTTTTCACATTCTGTGTAGAAAGAAAGAAAAAATAAAATAGAAAGTGGCTGTATCACATAGCTCCACCAATTTACTGAGAGATTTGAAGTGCAAACATAAAATACTGTCTTCAACTGAAAAGTGGAGTGTGCACGAGAACAGCAACAAGGGAAGCAAAACACAAAATCGGATCATTTAAAAATTCGTTAAGAAAAATAGTCTTTTGCTACATCAGTATACCAGTCTATCCGGGTTTTTTCCAAAAATCTTTAAGAATTATGTTCAGGAATTCCTGCAGATCAAGCATATGTGTTTCATTTTAACACTACTCCTCTTTCACACTCGGCTTAGAACGCCAACGACACGGAGTATTCAAGCAATTGCACTCTCGTCATTTAACAGATGTATTTTTCAAATCTCCCTCCCTCCCTCCATCTATCTATCTATCTATCTATCTATCTATCTATCTATCTATCTATCTATCTATCTATCTATCTATCTATCTATCTATCTATCTATCTATCTATCTATCTATCTATCTATCTATTCTATCTATCCATACAGTAAATATTATAATTTAAATAATTTTCTGTTACTTACAAAAAATATTACGAAACTATTCATAAAATATATGTCTATTTATTATTTTAATTATTTACTCACACTCACACACACACACACACACACACACACACACACACACACACACACACACACACACATACACACACACAGATTGAGCTAATTTGACCTTTTTTGCCGGTTTACATAGGTTTACATGTTTGCATCACGGCATAAGAAATGTAATAAACGCCTTACTAATGCATAACTACATCAATGAATACAGTATGCATTTTAAATAGTAATAAACGCCTTACTAATGTATAAATACATCAATGAATACAGTATGCATTTTAAATAGTAATAAACGCCTTACTAATGCATAAATACATCAATGAATACAGTATGCATTTTAAATAGTAATAATGCTACTGATACTTATGTTTTGGATGATAATGATGTTAATGAGGATGATATTGATAACACTTTAAATGAATTTGCAGGTTATCTAGTGTGAATTAATAAATTCAAGCATGATAATAGAAGAGTAATTATGCAACCTTTTAATCTGACGATTTTCCTGTTCACAGAAAGCAAATAAAAGACAGTTTTCTTAAAAAAAAAAAAAAACATTCCAATGTGATGATTGGTTGTTTGGTTGTGCATTAAAAAAACCATCCATATACTCTGTAAACTGAAAATTTAAAAACATTTAGTACTGCGAACGCTGACCGTTTAGCACAAAATTTATAAATATAAACTAATGAATGTAGTCAACTTTGGTGAAATATCATTGCATTTTTACAAATGCACATAATAATAATTGTATTATAATTGTTAAGAGCCAGCTCCACATACAACATATACACATAATAATAATTGTATTATTATTATTAAGAGCCAGCTCCACATACATCATATACACAGAGCTGAGGAGACACCAGTCTATAGATGACTGAAAGACGCGGACCTAGAGATGGCTGAGAGATACAGGCCTACAGGTGGTTGAGAGACGCGGGCCTACAGATGGTTGAGACACAGGCCTACAGATGGATAGAGGCACAGATCTGCATATGGCCGAGACACAGTCCTACAGGTAGCTGAGAGACATAGGCCTACAGATGGCTAGAGGCACAGACCTACATAAGGCTAAGAGACAGATGGCTGAGATACAGACCTACATATGACTGAGAGATACAGGTCTCAAAGCCCAAAACAGAAGCACTCATCAATAATACACAAAACTAAACACAATACACAAACTCCATAGAGGTGAAAATTATGAAGACCTCGAAGAATCTCCAATGCCGACTTTTGCAAGAAATTGGATGAAACAAGAGAACGTACATTAGTACCACTACTCGGATGTTAATCTCTAGATAAAACTTTGATAACCACAAAATTGTTTAAGTACAAACATTTTGATAACCACATAATTGTTTAAGTACAAACACTTTGATAACCATACAATTGGTTAAGTGGTTAAGTACAAACACTTTGATAACCACACAATTGGTTAAATACAAACACTTACTTTGATAGGCACACAGAAGAGGACAAATACAAACACTTACTTTGATAGGCACACAGAAGAGGACAAGTACAGTTACTTTGATAGGCACACAGAAGAGGACAAGTACAGTTACTTTGATAGGCACACAGAAGAGGACAAGTACAGTTACTTTGATAGGCACACAGAAGAAGACAAGTACAAACACTTACTTTGATAGGCACACAGAAGAGGACAAGTACAGACACTTACTTTGATAGGCACAGAAGAGGACAAATACAGACACTTACTTTGATAGGCACACAGAAGAGGACAAGTACAGACACTTACTTTGATAGGCACACAGAAGAGGACAAGTACAGACACTTACTTTGATAGGCACACAGAAGAGGACAAGCAGCAGGTCTGCAGAGGCGAGGGACAGCAAGAAAACGTTGGTCACTGTCCTCATGCGCCCGTAGTATGAGATGGAGAAAATGACCAAAGAGTTTCCCACTAGACCTAGAAATAAGGTCACTGCATAGGCCAAGGACACGGGCACCATCTCCCAGAGAGGAAGGTTGCTGACGGATTCGTCATAATCATACTCGTAATCCTCATAATATGAGTCTGATGAGTTATTCGACAAGTTGCTGAGTAAACCAGAATCTCCTGTAAGGTCGGCAGCGTTCATCGTGTCTTGGGCAGCATAAGGTTTCCTAATAAAAATTACAATCTGACTATCAACAAATAATACTGCAGGAAAGTTTGAAAATTTTCAGCGATAATAACAACATGTTTATACATACAGAGGAAAAAAGAAAAAGAAAGAAAGAAAGAAAGAAAGAAAGAAAGAAAGAAAGAAAGAAAGAAAGAAAGAAAGAAAGAAAGAAAGAAAGAAAGAAACTAAGAAAGAAAGAAAGAAAAAAATAAGATAGAAAGAAAATAAGAAAGAAAGAAAATAAGAAAGAAAGAAAGAAAGAACGAAAGAAAGAAAGAAAGAAAGAAAATAAGAAAGAAAGAAAGAAAGAAAGAAAGAAAGAAAGAAAGAAAGAAAGAAAGAAAGAAAGAAAGAAAATAAGAAAGAAAGAAAGAAAGAAAGTGTTACACTGAAATTATTATATGTAAAATCTAGCGATTGTGAAATATTATTACCTAAAAATAATAACTCTGGATTATAACTTCCATTTAAAGACGACGACAACAATGATGTTGATGAGTTAATGATGATAATTGTGATGATTATGTTGATTATGGTGATAATTACTAGAGGCACTCATTTTCTTACCTTATAAATTTGAAACAATGTCCTGTACTAATGAACACGGGACAGCTATTTATCACCACTCCTAATTTACTCCCCAAAGCTAAGGTTGTGAATGACAAGCTTAACTGTACAGACTAACTGCCCAGCCTCCAAGACGAGTTATTTATAGCGTGGGCGAACGCTCGCACACCACGCGCGGGGCCTTTAATTTTTTTCTGATTTATTTTAGTCTTTTTCTCCAACATTTTGCTTGTAAGGAGTGGTGGCAGTACGCTTTTCTTCCCCGAGATGAATGAAAGTTCTTCCAGAATTTCGGGCGCTAGATACCTGTTGAGTGTTCGCAGTGCGTTTATAGTGGCACGGCCCCTTTTCCCCTATGCCAAGCGGATTCATTGTGAAGTCCTAGCGTCATACGACAAAGGCAATTGCCATAAAAAGTGAAAGAGCTCTGCCCCCCCCCCCCAAATAACACTGCTGTATCTTGTTGCTTTGTGAAGAATACTTTCCCAGACAAGAGGTAGAAGATCAAACTTGACTGGTTGTTACTGAAGATCATGAAGACGCACGCTGCAGTTACTACTGAGTCGATGTATGTATCAAAATGTTGAGTGGTTACATCATTGTTTGGAATGAATCCAGTAAGCGAACGTGAATCTCAATATGTTGACCGCCATCAAAGAAAAAGCACGGAACTGAAACTGATTGTTTAATTGCGTATTGTGCAGGACTCTCTCTGTTCACCGAAACAACGGCAAAATGTCATGGGTTGCGGCCAAATCTGATGGCATATTCATACACACACAACCCACGCAACCATTCTGACTCACACAATACAAAAACCATTCTGAATCACACAATACAAAAACCATTCTGACTCACACAATACTAAAACCATTCTGACTCACACAATACAAAAACCATTCTGACTCACACAATACAA
The DNA here is from genome assembly GCA_028829895.1 of Sinotaia quadrata. NCBI lineage: Eukaryota > Metazoa > Mollusca > Gastropoda > Architaenioglossa > Viviparidae > Sinotaia > Sinotaia quadrata. The sequence goes on from CM054178.1 coordinate 88,520,864, forward strand.
AACCCATTCTGACTCACACAACACAAAACCCATTCTGACTCACAATACAAAAACCATTCTGACTCACACAACACAAAACCCTCATAAAGTAAGCATTATTATACGCGTAATACTATTCCAATTAACTTGAAGCGACTGTAAAAATTACTACTAATAAAAATTAAATGATAACGAACTTACAAAATTCATTACAGCCAACATCTAAAATAAATCTTTGATCTGAACTACAAAATTCATTACAGCCAACATCTAAATAAATCTTTGATCTGAACTTACAAAATTCATTACAGCCAACATCTAAATAAATCTTTGATCTGAACTTACAAAATTCATTACAGCCAACATCTAAAATAAATCTTTGATCTGAACGTCAGGAATGAATGATTAGTTGGTTATTCATTAACCTGGAAACGCAGCAATCTAGCGCCCACTGCTATGTCCAAATGTCCACTTTCCGGAGGAAGACTTCAAGATATGGAGGGGTATGAGATAATAAAAAAAAAAAGGAAAAAAAAAAAGTTCTAATATTTGACACTCTGCAGAACATGAAACCTTCAAGATCCATAGTAGTGAAGATGGAGAAAAGTCAGCAATAGTGTGTCTCTAGTGGCCAAGATTTGGCGATATGGAATGGACGACATGCTTGTAAGCAAAGAGGTACGTGCTCGGTAAAGCTCATAATATGAGGTTCAAAGTTATTACATGAAGGTCAAGGGACATTAGTGGTGTTGGAACTCGTGACAGTCAACTTGACCTTAGTGGTTAATTCGTCATGGTCATGCTATTACGATGGTAGCCCGTTAAACACATATTGTATCCACGGTCGCAAAGTTCATGACGGTCATAGTGCGCTGTTTGTCAGATATAGTGAGGTATGCGGACAGTGATTTAATTCGTGACGGTCATAGTGCGCTGGTTGTCAAATATAGTGAGGTATGCGGACAGTTATTTAATTCGTGACGGTCATAGTGCGCTGGTTGTTAGATATAGTGAGGTATGCGGACAGTGATTTAATTCGTGACGGTCATAGTCTGCTGGTTGTCAGATATACTGAGGTATGCGGACAGTTATTTAATTCGTGACGGTCATAGTCTGCTGGTTGTCAGATATACTGAGGTATGCGGACAGTTATTTAATTCGTGACGGTCATAGTGCGCTGGTTGTTTCAGTTATTTAATTCGTGACGGTCATAGTCTGCTGGTTGTCAGATATACTGAGGTATGCGGACAGTTATTTAATTCGTGACGGTCATAGTCTGCTGGTTGTCAGATATAGTGAGGTATGCGGACAGTGATTTAATTCGTGACGGTCATAGTCTGCTGGTTGTCAGATATAGTGAGGTATGCGGACAGTGATTTAATTCGTGACGGTCATAGTCTGCTGGTTGTCAGATATACTGAGGTATGCGGACAGTGATTTAATTCGTGACGGTCATAGTCTGCTGGTTGTCAGATATAGTGAGGTATGCGGACAGTTATTTAATTCGTGATAATGTAAAACTAGTTCGAAGTGGCCATGTTGTTCTGGTGATTGACATTCTTCTTGTCGTTGTTATGATGGTAGAAATAATAAAAATACATCAGTGAAAATAACACAACGAACACAACAACTATAATAATGCCGTTTCTTGGCCAATATGTTTAATATTAACTATATAAAATTACACTAAATTCAACAACAAACACCAATATAAAATAGCATTAAAATCAACCACGAACAATATAAAATAACATTAAAATCAACAACAAGCACCAATATAAAATAGCATTAAAATCAACCACGAACAATATAAAATACCATCAACAACAAACACCAATATAAAATAGCATTAAAATCAACCACGAACAATATAAAATAACATTAAAATCAACAACAAGCACCAATATAAAATAACATTAAAATCAACCACGAACAATATAAAATAACACTAAAATCAATAACAAACACCAATATAAAATAACACTAAAATCAACCATATATAAAATAGCACAAAATCATCCGAAAACATCTATATAAAATTACTCTAAATCAACCACAGAGAGCAATATAAAATTATATTAAAATCAATCAAAACAACAATATAAAATTACACTAAAATAAACCACAAAAAAATAAAATAGCACAGTAATCAAACACAAAGAACAATATAACATTTCACTAAAATCAACAACAAACAACAATTCAAAATTACACTAAAATCAACCACAAAATTTACCAAATAATGATGGTGACTGTAAGGTGATAGTAATGGTGACTTTGACATCTTACTGTTGATGATGATGACTGTAAGGTGATAGTAATGGTAAAGTCACCATCTTACTGTTGTTGATGATGATGATGACGACAATGATGATAGCAACATAAATAACATCACAAAAATAACATAGAACAATAAGAATAACAATAGCAATTGCGATAATAGTAACGCCAGCGATGATGACGATGATTAGAAGAAAAATAAGAAGAGTGATGATGAAAATGATGGTGATAATGTTGGAAAGGATGAAAAAGAGGAGGGGAATTAGATATATACAAAATCTGAAGAGTCCGAATTTGTAAGCATTAAAAGGCTGTCGGGTAATGTAGCAGAATTCTCTCTCTTGTTTTGTTCTATTCACTTCTTGTTCATAAATCTCTTCTGTTCTAATGATTGGTGAATATACTACTACTATACTAAGATACATCCACAAGAGATGCTTAACAGAACAAAACTAAAACCCTCTAGTTATGAGCACCATTGTTTTAACCATGGCTCTGCTGGAAAAAAGTTTTACAAGTGTCTACTTCTGGTTCTATTATACAGTTGGATATTTGTGCAATAGTTATTTCCATCTGGATTTCGTTGTACACAAAATCTTGTTTATTCTCTCAGATTCTTCTCCTAAGTACTCGTTCACAATCAATAGGGTTTTCGTTTCTTCCTGTCCGGGAGCTTGAATCGTAAGTATATAACAAAAGAGAGCTCAAAGCAAGAGTTTCTGCTGAGTGCACCAAGTTTTCTGTTTACTCCTTGGTCTTATATCAACAAAATGGAAATTTATTTTATAAGATAATGCGTCATGATTTCTGCTGTGTGCACCGAGTTTTCTGTTTAGTTTGCTTACTCCTTGGTCTTATATAAACAAAATGAAAATTTACTTCGTAAGATAATGCATCATGATTGTCGTAATCAAATAGTAAGGGGTCTTCCTTCTATGCAGTAATATTGTCTGTTTCTGGAAACGTGTTTCTTGAGTGAAGTTTTCTTTTTCAGGGGAATTTGTTTGTTTAATTATTCTTTCAGGATTACCGTGTCCACAAAATCTGAAATACTTTACATGCCTTTGTAATTTCTCCACATCGTCATCAAACTCCTGTTCTCTTGATCCTCGATTTCTTCAGTCCAAAAACTTCCTCTTCACATTCTGAAGAAACCGTTATACCTCTGTTGACAGCGAGAAGAATCTTTGCAGTTTGGGTTTTCTGAAGAACATCCTTTAGCAATGTGGACATGGGCGGACTACTCTGCATTCATGTCTTGTACCGTGTGCAGTTCATGGAGAATTGCAAACTCTCGGTTGCGTTCGTTTCAGCAAGAAATTCAAAATGATTAACATTTTTCAGAATGAGTAAAGCTCGTGTTTTCTGCTCAGTTTGAACTGTGGACCGCTTCTATATTTAAATTTTTAAAGTAACAAGGCCTTCTTTAATTAAAAAAAATTACTGGTTACAAGTCAGCCTGTACTTAACTCCGTTTAGTTTTGATATGCGCCGCCTTTCTTATAATTACCGTTAAATAGATACATGTAGTTGTTTTGATATGCGCCGCTTTTCTCTTCTTACAGTTAAATATATACATGTAGTTTAAAAAAGGGTTACCGTTAGCCACTTCTGAAGCTCATTTTTACGTTGCTGGTAGTTTTATCTTTGTTACAGATTACATAGTGCTTCTGTAACGGTTATTTTTAGTTGTGCATCGTGTTTTCTTTTTACCAAAACTAGTGTTTATTGGTAAAGCTTTTGCGGTATCTCAGTTAATTATTGTAGTTGTCTTATTTCATTAGCTTATATATGTCAATCACTTTAGTGTGTCTTATTTCATTAGCTTATATATGTGCATTATTTTGTGTGTCTTATTTCATTAATTTAGATATGCACATTATTTGTGTGTGCTTTATTTTATTATTATTTTAGATATGTCCCTTATTATTCTGCATTTTAGTTCATTAGCTTATTATCCATTAGTACTGTGTGCTTTATTTCATTAGTTTAGATAAGTCCCTTATTTTTGTGTGTCATTTTATTGTTAGATAAGTCCCTTATTTTTGTGTGTCATTTTATTGTTAGATAAGTCCTTTATTTTTGTGTGTCATTTTATTGTTAGATAAGGCCCTTATTTTTGTGTGTCATTTTATTGTTAGATAAGCCCCTTATTTTTGTGTGTCATTTTATTGTTAGATAAGTCCCTTATTTTTGTGTCATTTCATTCGTTTAGATATGTACATAATTTTTATTAGTTTAGATACGTTCATTATTTTTGAGTGTCATTTTATTGTTAGATATGTCGCTTATTTTTGTGTGTCGTTTTATTGTTTATGTGTTTTTATTTCATTAGTTTAAATATGTCCACTATTTTTGTGTTTTATTCCATTAATTTACATATGTCTTTTTAAAAAAATGTATTTTAGATATGTTGTATTTCTTTATTTTGGTATATTTTCTTTTATTAGTTTTAAAGTGTATCTTATTTTATTATTTTATTTTATCTATTTTATTATTATAGATTTGTCATTTTATCTTGTAGATGAGTAGCGGGTTCCAGGTTAGAGTTTGCTACGACTGGAGCTCAGTTGTATATCAATGTGTCAAATGTTCACTTTTTTATTGGCGAATTAAATTATTTTTGACACCTAGTAATTCTGTATGAAATTTAATCTCCCCATTTATAGACTTTCATTCAATAGAATGTGTCTTTAGCAAATTTAGTCTCCATATCTATGAACTCTCATAAAATAGAGTGTTTCTGTAATAAATTTAGTCTCCAGGTCTATGGACTATGAGCATACCCATAAAAGACTTATAAAATACAGCATAAATATATATATATATAGTTATACGAATTGTTCAAACACACCTAAGCTTTAAATAACAAACAAAACGATGAATCCACATTCAAAATGACAATATGATACAAACAAAAATGCACATTCAGAATAACAAGATGAAACAAAACAAAATTACACACAAATAAAAGTATTTACGAAAGTGCAGCTTGACTAAATAATGGCAGAAAAGTAAGTATACTGTCCTAGTTTTCAAAATGGAATCCCACCTGACCACTACTAATATATGGTATACAAATGCATCGTATATGCCTTACACATGATTTGCGTAGTTCAACACGTGATATATCACGTGATATATCAAAGCAGTCAACATTTAAAGAAAACAGCAAATGTATTTCCAAGTCAACGTCACTGCACGAGTAAATAAATTGCAAGGCATTTATAGCAGCGGGGGGAAAAACAGTCGGAATTGTATAGTTCAAAATATTTATAGAGACCGAAAATTCTTTCGCACTCTACAACCCATCCTAACACAAATCGGTGCTGGAAGTCTAAAATGATTTTCATGAATTCTTAGGACGTCCGAGAATGAAGCCAGCTGTTCATGATCTGATTCAATTATCTCCATTGTGTGACAGTCTAAGCACTTCTTTCCTTCTGTCTGTGTAAAGATGTCGGATTTTTTTTAGCACCAGATTGAAATGCAATATTTTTAGATAACATCACTACCCGGGTAAGGTCTCCACGAAAATGATGTCGACAAATATTAGCTGTCCAACTTCAAACGTTCTTGCGGATGAAAAGGAGTGCGAATATCTTCGACTGTCTGCGATGTTAAAAACAGGGTCACGCGTGTATTGTAGTGGCCTGTTCTTTCAATGTCTTGAAAATAGTTCACCAGTTTCCTTTCTACTGGACTAAGACTAGCTGCAATCTCTTGATCAATGGGCGTGTCATGCATGGATCTCCGTCTTTAAAATCATCTCCTTCATCTCCCTGACTCTATTGAGGTTTAACAAAGAAATTCGACACAGTGTTAAAGTGGCAGCGTTGTGTTTCTCACACTCTTTCCATAAGGAACAAGTGTAAAACATTAACTTCACACGTAGAAATAGGTCTTGGTTTATTAAATTTTGCTTTCATAAAATGTAATCTTGTAGTTGCCATCTTTAGGGAATAGGAAATGAAATTGTTTAGCTTTCTCGATGACAATAGAATTAGTTTGCTTTATCCTTTCAGTACCGCGTGCTTTTCCCAGTAACAAACTGTTCAAAGGGCTATAAATCCTGTGCACAATGTGGACTGACGTAATGAAATTCTCCCGCTTCCTTTGCATAATTAAGCAGCAGATGAAAGCCAGATAAAGTGGACCTGTTAATGGTTTTACACTGTGGTTAAGATTGTTGTTGCATAACTTTAACACGTCGACCAGGCTCTTGCAAACTTCTCCATAGTTGTTGATATGTTCGTTTTTGAGGAAAACATTCCCCGTCCATACCTAAGGAAAAAAACGGGTGTCCCCTTGAGTATGACTAGAGAAACCTTAAATAGTATTTCATTAAGTTTATTAACCCCCAAAAGATGCCGACAAGCCGTCTGGAGTCAGAAACAGTAGCTGTCCTCATTTTATGACTTGTCGACTTTGCCGCTGACAAAACATTTCTGGTAAATTTACACATTTCTTAGTGCAAACAGACAATAACTTCTAGCTGCTTGATGCGATAGTCTGTAATCAATAATCAGTTCTGTTTTTACACCTAATAGCCGTTGCAGAATTCTCAGTTTTCAACAATATAGAGTCTTTCCTACTTTGTTGTTTGTCTTTATGCAGAGCCAATATGCTAATTAACTTATTTGCATTCAATATCATTGTTAAATACCGGCTCTTATTTAATGACTCTGTCCCAGAATCAGAATTTAAAGTTCTTAATTTTAATATTCACATCTATACTGACGACAGACCGGTTGCCTAATTCACCCTTCAGTCTTTACGATTAGATCGCCCTTGAGTTCTGGCACCAAATGTAATGACAGATAAATTCGTGTACATGCACGGGTTGGAAATATTTATCTTAATCTGACTGATTACAACATAGAAGATCATTTGTATCACTCTGCCCTCCACCATCTTTCTGTTACACTTGTAACCGAGTCAATTCATCGTTAAGATAACAAGAGTAAATTTTAATAGTTTACAATAAAATAGAGCGAACCATCTGATACAAAACTACATATATGTGGGTCTTCCCGAAACCTTCTATTTTGTCTGTGATAGATTGTTTAACTAAATCGAAAGCCAATGGTATAGAGTCAATTGGCAGTGTTAAGCCATTAGCAGTTTATTCCATAATAGATGAATACACTCGGAGAAGTCACACAGTATCAGTCAACAATAGGGCGCTTGGCGTTCGCTTCAGGACTTGTTTCTTGGAAATCGTCTGGTAGTGTCTCCAGGAATAATAGACCTCAAAAAGAAAGGAGAAGCCTGCTGAAATAGAGTACGGTTCTATCGGCAAGGTTTTTACACAGTACTTAACACGTCCCTTTGTGGCAGACAGAAACAGGGGTCCCTTACAATTGACAAGATTTACAAATGGGATAAAGTACCTCGTCCACACTCTTGCAGGTTACAATAACTACAAAAAGATTTTACATTAGTGCAGACTGAATGCTCATCTCGTTACATTCAATGTGTGATGCCAACACCACTTAGTTAATGATTATTATTAATTAATTAATCATCCAAAACTAATTACAAGTGATGAAAATATTAATTTATTTTGCTAATGAACCTCCAGCAGACACCACTCATCTCTCTCACTTGGAAAATATACGGACACTGTAAACGTTTTCTCTCTTCAGAAACATTAAAGTTAAATATTTACTATCACAAAATGTTCCGTAGTTGGAAAACTTACTAAAGGAGAAGATAAATCCGTCTTTAATATATATCTTTAGTGAGCCCCCCATCCATCCACTTTCTTCTCCAACATAAAGGTTATCAATATGTATAAGAAGGTCAATAAATTTAACAATAAATCTAACTTTCATGAATAAAATCTAGTATTGTTTAACTAAATCGAAAGCCACTGGTATAGATTCTTGTCTAAAACAAAATAAAATAACACCTTGGAGAGTAGTGTCTATGTTAAATACGTAACATTTTTGTTTTTAAATATAGAAAGAGAAAGAAAACTTTGTATTTAGGCTTGTAGTACAACAATGGTATCACTGATAATAATGTCACAACTACAATAACAACATCACACTGCAAAAGGTCTCAAAATACTTTGCACCTTTTCATTTTATTGTAGTACGTTTTATCACTTGTGAATTAATTTCTTCCCACTGAGTTTTTAAATATAAAAGTAAATTATGTTGTTTTAATTGAAATGAACTAGATCTATAGTAGCCTATATCAATAAAGAGTTTGCTATAAAGAAATATACTAACCAGTGATCTAGATCTAGAGTACATGAAATTAATCAAGGGTGTACAAAGAAATATACTGACAACTGAACTAGACCTAGGGTACACTGCATTAATCAAGGGTGTACATTAAAGAAATAGAGAGAGAAATGAAATAGACTTACGGTATACTATGGTATACTATGACATCGAATAGCTCATAACATCCCATTTGTTTAATATGCTAATGGTTAATCTGATCGTCTTTAATAACTAGTGATGAAGAATAATACATACATTTAAAAATTAATACAACAATGATGAATTCTCATTCAATATAGATTATATGAAACAGACTAAGTTTTTTCCTGTCAAAATCATATTAAATAGTATAAATGTAGTTATTTTTAGTATATGTAAAATTAAAAAAATTATAATTGAAGTTTTAAATTTTAAGTTGATAATATGTCATTATTATATATTTTATGTTTTACTTCTAGATGCTCACAATTTAAATAACTAGCAGTCATTCACAAAACATAAATATCTATGAAGACAATCATATAAAAGATATTTACATTTTAAATAATCATTTTACTTTCTTAGGCAATGAATTGCTGTATATAAAATGCAGATGAATTATTTCAAACTCTGATTTTACATCAAAATATATAAACGAATAAGTAAGTTACTCTAGCATTGTTAACAATTATAAATTACAAGATTAATTTTTCATATATTATGCCCACTATCAATAACGCAATATCTACTAGTGACATAATAAATAACAGATATAACTGTTACTAAAGAAAATGATGAACTCAAATATGTTCAAAAACGCATATGTTGATCAAGAGTCAGTCTGTGAAATTATATAGAATTTCTTATCATTAAAACGAAACCATTACATTTAATTAAACACACAATTTAACTCTGAGCAACAAACAATACAGAGTTTAATTTCTTTTAATGTACGTAGCATTTTACAACAGCAACATTTCTACATATAAACATACTATTGCTTTAGAATTCAAGGAATTCAGTTTCGTTTGGCTACAAGCTTTACAGATGTAACATCTGTACACGTAAATATAACTTTGTATTAGGATTCAATGTCATTTTCCAACAGCTTTACACAGTACCAGATCGACAAGTAAACATAATATTGCATTAGAATTCTACAGCTGAAGTAATTTTCCAACAAGCTTTACACAGTACCAGTTCGACAAGTAAACATAACAATGCATTAGAAGAATATTTTTCAGCATTAGTCGTTTTTCAACAAACTTATCTGTCTCCATGAATATGAACATAGTAAAATCAGAAACGCACGTTCCTCTTTCTTTAATTTATCTTTCCCGAAGTTTTTTCTTAAAATAAAAAAATAAAAACAACAAAACATCTTGCAAGAATTAATCGAATCTTCTATAGCATTTTACATATGTTGTTTTTATTGTTTGTTTGCTTTTGCATACTTCTGTTATATTAAATTAAATCCTCAGTACATCATATACATTACAATATTACATATTTCTTTCCAATAGAAGTCAAATGCAAAATGTGAGAAGTGTGTGAAGGATTGAATTTATTTATATCGTACAAATCACACCTGAAACGCCTCGGTCTCAGAAACCATAAACAGTTCAGGAAGCACAAACTTGGGATCATAGTTACTGGCTGAGCATACAATTGGTTCAAATGAAGTCAGTTTACTGGATGAGCATACAATTGGTTCAAATGAAGTCAGGTTACTGGATGAGCGTACAATTGACTCAAATGAAGCCATGTTACTGGCTGAACGTACAATTGGCTCAAATGAAGTCAGGTTACTGGCTGAGTGTACCTGGGCATTCAATTGGCTTAAAAGATGCATGAACTTTGAATCATTCATGTTACTGGATAGGTTTACAGTTATCTCAAATGAGATATGAACTTGAAATCATTGATGTTACTGGCTGAGCATACAATTGGCTCAAATGAAGTCAGGTTACTGGCTGAGCATACAATTGGCTCAAATGAAGTCAGGTTACTGGCCGAACATACAATTGGCTCAAATGAAGTCAGGTTACTGGCTGAGCATACAATTGGCTCAAATGAAGTCAGGTTACTGACCGAACATACAATTGGCTCAAATGATAAGGTGTTTTGGGTGGAGATGGAGTGTGGTAAGTGAAGTTTAGAGTTTTAAATTTTATGCTAATGAATCTAGTAAGTGTGACTTTTGATTCTTTTATTTAAATTGTAAGAACGCTACTCTGATATTACAAATGCCAGTTATTTTATTTTGTTGATTTAGAGTACGAAGAAAGCCGTGTCTGAGAAATCTGAGCCAATTGTACACTCTGCCATCAACATAACTGATTCCTATAGGCAATGATACTAAAACTGAAATCGCATGTAAGCAAAGCCACCAGACAAACAAAACAAGACACACGAACAGATTCAGAGTTCTCTATCCCGTACAAAGTCTGATTTGACTGGCTAGTGCTGATCACGTGTGTCGAGTAGGGAGTTCTCTATCCCGTACAAAGTCTGATTTGACTGGCTAGTGCTGATCACGTGTGTCGAGTAGGGAGTTCTCTATCCCGTACAAAGTCTGATTTGACTGGCTAGTGCTGATCACGTGAAGGGTATTGAGTTAGCAATTTCACACATACACAACAAGAGAACTTTTGAAACAGTAGAAAACTGATGGATATATCACATGAGGTATTAAACTTTATTTTTATCAGTTTACAGTATTTTTTTTATTTGATCAAACTCAAGGAACGATAAAGGGCGTTAAATACAATATACCTATATTATCCTAAAACTTTGTTCGGGTTTTAACATTTTAATTAATTTAATTTTTTTTATAAAGAAATGTTGAAGTAAGTCGTTCCGGTTCAGAAAGGATGCTTTAGTTTTAGAGAATATATTAAATTCAGTTCTATCTTTTTACAGGTCTAAATCTTATTTCTTACATTTTTGTTTTCAAATTTTCCTTCTACATTCGCTTCTTGTCTGCCATTTAAATATTAAAAATATATATAGTAGGGTTATATGATCATTGCCTTTGAAGCTCGTTTCCAATGTCAGCAAGGGAGATAACAAAGATTAGATTAAGCAATGAAGATTTGGTAAATGAAATTACTATCTAACTCGATCTATCCTATTCAAAGTACCTCTTTCTTTTTTTCCCTTTCGTCTTAGCCTGCGAGTGGTTGGAATCAATGGACAAACATTGATCCTTAATATACAGAATAACCTTTTGTAGCAAGAAAAAAAGTCTCACCACCGCCCAGAGAGGGATTCCTTTTAAAATGAAAGAAATAATTTGCTTCTGGTTTGTATTACGTCATGACATACGTAACCAGTGCGGCAAAATTCTGATTTAGTCTTTGTCCGCCGAAAACAGAAGCGCTTTGCGACGTATTTATCTCCCTTCAACACTGTTAATGCCCTTAGTCGCGTGGCTTTGACGGTTTGTGGCGTAATGAATGCTACAGCTGTGTTTCCCTGATAAGGAGCGCGTGCATGAAAGGGGGGCAGTGTTTCTGCAATATAAACATATTCTGTAAATCAGACTTTATGTTTCTCTTAGCATGAACATGACTTCTCTCTCTCGGAGTGTTCATTCAAGATTTAACTCTGTTATTCTTTTCGAATCAAAAAGTGTACACTAGAGAACGCGAAAGGGGAAGTAAATATACAAAAATTAAAGAAAAATTGGTATTGATGGCCACTAAGGGCTCTCCTGAAGAAAGTCTTATAATTATAAACACCCCGGGGTTTTATCCTTACAATCTGTCACTTGTTAGTTTATTTTGGGTTGAATTAAGTATTCGTGTAATAAGCAGGAAAAGGCTTGTTATTTTTAAATTCTCTTTTGAATGCGCAAACTATATGAAAGTGATGACAGAGTAGAAGTGTTGATAAAAATGTGTGCGTGCACGCACATTTGAAGCACTAGTCACGTGACTAGTTTTATAACTAACGGAATGGCCAATCCAGGCAATAAAAACAAATCCCACACACGACTCGCAGCCAGTCATATTTTACGTAACATCGTAGATTGTTTATCTATTAATATTTTTTAAGAAAAGTTTTATCCATAAAGGTTTTAAAAACATACTTATGTGGCTCTATAATGTTTAAACGTCATGTGTTGTAGATAAAATCTTTAATACGGTATGTCTGACTACAAGTATGTTTTATTAAAAGATTTATTATAAAGATAGATGTTTAGAAAATATTTAGAATGGTATTTTCATGTCTTTATCGTGTTTAAAAGTATTATGTAGTGAGATTACTTTTAATGCTGTTAATTCATTACATGTATTTGCTTGTAGAACGAGCACTATAAATAGATTTAAGTAGTTTGGGGTGTTTTTTTTTAAATACATAAACTCCCCAACCATCTCAAAGTGTCTTCAATAAATAAATACTAACAAAAGATTTTGCATACGACACCCAAGATTTTCAATGTTCGTGGAAGTAATTTCTAGCCACTTTTGTTTGACTTAAGTCAGTAACAGAATATTTGTTTTTCCAGAAAAAGAAAATTATTAAAACAATTGTCGTTTGAATATGCTTATTAGAGAAATATTTTATTGGGGGGGGGGAGCGGGAGTGAAGTCGCTTGCTCGTATGTTTACTTGTTTATACATTAATATACTCTTCCATTATGAATTAATATTTATCATTCATGATATTGGGACATGTGTATTCTATGTAAATGTTTACTTGTTTATACATTAATATACTTTTCCCTTATGAATTAGTGTCTATCATTCATGATATTGATATACTTGTATTCTATGTAAATGTTACGAAACAGATTTATTACATAATTATTTTAATGTATTAATTAGTGAATATCATACATATTAAGTAGTCCTAGGAAATATTTGAATGTATCATATATAATTAATAATATTATTCACTACTTACTATTATTTATTAGAAAGAGAAAGTAAATGGGTTTCCTCTGATATTTAGAGGTCAGTTCTGCAAACAGCTGAAATACACACTTGAGTCGTACATACACTCGAAGAGATCTGGTTGTCCACGAAATCAGAGAGCGTTAAAAAATTTGTGAATCAACTACAACTCGCGCTCTCAACGAGTTAAGTAATCCTACGTGGCACGTGTTCTTAAATTAAAAATACAACTCTACCCTGTAACCGTTATTACTGTAGATACCATTTGACAGTCAAGCCTATAGTTTGTGTATAAGAAAAGTAGGTGCAACCGTTATAAATCTAGCAGATTCAAAGTCAAAGAACTCACTGGAGAAATGTAGAGCAAAATCTCAGTATTAGCACTAAAGACACTTTAAAGAAAGTTTATGTGACTGTTCTAATTATGCAGTTTTAGTACTAAGACAGAAAGTCTGTGTGACTGTTCTATACATGCAGTTTTAGCACTAAAGACAGAAAGTCTGTGTGACTGTTCTATACATGCAGTTTTAGCACTAAAGACAGAAAGTCTATGTGGCTGTTCTATACATGCAATATAAAGCATGGAATAGAACTGTGTCTGTATGCTGTGGTAGTAGGGATACATTTAGCAGGATTGAATTGTTGTCGAGTGTTTAATGTTCCAAACTGCTTCAACTTGTGAAAATGAATAGTATGATTAATTGTTGTCGAGTGTTTAATGTGCCAAACTGCTTCAACTTGTGAAAATGAATAGTATGATTAATTGTTGTCGAGTGTTTAATGTGCCAAACTGCTTCAACTTGTGAAAATGAATAGTATGATTAATTGTTGTCGAGTGTTTAATGTTACAAACTGCTTCAAGTTGTGAAAATGAATAGTATGATTAATTGTTGTCGAGTGTTTAATGTTCCAAACTGCTTCAACTTGTGAAAATGAATAGTATGATTAATTGTTGTCGAGTGTTTAATGTTCCAAACTGCTTCAACTTGTGAAAATGAATAGTATGATTAATTGAGGATGCGAGCTCTAACGATATTCAGTAATAATTAATTTAACTCTTTACATCTCATGCCACTTGTACTTGCATATTTTTGCTCAGCTTTTGTAAATTGTCATGTGGCAGTTTCATTTGTCAGAATTATTGATACTTATTGACACAATAATTAATTACATATCTGGTATTGGTGTCTGAAGATGATAAGATGTACATAATGCAATTAATTGGAGATTAATTTGACATAAAATCGCCTTGTGCAATCTCAGGTTATTATAGCAAAATTACATTCGTACTCCCAAAGCTAATGCCGAGATTTTCATCCTTTCTGGGGTTTGCTTTGTCGTTTGCCCTTTGTTTCTTTCTTTGACCTTTGTAATTTTATTTTTTTATATGATTTTTTTCTTTGTTTGCATTGAATTGGGGGTGGCGTGGGATGATTTTTTGGTGGGATTCTTTTCCATCTTCTTTATTTTGAACTATGAATACAAAGACATTTTATTCTTTATATTTCGTAGCAGTCTCAGCTAGGGTTACATGCATTGATTGTATGTAAACATTGAATAAAAGTGTGTGTAAAGTCTTTTTACCCAGCAATAGAAATGGCGTAGTCTACAGCTGAAATCTAAAGCACAATGAATGAATGTTGCCTAGTCTAGTAACCAATGAATGATGACGGGTGTAAAGAAGTCTAGTAACCAATGAACAACATATAAAGCAGCCTATTAACCAATGAATGACAGCATGCGAAATGCAAAACCCAGTGAATTAAAATATATATGGGACAGAGCAGACTTTGAATGACAGGGGGCTGAGCCTAGTGAAAGTGAATGTGATGCAGTCTTGAGTTGATTGGCATTTCTCGTGCAGTACCCTTCGGAAGAGGCGTTGGAGGGAGATAATTATGATTACTTGTTAGCAGCTCAGCACATAATAACTGAAAAAGGTTTGGATCACTGTACGCAGCCAAGGGCAGATAATCATAACAGGCACGCTGTAATGTAATAGAAGAGGTGAAGATGTTTTAAGAAACAAAGAGTAAAAAGCGACTGAGCAACGGGAGGTAGAATGGGGACACTACTGTTTCACACATGCGCCCTTCCATGCAATGCGCATTCTCGCCCTCTTATATATTCACCATAAATTAATACCAGAACTCCAAATACAGCCAAGGAGGAGATAATCATACTAGAATTAATGCCAGCTATAGACAACCCTCGGCAGCCTTTTTCATAATGTTCTGACAAGATTGCCCCAGATTGAACCTTGACACAAAGAAAATAACTGATTATTATTGTCCAGGTTAACTATTATCAAAATAGATTATTGTCCGGATTGACTATTGATACGGTTAATTATTTCCAGGTTTAATTATTGATAAAAATGATTATTGCCCATGTGTACATTTGATAAGACTATTGTTCAAATTGACTATTGATTGATTAATTATTGACGCTAATGACTATTGTAGTTGACTTGATTGACAATTAACAATAATGTCTGTTTGACAGAGTTGACTATTAACATGCCAAACATATGGTTGCCCCAATAAATAAATATATCTAAAGGCCATGTACAGACAAGTTATGTGTCTTGTGACAGTATTTTTCAAAATAGAACATATATAGTCAAATAACTAGATGGCATGAAAACGGCCTAATAATTATGTTTTTTCTCCAAAAATAGTTTGCTCACCACACAGGGAGATAATGGTATATATATTTTAAGAGTGTGCCGCAAAACTTAAGTAATGACTACTTGCTAAAAATTCAGCGGTCATTTAGAAAAATCAAAACTGTAAGCTAGTTTGAAATCTGACAGTGCAAGGAAAAAAAATTTAATGTGAGTGAAAATAAAGAAATAAATATTTCTTGTAGATATCAGCAATTTCTTGAAAAATGTCAATTCAGAAATCTGTATATAAAGAAGCTAATTTATTACTTTTATGTTTGTTTTCTCGCTGTTAATTACTTTCTTTGAAAAGTTCTTTAAAAATTGTAATTAAAGTGAGTGAATACCCATTTCATTTAACATGGATTTGTCAACCAAAATTTCTTTTAATTCCTTCTTTTTTTGTTTCGTTTTTAAAATAAATTAAAATAAAATGTTTGAGATCATTGGAGTTACATTTGATAGATTTGTAGTATTAAGAGCTGACTAAGTTATTTTGATGAGGTGCCAGATTCAAATTATCTTTAAAACTGGCGACGATACATCCGAACTAAATGAAATACAGTTACTTAAGACCTTACATGGACTGTCCGAAAAGTCTCATGAATAATACGTTGAGTAGTCTAAATGTATAATGGACTGTCCGAAAAGTCTCATGAATAATACGTTGAGTAGTCTAAGTGTATAATAAGTTTATGACCTCGTAAATGGTTTTATTATGATATTCATTTACACTGCGATGAGTAGCCTAAGTGTATCGTAGCAATTTGTGACCTCGTTTGTCCCGCTAAAATGGTCTTATGTGCCGTCCTCAACTTAGGACCTCATAAATCCTGCAAAGCTGATCTCATGTCATGCGGCCGTGCAGAGCTTGACATACGCTGCACCCAACACGTTTTCACTGGCAAATCTTTGTGCCTCGCTTTGAAATTAAAGAAATTGCGAAGTGTAACCAATATCTTTCTACTTAAAATGGGGGCCAAAGTTCACCAAATGACCTTAGGGTCACTGATCTCTCCGACAGCACTACGCTCTCATGAAATGAAACCATGACACTTCTAGGCTATTCATCATTCCTTGCAGATTAATAACAAATCCAACGAGAGAAAAAGGGAAGGGAAGAGAGAGATGGAAGATGGGTTTGAGTAAGTGAAAACGATATATGTAAATGTCAGCAAATAGTCTACAACTGAATCGGAGTCTTTTCAGAAGAGTGCCTTCACACTTTTCAGCCAGTCCGGTCGTAAGACATCAACAGTTCGATTTGGTGAAGTACCAAGAGCGGGAGAAACTGATAATTTATCATCATCACCGTCCACAACTACAAACCAGTGTTCTAGACAAGATAAAGCTAATGTTGCATTCGAGAATTAAATAAAGCAATTTCAACTGTGAATTTGCGCCAAGACAAATGAATGTCCTGATGTGACTGAGCAGTGACTGAGCAGTTCGGTGTGGGAGAACGCCTTCGACTTCCCCAGACAGAGAGTTCAGATAAATGGTCTCAGACGGTCTAAGAGAGCTTGTTGATTAATTGGCCATGGACATGTGGCAGAAAAAATTGCCTATCCATATTTTAATACTTAATTGCCGTATAAATTGTTAAATTGTCAAAGTAATCCGACCTTGTGCACTCCTTATGATGGTATTTTTGTAATTGTCAGAATTGGAAGTAAACAATCCGAGTTGAGAAATGTTAGAAATTGCTGATGTAATGCAAACTAGTTCATCTGGGTGAGCAGTTTTATTTATCCAATGGGGGGGGGGTATGATTTAAGATAATGTGACTAGCCAATGGGCTGAGATTAAAAAGTTTACCTGCTTTAGAGAATTCTATTCTCTGATCACTTTGAATTTGTTGTGTCAAGAAGTCTGATCATGAAAGGTGGACGTTACCTTAATGGTGAGTTAACTGACTGAGAGAGAATGGACCTAGAGATATTTCATACATTTTTGCTAGTGATGTGTTATACTTGTGTTTTAGGTAGAGATGTATTATGTGAGTAGACTATTATTTCTACAAATTTTAGAACTAAGGTGGTTGTATACAGTATGCTAAACATTTGACTTTGTTTCAAGTGAACTTGTTGATAAAACTGTATTTATTATGTTTCCTGTGCATGTGTTGGGCTAATAAATACTGTTGCTGGAAAGTGTAAGTTGAGATTTGAATGTAAGAATGAATGGAGTTTATTAAAACAATAAATTGGAACCTTAAGTTTGCTCCCTGATTATATTTTTTCAAGGTAAAGCAGCCTTTCTCTTCTCATGTTATTTGAATCTACTGATTCACTGATTGTAAACTGCTATGACCAACCATCTAGCAAATTAGCTAATTTAACCGATAAAACATTATAATAACCTTACATTGTTAGTAATACACAGATGCGAAGCACTTTGATCCTAGTTTCCAAGTTCAGAAGCTCAAAAGACTGGTAATTCCTTTTAATATGAAATTTTTTAACTTTCATGCACCCTGTTATTTTGAGCTTTCAGAGAAAGGTTGGCTAGTCGAGAGAACATACCATATTGAAATATGAAACACTAAATGTGCATAACAAATGCGTACACTTGTGTAAAATTGTGTACACTCTCCTAAATAATTAAATGGTTTGGGTAAAAGTAGTGGTATATACTCTCCTGCCGTAAGTAGTTAAGTGTGGTAAGTGCAGAACACAGAATGATGACCTCCTGCAGTCAGTGCAAGTCACGGATTGAGTGATAACCTACTGCTGTAAGTGTAGAACACAGAATGATGACCTACTGCAGTAAGTGCAAGTCACAGACTGACTGAAGACTTACTGCAGTGAGTGCAAGTCACAGATTGAGTGATGACCTACTGTAGTAAGTGCAAGTCACAGATTGAGTGATGTCCTACTACAGTGATTGAAAGGCACAGACTACGTAATGAACTATTGCAGTAAAAGCTTGAAACTGAAGTTATTTGAACGACAAAGAAGTTTTACTTGTTAAGATGGTCAGTGGATTTCCGCTTGTTCAACTGTATTCTACTTTATACTACAAGACACAATGCACGTACATAATTCATTTAATACACCATTCTTGCTGTATACAAGACACAATGCACATACAGAATTCATTTAATAAATCATTCTTGCTTTATACAAGACACAATGCACATACAGAATTCATTTAATAAATCATTCTTGCTTTATACAAGACACAATGCACGTACATAATTCATTTAGACACAATGCACATACAGAATTCATTTAATAAATCATTCTTGCTTTATACAAGACACAATGCACATACAGAATTCATTTTTAATAAATCATTCTTTCTCTCTGTCTCTTTTTTTTATTCACTTCCTCTGCCTTCCTGCCTCTCTCTTTTTTATCTCTCTTCTCCCCCCCCCTTCTCTCTCTTTTCATCCTCCTCTTCATGATGTATTGCTATTTAAAAACTGCAAGGATGTCCGGACTGAGTGTCAACTAGAGATTCCACCAAGTGCTGCTTACCTCCCATTAAAATTAAGTCCTGATCCTAAACATGTGATCTTTCGGGTTTACCAGCAAAGGGTGCGTCATAAAATTTATCGCATGTTTATTTATTTCTAGAATATATATCGCCAATCCCCAGGCGCCATGTAGGCTGCGCAGAAACAGACTGTTGTGATGTTTTAAGACACCAGAGTCTCGCTAGAGCATAATGGCTTCATTCACGGCTTTAACCACAACCAGGGGGCGCTATATTCGACACCTCGCGTGACACGATGGCACACGCAAGATGCTGGAGGAGAGGCAGGAAAGCAACGACAAGAGATATTGCTGTGTGTTTTCTTAGCCACTTGGTTTGGCTGATGCTCGTGATATTGGGTGATGTTGCTGGTCGGATTTGGGTGCAAGAGAAATTCAGACTCAAGTCAGAAGCATGGTTGAAGTATAGGGCTACCGCTCCATGCCAGTCGGCTCCTGGGACGTACTGGGTGCCGGGTGCACCAGTATCGTGTCATCGTTACCTTCTGCAGCTTTCAAATAGAATTACAGTACTTGCGAAATGTACCGACTTTTTATTCAATCCGTTTGAGTTTTACTATTTTAATATTCAACACTATTGTCAACTGTTGAGCAATATTATTAAAGTTTGCAGTTTTATTACTAATTATAATTATCAGTATATTTCGCTATTCAATTAAAACAAATGTGAGTATGATACTTTTATTTGAACAATTAAAAAAAAAAACTCTTTCTTGCCATAAATGAACAGTACTGAACTAGCGATGCTATAGAGTATAGACCATATGAAGAGGGAGGGATACGGGTAGAATTCTTTGCTTGAAATACTGGTCAGCTTTTTCCGATGTAGGCAGTGCAGTCTTAACGCGTGGGCAAGCTGGGCAGTTGCCCAGGGGTCCTATGCTAATCGGTGTATGTTGAGAGGTATTGTCAACTTTTATTCCTGTGAGTGGTTGTGTAGGTAGGGGCCCAGTGCATTGTTTTGCCCCTGGCCTGCAATGCTGTTAAGACGGCACCGGATGTAGGCTCTGTGGCCTTCATTTGTCTGAATTAGATTGCATATATCTCTACCAATGTAGCCTTCGTTTTGACTCTATTGAACATAGCTTAAATTTTGCCTCTGTTGAATGTAGTCTTCATGTTGTCTTTACTGACCAGATCTACTATTTTGTCTCTATTGAATGTAGTCTTCCTTTAGTCTTTACTGACCAGATCTTCTATTTTGTCTCTTATGATGGTAGCAGTCTTAATTTTGTCTCTTATTACAATTTTGTCTCTGAATATAACATCGTCTGTTATGAACATAACCTTTATTTGTCTATACCAAACGATGTTTGTTTCGTTGAGTGTTGAGTTTTTGTTTGTTTCGTTGGGTGTGGGTTTTTTGTTTGTTTCGTTGGGTGTGGGGTTTTGTTTGTTTTGACTAGCTGACAGAATAATAAAACTTTCTATGCACTGATCTGTATAGAAAATGTCCTAAGACCATTATAAAATATAAAATGAATTGCCTGATAATTGTCCTTATCTAATTCCATTCTAATACTTGATATAAGTAAACAAATATATCTGTTTATGACATGACATTTTTATAAGGACCTAATTTAAATGACTGTAGCATAGTTGTTCAGTAATCCAGTTACAATATTTAATCAGTGCAATATGTCGGTCATTTTACTTACAAATATATGCATACATTTATATACATAAATTATAGTTAAAAAACTAAAGTATAAAGTCTTAGTAATAAGTTCTATATCGATAGATTTAATACTGGTGCAGGAATTGTATTGTGCCTAATATAATTATTAATTGAAAGCACATGATAAGATTTCTTAAGCAATATTAGAAGCTAAAGTTAAAGTACCATCATTTAATTAATTTAAATATGTATATTTTTTGGCTGGTGGTGGTTTGGTTGTAATATTACATGAACAAAATACAAATGTAACGGTACCAAAACCAAACCTTATCAAACTGATCGAGATATCAGGAAGGAATTGAGTGGTTTGTGAGGCAAACTTGTGAACTGACCATTATGACTAAAAGTAATCAAATTGCATCTTAGCTCGGCGATTTCTTGTCCCAAATTACCGACCCCTCTTTTAGGCTGATTAAGTTTGTGGACAATTTACTGGCGGTGTTTTTTCTGGGAACCATAAAGATAAGAAGCAGTCCTAAGGTCAGTGGATGCCCGGCCTCTTGCCTGACAATCCTGACTAATATGAGTACAACTCCAGAATTCTCAGCGTGCATATCCCAGGACCTTAATATAATCACGCCGGCAAAGAGGGTGTAAAAAGGATTTGTCTGAATTGGTTGGATTCTCAGTCTTATGTCCAACCAGTCAACTACATTTCGCTGGCTTCATTGACAATAGATAGACTTTTTCTCCCCACCTCGAGCAAACAAGCGCACGAAGGTCCTACGTGGCGACTGTCAAATGTATCTTTTATTAATTGACATCTGAAGGGAAGAAATTCCTGTATCCTGTATCTGCGCACGACACTAAAAAATTCGTGTGTCTGTCATGTGATTAGCATCGAAGCGGTCTGAAAGAGTGAACAACTATAGAAAAGTACTGTATTCACTCTGTACTCAGTTCGATTTATATAACTTGAAGCTAGGCATGACACAACGCCACCCTACCTATTGGCAAATGATGATTATTATTATTAATCATTCATAACTAATTACATATGATGAGAATCTTAATTTATGCTTGTGACACCCTCGTCACGTCACAAAATGGTACACTTGTACAGAGAATGACCTATATACTAGAATATTTGTGATTGCATGTGTATATTTGAGACAGAGCGTGGTTTTCATGCATCTCCATTGGAAGTGAAATAATGTCTTTTGAAATTCAATTCAGAATAAAGACTAATATTCATTTATAGAAATGCACTTTATCTTGTATCTATTTGTGTTAAATGTATAGACAGAAAACATTTGAATATTTTTTTTTTATAACAAATGTACATATTACATTGCCTTGTAATACTGTTGGTTTATGTTAATTTGTATAGAAAAATATTCCACAACAAATGTGTGTGTGTGTGTGTGTGTGTGTGTGTGTGTGTGTGTGTGTGTGTGTGTGTGTGTGTGTGTGTGTGTAATTTTCTATCAGGACTAATCAAGAATTGTAATAGGGTAAGATTATTCCTTCCTCTCTACCTTAGAGAAGATACAAAATATTTATATAAACATTTCGCAACAATTACAGAGACTTGTGTAATGGAGCTTTACACTTCCATTTCTACTGCTCTGGACATAAGACCGGTATAGATTATTATCAGCAAGTTCTAGCACATTCTCCACCTGAGCTGTTTACTCCAAAAATATCATCATAAGCAGTTCCCAAGAGCACGTTAACATTGGCAACAATGTATAATTGTTAAGTTTGGAAATAGGGAGAGGCAAATTCACTCCGCCACACTAGGTAACTCAACGTCAGCTTCATCTTGTCTTCTTACCTTTTAAATAAAAAAGGATACGGTTAGTAAGTGTAATAATTAAATATATCGAACATTTTACTTTAACTCAGTGAGGAATATTGTTGTTAGTACAAATGCATGACTTGTATTTGAATGGTGATTTGTCTGGAAAGGATAACCAGTTTTCTTTAGAAAAACACTTCTACAAATGCCTGCAACAAAAAAATGATAATAAACTAGGGATTTTTTTAAAAAATCTAAAAACAAAATATTATTATAAAAATTATAAAAATTATATCAGTTCAGTTCCCGTACCACAATTACGACATCGACAGTAATACAACTCACAAACCCTTGCAAGTTAATGGCAAGTAATAATTGCGACAGAATCTTGCTTTCTCAAAAGAATTTCCTTCTTCTTCTTGTTGTTGCTGTAATAGTATAATTTGTAAAAGGATACTCAAATTTCTGAAAATGTTTAATTAATTTTGAATTAAACTTTATAAAACCATTGAAATTAAATAACTCTCTTTGAAATTAAAAATATATTATGCAAATATTGATGAACGTATTGTAACCACAGCATCAACGATGTGATTATGAACACATAATTTTACACATTTTAAAATGTATATGCATTATTAAAATAACTTGTCAGTTTCAATGAAATTAATAAATCAGTATGACAGTTCCCTGTAGAAAGGACTATAACTCTTAGTGCCTAAAGACACTACAAATTGACTTGGTCGCGTTCGTACCGTGGTCCAGTAGGCTTACGATTTTATTATTTTTTATAAATACTTTTTTTTGGTGTCTTTTTTATTATCAATATTATAAGGGGGTTGGTGGCAAAAGAGTTTAGGTTCTTGTGATGAATGCGTTTAAGTGATCGTGGTTCGAATCACATCCGTCACAAATAGTAGATGGAATTTTGGATCAATCCACAGACCTGTACCCTGGCTCCGGACTAAATCGTCGATCTCTAATTAAAGTTCTTGATTGTTTATTATATTACACAGTCAAAATTCTTTAAAGAAAGTATACTATGGCTGCAAAAAAATTAAACAGCGCCTTTTATTATCTGTGAGTATTGGTCATGTGACCATTAATATACATTTTTAATCTGACAAACCGGCGATCGCAGACAAATATTCACAAATTATTTTAATTACAATGTTGAGCACAACACTCACTTAGTGACGTTCGTTGGGCAAAGAAGTGAAAATTGCTCCAAACAACCTGACGGACATGTTAAGCTCATGAAAGAATGAGGCCTATTGAAAATCTGTCTTACAGCTGGCAGACATCCTATGGGGAGATAAGTCCTGATCACAGACGCGCATCGCGTAGCGTAACAAGGGGATTAGCGTTACCGTGAAGGGTTTAATCGTTTGCCATATGGTTTTAACAAATTGCATTTTACAATCATCTAGCATTTTTGTCGCTTGTTAAAGGCAATACAAGTAAAATTATCGGGCTTGTAAACTCTTGCGGGGAGAAAGGCGAAAGGGAATTGAGTTCTACGTGAATTATTTTTAGATAACATGCACGCGCAGACACGCTCATAATAACACACGCACACACTAAATGAATATATAGTATACGTCAATCTTCAGTCATTTACACTATCATTTAATAAAAATTACTTGAAATCAATCTGACTCTAAAACTTCAAGTACATGTATGTTAAGAAGATTTTTATAATTATAACGTTTTTAATAATCTGTAAGACCGCTTGAAAAGCAATAATCTACGTGACTAAATTAGTCGACCGGCACATAACTCTGGTATAGTCGCTCAAGGGAATACCAATAGGTTAGCTGAATTTATGTCCCCTGAATAATTCAATGTTCATATAGCACGTCTTGCGACATATATGCTTGCAAGAAAACCACGCTAATCTAAAGTTTTAAGTATGATTTACGCAAGACATCGAAGTGCTCCCTAAACTATCAGACATGTGACGAATGAACTTTCTTGCCATGAGCGAAATACATGTACTTCAGTGTTATTAGTATTATGACTGATTGAAGTGAAAACCCTAAAGTTAAATTAAAAAGTGAAAAAGTTCGTTAGCTCTTTATTCCACACTAGATAGATGTCATTAATTAAGACGCAGCGACGCACGCTCTACAGATCAACCCGTTATTGATCGATCGAACTGTGTTGTTTCTCAGGGGTTTGGCAGTTTGGGTGAAACTAAACGTCCAGCTAATTGACCAAATAAAGTTCAGACCCGTAGTGATGACGCCTAATTTAGGACCAGTAAACATATTGAAAACATTAATAATAGTAATTATTATAGAGTACAGGCCTATCCAAAATAAAATACAATAATATATATATAAAACAATTATATTATTTATACTGGGTGAATATTGGCACTGTAAACTTATTTGTATATATGATAAATCAGCTGGAGAACGTTTAAGATATTTTTATACTTAGTTCAAAGCTAAGTTAAACTTATTTCATCGTCTAAAACTCTAAATAGTCTTCATTATAAAGATCATTAGTTTTTATTGCAAAACAGTCTGAATCCATCCGTCCTTATCCATCAATCCCTCCTTCCGTCCATCTGTCAATCCATCCATCCATCCGTCCGTCCTTCTCTCTCTCTCTCTCTCTCTCTCATCATTTTTGCAGCCGTACAATTGTCTTTTTCTTAACTTCATTGAGCTATTTGAAAAAAATCATTTTACTTTAGATTTGTTGTTGTTATAAAAGCAGCTATTTATTATAATATTGCCGTGTAGCATGAATTCATTTGTTGTTGCTGCTCATATTACGTGTTGACAGGATTTTCATTTTGCATTTTATTGATTGGTAATTATTTTGTAAAGCGCTTAGAGCTTATAAGCACACACGCACGCACTCACTCACTCACGCACACACACACACACACAAACACACACACACACACATAATTGTTATGTTATATTTAATTAAAATTATCCATTCCTTTATTTATTAGGTATAGTCTACTTTATTTCTGTTATTAACTTTGTTGCTAAAAGAAAATCATTATTCTATCAGTTATTTAAAGAAAGAAAGAAAATATGTAGCCTACAAGCTGATAAAACATAGATCATCTTCATTTAAAACAAACTTTAAACAGTGGTCTGTTCTTGGAACAGAGATCTTTTGAAATGCCAAGCGAAACCTAACCATCACTAATAAACTCTCATTTTACTATTAAAGTCAGTGAGGGGTCGGGGAAAGGGGTGAGGAGGAACTTATTACAGAAGCCCGTTTCTTGATATAAGCCTGTGTCACGATATCTATGTGCAAAAGTCTTGCAATCTGAACCACGTTCATATTCCACCTGATCAGCTTTGACATTAATATTCTCTCCATCCCAAGGTATCATGCCAATTGCCTCCCCTAAATAAATATAAAAGAAAGAAAGAAGATTCTTGTCTAACTCTATCTGTTCTCAAATATAGGTGTGATGTAAACTCTTCTAAAATAACTTCAAGAATATTGATGAATTGATTAGGGGATTCAATAGTTAAAGTATTGTATGCAAGAAAATGGGAAGGGTTGGTGGAAATTTGACATGCTAAACAAGAGGGAGAAAGGGAGGACAAAAAATTCTTGACATCTTTTCTCTCCCGCCCCCCCCCCCTTACTGTTGTTGATGTATTCTCAATTTGACTCACTTGTGAATCAGGGTACATACACATTGAATGCCAATAATGCTAAAGGTGTGCATTTGTGCGTTGAGAAAAACTTTTCGTTTTCAAATTAAACAAACTTTGTTTTATTACAAGAGTGTCTCTTAAATCGCTAATTCTTTAAAACGGTGCACCTCAGCTTCTTCCGGAAGTGAAGCACCTGGATGTTATAGAGCTTTTTAAGTACGATATACAATGAAATATTTATGTCTTATCTTTATGTGACTTGGATTTAATCTTTCACAGTTTGCGAGTGGAAGTAGCATAGTTTGAGAATCTGCTTAAAAATCAATAACAATATCAATCATTGTTGATATACCGATATACATTTATAATGTATACAATGAAATATTTTATTCAGTGTTTGCTGAAAAGAAATAAGATAATTTAATACAATTAAATATTTCATTCAATATTTTTGTTGATTTAGATTACAGATGTTTCAATTTATTTTTGCAGATGGATGCAAGCACCAAATGAGTTATGTTCTGCAAGAGAGACATATAGTACCATGGCCGTTGGCTCAGATTGCAAATGTATAGGTTTCGTGTGTGGGTTGAAGTAAACATAAAGGTTTCAGTGGATACAGGAAAAATATACAATTAGGTGGCTTTTATTTTTTTTTAAAATAACATTTTGTTTCAGCATAATAGCCTCCCCTGAGTTACACACCAAAGCAGCCAATCAAAAAACAGCTCTGTGTTTGCTACACTAAATTTGAACAGTTGAGCCGCCGGACAAGTCCAGCTTGTTACTTACTAAGTACTTCTGTAAAGAATCATTTACAAAGCGAGTTTTTAATCCTAATTTTTAAGATGGCATCACGAAGCAGCTGCTACAAGACAAAACAATCTGCTTTAGACAAGCGTGAAAAGAGAATATTACGAGTGCATCGACGGTCAATTGATCAGCGTGAAATGCGACAAGAAGAAGTAAACAAACGACGACAAATCGAAATAGAAATGTCTCCCATCATAGAATCGAGGGGAGGATCTAAAATTCCTTCACGAAATACGACACCCGGTAAATGATAATTTCCCCCCCCCCCAGAGACTGAAATTGACACATGCTTAACAGCACTGTTACTGAGTTATATCTATTCTAAGCTATACTATAGCCTATAGAAGTTAGAACTGCATATTAGTAGTATTACCAATAGTAATGATCTATACTATAACTTATAAGTTCTGGAAGCCATTAACTGATTAAGTTATAAGCAATGGCTGTCCCAAATGAAACTGTTATATCTCATTTGGTACAAATTTAGGATGTACTAAACATTCAACATTTTCTGACGAAAGCTACTTTCCATATTAGTATTATTACTGTTTTAAATCAAACTAAATTAGATTTACAGTCTCCCATGTGTTCTTAAGTGTGTATCACTAACACATTAAATCATTAATAGATTTCCACTTTTCGTTGATGCATCAGCTGAACGACACATGACAGGAACTATTTGACGCTTTTGTCTCTTTTGTATGACTATGGAATATCAGAAAATGTTTGACGATTTTGTTTCTTGTGCATGACTATGAAATGTCTGAAGCCATATTCTCATGTTAATTTATTGTACATTAACATATTGTATTTCCATTTTTTAATAAAATGTGTTGCAACTTACTCATGATAATGTTTGAGATCATATTTCAGGACAATTGTAAATTTGAAAAATAATTCCCATGTACTGGAATCAGGATGTAGGCCTACATGTACAAATTACAGTTAAGATTGCACTATTGCCATATGCCATATAGTGATATACTAAGGTGGTTGTTTGTCCTAGCTTTATAAATTAATTCAAGCAACACTATATAGTATATTATGATCATGCTCCATAAATTCAATTTACTTGCAGATTGTCACAATGAAAAGGCATCATTGTCACTGCAGGAAAAATTTAGGAAGTGGAAGGAAGAACGTGAGTTAAAACGTAAAATAGAAGCAATGGAAAAGGCCAGAATCAAGCCTGGGTTTAAAGTTACCCACATTTCATATACAGATACAAAACTTTTCAATTTCACAAAGGATGACCCCAAGGAATCCTCTTCAAAAAAGAGTCATAAAAAAATATTAAAGGTTATAAATTTATTTCTGAACTTTAAAACTATAAAAAGATAACCATATTAGTTATTGTTCACTTAAATAAGGTTCTTATTCATTTTGATTGTATGTGTGTGGGAGAGTTTCATATTATCTTTTGGCTTTATTTCCTAATTTTAAAAATAACAAAGAATGAAAAATTTATTTTTATCATTTCTTCTTGTTCAAACTTTTTTGCCTTTTTCTTATTGCCACTTATATTAACTCAAAATACCATTGATTATACTGTAGATTCAGATAATACGCAGGTATACATACTAATTACTATTAGTATAACCATATTGTCATACATTTACAAACTCACCTCTACACCAGGACCTGACATTTAAATCATCAAATGAAGTGCTATCCTAAAGTGTCATAACTTGTTTTAAATTTATTTTTTGATTGTAGTCTTTAATAGAATAGATTTTCTTTATTTGGGAAGGTGAATAACCCCTATAGAAGATAATTCTAGTACTGATATGAGAGTTAAAGATAATGAAAAGCTGAACTTTAAATGCTTGAATTAAAATTTTGAAATTGCTCTATTTGAAATGCAGATTTATGAGATAACAAATGAGGTTAGGAGTGATTGGCTACAAAGTACAATACTAGTTTCAAATCAAAATGAGTATTTGTTTATTTTACAATCACTGCTGAAAGTTGTGGACACAGATTAAAACAAATCTAAAAAATGGATTGAGTTTAGCAGTGTCCATGGCTAGTAGTATACTGGTTTAATGATTAAGTAGATTACACAATGCAGAGGCAAATCCTTAGCTGTAGGTGGCAGTTTGTTTTGAGAAAATGACAGGAATATTATTCGAGCATTTTACTGGTTTCAGAGTGAAAGGTGTTTTTAAAAAAATGGAGTGACATAAGCTTTTGTAAATGTTTATGTGAGAATACATTCATTGATGTTGGTAGCAAAACCTGTATATAAATTTATAATTGTCTTGGGAAGAAAATGTTACCAAAGCTTTTTGCTAAACTACAGTCAGAAAGAAAACGGTGAGATGAGTTTATTTTCAAATGTTTAACTGAAAAAATCATAATGAAATATAATTTTGCCAGGAAGAACAATGGAGCATAAAGCTGTACATTTGCTTAAATTGCCTAAAATGAAAATGGTATTGCTGTTCGCATCACTGCTAAACAGGCAGTTCATTTAATGAGAATATGTAGAGATGTAACTTTTGCCAAAGCATCTGGTTCCAAACTTTATTTTATAATTATAGAGAAAAAGCCAATTGGTAATGTGAATTTTCATTAACTCTGCTTGTTAGCCTTCATGTTCAACTGAAAGAGGTTTGACTGTATTTCATTATTATTCCATATCAATTATCTGATGAAGCTTGCTTCATTTATGATGAATAATCTCAGTTTAGTCATGCACTAACAATTTTAAATAACATTTAATATTAAAATTGAATGAATATATCACGTCAGCCTGCTCTGGAATTGATTTTAAAATTAAAAGTTCCATTCATAATATGTGCTTTCATTTTTTTTGTCCAGAACACTCCAATAAAATCTGTCAAGGTTGCACCTGCACCAACCAAGAGAACTTTGAGATCTACTGGTAGTTCTGCTGTTGTCAATAGCAGTATACCCAAATCTTCCAGTTCAAATAAAAAGCAAAACAGCCTACTTGTAAAGAATCATGAGCAAATGGTTGTGAAAAGAAAAGCAACCACTGTCTCTACATCGCCTGATTTGAAAAAACTGAAAGCCTTATCATCAAAGGTCAGTCCTTTTAGTCTTTATATTTTAGCGCACTTTAGGGAGAATATTTGTATAGGTGGACTCAGATTACAATAAAGATTTGTTCTCAATATATTTTTTAAGTCATATTTATATATAATTCAGAACTGAATAAAGAAATTAAAAAAAAAATCTGTTCTCGAGTCATATCACTAAAAGTTTTTAACCAATTTCATTAAGGGCAATTCCAGAAAAAATGCTCACATTTCTCAAAAATTCACACTTGATTAGGCACTTAATTTCTTTTAATCCACTTTTATCGTAATTTGTGATATTTGGAAAATGTAAAAAAATTAATACTTTTGTTTTTTGCAGCCAAATGCACTGCAATGTTTAACCATGTTTTAATTTTTCAATCTACACATTAATGCAAGACAATATGTCGGAAAGCGCATCCAGATTGTACTAACAATTCCCTAGTCCGTAGTCGTGACTTCACAGGTTATGTTGCTATGGTAAGAAGTCAGTCTCGCAAATGAGAGCTCTTATTTCTTTCAGAAATATTGACTTTCAATACTGAAACAATTTGCATTTATACAAATCTCTGAAAAATTTTGCAGTCTAGATTCTAAGAATGGGAATGACTCATTTCATTCGGATTTATTCTTATTTGTTGCTGACCTAGATTCCATTTCACTAGGTCTTTAAAGACATGTCAATTCATTATTTATTGTCACATTTACCTGATATTTGGTTTTCTGTTGCAGATATTGTTATACAGCGGAACCCACGATAAGGCTAATTCAGATATAATGAGGTCGTAGCATGGCTTCCAAAATATATCTTAATATCTTAATCTTCCAAAATATCTTAATAATGCATTCTAATGCAAAAAAACCCCTCATTAATACGACCTCATTATTAACGCGATCTGATTTTATGGACCCCAATTATCGCGTTATAATGAGGTTTCACTGTATTTCAATAATGTAGCAATTGTTTTTCAATTACCCACCATACCTTCTTTTTTTCTTTGTCAAAATGTAAAATCTGGACTTTTGTCCAAAAAGAATTAAACTAATCCTCATATTTAATTTGTTAAAATGTACTAAAATATGTATCAATACATTTAAAAACTCATTCACTTTCCTTTAAAATGACATATAACAAGCAACTTTCCCTCTAATATTTTTCCTGTGTTTGTGGAACTTTTTCCTGTGTGCACGGAACTGCAGTTGTTTGAGCTTGTAGAAATTTGTGTGAGGAATTTTGAAACTGGTGCATGACATTTTTCTAATGAGCTGCGCTGCTGTGCAACCTTAGAGGCACATTGATAACAAGAACCTAGGCTAAAATATATTCTAAATAGGCCAGTGTGTAATGAGGAGCAAAATCTCATGTCGATAGAGAGTTAATCTGTTCAAAAATTTTGAACAGCTAAAAAGCAAATCAGTTTCAGAGTTGGTATGTGTTATTCATTCAAGCACTGCAAAAAAAGAAAATAATAATACTTTGTGCTTTGGTTAATATGTAGCAGTCTGATTTTAATATTCTTATTTTGGTTCTTAAATGCCGAAACTAACAGTACCTCAAACTATTCTCAATAGTGCAGTCTTTTAACCATTCCCAAGTGGTATTGTAAGTGTGGCTTATCCCAGTTTGACTTTTTTAAAATAAATTTTTAATATGCTTACATATGAACAATACACACCTCATTAATCATGTTAGCACTGTCAGGAATACCTTTGAGATATTTCTCATGGAGTTATCAATGCCACTTTTAATATGTGCACTTTTATTATCTATTAAAATCATTTGATTGTATATAAAAATATCCTATATGTCTTTTGTTGTACAGAATAAAGTTTCTTTACAAACGGTGGGACAAGGTCATTTTATGGCCCCAACTAGATCCTCCAGCAGAAAGACAGTATCTAAAATGAAACAAGGTTTGTACTTTACCTTTCATTATGATTGTTGGCAACTAGGCTTGTACTTTACCTCTCATAATTGCTATCGTAAAAATGGTTTATATTTTTACTATTCATAATGACTGTCAGAAACAAGGTTTGTACTTTACCTCTCATGATGACTGTTGGAAATAATGTTTGTACTTTACCTCTCATGATGACTTTTGGAAATAATGTTTGTACTTTACCTCTCATGATGACTGTTGGAAATAATGTTTGTACTTTACCTCTCATGATGACTTTTGGAAATAATGTTTGTACTTTACCTCTCATGATGACTTTTGGAAATAATGTTTGTACTTTACCTCTCATGATGACTTTTGGAAATAATGTTTGTACTTTACCTCTCATGATGACTTTTGGAAATAATGTTTGTACTTTACCTCTCATGATGACTTTTGGAAATAATGTTTGTACTTTACCTCTCATGATGACTTTTGGAAATAATGTTTGTACTTTACCTCTCATGATGACTTTTGGAAATAATGTTTGTACTTTACCTCTCATGATGACTGTTGGAAATAATGTTTGTACTTTACCTCTCATGATGACTGTTGGAAATAATGTTTGTACTTTACCTCTCATGATGACTGTTGGAAATAATGTTTGTACTTTACCTCTCATAGTGACTGTTAGAAACAAAGTTCATGCATTACTTCTTATATATATATATATATTGACATTTAGAAACAAGATTTCTTACATTACCTCTCATGACTTTTAGAAACAAAGTTTGTAACAATTTGCACATTAGAGACTGTTCCATGGTTAATGTAAAACAAGTAACAAACAATCCTCCACACAGGACTTTTCTTTTAGGTTTGCCAGTTAGATGTTTTACTAACTTAGTATTAGTAAAATTTGAATGCTACTTTGTATCTGTCTAAAAAGTAATTGTTCATTATTTATGTTATAGACATACCACATTCTGAAGATAAGAAGACAAAATACAAATCTCAAGACAATAAGATCATATACAATCAGCATAAACCAGATGACGCTAGAAAAGTATCTACTCTTCGTGGAAATGTGAAAGACTCTGTGGAACCATCCTTTGCACCCACCAACTTTGCATTTGCTGCACCTAGCAATATTTGTTCCTTTGTGTTCAAACCTCTCAGCCCAGCCAGTGCTGCCAGTTTTCTAATTCCAAATGGTGACAACACTAATGTGTCATTGTTCTCAAATAATGTAGGCAGGTGAGAGTTTTGGTTCCTTAGTTTTTGTTTTTGTAGTCAGGGGTTTCACAGAACAAGGGAGTTATTTCAGCATTGTAGTTAGAGTTCCATGTTTTTCTGAATAAAGATTTTCTGGGGTTTTTTTTTTTGTTTTCTTTTACTGCTGATAAGTATATCAAGAATTTAAAAAAAAATCTTATTAGGATTTTGTTTGTTCTTTTGAAAATGTTACTGTTAAGTTTTTTTAAATTTTATTTGTTAAGAAATAAAAAGTTGATTTTGAACCTATTATTTGTCCTTTTTCTTAGAGTTCAGTCTCATTTAAAAAATTTTTTATTTCACTTTTGTGAAACGTTGCTATCCATGATTCTACATTAAATAAAATTAAAAATTCCCAATAAAATAGATGCAGTTGATGTTTTTATATGTTCAAATTTGATTTTTACAGGACTTCAACACCCCTTAAAGCAGAATCTGTGCAAAGTTTATGCGGCTACAATGACAGTCAGTCAGACAATGGTATGTTTGTTTCATGTTAATTATGTTTTACATTTTTTAATTTGGTTATTTGTAAATCTTTGAAGCAATGAAGTTCACTTATGTAAAAAGTAAAGTGTATGAATGATTAAGAATATATGATGTGTTGACTTATGTCCTTTCCACATATTGTGCTTGTTGAATAAGCATTCAGGCACAACATTTTTTATAATAAAAAAATTCCTTTCTAAAATGAAAGTTTCTACATGATGATAAGTACAGAAATTTACAAGTTAAATAAAAGTTAAATAGTCTTTTTTAATTATAGAAAGTGGAGAATAGTTAACATATGTGTTCAACTTGAACAAAGCAAATTTGAATTCTAATAAATGTCCATTCACTGATTAGAAATTTCTTTGTTTTAAGTAGGCATTGTGTAACATGCTGCAATTTCCAATTTTAATTTTGATGGAAAAATTAGTCACACTAAAAATATTATAGATTTTAATAAGAAAATGTGAATATTTTGCACTACTTAAAAAGAAAGGAATCATTTTCAGAGTTGGAATGTACTTTATAAACAGGAATACATTTTATTTGAAATTTTTGCTCTTCTTCTTGTAACTGAATGTTTACCTGTGAAGAAAATAAATAATATGAAGTTTTAAGAATTAGATACTGTTTTTTTTCCATGGCCTTTTCATAAAGTGTCCTTGCTGATGACAACTAAAGACTTCGGTAAATTGAAATTCAAGATTGGTTGGACTAGAAGAGATTCTAAACATGAATGGGTCCCCTAATATGATAATTACCTAAACAAAATTACACTCAGCAAAGCAAAGTTCAACATTTTTTTTGCTTGGAGTCAAAAGAGTGTTGAGAAATTTAATTTTTTGCGAGAATCACTAGTTTCCAGTGCCTTTATGTATGATTAGAGCACTAAGAGCAGTTGAACTTATAAGTTAAGATGTTTCAAAATACTTTACATTGTTATATTTTAATCTATTTAAAAAGAACAGTTACAGATCACTGCTGTCTTTGAGTATGAGCAATAGTGCCTGGCCTGGTTTGACAGGTGCTTAGAGCAACCTTTACCAGTATATTTTGAAGATTATGTTTCTTAATTTGCATGAGTGAATAAATATAATTCATTCAAGAAAGAAATTCCAGTAAATATGTTAGTATCAGTAAAACTGGTATAAGGTTCCATGCAGTCCACTGCTCATGAAAGTTAAAAAATCAGCAGATATATTTATAAATGATTAGGAAAATTACAGTTTCATAAATTGATTTTAATCTTATTTTAAAAATATTTGTTAATTTCTTGAGAGATTTAATATAGATACTTCAGATTAACCTCGAACATGAAGGTGTTCTTAAAAAGAATAAAATAACCTTATCTAAAATTTTTAACATTTTATCTGCTAATTTTACTTGTGCCTTGCAAGTAAAGAACTGGTTGGATAGGCAGGTAACAGTAGTTGGGTTACATTTCTGCTTCTGATTTTTATCCCGCTATAATTTTATGGAGTTGCTTCCACAAAATGCATCCAAATCCACTGCTCTACAGTGCAGAACCTCAGCTCATCCGTTAGAAATATGATCATGCAGAGATGAGTCATTTATTTTTCTTTTGAGATAGGAAATTGGTAAAGAAAGGAAAATGACTTGTATTGTCAGCTGGAATCATCATTTTAGTTCATTTTACTGATGTACCTTAGTTTGCACCTAATTAAAGTTCAGCATAATGTGCATTCTTTCCCTGCAACATATGTTGTTTGTTACATCAAGCTGCTACTATTATTGCTTCCAAAGTAAAGAGAATGACCAGCTGAGAATGTTATATATATGTACTTCGCATAACGAACACAATTTGTTCCAGCAGTATGTTTGTTATGCGAAACACGGTGACCCGTCAAAACCGCGAATGACAAATGCGTGCCGACAAAACCGCGCCGACAAAATCGCGCTCTTTGAAATCGACAAAATCGCGATAAACATCACCAAGTAAAGAATGGCAGGAAGTGTTATGTATGTTCGCTCTATTACGTAACTTCTTTTCATTCTTTTCATTACCTTTGTGTAAGGATTATTTGCACTCAGTATCTCTTAATATTGCTCTTTAAACAAAATTATTAAGATTAGATATATGCTTCATTCTTTTCATTACCTTTGTGTAAGGATTATTTGCACTCAGTATCTCTTAATATTGCTCTTTAAACAAAATTATTAAGATTAGATATATGCTTCATTCTTTTCATTACCTTTGTGTAAGAATTATTTGCACTCAGTATCTCTTAATATTGCTCTTTAAACAAAATTATTAAGATTAGATATATGCTTCATTCTTTTCATTACCTTTGTGTAAGAATTATTTGCACGTAGTAATCTCTTAATATTGATCTTTGATGTATGCTTCATTCTTTTCATTGCATTTGTGTAAGGATTATTTACACGTAGTATCTCTTAAATATTGATCTTTATGGTAAAATTATTAAGATTTGATGTATGCTTCATTCTTTTCATTGCCTTTGTGTAAGGATTATTTGCACTCAATATCTCTTAATATTGCTCTTTAAACAAAATTATTAAGATTAGATATATGCTTCATTCTTTTCATTACCTTTGTGTAAGAATTATTTGCACGTAGTATCTCTTAATATTGATCTTTATGGTAAAATTATTAAGATTTGATGTATGCTTCATTCTTTTCATTGCATTTGTGTAAGGATTATTTACACGTAGTATCTCATAATAGTGATCTTTAAATAAAATTATTAAGATTTGATGTATGCTTCATTCTTTTCATTGCCTTATTTTGAGTATTATTTGCACTCAGTATCTCTTAACATTGCTTTGTGTATCGTAATATTGATATCTACGTATGTTATTATTACATTCTTGTACGATTTAACATGTATCATCACGATTTTGTCGATCGCAATTTTGTCGGCGCGATTTTGTCCATCGCGGTTTTGTCGGCGCGCATTTGTCGTTCGCGGTTTTGTCGGTGAACCGCGAAACACGATATCCCATAGACCTCTACAGGAGATCATGCAATCCATTCCACATCGCCACGAAAAATCAAAGAAATTAGAGGAAAATGAAGACAGGACAGTGTTCATGGGGAAACGCTAGTAAAGACACTCACCAAAGCATGTTATGATGTTAGATGTTGATGAGGTAAGATGTTAGTCGTTCATCAAAGCAAGGAAAAAAAAGACAATCAACTGGGAACAAACATGCCCTGCCTTCATGTGAGACATGAGTGGCCGGATTCAACCATTTTTTCATGAGAAATGCGATGTTTTTGCGGCATACGTACGGTTTGTTGTGTGAAACATGTTCGTTCTGCGAGTCACGTGGGCGTTTGCAGTGGCGTTTGTTATGCGAGGTACCACTGTATTATTAACGCCAGAATAAAGAGAATGACCAGCAGAAAATGTTAAAATGTATATGTATTATCACCTCCAGAGTAAAGAGAATGACCAGCAGAGAATATTATATATATATGTACTTTCCAATATTTAAGCAATACTTTTCATATGAGTGTGAAATACATTTATTTCACATTCTTATCATTGTATTTTTTGACTAAATCACTAAAGCTGGGTTCTTAACCAGTGGGGGAATTTTAGGGCTTCAGGGGTGGGGTGGGTGGGGGAGGGAATGTGATCACAGTCTCAAAATACATATTTGAATGCACCTTTTGAGTCAGCCAATCTTGGAAAGATGGGAATGACATTCTTACATATAGTGTAAAGGGTGCATGGGGCAAAAAAAAGGTTGATGAGAACCATTGCACCAAAGCATATTTTATTTTTGTATGTAATCGAATATTTTTGGTAAATTGTACCTAGAAGACACTTATGTGGTGATTAGTGTAAAGTTATTTCTAATAAAGACTACTCTTTTTGTAGTTGCTATAGTTCAGAATTTTAGTTGGTTTCTTAATATTAAATTTAAAATTTTGTTTGTAACAAAAAACATATACACTTAAATTAAGAATACAAGTAATAACTAATAAGATATTGTAATAATTTTTATTCCTTCTGTGTATTTTTTTATTTATTTTATCTTATTATTCTTAAAAGAGAAGAAAAATAGGGAATGTATGTAAGTAGAAAATCATATACAATTTAAAGATAAAATAAAACTTAACAAAATTTAAAATAAATGTTTTATTTAAAAAATAAAATGATCAACAAAATCCTTTGGATCCTGTTTAGGGCCTCATTGTTAAGATGTTTTATCATATTTTACAACACATGTGCATGAACACATCTTACAAATCCCTTATGTTAACTGAGTGCTTCACTTAACTCTTAGTCAATACAGGCCTGGTACATATTTGTGCAATATTATGCAAATGTTTGATGTTTTTTGTTTGCTTCTTTGTTTGAAGAAAAATCATATGCTTTTGAGAAAACTACTGATAGGAGAGAGCTTTGCTGTTATAAAACAATTCTAGCCTAGACAGGTCTGCAGGTAATTCAGAAAATTTGTTCAAAATGGATTATTTGTTGTCTATAGCCTAGAATACGTTTGACAGAATAATGTCAACATTTAATTTATACCACCATTTTGAAAGTTTTAATAATACTATTTTAATCTAATTACAATTGAATGTTTCAGACTGGATGACAAAATCAGAGATAGATGTTTCTAAAAGGAGTAGTTCTGTGTCATCTAAGCATAAACTTTTAAGATATGATTATAAAGAAACCACAGGTGACATGCTACAAAAAGGAAATTTTCCAGAAGAGCAAGAAAGTGATTCAGTTGACTGCACTGCTAAAGAGTCTGAGAATGTTGAGATGGCAGAGTCATTTATTCCAACCAGCCAGAAACATAAATCAACCAAGTCTGTTCATAACCTTTCAGACACCAGCATGAGGCCCTTACACGAGACTTTGGAATCTGCAAATAAGAGTTTGAGAAGAAGCATGGAGTTAAATTCTAAGAATGCATTGTCTAATGCTGAGATTTGCCCCACGGTACAAGCACTTGGAGATGATAATTTGTCAGGATATCAGAAAGAGCTGGACAGAAAGAGTGCCATTGATTTTGAAGTGGGGTACCAGACTGACAAGAATGCCAAAACATCAAAGATAAGGCAAAATAGTTTGCATGACCATGCAATGAATCTCGATGCAGAACATTTGGAACATATCAAAGCATCACCAGGCAGACGAATCAGCAGGCAACTTCGCAAGAGCATTACAAATAATATGGTAATTGAAACAAAACCTGAACTAGAAATAACACATGGCAGATCACGGCGCAGCTGTAGATCATTGCTGCCAGACTGTAAAGCAAAGCTAGAGTCTCCATGCATGATAAATCAAGCAGAAATGACAAATTATATGTCATCATCAAGTCCATCATTTGCGCACTTTGAAAGTTTTGGAAGTCAGCATACTCACAAATCATCAATTGAAGATAGTAAAATTCATCATGAATGTCCATCATTGGAAGTGGCAAGTTTTATTGTGGGTGCTGAAACTGAAACTTTAAAGGGTACATCTTCTGTACTAGAACAAAATACTGATGCTGAGAAATCTGTGAGAAAACTCAGAAGTTTACGTCGATCTGCTGCCAGATCAAATAAAGATCATTCACAGTCTGAGGCAATAGAAAAAGAGGAAGCAAAACAGGTACTGTCTGTTGCTATGCCTGAAGGAAATAGACAAGAAAATCTGAATCCAAAATTGCGTCGTAGTCGGAGATCTGTTGCTAAAACTGATACTTTCACTCTGCATGAGTCTGTTCCATCAGAATTGTCAACTGGGGAAGTGGAAATGAAATCCTTTGAAACTCCTAAAAGCACAACTAGTCGCAAATCTTTAATTTGCACATCTGCATTAACAGCACTGCAAGAAGATGAACAGCAGTTAATGATGCACAAAGTTGAAGAAAACTGTGGATTTGTAGGAAAATCTCTTTCAGACTCTATTGCAGGAAGTCCTTCAGCACTGAAAGAACTTGTCTTAAATCAAGATGTTTCTTCTGCTGTTGAAAGAGAGACTGCATTATCAATAGATATATGTTCGGAAAGGGAGACTGTTTCTAATGACATAGTACTGTCTGTCCAAAAGACTCCAATGAGGACTCGACGCAGTCTTCACCTCCCCGGTGCATCTGATGGTTTTCTAACTCCAGGCCTGCCTTTGTCAATACAGAAACGGTCAACTGCTAAGAGGCGTCGGACTGCCACGATGATAGCTCTGTCTTCTGCTAAAAGTCCTGAAGAGGCGTATGTTTCTTTTGTTTATTTGGTCTTTGTTTAAGTTCGTTGTGAGAGAGTTTAGTTATTATTGAGATTACATTTTTGCAACAAGTGTTTTCAAATTGCAAACCATTTTTTTTATTAAAGCGTGAATAAAATTGTGTTGTTGGTTATCATATCTATTGCCAAAATGGAAATATGTAATCTGTAATCTCTGTAATTTTCAGAATCAAAATCATCTCTACCAGTCCAATGGTTGAGATGACTCGTCGCACGCCCAAGCATATTTCTCCAGGTAAGGAGTTAATATTCAAGACATCCTTTCTCAATTTTTTAGACATTACCACTCGAAATCTTTCTTTAATTTTCATTAATATAACTAATATAAGTATTCCAACAAATTTACTGTATCAAGGTTTTTTTAGAAGTGATAATACATTAATGTGATGTTCTGTATCCCTTTTATCGTGAAACAGTTTTGTAAAGAAATATTTTAAAAAGGCACGTCTTTTATCATGCTTCCTTTCCAATTAAATTGGATCTATATTGATGTCATACACAAATGCCATAGACCATATGCTGTTTAAACAATTGATGCAGTTGAAATAGTCACATAATAATATTTTTCAAATTTATTTGTTGTTTCCAGAAATATTCAGCTTAAGAAAAAAAATTAATTTGCTTTCATTTCCATTTTACTTTTTTAGTATGTGACAAATGTTGGGAAAAGTTTTCGGTAATGATCAGTATTTCAAAACAATACACTTCTGATGACCTCAGTATATTTTACTGATTAACGTCATAAATAACTTACATATTTATGTACATATGGATATGGTTTCTTTTGCATTTAAAGTTTCTCATAGCTGGTGTTATGTTGTAAACCTGAGCTAGTAAGGGTAGAAAAACCTTAAATTACATTCAAGAATATAAGCATCGTGATTAGGTCTTTTAAAAATAGTTATATTTAAATAAACGCTTTGTTTATTATTTAATACTAAAAATATATCTTCACATCATAATAACTTAATCCATTTTATATTTAGTTGAGAGAAATAGAGCTTCTTTTTGTAATGGTTGATATTTTTGTCACTAGGATAGTAGGAGCTGAATGTTTTCACGTGATGAAGTTATAGTTTTTATACCATTTGAAATAAATATGTATCCAGATTAAGTAAATTAATAAAGAAAATATATTGTAATGAGATTGTATTGCTTATTTTAAAAAAAATTCTGGTAAAAGATATCTCAACAGAAACACATGCTTTATATATATTTCAAACTCATATAACATTAGCATTTTTATAATTTGTTTCTATGTGAGCATTAGACCCTCATGTATATTTTAATATGTAAAATAATTAGATTTAATCCACTTTTTTTTGTGCTCTTCATGTCACAAAATGGTACACTTGAACAGAGAATGACCCATCTACTGGATATTTGTGAGTGTTTGTATATTTGAGAGAGAGCATGGTTTTCATGCATTTGCATTGGTAAGTGAAATAATATTCATTTACAGAAATGCACTTTATCTTGTATCTATTTGTGTTAGATGTGTATTGTATGTTATGGTAGATGGAGATCATTTGAATATTTTTATAACAAATGTACATATTATATTGCTTTGTAATACTGTTGGTTTTGTTAATATATTTAGAAAAATATTCCACTATAAATGTGTTTGTATGATTTTCTTTCAGAACAAATCAAGAATTGTACAGCACTTTTGTTCAGTGATGATGATCTTTCTGTGGAGCCCATAAAGCTTTTCCCTGACCCTAAAGAACAGCGTAAGAATGCTAATTCATCACCCACTTCTTTCCTTGGTACAATAATAAATTACTTTAAATTAAAACCACTTCATGCAGATTAAGTAATGTTTTTTTAAAATTTTTGTTACCCCTTTGATTTTAAAAAAAAAAGTAATTTGGATGATGTTACGTTTCAAAGTTGTATTAAGTGTGACAGATGGACTGCTAAGAATAAACTACCCATATAAATCACTTTTGACAGTTTCAGGCAAAGAAGAAAATATTCCTTCTTCCATCACTCTTGAGGAAAACCAGAAACAGAAAGGTGTGTCCTATTTCAGATGCTTACTGAATGCAGAGACAGAGAAGCTTGCAGCACTTGGGGACATGTGGGAATCAATTGGTCAGTCTGTTCCAGGACTGTGTGAAGAAGGTATTGTTTTAGCTTGTTTATTTACTGATAATTGTGTCATGTTGATCTGTTCCAGGACTGTAAAGAAGGTATTTTTTTTTTGGTTTGTTTGCCTACTGATAATTGTAATGTGTGCTGTTCTGTTCCAGGACTGTGAAGAAGGTATTGTTTTGGTATGCTTGTTTACTGATAATTGTGTAGTGTTTGTCTGTTCTAGAACTGTACAAATATCTTTTGTGATTGTTTACTGAGAATTGTATAGAGTTGCTGTTCTAGGATTGTGAACATCTGTTTGCTTGTTTGCTTTTGCTGAGAATAGTGTAGTGTTGATCTTTTCAGGACTGGGTGAAGGTCTTTTTCAACTGGTTTGTTTATTAAGGATAGTTAAGAATGTTGGAAACTTATTGACAGAAGACTGTTATGAATCATGAAAAATATCCATCTTATTAAGAACTTAGAGTAATATCATTTACAACTATATATAAGTCAATTTCTAGAGTTACAGAACAGAGTTGATATGCTCTTGGTTCTGCCTCTACCCAATAAAAAGTTCACTTACTTTTTTAAAAACTGTGACAAAGATTAAATTCAGTAAATGAGTTAATTCCTTGATTAAAGGCAGTAAATCAGTTAATTCCTTTTGAATTGAAAAGATGAAACTTCATGAAATGATAGCTACAGTAGAAATTCAGACTTAACTTTTCTGGCTGTTTGTTTACATTTAAATGGGGTCTGTATTTACCTATTTTTCAACTGTTCACATTGGTATTCTTTCTATTTGTACAGTTCAAGGGCAGATTCGCACAACAGTATGCCAGGCAAGACTGCTGATAGGTGACAAATTTCAGCAATTTGCAGGACTTGTAGATGACTGTGAAAGAGGAGATCCACGCACGACTTGTCAAGATTTGCAAGGCTTCTGGGATCTGATTTGCATTCCAGTAATTCTGAGTTGCCACTGTTTTTAACTCAAACTTTTAGAGCACATAAATCCTAAATAAACTGTTTTTAACTCAAATCCTAAATAAACTGTTTTTAACTCAAACTTTTAGAGCACATAAATCCTAAATAAACTGTTTTTAACTCAAACTTTTAGAGCACA
The DNA here is from genome assembly GCA_028829895.1 of Sinotaia quadrata. NCBI lineage: Eukaryota > Metazoa > Mollusca > Gastropoda > Architaenioglossa > Viviparidae > Sinotaia > Sinotaia quadrata. The sequence goes on from CM054178.1 coordinate 88,564,408, forward strand.
TAAATCCTAAATAAACTGTTTTTAACTCAAACTTTTAGAGCACATAAATCCTAAATAAACTGTTTTTAACTCAAACTTTTAGAGCACATAAATCCTAAATAAACTGTTTTTAACTCAAACTTTTAGAGCACATAAATCCTAAATAAACTCCTAATGCTTCAGAAGTAAACAATAAACTGTCATTCTTATTGTGGTTAAAATAAACCACAATCATTTCACAATCATTTTATCATTTAGAGCACAGCTCATTTTACAAGTTCAGGGTATGTTGTTATTTGTCGTTATCATGTCTTCTCAAGAAGCCAAGTGACTTGGATATGTTGTTTGCTGCAGAGTACATTTTGATGTGAAAATATTGTATACTAGAAATAGGACAAGTTCTATTTCAAATGCACTGGCCCTACATATTGTAAGATTATATTCACAACACATTTCTCTGCCCATTGCCATACTTGTTTGTTGTAATAGTTGGCTAACACAAATGTATGATTGTGGGAGGAGACCAATACTTATGTAACTATATTATGTTTTGAGGAAATTATTTTAAATAGGCATGAATCTTTATATGACTGGCAATCGTACATTTATATTCAATTTTAAATATTCTGAGAAAATGTTTTTTTTATAACTATACAAGTGACTTTAGTTGACCAAAAGACTAGTATAGTGATGCTAAATGTGATCCACTCTGAGGAAGTATTTTGTAACTATCTCTAGACTTAGTTGATAGAAGACAAGTATAGTGACTCGAAATGTCATCCCTTCTGATCATTTTATAACTATTTCTAGACCTAAGCACGTTGACCAGAAAAGTGTACTGACCCTAACTGTTTCAGATTTTTTTAATATTTATATTTTTTTAACCCCTGCATGGACCTGTCTTGGCCTAAGTCTCGTAAAATTTGAAGTCAGGCAGGACATTTTTACCAACTCCATTAAAATCAACCAACTCTGATTCATGACTCTGACCCCAACTCTGATTCATGACTCTTGACAGCCCTGATTACTCACAGTTTACATCTGACATGACACTTGACTCTTAAATGTGTTTCAGAATTACACATAGTTAATGAATTGAATATCTCTTGATCTGCTACAATGTGAAGAGTTCTCAAATTACACATACTTAATGAATTGAATATTTTGGTCTGCTACAATGTGATGAGTTCTCAAATTACACATAGTTAATGAATTGAATATCTCTTGATCTGCTACAATGTGATGAGTTCTCATTTTTAAAAGAACAAAAAGGCAATAGGAGTGGTTTCTTTCAAAAGGTCAAATTAGACAAGTCGAGTATTAGTACTTTTGCTAAAGAAAATATTTTATTGACTTTATTTATTAGTGAGTTCTAAAATAATTACTTATTATTGAATAAATTTGTAAATCTTTGCACATCTATAATTTGAATCATATTTCAGAATACATTGATTATGAAATGATCTTGATTTGCATGAGTGGATTAGTAAAAATGTCATAGATTATTCTTCATATCACATATATTGTTCATTTCTGTAGGTTGAAGACCTGAACAAGAAATTTGCTGCATTAGTAACATTGAAGGATAACAACTGGCAGTTAGACCTGGATGAGCCAGCAATTTTACCTGTCAAAAAAGGAACAAAGGTGAGAATTTCTGCCTGACTTGCATTGGACTGCCTATTTCTTGTAGAGACGTATGTCAGTTTGAAATTAAAGCAAATTAAACATTAACCAATTGGATATCATGCAAAATTGTGTAATCTGACGCCACCATGTCCACTATTTTGACGCTTACTGATAATTGAATTTTTTTTTTTAAACAAGTCTACTAAAAAATTTAAAGCGACTGTAATTATCAATGGATTTAAAAAAAATTAAATTACTACCTATTATAGACATACTAAGGAATCTTAAAAATATTATTTTTAATTTATTTCACATTCAAAAACAAACAAATAATAAAACGTTCTCTTATCTTTTTGCTGAACTTCCGAACGTTTTAACCGTTTTTTTTTTTTATTACTAGTCTACTAAATAATTAAAAGCAAGTATAATTCGTATAATTCTAAAATGATTTTCAAAATAAGTATTATGGGGGACATTTTTAAGTATTTATTTTATTTTATTTTATTCAAAAATAAATAAAATAAATGTATTCAAAAATAAATAAAAAGTTTTCTTACCTTTTTCTTGTGTTGATCTTCATCAGTTGTTTCCTGGAATGAAGTCCTAAAAATTTTTCTTGTTGTATGCATGCTTTGATGACGACCTTTTTTTTTTATGGTTTTTTTTTTTTTTTTTTTTTTTTTTTTTGATGATGACCGTTTTTTTAAAATTTTATTATCACATGGTCATATCCAAAATTTCAGTAGGGGTTGGTTGAATTCCACTGATAATAAAGTCCTCTTAATCACACAATACAGTTCTTTAGTTAGGATCCACCAAACAAATCTAAATCGGCATAAAACCTTGTCATGCCTGATAAAAATCTCTGTTCAGAATGGCTGCTCCACAGAGGTGGTAGACCAAGTTTTCGTGCTTTTTCACCCTCATGACCTTTCTAATAACAGTTATCCAATGGTAAAATTTAGAGCAGATTGGCTGCAGAAGCCAAACATATCTCTTTTTTGATTGGTTGTTTTTTTAATGAATGGTTTCACTTTACATGCACGTCTGTACGTGCGTGGACGAGTTATGCCAGAGTGTCACAGGCGCACGCACTTTCAGTTGAGACGTACATTGTCTCTAAGACAGCAATCAGGTTAAAGCATATTGGTTGACAAGAAATGTGCTAAGTTGTAAATTTCTGCCTTGCTTACATTAGCATACATTTTTTTTTTTTTTAAACGAAGCATGTCAGTTTTAAACAAAAGTCCCATTACCAAAACTTATATACAAAGTTTAGCAGAAATTGTGTTAGCTCAAAGAAAATGCATATAACTTTCAAATATTACATTTGAGAAACACTGAATTATATTGCTGTTTGTATTAGCAGTAATAATTACTACTTTCATTTTCAAACAATCCATAATATAAAAGCACACAGAGGCGGGAGCCCAGACACTAGAGTAAATCACATAATATATAATAAAACATGGTGTGGATATTTTTTCCCACTTCTTACATCAGTGCATTATTCTGATTTACCAATTAATGGACTGATGTAAGAAGTGGGAAAAAATAATGAACTTAGAGCATAATCTTTGACTAAAACTGCAAGAAATAAAGGGGAAAAGGTATTGAAATAAAGAAGAAAAATTTACATTAAAACAGTAATAATTGTTTTGTTGCAAAATGTGAAAATCTGGTTAGATAATAATGCTTTCTTGAATAATGCTGCATCATGAAAATATTATGCCAGTTTGAACTGACAACCAAACTCAGTTTTAATAAAAATATATATTCTGTGTTCTTGTTTTATTTTTACCTTCAGAATATTGTCCAACTCTATCTCTTAATTATATCATTAAATTTAATTAACTATATACGTTTGAATATATGTGTTGGTTTTTTTCATTCTTTGTTATGTAACTGTCTACACTCATATTTTTTGTGCTATTGTGTGTTTCAAATAGCCAAATAGTTTTTAAAAGTAAAAAGTTCACAATACATTTTTTCAGATAAAAAATATATTACACATTTGTTGAAAACACATTTTCTGCAGAATTTGAATGTCTTTTCAATGCTATGCCATAGTCCCTCATGATTATTAATCCACGAAATTCTGACTTTGAAAACACCATAAAACTATTGCTTTCACTTTGTCACTTTCATTCATGATGTGTTGCATTGATGCTACCACCAATATTTTTATCATGTATGAACTGTAGAAACCTCTTATTTGTAAGATCTTTTTGTATGCATTTACTATGATTACTTTAACTTGTTTTTTTGTTATCTGTCTATGTTTATTAGAATTGTTGGAATGTTTTTTGTTAAGGTTTATATTTTTATTGTAATGAACTTGAAAAATTGCCTCTTTCTTACATAAAACCCCCTAAACATTAATGATAAATGATGACACTAAATTAATGATATTTCAAAAGTATTATAACTATTTTCATATTTTTGGGGACACAACCTTATTTCATCTGATTACATAATTAGATCATAAAAGATCTGTACAGTATTAACTAGAAGAAAATGAGTGAGACTAACTAATATAAGGTAGGTTAATGTTTTATTATATTATTTTTGAAAATAATGAATATGTGTTTGAAGCATTTTGTGAATCAAAACGTTGAAAAATAAAGTTGAAATTGAGAACTTGCACAAATTAGTATTTTCGTGTTTGAAAATATGTCTGTGGAATTTAATTTTTTTGCGGAGATTGCTTTATTTTATTATTGAAAATTGGAATATGTTCATCGATCATTATTTTATTTAAATTGTAAACAAATCTAAAATAAAGAATTATATCAGTCATTATATTGATTCACCCTTGTTCTAACTTGCATTATGCACAGACATTTGTTACATTTGTCATAATAAATTTGTAAATTTTCACAACTTTATGATAGATACTTTTATTAACAATAATTATCAACTGATTCACAATTTATGCTGTAGATCATAAAGCTGGTTATTTGTTTAGAGGTTTGCAAATTTTGACATTATTATAGGCTGGCAGTAATGATAGTTGTTTCTTACTTCTTCCCCCATTCTATTATATTGGATGTAAGATTTGAACTCGTACATGATTGAAATATTAATTAAGTGAACTTCCATTCAGCATATTTATATACTCTTACAGTAACAACAAACATTAAAATAAAAAAAAAATGCATATAATACACATAATGGACAAGTATAGGCATATAAAATTGACCAAAAATATGTGCTAAAGGTAAATGCACAGTATTATATATTGGTATTAAATTTACTCATATTGACAATATATAACTAATTTTGTTTCTTCAAACTTTAGTGCATATACTGGGCAAGAAGTATGTATAAATATAAAAAAATCATGTTATATTCCAATTGTATCTATATGGATATTTGGTTAAGGAGAGTGTGCAGGATTAGGGGAGTATATGTTAATGGCACAAGAGAAGATTACAATTTCACTCTACTGTTAATGGATGGTTGACTTACAGAAGAGAATGCCAGCAACAAAAGTGGACAAGCCTGTTGGAAAATCAAAGTTTGCTGCATTCAAGGCTCACCTTGTTCAACAGCGTACAAAGACCGATGTGACAGAAGAAAAGGTGTTTGATGCAGGTTTCTTCAAAGTCAGCAGTCCAGTTCACACACCAGTGTTTCACTCTGAAGGTACTGCCCAAGAATATTTTGAAAAATATTAACTGCTAGAGTGTTAACACTATTTTTATAGGCTTGAATATTTATCAGAAATTAGACATTTTATTTTTTTTTTGCTGGTTAATTTTGATGGAAATGCCTACATGATTGCAAGAAGTAAATATTTTAAACTTATTTATTTATTTATTTTATGTTGTAGTTTTTGGTAGGTGACTTGTTTGTTTGAAGGTAGGTTATGAACTATTGAGAAACTTTTAAACTCTTGACAAAAGAATTTTGGGACTAGACAGGTCTGAGTATTTCATAGACTTTTAACACATTTTACTTCTTTGAGCTTTTTCTTTTTTTCTTTGACTTTTTGTTTATATTTTCTTATTTGTAAGCTGGCACTCCAAACAAGCAGAAATCTCCATTTAATTCTACCAAAGAACCAGAGAACAAGGAGAATGTGGCACACAGTTTACTTCGACGATCACTAGGTACTATGTCTCCACACACAAATTATATTCCATCTACGCTAAGCCCACTTCTTCAAGATATCTCCCTGATTTCAAGGAAGTCTTGCATTGCCCGTCAACCATCAGAAAGACAGTATTCAACAAGCCAAGATGAGTTGGGTGTCAGACAAGAAGAATCTGTTACGAATTCCGTTGAGCAGAGTCATGAAGTGCCAACAAAATCAACCCCTTGCAGGTATATTTTAAAAAAAATAATTTTCTGTAGATATTTATTTTTTATTTATTATAATTCTTCTGCCTCTTCCATCCCTTTCCAACCGCACATTTATTCAACACTGTCAAAGTATAATAGTGTTAACAAAAAGTTCATTTTAATTTCTTTATGTTTACATTATTGTTATAACATTTTAGAAAAGGTAGCTTGATAAATCCTCTTAATTTATAAAGTACAGTTAAATCTTATGAGAGTAAATATAAACAAACAGGAAAGCACACTTTTCTTCACAGAAGTCTATACCTGTAGTTCAAATTCTGAAGCAATATAAATTTAAATAAACATTATTTGAAAATAGTATTTTTTAAGTAAAATTATTTTCCCTAAGTCTGACACTAGGATTTTTGTATGAAACCTGTCTTATATTAGCTTTGAATTATGGGACTGGTTGTACATATATTACACTAGAATGTTAAGTGTTATTAACATAAAGCCTATTATTGGATTCTAGGATTTTAGTATTGAACATTACTGCACTTGTTGAACATTAGAATGTTAGTATTGTGAACAGATGTACAGTTGTATTACTAGTACAAAATTTTGTGGGTTTTGTTGTAGAAGAAGCACCCGCATCAGAAAGTCAGTGTGTTTTGTGGATCCAGAGCCAAGCATTAAGCCTGAAGCTGTTGGAAATAAAGAGCCTATTGACTTGACAGCCTATTTGCAGCCTAGCACGTATAGTAATAAGAACAGTCCTTTACAGGTACCTTTTAAAAGTCTATTGTTAGAGGTGCAGTCTTTTCACACAGAACCTGTTATATATTTTTAAAAAAAACAGGATTCATACAAACCATAAAAAATCTAGACATTTTATGAAATCTGAGAGATTCATTGAAAATTCATGTCCTGAGGATAATATTAAAAAAAATTGGTGACGTTTTAGGGAAATAATAATTTCATTTATTCTTACTGTGTATTTTAACTTTGAATTTGTGTATTGTGTGTATATACATATATATATAATATTGTTATTATTAATATTATCTCTCTCCCCCCTCCCTCTTTTTAATAGACTTGCTATACTCCTTATTTACTCCTGGAAATGTTTCTTGAATTCCAAAATGTGTATTTTTACTTGATTGTTTTAAAGATTAGAAATAATTTTAATCTGTTATCTTTATTTAACTGTATTGATTTATTTGAGAGCAAACCTGCAGGTTATATGACTTGTGTAAATGCACATGTTCATGTACAATAAACAGTTTGTGGATTGTCATTTTGATTATTGACGTCCAGTGTTAAACTTGTATTGAGTCTTCAATGTAGGCATGGATTGTTTAGTTCAAAATAAATAACAGTGAAATAAGTCTGGAATAGAAAGAATAATGAATAGAGCAAAAGGAAAAAGAGCTGCTTTGCAAATTAAGACGTCAGTAGCTCTATAATCACAGGTGTAGATTGTAGATAGATCATTTATATTTTACCAAAGTACATAAATGTTAATGGAAACCATCACCTCCCATTCTCACCTAAATATAATACCCTCCACAAAACAGCTACACTTTAAAATCCAATTCAGGTAAACAAATATTTTCTTTAGTTCAGCATTCAACATATTTTGGAGGTACCTTTTGCTTTAAGTATGTTTTAGTATTACAATACATAAATTCACTAAAGCATAAACTGTAACAGCTGTTAAAGTGGATACTTAATCACAGATTTTCTTGACCAAAGATATTGGTATGTATATTATTAATGGAAAGTTCATTCATTTTGTAAATGCTCTTTTTAATTCTTTCTCTCACCCCCTCCCCCAGATTTTCATTGCTTTTTAGAATATATAATTATAAAATTATTTATTAACATAAATATTGGTTTTATAGTTGAGGCTACCTATGTACAATATCTATTTTTAGTACTCTAATACCTATTCTGTTTAATAGTTATTAATAAATTACTAGGAGTAAAATAAGGTAGTAAAATACATAGTGTTGTTTGTTTTAAACAAAAATATTACTCTAAACAATAATAATGTTTGATTAAAATTAAAAAAAAAAAGAATCTGGAAATAAGCATTTACTTAGATAATCTTTATACTTAAAATTAAAATAGTATGAAACTAATACTGTGTATCTACTTTTAAGCATATAAACACTAAGTGTTCTCAGTCTTTTGCTGCTTTTTATAAAGCGTTTTATAAAGAACAAATTTCAACTATTTCATTTAGTATAATTACTGAATTTTATAATTTGATATTGAAGTTAAATCAATTTAGCAATATACTATTTTTTATCAATAAAATTTTCAAACTAATTTTATGTTGTCTAGTAATGAATAGTTTTGCTTGTTGATATTTCATGAAATATTTTGAAAGTTTTGTGAAAATTCATGTATTTTGTTGGTTGTCTTCAATAAAATTACTTGCCTCACAATCCATATGTAATTTATGTATCAGAGTTATTTATTAAAATCATAAGTTGAAATTTGCCATCATTCTTATTCTTTATTTTTAACCCCTGTGCTGCTATTTATACTGAAGACAATACTATTCAGTTTTTTTACTAATAGTATTTGTTCATATCCACATTAAAGTGTTAGACCTGTCAAAATTGAACAAATTGATGTTAAAGAAATGTAGCTGATTAGCTGCCTTGATTGTGTCATTTTGGGCTGGTAAAGAGTTAAAGCTCTCAGTCTAGGTCAGCTTATTTTACAAAAACCAATTTTTAAAGATGGAAAGACACACTTTACCCTTGTAATTTTTAACCCAATTTGAAACTTCAATATCGAAAGATTTGGTTTTGTATAATAGAAAATGTGAATATTTTATTTAACAAATTTTCTTTTTGTAGATTATATATACACTGTGTTGACAACAGTAGGAATCATTCTGCCCACACTTAAATACAAGCCATCAACTGTACCAGTGTTTTTAGAAGACCTTTAAATGTTGTTTGATGGGAAGAATAGTAGATAAACAGAGAGGCTAGTCACAATTTCATACTTTTGACTTAATTGAGCTTCCTGCAAGATTAGTAAAACCACCAGAAGTTTGATTGAATAAAGCAGAATAAGACTGACTTAAGTTTGGTCGATTGGTTGTTGGAAAAATAAATTGACAGAACTGATCTTAAGAACTACAATAAACCCTTCAGTCTTCAACACCGACAGCTTACTTGCTGTGATCAGTTTTGTTTGCTGGTTGCTTGTAAAATGTGTAGTGCTGTTGAGTTAATGCTCATGTAGATCAGCTGTTTGGTTCCAAAACCATCTTGGAATGAACCTCGACTTGCGTCAACACTTGAGCTCATGTAAGTTGTAACTTCAGACGCGGAAGCTGAATGACCTGGACTAAACTGAACTTGTCTCAGCCCAAATTGGAAAAAACAGCAACTGGAACTGGAACAAGGCTAGAACTGGAATTGGTTTGAAGCACTGCAGTATAACAGATGAATTTGTCAGCTTTCTCCTAACAAATGTCTTTTAAGTCTATTCCGTTGATATTTTTCTCATAACGTTATAATACACCTTTAGCATCAAATTATAATTCCAGACTATAATAGTTCGAAAGAACAGAAATTTACAGTTGCTTCATTTAATTAATAGGCTTCAAAACTGTATAGAAAATTGTATTTACAATTCAATTTGTTCTCTAGACTTATGAAAATACAAGAATGAAAATTACAATACTTAATAACAGATTACTTGAAAAGTCATATGAGCATTCTTTCACAGCAAGAGTTTTGGTTTACATGACTATTTTATAACTTTTTCAGACGTACCTTTTTGGCCTTATCACTGAACAAACCACAAACTTGGGACTCAGTAATTTTACATAGTGACGCATAGAGTCCAGACCTGATATTTATACTATCGGTTCAATACGTTCAAGGAGGTTCTAGAATCATGAAGTATTTGTGGCGACGTCTTAGTGTCAGCTTTCTGGCAAGATTAAGTTATTAAGTTATAAACTCAAGTCGCAGAGTCTCTTGTTTTCAGATGAGTTGAAACCTTTGTTAGCCATCAATAGGCTAGTTTGGTATGGTCAGCCAGCACTTGCCTGTGATTTGGATATAGGTCAGCTATGTGAGGTTTTTAATCCTATTTATGAAATGGTGCACTATGTGACGGCGATTTGTCTCTATTCAAGCATGGGTGAAGCTCGCAGCTGTGACATTCCAAACAGCGCAATTATGTAATCACTAGCTATAGCACGGACAGTTTCTCTTTCAATTAAGCTTAGGGATTGTGTTGTTTATATCTCTACATTTTACTTGGTTCAAAATTGTATACAATATTTAAGAATAAAATGTTTAATTACTTATTTGCGTTATTTGCATTTTCTGTGTCACAATATATTAATATTTAGATATTGTCAAGCACACTAATGTTGCTAACTGTTGAAAAATTTCTAAAAATATTTCGTTTATAAATCCATTTTGTGTATATAGTTGTGATGTGTTCCATTTAGATGATTAGAAGGAGTTATGCATTTTATTTTATAAGAGAGTGCCTTTAAGAACATCTAAAGCACTTTTCCCTGTATTTACATTTATTACATTTTAAAAAAATTCAAAATAAGAATTAACTCTTAGAGATTAACTTACAAAAATACAACCCAACTTTTAATTAATACATTAATTTTAGTGTATATTAGCATTATAATATTAAAGTTTACATTAATTGTAAAGAAGTCTGTATGCAAAATTGTTTAGATCTACTATTTAGGTTGTGAAATGAATTTTATTACTTTATTATTATATTGTAGAAAACATTTTTAAATACCTTTTTAATATATTTCTCTATAGGCTAGCAGTGTAGAACTAGAAGATTCACCTTTTAACTGCGACAGTTTGCTGATCAATAGCACCAATATAAACTCCAGCCATAGTATATTGACAGACACCTTATCAACACCAGTCATACCTCTTCTTTCTGCCCCAGGTAAAAAAAACAATTGATGAACTAAAGGTTTTCTTTTTTCTCTTTTGTTTATTTCCCTTTATTTTCTTGCAATAAAATAGTTTGAGCAACCACCTCAATGTTTGAATACTTTTAAAGTATCTACTGGCAGCCAGAAAATTCTTTTTTTAAGGTAATTTTAATAGACATAGTCTCTTTATTAAAAATGCAAACACTTTTCTACTTATATTCTCTTTTATTTATATTTATCCTGTACTGCTTAGAAGAAAAGGAAAATAATTAGTTTAGAGGACAAGTCATATGCCATCAGTAAATTGAAACATGAACCTTTTTTATATTTATTATATGGTTTACATATTATTTACACAAACATGCATGCACTCCCAGGCACACAAATTATGACTTATTTTTATTTTTAAAAAATATGTATCTTTCATATTTACATACAATTTGATGGTTTATTCCAATTTGCAAAATATTTACTACCACCATCCATCCTCTTATTTCATTTAACTTTTCTATTTGTGAATCTTTTACTCAATTCTCATCACCATCAGTGAAATCAGCAGAATTTGGAAAGTGAACAAGAACCCAATAAGTTTAATACTTACTAAAATGTAAAATGAAAGTTTAGCTCAATTTTCTTTAGTCACACATTTTGTTCCTTTAGACATTATTTACAATTGCATAATAAATTGGACCTATTATTTACTTGTAATAGTTTATGTACATAACATTCATATCACAAATTTTTATCATCTTGCTCTTATTCTTGTCTGACAGGAAATGGGCAAAAAAATTATCAGAAGAGGTTACCCTCTGCTGAACGCCGAAAATCAAGGCGCAGTGTTTCATTTGCCTTATCACCTTCACAGAATCTCCAGTCTTGTACACAGGCTCTTCCTTCTACACCTTACAATCGAGATTCCATTGGTACAGACTGACACTTTACAAAATTAATATAATTTTTCAGTCTATATTCCATTAGTACTGACTGACACTACAACATTAATGTCATTTTTTCAGTCCACATACCATTGGTACAGACTGACACTACAACATTAACCCGTTCATTGTCCACACTAAGCAATAATTGAATGGGTCAGTGTGCTAAAAAATTAAAACCAACTGTAATTATCAATGGATTTTAAAAATAATACTTATTATAGACATATTACTTAATTTAAAAAGTATAATTTTGAATTTATTTCAAGTTCAAAAATAAAAAAAATAATAAAGCATTTTCTTATCTTTTAGTTGAAATTGAAAATTTTATGATCGTTTTTATTATTATTATTATTATTTTTTATTACTATTCTACAAATATTTTGAAAATTAGTTAATTGAAAACTATTATAGACTTAGTACTACATTTATTTTTAATTGAAAAATGAATAATAATTAGAAAAAATTGTCTTACCTTTTTTGTAGAACTTGCGAACTTGCCCAAATCCGTGAAAATAAATCCATTAAAACCACTGTCTGTTATCTTTTTCCAGATGTGAAAGCACTGTCAATTATCGATATTATTTTTTAGATGTGAAAAATAATGCTAAATGTATATTTTTCAAGCAAAAGCTCCATGCTTTTTGCACACAATGAAAACCACACGAAGCCACATGGTACTTTGACAAATTAAGAACAGTTTTGGTGGTATTATCACATGGTCACATCAAAATTTCCAGTAGGGGCTAGTTGAATTTAATCTAGAGTTCATTAGAATCAGCCACAGAATTCGCTTTTTTAGTAGAATCAAGCAGTCAAGATCGGCCTCCAAACATGCCATGCTATCAAAAAAATTTTGTTCAAAATGGCTGCCAAACGTGTACCAAGCATGGGTTGTTGTGGGAAAACCCCTCTTTGAATGACACTGATCATTCCAAATATGGTATCCAATGAAATAATTAAAACACATTGGCTGCTGAGGCAGTACACGTTTACTTCAGACTGATTGGTTAAAATTAGAATGGCAAGCACGTTAATACTAAGCCTGCATGCGTACGTGACCATTTCATCCCGACACCGAACGGGTTAATGTAATTTCTTCAGTCCACATTCCATTGGTACAGATTGACATTACAACATTAAATTAATTTCTTCAGTCCACATTCCATTGGTACAGACTATCATTACAACATACTGTCATTTCTTCAGCCCACATTCCATTGGTACAGATTGACATTACAACATTACTGTCATTTCTTCAGCCCACATTCCATTGGTACAGACTGACACATTGCAAAATTAATGTAATTTCTTCCACTATCTTGTAACAGTAAAAGTATTTGTTTAAAACTTTCCCATTCATATTAAAATATGGCTATTAGTATGTAATTGTGAATTCATTTCAAACATCTATATACAATTTTTGTAACTTTTATTAAAATTGCATAAAATATGAATTGTGATTATATCTAAATATCTATGCATTCAGACATCTGCATTATAGTCTTTTATTGAAGTCGGACACCTTCAATACAGCCTCATATTTTAAAAACCATCATAAAATGTTCAGAAAATATCAGTGTTGGAAAATGAAAAGATGCCATAAATTAAAATAGTAAATACATTACACAAAATAATGTTCAATAATTAGTGTTGCATTAGTGGGTGCTCTGTATTCAAAGTTGAAGATGAATGACTGAAACAATTCAAACTATACATTCTTCATTACTATATTTGTATTTGATTCAGATTTAATATATGTACAATTTATAATAATTCTAGGTGGTCTTTTTTCAGTTGACATTGTGTGTGAATATTTTATATATATATATATGCACAAACATACACCCACAATACAAAATAGTTTTCCTTAGGTATTTGCTCTCATTGTATTTTTCCATCTACATATGCACATATATATTCATTCACACAGTAACAAAAAAAATTCCCCCCTTGTAAAGTCTAAATGTAAAATATATAAAAAGCACACTATTGAATCTTGTTCTTTATTGTAACTCTACAGAATATCAGATATTGCTCTCTGAAATCATGTATTATTGAAGCATACAAAGTAATGGATAATGCCACCAGGAATCTGTACATTACTGATGCCATACATAATATATGGATAACATTGTTTAAAATCATCCATTATTAAAACCATAAAATGTAGGAAATGTCACACCTTTTTTGTTTTCATTTTAAACTGAATATGATGCACATATTCAATCCATGTTGTTTTGTTTTTTACGGGGACATTTTATTTATATATATATATATATAAAACAAGTTTTTATTCACTTATGAGTGTAAAAGATTTTTTTGTTTGAATTATCTTTAAAATGCAGTGGCCAGCAAACGCATTTTGAGACGAAGTAACTTGGGCAACATTTGTGAGACAGAGTTCTCAAGTGAAATGCAGAGCCTGAAAGATATCTATCCAAAGCCATCTTCTGTGAGTACCTGGTGTTAAATTCACTGTAGTGTGATTGTTGTAGATTGATAACATAATTCTGATAGCAAATGTCTGTTCAATCATTCTGTGAGTATAACTGTTAGATTTGTGATAGATGTATATGGACAGTATATCATCCCAGCTGGTCAGCTTTAAGAAAAGAAATCACTGTACAGTGAAAATTCAGAATGTTTTTGTGTATATAAGAATGCTCTAAAGACCTGATATAACAGATTTTTAACAATAGCTGTCATCTGTTCATTGTTTTTAGTACATCAGTAGACTTTAATAATTTCATTGTTTATATAATTTTCTCATACACAACTAGATTTCTACAATGCCTTGAGGATTTTTAATTTTTATAATTTTAGTTTCAAAGTTTGCTGTCCACTTTCTGTGCACTGTTGTGCCCATACCAAAGCTAACTCTTTCTGATTTTAATTTGCCAAAAGATGTTTAGCAGGCTTGACTTAAATTTCATGGAACCTTTTAAGAGCAAGAACTATAATTGCCTCACTCAGTAGGTTTGACTGATCATACTGAGAAACAAATAAGGGTCAAATATCAGTTTCTAATGAGGGTCTACTCTTCTATAACAGTAGGTTTGACTGAACATACTGAAAAACAAATAAGGGTCAAATATCAGTTTCTATTGAGGGTCTACTCTTCTATAACAGATAGGTTCTCACTTGAGGCTTAGGGAACCCCTCGATACCCAAGTGGTGGGGAGAAAGTGAAGTTGGGAATTTCTCTACGAACAGCTCCTCATTTACATGTATAATTAAAAAGCCAGTATGTTTTCCTGCTTGTTCCAAGGAAGTTGTTTCCTTATTGTGTGGTACATTATACTTGTAGAACACTTTAAAGCTTGTAAAATTGAAAATGGCAAGTTATAATGATACTTTATATGACACATTCAGTAGAATCGAGCAACCCTATGGAAATTAAAAATATTTTGTTATGTTTTAAAATATACATTAAAAATAGAAAAAAGAATGCTCCTTTCTGTTTCAGAGACCAAGTCTTCTGTTTACTCCACCCCAGAAAAGCCAGAGTCATTCACCCCTTGTATGTAATGATGTGCCTGTAGCTACCCTCATTTCTTTTACTCCATGAATGGACATTGATAATGATTTCATTACGGTGATGATTTGTTCGAAATATTATCAGATTTTACATCAGTCATACGAATAGTCTCTTTGTAGCCCAATTTAAGTGATGAATGCTGTGTAAATAGTAAATGTATGTGAGTAAAATGTTGCCATTGTTAAACTGCCTTATACATGTCGTTAATCCTGAATTCAATAAATAATGAGTGGCATATGTTTGGGTTATTTTTTAGATGTGCATATTTGACTAGATTAAAATGCAGTTTTTCAATTAATTAAATGCATCATTATCTTTTCATTTCAATTAATTCATAATTATAATTAATAAGCTGTTTGTTCAGTGCTGTTAGAACATTGATGTATCATGTGACTTGTGAAAACACTATTACCTGAAAAGTGATTTTTGAACTCTGATGGTTTTTGTTATTCAAGATGAAATAACATATATTTCTAAATGTGAATTTAGATACTTTAGGATTACCAGAGGTGCTGTTTGATACCTGTAGGAAATGAATTTATATAAACAATAAGTTAATTGTCAAGAATCTACATCTGAAGTTATCTAGATTTATTTCTTTCCATTGTCATGGATGTACTCTCTAGTCAGCAGCCAGTAAAAACATTTGAGATATTTCTAGTTCCAGTGTTTGCATGCTAATCATGCTTTTTGAAGTGTTAAACACTTTGTTATAAACGATAATTCTCAATCTAATGTGTTACAGACAAAGATTCTCAATCCAGTATGTGCTGACACTAAAGAGCTATTATGCTTTTCCAAGTCTTCCACAGTTTGTTAGGTTTCTATTTATAAATGTGGCAACTCTTGTTTTAGAATATTTCAGCAATTAAAGAAATTATATTTGATTAATATTTTTGCCTACAGTTTTATGTACAGTATTTTTAGTGTGTGCAGAAATCTGTCTATTTAGTTGAAAAGATTTTGAGAAACAGTTTTGAATTTGAAGCATCGTTTTCATCAGTAGAGCACATTCCCTATCAAGTGATTGTTGGCTGCTGCCATCATTGTTTTTAAAATCAACATATGACTGGACTGAACTTGTCCTAACTGCTTTCTCTTACAAGTTTTCTAGACATTGCTTTAGTTGTTGTATCTAAAGTATTAGAGTAAACACATTGTTTCCTTGTTAGAAATAATTATAACAAAAATAAGTAAATAACAACTAAAAGTTTAATATTTAGATCGCAGTGTAATATTCATCTCATTTGATTGGTATATTGAACAGCAATGATTTGTACTCAAAATGGCATTAATCATGCTAAACATGAAGGCTAACAAAGATCATTAAGTCAACCACTCTCTCTCAAGATATATGTGTGTTTTTGGTCTTTAGTTATTTTTGTGTTTAGGAAATAAGGAGATGAGCATAATAATGCCTGTATATGTTTCTGGTCTTTAGTCATTTTATGTCCAGAAGGTATGTTTCTGTTCTTTTGTTTCCAGGAGTTGTGTTTCTGTTCTTTTATTTTATGTCCAGTGGTTAAGGAGACCATATTAATGCCTGCTGCACTACTAGAGGCTTATAATTTGTATATACATTTAACCCCCCCCAAAAAAAAATAAAATAAAAAATTGCTATATTAATAACATAATTCCAGAGTTTAATGTAAACATTTGTAAATATAACTTGTTTTAGTAATCACACTTTTCATTTCAACTGCACAACCAAATAATTATTCAACAGTTTATGAAACTGTTAATTAATAATTAAAACAGCTTCATCAACAATACAATGCTACTTTGCTGGCACACTCAGTGTATTGGTACATTATTTTATATATCCTTTATTAAAACAGCATCACTATATATATAATGTTTTTCTTTTCTTTTGCATTGTATTGTTCTTAGAGTGAAGATTGCAAGAGAACAAACTCTAAAGACCTCAAATGGATAGTTAGGCACCTGTATAGGTGATATTTGATACCTGCTTTTATTAGAAACATTTAACATTTCAGTAACAACAAAAATATGAAAATAAATCAGATGCATTGAATTTGAAACGTAACTGATGCAGGAACAATACAACTATTTCAAAGTAAAATGATGTAAATGTCTATGCCACTTTATCTGCTTTACATTGTGGTCCCGATCTGGGGTCTAAGATATCCGACCATAAGTGAATCTGCTTGATTTGAAATTTATTGTTTAGTAAATATGTTAACATAGACATTAAGCAAAGTGACTTTAAACATATACTTGCTTGCTACATATTTGTGAAAATTGTTTATGAAGACAATTTTATGACCATTGTTTTAAATTAGTAGTCACATGCTTGCTGCACATGTGTGCCATCCAAAATATTTTTTGGACAAAATATCAGTTGAGTTTTTGACTTCATTGTGATTTCACAGAGCAAGCATGAACTAGAGTTCAACTGTTATGTGTTACATTAGGGTTCAACTGTTATAAGCAATTATGTGTTACATTAGGGTTCAACTATTATAAGCAATTATGTGTTACATTAGGGTTCAACTGTTATAAGCAGTTATGTGTTACATTAAGCTGCATATCAGTATATCATATATGTAATATGGATATATCCATATCAAGTGGATGTATTGGAAAGTTTTGGCTAAAAGGTGTAGCTCCAAATTTTTCATGTAGCAAAAATATCAGTATTAGTAGATATTATATAGAGATTTAATTTTTAAACCTGCCAAGTGCTATAGCTAAGAAGGAAAATAATGTATTATTTGGTACCAATACACACACACACATATATATATATATATATATATATATATATATATATATCACTAGAATGACTAGTTAAAACTATATAAAGGAAAAGTACAAGATGTTAGCTAATATTTTTCTTGAACCTGCAAACAACCCTTATTTTATAATTCATACTGTGACCAAAATCTTCCAGTAAACAGTGATAGGTAGTACACAGTGATTGTTCACTAAAAGTCCTTTGATCTGTACGAGATGTATTTAAACTGATCACTTTTTTTTTCATTGTCGTACAATAAAATTATTATTGTATTCTAAAAGTATCTTTATTTTGTAATTGTAAACAAGAAAACTGACATTTGACAATATGTTAATCAATTATATTAAATTCTTTTTACAACAGGTCTGTGTGCTCTGATATGTATGAATGTAATATATGCCAACTTTGAAAATATTCAATTTTTGACAATAAATTTGTATCCCTTTATATTTATGGAAAACATTGTCTGCATACTTTAGTTACTAAAAGAAAAGTTGAATATTTCTTATACACTAGACACTTGTACTATAGGGTGAAACTTTCATAAATGTGTATTGGGGGAATTCACAAAACCCCTGTTCAAAAGAATAGAAGAATGTAGCTGCTGGTTCTGATTCATGTGATACATCCATTTGAAAAATCTGCATTGATCTTTTAAGTTCCTGAGTGATGACCTAATGTTGATAAGGGGATGTAAGCCTGCATCCATCACACCGAGAACAACGATAATGTCCCAGTAGAACATCAGAGCAGAATCCGATCAGTGCTATAAGAAACTTGTGAGCATCAGCTTTTCATCTTTCTATGTTATTCATTCTTTACAGTGAGACCAGAGAAACAAAACAAACAAGAATGTTGGGCTTATACTCTCATTGATTATTCATTAAACACATTTTCTATACATATCTAATTAATAAAGATTTAATTAACTGCACACGAGTCCTTTTAATACTGTTTTATTTTAATTTGTTTTTAAAATACTTAGGAAATAATTTCTTTTTAGGTTTTACTTTAACCAAGATTTCTCCAAATACCAGTCAAGGTCCTTAGAATCATGGGTTTTAGATATACTCCTACGATTAGTTGTATCAATCAGACATAATTAGGTCTGTTGATCTTGTGATCAGATAAATATTATAATAGGCTTTGTGCATCTTTTGGTAGACTTGAACTGCAATGACTACTACTAACAGAAGTCTAAGATTCTTAGGAATGCTAACAGTAGATCTCTAGTGTGTTTAAAACATAACAGTATGAACTCTCAGAAGAATTTCACCTAACATGTTAGAAAAGTGATGTTGCATTAAAGTCAATAATCTTTTACTCAATTAAATAATTGTTCATTATAAAAATAAATTTGTTATAGACCAAAGAGATCTTTAAAATAAACTCAAGGAATTATTAATCCAGAAGTATCCTGGAAAATTATAAATACTGTAAATATTTTATTGCCCCATAAATAGTCCTATTAAAATCCATACCAAAGGATGCCTTCAGTAACAATCCTTGATAATCTTTTGGCATGTGACTGTTAGATCTATCTGCTTAACTACTCCACAAAAATAGAATATCAAACATCCACCAAAATACAAGGTTGCATAAACATGACTCGTCTTTAAGTAGGTATTTTCCTTTCATGGCCATAAAAATAGCTACTTCATTTCTCAGGTCATTGAAGGATTTCAACATTTTTCTCTACTCAACAAGCATTATGTTATAAAAAGAATGTTAAGTTTTGGTGGTTAGCCTTCAAGTCACTGAGAAATTCTTGAAATTGTCGTCGACTTAAAAAATTTATACAGAAAACTATGGTTGTCATGTTGAATTTAATTGATTTAGCACATAGGTTTTGTTGATGTATAATACTGTAAAGAATGCATATGTCCTACATCAGACTGTTTATGCTTTTTCTATTCAACTTCTTGTGTTTTATTTTTGCCACTGCACCTATATGCGAACCAATCATTAGAGGCATCCTAGTCACTATTCCATACAATATTGTCTAGTTGAGTTCAGATTTATCAAGAGTATTTTTGACTTTTTGAAAAATATCTTTTCCTGTTCATTGTCGTTCATTGGCTGAAGTGAAAGCATTTCTTCAGTGCATTTAAAACGGAAATAACTCTTTGTATGAAAATTGCTAGTTTAACCATATCTGTGTTGTCTGTGCTTTCGATGATGGGAGCAAGTGAAAAGCTAGTTTCTTTAGTGCTAACATTGTCATCAGCCATACTTATTACTACCACTGATACTGCCTGGCCACCACCATCCAAGAGAGAGACTTGTATTGTTACATTCCATTCTTTTTTTCAGCGCACAATATATTCACTACTTCACTGAGACAATCTTGCCTTTACAAATTTGTCGGTTTTGTTCTGAACTTTTTGGAAAACCATCTGCTGACAAGTCAATGCTTTCTTCAAATTCTGCATTTTTCTTTTCTTAGTTCACTGTTCAGTTTTCATAGCTTGAAAGTTTTGATTCATAGTGTCTATTTAAGTTGTACTCTTTAATGAGTGAAATGGTTTCAGAACACCTGTTGACTTTTCTCTTTTTGTTTGACGCTATGTCAATGGGTCAAAATGAAATGTAAAAAAAATTGAAAATGATGATAGATAAATAAATAACACAAGATAATCAGTACAGGTTCTTTTCAATAGCGATAGTTTATTATGTTATCAATGCCATCTATGGCAGAAACAAGTAGTAAGAAACATAAGAATCCAAAATACATAAAAGTCCACACTACACGAAAACAACACACTTAAGTCTCAATCTTTCCATGTAAAGAAACAATAATTTTACTTCACAGAACTATGGCTAATCTATATTATTCCTACCACTTTTCTGTTTCTCTTATGACTGACAACTTTCTAACATATCCTGTCTTCTTACTTTTCTGTATGTTGTCCCTCTCTTGTTTACGTCATGTATTTAAGACCACATAATGAAGATGGAAGAAAGGGAGAAGAAAGAAATAGTCAGCATGTGTTTGTTTCTTCCTGCTGTGGGTTCAAGGCCAGTCTTGAGATCTGCTTATCATAGGTTGTAAATTGAAAATGTGTGGTTGGAAGATAAAACCATTGCTTCAAACTGTTAGCGCTCATATATATCTTGACGCAAACAATGCAACTGTCATGAAAGAGATCAGCTACACACACTTCACTGCTGCATGTGCAAGACAAAATGCAATTAAATCTACAGGCACTACTATTTCTAAATATAAACGCAGGTTTAAAGAATGGTGATAAAATGTTTTGCGAGCCTGATTTTATTATATTTTGAATACCTTGTGTGGGCTGGCCTTGGCCCATGGGCTGCAAATGCCTGGTGTACACTATTTCAGCTGATATTAAGTTAAATCTAGAGGTATTAATTATATAAATGGTTTTCAAAATAATTATTTGTACAAAGAGTGAAAAGGAAAGACTAGTGTACTCTTAAAATTGTGATACATGATTTTTCTTTAATATATTTAGGGATTGTATTGCCTCACAGCTGGGTGATGGGGAAAAATAAATGCTGGCAGAAATTAAAACAACAAAATTATTTAATATAAAAAACAATCATTAAAAGAAAAATCACAATTACTATATGGCTTAAACAATATATTTGATCTTTTTCCTTTTACATGAATAACATTCTTCTAACTCTTATTTAACCTAACAGAACAGATTACAAGTAAATGTTATCCACATTCATTCTACTGTAGTTGTAAATTGAGAAAGGTAGAAATCCCACACTAAGATCTGAGATTTAGGAGATAGTTGAGAAATATATGTGAAGAAACATACTCATTTAGCATTCTGTACAATTACATCTCACATTCCTACTGTTCCTCACACATGCACAAGTGCATATCATACACACTTAAAAATAAAAATTGGATTAAAGTGATTAAAAAATCCCACCATACAGTTATAAATAAACGCCCAGAGAATAAATAATCACAGGTAAATACTGCACACATTTGACATAATCTGTACATTTATGGCGAATTGTGTGAACCAAGCAACATTAACACCTTATCGTGCAGAAACATTTGTATGATGGGGATGGAAACCAAAACTATTAATGCGTCTCATAGCTGATCATTGTCAAAATCACTGCAGCAAATACAAATTTTGACAAAATGGTTATGACACTAATTTGGTAGAACTTCTTTATGAATGAACTTCAAAATGTTTTCAAGACTTCAGAATATAATTCTTTATAATAAATTCTTTCTCGCCAGAACTGGCTGATTTGTTTTTATTAATTTCAAATACAGAATTTTTGTACTTTAAACAAATATAAATAATGGGTATTATTGCATTTTGTCAACGATAAATGTAAAGTATAAACGAAAGAAATAAATGTATTTTGACTTTCATTGGAAGTGTTGGTATAAGTCGTAAGTGCTGACAGAAAAATAAATGTCCAAAAGAGACATTCTGCCTGATTATGGCACAAGTAGTGCCCTATTATGTTCATAGAAGTTAATTTGTTAATGAAGCAAATTAGCATGCTTAATTGCTGCTGATATTGTTTCTTAAATCGGAGTCTGCTGGCAACACAATAGACTGACAGTAAAGAAATATGAAATGTTTCATTCATTAAACACTGTTTCTTGTTTGGATGATAATTAGACTCAAAATATGAAAATTACAGCAAAGTTGAATGATAAAATGTTGAAAGTAGATTTTAAATTCTGTAATCTCTTCCAGAAAACCTGCCTTGTTGAAACAAGTCATTAGTATTTAGTCATTAGTATGTTGATACATTATCACTCTCATAAAGATTGCCACTGCCACTACAAAATAAAAGGCAAAAAAAAAATTGATGAAGTTGAAAAATTATTAAATATTTTTTTATCTAATAGACATGATGTGATAAAACAAGCAGTGAAGAATCAGCCTGACAAATCTCACAGCACTGGGAGTTTATTTTAGACAGGGAGTCCATATTTCACCAGAAACAGGACTATGAAGAAATTTTAAATAAAACCATGAATTATGTGTGCATTAATGAATATAACATGATTTAAATTCCTTTCAAATATTAAAAAATCAAACATACTATGACTTTCTGTTTTGCTTTATAAAACTTTTATCAATTTGAAAAAAACTAATGCAGGAAAAAGAATCACAAGTTGATAAAACAACCATTGGTGCATACAATGCATTTATAACTATATTTTTTGTCTACCATTTTACATATTCAACACCCAAAGAGAAAACTACTGAACTGTTTCCTCAACCATTTAATTCTGTTCCACAAATTTAATTCTACCCTTTCTTTCCCTGTGACATAATGAACGCAGTACACTATATGAACAATTTCATGGGAATCCATTTATTGAACTTCAAGTTTCAATTCAACTCAATAACCTCATGTTTGCATGCACTCTTAAAATCAATTATTCTCAATAAAACTCATATATAATGCAAAACTCAACAAAAGATTCCCATATTAAAGATATGAAATTACAGGCAAAACTGGACTTCAATAAATGAATTTTGAACCTCAGACTTATGAACATTAAACATAATAAAATACTGTAATCCCCAATTCATCTTTCAAAAAAACCAGGACCATGGTTTTGCAAACAAACTGCAAGTAAACCAGAACCACAGATATGCAAACGAGTCTTTCATCAATAATATAAACTGATTTTCACTTGTACTTCTTCCAGCCTTACAAACACCCCTTTTCAAATGCAATTGTCATTCACAAACTGAGGCAATTGCTGTAAAATCACAGTAATGCCTGCCAAATGTGTAGCTTGAAATAAAAAAGGAATAACACATTTACAAAACGTACACCCCCTGTTAGAAATTAATGTGTAAACTATTTGTATTCCAACAAAATTATTAACCAAGCTTTCCCTCATGAAAGATACATTTAGAAAAAAATTCAAATAAACACTATTTCATCTATGAACAGTCTTTAAATTGTCTTTTTCTTTAGCTAGCTTCTTAAGGTAGTCATAATGGTTGTAGATAGTGGCAAGCAAACCATCCTCATTCTTGGGATCATCATCAGGCCAGTAGGTAATGAAGTTTCCTTCTAGAGTTGTCATTTTGCCTTCTAGTGCCTTCAGGATGGCATGGCCCGCACAAATGTCCCATTTCTTGATGAGCGTCACATGCACATAAGCCTGTACATTGCCTTTTATGACCTCCAGTGTCTTGTAGCCTTGGAATATAATTTTAAGAAGTCAATAAGCTGTAAGCCTTTGAAGAAGTCAACAAGCTTTAAACTTTCATAAAATTAATATATCATCATACTGTAACTGGATTGAGTAAAAATCTCATCTCGATACATGATATAAAACTACAGGATAGTTAAACTATAAAACAGTGTAATGATTTATGTCTATGATGCTGCACTAAAGCACTTACATAAAGAAATCAAGAGAGCATTAGGCCAGTAATGATTTTTGTCCACCATGTTGCTCTAAAGCACTAAGCAATAAAATAAGTATAAGACCAGTAACAATATATGTACATTAATAAAATAAGTGTAAGACCAGTAATGATTTATATACACAAAGTAATAAAGTATTAAGAAGATTATAAAAACATTAAAGATGTGTGTACAATGATAAAATAAGTATAAGACCAGTAATGATGTATGTACACAAAATAATAAAGTAGATTATAAAAACATTAAAGATGTGTGTACATTATTAAATAAGTATAAGACCAGTAATGATGTATGTACACAAAGTAATAAAAGTAGATTATGACTTGAACAGTAATCACCTGCCCCTCCAGCAGGTACAACTTCAGTAGTCTGCCCAAAAGATTTCTTTAAAATTTCTTCAACAGGGCCTGAGTGAGACCGTGACACAATTATTTTCTGATGGTTTTCATCTGGCGTCATTTCTGATGCCTTTTGTAAGCTTTGGGATTGCCCATGGCCAACCCATGCCCAGGCTAAAACGAGGCACAAAACAGAATGAGTGTTAACAGACAATGCAGCATAATGCAAAGTGTAACAGAATCTAGATTTCAAGGAGAAATATTCTGCACAGGGAGAAAATCTAAGGAAAAATTGCATACTATGTAAAGTGGAAACAGAAAAATGTTTCTTCCTCTTAACAGTACTGACACAGTTTAGGATATATTGTACTTTCATTTTCAATTACACTGTTAAGAATATTAGAATGAGACATTTTAAATCTTACAATCATAGGTATAAAAGAAAGCAATTATTTCATACTGCTATACCCCTTGAAAAAAGCGTATATACATTATTACAATTAACTCAATGAAGTATATCTCATTTAACTTGTAACCTTTTCTGACAGTCAGTTCCTTAGTATCTGGTGTTATAATCAAGTATGCATTAAGCACAAACACATTTCTTGTAAACCACCAAATGCTTATTTTGATATAATTTACAAGAGTTCACAGAATAAATTTTACATATAAAAAAATAAAAGAATAAATTAAATGAATACAAATATACAATACTGGTGCTGTATTAATATAATTATAATATAACAGTTTATGTGTATCTGTCTGCATTTGAGAATAGATTTGGAAGATTAGCCATTCAGTACAAAATAAGTATTGCATGAGTATGCTAGTCAGAGTTGATTACAGTGCAGTTTATCTTGTAAATAAAAATATAAAATTAGACTAATAAGTAATATACAAACATAAACAATATAAGGATCTTGGAAAATATAAAACTAAAAAAAATGTACATACCAGCACTTTTTACTGTACCATTTACTATTTTACAACTCAAATTTGACAATATCAAGACATTACAAATATATTCAAAATCCCAGAAATTAAACAAATTTCCTCATTTATCCGTCCAATAGCATTATTTGATACTAATAGTAAAACTAATTTCTTATTTCCATAAGTTTATCTATTCCACTTGCTATATAAAGCCAATGTTTGTTCATCTTCTCTCCAAAGAAACATGAGACCAGTTATATAAAGGGAAGTAACTCAAATTGCAAGGAAATTAAAGTAGAAGAGTAATATAATTCTCTCCCTTTCATTGGTAGTATTAATGGGGTAGACACTATTTAAGCCTGCTGGGAGTGCTGCACAAGTCTTCAAAAGCAGGATATCAACAGTGTATTAGATTCCATTAAAAAACTGTGAAAGCAAGACACCAATAACGTAATTCAAACTCATAAATACATTTTCCTAATCTGCAGCATTATGAGTTAATTGTGTTCCAAAGATGCATGCAGAAAAACAGTAATAATAAAATTTCAGAATAATGATGCAACTAAGATGGCTCTACAAGCTCAAGTTAAGTGTTCACTACACACAAACAGACAAATGATTTCATTAATGATTTAGCACAGTAGTTTCCTGGATCAAGAAACAGATCATTAAATAATAATATGATTTAACTAAATAGCAGTGCATGTGAGACTATTAACATTACAATAAATTGAATAATGATACATCAATGACAGAAAAAAGACAGCTACATCAGAAGGTGTTTGACAGGATTTACTTACAGTGGAAAGCAAGCCATACAAGTATCAATAAATATTTACATCTTTAGCTGAGTACCAGCATCCATTAGAAAACCACAAATCACGTACAATTTAATAATATTAATGATTCTTATCCTGCTGCAATGAGGATATCATATTGTACTGAACTGCACTTTGTTTTTGTTATTTTCCACAAAAGTGAGAAACTATTTGTTATTTATCTAATAGTGAGTGACTAGTGACTAATAACTACGTAGTGTGGCAGTTATCAGGTGATTATATTAAAATATTATAATTTTTTTTTGTAAATATAAACAAAACAGCAAGATGAAGACCATGCTTACCTAAAGCATTTTCTTAATAATCCCAACTGGGTTATTACATAAATATAAACAGAAGTTACTTATATATAGATTGCAAAGAATAATTTAAACAATTAGTTAAAAGAATTTCAATTAAAATTATGATGGATTTTGCTTTTGTAAAGGTAAACTTCCAGTCATTACTTGTATCATTTTGTATGTCATGAATAATATGGCAAAAAACAGACACAGACTAAAAGAATACTAATTGTTATTCTTTTGATCATTTTCCTGATCAAAGAGGAATATCATTAAAAGGGTCATTACCTGTTTCATCGGTAAAAGGTTTGTGAATCACACCAATTGTTGGCTCCCCATCCAACACTACACAAACCATTGTAGTAACATACTGGTACAACCCCTCTGAAATATACACAGAGGAATACAGTAAAACAAAGTGACAATGCACTTGTGGAACATAAATTGAAATAATAAATCAAGTGAAAGTAAATACAGTGATAGTAATTATCTAACACACACACACACACACACACACACACACGAAAGAAGGAACCCTCCCACATACACACACTTATATTAAGAAGATAAAGAACAAAAATAAAGTGAAAGTGACTTATTCCATTTACTGTTCTCCTGAAACAAATAACATAGAAAAAAAATAATCATTAAGAATAAGTTATCTACTGAAACACAAAGAGTAAGAACAAAGTGATAATCGAATGTGATAAATGTAGTAGAAGCAACATTTTAAATTTTTACCTCATTCACATGGAATTCCTTTGCTTTATAAATTATTCATTTTCAGTGGACTGTATAATGCATGTGACCCACATTTTAAAACATTTATAATTATATATTGTGTAACTGTTAATCATTGAAAAAGTAAATCACCACAAAGAAAACTTAACCATGCTCATGATTCTGAAACCTGACATGCTAGTGTTGTAGGACATGAGTGAAGATGTCTTACATTTCTATAACCATTGTGAAATCTGACTTTCCTAGCATTCTGTACTCACATTTTAAGAAAAAGATTGACACAAAACTGTCTGATTAGTGATCTACATCAACTCACCTGTGTACTCTTGAGTTGCATCTAAGGGGTCAATCCAGATTGCTACTCGACTCATGGGAATTAACTGGTCATTGGAGACAATATCCATTACTTCTTTTAGTTCTTGGTTCGTGTCCGGAATATTACTGAAATCCATTGGTTTGGTTTCATGTTCCTCAGAAATTACCTGTACAGTATTTAAAGCTTTAAAAAAGAACACTTTAACCACTACAATAACAAAAGAATATAATTCTATCTTATTAAAAATGGAATTCAGCCACTAGTATAGTAAAGTAGTAGTTGGACCAAATACTTGTAATAACAATAATTTCACTTTTTATCTAATAATAACTAATATCAATACTCAAGCTGCTAATAAAAAATAAAACCACAGAATAATTGTGTATTATTAAAATGTAAATCACTAGTTTGATTAAAACTAAAAGCAACATCAAAGAATACAATTTAATTTATTAAAACTTGAAATCATTTCAGTCACTAAACAATTAATTGAATAATAGTAACACCCCATACAATTATTCAAAAACTTGTTAATTGCTTGAGTCACTATTACAATTCTAATGTATATTCATATTATTAACACTTGCAATCATTTCAGTTATTTTTTTATAAACAAAAATACTGTGGTCTCTCATTCCACACTATGAAAACTGTTAATTACCCCAACCACCAACACAAAAAGTAACACTAAAGAATATAATTATATTATAAAGTTCTCATAAATTAAAACTTCTTATCTTTTCTACCTTCAGCCACTTATTTGTAGCTTTACAGAATATCATTCCTTATTGCAAAACTTTTCTCTACACAACAGTTTGCAGTTACAGGTCATAAGTAAATAAGTAATTAGTAAAATTGGCTTTCAGAATTTGTCTGTTTTAATAACAATGTATGTATTTTCTGGATGGTCCAAAGATCTATCCATTTTATATCAAGATATCATAAGCCCCCCCCCCCCAAAAAAAAAAAAAAAAAAAAAAGAAAAAAAAAAAGAGAAAAAAAAGGAACCGTTAGAAGGATGGAACAACTTTAGATGTTCAAACTCCACAACTTTGTATTGACTACACTACTTTCATGGGTGGCTGCAATATCAATGGCCAAGTATGTCATCATCACAAAATACGCTAGCATTATCATTGGCTCTGACATCTCATAGTGAAATTTTGTATGTAGGCATGCAATAATGCTTAAACACTTATGAATCTCTATAGGCCCCATAAAATAAAAATAATGATCATGTGGTATGTTCATGAATGAAGTTTGTTATCACTCACTGGTGATTACAGAACAGTAACAAAGAAGTTTCACAACCATATATTGATGCACATCAGAGGCTACATAATAGTATGGGCTTGCATCCTCGTCAAATGTCTCCACAAGCTTCAGGCAATAACATTTGTGTTGTGTGTGCATTCATTCTTATCATTTTATCAATATCAGTGACATCCCAAACATGTCCTACAAAGACAGACTATTAAAAAAAAAGTGAAGATTAAACTTTGGTGTCAATAGTGTAAAAGTTATCTATGCCTAATAAAGGAAGTGTATGCATTCTGGGAGAAATGGTACAATAAGCAGGAATATTGGAAATAATCAGGTCAATCAGTCTGAGACAGAAATCTGAGCTCATGTTTTTAACAGTAACTATTTTTGCTTATGTGTCTGTTTTGTGCATTTTTTGCTCAGGAGCCTAGGGGAATTGGGTGGTCAGGTTTCAAAGGGTAATATAGCTTAGGTTATAATTATTTTGTGTGTGCAATGTCATTTACATTTTTCTGTTATTACTCTACCTAGTCATCTTTTATTTGCTAGTAATGAAACTTTCTTTTAAAAATGCACTTTTCAATATTACTCAGTCTGACCAAGTGATATAAATAAATCTATATCATATGTATGACTATGAAACTTGTAAGTCAAATTGTACATAGGCTGCTTTTTAATTTTATCAGTTTTATTATTCACTTTTTCATTATGTGTGCTACTTTTGTAATTGCAAAAAACCCCAAACCCCTCCAAGGAATGAAAGGACAGCAAATGAATATCTGCAAAGAGCATAACCAAAAACATTTTAAAACAAAGAAAAAGCCATGGGGAAAACTAATACTTATCAGTCAAAACAATAGGTGGAAACATCATAATAATAATTTTAAAGTAGTATTTAGAGATATAAGTTATATATAAGTATTTCTAAAATAATAAGATTAATAGACATTAACATTTTTTATTTTAACTTGTAATTCAATGCAAATAAAAATCCCTTTATCAACATTAACCGAGTTAATCCCAAATATAAAACCATATAGATAGTAGGCCTAATTGATATAACACTTAACAGAAAAATACTTAGTTTAATATCCATTTACTGTTCAGTTATAAAATATTAGTCATGGAACACCAAAATAAGTCATACCAAACTTAATTAAGAATATAAATTACCAGAGCATCTGCTCTACTCAAACTAATGCGCTTAATAATTACATACACCTTCATATTGATTTCTAACAAGTCACACATGTCCCTGTACATACTTCAGGTGTCAGATGGTAAGAACACAATCGATCTGTAATCCCGAATCGCAAAGTAGTTGCAGTAATAAAAAAGTAAAATACTAAAAAGGTTTACGTATATTGTATTGTTAACATAGTGTAAAGTAGGTTTACATTTAACAACATAAATAAACTTAAGCTTACACGCATCCCTGGGTATGTCTTCGAAAAGCCATATACGATAGCTCTATGTGATTGAAGGTCTCCCTGCGTCAACATTTCGGCAGCTCCCTCTTTTGTTTTACCTTTTTCCTTGGCCTGAAGGCTTTGACTCTCGGCGATGGCACGAACCTTTTGTCCACCTCTCTTGGCCAGATCAATACTAACCGACAAAAGTCCTCTCATA
The DNA here is from genome assembly GCA_028829895.1 of Sinotaia quadrata. Taxonomy (NCBI): domain Eukaryota; kingdom Metazoa; phylum Mollusca; class Gastropoda; order Architaenioglossa; family Viviparidae; genus Sinotaia; species Sinotaia quadrata. Next base: position 88,595,239 of record CM054178.1, read on the forward strand.
CTAACTCTGTCATCTTCTGCAAATTTTGGAATGCCGAAAATGTAAAAAAATATACAAACAAGTAGAATAATTGCAATGATTAATCCTGCAGGGTTCAGACGAACATTTGCTGGCGCCATGCTGGCAACAGAATGTAAAGTTTTTAACCAGAACTTTTCGAACTTTCAGTAAATTTTAATAAGGCTATACACTGCAAACCGAAATAAATTAAAACTGTTATTATATATACTGTTAGGTTTATACTGTTAAATATTACATAAATTGGTTTCTATATTACCGTACATGGTTACGAAACTATGGGTAAACAAACCGAATTTCAAGATGGCCTCCATGGAAGTAAGTTATAAATGAATATATCACATATTAATTTATTGTCCAGCAACTACAGTCATATTTCATTGTTACAGTATCAGATGTGTTGTTTTGTTAATATTGTATATATATTTTAGAGATTTATAGTAATTTTAAAGTATTAAAAAGATATTTTTATGATGCAACCGGTAAGCCTAATTGTTATGATTCTGGCTTTCTGATAACGATTGGAGACGTTTATTTGTTAGACTTATAGGGAATTTCCCGAATTTGTTTTCTTTGATCATTTATTTATTGTGCACCTGGACTTATAGACCCTCATTGGATCCCATTGACATTATGCTTTTTTTTTTTTTTTTAAAACCATTATTTATTAAGGCTATTTTTAAATAACGTAGTGTTAGGAACTTTTGTAACTATAGTATAGTATAACTATATGTGTTTAGATTTTTAGAACATTAGCCTACTGATTAAGGTTAACTTTAAGATAATGCAAAACACTTTACATTGATTCATTATACTTTTGTTTGTGCTATGAAAAAGTGGTGTAAAACATGAAAGGAAAATTTTATTATTAAATAAATACTTAAAATGATTTATACTAATTATAGCACTTAATTTACAGTTCGATTTATTGTGAATAACAAATTTAATAAGTTACACTGTGCAAGAAAAAAAAGAGGCTGTTAAAATATATTTTAAAAAATATTTCAGTTATAAACAACATTTCAGTATTTCTTTAAATTTTATTTAAATTGTTATTGTTAACTGTGTCAGTTCTGCCATGATCTTTCCTTAATAATAATATTATTTTAAAACATTGTCCTTTATATTGTACATTCTTAAAAAGATTGTGTGTTGATTATATTTAAATTGAAATGCTTATCAAAATCAAACACCCATATAATAATATATTCAAATAAATTACTTATCAAAGCATTCCCCCCCCCCCCCCAGTAGGTATCCTTTTGCCAGCATTAATAAGTAGATTTGGTGATTCAGATTTTTCAATCATAATCTTAAAATATCTTCCATATTTACAAAAAAAAAGATAAGATAATTGATAGTTATGTACTTTATGTTTTGAAGTTTTATTGAAGGAAAGAGTTCTGCCCATTCCCCCTCCCCCCCCCCCCACACACACATACCCTCCCCTAAAAGTAGATATTAAAAGTTATTGAAGTGATATTACATTTTTTAAAAGTGTGGATTAAATTTTATAAGAACAGATTATCCAACATAAGCCCATAAGTTATAATATCTAATATGGAACCCTTTCATATTACAGATAATGAGATATACAAATTCTATGGAAATGTGTGGCCATAAAGATGTGTTATGGTTATAAGCTGTGATTCTGTGAAGTTTTGATTTATACACAGAATAGATTGTTAGACATGTCATTTCTTCAGAACAGTAGATGACTTATTTGAGAAAGAAAAAATATGTCATTCTACTGCACTCCGATCATTTTGATATATACATTTGCAGTGTTGAAGAATAACAGATTACCATAAGTCATAAAATAAATAAGTCAGCAGGCAGTAATTATCTCAGCAAACACCATTTTAATTTCACTTGCTGTTTTAACACATTCAATTGGTGGAGATAATACCTTTAAGTAATTTTCTTCTGATGTATTAATATCAATTAAAGGATGGGATTGGGAGGCAAATTCATGGTATAGGCAAATTCCAGGTTATGAACAAGTTTCATTCTTTAAGTTGTTCATAGCCAGATTTTTTAAGTCAGATATTGTATGTAAATCGTTTGTATGTTGGTCCATTATGAACAAGAGTATGACTATGAGACAGTCTAACATAGCACTTGATTCCTATACCTCTGTGATGCTTCTTTGTCTGTGGTTCATCTACACTGGAAGTACTCAAGTAGTTCATCTTAGTTTTTCAGTATGGAATGGATGTCACTTCAACAGAATTTGAAAAAAAGTGGATCTTATGGATTTATTTGTTTATGGCAAGTTGCCATAACTTGAGAGACCCATAACCCATAACTTACAAGTGTTGTTTTTTTTAAAAAATAGCTTTATAATTCATTGATTTATAAGAAAATAGTTCTATACTTGACATCCAACTAAAACAGTAACAGTGATTTTATAGGGTTTTCTTAAATTTTGTTTTCTTTCTTGTTGTCACATCAACTGATCAAGGTTTGATGACCCCCAAAGAGGCATCCTTTATTTAACTATTCAGAAACATAAATTTATTAACCATTGTCAGAAGCTGTGTATATTTAAGCATTTCCCCTACACCCCCCCCCCCCCTACACACACACATTCATTTGCATGCATACTGTTTAGTGTGAAATAATGTAGAAAAATCTTTTAATGGGTGCAGTACAAAAGGCCTAGTAAAAGTGGCTAATGTGCTGGAATTACATTATAATTCTGGCATGAAGCTTTTATTTTGCTGGCATCATTTTAAGTTACATTACATGTATGGTATTTGTTAGGATAAAATCTTATTTAAGTTAAAATAGTCCATTTTAATACTACTAGAAATATTAATAGTATAATAATACATATTACTTTATGATTATTTTTATGTCTCTTTATTATCTGTAAGCTTTTATTTTGGTATATTACAACATCAGTAAATTAATCATCCATTGAGCACAATATTTAATAGATTTCTAATTGTTTCATTATTAGATGATTAAAACAAGTTCAGTATAAAAGTATATGTGCAATTATGTGTTTGTGCCTGCATTTATGGTTATGTATGTATGTATGTATGTTTGTGAGTGAGCTCATCTGATTATCAGATATTTTCTGAATGACAGAAAAGGCTGCAGAAAGAGCTACAGGCCATGACCAAAGATCCACCGCCTGGTGTTCAAGTTGACCAGGAAAGCTGCAGCAGATGTTTGAGCGAGTATGTACTTAGCACAAGGGGCAAGACCAATTCTTAACACATTTCTTTAGTTCACAAATCAATAAAACATTAAAAGACAAGATTTTGTTTTTGTTTTTAAAATACATTTCATTCCAAACCAGCATTATAGTGGGTGCCACTTATTGTTGTTAATTTTGTCTTTCATTTCATGTTTTGATTCTGTTGAGTGACATTTCTAATTAACAAATTCATATGACTAGCACCTACTCTATTAGCAATTTAAGAAAAGTATACTATACCATACATTTGCACTTAATTAAAACTAAAGCCAGTACTCATGCAGGCAAATGTAAAGAATTTTTTTTAAAAGGAGAATCACTGAATAAAACAATATATATTGTTTATTTGAATTCAGTATATAAGTACTACACTAATAAGTAATATTGTATAATTAAGTCTTCCTGTCGTTGTATGTATGAATATGTGCAAATGTATGCACTTACTTTGTTAAACAGGTGTTAGTTAATATACACATAGTTAAACTTCTTTTGAATTGTCAATGCAAATCAGAAAGAGTTGTTTGATATTATGATAAGTGATAAGAGTAGTACTGATTGAAGTATGCAACATAACAACATACTTGTCACATTATTAGAGTATGGAAGCCCTTTAGCAAAGTGGTCACACAAAACAGAAAAGAAATGTGTTGGGCTGAATAAATGAATACTGTTACTTATTGCAAATTGGTTTACATTTCATGCTTAATATAATGTGTTGTTATGAAAGGTAGTTTAATACAGTCACCATATGTAAATTTATATAATTTGAAAATTTTATTTATTAATATTAATTATTATCAGTATATGTGTACCGCCATGACATTTATCATTTATCTTGTAAAGTTATAAACATTATTATTGATTGCTGCAGATTTTTATCAGAGGTCAAATAATGCATATAAACCTGTAAATATATGCATCTCCAAATGAGGTATCTTACACACATATGTATGTGCGTGCGATTTCATGAGTTAATATAGCTGTGAAGATTTGTTTCTTGATTTACTCCATGCATATACCACTGAATTTAAAATGAAACAAAGTGAAGATTCATTAGTTGCTTTGCTTGATTCAGGTATAATAACAAAGCCATGAAGACTCATTTAGTGCTTATTTGATGCAGGTTAATGAGTAATGTAAACTTATTTGTTGATTTACTTGATGCAGGTATTATGAGTAATGGAGGCAGGTGTAATGAGTAATGAAGTCATGAACACTCACTTGTTGCTTTGATTTGGTGCAGATATATGAATAATGAAGGAAGGTGTGAGGAGTAATGAAAACTCATTTGTTGCTTGAGTTAGTGCAGGTTTTATGAATAATGAAGGAAGGTGTGATGAGTAGTGAAGTCATGAAGACTCATTTGTTGCTTTACCTGATGCAGGTGGACTGTGTTTCTTGAGGGAGCCAAAGGCACACTGTATGAAGGAGAGAAATTCCAACTACAGTTTAAATTTGGGTCAAAATATCCATTTGATTCTCCACAGGTGGGCTTACTAATAACTCTTATAGTATACTTTAAGTTTAAATAGATGAAAGAAACGTAATATTTATTATTAGTAGTATTTATTTATTGTCACTTTTATTAAATCTTGCATACATATTCAGTTGGACAGTGGTGATTACTAGTTTTGCAATTTTTATGAATTACTGGTTGGTGTTTTATTACTTTTAAAGAACTGTTACAGTGAAGAAGCAGATAACCCAAATAATATCTAATTTATAATTTTTGTATTTTATTTATATATGTTGTTTGTTAAAATTAAAAAAAAGGTTATTTTCAAGATAATTTAATATATTTATAGTTCATTTCAAGTAGCTCAGGCCTGATAATTTGGGGTTGGGGGATAACTTAAAAGTGTAACATAACAGATCATATGAAATGGAAATTTCCAGGCATGTTTTCAAAGCACTGAAGTTTTAGCACTTGAAAATAGTTATTTTTGAAGATTTATTAAATGGAAATCTCAGGGCCTGTATTTGCTAAAAGTATTCAGTCTGGTACCTAATATTGTAAATGTACTAAAATTCCGTACCAAATACAGAGTACATATGTGATGCTGTCTGGGAAAACCTGGCTACAGTCACTAAAATTGATTTTGCGCTACAGCCATTTGTAGTTGTTTACTCCCCTTTGATAGTCCAGGGAGGTATGTACTTTGAGATTCTGAACTTATAAAAAACCCACTTTTGAATTTTTTTCACTTTAGCTGGGTTTTCTCAGACAGCATCACATATTATCTAAATTTGTAGTCTACTGACTTCAGGTAAACTCCATGACCAAATACATTGCACTTGTACCTAAATTTGTAGTCTACTGACTTCAGGTAAACTCCATGACCAAATACATTGCACTTGTACCTAAATTTGTAGTGTGCTGCCTTCATGTAAACTCCATGACAAATACAGTGCATGTGAATCAAGCTTATATTTTTCTATAATGATGCTGTTACATGTTAGATCAGTGGTTTTCAACCTTTTTACACCTGCAGACTGGTGAAAATAGGAGAAATATTTCACAGACTGCTAAGGCAGAAATAAAAACTATTATTTTTATAGTATTTTTGTATTGGTTGTTAAATCAAATATTATAAAATCAAAATTCCATAGTTATTTAAAATAACCGGAAATAAGCAGTAAAAAAAAAATGCTAATAATAGAATGTCTTGAACTTTGATAAAGCAATATTTAATTCAAATAAAGTTAGTGGAAAATCTGCTGCTGCATCTTTGCTAGAAAAATTGGTAATCATTGCTGCAGCATTGTTTCTGAGAGACAAAGCATTGCATTGACATCCATTCAGTTTCTCTGTTTGATTTTTATGACTGATAGGGGTCTTTTGCATTCTATTTCTTGTTAACTTTTTAAGATATCAATAGAAATAAGAATTATTGTTTGGTAAAAGTCATTGCTTTTCTTAGAAACAAATGAATCCTATTGCTTGACAACTACTACTGAGCTAGATTTTCTAAAAGCATTGAGGTTTAGCAATATACTGGTAAAGTTTTCATTTCAGATTTCTGACAGTTCTTGACTCATGAAAAGGGGTTCATTAGTGTAGCATAAGATGTTTGCTTGTTTTTGTAAGAATGTGGATGAACGTGATATTAAAGAAGGCATTTAGAAAATTAATAAACTTACTGAAAAAAGTCTACATTTTAAAAGATTTAAAACAAAAATAAATTGTTTTGCTTTGTGCAGGTTGTCTTCTTGGGCCCAAATATTCCAGTCCACCCTCATGTATACAGCAATGGTCATATATGTCTTTCTATTCTGACTGAAGACTGGTCCCCAGCTCTGTCTGTTCAGTCTGTGTGCCTCAGCATTGTCAGTATGCTGTCTAGCTGTACAGAAAAGGTATTTTAAGGAACACAAATTCCTCCATGCATTCACCTTAGGTTTGTTGTTCACATTATTTGATGATTATTGTCCGGATTGCTCTACGTGTCACTTGGACTTATTTTAGGTTTCTTAGAGACATGATTTGATGATTATTGTCCGGATTGCTCGACGTGTCACTTGGACTTATTTTAGGTTTCTTAGAGACATGATTTGATGATTATTGTCTGGAATACTCAACATGCCACTTGGACTTACTTTAGGCTTCTTAGCATCATAATTTGATGAATATTATTTGGAATACTCCAATGTGTCATTTAGATTTACTTTAGGTTTCTTAGTGATGAGATTTGGCGAATATTGTCTAGATTATTCTGTATGCTTTGGACATTATGTGGGTTTAACTTTTACATTTTTGCTTATAAATAATTCAAAGGATTTTGTCTGGATTATACAGTATGCTTTTTGCATTACAAGAGTTGATCATAAATTTGATAGTTTTGTAATTCAGTGAATTAGTTTGATCTTTCTCTATTATTCTACATGCTTCTTTTGTCATATGGGTTTGTGTTATGTTTTATGATCATTTGATTTGGAGACAACACTCAATGCAGTGTCTGATATTGATTTCTGGAATGCATCAATGACACATTCAGAATGATATGTTGGTTTAACACATAGATAAAATAAAGTGTGAGAACTAAAAGGTTACAATGAAGAGGTTGGAATTAACAACAGCTTTCCTGATTTATAAGCAAAATACTTGACCTCATTATTAGTGTTATTTTGCATTTATTCTTTGGTTATTGTTGTATTTAGTGTGTGATTGTCCAAGGATAACTGAATTACATTTATGAAAACTTTTTGGCCTGTTAAAAAAAAAAAAAAGAAGTAGACACCAATCAAAGAGGTCATTTTTCTGATTTTTTTCATGTGTCATTGATTGCAAAACAATATATCAGTTGAATAGATAACTGCTAAAATATTTGCTTTGTCATTGATAATAAATTAAAATTGCAAAGATACATTTCTCTTTCCTGTCTATATTTCTTTGTAAATAAAAAAAACATTGTGTAAAATTAATAGATTTTACCAGGCCTATTCTACCTGTCTGTTGTCATTATATTTAAACTAAACCCAGGTATAATTAAATTAAAATAGATTAAACTGTTTTTGAAGAAAATAATAATCATAGATTATTGCTGACGATAATTAGCACAGGTATATAAAAAGTTTTATATCTATCTAATTAGTACAGGTATATACAGTTTTATATCTATCACTGCCATCAAAATGATGACCTACAGAGAAACAAAAGCCTATTGGCACTCATAGTGTACATCTAGTACACAAGACCATCAAGCAGTCATTAATATTAATCTGCCAAACTTTGTAATATTTCTTTGTTCATTTATGTGTGTTTAAAATTTACCAGATTTTTGCTCAGCTTAGGTCAAAATAAACAGCACAAACTTCCAAACGATACTAATTCCAATGGGTTTTATGGAAATTTATATTTCCAATGATATTCAGTGGATTAATGCTATAGTTTAAAATACCAGTATTTGAGTATGTCTTGTCTCATTTGTTTGTAAATAGTACAGTTTCGAGTTAATATAATTGACTTTATGAGCTAATCATATTAAGTGTTTGTACTGAGATTAAGTCTTTTGTCCATTATTCAGTTTAAAAAAAATATTTATAAAGTTTATAATTTAGAAGAAAAGTAGATACTATTTTTGAATATAATATTAGCATTTTATGTAGTAAGTTAGAAATTTTCTCATTTATTTCAGTACCACATTTTGCTACAATTGGCCACAGACACCACACAAAATGACACCTTAATTTGATACTACATCTGATATAGTCACTCTAAATGTAAATAAAAATAATGATTTTTATTTTTGTCTTTAGATTTTATTAGAGATAGCATGTTGAATTTAATAAAAGCAACATTATTGGTGTATTTTAGTTTACTGTTATGAAATAAAATATTTATGTCAGTGACCCTCTTTTGTCACTAGTTTCAAAATGATCCATTATATGTGTATATAAGGAAAAATCTGTCAATTACAATTTTTAAATACTTTTGAAATAAGTTTTAAAGTTTTCTCAACCACCCCCTCCCCCCAAATAAAAAAAAAATCACATGTACAAAATGATAAAATCACATGAATTCTTGCTTTAACAAAATATTATACTTAATAACAAGACTTATCAGTAATAATAGGCAGCCTAGAAATTATTTCTTGTTAGATTATATTCTGGTTGATATACTGAACTTACCAAAATAGTATTATGCAACTGTTGACAGATGTCCTTTGTTGTAGCATGTATTTGGATGCCAGCATTGTATAGCACAGAAAGGATTAAAGGAGAGGCTTCCAGAGTATTATTCTTTGTTTTTTTTTTAAATTGTAGCATATTTCCATTGTTGTAGCATGTATATTGGGAAAATACCATTGCTTTATAGCACCGAAGTGTTAAAGGAGAGGTTTTACCATATTTTCACTGTTGTAGCGTTTATATAAAGTATACCGTATTTCCACTGTTGTAGCATTTATTTTAATGGGACAATGTCAGTGCTTTGCAGAAATGAATGAGTTAAAGATAAGTTTAGCAAAGAATTATTCTCAAAAGTTTATATAAATTGTGAGATTAACAGGGAGGCACAACTACATGATTCTTTCAGAAATATCATGTTACAGTTTCTGAATTGCTCTTATTGACTATCCCTTAATGTATCACTGTTTAATAAATGTCTGTATCCTCATAGATTTCTTACCAAGATGAATAATTTCTGTTAATTACTTTATATGTTTTTTTTTAAAGTATAAAACTGAAATAAAAAAGATTAAGCTTAAGCATTTCTAATACCATACACATAAAACAAACAAACACACACACACACACACACACACACACACACACACACACACACACACACACACACACACACACACACATAAACAAAAAAACCACAGTACAATACAGAACCAAAATGTTTAGCTAATTAACCTTACCCGAACAATAACATTTAACAAATTAACAGTGAGAATATGCAGTTAATACTGTTTTGTGATAACAGATGAAATTTCTTCTTTACAATATTCTATAAAATATTTTGAAATTTCCTGTTCAGTTTGATTTTATATAACGTGGTTTGGCAGTTTTGTAGATATTCATAATTTGTCTACAGAAGCGGCCACCAGACAATGCAATCTATGTAAAGACCTGTAGCAGTAATCCCAAGAAGACAAGATGGTGGTACCATGGTAAGGAAAATGTAGACACAATCAACTCTCACTTTGCAAGGATGATGGAAAAGAAAGTCTCATGGATAAGATCCAAAACATGATTGTTGCAGAACATTACAATAAAACATAAAGTAATCTATAAGTGAGGTGTAAATAATCTGAGATATACAGAACACAATTTAATACAGTTTTTTGATATTGCCTACATTATGATACAAATTATATAGGCTACACAAATCTCAAAATATAAAACATACAGTAATGTCATGGTGTAATAGATGAGTCAGAACTGAGATATTGCAACATTCCAGTGGTCTCTTTATTGTGAAAGACAGAAGTGAACATTTTGCACTTACTGAGTTGTTTGTATTAATCATTAATTTTTTCCCCTCTTTCTTAGTTTTGTGATTTTATTTCCTGTACCTGATATATAATAGTCCTCATATTAAACAAGTTTCTTTTGACATAGACTTTTGTCTTGATGTATCTGAGTTCCTCCCACCCTCCCTTTTTTTTTTTAAAAAGAGCCATGACAAATATTATAAAGATATGCAAGAATATTTCTCACCAAATTTAATATTGAACACCTATTTAAAAGAAAGGTTTATTGAGTTATTCAAAAAATAAAGATTTAAATTTTAAGACTTAATTTTTTTACAGTTATCAAATTTTAATTTGAAATAATACATTTATTTAAATACAAAATGTTTGTTCTTATTTTTCTCCAGCACCCCTTTGACCCATTCAAAGTTGTAGCAGGGCTGAAACTTTCATTGCTTTTTTTCATTCTGCAGATGACAGTGTATGATAAATGCAGCACCCACTGTTTGGAGCATTTGTAGTTGGGAGGACTTTGCAAAGTCAAGAATCTGAAACATTCTACTTCTTGCTGCTATTGCCAGCCATACATTTTGTCACAGTGGCAAAACATAACTAGTTGCATGTTTCACCTGCATAATTCTGTGATTGTCAGACTTTTGAAACTGACACAATACACTATTTCTTTCTTTTTTTTTTCAATCATACAACTGGAAATATTTGCATTAAAATGGCAGTGTTTGTTTTGATTTCTTGTATATTAATACTTTTTATGAAAGTGCATGCTAATTTGTAATAATTTAGGTTTTAAAATGCAAATAATGAAATAATTTTTGGTAAACTTTGTGTTAGTAAAATTTACTGACAAACTTTAAAATCTAAAATTAGGGCAAATTCTTTAGTTTATTATTGGGTTGTCACTATCCTGGTGTTCATTACCTGACACCATTCTTACAGGTACTTTGTTCACTTGGACATGTCACATCATATTTTCCGTTTCTATGTGAATTTTTTTTTTTAAATTTAAAAAACAAATTCCATTTCTTTGTGCTATTATTTATTTATTGTTTTTTGCTTTTACTTTCTTCAAAATGTACAGTGTTCATCACCTGTAGCATTGCTTGAAAATTTACCTTCACTTGAGACACTCATCTTAACATCTGCCACTGTACAACTTTATTTTCTTTGTTTTTTTAGTTTTATTTTTTTTTTTTATAAACAAAGTAGGAGCATCAACATCAACTTCAAAATGTAAAAATATTTGTTTGTGTGTAAGAGTGAATGTATGTATGAGTGCAGATATTCGTGTATGTGTGAAAGAAAGAGAGAATCTGTGCATCTGATTGTTTAAACCATGTAACTGAATGTATGTAATGCAAATGTAATCAGGTGTTAAGCCGTGATGATGCATAAAGCAATGAACATACCATATATCTTTATTGGAAAAAATTCAAGAATTGGTTGCAGTCTGTTTTTAATCAGTTTATAATTATGATTTCTATAAATGAATAATTAGTTCTGTTTCTGTTTCCATTAGAATACTTTATAATATTATGATTTGTACATTAACACTAGTTGTTTTTCTGCACTCAAGTACTTTTTATTATTATATCATGTACTCAACACTTGTGTTTTTATTTACACTTAAACTACTCTTGAGAGTTACTAAAATAGAACTGATCATTGTTTACATTTAAAATTTATCCTGATTTATTTATTTATTTATTTATTTATGTTGCAATGTGTGAAATTTATTTTATTATTGCAACATTTCTGCCATGAGATAACCTCATCCCACTTTATACCTTTTTTTTTTTTAAATTGAATATAAATTACAACTTAAAATAATTAGTTGCTTTTTTTTTAAGATTTCTTTTCAGTGTTTCCTTTTTTAATCCTTTTTAGGCCTTTGGTTCTTTTTTGTTTTGTTATAAATTTATATAAAATATTTGGTTTGTTTATCCTCATTTTACTTTTAATAATTAGTTGTTTTGTTTCTTTTGATAAACCCTTATAATATTAAATTTACTAGATAGAACAAGCACATAATTGATTAATTTTCCTGCTCAGTGATTAGCAACGTATGGCACTATGGCCATGAGTGTCTAGGTTAAAGGCTTCTCGGCAGGTATCTTGAAATAGAGATTTTGTTACTAATTTTTCTATGGAGTATGGGGTATGGCGTATGCACAGGATTAAAGGCTTGTAGGCAGGTATCTTGACAGGAGTAGAGATTTTGTCATTAATATTTATCTGCCCCTTACTATTCTGAAAGACCCTAGAGCTTATTAATGGACAGGGAAAACAAGAAAGCAAAACTCTGTGTGCTGTTTAAAATAAAAATGATGATTAACAGAAACATTAGTACCTAGGTTAAATTAATTACAAATAAAGTGAACACAACCTCCAACAAAACTCAAATAACTAGCCACCACAACAATAGGAATAGCCTCACTTTTTTCCTTTTAGTGTAATTTATGTTATTTGGCTTATTTCAATATGTTCCTATGTATAGTATAAACTGGCATACTCTTTGACATTATTTAGTACAGTTTTGATCTTAAGATGGCACTTTATAGAGAGATATTTTGTTGCTTTTAACAAGAATCATTCTTATAGAGACAGCTCTTATAATCATGACCGTTATAATGATGGTTGCTTATGGTTGCAGCTGTTACAAAGGTAATATAAACATTAAAGGAATAAGAAGTTATATGCACTGGCAATTCCTGTGATGGTTCCTTAAAGTTTTGAATGCATTTTGTTTTGGTTGTAATTAATAACTCATATATCATTGAAATTTGTTGTTTACTTTTAATTATTCTAGTATCATTAAAATCTCTTTTGTGTTTTTATCAATTCTTATATCATGAATAATTCATCTACAATTAAAACCTGATTGTGTGACCTGGGGACTTGCTTTGTAATTAAGATTTTTGTTGTTAATAGTAACTCTCCTATCATAGAAATTTATTGTATACCTGGTTTCTTTGAAAACTTTTGTGTTAATTGTGGGTGTTCTGCTCAAATTTTTGTGTATTTGCGATATCAAATAAATCAATGTTGGACTTAGGAATGTAAATCAAAAGCATCTGAGAAGTCCTTTTGAACTTTGTTCACACTAACTTGGTTTTGATTAGCATATACATTTTTGTTTTCAGTTTGCCTTAAGCATGATGATGACTGTGTAAATGTAAAAAGTTGTCCTGTAAGGAATTTGGTTATCTGTCATGTGTTCACGATGTGCATGTTGCATTCATTGCTGGTAACTGCCTACTTGTTTTCTCTGATGATGGTTTTGTTTTTAATGCCACTTATCTGAAATAGTTTTCTTTTCTTTACCTGCACTTTTGAACATATATATGCATACCTTTCTATAGTGTATTAGCTTGCTTTAACAGAAAATGCCTATTTTTGTGTACTTGTTCATACTAATCAGTGTTTGTAATGAAATACTTTTTATGTATGTGAACGTCATGAAATCTGTGAATAAATACATTCTGTTTTCTTTCTCTTTACTAATTCCTTATAGACTGTAATATTTAATTTATTTTCCATACACATTTTTGCTCCATCATATCTTCACCTGTCACAGTGTAAGGTGTACAAAATGTGTATTTAGGTGTATGTGCATGCATGCATGTGTGTGTATGTGTGAATTTAATGAATATTTTGTTAATTTTTTTGCTTTATTTTTTTTTAATGGAGCCTTCATTGATTTTGAAGGGACATGTTCTACACTGTGATGAGAGTTGAATTCAAGAGGTGTAGTTGCTGCAGATTTTTTGGGCTATGGGGTTAATGAGGAATGTTTTGGATTAATTTCTTCCTGTTTTAAAATGCTGGTTTTTATTTTATCTCTTTATGCTGTTTGGAAGCAAAAGCAGCAATAGTAAGAGCATAAAAAGAAATACTACAAACATTACAATAAAATGTGATGTGTATAGTAATAAATAAATAATGGATTGTTTAGTATTTGTAAGTAATGAATAGTAGATTGTTTTAAATGACTTACAAAGTATATCCTTATATTTGTATTGCTCATTTGCAGCTTCACACACTGCACCCCAGCTCAGTATTGCATTGATTGGATAATTGAATGTGTGCACATATGAGTACTATAGAATTGACATTATCATAAATGTAGACTTTATTTCCAGTGGATTTTTTAAGACATTCTTATGTCCCTTTTTCAAGTGTATTTGCCCATACTTGAGTCAAGTGTACATATGAAAGACTCAAATTAGGAGAATAATTTTGACATTGTCTTAGTTTTGTTTGTTCCTCCCCCCCCCCCCATACCCTTCCAATTAAAATTAACTCCAAACATTTATTTGTATAACTATCTGTTTATCTAGTTGGCTTCAACATGTCTCCTTCAGAATTTGTCAATTACCTGTGGCATATGATAAAAATACTCAATGCATTTGATAATAGAGATGAAATTAATAGGGGCCAGAACTCAATAATTTACATAGGCTTGTATGTGTTTTCCTAAATGTAAAAGACTGTATATTATTTATAGATACTTTTTATTTAAGCCAGTTTGATTTAATTAAAATACAGATATATATATATATTTCTTTTTAATGTAAAGAACATTCATATCTCTTTAGGTAATGATCTCTGACTTGTACTACTGAAACAATTTCCTACAAACTGGGATCCATGGTTAGAATGCTAAAGAATATTTGTATATGGATAAAGTACATGTGTAGTCAGTATAACTAGATGTTAGATTGATAAAATTATTTACTTTTTGTGGTTATTGCATTCAGATTTAATGAGTTCTGCAATTTACAAACAATTGTTGTGAAATCTATCACCTGTGTCCTGTCCTTTGTACAGTTTACATGAATGCATTATGTAGTCTTTGATACATCACAGAGCAGTGTATTTAAATTAGCATTTCCTGTTAAGTGTGCCTTGAATGAGTTTGTGTTTATGCATATGTATGTATCTGTGCATAGTTTTATGATCATATGACAATCTTTGCTTAAATGAATAGAGGTATTAAATATAGATATACTTTCGGTAATAGGATATTTTGACAATAAAATAATTATAATTCACATGCATAAGTGTTACCTTAACTTTTGATTTTAATACTAATTTATTTTTTTAATTTAAAAATATCTTTTTATGTAAAAAGATTTTAGTTATTAAAGAAATTCTCCTTAATTTTTTATTATTTAATAATTTCACTTAAAGAAACCATGTATATAATTTTCTTATTGTAACTTTGTCTTTTAAAACAGCATTCAAGAATTCACCAAATGAATAATGCATTGAAAATTAATTCTAGAGAGACCTTCTGCATTTGGCACTAAGAATTTGACTTCTCTCCTGTTGATCATATAATATCTATAAGTTGCATCCTATTATTAAAATATAAAGGTATAAGGAGCATGCCAAATATGACACCACAAGTCAAATGAAAGGATGTTAGCATTATAGCCCCTGCCCAGGGAATGGATGACAGCTTGTGACCTTGAGAATTTTACAGCTAGAAATACATGTACCCAAAATTCTGAAAGAGTTAAATAGAAAAAAAATAGCTTTGTGCCCTATATTTCTAATAAATTCATGACCGCAGTGCATCCTGCGTGCAATTGAACAAGCAAAACAATTATTAGTTTAGGGAGGAAAGCAATTCGGATGTGTAAATGTAGTGCATTCTAAAGATTGCTTCCCTTGAACTGTACTTACATAGCGGAGATTCCCAGTCGCAGACTTAGCTATCATCGTAATCAATAAAGTAAACGTATAATACATTGAATTCGACATTATGTAGTATGATGCAGTTACTTTGTGAATGCTATTTTTATTTTATATTTTGGACTACGATAAAATCCCATAATCAACCATCCATTGTACTCTTCAGCTTGCGATACGACGTGACCACAACACGTGTAGAAAGAAAACACAACAAGGGTAAGTAAATGTAACAAACATTTAATTACAAGTCAACAGTGCTTAAATCAGTAAATAAGTTATATATCACACGGGGAATAGACCCCAAATTCTAATCAAATCAGTACTGAGGAAGTCTGAACTGCTCGTCATTGTCACCCATACATCGGTGTGCAAGTCAGTCGGCTCGGGCGGTAATCTCCCTTAGTTCAGGTTACGATGTTAAAAAAACTTTTGAAAAAAACAAAACTGTTACACTCTAGTTGTTAAGAAAAGTAAATAAATAATTTCAGAATCAAGTTCACACTAATGTATTTTCACTAGAAACGGACGTTAGCAGGCAGGCCCGGAGTCTGAAACCAAACTGATAATGTTGAATGTTTCGTATTTTTCTTTTGTATAGGACTACGTTTTTTTTTTTTTTTTTAAAAGGGTAAATTTATCCGTACAAAACATTTTAAAACAAAGAAGAAAATGATAATAGTATTATTTTCTCCCTTTTTCAAATCATCCCAGATAGCACTGTAACACTGTGTGATAGTCTTGTTATTTCTTTTATTTCATTTTAAACTTTGTTAGCACCATGTCATACAGCCTATTGTAGTTATGACGTGTGGAATCACTTGAAAGAGTAGGGGGACTACAAGTCACTACTTGCATCATAGAAACGAGAACGTCATTAACTGGTGTGTAAAGTGGCTTTACGCCCTGAAATTAACAAAAGATAATCGGTTACAAGCATCATAGAAACGAGAACGACATTAACTGGTGTGTAAAGTGGCTTTACGCCCTGAAATTAACAAAAGATAATCGGTTAAATATAATGTGAGTTGAACTTGCAAGTTAACAAGAACTATTCTGTTCAGAGCGGAAAGGATTAAAATAGTAGACTGCAGAAAGTTTAAAAAATGTTATTTATTTAAAATCTGTTTCCCTTGTAGACATGCTTCTAGAACAGGCCTTTATTTCAAAGTCTTGCCTCAAACAAATAAAAATAAAATTATGAAACACCACCCACCTCAACCCCCCCCCCCCGCAAAAAACCGTAAGCAATTTATTATTAAGTAATTTATCATTAGACCTCTATGAGAACAAGCTGAAACACCGAAACACGTAAGTTTCCCATTGGATCAATAGACTGAACTTATTGATACTCTTTGGGCCAATTAGAAGCAAAAGACAACCCGTTTGTGACGTTAACTACAGTCACTATGCCTATCAGCCAACAAGCGAAGGAGTCACATGATATAAAATACCAACAACATGTATGTTTATATGAAAAAGGCTTTTAAATTATTTGTTAATATTGGAAAAAGAAAAATTCTATCAAATATCACCTTTGAGGAAAAGGCGCCTGTTTGGACAACATTCTGACGACAGCATTGGTGACGTCAAACACCAGTGATGATACCTGTGAGATTCTCATTTTAACTTACTAAAGAAACGCTATATTAAAATGCCAGAGACAGTGCAAACAGAAAGACAGGGTTGACATCGAAATAAGATTTAAAGTGTTCCATTGCCATAATTGTAGAAAGATTACACGAGCTTAAGAGTTTTCAAGAGGTGGGAGTTGTGAACCTACCTTAACAATATTTTATTTTGTTTTAAATCCATTACTTGTAATTATGGATAAAGTTAAAGAGTTGTAGGTGTGAGGTTTAATTTTTTTTTTCATTCAACGCGTCGTAAGGACTCTGAATGGAATATTTGTTAATTAAAATGCCAGAGAAAATATTTATATTACAAAATAATTTGCAAAATGTAAGTCAGAATTTAAATCAGTGGAAGGTAGGTTTAAAGTGAGATAACAAGTCTGAGGAAATAGGGATTCCCAAAAGTTATGTCATAAATCTTATCTTTAAAGAGAAGTTAAAGTTCACTGAACGACTTTTCAAGCATAACTCGCAGAAAATATCCAATATCCAAGAGAAAATTCCCGAATTCACACTTATCTTCTTTAATCTTCCGAATATCCAATAGGAAATTCCCGAATTCACACCTATCTTCTTTAGCAAGTTATTGCATTTTATTCTAGTATGTGCATATCGAATTTATAATTTCTTGCACTGTGCAAACCTCTGTCATAGATTTTTGCCTGTCAGGATAACGCGTTTATTTCATGTTAATGTTTCAGCCATTTCAGTCAGTCATCTAAAACCGAAATCTCCGTGCTTCACTTTGTACACCTTTCTATCTGACATGGTATATATGTCTATTTATGCGCTGGTTGGTCAGTGTATATTTATGCGCCTGCCTGCTATCTATCTATCTAACTGAATTGTTAATCAGCATTGAAAGATTACACTTTTCAATAAACCGAGTATTGAGGTTTAAGACGTTACATGCCAATCAACTAAGTATTGAGATTTAAGACGTTACATGCCAATCAACTAAGTTTTGAGGTTTAAGACGTTACATGCCAATCAACTAAGTATTGAGATTTAAGACGTTACATGCCAATCAACTAAGTTTTGAGGTTTAAGACGTTACATGCCAATCAACTAAGTATTGAGGTTTAAGACATTACATGCCAATCAACTAAGTATTGAGGTTTAAGACATTACATGCCAATCAACTAAGTATTGAGGTTTAAGACATTACATGCCAATCAACTAAGTATTGAGGTTTAAGACATTACCTGTCAATCAACTAAGTTTTGAGGTTTAAGACGTTACATGCCAATCAACTAAGTATTGAGTTTAAGATGTTATCCACACAGGCAGCTCGAAACTGCGACGTTAAATTGTAGAAATCAGTTTCTGGTACTGCCAATGAAGTCATTTTCCAATGTTCTCCTTTTCTTCTGGCAGATCTAGAGGACCAATTTCGAATTTATTTTGCGTGAAGTAAATTATGCAAGTCAGTGCATTAGCATTTAGTCATATGAGAATTGAGTCTTGTGCACTAAACACCACAAGCTAATAAAGACAGCTTCTAATCAAACCAAAATCTAATTCACACTGCATTACAGGTCTTTCCACTCCAAGACTATGACCATTTCTTACTGCATTAAACTACGATCATCAGGCTGTCATGACCATTTCTTACTGCATTAAACTACGATCATCAGGCTGTCATGACCATTTCTTACTGCATTAAACTACGATCATCAGGCTGGCCATGACCATTTCTTACTGCATTAAACTACGATCATCAGGCTGGCCATGACCATTTCTTACTGCATTAAACTACGATCATTAGGCTGCATTATGGCCATGACCATTTTTTACTGCATTAAACTACGATCATCAGGCTGTCATGACCATTTCTTACTGCATTAAACTACGATCATCAGGCTGTCATGACCATTTCTTACTGCATTAAACTACGATCATCAGGCTGGCCATGACCATTTCTTACTGCATTAAACTACGATCATCAGGCTGGCCATGACCATTTCTTACTGCATTAAACTACGATCATTAGGCTGCATTATGGCCATGACCATTTTTTACTGCATTAAACTACGATCATTAGGCTGCATTATGGCCATGACCATTTTTTAAGTGACAAGCAGCTCTCACTCTCTGACTAACCAGATGAAAGTCGCATTAAACTTAGTGCTAGTTCACGCTGCATGTATGTGTATGAGACCTAAGGCTAGATTATAGAACATTAATAATATACCTAGCCCTTAGCTTCTTATTCACAACAATTACATGTTTAGTGCGTAAAACAGCGTCTGTTCAACATAAGTGAGTGTAATGTATTTAGTGCATTAAAAATATTGCCTGTTCTTTGCTTATATATAAGATTTAAGTGTTTAGTGCGTAAAATACCGCCTATTCTTAGTGACTTATTGACAATAAGTGAAGTTGAAGTGTTTAGGGTAAAATACAGAGCCACTTCTTATTGACGATAACAGATAAGTGATTAGTGATTACACTATATAGCCTGTTCTTAGCGCTTTATTGACAGTAAGGGATTTTTAAGTGATTGGTACTTACACTATATAGCCCAGTCTTACTGTGTAAGTCATAAGATCTACTTCAGTTACAAGCTAACAATTCGCAGGAGATTTATAGCCAGTGATTTGTCATTCAGTGTTAGCCAGTGATTTGTCATACAGTTATAGTCACTTCTTAATCATTATCAAGTATAGCCAGTTCTTTGTTATTCACAGGTATAGCCCCAGTGCTGTGTCATTCTTAGTTATAGCTAGACTCTTGTAACTTACTCTTGTAACTTACAGTTACAATCAATTAGAAGCCCCTACTACTTCACAGTTATAAGCAGTTAGTAACATAAACTAATACAGACTTTTAGCCAGATCATAGTACTTCACACTTACAGCCATGTCTTAGTATTTCAGTTACATTCAGTTCTTTGTCATTCACTGTTATAACCGGATTGTAGTGTGTGTGTGTGTGTGTGTGTGTGTGTGTGTGTGTGTGTGTGTGTGTGTGTGTGTGTGAAGTAGCAACACCTACCGTTCAGTTTGCATTTTAAAACAACAGGAAAAATTAGAGTTAATCCAGTTCTTAGATCAGCAAACATATAGCCATCTCATAATCTATCGTAGTACTTAGTCTATTGTTAGTGCGGTTCGTCGACAAATGTGCGCCGACAAATGTGCGCCGACAAAATCGTGATGGACTAAAGCGCGACGACACATTCTGTCCCTAACCCCTAACCCCTAACCCCTAATCCTAACCCTAACCCTAACTAAACCGTAACCTAACCCTAACCCTATCGCGCATTTGTCGGGGCGCGCATTTGTCGATGCGCGCAATTGTCTTTCGCGCATTTGTCGGGTCACCGTCAGTGCAGCAAACGTTAGTCAGTTCTTAGTACGTCAAAAACGTTTAGTCAGTTCTTAGTACGTCAAAACTTTTAGTCAGTTTTTAGTACATTACAAACGTTTAGTCAGTTCTTAGTATATCAAAAACGTTTAGTCAGTTACATCACAAACGTTTAGTCAGTTCTTAGTACGTCAAAAACTTTCTTAATACATCACAAACTTTCAATCAGTTCTTAGTACATCAAAAACGCACAATATTCTTTTGGCCAGTTCAGCATAACAGTGTTTCAGTGAGCTCTTAGTACAACACCGTTACAGTCAATTTTTTAATATTTCAATTATAGAATTCAAATTTATGTTTTAAAATGTTAGCTATATTTAGGTTGTGTACATTTTAGTTTGTGTTTAAAAGCAACCAACTACAAATAAGTTTGTATTGAAAACAAAATTAAATTAATATTTTTCTTAAAAATCAGCTACATTTTGAATTTAAATGGACAGCTAAATATGTATATATTTTTAATAACAACGACAAGAAAATAAAACATTTTATTTACGTCTGTGTATAAAAGGAACGAGAGCTAAATTTAAGTTTGCATGTAAAAAGAACGAAGGCTAAATTTAAGATTGCATGCTAAAAGAACGAGAGCTAAATTTAAGATTGCATGTAAAAAGAACGAAGGCTAAATTTAAGATTGCATGCTAAAAGAACGAGAGCTAAATTTAAGATTGCATGTAAAAAGAACGAAGGCTAATTTTAAGATTGCATGTAAAAAGAACGAGAGCTAAATTTAAGTTTGCATTTAAAAAGAACGAGAGCTAAATTTAAGTTTGCATGCAAAAGGAACTAGAGCTAAATCTAAGTTTGCATGTAAAAAGAACGAAGGCTAAATTTAAGATTGCATGCAAAAAGAATGAGAGCTAAATTTAAGTTTGCATGTAAAAAGAACGAGAGCTAAATTTAAGTTTACATGTAAAAAGAACGAGGGCTAAATTTAAGTTTGCATGTAAAAAGAACGATAGCTAAATTTAAGTTTGCATGTAAAAAGAACAATAGTCAAATTTAAGTCTGCATTTATTACACAGCAACTTAATTTATGTTTTTGTGTAAAAGAACAAGAGGAAGAGGCAAATTTAAGTTGACGTTTATTCAACCACAGCTAAACGTCAGAATATCTTTTAAAAATGACAGCCAAATTTGAATTTGTTTTAAAGGCAGCTAAATTTGAGTTTTCATGTAAAAAAAAAAACAATAGATATTTTAGAGTTGGCATTTAGAAAAGAAAAAAACATTATCTTGAAAAAAAAAGTAGCCTTACTCTGGTATTTGACAGACATATCTGTTTACAGCGGTTCAGAATTCCTAACATTCAGTAATTCTGTTCAGTACCAGAACAGGTTATAGTATTCAGATTCTGATTTAGAATAACATTCAGTGACTCTATATAGTTATAGAATATGTCACTTTGTTTAGATTCTGATTCTGAATAGCCTGCAGTAATTTAGTCTAAAAGTAAAATTTTTTATCTGTTTCAAAATCAACAAAATAATTTCTGCCTTATATTCGATGCCATTATGTAAAAAAAAAAAAGGCTAACTGAAAACCAGTTTAAACCGTCATTCAACAATGCTGTGAACTTGTTTAAACTTTCATTCAGTGGTAAAATTATTCAATCATTAGTAATAATAATAAGTATTTCACTTAAACAACAACCTCTAACTTAATTAATTTATCTTCATATCTTCCACTTCCCATATGCCCCTTCCAAACTGCACACATACCTATGTTTTGGGAAGTGTAATGGTCAATAATAAAAGAAAGAAATGAAGAAAGAAGTAAGAGAAATGGATTTGTTCACTTTGAATGCGTATGTACTATCAAGAAAATAATAGTGCAATTATTATCAGCTTTTCATTTTTTTCTGTATACAAATACGAAAACTAAAATGGCACCAACCGCGGAAGAGCATTACTGTGCCCATACTGGCATTTTATTTCGTGAATACAATTGACTTCTAGTGACAGCCGAAAGAAAAAGTGAAATAAGGAGAGATCATCTGTCTCACTGTTAAAAATGTTCTAGTTTCTATTTTTTCCTTTTTTTACACGAGCTGCTAAAGTCCTGCCTCATGGTGATTGAGGTTAGTTCCAGGAAAATGTGCAGAACCATCGTCTCTTAGTAGTATGGAGTCGATTTTAATCTGAAACGCTAATGCATGGTTTTACTGTAGTGGAGACGTCTTTGGGTAAAGTATAATTTCGTCGTCTGTGTCCTTGAGTTTTAAGAAAATGGCTTTTAAAAATGTGACGATTTAATATTTCTTTGTTTTAGACTTTTTTTAAAGTCGAAAAATGTTGACAGCTGCATCAGAAAACGACATAAATACCTGGCAAGACAGCAAAAATAAACATGAAATTGTATTTTAGACAACATCCCCTGAAGTGCCAATTTAAATGTCTACTAAGTCTACTGGCCATATTGTGTAGTATTAAACCCGGAGGATAGAACGGTTTTCGTACAACAGAGCACGCTTCATACCTGACTCCAATCAGAGTTTAGCTTTCACAGTCAACATCGGGCAAAGTTCCAATCAAAAGGGCCGATCTAAACCGCGACTGTGCAGTGCTTGAAATAGTTTTGAAAAAGTACTACTAATTATAAGTGACTGAAATCACAAAACTCTGTCCTACTTGCAATAAGTCTAAAACTGTACACACAACACACGCACAAACTCTCAATCTATTTATCAAAACTGTAAAAGTTTGTTATATTTTTTTAAAAAAAACTGACAGTAACGAATGTAGCATGCAAAACTAACACTCCGTTCATAGAATAAGATTCTTGAAGAACGCGAAAGTCGCGACACGTGCCACATGCAAAGAGAATCACGAGAAAACAAAAAAAAAACAAACAAGACAAGTAAAAGAAAAGAGAAAACAAACCGAGTAATCTTGGGTAGTACAATTTGTTTGTACTAGATTGCCAAGATAAAAAATGAAAGTAAAAAGAAAAACCCCACGCTTTTGTATAGGATCAAACACATCTAAATCCTCACCTCTACTCTCCCCACTCTCTGGCCGAACTCGGACCTGACTGGGGTGAGCCATACGAGGGTCCCCATTCTCGGACACAGTTCGGACAAGCCATGGGCTACACTTGTCGCAATCTGCTGTCTTCGGGCTTTCATTGAAATAAAAATTACTGTTAGGTAAAATCTCTCTCTATTTCACAAATGTTAGCTACAACATACTATATTCAATTTAAAATGCGACAATTTTCGATTTTATAATTTTAAAAGTGCGTACATGAAAGTGCCGGTCAAATGTAAGCATTTATTTAATTAACAGAGATTATAGCTACCGAAAGATAATGATGCAAGTAATAATAATAATAATAATAATAATTACATTGCGTCTTTCTGGCCTTATTTGCGCAATCTCCATACTTTTCTAAGGAAGCAGCATGCACACAAAACATGGATGCAAATATTCAAGTAAACGTCATACATAAACACGTTTTGTCCACAGTTTTTCTTGGCGAAACTTATTCAGCGTATGGCATTTACTTAGCACCATTTTCAGTTCTACCACCACCACCTGCACCCCCCCACCCCCTGCTCATTGTCCCCATAAAAAGAAGGTTAGAGTGTTTATGTTAGTCTCTCTACTCTATGCTAAGTGGATGTTGCCATGTGACATTATGTTTTCGTTTCTTTGCTCATTATTTTACGCATTATTTAGTATTTATTTGCTAGAAGTTTGAGCAAACGAATATAAAACGTAATACGTAGTGACAGAAAACGCTTTTGCATAAAAGAGTGCTTTAAAAATAGTGATAATATAAAGCGCGTACGGACACTTACCATTGAGAGAAGAAATAATTCATAAATTTGTTTGAATATTTTGTCGTTTTTAAAAAAAAAATAAAGGGCTTTCAAGTGCAGAGTCTATAAAGTGTCGGTTTTGCTCTGGTCATCTGTCAGATTTGAAATTTTTATAACAGATTTATGTCGCAACTGGCGCCTTTGTTTTCAACTAGAAAAAATACTGCCAGTGTAATAGATTAGTTCTAATTAATAACTGAAATCAGTTAGAATAAACACTTTTAGTTTAAGTGATCATAATTAATTAAGTGCACAAAGGTTTTTAAAAACTGCACTAGCTACTAATCACATTCAAGCTGAATTAAAAAAGGTGAGTAATGCCTAATTACGTGTGACAAGAAGTAGAATTAAGAAAGGTGAGTAATGCCTAATTACGTGTGACAAGAAGTAGAATTAAAAAAGGTGAATAATGCCTAATTACGTGTGACAAGAAGTAGAATCAAGAATTCACACCCCCTTCCTGTCAGACAAGTCGCTGAGAAGTTAAAAAAAACCCACAAACCATCCATTCTTGAACACGTGATAATGCACAGTATGCAAGGCATTTCCTATTTTTTCCTATCAGCCACTCCCCTATCTCTCCCCATGCCCCCTCCCCTCCCCGCTCAACACTGATTCACTGTACACCGTGCAAATAACACACTCTCAAACACATTTACATATGCTTAAGACACTTCACATCTACATCATCCATGCCTTTGTGTGGGTCTGTAGACCCAGGCAGAGCTATACACACGATGAACTGCAGCTACCAGAGCTACAAATGAAACAACAATCGGATGCGATATAGTAACAAAGTCTAGCACAGGGCGCATACAAACTTGGTGTTACAGTAACAAAGTCTGCACAGGGCACTGGATACTGTTACAAGTAACACATTTAGCACGGGACACGTGCCCTCATGATTTACAAAAAGAATTTCAGCACAGGTCATTCTTGACAAACTTAGTCTTGGACTTACAGTAACGAGGTTAGAAGTCCAGCACAAGACACATTCATTCTTGGTGTTACAGTAACGAGGTCTGAAGTCCAGTGCAAGACACATGCATTCTTATCTTTACACTAACGAGGACTGAAATCTTGCACAAGACACGCATTCTATTCTTTACAATAACGAGGTCTGAAGTCCAGCAAAAGACACAT
The DNA here is from genome assembly GCA_028829895.1 of Sinotaia quadrata. Lineage (NCBI taxonomy): Eukaryota > Metazoa > Mollusca > Gastropoda > Architaenioglossa > Viviparidae > Sinotaia > Sinotaia quadrata. The sequence continues at coordinate 88,621,066 of CM054178.1, forward strand.
TGTCCAGACATTCTCACTATTTGAAAAGAATTAGAAAAGTGAAAAAAGGGGGATAATTGGGGAACAGGAGTTATACATTGAAAAACATCGCAGCACGACTAACTACTAGTATAAACTTGAACAGGCAAAAAGATGATACTTAACAATCGTTTTAACAGCTGAACAAATTACAATGTATATAAAGTTGAAAATCACAGCACGATTAGTTGAAAAAGAATGTATATTTCAATTATATCAAATTATTCAATCACTCACTCAATCAAAACGCTTAAAGTTGCAATGGCACAAAGGCCACAACAATTTGCATAATCCTTTTAGGTAGAAAGTGTTCCGAAATAAATAAATAGTAAGGAGGAAAGAAAGAAGAAGAGACAAATAAGGGGGGAAAGTACATAAGTACTAAGCTCAACACTATGACACATCCTTTGGCCTAATTAGTCCTGAGCCATCGCTAGTCGAGCTTATTAACATTTGCCAAGCAATCTGTCCATCCCAGACTTGCTCTGGTGTCGGATTCCAATAGGGCAAAAAGAACCAGATGAGACGAATGGAAATGTAGTGGGGTGGGGGAGGTATTGGTTCGGTAACGCTGCACTACAGTCTCTGATGCAGACGTTCAAAATGAGGAATACTGCGCATTAACAAAGAACAACCCAGAAACAAATCCAAACAACAGTTCGAAGGGCGCGAGGGACATTTTGCTAGTGATAATGGTACATGTAAAATGGGTGCACGTTCTGTTTTGCATTGATGGCATTTTGGGTGTGGAAGCCTTATAAAACTTCGTTCGTCCAACACTCTCGATTTTGTCGGCGCCAAGACAGGGAGGGTGGGGTCCTGCTGAAGTAATTGGCAGTGCAGGCGCAGTCAGCTTTCAACCTGGTGGCCTGTGCTGCCACAATGCCGGTTACAGCTCCCATGCCTTTAACATCAAGAAATGATTTTGTTGTAGCATTAATGATTTTGTTGTAGCATTTCCAAGTTCAGAGTACGACAAAATAACTTAGAACGTAAAACTAAATTATCAACTTACTTTATGATTGCAATGGACAGTAACGAATACAAACAGAAGTCAGGATAAAATAACGTGTTATAGTTTACATTTGTCTATGTTGTGTTTTATTTAACAAGAAAGTTACTAGTTTTCATTCACTCATCATCTATTCGTTTCTTCATTTTTGTTCTCCTTCCTTCTTTTATTCTCACTTCCTTACTTGCACTCTCTCTCTGTCTGTATCTCTCTGTTTCTCTCTGTCTCTGTTTCTCTTTGTCTCTGTCTGTCTGTCTGTCTGTCTCTCTTTTTCCTGTTTCCTCGATCTTCAAGAGAGTTATGATTTAGAGACAAGGCATTCTCACCGCTCATTAGGTGTAAAAAAGTCTTTTCAAAAGAAAAAAAATACTATAAAATAATTATGATAAGAAATTTATATAAAATATTTTATAAACCAACTCAAACTGCAACTTTTAAACAAGAATAGTAAGACGACAGAGCAGCCTACAGAACAGGACAATTTTGACACTACAAAATATTTCACCAGCCCACACCTAGTAATATTTGCTGGACACACCATTTCATGTGTTTCTAAGTATACTTGAAGTATATTGCCCTCACTAAACGCACTCTGTGAACGAAAGTGACGAAATGCTCACCAAAATTTAGAACAATTTTAACTTATAAAGAAAGGTAAATAAATATTATTATCTGTATTCCATCCTTATTGTATAACACTAAAAGGCGTCGTTACAAGTATATTTTTCTAAAATAAACCAGTTCAACAACAAACAGAATTGTAGGTAAAAATCTCTGACCTAGTATCATACGGATCACCGTGTCAATATAGTTTGTTGAAGATAATAATCATTACACATCTTGTCAAGAGCTTAGTAAAATATCTTTCTCATTAATCACTGAATTCTAAAAAAAATATTTCTACTAAAGTACAGTGAATATCAGCTCAGGCAATCATTTTAATCTGCCAACCTTTAGAAGAGAACTTTAAAACCTAGCAGGACTATTTAGTCCTCGGGCTTCAAAATGGCACAAGGAAATGCCTTTAGTTCTACATAATTTTACTACATCAGAAAATTCTAAAGACCACGAAGGAAGCACCTTTAACGTATAAATCTGACATGCAGTAAAGTCAAAGATCTAAAATAAAATGCACCAACGAAGCAAGTTAACATTTCTAGAGTCATGTAATTATAATTATTTTATTTCATCAATTTCATAAGAACACTAAGTACATTTAATAGTCTGTGTATAGATTTCAGTCCATCAAAGGCAGTATTAGTAACGCACCATAAACTGTAGCATATCTACTCGAAGAAACAACATAATTTTAATAGCTCTGAGAAAGGCATCATCTTTAAAATTAAAGCATTGCACCCCCCCCACGCCTCTACTTTGTTCCTTTAAACAGATTCCAACGTACTAGAGAAAAAACAAAATATTAATACATACCTGTGCAAAAATACACTCAGTAACTACCCACTGGCGTCTGGCAGGAGCACAGTGTTCCGAGTACTGACTGGCAATGATGCCTCTCTTATCTCCCCTCCACCTTTGTTCTCGAACCCGGGGTGGGTCGGGTTCGAGAATGACGACGCAGGGTCAGAGGGAAGAGCAAGCAAAGGTGCAGCATCCGAAATTGACGTTCTGGATTCTGCGCTTTCATAAATACTGAGGCTGTGAGAGGGTTCAGGGTCAAGGTCGCCTTCATCAAGATCATGGTCTCTATCGGCCTCACCGTGGTGAGGAACGACGTCGGCATGCGGTAAGATGTCGCTGGAAGGGGAGGATTTGAGCAGATTGGAATCAGAAAGACTGAGAATGCTGGCATCGTCGGACAGAGACACACCGCCCGCAGAAGTTGACGTGCCACCGCCGTAGTCCAGAGCTACGGAGGAGTTAACATCACCTCTTCTACCATTCCGACTACCGCCGCCCCCACTCCCACAACCCCCGATGTCACCATCGTCGTTTTCTGATGGTGTTGTGTCAGTGGGCGGTGACATGAGCGGCATGTGGTTTGGAGACAAGGGGGTGTTGTAGTATGAAACTCCCGAGGAAGGGAAGGTGTGTAATGATGGCGGACGGATGTTGGCGAGTCTTTCTTGGATGTGGTTTGCCAGGCTGTCGCTGAACTCCACGTCACCGTCGCCTCCATGAATGTCATCTCCATCATCATCGTCAAAGTCATCATCAGCGTCGCCGTCGTCATCGTCATCACCTGAGCGAAGAGGAGACTCGAGGCTCAGCCTGGCTACCGATTTATTGTTGGTGTCCCTTGAAGGGACTGCAGGACTGCCGAGGTTGTTGTCGATGATGCCGTTGGTCGCTTTCCGCTTGTTCTCCCACTCACTGACCCCATTGAGGTCAGGGTTCTGCGAGTTTCCATTATGCTCAGCAGGGACTAATCCACCCTTATGCACCCACATATTGTCTGTGATGGCGCACTCCTGGATAGTGTCCCATGCACTGAAAGCAGTTGGGGAGCCAGAGACAGGGGCAGTCAAGACGGATACATCAAGAGGCAAGCGTGACGGAGATTGGGTGTGGTTATTGCAGGTCGGGTAGAGGGGTAAAATGTTTTGTGGCCGTGACCATCCTGGGAATGATCGCTGTGTCTGAACTTGAGCTAGTATAGTCGATGTTGTCGGCGGTGGAGATAATGGCGTGGGTGCGCTGGACTGTCGGGTAGAGATGTGCTCTTTCGGGTAAGCTAGGTTGCTGCGCTGTTGCTGGTTTACCAGTGTTGGCATTTCTTGCTTTTGCGGCGTGTGGTTTTTTGAGTGCGTTTTCGACTTTTGTTCCTGATTTTCTGAAGGCTGTACATGTTCGTTGAGTGAATGACAAATTTGTATGCTGTTTTTGTTGGCATCTGGAATGTGGTCTTTGCCAGCACCGATTTGGACTGCCTGGTTGTTATTGTTGGAAGTGCTGTTGTTATTATTATTATTGTTGTTATTGTTGTAGTGGTGTTGCTGAAGGCCACACTCCCCGCCACGGCAAACGACAAGAAGTAATTCTTGCGTGTCATCGTCATCACCGACACGAGGTTCTCGTCGAAGGAGGGTTCGCTTCTTGGAAGGTGAGCAGGAGTGAGACTGGAAGAGTGCTGGACTGGAACGCTGTAAGGGCGACTCCTTCTGCAGTTCCCACCAAGCACAACTGGCCTCGGTCTCAACTACTTCATTCGAGCCTAGAATGAACAGTCAAAGGAGGCATACAACAATTCTCTTGTTTTCAAGGTCATATTAATCAAAATAACTGGTGTGAAATTAATGATGGCAATAAACAACGAAGAGTTAACAGAATGTAAAGAAAACAGTGAAAAGTTTTATATGTAAGGCGGGCAAAAAGTCACAAGAAAAGAAACTTATTTGAAATCACGTTTAGGCAAACCAACGACAGTTGTTTAATGGCATGCTTAACGAGAACACATCCATGCTTATCCATTTGTGGCGATCAAAAATATAAAAGTTATATAAACCTAAAGAAAACAAACTATAGTAATTTTTTTCTTAAGCTGGTCATTTATTTTTATGTACGCTAGACAGAATCCTATCTGGGATTAGAAATATATAACAGCAATCTATGTAAACAGGTATAAAAATTGTACGATTATTTTTAATGTGCTTATTTACCTCAAACTGTACCGAAACGTACTTTTCTTATATGAAAATAGTTTTTTCTTCTTGATTGACATACAGTTATAAACTTGTACACTTAAGTAGACAATAACTCAGATTCAGTAACGCTGTTATGAAAATTCACATTTAAAAGACCATAATGCATTGTGTTTATCAGTCTTTTGATTTTGTGGCAGAGTAAATTTGCCTATCTCTATTTTAAAGCTTAATTGTTATATACACTGTTAAATTATCAAAGTGGCCCAACCTTTGACCTTATGATGATATTTTTGAGTTGGAGTAAACATCTCGAGTTGAGAATGTACTTGAAAATTGCTGACGCAAGCAAAACCATTTCCAACTGATGAGTAGGGTATTTTCTCTTACTAATAGTTTCACACTTGTTTATATCAATTTTATCCAATGGGGATGAACCGGAAGTTTCTCTGTTGAAGAAGTACTCAATTCTAATCACTTTGAAACATACTCGAGTCCAGTCATAAAGGCGATCATTAGCTTATGGTGAGTTAACTGACAGATAAAGAAAGAATGGGCTTAGAATATTTCGTACATGTTTGCTGTTGATCTATTATTTGAATTAAAGAATACTTGTGTAAGTGAACCAATATTTCGATGTTCATTAATTTGATTAAGTTGTACATTATACTTTTGAATTTTGATTTATTCTCTGTGTGTATCTGGCTAACAATTTCTTTGCAGGATTTGTAAGTTGTGAATGTTTGTAAGAGAGAAAGGAGTTTAGAGATGAAATATGCCTGAAGTTTAGTGCTGCCTTAATTTGACTTTTGCAGAGTAGGCCTTTTTTTAACTTTTGACACATCAAGCTATGGTGACCACTGTGCTCTACTAGATTATGTTGGTGTGTGAATCCAGCATTGTCGTCAACATATCAGTAAAACATGTTGCTATAAGTTGATTACTGTAAATTCCATTTGAGTACTAATATGGCGGAAATTGTGGCTTGAGTTTGGTCTCAAGAATTCACAAAGATTATTTTGAATGTTTCTCGTGGTGTGTTGAGTAAACGTGCAAGAAAATCTAGAACATTCCTCCTGGTGTGCTTGATAGTACATGTGAAATTCAAGACAATTCTCAATGGCATGCTTGGAGGTTGCATAAAAAAATTCTGGAACAGTTGTGTAACATACCTCTAGAAGGGTCAATTGGGACCTCGCTTAAATATGAAAGGCAGTGACTTGTTGCAAACTGCAAGTCTGTGAAACGTGCTGGCAACAGTCGCCATCTTTGAATAGGTTATGTGCATTGACTTTAATTATTTCTCTGAAACTTTACTCTCATTTCTGTGATGATATCCATGAATTTGATTTCGTATTTATGATTATTTGGCTGCTTATTTCTATGCTAGAACAATTGTCCAGCATTAATTGAAAATTGTTGTGAAGAGATGTAAATGTCAATGCTCTTTTGATTATATTCATATGTTGTATATTTGTTTGTTGATTTAATAAATTTCTGTTAAACAACCTTCTTATGCATATTGATAACCTTATGTTGCAGAAGAAACTGGGTAGATGGGGTCTCGCTAAATATAGATGAAAAGACGGATTTATCTTCTCCTTTGTTAAGAAGTTTTCCACCTACGGAAATATTGTGTAACGGTAAATGTTTGTCTTTAACGTTGTGGAAGAGAGAAAACGTTGACAGAACCTGCATATCCGCCAAGTGAGAGAGACGAGTGGTGTCTTCTGGAGAATTATTAATAACGTAAATTAAGATTCTCCTCACTCGTAATACGTTACGGGTGTTTAAATAACAATATTAATCATAACTATTAACTAGGTGGTGTTTAAATAACAATATTAATCATAACTATTAACTAGGTGGTGTTTAAATAACAATATTAATCATAACTATTAACTAGGTGGTGTTTAAATAACAATATTAATCATAACTATTAACTAGGTGGTGTTTAAATAACAATATTAATCATAACTATTAACTAGGTGGTGTTTAAATAACAATATTAATCATAACTATTAACTAGGTGGTGTTTAAATAACAATATTAATCATAACTATTAACTAGGTGGTGTTTAAATAACAATATTAATCATAACTATTAACTAGGTGGTGTTTAAATAACAATATTAATCATAACTATTAACTAGGTGGTGTTTAAATAACAATATTAATCATAACTATTAACTAGGTGGCCTTGGCGCCACAGATTTATTATTTTTTTCACTTAACGGCTTAAAAAAAATAACGGTTATTTACATCAAATGAGCTGTAATGTATACAGTTAATTACGTGGTTAACGAGAAATATGATCTGATCTTTGTATATCTTCAGAAAGTTTTAATTAAAAATAAGTAATATGCACAAATTAATAATTTACATGTCAACGAGCAATTAACTCCTACTTTTCAAAAGAGTAGGCATCGTATTTGAGTAGAGCTCAGCCTGAGATTACTCAAGACAAGATAGATAACGAGAGAAAATTTGATAAAATGAAGTTAGACGACTTATGCCGCACTGTGATTCAGAAGAAATGAGTTTCGATAAGAAACAATTAGTTACATTAACAGATGAGAGATAAATGACATGAAGACGAGATCAGTTATATTATGATAAGATGAGAGATAAATGACATGAAGACGAGATCAGTCATATTATGATAAGATGAGAAAAGACATAAAAAGATGAAAGGACTCAAGTCGAATTAAAATAAGAGAAGTTCCATATTAATACTGGTCGAATTAAAATTAAAAAATCCGGTATTCATTTGAGATAAATCGAAGTAAAATGAGAGAAGTCCCGTATTAAGATGAGATAAGCAGAAATATCAATTAAGTAAAATTTACTTACGATTAGATGAGGCAAAGTAAAATGAGATGAGATGGAATAAAATTAGATGAGGCAAAGTAAAATGAGATGGAATAAAATTAGATGAGGCAAAGTAAAATGAGTTGAGATGGAATAAGATTAGATGAGGCAAAGTAAAATGAGTTGAGATGGAATAAGATCAGATGAGGCAAAGTAAAAAAAAAGAGATGGAATAAGCTGAACTGTGTTGAACCGATCAGAACTAAAATGAGATTTAGTTGTCACAGAAAAGCAGTTAGGACCCCAAGCAAACTTTCCGAAGATGGTCGGAAAGAATCAGAAAAGGCTGAGAGCACGTGGACATAAAAGTGGCATTATTATATGAACATGTCCTGAAAATGAACAAAACGATTTACGCCACAGATGGCGTCATTACTGCAGCCAAAGGAATCGTCTTCTGGGCACAACATACATCTCTTGGAGAAATGTTGTGTTCAGAGACAAATGAGTGTTCAACTGTACTATTTACTTGCAATCATCTAGTTTGTCTTTAGTAAAACACTCGTAGCCTTCCGAATTTCTTTTGGAACTCAGCATTTTATAATACAATTTTCATGAATAAATAAACATTATTCAAATGGAATGAACATTCGTCATACATGCGAACACAACTGCCTCTGAACATTATCTGATCATCGTACACGATGGAACTATGAAACACTCAAAGCCAAACACATTGACACTAAAAACATGTACTTCTGCCGTAAATATAGTTGATACGAAATACATATTTGACAGTGTGACAGTGACAGTGTGAGGTGCTATGAACCACGCATCTACATGTTACATTTACTCATAAACATACACAATGATACATATCCGATTCGCGTATATACTAAACTTGCACACACACACACACACACACACACACACACACACACACACACACACACACACACACTCACGCACCACATTCACTCACGCACGCAAACATCAATAAGTCCAGTCATTAAATTTTATAGACAGTAACTAACAAGCACCCACTACTATTACACTACAGTAAGATAAAATAAAGAAACATAGATTCAAACACACGAAAATGATCTAAGTACCCACATTATTTTGCTGACATTTATATGGACTATGGCTTTCTGTGCTGTGAGCAGCACAAATATAATCAGCCAACAAAGCATTGTGACGTGACGTGAAACGCAGGGAGAGTGGCCGATGGGCACATGAAGCAATGCCGTAACCAGTATATGACGTGAACAATAATACACAATGACTCAGCGACACAAAGTGTCTTTGAAGTTTGAGATAGCCGAGTGTGAGAGCGGAAGTGCTGGTGAAGGAACGTGGGTCAAAGACTATTGTTACGACAGGGATTATAGATGGGGGAAGTGTGTGTGAAGGGTGTCTGCGGAATGTGTGTGCGTGAGAGGGGGGGAGGCAGGAGCTTGGTGGGACGGGTAGTGGTCGAGAGGAAAGCGCTGGACGATAAAGAGTACGAGAGCACGCAATGGTGTGACCAACATGAAGCCGGGAAGACGGTACAACATTCAAGGCGTAGTTTACACGCAGGTCTAGGTACACGCACAGAAGAGAAGGTCAGTGAAGCAGACTACAACACTACACTTTACAGAAGCTTAATTAAGAGTGCTTAGCTTATAAATACACTAATCACTGATTAACTCGACCTCAAATGGTCTATTTATTATAGTTTATTTATTATGAAAGAAACTGTTGTGCCATTTAAGTATATATAATGTTCTTGTTTTGGTATACCACATACAGTCCCACTAGAATATGATTAACTTAGAAACAATTATTCTTTAGTAAGAATATAATTTCTTTTTTCGACAGAAAATATTCGAAAAAGTCATTTCTATAATACAACGTATTGCCCCCTTTTTATAATTATAATATAATTTCATGCTATTTTAATTCTCTATATTTTTAACCTATACACACAGAAAATTATTATTATAAAATAAAGATACAACGTTCCACAATAGATAACAAGCATTTATTTTGGATGCAATAATAAATCTGTAATTTATTTTTCTATTAGAAGGAAAATATTGAAAATATGCAAATTATAATACAGGAGTAATTTCTTTCTAAGCCTTTGCTATGATATTATTATCAAATGAAGTTTTTAGCTGTATATATATATATATATATTGTCGTCTGTGGCTTATGTTGTTTATAAATGGAAACCCACACTTGCGGGTAGTGAGTGACTGCTTAAATTGCAAACTATGTGGAGAATTGTTAATAGGATCAAGAACATAAGACAGAAGCAATGGGGTATAGTCCAAAGAGATGCAATTATTTGTGAACTGGAAATAATCACACGGATATACACCTATGTGTGTCCACCTGCGCACAAAGTCATAAGAAGCAATGGCGAGAAAGTGCTAAATTTAACAGGTTGATGATCTAGTTAAGTAGTAGACGACCAAGAGAAGATCGGCAGGGTCAAACCAAGCATTTTCTGACCAGCAAAGATAACTTCACTCCACGCAAGCTGGGAAACAAAAAGTCCTGGCAGCTGAAGCTCTGGCTAGTAAGCCGCTAGGAGATACCGGCAGAGTTGAAGTTTGTTTGAACTCTTTTAGAAAGGGTTTCAGTATACAGGTAGCACAGAAGTAGGGTTTGAAAATCCTTCGTCAGTGGTGATGGGTGAAGAGGTAAGTTCTTATCTACACTATTCAGACCATCAGCTACATGGGAGAACCAACATCTGTATGCTAGTGTGGGGACCACGTGACGTGTGTGCGGAGGAGAACGGGACACATTACAACGACTTTTTTTGAAGAAACATTACAACTGACTTCCCGTTTTCCTAACGCTTTTTTGTGTGTTTGAAACAGAGAAGTATCGAAAGAGTGAAATAATAACAATTCATTCCTACGTCAGCGAACTGTGACGAGAAATTTGTACGTTCTCTCAAGCTAACGCTTTACTGTTTTCTTCCCCTGATATTAAATTTTAATTGTTAATTATTAAACACTTCTTACGTGTCTTTCTGCAGTATTGTTAATTGTAAGTATAGTGTCTCTTTTCACGTTAGTGTAGTATTGCTAACTGAAAGTGTAGTTATGACCCTTTTTATGTTGAATATAGTTAATTGTAATGTAGTGTCTCTTTAAATGTTAGTGTGATATTGTTAATTGTAATGTAGTGTCTCTTTTAATGCTAGTGTAATATTGTTAATTGTAATGTAGTGTCTCTTTTAATGTTAGTGCAATATTGTTAATTGTAATGTAGTGTCTCTTTAAATGTTAGTGTAATATTGTTAATTGTAATGTAGTGTCTCTTTTAATGTTAGTGTAATATTGTTAATTGTAATGTAGTGTCTCTTTTAATGTTAGTGTAATATTGTTAATTGTAATGTAGTGTCTCTTTTAATGTTAGTGTAATGTTGTTAATTGTAATGTAGTGCCACTTTTCACAGTAATGTTAACAGTAAGTATAGTATCACTTTTTTGCATTAGTGTTAGTGCATTGTCAGTTGTAACTATAGTGTATAGTTGTAGAGCCATTCTTGCATAATTGTTCTTTTATGTGCTCTTCTTTTTATAGGGGACGTGACGAGTCAAGAGTAATTATCGCAATAAATACCAGGTTGTCGCCCTTTAAATAACCGTGGTGGAATATTTGCACCATGCATCTATATGTGAATTAGTGCATTAGCCCGAATTGTATGAATATAGGCCTAGGCTAACAGTAGTCGACATTTTCAAAAACATCAATCTGCATTCGAGATCGTACACCTTTAAAAATAAATGCTTCTAGTTTGTAGTAATCACAACAACTCTATATGAAAGAATACTTAGAAATGGCTTTAAAACATCCGCTACAGATGTCATCACTGTCATCACGCGAAATAAAAATTTTAATCGATGTATTAAAACCTTTTAAGTAATATGCACATTTATTTTTTATTTATTTTTGTCACGTTTGAAATTATTACTGTTTTTTCTTAGATCTTTACTTAGACTCGTGATACTGCTACCGGTAATTAAACATCGGTAGTTGTATACAACTCACTGCTACCGGTAATTAAACGTCGATAGTTGTATACAACTCACTGCTACCGGTAATTAAACGTCGGTAGTTGTATACAACTCACTGCTACCGGTAATTAAACGTCGGTTTTGTATAAAACTCACTGCTACCGGTAATTAAACGTCGGTAATTGTATACAACTCACTGTTGGCTCAATTGCTATATAGAATTAATTCCGTCAGGCGATGTTCAGCTCAGTTGTAAGTTTAGAACTTACTTTAAATGAAAGAACTATGCTACCCTCATTTGTTGCATAGAACTCATCCTAACTGACAGAAGCTGCTACACTCTAGTTGATTTAAAACACTGCTACACTAGTTGATTTAAAACACTGCTACACTCTAGTTGATTTAAAACACTGCTACACTCTAGTTGATTTAAAACACTGCTACTACACTCTAGTTGATTTAAAACACTGCTACACTCTAGTTGATTTAAAACTTACCCGTCAGTGATAGAGATGTATCACTCTTTTGTTTTATTAAAACTTACCGTAAATGACAAATGTTATTTGGTTGTATTAAAATTACCGTAATTGACAGAAGATGGTTCACGCGTTAGTTATAAAAAACTCACCGTTGTTGACAGAATTAGGTACATTTAGTTGATATATTAAACTCATTATGGCTGATTATTATTCGTTACACTCAGTTTGCAATTGTACTAGAACTATAAATGATGGCAGTTGCTGCGCTTAGTAGTCGTGTTTCAACTCATCATGTTTGGCAAAAGTTATTACACTCAGTTTGGTTTAGAACTTACTGAAAATGACACAAAATTGTTACACTGTTACACTTAGTAACGTAATTAGAACCCATCTTCTCTGACAGAATTAACACATTGAACAGTAGAGAACTTATCACTAAAATAAGCTATTACACTCAAGTGTTTGTAGGCCTATAGAGCTTACCTTGACATGCATCGCAACAGTCTATAGCAGTATTAACTTACAGTAATTGATAGAAGTTGCTACACTTAGCAGTGCTAATGACTGTTGGTAATTGACACAAGTTGTCAAACACAGTTGTTAGGTATTACAGCTTACCGTAACAAGTTGTACCATCTGAACTTGCATAAATGACAGAAATTTTAAGCAGAACATTGAAGTAACAGTTGTGCTATTATAAGTATGCCGCCACACACATCAATACAAGTAATTTTATTAGTTACATTTTGTATTAAATGAATCAGTGGCAATAACACATCGATAAAAGTATTTTATTAGTTACGTTTTCTATTAAATGAATCAGTGGCAGTAAAAAAATATTAACCTGTGCCTCACACATTCTTTGCTAACACCAAGCATATGTATTTTATGCACACATATAAGCGATTAATATTGTGTATCATATTACTGGCTCCAGAAACTAAGTTGAAGAACGGGTCTTTGTGAAATCATCATTACATCATTGACAGGGTTCAATGGATTCGGCAGATTTTGCCCTAAACTTCTCGAGAAGGCAAAATAGATGTATTAGACGGGCGCAGGTTATGGCAAAGATGACGTCACAGCGATCATTTCGTTACGTGCGGGCAAGTGCTACAAGTTACAGAAGGAAAGTTATTAACAAGTTTGCTCTAATATACACTAATGAGTTATATCAAAACAATGCACATATGTGTACTCCACTTAAGGTACATTACCGAAGCGAAGTCCAAATAATTACCTCGGCATTATTAGTTATTGTTCCCGTTCAGAGTCTCACGCTTACCAATTAAATTTGTCTTCTCATAATTAAATCTAGAAATAAAAAAAAAAACTACCTAGAAATAACATTCGGAATGATGCTTATAAGCACGACATAACCTGACGAGCAATTTGACAAGAAAGTTTTTCAAAAATAAAATGAGATTAAAAGAACAAGCTGAAAACTAAGCACCGATTTCCCACTATTTCACTGTACAGGAGAGTGTGTACATGACGCGGGGGTGAGGGTGGGGTGTGGTATGGGAACACAACTTTAAAGGAAGCGACATTTGCGACGTGTGAATTACAACTAGACATGTAAGGGGAGATCATAATAAATGCTATAAACAATAGCATTTGTTTTAACATCAATAATTTTGGTAATTTGACCGGCACGTCAAGGAACTGAACGGAGATAACAAATTTAAAAAAGAAATATGCTTCACTATATGTTTCAACATAATTTGATTAATTTTGAAAAAGCTAAATAACTATATTGCAGTATCGTTGCTTGTTTATCCAATTGTTACAACTCTTTTATGAGAAATTGCACTCGGCATATGCCATAAATAAATATTTTTGCATTATGACAATCTATGGTGTATGTAAAACTCTGACCTAAATAATAAATTTATAAGAAAAATATAAAATGTTGCCCTGTTTTTAGGCACTGATTTTTTTCTTGCAGGTATACCAGACATTGTAGTTGTCAGTAAATCTAACAAAACAGCAACAATCGTCGATGTTGCTGTTCCAAGTGATAGAAACATGAAAACAAAAGAAAGAAAAAAAAAACCAGGATCTCAGATTCGAAGTCCAGAGACTGTAGAATGTGAAAGCAGAAGTGATACCGGTAGTGATAGGAGCCTTGGGGAACATTAGAACTGACTTTGAATGCTATTTGAATACTGGAAACCGCAGACTCGCCCCACAACTAAAAGCAATTCTGCTCGGAAGTGCCCGAATAAAACCTTGGATCTCCCAGAATCTTGGAAAGATTATGAGACTTTGCTTCACCACCGGCAGTAAACAGTAGTAATAGTAGTAGTAGAAAGTAATAATAATAATAATTTCAAGGTGTCTTGAAAGTCCAGAGGTTAGAGGAGAAAAATCTGACCCAAAAGTTAAGCTACCTGAGCTGTGGCAACAAACATGAATGGGTGACAACTTCAAATCCCATCTCTGGACTATCGAGGAAAAGGAAAGCGGTTCCCTCCAAACTACACCCACACCCATCCCATTCATGATGGAGAAAACAACATTTGATTCTATTTTCGCCCGGGTTAAAAAGGTCTGGGCTAGTCACTGATGTTTCAGGTTGTTCTAGTGAAAAATGGACTACTGAAACACAAGCGAAAACTCGGAGATGGACCAGAGAGGAAAACATACAATACTATAAAAGAACAGAACATGACAACAAATGCCAAACATTCAGCATGCTTTCTGGGAAAACATTTGGAGCAAGATAGATTAAGGAACTGAAAGATGAGTCAAAAGAAACACCTGAACAATGCAACGTCAAAATAAGTGAGACAGACATCAAGAAGAAGGTAAGAAAGATGGCAAACTGGAAAGTCCACACGTAGACCAAGAAGAAATATTCTGGTTAAAACATTTTACCTTATGGTAGACTTGCTGAACAACTGCAAGACATATTAAACATACCAGAAACTATGCCAGCTTGGATGTGGAAGGGAAAAAACAAGTATGATTATGAAAGATCCAGAGAAAGGCAAGAAACCGAACAACTATCGTCCAATCATATGCCTACCAACTAATTGGAAGTTACAATCAGGAATTAAATCTGACAAACTTTTAACCAGTGAATAAGGGTGCTAGGCCGGGCAGCAGAGGAACAAAAGAATTGATAAGGTAAGGGACAGCATAAAATGAAGAACAAATCTAGCAATGGCATGGATTGACAACCAAAAGGACTAAGACTACGTTCCACAATGATGCTTGAAACAATAAAAATGTACAAAATAGCGCTATCAGTACACCCTATCAATGAAGCAATGAAAACCTGGAATCCACACTCACATGCAACAACACAGATAATGCAGACATAACAATAAACTGTGGAATTTTTCAAGGTGATTCCCTATCACCACTTCTGTTCTGTATTCTAAATCATCTCAGTCACGTGATTCAGAAAACAGGATTAGGATACAAAAGCTGGACAAGTTATCAGCCATTTACTGTATACATGGACGGTCTCAAGCTGAAAGTGACATCTCCACCTCGCTGATCAATACTGCGAAGATCTGCAGTGAGGACATTAACAGGAAATTCGGCCTGAGAAATATGGCAGAATTATCGTCTAGAAAGGCAAGGTCAAACCAACAGAGGGCCTGAAACTCGACATCAGAAAAATCAACGATGTTTCAATGGAAAAAGGATATAAATGCCTGGGGGTTCTACATCAAGAAAATACGCAGAGTGCAGTCCAAAGTTAAGAGATAATATGAAAAACAAGTTAGACAAGTCCTGAAGTCCAAGCTAAATTGGGCTAATAAAATGCAAGCCCTTAACGCATACGCAATAACTGTAATCAGCTACACTGGAGGTATGATAGATTGGATAGCAAAGGAAATAAATGAACTGGACAGAAAAACAAGAAAACTACTCACAACACATAAAGCTTAACATCCCAAAGCAGACGTAGACAGGCTCTATGTATCTCGAAAAATGGGAGGCCGAGGTCTCAAGAAAATCAAAGATGTCACTGAAGGAGAAGTTATTGTGGTCTTGTGGACTACATCTGGAAAACAAAGGGTCCACTGATAGAAGTAGTAAAGATGATTGGACTATACCAACCTCCATAAACAGAGAAACATGGAAGAAAAAAAAAAGCAAGCATTAACAAATATCTGGATCCCCAAACCTCTCCTAAGCCAGTATGTACGACAAGCCGACGAAATATCAACAAAGCAATCAACGTACAAATGGTTGAAAGAGGCAGGATTGAAAGCAGAAACAGAAGCACTTATAACAGCTGCGCAAGAGCAAGCACTAAACACGAGATCACACAAAACAAAAATTATGAAAATCTCCAATGATTCCAAATGCAGAATCTGCAAATACATGGATGAAACAACAGAACACATACTGTCTGGATGCTTGGATCTGGCCGGAACAGAATACGCCAAAAGGCACTACTAAGAAGTGGCAAAACACATACATAGAAATCTATGTGAGAAAAATTGCGTAAAATCGCAGAAGGAGCATGGATATACAAACCATACAGTCACCGAAACAAAAGAAGTCAGAATATTTCGAGATAAGAACAGATCAAGTGATTCTTGCACGAAGACCAAACATTGTAGTTCTCAATAAGTCCAACAGAACAGCAACAATCATCGATGTCACTGTTATAAGTGATAGAAACATGAAAACAAACAAAATAATAATAATAATAACAAGAGTTGTAATAGTAGTAGCAGAAATGGAAATAGTATTTGTAATAATAACAAGAGTTGTAATAGTAGTAGCAGAAATGGAAATAGTATTTGTAATAATAACAAGAGTTGTAATAGTAGTAGCAGAAATGGAAATAGTATTTGTAATAATAACAAGAGTTGTAATAGTAGTAGCAGAAATGGAAATAGTATTTGTAATAATAACAAGAGTTGTAATAGTAGTAGCAGAAATGGAAATAGTATTTGTAATAATAATAAATCAATGAGTGGTAAGCTAATACGTTTTCTAGAAAAATACACTTTGGGCACAAGACACCATTTAGGGGGTCTTTTTTCCCATCCGGTAATTGTGCAAGGAAAGTAAAGAATTATATTTCTATATTTTGCTCGCTTAAATAAGTCTGAACATTCGTTATTTTAAACATCACTCTCAGACGAAAAACATACAACATTCGTTATTTTAAACATCACTCTCAGACGAAAAACATACAACATTCGTTATTTTAAACATCACTCTCAGACGAAAAACATACAACATTCGTTATTTTAAACATCACTCTCAGACGAAAAACAAACAACAACATACACACAATGAAACAGTAAATTTTGAAACTGAATTAATAATTATTTTTTAATTTTAAAACTAAATTCTTTAAAAGACACATTACCGTCAACCAAATTATAATCTTTTAATTCACATGTATGGCTTATTATTTGCTATAAAAATACAGAATTCCCCATTATTATATTAGAAAATGAGAAAAATAAATATTACTTTTTAGGTTATACAAAGTTTTACATCTTTTTCTCATTATCATTTTAGATAAAAAGAATTCAAATAATATTTACTTAATAATAATGCGACATAATCTAATCTAAGTGAATGGAAATTGTCTGTCAGAGTGTATGCATTCTGTGACGTTATATATCCATACACGTGAAGTAACTTCCGGTTTCACACTTCTCTATATCATGTTCGGATTATGTGACGTCATATTCGCATTTACATCCGTAATTTTCATCGTGTCTGGCTTTATTTTCGAGAATTTTCGTGCATATAGTAACATTGGAGAATATTCATGTGTAACGTCTTATATTATTTCAAGTACGGTTTTTATGTCAATTAGTTATATTCATATTCCTTCTCTTAAAATTGGTTTTATATCCGTCAGTATCATGTGTAGTGAATCATATCCTTACTCTAACATTCCTTTAAGTCACTTCAGGTTTTATTCTCGTACCTGCATTTTTTGCAAGGCGAAATATATGCTTTGCAGCCATTACTGTACGTTACGTCATATCCGTATCGTTAATGCTATTTAATACCCATTTATCATATCCGGTTATGCAATTTACAGTTTTAAATTACGTAACTCTATTAGGTTTTCTTTTCGGGAATATCAGTAACTTTGACGATATAGCCGTGTATACATCCCTGTATCTATCTATCTATCTATCTATCTATCTATCTATCTATCTATCTATCTATCTATCTATCTATCTATCTATCTATCTATCTATCCCTTTGTCTTGTCGACCGTTGGGGTACCACTGATGACCTGACAACCAGTTCCCTCCATTCCATTCTGCTAATCTTACCGTATTGCTCAGTTTCAGTCCTGTCCACTCTGAGATGTTATCCTCTCATCTTTTCATCTGTCTCCCTCTCCTTCACCCTCCTTGCTCAGTACCTTGCATGATTGTCTCGGCAAGTCCTGTTGATCGTGACATGCCCATATCATTTCATTTTACGTCTTTCCACAATGGTCAATAGCTCTTCATAGGGCCCAATGGCTTGCCTAATTCTGTTTCCCATTTCCTCATTCGTGACATGATCTCTATACGAAATGCCAAGCATCCTTCGAAAATATCTCATTTTAGTAGCTTGTATCCTCCTTTCGAGATCCATTGTGAGGGTCCATGACGCACATGCATATAAAATCACAGATACAACCAAGAAATGCACCAGTCTGATCATTGAGCTGACTGAGATGTTTCTGGCTTTCCAAACTATCTTCAGCCTTGTCATTGCTGTTATTTTGCCAGCACAATCCTGGACAATATTTCAGGTTTTAATCCTTCGTCTGTCACGATGGCTCCTAAGTACTTAAATGTATTAACTATTTCCAATTTCTGATCACCAATCATGATGTCATTGTCAATGCAACTGGTTTTGTTGATCATCAATTTGGTCTTCTCTGCACTGATTTCCATACCAAAAGTAGTAGCTGTCCTGTCCAGTTTTTCCTTCAATTGAGCTAGCTCCTACTCATTTCCTGCAAGCCATCGATGTCATCAGCAAAGCGTAAGTTTGTTATTGTTCTGCCTCCAATACTGACAGTTCCATCATGGTCTTCCAGAACATTTGTCCTGATTCTTTCAAGGAAGATGTTGAAGAGAATAGGCGAAAGTACACAGCCTTTTCTGACTCCCACTGTTGTCCTAAACCAATCTCCTATTTGGCCGTTGAAGCAGACTGCGCTGGTGGCATTGCAGTAAAGTGTAAAGGCTATCATGACTTTGCTTGGGTGGTATATAAGATTGTCATACGATAGTTCTGACATTGCTGCAAATTGCCTTTTTTTCAGGAGTTATTATGAGTGACTGAGTCCATGGTGTTGGCTTTTCCCCTCTCTGCCAGATCTTATTGCAGATTGTTAGTAGGGTGCTTATCATGGCTTCTCCCCCTTCTTGCACTAATTCTGCAGGGATGTTATCTATTTCTGCTGCCTTTCCCTTTTTCATTGATTTCACTGCAGTCTTTACTTTTTCTCGTAGGATGGGGTAGTTGTCAGTGTTGGTCACTGGTGGGGTGTTGAGTATGTCTGGATCCCTGCATGTCTGTGGTTGTATAGGTCTGAGCAGTATCTTGTCCATCTCTTAAGTATGTCTTGGTCTTCTGTAAGACAATTCCCTCCATTATCTTGAATGATGGAGGAGTTTCCTTGTTTTACACAGGTCAGGTCTTTCACCAGTTGGTATGCTTTTTTTGCTATTATTTTTCTTTAGATTATTTTCTATATCTTTACAATGGTCTTCAATCCATGTCTCCTTTGCCTTTTTAATCTTTTCTTGATAAAATGATTAATTTCCCTGTATTGTTTTATTCCTTCTAATCAAGGATGTCAGCTGTAATCTAAGGTTTCTTTGATCGACTATGTTTGCCAAGGATCTCATTGGCTGTTTGGATCATTGCTGTGTTAAATATATCAATCAATGTGTCTGTGTCTATGTTCTCTGCACTATGAAGTAAAAGTGGTGCAAATTTTCATCCTATATTTACTTGAAAGACTTCCGATACCCCTGGGTCTTTTAACTTGTCAAGGTTGAACTTGATTCTTGTGGAGCCTTGCTTGTTGAATTTCTTTAGACGTAGTCGGAGGGTCATCATCACTAAGTCATCGTCAGTTCCAATGTCTGCTCCTGGGAAGCTTCTTGTCTTGGCAATGTTTATACTGGTATGGAAACGCCTCTTCACGATGATATAATCAATCTGGTTATGGTATTCTCCATTCGGACTATGCCACGTCCATCTTCTGGATGTTTTATGTGGACCAAACGTGTTCATCTGCTTCAGATCTAAAGCTGGCAAATTCCAGGAGACTTAAGCCTCTGTCGTTTGTCTCAGTATTGAAGTAGTGCCCACATGTGCCTTTCCAGTTCTCGATGGCATCTTCCCCTATTTTAGCATTTCAGTCTCCTTGCACAACAAGAATGTCTTTCTTTGTCCTAGTCCAGGATTTCTTGCATTTGGTCGTAGAAGTCCTCTATTTCGTCATCACCATGGTCTGTAGTTGTAGCTTAAGCTTGCACAATGGTGATATTGAGTGGGGCTGCCCTCATGCTTATGGTGATAAGCCTGTTGGAGACTGGCTGACAATTCATGACAGTGTTCATGATGTCTTTGTAGACAAGAAATCCAACACCATGTTCACGTTTATCATCTCTGCCAGAGTAGTATACTTTATGGCCATCCTGTGTTGATGTTTCCCCAAAGTTCTTCCATCGTACTTTGCACAATCCCAGGACTGTCCATTGGTATCTGTTCATTTCATATGTCAGTTCCTCTACCTTTCCAGGCGTTCTTAAAGTTCTGATGTTCCACGTACCAATGCTGATGTTGTTTCTGGCACGGAGTTTTTATGGTGATGGTAATAGTGTACTTTAAATTCCTATGACGTACCAATGACGTAAGTTTTCTGTAGTCTCTCATTCCTTTTTATTATTTAGGGAAAGGATCATTGGGAGATGCGAGTTAGCTGTTTCTCGCTTTGTTTACTCTATTTTGGTTTAATTTTTTTTCCTTCCTATTTTATTTAAAACTTTATATTTAATATTTGGGAATTTGGTTTCTCTTCTCATTTTTCTTTTAATGTGTGCTTTTCTCAATTTTTAACAGTTTCCTTTAACCTGAATTTTTTTAAGTTGGTAATTCATTTCGTTTACTTTTCTTCAATTTGGTTAGATTTCTCTTTATTTTTAATTAGTTTGTTTTGATTTATTTGCATTTTCAGGTAAAGTTTTATATTTTATCTTCGCCACATTATTTACTGTATACCTAGAAAGAGCAGGATTTTCTTGTTAATATTTATATAAATTACACCAAACTTTATAGTCTTTAAAGGTAATATAAAAGTTTAAAGATATTAAGAAGGCATGAAATGAGATTGAAACAGTTATCATTTATAGTCAGTGATTCTTTGGATTATTTATAACTTATTTGATCTCTCACTATCGTAAAATGACTTTCAAACTTCCATAGAGAATGAGGATATTAAAGAATTTTAAATTAAGCCATACATATGAGTCTATTATTGAATCTAGTTTTAAGGAATAAAAAGTGATGTTTCAACTCTAGCCATAAAATAGATCTATTTATGAGCCCATCTCTAAGGATTAAACAGTGTTGTTCCAAACCCAGCAATAAATAGGCTCTATTTATGAACTCCCACAAAAGAAATAAAATGGCTCTATTAATGAACTTGGCTGTTGATTTAGGAAAAAAATGAAATTAAATAAAGTTGAGTCTAATGAGCTGGCTTATAGGTTACAGAATAAATGACTAGTTTACAGCTAGTTAAAAAGATGGTTCTAACAGTAAGCTTTTTAACAGTAAGCGTTTTAAGAGTAAGCATGATTTCAGGAAAAGAAGAGTTTCATGCATAGTAAGTCATTACTGACTCTTAAATAAGGAATGTTCCAAAGACACCATTAAATGGTGTTATTAATATATGTTTCATGTAAGACATTAATGACTCTTAAATAAGAAATGTTCCAAAGTCACCACTAAATGGTATTATTAATATAATATATTATGTTTCATGTAAGAAATTAACTCTTTGGCTGTCCGTGTGACAAACGCTGTCCTGCAAAAACGGGTCACTATTTATAGTTACACTATTCATTCCCAACAACCAATCAGTTACTTTTTAAATTCCTTAACACATGTCTATACTACAGAGTATTTAAAATTTTTAAAAATCACTTTATAAATAAGTAACATTTTTATCTTTTAGTACACTTACCCATTCAATTGTCACTAGCGAAAACACAGTGGCATTTAATGACTTAAATGAAATATGTTTCAAAGACACTTTTAAATGATATTAATGTTTCATGTAATGCATTAATTACTCTTAAATGAGAAATGTTTCAAAAACACTGTTAAATGAAGTTTTAATAAGTTTTTCATCTAAGACATTAATTACTCTGAAATGAGAAATTTTTGAAAGACACTGTTAAATGGTGTTATAAATAAGTGTTTCATCTAAAACATTAATTGAGAAATGTTTCAAAGACACTTTTAAATAGTGTTATTAATGCCTCATGAAAGACTTTAATGACTCTTAAATGGGAGATGTTCCAAAGACTATTAAATGGTGTTATTATTAAGTGTTTCAAAAGCCAGATATTAAATGGCTGTAATGAAGAGGAGGGCTTTAAGACCAGACATACTTTGTTGTCAATGAAAAATGTCAAAGGCAGACAATAATTGTTTCTTATAATGAGAAGTGTTTCAAACTAGGACATTAAATGTTGAAATGATGGAAACCTTTACAGAGAGAGATGAATTGTGGTTACTAATAGAGACATTTTTCTGACTAATACATGGTATGGCTACGGCAAAAGAAAAGTCTATTTAAGAGCTAAAAGCACGTACGATGGGATTTGAAATAATCTTGCTTTCAAAAACCCAAACACCTGTCACACAACCAACAAATGGAATACTGTTTAGTACGAATATGCAACGATAGAAAAAATGGGAGTTTATTTCTATATAGCTTGGTCCTAATTCATGAACAAGATTATGACAGCCATATTTAAAACATCTACAACGATCTTGGATTCTAGAGAAGAAATAATAGTGTAATAAAATGAGCTTAAAACTGCACTGGCTTTGTAAAAGATTTTGAACAGGCGTAATAAAATCAAATTAAAATGGCTACAACGAATTCTGTTCTAGAGAATAAAACAAAGCTTTATTAACCTCGGATTAAAATGGCTACAATGAACTTTGTTTTAGAGAAGGAACAGCTTTATTAACCTAATATTAAAATGGCTACAATGAACTTTGTTTTAGAGAAGAAACAGCTTTATTAACCTCAGATGAAAATTGCTACAATGAACTTTGTCCTAGAGAAGAAAACACCTTTATTAACCTCAGATTAAAATGGCTACAGTGAGCGCGATTCTACAGAATAAACGGGATTATAAACAAAAAGTTTAAAAACTATTGTAAAGAGTTTCATCCTAGATACAGAAGATGACTATAGCAGACAAACTATAATAGACATAGATATTGATTCCATAGAAACATCAAACTGCAATAAGCCATGCTAA
This sequence comes from Sinotaia quadrata, assembly GCA_028829895.1. Taxonomy (NCBI): domain Eukaryota; kingdom Metazoa; phylum Mollusca; class Gastropoda; order Architaenioglossa; family Viviparidae; genus Sinotaia; species Sinotaia quadrata. The sequence continues at coordinate 88,644,525 of CM054178.1, forward strand.
AAATGCCTCTAATGAGTATGGATCTGGAGAATTAAGAACACGGTATCTAAGTCAAAATAAAATGGAATGTGTAAATAAGAAGACAGGCCTCTCAATAAAGGTTCTAATACCAATATACTATTAGCTTTAAATAACAAAGAACACACTTTGACATTTAATGCATAATTCTAGTTACAATGCTTGCTTTTTCTCTGTCATTTTCCTGAGGATAAATTTAGGTTCCCATGGATCTCAGCCCTCAAAAATACCAATAGTTTATAGACAGTCACATAGTACTTCATTCAGAAAGCAGCTAATAGTCTGGTATTTGACACCTAAAGGAAGCCCAAAAAGCCCACTAGTTTATAGACAGTCAAACAGTACTTCATTCAGAAAGCAGCTAATAGTCTGGTATTTGACACCTAAAAGAAGCCCAAAAAGCCCAATCACGGCAAACTATGACGAACATAGCAACATCAAAGGGAGATAACAAAAGTAAGCTTTTCGTGGAAAGCAAGCTATCAAAGAAATATTTTATGAAACATAAGCGTACGTAGAAAACAGTACAAAACCGAAATGAAAATTCATAAGAATTAAAAGAAATAACAAATTCAAAATCCACATCAAGGTGTATTTGTGTGCGCGCGCACGAATGTGAGGACACCTAACGAAGATTTTCTTGAACAGATTACAATTTTTATACTGAAGAATTTGAATAACGAAAGGCAATTTTAAATATGGAATTAGGTTCAGTATTTGTAAATGTATTGTTCAAATAAAGAACAAAATCATTAATTTCAATTGTTTAAAGATTATATCATTTCAGACATAATTATTGAAGGACTGTATTATATTCTGTCTTCTTCAAATACAGAGTAAGCGTTTTAGGAATCACTCTTAGAGCGGAGTTTGAAATAAACTAATCTCTTCCAGAAGACCAAAGTACTTTTCCTCTGGTGATCTAATGGTACAGAGGTGGGTTTGATTAAGTTTGCCCATAACGGGGTTTGACCCTCTTTGACGTAGTAAGATTAAGGCAATATGAAAATCCAGCTAGAAAAGCCTTCTTTCAAGAAAATCTAGGCATCGTCGCCACGAGTGTCATCTCTGATTATCGTCACGAGTGTCGATGATTTGTGGACGTCGCGCAGACCAAGTGTCCAGCAGACAGCAAAGATTTTGCTCAACTGTTATGTTTACTCTCTTGTGGCTTGTTCTTCCGTAATAGTTGTACAAGCACAAAGTTGAGCAAAACTGATTAAGACCATATCTTGCATTTATGAACCATATCCAGTGAAGGGATGCAAAGGAAAGTATTTCAAATTTCAATTTCAAATGTGCTTTCCAAGCAGAATGGGAGGAAAAATATCCATTAATGATCTAACACGGGAAGCAATTACGAGTTTCAACAGTATATTTCAACATTAATATACTGTAATTGTTTTATTTATTTAATTATTTATAATAAAATTCAAGTGAAATGAACTGCCTTTTGGAGTTAGAATGGTTGCATCTTAATATATTTTGAAGGAAGCTAAAAAAACATCGCTTTGCATCTTTAACAACAAAAGTTTACTTTCACGGTCTTTTTGTTTGTATTCCTTACTTGACAGTTATCCATTTCCGCTTTTTGTTTGATGTTTTCTTTTACAAATATGCCTATTTATATTGTAATTAATGGTTTGTGCCTCTTTATGTGTACAGAATGTTTACTTAGTATTGCAAACAGATTAGAGTTGTTTTTTTAAATTAAAGTTTTAGCGACCTTATTAATCATCAACATCATCATCAAAGACAAAAACTTTTACAGTATAAAAGGAGTGAGGAACAAGAAGGCACGAATGCAACACAACAGATGTAACAAGAAGCTTGACTTTACAACTTACTTGACAGTTAAAGGAAACACACACAACAGATGTAACAAGAAGCTTGACTTTACAACTTTCTTGACAGTTAAAGGAAACACACACACACACACACACACACACACGCACACACACACATAAACATACAAACAAGCAAGCAAACACGCAAAACAAGAAACAAACGCATACAAACATAAACTGGATTTCTAACCATTACAAATTAAAAATAAATATCTTATTTACTGGTATGCACAGCAACGTGCCGTGTGTTTAGCTTACGCTTACGGTTCAATTCTACGTGGTTAACTAAAACCAAACACATAATATTCAAGTAAAGGATGTTTGTTTAGCTTACGCTTACAGTTCAATTCTACGTGTTTAACCAAAACCAACACATAATTATAAATATTATAATATTCAAGTAAAGGATGAAGGAATCTAAAAGGAATCTAAAAGGAAAAGTAACATTTTCTACTGCTTTTTGTTGTTGTTGAGGCCATGAAAGTCAAGGACACAGTCAATACGTCACAAGAACGTGTCGATTTACGTAAAAATTGTTTGTTAATATGGAAAGTTTTCTAATCGTGAATATAAATAACTGTTATATTGCTTCCTGTCAGTGTGTGACTGTACAAACTTACATTCTAAAATGTTACTTTTAACCAAAGGTTTGAGAGTACTAATGAAAATAAATAAGTAGTAATATTTTAGTAAACAGTATGCTTAACCCTAACGAGTGTTTATATTTATTGCACATATTGCTTACTGAGGCATGATATGTTTAATAGTGTTTTGAATAGTGAGATATTGCACATTTATCCCCCAAAATAATTTTTACTGCAATATGATACATTTCCCAGATATATATAGTATGAAGATAAGGGTGATTTGTGCATGTTTTGCATTTATTTACAGGTTTGTGCTTAATTATACATTGAACGATGGTATGTATCTATTATTTAAAGGTTTATGCTTAAGTATACATTGAATGATGGTATGTATCTATTATTTAAAGGTTTATGCTTAAGTATACATTAAATGATGGTATGTATCTATTGTATACTGAACTGTGGTAAGTTTATGTATTATTTTCTGAATCCTGACAATTTTTATATAGTATATATTTTAGTGCGTTATGCTTAAGTATTAAATAGTGATATATAATGATAATCTTTATCTTCCATATAGTATTCTATCTATGATATGATGAACTATATATATTGAGTATGATAATGCTTATTTACTATATACTATCCTATTTATCATATGCTGAAAATGTCAAGTTTTATCACTTATAGCCTGTCTACCAAAGTGTGATACACTTATTCAATTGACTGAATACTAAAGTCTAGAATGATTTCAGTATACTGATACCATGTAATGAAATATGTAATCGGATATACAATTTTTTGATGAAGACTTAAACATAAACGTATTGCCATTGACATAAGTTGCTCTATATATTGAAAATTTTCACTAACAATGTATTCATCTTTAGCTTTTTTCAACAAAAAGATAATTTTTTAAAAACAGCAACGTTTAATAAAACAACAACTGCACCAACAACATTAAGCTACACTATGAGATTTGAATCTCTTCCTGACTAACCTCTTTTGCCAGTTAAAACGGTACTGATAAACGTCAAAATACCGGCTACAGGCATTTACAGTATCACTATCAACACATTGGATGGTGTGCTTTGTTGCAAAATTACGAACACTTGACGAACAACAATATTTCACTGGTCCTATGCGAACACTTGACGAACAACAATATTTCACTGGTCCTATGCGAACACTTGACGGACATTACAATATTTCACTGGTCCTATGCGAAATGGACATTGCATCTAGACAAAGCTGACGCAGCACGAGCAACTATCTAAAGGGTTAATTGTGGCCGGAAGTGGCAACTACTAGCGGAAAACAAAGGTCAACAGAACGCGCGCGTGCAGGTCACACCAATGCACGTGCTATGATCGCACACAAGCGCCCCTCCCCCCATGGTGCCTACAACGTCCACTCACCTCGTGCGTTACGTTACGTTACGTCATGTTTCAATTGAGCAGAAACTTTTCATCTGGAAGAGAACGTAGCTACATTGAGAGAAACATGCATGGCTTTGTCTAATACAACTGCATCGAGAAAATAATAATAATACAAATAGATTATTTTATGTTACACATATGAATCGTAAGAGTCAGAAACAGAGCGACAGAGAGATGGACAGAGAGAGAGAGAGTAGAAAGAGACTGATAGTAAAGTAATAGCAAATAATCTACTCTTAAAAATCATGAAACAGATTAAAATAAAATATCTGTGTAATACACAATGTATAAAGTCATACTGTGGTAGAAAATGTATTCAGAGATGGTAATAATTTCATTAGGTTTCCTAATAAAGAACAATGATATCTTACTAACATAAACATACTAACAAAATGAAACAAACAATAACCCCCCCCCAATAAATAAATAAGTAAATATGTAAGTAAAAATATACGAGTAAAACTTGAATACCTTTATTATTTTTAAAAACTATCATTTAGAAGACAACTATTCCTCGAAAAATAATTAGTTTATGTATCTGAATTTAGTTAAAGTATATGCAAATGATATTATTTTAAAAAAATAGTTTATGTATCTGAATTTGGTTATATGCAAATGATATTATTTAAAAATAATTAGTTTATGTATCTGAATTTGGTTAAAGTATATGTAAATGTTATTAATTAAAGAATAATTAGTCTATGTATCTGAATTTGGTTAAAGTACATGTTATTATTTAAAGAATAGAACTTTAAACAATGCTCCTCGTCATAAGCGATTGATTTCATGTATTCTATTTTTGTCATCTGCCTGTGATTAATACTTCTCGATAGCTATTGCTGTATAATTTAAAATCATGCTGCTGACCATCCTACCCGCTTTAAAAGGGAGACGTTATTTCATATCATATCATCAGCTTGACAAAGTTTATTTTTCCTTGGTAAATGTACAAGTCTTGGTAATTGATGGATTGTATTCAAAAATCTAAAATGATTTTAATTCCATCCCCACCCCCATACTGGATACATTATACACAATAATGTAAAATCTTTAAATTATGAAGTGTAATTTTTCAGTTTTATGTAATAAAGATATATTTTTTTCAAGTTCCACTATTTTATTCTTGCTGACATTTAATTAAAAGACAGAACAAATAATTTGATCCTTTCTTTGTGGCATAATCAAAGCGAAACCCACGTGATAGAAAATTACACTAATTTTAGACTGCTTTGCAAATATTGTTGTATTTATGATCATATTCTTTTATAGTAATTAATAAAATATAGTGCAGACACTTTTAACATGAAAAACACTTTTAGAACGAATTTAAAAAACTGAAAAGAATACTTTATTAACGGAATGCCAATATTTAACCTTGCGTTCGCTATCTAATACCTAAAACTGATTGCATGCTTACGTAAGCGATGGAAAACAACAACAAAAAAAAATGTGAATACAACAAAAGCTTCTAAACAGTGCAAAATAATACAATGAAAAATATTTCAAACTATTGCCACATTTTATCGGAATAGTGTAGAAAATTTCGTGAAGTGGAATATAATTTCATGACTAACCTATATAACCATGGTTACATTCTAACTGATTTGGTCTAGACAATTATTTCCTGAAAGTATGTGAGTAATAATGGTTATATTTTATCTGACTGTTGTAGATTTCAAACAACTGCTAGATGTCTTCCTGATAAGGCTGAATAACCATGTTGATATTATATGTGACTAGCTGAATAGCCATGTTGATATTATATATGACTAGCTGAATAACATGTTGATATTTTATGTGACTAGCTGAATAAACATGTTGATATTATATGTGACTAGCTGAATAACCATGTTGATATTATATGTGACTAGCTGAGTAACCATGTTGATATTTTATTGACTAGCGTAGACTATAAGTAATTTTCCACGTCATATATCGTGACGTAATTGTGCGTTCACATATACTCTGTACTCTTAAAATAGATTTGTGCTCCAGGAATGGATTACTGTTTACACTTAAAAAAGACTTGTACTCAGAGGAATTATTATTTACACTTAAAATAAACATGTGGTGCAGGAATTCATTATTTTCATTAAAACAGACCCGTACTCAAAGGATTATTGTTTACAATTAAAATAGACTTGTACTGAAGAAATTGATTGTTTACACTTAAAATAGACTTGTAGTCAAGAAATTGATTGTTTACACTTAAAATAGACTTGTAGTCAAGAAATTGATTGTTTACACTTAAAATAAACTTTTACTCAAGAAATTATTGTTTACACTTAAAACACTCTGTGCTCCAGCGACTGATTATTGCTTGTGTTTAGCTAACTACAAAACTCCACACCCATTCCAAATCTGTGCACTTGTGCTCATTATTTATTCCAGTCATCATTCGTGTGCTATTATAATCAAGTTGGTGAGAAATGAAGAAGCATGCAAAAAAGGAAAAAAGAAGAAAAGAATACAAAAAAAAAAAAGAAAGAAAATAATATGCAATGCAAGAAAAGAGAAAAAAGTACCAAACGACGTTGAAAAAACCAACGTATCCTTAAAATTAAAAAAAACAACATTGGAGCCTTACAAAACTAATTTCTCTAAGTCCTAATTCCCCCGTCTTTACAAACCCCAATCAAATCAATCTCTTGTTTTATATATATTTTTTAATTTGTTATTCCCAAGACTCCAACCTGTTTGTATTTATTGGTTATCTTAATTCCTCCCTGACCATTCAAAAGCCCAAATTTAAAATGCTTTTGGCGTGTTTGCTTATTTTTAAATCCCAATACATCCTCTCTCCTTACCCAATGCAAAAATATTTTTTTTGTGTGCATTTTTCTTATCCCACTTCTTTCCACCCAAACAACCCCCAAAATCTTTTTTACTCATTAATTTCATTTCTAACTTTTCTATATTTTTAAAAATCATAACTTATGCAAACTTCCTCAAAAACAAAATTATATATAATAGATTAACGGAGAGTTTTTTGTGCACTGAAGTATTTTCTACTTATCATCCAATAAAACTGATAAGCGAGTTAATGATAAATATATTTGTTAAGTTTCTTGGTGTGAGTTTTCTTGAATTTTCTTCTTTCCCATGCAAACTTGTAAAGTCTCACCTGATTTTGTGCTGGCTATCAGATGGTAATTAGCCAGTTTCCTGCCTGTGGAAGGGCTGGATTGCAGCCGGCTAGCTAAGGACACAGCTTTGCGGAACTTCAGCCTGGGTTTCTGAAATCCATGAGTGGTAAGATTGTCTGTAGAAGAATAACTTCTTTCCTTTACTTCCGCGAAGCGGGGATGTTTTTCTACTGAGAGCGATTTGTACCGCTTGAAACTGGACCGCTTAGGGTCGGAGCCAGAAGACTGCGAACTAGAAGAAGAGTTACTGTTCGTAGCGAGCGGATGGTGGCGCTGCACTTGCTGCAACTGAGGCTGAGAGTGGTGTTGCGCATGGAGCGGCTGTGAGCGAGGTTTCTGTTGCAGTTGCTGGTGAAATTTTGGCTGTTGAGGAGGCTGAAGGGGCATCTGGGGTGGAGGCTTCTGTTGCAGTTGCTGTAACCGGTCAAGTGCGACTGGGCAAGAGGAGAGAGCTGAATGTTTCACTTTTCCCCGCTGCCACGTTGCTGTCAGCCCAGAGTCCAAGTGCTGCACGAGCTGGCTGGCGGGTGAGACCTGACCTTGAGGACTGTGTCTTTGACTGTGGCTGTCTGTTTTGCACTCACTGCCGCAACTAGCGTCGTCGAAATCTCCCGGATTGAACCTAGTTTCCTGCACATGCTGGTCAGTGTGACACAGCGTGTTCATCATCCCTTGGGGTAGGTCAGAGAACAGGTGCTCGTACGGGCCGACGACATCCAGGCTACCGAGCGCAGACGTTGACACCAGCTCTCCACCCTCGCCCTCCATCCCATGGGATTCGCCCAAAGGATTCACGTAAAGGTTCTGTCGAGCTTTGTCCGACGGCGTGTGGGCAGTGGTGGAAGGGCTGCTATGGGGATGTGTCTGACATGAGGCGTACGTGTCGGAACTAGATGCAGTGCTGCTTTGTCGTGGTAGCTGTTTGAGCTCAATGCAGCCTTTATCCACGCTTTGCCGCTCATCCGATCCGCCTGCTGAGCCTGAGCCGCTGCTACGCCAACATCCGTGCCTTCCCTAGGAATGTTTCACAATGCGTGATGTTCAGTAATCTTACTGTGACCGTTAACGTCATTTGTACGAGTATGTCAAGAGGAAGAAAGGAATACATCTAACACATTTATTTTTCTTTCAAACAGGTCTTCGAGGCGTTAAGCTAAAGTAAATGTATATTTGAAATTTCTTAACATGTTCTAATACTTTCCTTACACACATGGTTTACACAAACAAATAATTCTCACACATACTTATTTACACCACAACACACATTAACACACACACACGCACACACACACACACACACACACACACACACACACACACACGCACACACGCACACATGATATAGTTAAAATGACAAATTGTTTTATCAAAGATAGTCATTTAGAGAGATGCATAATACAAGTCACTTAAATAATTAAAATAAATGCGATACTAGTTTTAAATACAAAACTGGAACATAATTACAATAATATATTAGTATGTGTAATGTGTATGTCAACGTGTACAATGGTGTGAGTATATGATGGTGTACATAAGTATATATGCAGACCGATAACAGCAGTAAAGCTAAAAGAAAAAAAAAAGACAAGGCACAGACAGCAAGACAGTTTCTCTCACTGTAAAAAAGACTAGAGAAAAAGAACGAGAATTAACGAAACAAAACCCACTATATGATGCAAAATCAAAACTAGAATGTGCACGAAGTAGAACTCGTACAGAGATCGATAAGTTAAAGATAAAATCAATTAAATACGAAAGAACAAAAACAAAATGGGCGTTTCTGGTTAGAACTGGGGAATATCTATCTATCTATCTATCTATCTATCTATCTATCTATCTATCTATCTATCTATCTATCTATCTATCTAATTATCTATTCATACATTCTGTAACAATAGGTGCCATGGATCAAATTATACTCCTAGCTTTATATTTTTATTTGTATTCTGTCTATTTCTTTAATAACCAATAGTTAACTTTGTGCTGTACTTTGTTATTGTTGACCTTCTGAGCGGGTTCTTCTCTTTGTGTACTCCACCGGGATTGCCCACATCGTGCGTGACCAGACGACTTTAGGCCACGGGGTGTAGAAACGTGTGTGGAGGGGAGGGGTGTGTGTTTTATAGTGGTGGCGAAGATAAGGTGACGTGATAAAACCATATATGATGACTTGAGTTGTGCTGGTGGGCACAAGAAGCAGTGGTCAGTCAGGGTAGATAGATATATATCACCAGTTGAATCCAGCCAGTAGGCATATGCACCTCACCCTCATGTCCAACAGGAAAAGGGCTTGCATGATACAAAGAGCATTTTTATATATACTGTCTTTTCAATAATTATTTTAAAAAATTATTACTTAAAATGTTGATGAATGCTTGACTGTTTTATTCATTTATTTATTATTGATGATTGTGTTTTGAAGCTAATGCGTATTTCTTCCAGAGGGGTATTATGTGGCATTAGTGGTAGTTGAAAGTGTACGTAGAACACCTAAATTGTAATGAGCATGTGTCCCATGCATTAAGTCCCTTTGTCACGGTAAAGGGGAGGTGATCATTTACTTTTATTTCCTAATATTTTTAAATCTTTTATCTCTCTTGTAGTCGGTCACAAGAGCGTTTTATTTTCTTCTCTGTGAATGAAAGCAGTGCCTATTACATGCTTGGTTAGAGCGTTTGCGAGCGTGTACACTTGTGATGCATGTATTGTAACAATACACTGTTTTATCTATTCATTTTGATGAACATTGATTATGTTAGGTGTAGATAGGAATTCTATTTATTTAATTTTTAGCAGGGTTATTGAGATAGGGACTATTTTTAGTTATTTATTTCTTTTGTGTAGTTATAGAAAACGCGCCTTTAGATAAAGTAATGCGCCAACACAATAGATGTTTACAACTTTAGGGACTCGTTGATGGTGTCTTGAATTTCAAAACTTCGACAGTTCAAAGAAAGTCATTGATCATTTATAAGGATAGGAGACATTTTCTTTTCGGAGATGTATGTATGCGCAGGACATCAGTAAGGTGTGCAGAAAACTCAAAGGCTTTTTAATTCACCCTGAGTCCTGGCGAGGTCATTTACTATTTTATCATAAATTAATGAAAAGGACCATTGGAGTGCTCACTCGTGTCTGACTGAGACTTCACATTTGAGCATCTTTCATGGTACAGAACTACTGGCCTCTACATAGTCATTCTTCAGAACCCCGCACCCGTTGATAGCAAATCACCAGTGCTCGCAATATTTGGGAGTGAAGAAATTTGGGTTGAGCGAGTAAAGGGCATTTTACACTTCACTCATTTATATTGGTTTTCACCATTCATAACTTCATCGTTCTTCAACGAGAAGTACTTTTTACATTCATCAACAAGAAAGGTCACTCAGGTTCTTCAACCTGTGTGTGTACATGTGTTCTACATCCTGTTCTGATCCAAGAGATAATTCATTGCTTTTGTTCTGGTCTTCACCAAGGAATATTGTTATTTATTTTATATATATATATATATTTATACACCAATTCAATCATCATTCATGGACATCATATTCTTTTGGACAGTGTGTCAGTGTGTTAATTAGTGTGTCATCAAGTTTGATCAACTCTCCACTAACTATGAGTAATAACATTTAGTTATCAGTGCATTTTCATAGATCGGTAGTTTAGGTTTTGTTGTTGATAATATCACTACACTATAAATTAAGACTTTCAATGATTAACATTTTGGTCAGTGAACATTTTATTGATAATTCGTTCTTAATAATTTGCTTATGATAATTTTTGGGTTCACCCTAAGACATTTTTTTTGTATGCAATTTCTCTTTTTTAAAATTTATTTTTAATTTTTATTCATTGCTGTGCCCCCCCCCCCCCCCACCGCCTCATGAATATTGTGTGTGGATGTTTTCTGGGTGAATGACTAACAGCAGTGCGAAAGTACCCCCCCCCCAATATTAATGAGAATAAATTCTAATTTTAAGCTCTATTCAAAACGTCTGTTTTGACTTTTTGAAAGTGGTGCAGTGCTGTTGTTTGTCTGTTCGTCCATATTACACATTCAAACTCTCATGTACACTCACGCAGCCGACTCTCACTTTACCATGCACTCAAAATATCCCCCCCCCCCCCGCCCGCCCGACAAGAACATCGTGGTGTATGTGTGCGAGAGTTTGTTAATTTCCATCCTGCATCGTCAGCTTCCTACCCCCTCCCGGGAGCTGGTCACACCCTTTTCCATATTAATAGCACTCGAACCAAATTATAAAGTGATGTGCTTGTTAAATGTAAACGATTGGCTATGAGTGTTAACTATTCAAATCTATGTTGACACACTGAATGTAAACTCTTGAAATTATCACTGACATGTTATTAATGATCTATAATAATAAGTAATTCTGTTGAATGTGTTAGCGCGTATCTAACGTTTTATGATGCAACAAATTTTGAGAAATGTTCTGTCCACTTTTGCCATGATTACCTTCCTGTTAAACTAGTAAGTTTGCTAGCTACAAAGCGGGATATCTTTGTGCACCTGACCTTTTTCTTTCCATCTTATTTTGCCTATTTGACTGGTCAGTAATTCCATCTCAGTAGTCGCCTGATCAAGGGAAGGAACCACATGGAGAGATATGCATGTACAGTCCCAGAGTGTGTAAAATGGACTGTTCACCTCAATGGATGAACAAGTTAAATGGATGACTCAAACCCACCCACCTTTGATAATCTGTTATTAGAACTGTAACGAATCGGACAGTGCAGACAGTGAACATTTCATTTGTATATTGCACCTTGAACAACTTTGTTCCTTTTCTGAAATGGTTTTTTTAGTAAATCGTTTCTATTATCTCAAACCATAATTTGAATTAATTTTTGAGCGACCGTTAATGGAATTGGCTGTTGTCAGCGTAATCCTATTTCACAATTTTTATTGTTATTATAATTAATAACTCTGTTAATTTAATGCTGAGACGGAGTCGCTAAGATAAACCCCACATGTGACACAAGCATTCTTCTGTATAGCTGTGTCTGTTTTCATGTCTGATAGTTTTGTCTATAAAATTAAATTTCTTCATTCTTCCATTAAGGGAAAAGCCTAATGCAGATGCAGAGTGCAGTACAAACATAGCGATTGAAGGTGTCATATTCTAGTACCACACAGTTTTTCCAATTGCTGGGGCTAGATCAACAAACAAAAATGCCTGATAACAGACCGTTTTTTACTTGCTTAGTTCTTTTTGGGAAGAATGACATTCAGAGCAATGTTAGTTGTGGAATTCTAAAAAAATTTTATGTTGATAACGTTTTTATTATGATCGTTAAGTTGTTTTTTTTCATTCAGTGCAAATATAGATTAAATTTTCTTTATTTCCACCTTGCACAGACAGAAAGCAAATTTAAATATTTTTTTAAAGTAATCCTCATTTCGAGTCATACATCCAGAAAAAGAAATCTTGTCTGCTCAGAGAAGCGACATTGCAGAAACAATCGTTTGATGCATTTACAATTCTCCTATTTAATGTATGTAGCGTTAGGAAAGAATTTCTCGTAAATTCTAAATTTAGAGGCACAAGGAAAAATTCCAAGTACATTCTAATTGGTTGTCTGTCCCTCCAACTATCTATCTTTCATTGATATCAAAAGACTGTTATGGTATGTGTGAAAGTATATTAAAACAAATTATGTATATTGATAACCTTTTTCGTATTATTAACTGTCTTTTATATACGGGTTTTTACGCAACCTGACGTGTCCATTGAGAAACTTCCTTTGGGGATTAAAGCTTAAAGGGTCGTAGAAAGACTTGTTTACACGTTTAGGGAAAGTAGTTAGATCACAGGTGAAGGTCACACCAAAATTGGATACTAACTATCCATGTATGGTCATTTGCTTACCGGGTAATGACATAGCACTAACATGTTAGTTGACCTTCATTTCATTGATAAAACCACGTGAATGGGTAGGCCATGTCAGACGTGCAGACAGAAATAGTGCCCACCTGTCAGGGTGAAAAACTGCATCCATTACGACCGCGCCTATGCAAAAACACCCAGTGGTAATACCTTGATCTCTCTAAATCGAAATTCTCTTTTGTTGAATTAATTCTATGTATTTGTATTGTAATGTGTAGAATATTCTTGTGAATTTAATGCTGCTGATGTTAATACAATAATAAATACAGGAGCTAAGTGTCACAGTGATATTACATTTGTAAATGTGGTGAGAAATGCCATGTGTATGTAATTTTTTCACTGTTGGTTTATTGTTATCACGGGAAAATTAACATCCACTGCATGTCACTAGCTAAAATTGTATTATGAGCAACTACAAAGTAATGAAAGAAATATATATTGTAAGGATTTTATATATTTGAATTTTCGTGTAATGTAAATTGTGAATTAGTGAAGATTGTAAAGAGTGATTATCGCTGCTGCCATATACCAATAAAAGTCATTATCACACACAAAGCTGTAAGATAAATAACCAAGTATTTTACAGCCGGTCCTGAGATTACCTCATAAACCTGACCTTGACTGCTGAATGCCACTCGATGGGAAATCCAACTTTGCTAAAAACGTGGAGTACTACAACAACGTGTTGAGTGAGCGAGCATCGGAGCATCGTGCTGCATCCGTACCACAGTTAGTATCAAAGCCTGTTGAACCGCAAGGGGTTACCAAAGGTCATGGATGTGGAGTATGTCAGTGGATGACAACAATACAATGTTTAACTAAAAGCTAAGTCTAAAAGACAGTCAAAATAGATTTTCATGGTGTGGACAGTAAAGTGACTTTTGGGTCACATGAGATCACTTTGTATTCGTGGAAATCAACTTGTTCATTTTCTTCTTTCCAAATTTAATTTTTTTTATTGTTATTAAATTTTATTGTTAATTTTCTTAAACTGTTATCTCTCTATGCTATTACATAAGTGCATGTAATCGACCAAAGGAGATATGCCAACTGGGGGCCGAGCCAGAGATAAAGGAATAAAGAATTATGTTTATTAATCTATAAATGAAAGGGAGATAACATTGTTGGCATAGAAGTCAACTAACTTATCGGACTAGGTGTCATGAACAACCAAGTCGAAGTTGTGGCATTGGAAGGGAGATAAGTTAGGCAAGTCTGGCTGTCGCTAATGCTAAGATTATCCATAAATTAATATTGGTGATTAATGCCTAAATTATGACAGGGTCATAAAATGAAAACCAGACACGTGACAGTAAGAAATACAGTAGACAAAATGACATAGTATTTTGCTAAGTATTGAAATTCGCAACGACAGTTATTTACAATACTATAAAATACAGCCCATAGTTTCGTTTTGCAGTACATCTGACGTGTAGTTAAGTTTAAGTACTTGAAACGTGAAATATACAGATGGCTTCACTTTACATTTGACCTGCATATTCGCTGAAGTACACAAGGTAAGAGCAGTAGTCGATGCAGTGAAATAATTATATTGTTAGTTTTGCACTAACTTGACTAAAACAGATTGTTTAAGCAAGCACTTGACGAACGCCATTAAATATACAGATCAGTTCTGCGCTGTCCACAGCTACGAGTATATAAATCAATTTTATTAAACGTGCCAAAGTTGTTTATAGTGTGAAATAGAGAGCATAGCGATTCGTGATGTATGTACACGTGCTACAGGATGCGTGCCTCTATAGTTAACGGGAGACGAAACAATAAAACGCGAACCAAAAATACTTTGAAAACTCAACAGCTTGCACACGTGTGCAGATATAAATACCTCGGCCAAACGATCGTTTCTTTCTCTCGTCAATAACTATATGAATACGTTTTGTATTCTATGACCAAGTTCGCATTTCGTTTATTCTCTTGCGCTCGCTCGTGCTAATATGAATGTGATGGAGCGTTAGAGGCCTGCAGACTATGCCCTCTCCTTTGTATTGTCAGCTGGCCACCTACAGCATGCCAGACACATGAATACTTGTTAGTTTACTGACGAAATCTGATACTGTGGTCCCCACATTAAAATATGCCTAGAGAGGCACAGCAGAGCCTTCTGATTCCATTTATGGAAATAGTTCTTGCGCCTCTCTCCAAAATAAAACTAATATGTACAGAAAGCAAGAGGTACATTTGACATATTATAACTCCATTTATGGAAATTGTTATTTGCGCCCCCACCCCCAATTAAATATGCATAGAATGACGTATGTAGATCTTGTGTATGGAAATGGTTGCTGTAGTAAAGAATTAAGATATGCCTCCACAGAGAGAGGTACAACTTACGACTCAATGTATGGAAATGTTTTCTATGCTAAAGAATTAAGATATGCCACAGAGAGAGGTACAACCTACGACTCAATGTATGGAAATGGTTTCTATGCTAAAGAATTAAGATATACCTCGACAGACAGAGATACAATTTACAAATCCATATACTTATTTCATGGAAATAGTTATGTCCCCCCCAAAAAAAAAAAAAAGAAAAGGGAAAAAAAGAATGTGTTATTCTTATAT
Source organism: Sinotaia quadrata (assembly GCA_028829895.1). Taxonomy (NCBI): domain Eukaryota; kingdom Metazoa; phylum Mollusca; class Gastropoda; order Architaenioglossa; family Viviparidae; genus Sinotaia; species Sinotaia quadrata. The sequence continues at coordinate 88,660,054 of CM054178.1, forward strand.
TTTAGAATGTGCATAGTATTTGGCACTTAAATGTTAATATTTTAAATTTATAATAAATATTATTTGTATATTAAGCAAAAGTTAATAAAGAATGAGGTCTTTCGAATATAAAAACTAACTAATCATTATCAAGTGCATTTTGACTTGTTTCGGTAAATTGAAATGAAAACATAATTATAATAGAATTAAAATTAAAATGAAATTTCTGAAGAACCAGTGTCACGTGACGACTCTAATACATGTAGCCTAGCCTACAAATCACTACAAATATTATGCCAGCATTCTCTCTCTCTCTCTGTCTGATCTATCTGGCTATCTATGTAGAACAGTATGCAAGGAACCGACGGGAATAAATAAAAATAAACTCAAATGTCAACCTATTCATATCCACGCAAATTCTCTTGTGTTTAATAATAGTATTCACATGATGGTTGCAAGTATTTTTTAAATATTTTTATCTAAATGCTCATATTGCTTGCTAGGAAAATTCCAGAGAATTCTGAGCATTGCTTTCTGGATTACTTTTGGAGCTCCCGGAACCCAACAAATATTATTAAAAAAAAAATAAATACACGTATCTTCTCTACATCCTTTACTAGCTACAAGTTCCATTTGAAAACGGTACGCATAGACACTTGTCTGGCGTGCTTCAAAAACCTGTCTGTTCACATCCAACTATATGTTCACATGTTACACATCTATCGTGTTTATCAAAGGTTTATGAAAACCGAGACGTGCTCCTTTTCCTACTGGACAATTTATTTTTCAAAAGAGATTTGAAATTTGAGATTTGAAACACCACTTCCGCTTAAAATATAGTTTCACCCTCATGTTTCACTCTATAAGAAAAAAATCTTTTAGATTTTCTGGATTAACTCTGAAGTGGTCTTTATTACATTTGACTTCATATGCTCATTTCTTCATGACATAAAATAATTATAGTTTCCTAAAAAAAAAATAAGTTAAGCATCTTTGAGTTATCATTATTATTCAGCCTTTTTCCTTACTACTTTTGTTGATTGCCAAGGTCTAGGAATCTTATCAAGATTCTGAGATATCCAAGGTTTTACGGAGGATGTGAACATTTCCGAGGGACGCCAAGGATTTCAGTTATATTACTAAGGGATTCACACATTTTATTAAGGGATTCACACATTTCACCAAGGGTTCAGACCCATCATCGAGGAATTTTGAGATATATCACAAAATAACTGTGCTACCGGACTTAAGTGGATTCTTCTGGGAATTTAAGATTTGACAGAGTGGTTATGAAATCAGAGACTATGCAAATGACGTTTTATTTCTTAGATTTATATTTCATAACAAATTGAATGTTGTGTGTATGTATTTTATATGCACGCACTTATGTGTATATGTTTATGAGTGAGTGAGTGAGAGAGAGAGAGAGAGAGAGAGAGAGAGAGAGAGAGAGAGAGAGAGAGAGAAACTGATTACTCCAAGAAATGATACATTAAATTACTTTTTTTAATTTTTGTCTCTGTAAAATTAAATAGTATTGCTTTTGCTAAATTCGAATTATACTGCCACATACTTTGAAATGTCAGTTTCATTTAGTGGATATCTGGAGCTATAGGACATTCAAATGAAAGATTAATTGAGGTATTTAAAATCGTTTTCTTCTCTTGTAAATCGTAGGCACACGAAATGCCAACCTGTGCTACACGCACTGTGTACATACTGACGGTATCCGAAAGCTTGTGATCAGAAAGCAGCGCATGCTGCTGACGCCCGTGTACAAGTCCAGTACCAATGCGCCTAATTCCTGTTCCTGTAGTTTGGAGGTACCTAAAATCATTTAATGATCACTATTACGGCCAAATGTTCATAACTACAGGAAACCTGCATTGTTTGGGGTCGCATAGGAAAAAATAAAATTCTATAAAACCGTTACAGTTTTTAATTTAGGATTAAATTTTTCATTATTTCCTTTACAAAACAGAAAAGCACAAGATCTACCAGTACTTACAAAACGAAAAGAAAAACAAAGACAAAAAGGAATAACGACTGAATTGAATGAGCAGAAGTATGAAAGGCAAAATTTAAAAATGAATGAAAAGTGGAAAATTAACCATTTGTTGCTTTTAAAAAAATCAGAATATTCAAAATTAAAGAAAAGGGAAGATTTAATGCTTGCTAGGTAAGTCTCCATAGTTCACACAGACTAACGTAGGTTTACTTAAGCCCAGACTGATGCTAATTTAACACAAAACTGCACTAAATGTTAAGAAAAATATTATAGTTAATTTAACAGTGTTAAACCTCTTAAAACGACTGGGGATTAATATATTAAAATTGGATTAAAGTTTAACTGCCAGAAACCCAAACAATATAATACACTTATGTTAACTCGAAATGAAAATGAAACTCGAATTAGTGTAAGATAGCATTATGGTACAAACAAGACCAGTATTAGTTTACAGAGATAAAACCAGGCTAAGGGAGATTTAGTTTAGGGATTTAAAGCCAGATAAATACACGTTTATAGAGTGACCGAACTATGTAAGATAGCATTATGGTACAAACAAGACCAGTATTAGTTTACAGAGATGAAACCAGCTAAGGAAGATTTAGCTTAGGAATTTCAAGCCAGATAAATACAAGTTTATGGAGTGACCGAACTATGTAAGATAGAACTGAAATAGTACACATTTACTGTAGAAAAAAGTCATGGAAACTTATACGTAATATTTAATCAATAAATTTGAACTTATAGAATAAAAGCAAACAAAGGTAAGCTTTACAGAATAAACATGGACGAATCTAGGACTATATAGAGTAAAATAAATTGATATAGGTTTGTATAATTTAAGCGCATTAATCTTGGTCACATATGTCAAGTGGACCTATCTTCGCGACTGATTAAAAGAGGATTAATCTAAGATTTGTATCAAAGCGGACTAATTTAAGATTATTTTAAAAGCAGTGTAATATAAGATTTAAAACTCAGAAACGAAGTAATCTTAATCTGACAGCATGAAAAGCAGATCAATGAAAGCGAGTCACTTTATGTACTCATGTTGAAAGCTGATCAGGGTAGCTAGTCTGATGTAATTTAACAAGTGGAAAAATGCTCATTGTAACCTAGCTCGACCGATTGAAAGCTAACTATTGTAAGCTAGCCTAAGCTATCATATAAAAATGACTAATGTAAGCTAGCCTAAGCTATCATATAAAATGACTAATATAAGCTAGCCTAAGCTATCAGTATTACGCTAACTATTGTAATCTAGCATAAGCTATCAGTATAAAACTGACTATTGTAAGCTAATCAGATTAAAGTAAGCTAACAGGTTAAAAGAGGACTACAGTAACCTAATAAGTAAAAGCTGACTAATGTAAGGTAATAACATACAAGTTGACTAAAGTAAGCTAACCCTGTAAAGCTGATAGATGTAAACTTAAAAAAAATCAAATTATGAAATTTGCTCTAGACCTAGATCACCTCTTGGGGAGGGCAGTAAACTTTTCTCTCGTTAAATTGAGAAAATATAAAAGCAAGCTAAGCGACAACAGTAGATCAGTGTAAGCTAAAGTGACTAAACAACATAACCTGACCAATACAAAAAGACCAATACATATTGCGTATATTAGCATGAATCCCCACGAGTACCGATTTGAATCAGACAATTGGATGTCACACAAAATGGAACAATATAAACATACAAAGAGACAACATGACACCACAATTAACCTTTTGCATGTATAAAAATACGTCAATTGAGCAAATGACGAAAGTGCAAATGACGACAGTGGTGATGGTGGAAAAGTGGGGAATGTAGTGCTAAGAGCAAGAATGACGCCAGTACATTGATGGAGGCAAAGGGGGGAATGTTGTGATCTTACAGAGATGACGTCAGCACGCTGATGGAGGCAAAGGGGGAATGTACTCTTACAGACATGATGTCAGCACGTCGACTGAGGCGATTGAGTGCTATTGTGCACTTATGATGACGACAGCACGCTGGCGATGGAGGAAGGGGGGGGGGCGCTGAAATATGTTGAGGTGGCGACAACGCGATGGCGAGGGAGGAAGGGGGAGGGGCGCTGAATTCTGTGGCGATGACGACAACACGCTGGCGAGGGAGGAAGGGGGAGTGTGAAATATTCTAGGATGATGCGGATAAAAATGTAGCACGTGCCTTTTGATCGATCAGAACATATGCCATAAAGAAATAAAAATCTCGTCAATAATAATAATGAGCCTTAAAAAAGAAAACTCCAAAACTGTTCCCATATACAAAGCAGTGGCGTTGTGAAAAAAGATGAAGACAACTTTCCTTGTCGATTCATAGCGTCGTGGCGCATAGATAACAACAAAAAATTCCTTCAAGAAAACAACCACTGGCAGTATGCATGACAACGAAAGAATGTTCCTTTTTTGTCAAGCTTATCGTTTTATAACCAGCAACACATGATAAACTATGCTTGCCATAAGATTCTTCAAATAAAGGAAAAGAATATTTCTCTGCTAGTGTAACTCGACTTAGCAATATGAAAGAGTAAATTAAATCATTTCGTCAATCAGGCAGGACTTTATCCATTTTGAGGAGTGACTGCCTGTTATTAAAAATAAGAACGAAAAGCTGGATGAAGGTGTTAAAATCTCCAAACGCATAGTGTGTGATATGTGATCCACTTAGTTAATGAAGATAATTATTATTTTTAATCAATCTTTCATAACAAATTTCAAGTGATGAGAATATTAATTTTATTTTATTACTGATCCTCCAACAGACACCACTCGTCTCTTACTTGGCGGATATTTTGGCGTTGTAAACGTTTTCACAAGTTCCACAACATAAAACATTTACAGTCACATAAGGTTTTCTGCAGGTGGAAAAATTCTTACTAAGGAGAAGACAAATCCGACTTTAATCTATATTTAGCGAGCCCCCATCCACCCACTTTCTTCTCCAACATAAGAATATCAATATCAATTTGCGTAAAAAGGCTGATAAATTTAACAATAAATTTATTAAAAGAAAAATCAACTATATAAATGACAATTACAATGAAACAGATTATTTGACATCAATATTCCACCAACCCACATTTGGGTAATTATAGTTTACAGTCTCTACATATATAAAATAAAATTACAGCTAATTATAGTTAAAGTTCAACAATAGAGTCAATACAAATTGAAGGTTAGTCGTATAAGAGAATAGAAATTGAGTTATTAAAAGAGGTTATTATAAACTTCACATAACCTGGATTAAGTACAGCTTCCTGTCTTTTCACTGGATTTTTCAATCATGTCACAGTGTCAAAATGTCCACTCAGCACGTGTTCCTGCCTCGTGCGCAAGAAAACACTTATGTATTGGTTACTCTCAACATCACAATGATTGTGTTATCTTCACTGGACTGATGTACTTAGTATCCTTTCTTTGGTACATCAAAAGTAGGGGTGTGGCATACACTCTGCAACACACTTTGCAAGTTTCCCGCGCTTTCCCGGTCACTCAAGTCATGACTAGTGAACAAACAAAAGGTAGCTAGGAACTTGAAAGTTGAACTTGAGGCTCCTCTTGAGACTCACAGATCAGGGTTGAACTCACACTCAGATTGAGACTTAACCACAACAAAAAGAAGAAGAAATCAGAATGCTGCTTGCTGACTGCAACATACAATCAAGGAGCTAGCCTACGTTTCTTATTCATTACAATATAACTCCATTCTATTTGACACTCCATTCTCAAACTTTCTACAATTCCTGTATTAGTATTCATTATCTCTATGCACACGTGGTACAATAAATACAATGCATAAAAAAATGTCACATATTAATACACCACATAGGCGCAGCATAGTTCAAACATTTGTAGTAAATAAATCAACTTACATAGTACATCTTTACATAACACAAGTATAACATATCAATAGAAAAATGTATGAAATGTTTCCAAGTTCACTCTCTCTCACTCAGTCAGTTTAAACTCACCAATCAAGCTAAAGATTGCCTTCAGAGCCGGAGTTCTCTCTTTGTCTTCAAATTAAAAAATGATTAGACAGCAAAATTCTCTACTCTTGAACTCAGCCCATTGGTTAGTCTTGTTCTCATAAATCATAATCATTGGATAATAACAACTGCTCAATCAGTTTCCACTAGGTTAGCAAATCTAGAATGTTCTAGCCTCAGGGTGTTTACTTCAACTCAAATACTTTAAAAATAACACCATAAGGAGTGCACAAGGTCGGGTCACTCTGACAATTTAGCAACTTATATATAATTTAAAATTAAAAATAAGGTGGGGCAAATTTACTTTGTAACACAGTGGATTTTGCAGGTATTGTAAGTGGTCCTTAGCTTGAATACATAGGAACATTAACAGCGTGTTTGTTATGAAAAAGTCAGTCGAAAGGTGAACTGACTGATTGACCCTTCATCATATATGGTTAGACAACTATGGACTGATTGATTGCCCATTCTGAAACGCAAGACAACTCAGGACTGATTATTTCATTTATCATTTTCAACTGTAAGACACTAGTTTAATTTATTGATTGCATGTTTGCTATTAAATATCAGACAACACCGGAATAGTTTTATGTTTGTTATTCAGGCAGAAAATAGTGGACAATGATTGTTCAGTATGGAAACTCAGACAATATGATTGTTTTCTTTATTTGTAATGTCAAGCAACAATAGAATTGCTTTCTTTATTTGTAATGTCAAGCAACAATAGGACTGTTTTCTTTATTTGTAATGTCAAACAACAATAGGACTGTTTTCTTTATTTTTAATGTCAAACACAATAGGACTGTTTTCTTTATTTGTATTGTCAAACAACAATAGGACTGTTTTCTTTATTTGTAATGTCAAACAACAATAGGACTGTTTTCTTTATATGTAATGTCAAGCAACAATAGGACTGTTTTCTTTATTTGCTATGTCAAGCAACAATAGGACTGTTTTCTTTATTTGCTATGTCAAACAACAATAGGACTGTTTGCTTTATTTGCTATGTCAAACAACAATAGGATTGTATAATCATTCATTACTGAAGCTCAGATGATTATTTTATATGTAAAGTCAAGCAACAGAAAAGACAAATAACAAGCCTCTGGGTGCTGGACAGGAAAAAGCATTAATATTAGTAATGGCTAAATAGAGTGATTAATATTTAAGATATTCTAATAGATTTGTAGCATAAACACGTATCATAAAAAAGTACGAAATCAAACAACCTCACAACTCAGGACACTGCTTCATATATAATATAAAACAAAACATTTGTAAATAAAAATGAAAAAAAAAACGTAATATATATATAACGGTGCTTGAGAAGGTTGATAGATGCAGGTGCAGATAACAAGCCAAATTATTATCTTCTGAAAATGAAAGTGAAAGAGCTATTCATCCTCATTGGCAAAAGATGTCTTTTGAGTGTCATAAAATATGATTTTTTTTTAAATGGGATCATTGTGTCGACTAATTAAAATATATTTAATTCTGTGTGAATCGCAAGAGTTGAAATAAAGAAATGGAAGGAAGGATTTGAAAGTGTGACTGGAAATGACGAAATGCTTAGAGTGTGGCACGATACGTATCTTGCTCGTAGGGCACGCATTGGTGTACCGACCATCGGACAATGCACAACCGAGAGCTAATGGTATCGGTTACGCCAGTGAATTATATAAATCAGGTGGACACTTACTGAGTCAAATCATAACTACTGGCTGATAAGTAACTGTTAAATGCAAACTAAAGTGCAATAGCTCTTTGATAAATATTAAAATGTCGGAGTCATGTAATGCGAGTGGGCTTTTCAAAACAGGTCTAGAAAGACGGAAAAGGTCAGATGAATATAAGAGAATAAATGAGTGACTTCAGAGTAAAGACCGGAGGTCACGTATACTGATAGACCTTGTGAAATTTGAAAATAGATTCCTGAGGGAGCTTTCGAAATTGTTGCTTATACATTCACAAGAATTCTGAGAGTATACCCGTGTAGCCATGAAACAGAACAGACTATTATTGTTTCTTACAGTGAGAAAAAATACTTCAAACTTTAGTTTATATAATCTTCTCAACAGTAGTGATCATAACAGTTACACAAATATTACATACAAGTGAAGTGATCATAACAGTTACACAAATATTACATACAAGTGATTTCGTTTTAAATAAAATAATTGTTAGTAGATGTATGATTAATTATCAAATTTGAACAGATGAAACATGTTCATATTAAATGTTACGAGTGAACGGTATATCTAATATATGTCTGTGATGTTGCTATGCATAGTTTGAGTGGTTTTTTTTTTTTTTTTGGGGGGGGGGGAGGGGGAATGTCGATTATGATGCTTTTGAAGATGAATGCCTGACCATTAAGAGTGATAAATCGAATTGAATATTGTTTGGGCAGATTTTGTTTCATGTAATCAATTTACTGTGATTCCAGCAGTGATGCTGCTTTTTGCTAATGTCTCCGCTGGAGATTTCCGAGAACGATTATTTTATGCAAAATAAATTCCTTCCTTTTATTGTAAACCATCTCTCACTTTGAAATAAATTGAGAAGCTGAGCTAGGGTATATGCAAGGGGAGTAAGCGAGCCACAAAAGACGAATAAATGAAGACTAACGCGAACCTAGGAATTCAGAGAGATGTCTTGCATACGGATTAATAAAGTGTTCATGTGATGAATAGATTAACTGTAGAATCTTGGCCAGCTCTGAAACCAGCAATGTTCACAGGGTCGAGTTGAGAAATACTGAATGAGGTCTGCTGTGTTTAGCTCACTAACAAGAAAATATATTAATACATATTTTTCTTTGATTCATTGTTTCAAATAAAGAACCAATTATTATGAAAAGTTAACTGACAGTTTAATACTGAGAACTTAGTAGAGTTGACTCTTTGTTTAATAGTAAAAATAAGAAGGAATCGCTGCGTGTTTTATTTGAGAGACGACTTAATACGGTTGAATGATGAGAAGCAAAAGGCTGGCTGTTTATTTAGTATGAAAAGTCATAAATAAAATTTTAACTAAATGAATGTTTTATTTGAAAAGCTAGAGAGTACGACTGCCTGAATAATATGAAGTCATTGTGCTGTGTGTTACCAAGTCTGATACTACTTTTCTCTAAGCAGTAAACATATTGTACGTCAATAAATGAAAATTAACTTTCCTTGATTCTTTGTAATTCATATACTGTTAACTGCAGTCAAGTGCCTGTGAAGTCCGAAGGAAAGAAAAATATTTGATGACTTGATAAACAATAGACACTTACTTAGCATTTGATGAATTGATAAACAATAGACAATTACTTAGCATTTGATGACTTGATAAACAATAGACTATTACTTAGCATTTGATGATTTGATAAACAATAGACTATTACTTAGCATTTGAGAAGACAATGGTAACAGCTTTAATTTACATTCGAACTCAACAAAAACAGAAAGCCCGTCAAGTTGTCAAAACACCCACACATCAAAATAGTCAGAACTAATGTCAAATAGTTAGAGATATGTCAAATGGTTAAGACACGTGTCAAATGATCAGATGAATATCAAAATAGAACTAATGTCAAATAGTCAGAACGAACATCAAAATAGTCAGAACTAATGTCAAGCAGTTAGAGATATATCAAATGGTTAAGACAAGTGTCAAATGATCAGATGAATATCAAAATAGAACTAATGTCATATAATCAGAACTAATGTCAAATGATCACAACTAATGACAAAATTGTCAGAATTAATGTCAAACTGTCAAAGCTAATGCTGAAATAGAATTAATGTCCACTAGTAAAACTTGTGGTTATGATGACTGGCATGGCAGCTCATTAATTATTCCAGTTATTTTGAAGACAGCGGCCATCAGATTGTCTCATTTCAACAATAGTAGTTTACAAGATGTGAAAGAATATGACAGATCTGTATATCTTTAATAATAGCCTAAATATTTGTGAACATTACTGTCATCACGTGTCAAACGTGTCCAAACTGAAAACTAACGGCAATAAATTTATAGATATTAATATTGTTAAAATATATAGATATTAAATACTTTTATGAATTTAAATATATGTAAAGCAAATCTAAAATGATTATTTATAATTATTTTGTTGTTGTTGTAAAAGCCTCCCCGAAGTAATACAAAGAAAATAAAGACATAGCATAGACTTTAACGGCTTATGACATCTTCTTTTTTTATCAATCATAAAATGAACGGTTGTATTGTGAAAATTTATTTTTAAAAAAATAAGAAAAATGCTGTTTTTTTTTTAGCTTACCTTTTTCGTGTTAGTGTGCTTGTGTTTTTTAATTTTATTTTAAAAAGATAATTATAAATGATGAGCAAGATAAAACTAAGTGGCACAACATGTGCCAACCGAGAAGACAACAGAGCGTGGCAGCTTGCGAGTGAATACATTAACAGCTCCAGACTCCGTTGCAAAATTATTCTTCAGTCGCTCATTCGTTATTGATAAACTGCGTCTTTCTTACAGCAATAATTCCTGTACCACAAACTTAAATAGTTAGACACACCAGCAAGTGTCGAGCGACTGAGGGCTGATAGTCCATGACTGAGGGCTGCAGGGCCATGACGTCGTCAAATCCAAATTCATCATATGCGGCCGCTATTCTTGTTTTCTTGTCAACATTCACTTTCTATCTCCCCTTTTTTCTAGTAAAATATTCTTTGTACACCGCATCTTTCAAGACAGAGAGAATGGGAGGGAGAGAGAGAGATCTAGACGTAAAAAGAAAAAGAAAGAGATAGAAACAGAGAAGAGAGAGAGACCTAAAGGTCAGATTGATTAACTTCAGGAGCGTCTAAATGTCAATTGTGCACATGCGCATGCGACTACGCATACTGAGATAATTTTGGTTCACTATTGTATATCAATGAATGCTCTGGGATAATTTTGTTTCAATACAAGTATATGAATGGAATTTACATCAAAGAAATGCCATGACAGACCGAGCAGCAAAGCAAAAAGTTGATTTACTCTTTAAATGAATGGAAGTAAAGTAAAACAATGAACCGAGTATAATAAGAAAGGGAAAAAAAATAATGATTTAAAATTAGAAAAACAGACAAGAAGGAAGAGGATTGATTACCTTTACTCTTCCGACTAAATGGCACGTGCAGGGCGTGGTCAAGTAAGCAGAAACGTCGAAATAAACAAATAAAATGAATTCACATACATGAGTGCATTAAAATGAATAGTAACATCATTTGCCTGTTTATTGATTTGTGTGTATTGCTTACTTATGCATTTGCTTGTTTATTGATTTGTGTCTATTGCTTACTTATGCATTTGCTTGTTTATTGATTTGTGTGTATTGCTTACATATGTATTTGCTTGTTTACAGCGGAGACAGAAATGCACACTGAAAGTATTATACATATTGAGTGAGAATCGAACTACAATATTAAAATTAAAATGCACTTACAGGATGTTGCGACGTAAGTAGCGGCTGAGACGACGTCATCCGCTTTAACGATTCCTCGTCGGCATCCAGCAAGTTGTTGATGCTGCTGTTGGCCACTGCGCTGCACTCTACGTCATCGTCTATGTGCAGCACGTGCGACACGGACCCAGTGCCCGCTTTGTTCAGCTTCAATAAGCAGGCAGGCGGAGAAGTAGACTTGCTATTGTTGCTGGAGTTTGATGTTGAAGTGGTGACGCCACCGTCGTGAAGGTGATGGCGGTCGTTGTCGTCGTCATGGTCTACGGCGGCGCTGCCATGCCCACCAGCACCGTGGTGTTGCTGATGGTGAGGGTCGCCGGGCTTGTGCGGCGGCGAGTGGACCTCCATTAAATCGACACTACGTGCAAACGCGTCGCGTAGATTGATGGAATGGAAAGACACGATGCTGCCCGTGCGTCGAGCCTTTTCGAGTGCCTCGCGACGCTTGAAGGCCTTTTCGCGCCGCATCTGGTCTTTATAGAACTCAGCGAAATTGTTGACAATTATGGGAATGGGAAGTGCGATAACTAGAACGCCGCATATACAACACACGCTACCCACAATCTTGCCCAGCACCGTCTTCGGGTATATGTCTCCATAGCCTACCGTCGTCATGGTGATTGCTGCCCACCAGAACGTCTCTGGTATACTTTTGTATTTCGTCTCTGGTTCATCCTTTTCTGCGAAGTAGGCTAGGCTAGAAAAAAGGAGAATAGATATGGCAAGAAACATCAGCAGCAATCCGAGTTCTTTGTAACTCCGCTGGAGCGTGTAACCTAATGACTGTAGGCCAGTGGAGTGACGGGCCAGCTTCAGAATCCGCAGAATCCGCATGATTCGGAAGATTTGCACGACACGTCGCACATTCTGAAACTGTTCAGTCGTACTCTTGTTCGTCTCGGTCAAGCCGAGTGATATAAAATAGGGCATAATGGCTAGCAAGTCTATCACATTGAGCGGACCTTTGAAGAACTTCCACTTGTTGGGAGAGGCCCAGAAACGAGCGAGGTATTCAAGCGTAAACCAGCCGATACACACCGCCTCCACCGTGGCGAGATCTTCATTGTCTTGGGTCAAGGCCGGGTCAGAGTGGTCCTGAAGATCTGGGATGGTGTTGAGTGTGAGGGCGATGGTTGAAAGCACGATGAAGAGAATTGAAATGATTGCTAGTACCTGAAAAGAGCCAACCGGCGTCAAGCTATCATCCTTTGCTACAAGAGTCCACACATGTTATACTGTTGCCCATTTCTACAAGATCCAATCTGTGTCATATTTATTGCCTTCTTTTTTTTCTTTAAAAAAAAAAAAGTAAAATAGCCTGAAATCTGCAATTATATCATCAACATTTCTTAATCCAATGACAAACACTAGTAACACTATGTTCTAAATGAGCCTGCCTGCATCAGGTAATAGCCTTTCCTAAATGTGTTAATCGGCCGCATACTATCAATTTATCTTAAATGAACCAATCGGCCTCATACTATCAATTTATTTTAACTGACACAATCGGCCTCATACTATCAATAATTCCTCGAAGGACTATTGTGCTTCATGCTATAAATCAGCCCGAAATGAACCAGTCTCCCGAATAGAAAAGTATTACTGTTTTGAGAATTTGTACAAGACCAAATACACTTCACCTACCCCTTCAAGAATCAACAAAACTTTCTATGCTCAAAGGCACATTAAATGTTTTTGCAACCTCACCGTGTTGGAAATGGGTGTTTAATTCTGCTAAACCTTTACAAGAACAACAACAAAAAATCATAGGTGAAAAGGTGAATGCTATCTGCATTTGATATATTTAACTTAACAATACATGTTTCATTTGACGGGGTCTGAAATAAGTAGAAATTGGACGTTGCTGTTAATATATTTTGTTGTGTCAGCTATACCTGTACATTGAAGCTAGCGGGTTTTCATAGAGATCACTTAGCACTTTATGCATGGTGAGATTAAAGGTGTTTATTAAACTGAAGTCTTATCAGCAAACTAAGTCGGATTCTTTTGCAATACAGTTTATGCTTAATAAGAATTCTTGAAACAAAACAACTTCAACAAACGACCGTTCACAAAAAATCCCAAAAGAAAATGAACCACAGCAACTGAACATTTGGCTAACTGGTTTTACCGCTTGAAGTAACAACATAAATAAATAAATAAACATAAGATACTGCATCGGGCTAATATACATTTGTATTAGAAGAGATGAATACCAATTGATTTGTGAGGAACCATAATGCTACTTATCACACAGCGATACGCTTTCTAAGCTTGTTATGGGTTCTATACGAGGAAAATAATGGTTTTGTATGGAGCTTAATATGGGTTTAATATTGATCCTTACATTCTAATTAAATATATAATATCCGGGTTCAATACGGATTTAATGCGGGGTCAACATGGACTGGTTAGGAGTTAAATTAATCTAAAGCTGCCTCAGCGGGAACCCAATAAACATTCGATGCAGGTGATTTAAAGGAGTGAGTGCGTGTTGAATACGAGCGCAATGAAAAATAAATAATGAGCCCATTTTGTGCGTAATAAGAATCCAATAAACATAGGACTCAAATAATAAGGGTTCAGTAAAAGTTTAAAACGAGCTTTTGACGAGTTTACTAAAGACAAATTAAAAGCTGTATATGAACTTTATAAGGACTCAAAAGTAAAAGCTCAAAATGAGCTGTATAGGAGCATTATGTCTGCTCGAAGCTTCTATAACTAAAGGCAAACATGCACAACGCAAAAGTGTTATTTAAAAAAAATAATGTAATATTAATTTTATTTTATTTTAATTATAAACACATCATTAAAACTGGGTGCTAATTTGTTTTTTAATTGTAAGGTGTGTAACAATTTAATTAAACAAAATTATTAACTAACAGACCTTTAAAATTATCAATCTGGGAATGTTTGTTTTAAACGAGGCCTGTTGTTAATAACATCTCCTTTCCCACTCCAACAAATGCATATCTCAGTCATCTCGTTACTACAACAACAACAAGATCTCAAACTTGTAACTTTAAATTACTGTACCACCACAATTAAAATACTAAAATAGCAGATGAACTGGAAAATCTATTTACTTTTGAAAATCACGGACTAATTATTGTTTTACTTTTAGTAAACAAACGCTAACCTGTTGCAGTCTAAAGTATTCAAATTGTTGCCCTTTGTGCGGATGTACCCAACTTACTGTTTGAACTTAGAATAACACGGTCCTTCTTAAGTGAGCACTAACTCCTGCCGTGGAAACATAATTAGATCTACATTATTTATGCACACAGTGAAACTGGTAATTATACAAAGCCATTACCTTGATATTAATTAATTAATCAAGCCATTCCAATGTGGTGGACTTACAACACGAACATTATTGAAGCTTAAAGAGCATTTCCCCACCGATTAGATGAGTAATTTTCTTCCATTGATTTAGGCTTAGTATTGGAATGGTGATATTATAAACTGCTTTTCTTCCTGGTATAACTGCACTTGATGGGTCTAGATCTGATGCTAGTTAACCCACTACTATTTAATAAAATAAAATAAAAATATTATGTATTCATTATTTCAGAATAAATGAAGTTTGAATAATATTTCATTACAGGTGCCTGATAATACATCAGGTATATAGCTCTCGATCATCTAATCGATTGGGACATACGAGGATATTTGTAGAATGATTCATTAGTTTAATCATCCAATTGGCATCAATCATTCTGAAATAAGGACATTTTCTACTGCAACTCGTATCGTTGAGTAAGTAATTTTATTCGAAGATATTCTTAAATAAACGTCCTGTGTTGGTAAACAACACTTTTGATAGAATTCATAGAGCACTGAAAGTACAATATACAAGGTGGTAACGAATTTGTAATTATAAACAGTTTTATTTGATCATCAAGCCATTTATTACGAATTGCGTGTATAACTTGCATAATTGTTTATTAGTGGTAAATAACTATACATTTGCCTGCTAGAGATGAGTACACTGTATTTGTCACTTCTGTGTGAAAACTTGCAATATGCACGCACATAGGACTATAGTAATTAACGTCAGGCGACTTTTCGATATGAAGGCTCTGCTAATCTGGATATTTAAATGTTTCCGTGGAAACAATGAACGCGAAAAATAAAACCTGCTTGAACTATAGCAGCATGGCATTTGAATGATAGCTTGCGTTATTTTGAAAACGGTATTTAACTATATGAAGTCAGAAGAATCTATTCTTAGATGACCTTCAGACAACGTCAAATGAATAATACTTTATTTCTTTTCTACATTTAGAAAATACATTAGAAAATGTCAGACACATTTAAAACTTTCAATTCTTAACAGGAAAGTTTATTTTTTGTTCCTTCTGTTTCTTCTTCCACATATTCAGATGAAAAACATCAGGGACGTTAAGCCGTTACTTTCAATTATTGTCCATATAAGGACAAGGAGATTTAGAACAGTCGGTTTTAGTTTTAATTATTGTCTATTTTAGAACAAGTATTATTTATGTAAGTCGTTGTTGTCTTTATAGCCCTTATAAGGATAAAGTAGTTGTTGTCTTTATAGCCCTTATAAGGATAAAGTAGTTGTTGTCTTTATAGCCCTTATAAGGATAAAGTCGTTATGGTCATTATAGCCCTTATAAGGATAAAGTAGTTGTTGTCATTATAGCCCTTATAAGGATAAAGTAGTTGTTGTCATTATAGCCCTTATAAGGATAAAGTAGTTGTTGTCATTATAGCCCTTATAAGGATAAAGTCGTTGTTGTCATTATAGCCCTTATAAGGATAAAGTCGTTGTTGTCATTATAGCGCTTATAAGGATAAAGTCGTTGTTTTTATACCGTCCATGTGGGCTATGCACACGATGATTTAGGTTGTCAGACATCTGTGATTCATTCAAGAGCAGGGAAAGTAAAAAAGTAAGCCTTTTATTTAATTCTATGTATTGTACACACACACGGACACATACGCCACACACTTTAGGAAGACAGACTCTGTGACTATGATTGTCTTTTAGATAAGAAATGGTGGGCAATCATTTGGTAAGCAAATGGCGTTGATAATATTATTATTTGTCACTGACGTCGTTTTAATCTTCACGAAACTAAGCATTGGAAATAACAAAATATTGTTACGTTTCGAGGTTGTAAGAAAATCTCGAGACATTGAAATAAGACATTGAAAAGTTTGAATGCAAGACGATTACCACTGACAGTCAAAAATGTATTGTACATTTATGTGGAATCATGTCCCATTGTTCCAGTAAGTATTTTATATATGGATCAACGGACGCAATAAAAACAGAAGAATAGTTTCTGTTGGGGATTTTTGCTATCATTATTATTGAACAAACATAATTAATTAAAAGTAAATATAGGTCGAAAAAAATCTTTCACAAATTCATGAGGAACATTACGTTTGAAAGTAGTAAGCTACAACCTTTTCCTACAACTTTACTATCCTGTTATTAACTCTGCTATTTTCCATAACGTTTTCCTACAACTTTACTATCCTGTTATTAACTCTGCTATTTCCCATAACCTTTTCCTACAACTTTACTGTCCTGTCATTAACTCTGCTATTTCCCATAGCGTTTTCCTACAACTTTACTGTCCTGTCATTAACTCTGCTATTTCCCATAGCATTTTCCTACAACTTTACTGTCCTGTCATTAACTCTGCTATTTCCCATAGCATTTTCCTACAACTTTACTGTCCTGTCATTAACTCTGCTATTTCCCATAGCATTTTCCTACAACTTTACTGTCCTGTTATTAACTCTGCTTTTTCCCCGTAACGTTTTCCTACAACTTTACTGTCCTGTTATTAACTTTGTAATTCTCATATATCTTTCCTATAACTTTAATATCCAGTTATTAATTTTGTAATTTCCCATAATTCTTTTTATAATTTTAATATCCTGTTATAAACTTTGTAATTTCTCATAACTCTTTCTGACCCACATTGATTCTGTAACATTATTGTAACTTAACCTATAATTCTTTCCTTCACATTTATTACCATATTACAAGCATCTTCATTTATCTCTAACACTTTCTTGCACTTGAACTACATGTTATGCCGTAGTCATTTACCTATGATGGTTTTCCGACAACAATTTACTCAGTGATAAGATTTGTCATTTACCTATGATGTTTTTTCCGACAACATTTTACTCAGTGATAAGATTTGTCATTTACCTATGATAGTTTTCCGACAACATTTTACTCAGTGATAAGATTTGTCATTTACCTACACATTTTGTACATTTTTATGTCCTATGCATACACAATGAAACTTTTGTTTCAGTCAACCCGCCTGCCCAATTTCCGCATGGAAACAAATAAAATGTCTTCATTTTATAAATAAAGCGCTGCGGCTACTTCACTATAGAGACAATATTTTTTTTTCCAACTGTTAAAAAGCCTTCTCTTCGATCGACTTCAACCATTGTATCACATTGAATGCATTTATACGAGAGACGCAGTGAAGTAAAATCATTAACAGAAGAATAAATTATGAGAACGTATTATAAATGTTTGGTTTTTAAAAAGGAACCAAGGTGTTATGCACTTTATTTGTGAAGAGAATCTAGAGATTATCAGAGAACAACTTTTAATTGTCGATCGAAACACTTAACCATGGTTCTGAGCATTTGCCTTCTGAAATATGAAAATATTGTGCGTACGTTAGGATATTGGATTTAGCTCTGTAGTTCATTCATACTTTAGGATACGTTAGGATATTGGATTTAGCTCTGTAGTTCATTCATACTTTCAAATGAGGAATATTCACGTTTTCTTTTGCTGTTCCCCCCCCCCCACCATAATTTTTTGTTTGTATATAAATCTGATATTATTAAGAGTTTTGATTTTGATATGACAACTTATAACAGATATGCTTTTATTTAATATTAATTATACTGATCAGTAATCAAAGATTGAAAATTTAAGCAGACTGATCGGTGTACATAGATTTAATATTTATATACAGATTAGTAATCACTGAATTAATACGTGTTATAATCAATAATCGCACAAGACGGGATTAAATAATCCTACCAAACGCAAGTTACTGGAGTTGCATCTATATGCACTGGAGATAATTGGAGCTGTGCTTAATTGTATCGGAGGTTGTTTGAACTGTGCCTAGTTGTATGGATTTTGTTAGAGCTGTGCTTAATTGTATCGGAGGCTGTTTGAACTGTGCCTTTTGTTAGAGCTGTGCTTAATTGTATCGGAGGTTGTTTGAACTGTGCCTCGTTGTATGGATTTTGTTAGAGCTGTGCTTAATTGTATCGAGGCTGTTTGAACTGTGCCTAGTTGTATGGATTTTGTTAGAGCTGTGCTTAATTGTATCGGAGGCTGTTTGAACTGTGCCTTTTGTTAGAGCTGTGCTTAATTGTATCGGAGGTTGTTTGAACTGTGCCTCGTTGTATGGATTTTGTTAGAGCTGTGCTTAATTGTATCGAGGCTGTTTGAACTGTGCCTTTTGTTAGAGCTGTGCTTAATTGTATCGGAGGTTGTTTGAACTGTGCCTAGTTGTATGGATTTTGTTAGAGCTGTGCTTAATTGTATCGGAGGTTGTTTGAACTGTGCCTAGTTGTATGGATTTTGTTAGAGCTGTGCTTAATTGTATCGGAGGTTGTTTGAACTGTGCCTAGTTGTATGGATTTTGTTAGAGCTGTGCCTAATTGTATCGGAGGTTTATGGAGCTGTGCTTAATTGCATCGGAGGTTGTTAGAGCTGTGTCTAATTGTATCGGATATTGTTGGAGCTGTGCCTAATTGTATAGGAGTTTATTTGAACTGTGTCTAATTGCATATTGAACCAAAAGGAACAATCAACTATATGTTGATCAATTTACGGGCTAAATGTTAGTTTAGCAATTTATGTTTTTTTAAAAAAAAAAATTTACTACAGTATTGCAACCAAGCAGCAATGTTGTTAATTAACCTGTACTCATACTGAAGTAAACACCGAAAGGTCTTTAAAGTAGTGAAGTATGACAGATTATAATTAACACCTCACTTTTGTAATGAAGTTAGTGGCTAAATACCACTTCAAATATCTAATGAGATCTTTGCTTGGACTAGCAACAGTAAAAGACTCTACATAGTAAGCTAGATTTTATAGAATGAACCAAATTTAAGAGTTACCCAGAGTTTACAGTCTAATCCAGATAGAACAGTGAAACGCAGAATTTTAACAGAATTTTAATTCTACACATTACAGAATACCCCAAATCTTTACAAAATAATTCATACTTTATAATGTAAGCCAAACTGGAAAGAGTAATGCATACTTTGTCAACCTTCCGTAATCCAGAACGTCACTGTAATCCAGACTTTACACTAGCCAATGAACTAAACCATCAGATGAGATTATGGGCACTCCTTGAAATCATGCATGACGTGATAGTTTTAGTTCAGCTCCACATTTTTATTTTAAATTCAATTAAAGTCTCAATTCAATTAAATTCAAATGTAACCACATAGCAACAACAACGAAATAAAGACGATCATAGATTGAAACCTCTTTGTTCCTCATTTCCCCACTATTGCAGTGACATTGAACACTTATGTCGAGATTAAAATACTAGTCTCTCGTGAAGCCTCTGAAAAACCAAACCTAAGTCACTAGAATCCAGATCCTGAATGGATATTTTTCTGATTGTTATTTTGGCCGTGATGCCTGAAGCGAACACAAATGAATCACACGGCAACCAGAGTAGCATCAACACCACACTCTCCACAAATCTCGGTAGAACGCCAGAGGTCGTGAATATTTCATGAAAGCTTCTATCACTTTTAATTAACCCCATATAAATAAGTAAATAATTTGCTTGATTTCTTCTATTTGTGATCGCAATCCTGCTAGATCCTCCCCCCAAAAAACCCAAAATATTCTGCAACACACGCACACACACACACACACACACACACACACACACACACGCACGCACACACACACACACACACACACACACACACACACACACACACACACCCGAGTTAATTTAAGAATGAAAGAAAGAAATTGATCAATATTTTCAGATAATTTGTAATTATTCCGGTTGTTCTTTTTATATTACAGATATTGATTTCTCATATTTTAAAAGAAATTATAATCTGAACAATTCACTGGAAAAAGTGCAAAACACCCACAGTGATTGCTGAGAAACAGGCGTAGAGTTCACAACATGAAACACTGAAAGATTTGCGTGAACACATTCGGGAAATCACAAACAGGAAGAAGCACAGTCGGATGAAAAGGGCGGGGAAGAAAGGGGTATATGATGTTATGTCGAGAAGCAGAGACATTTTGGCACATCTGGCACACAGGTAACAGCCTTCAAGCACTTTTCCATTTCATTTCAGTCAAACATTTCACGTGTGTTTTACGTCACCAGTGGCTGTGGAGGCGACGTTATGAGGTGTCAAAGTATCGACGTCATTTCCGCATAACCGGGCGACAGTGGGGAGTCGAAAATGAGAAAAGTGTGTTGCATACTCAGCGAATAGTTGTCGCACTATAGCCATTCCCGAGTCAGAAGTGTCCATTGCCGTTGATAAGAAAATGTTTAATTATTTAAAAGCAACAGAAACAGTAAAACAACTAAATAAAATTTTATTAATTGAATATAAAAAAAAATTAAGAACAGAAACTAATAAAATAATATTGAACCCACTCCATTAAGGCCAGAAACTGAAAGAAAAGACCGAAAATTATAAGTTAACCTGTCATGTAACAGCAGAGGAGATATGTTTCATTTTAAACTTTAAATAAATATAGAAAACATCTATTTGCATTCGATATAGGTAGAAATAAAAGTAAAGTTTATGAAAATAGATCAGTAGAATATAAACAACATGACAATATAGTATCTTATTGTGCGGCTGTAAACTAACTCCAAGTCATAGCTTGAAAAATAACACACAAATGCCATAAATCATAAAATCAATATTACGTGCTGTGCGAAGTTCATGAAAAAAAATGCAAAAAGTTGCATCTACTTTCGATCTGAGAGTTAAACAAACGGTGCAGTGGGATCGAGGAAGAACAACATGCTTTGCCTTCCGATAGCGTGCAACAATTACAAGGCAAGAGAAACACCCACAGGAGGAAAATCGCATTCTGCGCTACGGAAAAGTGCTGACAGAACAAATTAACGAACGTGCTGCGAGGAAATACACACGCATCTAGTGGATGAAGACATACATTCAGACGCAATACATGCACACTGTGCGAGTGTGTGCACTCACGCACACGTAGGCATATTCGCAAATGCGCGCGTGAGGCTGCAGCCTATGAAAGTCCCCTTGTTGAGTGATCCAGGTGAATCACACACCCTCCACCCGCTAAAAAAAATAAAGATAAATTATGGTATCGGGGAAAGTATCCTCTCATAGTTTCGTTTGTCTCACAGACCACCGAAGTTAGGATAGGATGCATGGTTATGTGGTTTGTGCACTAGGTTAAAGTGCATGGTTATGTGGTTTGTGCACTAGGCTAGAGTGCATGGTTATGTGGTTTGTGCACTAGGCTAGAGTGCATGGTTATGTGGTTTGTGCACTAGGTTAAAGTGCATGGTTATGTGGTTTGTGCACTAGGTTAAAGTGCATGGTTATGTGGCTTGTGCACTAGGCTAGAGTGCATGATTATGTGGTTTGTGCACTAGGCCAGAGTGCATGATTATGTGGCTTGTGCACTAGGTTAAAGTGCATGGTTATGTGGTTTGTGCACTAGGTTAAAATGCATGGTTATATGGTATGTGCACTAGGCTAGAGTGCATGATTATGTGGTTTGTGCACTAGGTTAAAGTGCATGGTTATGTGGTTTGTGCACTAGGCTAGAGTGCATGATTATGTGGTTTGTGCACTAGGCTAGAGTGCATGATTATGTGGTTGTAGTAGTAGGTTAGAAATGCAAAATTATGTGGTTTCTGTACAAGTTTAGAGAGCATGGTTATGTGGTTTCTGTACAAGTTTAGAGAGCATGGTTATGTGGTTTCTGTACAAGTTTAGAGAGCATGGTTATGTGGTTTCTGTACAAGTTTAGAGAGTATGGTTATGTGGTTTCTGTACAAGTTTAGAGTGCATAGTTTTGTGGTTTCTATACTAGGTTAGAATGCATAGTTATGTGGTTTCATTAGGTTAGAGTGCATAGTTATGTGGTTTCTATACTAGTTTAGAGTGCATGGTTATGTGGTTTCTATACTAGGTTAGAATGCATAGTTATGTGGTTTCATTAGGTTAGAGTGCATAGTTATGTGGTTTCTATACTAGTTTAGAGTGCATGGTTATGTGGTTTCTATACTAGCTTAGAGTGCATGGTTATATGGTTTCTATACTAGGTTAGAGTGCATGGCTATGTGGTTTCAGCAGGTTAGAGTGCATGGCTATGTGGTTTCACTAGGTTACAGTGCATGGTTATGTGGTTTCTATTCTAGGTAAGAGAGCATGGATGGTTATGTGGTTTCTAGTCTCTGTCTAGGCAAGAGTACAACGTTATTTGATTTCTGCAGTTGGCTAGAGTGCATGTTTTTGTGGTTTCTGTACTAGGCTAGAGTGCATGTTTTTGTGGTTTCTATACTAGGTGAGAGTGCATGTTTTTGTGGTTTCTGTACTAGGCTAGAGTGCATGTTTTTGTGGTTTCTATACTAGGTGAGAGTGCATGTTTTTGTGGTTTCTGTACTAGGTGAGAGTGCATGTTTTTGTGGTTTCTATACTAGGTGAGAGTGCATGTTTTTGTGGTTTCTATACTAGGTGAGAGTGCATGTTTTTGTGGTTTCTGTACTAGGCTAGAGTGCATGTTTTTGTGGTTTCTGTACTAGGTGAGAGTGCATGTTTTTGTGGTTTCTGTACTAGGTGAGAGTGCATGTTTTTTGTGGTTTCTGTACTAGGTGAGAGTGCATGTTTTTGTGGTTTCTGTACTAGGCTAGAGTGCATGTTTTTGTGGTTTCTGTACTAGGTGAGAGTGCACGGTTATGTCGTTTCTGTGATAGTTTAGTGTCTATGTGTAGTTAGTGTACTAAGTTAGAGTGTGTAGTTAATTTGCTTCTGTACTAGGGAAGAGTGCATGATTATGTGGTTTGTGTATTAGGTTATAATGCAAGCATATGAGTTAGTATAAGGTTAAAGTGGTTACGCCTGACATTTATTTGAAGTGTGCCAATGATTCTTGATGTGTTTATTTCAACAGGTCGTACATCAATATTTGTCCAAATTTGTATGCAACACAAAGACAATAATTTAAACGGTAAACTTTATACTACCCCATCACCCACCCATGATAGCAAAATACACAGCACTATATATTTGAATATATGTGACGATAATTCTTAGGCTAGGGAATTAATTTCTTTAATTAAAAAGGTGGATGGACGCACACAGACATTGCTAGTTATCATAAGCAACGATTTTCAGGTAAACGTATATATACATTTCTCGCATCCACACCATCTGCTTGCAATGATATGGAAAATAAAAGATGAAGAAATCCGGCGAAATTTTATTAGTCATGCATTGGCAGTCGGTGCATGGAGGGAACTCCACTGTTTTCGACTTCCACGTCACAAGTGGAGGGTACATTTCAATCTCTTTGTTTTTGACAGCCACGTCACACTTGGAGAGAACGTTTTAATCTATTGTTTTTGTGATGTTTTAAAAGGTATTATAGAAAGGCTTAAAATCCTAACCTGGCCACCCCCACTCGTCCACCCACACTTCAGCAGTGTAAGGCCTCACGAGTATTTACCCTAATCCCAACCTGACCTAGATACGAAAACAAGGATAACTTATAACAACCTGACCTAGATACGAAAACGAGGATAACTTATAACAACCTGACCTAGATACGAAAACGAGGATAACTTATAACAAAAATCAAATACACGCGAACCTGAGGAAAAAATAGAAAAACTTTATAAGGAAAAAGTAATGGTGGCTGAAAGAATTTATATTGAGATTAATCACAAAGACGCGAGTTCGACATTAGTGTTCACTATCAGGCTTTGTGTTCACAATGTGGCTGAAAAGGAGTTCGTGTATATTCTGCCTCCTTGGACTTGCCGGGTTGTCTAGTGGTGCTTTGCGTGGAAAAGTGATAGCTGACCACGGCCTGTTCTAGTCACTCGTTAGGCGCAGGACTGGGTAGGCAAAGTAGGATGCCGATGGCATAGATATGGCAGATAAAATGCCAATTCTTTTCGGCAACATGACCTTTTTACTAGTGTCCTTTCTGGGAAAGGATGGCAGGACCGTCCTATTGCGACTCCGTCTGTCTGGACTTTAAACCGTGGGGCGAATTTCGCGCGAAGAGGGACAGTCACGTGGCTAGTCTGGCTAAATATCTGGGACTTTTTATTACAACCTGATCCAAAAGACTGGCCAGGGTGGATAACATCGCCAGGCCCTGTCACAAGAGGAGAGATGGCATGTAGATGCGAAGACACGAGATCTAAGATTCGGCCTACTCTGCTTTGGGCCCGTAAGTTTGACAGTAGATTCTAACGCGAGATCTATGATTCGGCCTACTCTGCTTTGGGCCCGTAAGTTTGACAGTAGATTCTAACACGAGATCTAAGATTCGGCCTACTCTGCTTTGGGTCGGTGTGTTTGACTAGCAGATTCTAACGCTAGAGTCGCAAAAATGAATGCAAATTAGGCAGCCGGGTCTCGTGCCCTGATATTTTACGTCTACGACATGCACCTCCCACGTGCAGTCAACATTATGATCTATGCTGTTCGACAGACGTCACGCGTGCAGAGAACGTTTCAATCTCCTGTTTTCGACAGCCACGTCACGTGCAGTTAACCTTATGATCTGTGTTGTTCGTCTGACATTACACATTCGGAATAGTTTCTACCCAGTCCAATGCCCCGAATGTAAACTATACTTACTATAGGAATGGATCATTACGATATTACCTGAAGTCATCAATGCCCCGAATAAACTATACTTACTATAGGAATGGATCATTACGACATTCCCTGAAGTCATCAATTCTACCAATCGATTGTTTCAGTGCAAATCCGGCATTAGTATTTTTAATGGTAAAAGCAGGTAAAATGAATTATGTCAAGCGTGAAATATTTGAAACTGACAAAATATACGCAAAGAAGTGAAAATTATTAATGAGTAGTCTCCTGTTCACGCCAAACAGCCATTCTCCTCAATTTGGTACTCACTGGAAACCGCTACTCACGGGAATACGTTAATAACTGGAATGTTCTATTCACACGAACCTATTGCTCAATGAAAAGTACTATTCACACGAATCTTTTACTCACTGAAAACCACTATCCATAAATTACTACTCACTGGAGACTACCACTCACACGAACCTGCTACGTGCACGACAGCACTACTCACCGCAGCTGATACTGTAAGGCAGGACGTAGATAATGCCATTATGCGTGTGAAACACCCCTAAGCCAGCTGAGTAATACTTTAAAGGTCATCTTTTACAAGCAGCATTAAGTACACATAAAGCATCTCTGAAAACGGTGCTCTGCAGGGCGTCACTGCTAGCCGTGCCATTCCCATCAACTCCCCAGAAGAGGACAGATAAATAATTCAACCTCGACAGACGTCATTCTATCAACTCCTGTTTTGCTGTCTTAACGGCAGGTCCTCTTCCCCTCCCACCCATCTCTCCAGTACACAGGCAAGTGCAGGCACTCTTCAATCTTCAATAGTAATACACTTTTTAATAAATGAAATCATACAACGTATTTGGCAATTATTACAACTTACACACTCACGCATGGAAGCTCCAGTCCTCATATATATCCACACTCATTCGCACTGATAATAGCACGCACACAAACAGTTCCTATATAGTACGCATTGACGAAAAATTGGATTGTAAACAGCTGGGAAGGGAGAATGGAAAAAGGAAGGAAGGAAACTATCCTACTACTGGTGAGTCTGTTAGCTGGAACTTGACTATAGCTCATTTATGGAGTCAGATAGGGCACGTTAAATAAGCTCAGACAACAACAAAAGCTTAGTCAACACCCGCACTTTGGCCAGACACGGCACAATGGCTCTTAATTCCGTCAAAATGCAAAGAAAGTTTCTCCAAACACAGCACAGTTCCTCAGTTACTAGATATAAATAATTAATCAGTGAATATTTTGCTTTTAAACAGTATACACATTACACATGCAACTCTAAAGTGATCGTGTGTGGTAATATGATAATACTTATTCTTATGTCGAAATACACAATCGAACACCTACTAGCTATAAATCCAGGCTGTCCCCCCTTATAATTAGCATACGTACATCACCACTATCAGCCCCACATCCCACCCCACCGACGGAGGGCGGTTGAGGGTGTGCGCCAAACTTGGTGCGACCTGTTTCACCCCCTTCCGCCAGCGCTCCTACCATCCACCTCTGACGCACCGCGAGGCTGTGGGGCTCCCCCAGAAGCAGCCCAAGACTAGGAATATCGTGAAAGTGAAAGGTCTATTGCGGCTTCTGGGGTGAGAGAGAGCGTAACACTCACTCACACACACACACACACACACACACATCGCCAATATCACTTTCATTTATTACAACCAACTCTACCCATCAGTACCGGTTTTCGCTAAGGGCAGCGTTTGTGATCTGAATAGACAGGGTGAGGAACGGCAAACAGGAATCTAGGCTGAGTAGCACGAACCACACAACACAACACAACACAATACAACACCACACAACACCACACAACACAATACAACACCACACAACACCACACAACACAATACAACACCACACAACCACACCACACAACCACAAAGAGAAGCACTTATTCAGGTATATGAACATTAGAGAAAATATAATAACTTTGAGCAAGTCATATACACGCAAACAATTTCACCACGGTAACAACCTAACGGAGACTGCTCATGAATCGTCGTCATGGTAGCAACAGGTTTACGTAACCGATTTGCATATTATAAACAGTTTTACTCTCAAATCAGAACAGTAATTTCAGCATTTCTATGTCACCGATTAGTTTAAAATTACTTTTTGCGTGTATTGTTGGACAAGCATTTAATATTACCTTTAGTATTTTTCTTACACCTTTAATGTGGTTTTTTTCATGACTATTGTTTAATATTATCTGTATTGTTTTTTCACAGACAAGCTTTTAATATTATCTGTAGTGTTTTTTTTCATAGACAGGCGTTTAATATTATCTGTACTGTTTTTTCATAGACAGGCGTTTAATATTATCTGTAGTGTTTTTTTTTTTTTAAAGTGCTTAATATTACAATTAATGTATTTCATAGACAACTACTTAATCATTTAATAATACCTTTAGTGTTTTGCACAGACAAGGTTTCAATTTTACCTTTAGTGTATTTCATAGACCACTCTAAGCGTTTAATATTACCTGTAGTGTCTTCATAGACACGTGTTTAATATTATCTTTAGCATATTTCACAGAAAGCGTTAATATTACCTTAAGAGTGTTTCATAGGCCACCATTTAATATTACCTTTAGTGTGCTTCATTGACCACTGTTAAATATTTCGGTTAATATTTCCTAGACCACTATTTAATATTACTTTGACATATGTTATAGACCAGTGTGTGGCGGAGTAAATTTGCATATCCCTATTTCGATATTAATAATTATATCTTTTTTGCCAATGTCAAAGTGACCCGACCTTGGGCTCTCCTTACGATGATATATTTTGTAAGTGTCAAAATTGGAAGTAAACAACTCAGGTGGAGAATGATATATTTTGTAAGTGTCAAAATTGGAAGTAAACAACTCAGGTGGAGAATGATATATTTTGTAAGTGTCAAAATTGGAAGTAAACAACTCAGGTGGAGAATGAACTAGAAAATTGCTGAGGCAATCCAAACCAGTTCTAACTGGATGAGTAGTTTTTCTGACTAAAGTCTCACACTTGTTCATAACAAATTCATCCAATGGGGATGGACCAATAGTTATTTTGTTGAAGAAAGTCTATAGTCTAATCACTTTGATTTGAACATAACTTGAGTCCGGTCATAAAGGCGATCGTTAGATTACGGTAAGTTAACTGACTGATAAAGAAAGAATGGAATTAAATATTTCATATATGTTTTGCTATTGACCTATGATTTGAATTGGAGAATGCTTTATTTAATTGAAACATTATTTCTATGTTCATTAATTTGTCTATATTGTACTTTAAACTTGTGAATGTTGATCGATGCTATATTTCTTATGCTGTTTGTGTATTGGGCTAATGAAATTGTTGCAGGATTTGTAGGTTGAGAATGTTTGTAAGAGAGAAAGGAGTTTAAAGATGGAATATGCCTTGTATCCCTTTTAAAATGTTTTAATGTGCATCTTTGAGAACATATTTCAATCAAAGCAATAGGAAGATTATAGCACATGACGTCTGTTAAGCTATAACTTTCATCAGCAAAATCAGTAACAGATGAAAGCAGACGCACACCTAATAAACAAAACTAATTATACTTTACTTAAAGAGCGCCACCTCAACTGAAATGCGATATCAGTCAAAATGATAATAATGGAATCTTAAAATGGACAAGAACAAGAACAACAATAACTATAGAATCAATAAAAGGCTAGTTCGTAAAGTGATATTTACATGGAAAATTCGTTTCAGAATTATCGTCCCTTGACAAGCACTCTAACTTCAATATATACTGCTGACCTGAAAACGCGTCTGGAAACGATTCTAGCAGGCTCTTGTGGTTCTGTGTTTGCTGTACGCTGGTTCTCGAGATAGGACTGGTGCGGGCTGTATATACACTAAATCACTTTTAATGATGGTCCGTTCCGTCAGGGAAAAACATTTTAGAAAAATAAGATAAAAAATACTCATCCCGCTAAAAACCACGCGTTCTTACACACACACACACACACACACACACACACACACACACACACACACACACACACACACACACACACACAATCCCTACTAATACAGTGAAAACCTCCCCGGATGTAAAACGAATAAATCGAATTAAAGTCTTTCAACATTTCTTATTAACTGTTTGGCTTCGCGTGTTAAATGAAAGGATTAAAATACTCTAAAGTAACAATCTGCCTCCCTGTAGTTATTTACTATCGTGAAGAATTATCATACATACTTTTAAGAGTTCTCAGTTACTCTCTCCCCACTCTCTCTCTCTCAAACACACACACAAACACAATAACAACAACTTTTTGATACCCGTGGCAGTAATGGTCCTTTTACGTATAGCGTTTCCCTAAAAATAAGTTCGATGGCTTGCTAGCAAACTTCGAAATCTGTCTAATTATATATCTCTACCATAATAAATACTAAAGCATGATGGGGGCGGGTTGAAGTTCACACTTATACTGCCAGTCTAGTTTCGCTCGCACTTTTGTAAGCGAGTCCCTCCCTCTCTGGCCAAAGGACTAGGCGCCTGTGACCGACAAAGTCTGGCGAGGGCAGCGCGAGGGGCGCTTATCTAATTTGAAAATGACGTCCCATAGGGCTGTGTGTGGGTCTTCCACACATTAAGCGCACAGCTAATATCCTGTTCGCGCCCCAGCCCCAAGCATCGAACGTGCGTATGTTAAAGTCAAAGAGATTTTTCTAAGTGCATTTCAAAGTTATAAAAAGAGAAGGGTGAAAAAAATAGACTAAAAGAACAAAAACAACGATGGCACATTTATTCCTAAAAGAAAATTCTCTTCGCTTCGATCTGTACTCCACACTCATTTCCCCATTAGCAGCAACGAAGATATATAGTTGTCTCTTCTATAAATGTTATCTGCCGTTTTTTTGTTTTTTTTTATTCCTCTTGTATTTCCAAGTCCATCTGTCTGCCTAGTTTTCCATTTCCATTAATATTGGTTGT
Source organism: Sinotaia quadrata (assembly GCA_028829895.1). NCBI lineage: Eukaryota > Metazoa > Mollusca > Gastropoda > Architaenioglossa > Viviparidae > Sinotaia > Sinotaia quadrata. The sequence goes on from CM054178.1 coordinate 88,690,365, forward strand.
CCAGTTGTCCACTTTACAACTCCCTTTGTGTATCCCATTTTCTATTTCACAGCTCCATCTGTCTTCCAGTTTTTCATTTCCAGAGATCGTCCATTTACATTTCATATAGACGGGTATTAGATGACATCTTACTGATACGATAAAATATTCCATACCCTGTCCGTCTAGATCTCTAAGAGAATACCTATTATTTCAGTTCCCGTTCACTAGACAGAACATTATTCCAGTCACCTGACCTTTCAAACCCAATTAAATCCTCCAGACAAGTTCTGCCAGACAGACGATTATCCTCTTATGGGCACATTTGGCAGTTTGATTTGATTGGCAAATATAGAAACTATTTGGAAACAGAAAATTAGTATTTGTTTCTTATCTTTATTTTTGTGTTTATCTCTACCCTTTCCCCGCTCTCTTCACTTTTTTTTCTCTCTAACACATAAATATACATACACACAACACAAACGCATATCCAAGCGTAGTGCACTGATACACAACAAACACACACAGGATAAGCACGCAATGTAAATATGTTTTTTAGGTAATGTAATAAAGTAGATAGATTTTTTTAATTACTAGTTTTTATGTCAGACTGACAGCTTTTTTTTTTTTTTACATATGTAAGACATGTTTTGGATATATTACATATGGCAGTCATTAGTTAGGTTTATTAACAGGTTCTTTTAAACATGTTTATCAGGTATATGTGTTTGAGACACTAGACAGGTTTATGAGACAGATGTCCTCGATAGACTAGACAGGTTTATGAGACAGATGTCCTCGATAGACTAGACAGGTTTATGAGACATATGTCCTCAATAGACTAGACAGGTTTATGAGACAGATATCCTCAATAGACTAGACGTTTTGTCAGGCGGATGTGTTCGACAGGCCAACTCCTCACGCTTTATACTCGATCAGATAGGTGGACTGGTTAGTGAGGTTAGTTAGAGCAATTACTTAAGTGTATTTATTGTCTTTCTGAATCGTATGTTAGTTAGAAAGGCACTGTCTCAAAGCATTAAGTAGCTAAGTTAGTATCGTAGGGTAGTTAGAAGAAAGATTTTTAATAGGTAATTTATTAGCTAAGTTATTATGATATGTTAATTAAAAATGCTATTTATATGCATTTTTGACTTAAATTAGTGTGATAGGTAAATTAAAGAGGCGATTTATATGCATTTATGACTTAAATTAGTGTGATAGGTTAATTAAAGAGGCGATTTATATGCATTTATGACTTAAATTAGTGTGATAGGTTAATTAAAGATGCTATTTATATGCATTTTTGACTTAAATTAGTATGATAGGTTAATTAAAGAGGCGATTTATATGCATTTATGACTTAAATTAGTGTGATAGGTTAATTAAAGAGGCGATTTATATGCATTTATGACTTAAATTAGTGTGATAGGTTAGTTACGTTGTTTAAATGTATTTATGATCTAAGTCATTATAATAAGTTAGTTAAAGAGGTTATTTATATATATTTATGACCTAAGTTATTATGATAAGTTCGTTCCTATGCTACCATTGCTACACACTAAAAACAGAGTATGTATTTAAGATAGGCTAGTTAGAGAAGTTATTTGCATACATTGATTATCCATCTTAGTGTGATAAGTTAAAGAAGTTGCAGAATTATTTTTATTATCTAGTTAGAATGACTCTCCTAGGTTTGTTAAGACGCTCAGGTTTGTCTGTCGAATTACATCACAATTTATCTCTGAAAATGTTGGTGGGAACTTAATGTCGCAATTGAAGATAAACAATTTTTCTATTGAAATTAATTTATCCCACTTCAACTCACATCAAACTTTAACCGACTTTCAAGTGTACTTTCGATTAATCTGATATAACAATCAGCGGCCATAAGCACCTGCAAAGCGACCGTACACATAAGATATAATAAAAGTAGTCTAGAATTTTATTGCCATTTATTTCACAATAGACTCATAATAATGTTTAAATAATCACCAGTTTGCCTTTGTTGTTTCTTTTAATGAAACTTTATTAAATGTTGGTTTATCGCAGTCTTTAATAAGAGTTTCTGTTATTCCAATAGATCATTGATATATAATTCTAATATCCTTTGTAGAAGTGCTTTATAAACATGTATTTTTCTGAATTTGTTTAATACTGCTATTTTCCTATAAATATGGAAACAATGTTTAGTGGAATATTTTTATTTACAATTTTTTGAATACATATAAAGTGTTTTAACAATCCTTGATTAAATATTAGTTAGCTTACACTAAGTATTTAAAATATATTTTAATTATAGGGTAGCAGAGCCGAAAGCGTGAATTACATGTACATCCATGGTTAAATGTCGTTTGCAGCCCGCAACCTGAAGGAAATTACAAACCACTTTGGAAAGCAAAACAAATTAATATCGCCGTCCACAAACATAATCTCCCCTGAAATTAGTGCATGGTACAGAGGAGAAATGGAAACAGCAAATGTAACTAATTGCCACCCATTAACAACACACTCATAGGATTTGCATAAGGACAAACACAGTTTGCGTTGCTGAGCTATGACAGGAAAGAAAGTGGGAAGAGAATAAAAAGGGGAGATAAAGAAGAAAAAGATGAGGAAAGTATGAGAGTTCTAATTCATTTGCATAGACCCAGACCAATATCACATTTCTTGCATGAATCACTTTATGATCAATCGAAGCCTGAGGAATTTTTCAAGACAAAACGTCCGCAAGCATATGGAGGTCTATCGATCATGCCAATCTTCAAAGAGAGCTGGCTTAACTCCCTTCCCAGTCCCCCTCCACCCATTTTATTCGTTCCTATGCTACCATTGCTACACACTAAAAGCAATTAGCAAGGTAGAATATGGAAGTGTTATCGAATTAGAGAGAAGGAGAGAGAGAGAGAGAGATTTGCAGAGGCAGAATTAGACTGAGATACACATAAACAGAGAGGGAGAGAAAGACATAAACAAAGAGATAGAGATTTACAATTTTGACTGATCTGGGTTTCCATCGGAGAAGAAGTAGGTCAGCAAGAACTAGGTGATCGAGTCCACAAGACAGACGAAAGGATTGGCTCAGGGATTGTCACTGATTTGCGTAGGGATTGGCTCAGGAAATGACGAAAGGATTGGCTAAAGAATTGATGTGGGGATTGGCACAGTGATTGGCATAGGGACTGAGGTAGGGTTGTATCCAAAACGCAGAGCTAAGCTAGCGAACGTATGCGCGAAATCAGCCTAAGCTGGAAGCGCTTCTCCAAATTCAGTGAGCGGACAGTTGGACATCACGCAGTGAAAAATACAGCAAAATAAAAGAAGTACAGGTTTCATTTCACCGATTGTTCATGAAAATTCATCAAAACAATGTGATTTACAAGTGTTTTGTGAAAATGGAAACAAAAAATAAATATACATATAACCAACCAACCAACCAACCAACCAACCAACGAACCAACCAACCAACCGACCAACCAACCAACCAACCAACCAACCATCCATCCAAGCAAGCAAGCAACCATGCAGCCATCCAATCAACTAAAAATCCAACCATCCATTGAACCAACCAAGCGACCAGCGAACCGAACGACCGGCCATCCAACCAACCAATCAGCTGTCCAGTCAACGAAAATAGCGACATGTCTGATCATTTTTTCAGATAACCAAAAATGCATTGTACACTACTCGACAGCCACAGAACTTTTACAAACCCGATAACTACAACACATTCAAAATTAAAATAAAACCCAAATAAGAAAACATTAATTATTTCCGACACGTGTATAGCAAACAATAAATTTGACATACTATGCCAGTAAGAACAATAATATGTAACAGACAACACAAGGACGACTAGGAAGCACATAGATTTTAAAAACATAACAGAGTCCACACTAACGATTCACCCTTTTCTCCGATACACATCAACAGTGCAGAGAAATCGATTGCGCAGCATCGCGAATGATTGGCTGGTTAATTTAAAAAAAGAAATCTGTGTGCGTTGAAATTGTAACTAAGAATTCCAAGTCCATTAACTCTTAGTGTTACTGCACTTCTGTAGATCGATTATATTGATCCGTGCAGATTGAACGGTGAGGGAATGACCTCGGACACATTGCATTGCTTGTTCTGTAGGATGTTAAGAGTTATTATGCTTTGTGTTTAATTGTTTACACTAAGCTTACGAATTTTAAAATAGTGTTAAAAGTCCCTTAATAACCTTACATTATGTATCTCACATTTGTGATGGTGAAATAGTTTAGTTTATTATTTAGCCTCCAACGTTTGATATATTATCCATAAAATGAAACTAAATAAGCACTTACAATCATTATCATCATCATCATCATCATCATCATTACGTGTTTTGTTTATGATGCCTTGACATTTACCGGAATAATACTCTAATTATATGAGAGTACTAATGGGACATTTGCCGGAATAATACTCTAATTATATTAGAGTACTAATGGGACATTTACCGGAATAATACTCTACTTTTATGAGAGTACTAATGGGACATTTACCGGAATAATACTCTAATTATATGAATGTACTAATGGGACATTTACCGGATTAATACTCTAATTTTATGAGACTACTAATGGAAGGAATGGAAGTTATGTGTGTGAACTGTTTTGGGGAGTATTGCAGATCTAGACGTGTATGAATAATTTTGAGAAGTATAACAGTTTGAACTGTGTGAATTATTTTCAGAAGCATGCTAGTTCTAAGAATGTCAGAACAGTTTTAACTGTTTCAGAACTCATAATCATTTCACTTGCATTAGAACAGTTCTGAAAAAATACAGAAGTTCTTAATTTGAAAGTGTAGGAATATTGTGAGTGAAGAGTTTTGCAAAGTGTGGCATGGAAAATGCAAACTGATGCCCAAACTATTTTTCATGGTAATTTTTGAATTATTTTTGACTAATTCTTTTTGCTATAACTTTAATTGTTACACGACAGCATAAGCATTTTAAATTTTGCTGTGTAAATCCGTGTTAGAAATTTTGGACAACCAATGTTGGTCTTGACTGGGGATTAAAAGTACAAAGCGGTTAAGTTGAGTAGTGATGGTCACGTGACCAGGTGGCTAGAGAACACGCGCATGGTAGAACGCTAAGATTGCATAACTACTCACACATCACAAGGCATACAGCGGAGCTTGGGAGGTTGATGCTCCTGTGGTCATCTTCAAATGAGTGAGGCATATCCTAGAAATGCCATCTTTAGACTACAGCAAGCCAACCGTGACTATTTCACAAAGGGCAAGACAAAAGGGCAGATCATTCCCGAGGGTAGAAATCAGCGTGATCCCCAATGCAAAACCCCAAACTGTATATATACCCTGACCAGGCAGAAAATTATTTACTCGATAAATTTGTGGCCCATGCATCTCCCTGGGGTGAATGAAGCAGAAAAAGAAAACGTCTGAAATGGTAAAACATGATTTTTGTAAATAATGAATTTTTGTTAGTATACTTTATTGGAAATTGTATTTTCTTGTTAATATTGTATTTTTAAAAGATTTGAAAAGAAAACTGTAATGTTGTTCTTGGTGATAACAAAAAGAAAGAGAGGAAATTAAACATCCAAGTGTAAAGAAATTTAATATGTGAACCAAGAATAAAATTACAGGTTCTAATCTGTGGACTAACACGAGCTGATGCACGAAAAAAAAAACCCTTTATATTTTCACAGCTTCAGGAAACAGAAGTTCCACCTACAAGTTTCATCTACAGCATGAAGTCTACAGTCACTTGAGCATCACCAGGCTACAGCAAGAGGTCCTAGTTATTCATGGAGACAATGGAGGACAGCTGAGCAAATTCATCAATCCGGAACCAAGGAGATAGAATGCTCTGTGTGTGTTACGCGTGATGCAAACTAGAGTTTGTGTCATAGAGGTGTTTCCAAGTGGGGAGGCTAATGAACGGTTTGTGCCAGCAGTAAAAGTGAGTGACTGAATAGTAAATTTACGTATTCAAGCATTGATCTATATATAAGCTTTTCCTTGAAATTGAAACTGTGATTTGGACACTTAAGTAAGAAAAGTACGCTGAACCATGTGTCAAATAACAACTAGAACTGTGTCTAACAACAACCGGAACTGTGTGTTAGTAACTGTGATGAGTACCATCAAATTCTAAAGGAACTGAACTTGTTGAACATTCATCAATGTGAAAAAGTGAGAAACTGTTTCCAGGCTTAATGCAGATAACCAGTAGTAGACACCTAAGACTACGCAAGCTGAAGAAACTAAGCACACAAACATCAGGTGAACTCGTATTCTTGCTCGTGTTGTATACCTGTATTGCTTTGTGATTTATGTAAATTCTAATTCTGATTTCCTTTCTTTATTTTGATCTATTAGAGATTAGAAAATATTGAGATTTTGATTGTGTGATACTTAGTAATTGTTCTAGGAAAAGTATTGATATTGATTTGTGTCTGTGGATAAATTAATGATCATCTTTTTTCTCGTTAATTAGTTTAACAAGATAAGTGTTTGTGAGATCTGTGATCTCTATATCCTGCCTTGGTGTAGTTATTCTATCATATAACTGTAAATTTTTTTTTCTTTAATAAAATTGTTGAATTGTTAACTATCCACTCTTATTATTATAGTAGAGGGGTACATGGTAGGATGACGGATGGGGGCTGCCAATGACGTAATAACGAATAGAAGATGGTCTAGCACATGGTTTGGGATAGTTCCCGTCATCGAGATTGTGGGCTGCTAGAATAGAGATAGTGTGATGGACAAGATAGTTCCATAGGATCTGCTATTCTAAACATGTAACACTTGAGGAGAGAGTTAATAAGTGGACAGACTTCTCAAAGCTTGACTTAGTTGCACTCATGACCGCAATGACCAAGACCCTGTTGGGTGACTGAAAATTAGTTGTGCAGGAGAATCATTATTTGTGAATGGATTGTTAAGGTATAATCATCCAGATAACGATTGACAATTAATTAGTTCAGAAACCATTTGCCACATGAAGTATGAAAATTCTGAGATGAGAAATATTTTGTGAATGTCACCTAGGTAATGATTATTATCATTATCATTATTATTATTAATGAATTAATCATCTATAACTAAATACAAGTAATGAAAATCTTAATTTATGTTATTAATAATTATTCAGAAGATACCACTTGTCTCTCTCATTTGGTTGGTATGTGGGCACTGTAAATGTTTTCTCTATTCCATATTATTAAAGACAAACATTTACCATCTCACAATATTTTGCTAGGTGGAGAACATCTTAATCTATATTTAGCAAGCCCACATACCCTCTCTTTCTTCTCTAACATAAGTTTATCAATATGTGTGACTCTGATTAATTACCAGTGACAACCTATGTACCAGTAAAAACTTAATAAACAGTAGAAATCGTGTTTTTTTTTCCTGAAAATACAAGTTAGTCCATAAAATGTTTGAAATATGAAAGTTTAAAGGAGAAGACAAAGACAGCAGGACAAGCACAACTTGCGGCGCTGTATCACTATCGCATTATGTGTCATCTGAAGTGTCTCTCCACTCTCCATTCGTGCGAGATGGTCCCGCCCTAGAACTGCATCCAGAAGAGTTATTTCCCTCTCTCCACCACGATAAAATAAGATACAGAAATAATGGAGTCAAGCATCCATACACTCCACACCACGTTTGAACGTGCTCGCACTGAGTATTCCGAGACGAACTCATTCCTCGTCCAATGTTGCTGTTTCCCAGAGGATTAGGATAAAACATAAAATCAGGACAGTTAAAATTCACCACCACCAGTGCAAGGATGGTCTCCAGGTGCATGGCAAAATAAAAATAACACTGCAGTAAATTTTCGGATCAATTTTCAGTGTGATCATTCAGAAGAAATTCGGACATGAACAGTGTAAGGAACAAATTGTCCAGAAAAGAAAGATAGAAATCCACAGAGTGCCTACAATTAACCTATGAAATACGAACGATGTTTCAGTGGGAAGAAAAAAAGAACGTATCTAAAACAACATGGAAATATACAGGCCATAATAATGACCAAGATTCAAAGAGAAATATAGAAACGATTCAGACAAGTCCTCAAACAGAGTGGTCAACAAAGGAGATCAATGATCTAGACAGAAAAAAAAACAACTAGAAAACGTTTTACAGTGAACACAGACTAACATCCAAAGACAAGTATGGATAGATGATATATCTCTGTTGAAAGTGACGTAGAGGACTCAGGAAAATCAAGATACTATTAATGGAGATGTTATAGGCCTTGGTGAATATATCTGAAGTGATGGCAAAGATATACCACTAACAAATGCAGTAAAAATCAGAGGATTATGAGAAATACGATAAATACTTTATTATACATTACAACTAAGAGACGACAGGTTTAAAGATATAGTAACCCAATGCGGCTACTTCGCCCAGAGGTTTAAAGACATAGAGGACAGTGTGGCTACTTTGCCCGCACGATTAAAAACATAGAAATCCAATGCAGTTACTTCACCAACATGTTTAAAAACATAGAGGTCAAATCAACTATTTAGCTAATGGAGAGAAAGCACAATAAAGTTATAATGTAAACGAAATTCAACCTGAAACTCGAAACAGCAGACAACCAAAGGACATTTGCGACTGACAATTGAAAAGTACTTTTAGAAATTTTTGAAGTCTATAGTGTTAGAAACGATATCTGGCCTGGTCTTTTCTGGATTGTAGAAATAAATTGAAAGAACAGGAACAAAGCTTTGCAGGGTCAGTTCAGTGCAAGCATTTACACGGTTGTTATGGTAATGCCAAATTTCAAGGTCTATGGGATCCACATTAGATGTCTACTTCGTAACAAAGACGATCAATGTCTTGCCAGTACTACTATGTAACAAAGACAATGTGTTGACAAGTTTACTTCTAGTCAATGTCTTGGCAGTTTTACTGCTATGTAACAAAAACAATGTGTTGACAAGTTTACTTCTAGTCAATGTGTTGAGAAGTTTACTACTATGTAACAAAGACAATGCGTTGGCAAGTTTACTTTTATGTCACAAAGATAGTCAATATGTTGAGAAATTTAAAACTAAGTAATAGTCAATATGTTTACAAATTTACTAATATGTAACAAATTCAGCCAGTGTGTTTACAAATTAACTTCTATATAACAAAGACAATGAATGTGTTTACAAGTTTACTACTATGTAACAAAGACAATGTGTTGACAAATTTACTGCTATGTAACAAAGACAGTCAGTGGGTTGACAAATTCACAACAATGTAACAAACAAACATATATCAGAGACAGTGAATGTGTTGACAAGTTCACTACTACGTAATAAAAACAATATGTTGACACGTTTGCTACTCTGTAACAGGGTCGGTCAATGTGTTGACGAGTTTCCTACTGTGTAACAAAGATGGTCAATGTGTTGACAAATTTACTACTATTTGACAAAGACAGTCAAAGTGTTGACACCTTTACTACTATGTAATAAGGACAGTCAATATGTTGATACGTTTAATAAGAAAGACAATATATTGACAAGTTTACCACTGTGCCACAAAGACAAGTACACCCAAATAAAAAGGAGATTGTTGTACGGCTCTAGTCCATTAAGACAAGTACATCCAAATTAAAAAAGAGTTTGCTGTACGGCTCTAGTCCATTAATTCCGAGATGTATTACTAAAAAGTTTATTTGCTTTGCTTAGATGTTTTCGATTTTCACATTGGTAGACGAGAAATGGTTTGATATTCTAAAAAACAGGGGTCTACAGTTGGAAAGATCTAAGCATTATATTGACCATAGATACATTATGGTGCTATTTTGTCTTTGTTAATATTCGAAGCCATCGCATTGGAAGTAGGTTAAACGGTTGTCTGCAACCAGCGGGTGAAAAAGTTATATAACAAACTATGCTGGACGTACCACAGTTCACATTTATCTTGTAAATTTATTTATTTAAATTCTGCATCCGCAGTAACGAGGAATTAGTGAAGTGCAGAAAGTCGGTTGGCTTTATTTGCTTTCAACCATCAGTTTCAATAATACACGGTTTCTCAACAAACAAATTCCCTCGAGTGGGAATGCAGCCTCAGACATGTTGCACAATATTATATTATTATTCCTGGGGTTCGGCATGGTGAGAGTTCCAAGACAGCGGTTACGTTAAAACTCATAAAACCAGAATACACAAAACAACAAACAGTATCCGAAAAGCACGTCTGATTAATCTTCTCGTGTATGGATGTATTTTGCTCGCTGTTCTCGAGATTTCCTGTAACAAGATTGCTTCTTTTAGAAGATCGTGTGATAAAATAAAATAAAATAAAATAATAATATATAAAAATAATAATATATAAAAATGATGAAGAAGAAGCAAAAGGTCGGTTGAATCTGACACGGAGGAAGACACGAGCCGGAAAATCGATGCCAGGTCAGTTGGAAGTTAGCCGGGAAGGAAGCTTGGCATCAGTTTAATCGATGTCAGCGGAGTGAACGCAACTTACGGCTGCCAGATCGTTTGTTCTTGCCACGGCGGTGTGACGACGTGTAGTCGTGGTGGTGGAGGAAGGACAGCAAGCCAATCCGTTCCGTCACATAAGCTGGGCGTGCACAACCAAGTGGGTCAAGGGGAAATAACTCTAATTATTTGTAGTCTTAGACGTATTAGATTTTCTTGTCAAACTTGTAGTCTTTCTCAAATCCCCGTGTGCGTGTGTGCTTAAATGCAAACTAATCCTTGAAGAGAGCCGTTTAGAGGACAAAATGAATTAAGAAACCTTGAATGTGCAAAATAATAAGTATGTTTAAGACCCGTACAAAGCGATTTTAACTAAGTTTTGTACAATAAATAGCATGGATTCTTGGCGGGAAGGGGAGCTCTGCGGTAACAAGTAAAATAATTGGCTCGCATATGAAAGTGATCATTGACAACAAAACACGTCTTTAACTTTTCTCAGCTCGACCAGCCGTGCAGTCATTACGATCACATGCATAGAAACTTTAACTTAAGTTGACGCCTTATGCAGATCAAAAGCTGTTTGCATGCATACGAAACTGAGTTTACGTAATGCACAATAAAATCCAAATCGAAATGCCAACACGCCCCAAGACAAGTTACGCCCCTTAGATATGCCAAAGCATTAATACCCTCTAAAACACGACGCAAGTCCAGTGACCAAACACACAGGACAAAGACAAACCTGATGAAGGTCTAAAGAACAAACTTTAGAACACGAGGTAAAAGCTTCAATCAATTTTTCCTCATGGGAATGGAAGTGATTAGATCTTCGACCCTTAAACCCTAGGAGAGTGGCCCATCAAACCTAAACGAGGGCACAGACTTCTCCCTAGAGTAATGAGGACGTCACCTGTCCTCTTCTTCTGAAATGTAGGAGGGGATGTGTGGGAAAAGAATCAGTTTAAAATGGTGATTTACTTTTATATTCTATTTATTAAAACTAGAATAGAAAATTAGCTAATTGTTTTAAAGAAAATGCCATTTAGAGCTAACTTAATGTTTTAAGTGCGACATAAAATATTTTTTGAATGTGACGTTTTTAACTCCAAATTTATTATTTGTCATCACTGAAATATTACTCGTAGCTTTTGTCATTATTTTCCTTTTTAGCAAACATATCTTTTGAGACTGAAGTTTACGACTGAAGAAAGTTAACAAACATTGCTAACACACTTTGTACGGAGAGATAAATTTGCAACAGTCTTTTTAACATGATATAAATTGCTCTGGTATAAATATGGAAAGAAATATGTAAGACTTTAAACATGATAGTAAACTATACTTTATTATAGTCTCTATCTACATTATAGTACTGACAACGATAACCGCAGATTTAATCCTATTCTCTACGTATATTTATAAGATATGATTTTTTTTTATTCAATAGGTTAATTTAGCCTCTATAACCACATTATAACTTTAACTTTTATACACTCCAGTTATACATCATACATCCTATCAACCTAATCTTACATATCCTATCTAGTTTATATTATACGTCTTTATATTACATATTAAGCACCCTATCTACTGCAGTTTATACACCTATCTACTGCAGCTTATACACCCTATCTATTGCAGCTTATACACCCTATCTACTCCATGTTATCCACCCTATCTACTGCATCCTAAACACCCTATCTACTGCATGTTATACACCCTATCTACTGCATCATATCGATCATACACCTTACTATCTTATATTCTATACACTCTGTCTACCTGTAAATTATTCACATTATTAACATATATACAATAATCTCTCTCAACTTATAGAATATACACCTTCTTAACTTATATTTTATACACATTACCTACCCGTCGATTATAAACTTTATTAACTTATATTCTGTACACATTGTCTACCTATAGATTATGCACCTTATTAACTGACATTGTATACACCCACTCTCTGTAGGTTATATTAGCTAGTAATTTATATTCTATATACTCTGTCTACGTGTTGCCTCTACTCTTTATTAACTTTACACTATAAAATATACCTACCATTTGGTTATGCACCTCATTAATTTATATTCTATATACTCTGTCTACCTGGAGTTTATATACCTTATTAATTTATATTCTATGTACTCTACCTACCCATAGATTATTCACCTTATTAACTTTATATTCTATCTACCTATTGATTATAAACCTTATTAACTTATATTCTTTTCACTCTGTCTACCTATAGCCTGTATTTTTTGTTAACTTATTTTCTATAATCTTTGTCTATCAAATTATTATACAACTCATGAATTTATTTTCTATACACTCTGTCTACCTATAGATTATACATTTTATTAACGTATATTCTATACACTCTATCTAACTATAGATTATACATTTTATTAACGTATATTCTATACACTCTATCTACCTATAGATTATACATTTTATTAACGTATATTCTATACACTCTATCTAACTATAGATTATACATTTTATTAACGTATATTCTATACACTCTATCTAACTATAGATTATATATCTTATTAACCTGTATTCTATACCGTCTTCCTGTAGATTTTATTCCTTATTACCTTCTATTCTATACACAATGTCTGCCTGTACATTGTACATCTCATTTTCCTACGTATTATACATACATTTTATATATCTTATCTTGTACATTTTATAGATCTATAATCTTGTACATTTTATAGATCTATAATCTTGTATATTTTATAGATCTATTTCTTGTACATCCTACCTAGTCCATTTTGCATCTTGTACACTCTGCCTACGTATATCTTTATATCATATACACTCCCTGGCTTCTTTAACAATATTCTTTATTACTGACATTCCCATGATAAAGCAAACTAAATTAATTGTGTTTCAGCTTGCAGGTAAACAAATAGATAACACCAGCTGTGCTTTAGCTTGAAGGTACAACAAAGGACAAGACTTGAACTTTAGCTTGCTGGTAAACAAGTGTGCTTCAGATTGTAGAAAAACAGATAAATCAACTGTACTTGAGCTTTATAGGTACAACAAACGACAAGAGTTGAGCTTTAACTTGCTGGTAAACAAACAACACTGGTGTGTTTCAGATAGTAGGTAAACTTATGACACCAGTTGGGCTTCAGCTTATGTAGACGATACCAGTTGTACTTTAGCGCGTAGATAGACAGGTGACAACTTGTAGTAAACGATGATGCTTTAGTTTGTCGGTAAGGTAGACTACATTAGATGTGATTTAATTTGCAGGTAATACATACAATAACAATTGTGTTTTAGCGTCCAAGTACAACTAAGACAACAGTTGAGCTTTGGTTTGTGGATGACATATGCAACAGTCGATGTGCATCACCTTAGTCAGTTCATTTGAATGACAGACATTCTTAAAGGAGACCACCTTAGTCAGTTCATTTGAATGACACAGACATTCTTAAAGGAGACATCACATCAAACGAAATAATAGCACAAAAAATTCTTTGGAGACATTGAACGTAACGCGTACACAGGACAAAGGATGAATGTTCATCTCTATGGTTGGCGGTTTAGGCTACAATTCAAGTTTGGTTTAATCATTGCTTTAACCTGACAAATGTTCCATTTATCTTTCAAAATGTAAGATTTTAGCTAAATAATAATTTGGTTTGTTTACTAAATTAATTTCACTGAAATCTAAGAATTTATTTTAAGCCATCTAAATAAGAAAACAATTTAACAAGTGAAACCTTATTTACTGACAGTTTGGGTACAATGTTAAGTCGGTTGATCCAAACGTTAACGACTCAATTGTATCATCTAGCTTGTAAAATGTAACCTCCATCTCGTCAAAATTTCATTTAGCAAGCTAAATCACTTGGCAGTTTAGGTTATAACAAAATAGTGAACCTTATAATCTCTCATAACAGCGATCTACAATCGAAATGGCAGTTTAATAGTCACATCCGGAACAAACGACAATTAGCGTATCAATACTGATCTACAGGAACAATCCCTTTTCCTTTTCAACCAACTGCAAATTTCTTTTTAATTAAACTTATAAACAAAAAACATTCAAAGACAAATTAAACGCGAATAACGACTTTTGTTTTAATTTTAAAACATAAATGTAAGTTTTCATCAAACATTTTGTTCATCTGATTTAAAGTCAGATTTATTAATCTGCATAGATTTTGTATAAACTAGGTTCCTTGTATTTTCCTCGCTTTTATAATCATTTACCCATACAAGACCGCTTTGTAATATAAATGATTTCTTTCTTCAACTGGCTTAGTATGTAATTCCATTTCATAACATCACCGAATACCACTTTACTTTGCAAAGGAAAGCAATGAATGAATTTTTAAAAGCAACTGTGGTAGAATAATAATTTTATTTTAATTTATTTATTTCAAAAACTTTCAAACTGTTGTGCTTAAACAACTCTAGGACTCGCATGCGTTATCCCATTTTCGAAATAAAAGATAAGGTTCAGTATTTAGACTTGACCTAAATTGCCTAGCGATACAGCTTGCTAAGTAAAGATTTAGCAAGCTAAAATTCTGACTACAAAACGTGAATGGCTGCACGAACCGTCAAACATACACTCAGCTACCAGGATGCACGTCGTTGAGGCTGGGAAAAGAAAACTAGTTTAATCTAGAAACGACCAGTTTGGTCCATGGTAAGTTCAACAATCATTCACCATCGTATTTCTGCTTATTGATTTTTTGTCCTTCCCTACAAACTGATGTCTTTCTTTTTTTTCCCCTTCCGAGCACTTCAGCATTATCAATATTTTCTTTCGACCTCCTCGCTGTCGCGAATACTCGGTACAGAAAATTCAAATGAAGATTGTCTCTTGGATTGCATTTTAAAAAGAACAGAAAATTCAAATGAAGATTGTCTCTTGGATTGCATTTTAAAAAGAACAGAAAATTCAAATGAAGATTGTCTCTTGGATTGCATTTTAAAAAGAAACAGGAGTAGAAGGGCTTTGAAAATAACTCCCGTGCAGGCTAGCTATTGCTTCGTGTATCAGTGTGAAGAAAGCAAGTACAACAACAGAAATCAGTGAAGAAAAATACCCTTAAACACTAAATAAGAACAACTTCGGCTATTACTTAGTTTTACATATTTCATTTCACGTTTTATTTTACTAGTACTTTCAATGCATAAGAATGTACAATGTATACATTTATTATTTTTGACGTAGTTCATTTTAATCTGTTTTACTTATTGCAAAATCTGATTTTATCAGTTTTATGATGTATCTACCTTTAATATAATAAAAGCAGCTGCTGTATGGTTTTTCTGTTTCATAATTTGATGAAAGAATCAGTTGCAAGATAAATCAAATCCACAACGTACATTAAATTTAGAGTTTTATTCGAGATTTATGAGTTTTATTGACTTTACATATTATAACTGTGTAGCTTAGTAAAAACCTACACACACACACACACACACACACACACACACACACACACACACACACACACACACAATGAGACGTTCTGTACTAGGGGGAAAAAAGAACTCTTCAAACAAAAAACTGTTTTCTTATTTTTAAATTTTATGATTTCGTGCAATCACTTTGCCTTGTCATGTCGAGGACACTTTTAGATTGTGTAAAAACTGAATTGGAACCACCTTCTGACCACATTTTATCATGGAGGTCAGTCACGTTCTCTGGTTACGTGTTCATTTTGATTGTGTAAAAACTGAATTGGAACCACCTTCTGACCACATCTTTTATCATGGAGGTCAGTCACGTTCTCTGGTTACGTGTTCATTTTGATTGTGTAAAAACTGAATTGGAACCACCTTCTGACCACATCTTTTATCATGGAGGTCAGTCACGTTCTCTGGTTACGTGTTCATTTTGACACGACACAGACTGTGCAAGAAAATGAGTAACTATACATTTCTTCTAACGCACTTACTTTAAAACCATGTAAAGAACATGGCATTAAGGATAACTGATATTTTTCATTGATGACTCTTAGAAAAGTGGAAAGAAAACTATCATGTAAAGAACATGGCATTAAGGATAACTGATATTTTTCATTGATGTCTCTTAGAAAGGTGGAGAGAAAACTATCATGTAAAGAACATGGCATTAAGGATAACTGATATTTTTCATTGATGTCTCTTAGAAAAGTGGAGAGAAAACTATCATGTAAAGAACATGGCATTAAGGATAACTGATATTTTTCATTGATGTCTCTTAGAAAAGTGGAGAGAAAACTATCATGTAAAGAACATGGCATTAAGGATAACTGATATTTTTCATTGATGTCTCTTAGAAAAGTGGAGAGAAAACTATATTGTTGCGTGCATGCAGTGAGGTGTTGAAGAGGCAACACAACTATAGAAGAAAAAGAGAAATTGCCTTGGCAATCGCTAGTTCTCATTAGAGTAATTTGTGATCTTGGCAATCGCTAGTTCTCATTAGAGTAATTTGTGATCTTGACAATCGCTAGTTCTCATTAGAGTAATTTGTGATCTTGACAATCGCTAGTTCTCATTAGAGTAATTTTGTGATGTTCTCGACAATCGCTAGTTCTCATTAGAGTAATTTTGTGATGTTCTCGACAATCGCTAGTTCTCATTAGAGTAATTTTGTGATGTTCTCGACAATCGCTAGTTCTCATTAGAGTAATTTTGTGATGTTCTCGACAATCGCTAGTTCTCATTAGAGTAATTTTGTGATGTTCTCGACAATCGCTAGTTCTCATTAGAGTAATTTTGTGATGTTCTCGACAATCGCTAGTTCTCATTAGAGTAATTTGTGATGTTCTCGGCAATCGCTAGTTCTCATTAGAGTAATTTGTGATCTTGGCAATCGCTAGTTCTCATTAGAGTAATTTGTGATGTTCTTGGCAATCGCTAGTTCTCATTAGAGTAATTTTGTGATGTTCTCGACAATCGCTAGTTCTCATTAGAGTAATTTTGTGATGTTCTTGGCAATCGCTAGTTCTCATTAGAGTAATTTGTGATGTTCTTGGCAATCGCTAGTTCTCATTAGAGTAATTTGTGATCTTGGCAATCGCTAGTTCTCAGTAGAGTAATTTGTGATCTTGGCAATCGCTAGTTCTCATTAGAGTAATTTGTGATCTTGACAATCGCTAGTTCTCATTAGAGTAATTTGTGATCTTGACAATCGCTAGTTCTCATTAGAGTAATTTTGTGATGTTCTCGACAATCGCTAGTTCTCATTAGAGTAATTTTGTGATGTTCTCGACAATCGCTAGTTCTCATTAGAGTAATTTTGTGATGTTCTCGACAATCGCTAGTTCTCATTAGAGTAATTTTGTGATGTTCTCGACAATCGCTAGTTCTCATTAGAGTAATTTTGTGATGTTCTCGACAATCGCTAGTTCTCATTAGAGTAATTTGTGATGTTCTCGGCAATCGCTAGTTCTCATTAGAGTAATTTGTGATGTTCTCGGCAATCGCTAGTTCTCATTAGAGTAATTTGTGATCTTGGCAATCGCTAGTTCTCATTAGAGTAATTTGTGATGTTCTTGGCAATCGCTAGTTCTCATTAGAGTAATTTTGTGATGTTCTCGACAATCGCTAGTTCTCATTAGAGTAATTTTGTGATGTTCTTGGCAATCGCTAGTTCTCATTAGAGTAATTTGTGATGTTCTTGGCAATCGCTAGTTCTCATTAGAGTAATTTGTGATCTTGGCAATCGCTAGTTCTCAGTAGAGTAATTTGTGATCTTGGCAATCGCTAGTTCTCATTAGAGTAATTTGTGATCTTGGCAATCGCTAGTTCTCATTAGAGTAATTTGTGATGTTTTTGGCAATCGCTAGTTCTCATTAGAGTAATTTGTGATGTTTTTGGCAATCGCTAGTTCTCATTAGAGTAATTTGTGATGTTTTTGGCAATCGCTAGTTCTCATTAGAGTAATTTGTGATGCATGGTTACGGATGTACCTTTTTCTGTAAGCATGATGTATGCAGAAAAAAGTGTTACATTGAGGCGGCTAGCATTTAACTGGTGATGTTAAACAGGATAACGCATTGATGATGGCACAAGTAATGATAAGGATATTATGAATTAAGAACATCATTAGATAATAAATATGATAAATAAAGCTTTTGTCAACTGCTCAAAAAATATCTGTTTGACTGTTCTGTTAAAAAATATTTTCTGTCAAGTTTATTTTACTATTAACCGACAATATACATTACATCTCGTGCAGGAGGGGTCATCTAGTACCTATTGATAGAGCCAAGTACTGACGAAGTTAGTGAAGAATGCCAATTTATAGACAAAGAAGTTAATGCGAAGTTAAAGAAGAATGTCAATTTAAAGTTAATGCGAAGTTAATGAAGAATGTCAATTAAAGAAGAATGCCAATTTAAAGACAAAGAAGTTAATGCGAAGTTAAAGAAGAATGTCAATTTAAAGAAAAGAAGGTAATGAAGAATGCAGATTTAAAGACAAAAAAAAAAAAAAAGCTAAAGTGAAGTTATTGAAGAATGCAGATTTAAAGACACAGAAGTTAAGTGAAGATAATGAAGAATGCAAATGTAAAATAAAAGAAGTTAATGACAAATGCAAATTTAAAGACAAAGAAGTTAATGTGAAGTCACAGAAGAATGCAGATTTAAATACACAGAGGTTATTGAAGAATGCAAATTTAAATACACAGAGGTTATTGAATAATGCAAATTTAAAGACAAAGGAAGCTTTAATGTACCTAATGACCAGAGTCATTAGCAAAGAAAAATGAAATGCAGGTCTGTTGTGTCTACTCTGTCTACACTTTATATACTTAAAGTCTACTGCAGGTCTTAAACGAACAAACATCCCCAAATAAAAATCCGGGCCCATCTAACAAAGGAAGAACAATCTACAACAATAACAGAAAAATCAATAATGAAAGTAAAACCCACACAAAATTCAAAAAGCACCTCCCCCCCCCACACACACATACACATACACACACTATACAACAGAATGACCACGTTGAAAATATTTTAAAATTAAATAAGATAGAACATAAAAACAAGACTTTACTCTCAGTGTTGTCATATCTTCACAATCTTGAAATCTCTACGTGCTCGCTAAAACCGACAATCATTTGAACAATTATTGATGTTGCTGTCAGTACAGATTCATAAATTAAACAGTTTCCCTCATTAACACGTTTTGATTAATTTCGGTGTATTCTTCATGCTAAATTTTAATTGACACTTTGAGTACAGAGCGTGTGTACGTAAACAGCAAAAGCAATAGCGAGCCGTAAAAAAGAAAATGTTTGATTGTAAATCGGCGGGAGGAGGAGGGAGATAATAATTAATCTGTATTGGTTATGGATTTACAGGTTGTCTTCCGAGGGCAGGCGACAGGAACCTGCTGTCCGTGAAATGGAAAAAAATGTGTCTGACGTAACGCTTTCTCTAATAACGCCGTAATGGCCGACAACTCCCGACAGAAGCAGTAAACCCGTGTTTTGTTCAATTCCAGCGATTCTCTTTATGCAGCCTCTGAGTGGATTTACTGTATTCAACATAACGTGCATGATTCAGTTGAGAGTGACTATTAATCGCTAACGTACGAAGCAAAGAGGGGATGCACGAGAATGTAGATTTGTGAGACAAGAGAAATCTGGAAAACGAGATCAGAATGTTAATTTGTGAGACAAGAGAAATCTGGAAAACGAGATCAGAATGATAATTTGTGAGACAAGAGAAATCTGGAAAACGAGATCAGAATGTTAATTCGTGAGACAAGAGAAATCTGGAAAACGAGATCAGAATGTAAATATGAGACAATATCAAGTGCCAATTAAATACATGTTTTTGTTTCTTTTGATGTTGTTATAGATAACTCAAATATCTTTAGCACAAAAAATTAAAGTAGGAATGTCATTCCTCTATTAAACTAATCACTCACAAAAAATTAAAGTAGGAATGTCATTCCTCTATTAAACTAATCACTCACAAAATTTTAAGTAGGAATGACATTCCTCTATTAAACTAATCACTCACAAAATGAAATCACGTGTTCGTTTCTATTCGTCGCGCCTTTTTGTGATGGCATTTTGCTACTAATTATGTGAACAAAGTTAAAGGCATTTTTGTGATGGCATTTTGCTACTAATTATGTGAACAAAGTTAAAGGCATTTTTGTGATGGCATTTTGCTACTAATTATGTGAACAAAGTTAAAGGCATTTTTGTGATGGCATTTTGCTACTAATTATGTGAACAAAGTTAAAGACATTTTTGTGATGGCATTTTGCTACTAATTATGTGAACAAAGTTAAAGGCATTTTTGTGATGGCATTTTGCTACTAATTATGTGAACAAAGTTAAAGGCCTTTTGCAATAACGTGATGAGTTTCTGTCAGACCATTAAACTGGTTAATTTCTGTGAAGTGTGGGTGGGTGGAATTGGCTGACCACATCCTCAAATTATAAAATGAAAAAACTAAAGACACGTGAACGTCGAATTTAATCTGTTTAAATTATTGTTTTTTGTTTACTGGTGTGACATGTTTCTTTACCTTCTCATTCCATTAATTCTTTACTTCAAGTTTTTTCACCGATTTATACTTAATCGTCAGTTTTGAGAACCTTCGTCATGACCCTCTCGATCTTTAATGTTTTTTTTTCTAGGATCCCGGCAAGAGACTTCTTCTGCAGTACTGCAAATGTTTTCTATAGGACTGCTGCAAGTGTTTTTTCTATAGTATTAATGCAAGTGTTTTTTTTCTATAGTATTAATGCAAGTGTTTTTTTTCTATAGTATTAATGCAAGTGTTTTTCGCTGTAGGGCTACTGCAAGTGTTCTGCTGCTAGCGTGTTTTTTCCCCCTGTAGAACTTCTGCAAGTGTTTTCTTCTGTAGTATTATTGAAACGTTCTTGAATTTTGCATCCTCGTCAGCTGATGTGATGAAATGAATTATCACCCATAACCTTTAGCAAGTGCGTCAAAACAGCAGCTTGTATGCAGCTAGCGACAGCTTATAAAAACACTCTCTATGCTTATATTTCTCATAAACAATATGCACAAATTAGTGCACCTTTGAAAAAACACATGACACCAAGCGCTAGATGAATAATAATAAAAAATGAAAAAAAATGAAAAAAAAGTTATCAAACTCGCTTTTTGACAGTTTAGATTTATATATATATATATATATGCTTATCACTAAAGAACGATACAATGTTAAATCAGGATTTCACACCCCATTTGTGGTTATCTTATATTTTGCGGGTGTACTAAATTTTTGTGGCACCACTTCTTTGTGTTCCTTTACTATGCTTGTATACTAGCTTGTGACTCTACTTCTTTATGCTCCTATACTGAACTTTCGAGGAAGACTCTATTTTTTTGTGTTCCTCTAGTATGTTTTTGTAGAAGAGTTTGTGCCTCTACTTTACGTTTTTAGTAGACTATTTCTTTATGTTCCTCTACTTTACTTTCGCAGTAGACTCTACTTCTTTGCGTTCCTCAACCTTACGTTTGTAGTAGACTATTTCTTTGCGTTATTCTACTTTACTTTTGTAGTAGACTCTACTTCTTTGCGTTCCTCTACTTTACTTTTGTAGTAGACTCTACTTCTTTGCGTTCCTCTACTTTACTTTTGTAGTAGCGTTTGTGACTGTGATGTATATAGTTGCACCAGTATAGTTTCTTGATTTACTGCCATTCACGGGTTTATTTCATGGTGTTCATTTATTTCATTTCAGCAGGAGTGAACAAATATGTGCCTGCTGACGGGCGCCAGCTTTTAGCAGGAGTGAAGAAATATGTGCCTGCTGACGGGCGCCAGCTTTTAGCAGGAGTGAACAAATGTGTGCCTGCTGACGGGCGCCAGCTTTTAGCAGGAGTGAACAAATGTGTGCCTGCTGACGGGCGCCAGCTTTTAGCAGGAGTGAACAAATGTGTGCCTGCTGACGGGCGCCAGCTTTTAGCAGGAGTGAACAAATGTGTGAGAACAGAGAGGTAATAATGGAAAGAGTCAACGAAGCAAATCTAAGAGATGAGATCTTGTGCTGCATTCTGCTGTGAACAGGAAACCAGAAGTAGACTGTATATACGTTGGTGCATTCCGTTCCTGATGTCTCTGAGAATAATCCTACTTGTGGTGTCTTGAACTTTTAGAAGTTTCTTCACAAGGCACAGTGTTAGACCAGAGAAAAAAGTTACAATTACCAAGTCGATCGGTCAGTCGAGAGAGAGAGAGAGAGAGAGAGAGAGAGAGAGAGAGAGAGAGAGTAGCACTGAACACAAGATTTAGTGTTGTGCCAGAGAGGTAAAACGATACAATTATCAAGTCGAGGGAAAGTAGCAGTAGCAGTGAGTAAAAGACAGTGTTATACCAGAGAGAAGAGAGTTACAATTATCGGGGGGGGGGGGAGAGAGACAGAGAGAGAAGCCCCGATATGAGTACTTGTATCATCAGGGGTGAGAAACTTGAGAATCGGGCTGACATGTCTCAGCTCCAGACATTCTGTTCAACAAGTATTGAAGTGTTGTAGGGAGAGAGTGTAGTCAAAAAGTACACCCAGATTTTCTTAGAGTCTAAATATAATATCATTGTTACCAATATTCATTTATTTAGCAGAAATAAGAATGTATAATTTTTTTGTGAGTAACAGACACGACTTCAGTTTTATCATATTTTTTTTGTAACACATTATTCATCATACAAGACATAGCATCAGAAACATTTTCGTTTGCAATATGGACAGTGGAAGTAATTATATTTTTTATGGGGAGCAACTTGACTTTACAGTTGAATATCATCAGCGTACAATAGGTAGGGCACAGGGTGGTGGCCTCTGACACTAGATAAGGACTGTGCCTACAGAAGAAGAGTACTGAGAATAGAACATGTACACACTTCAAGATCCGAACCAAGATAAAAGTGGCACCATGGTTGCCAAAGATCACGCAGGAGATGTTGCAGCAGTACATCATGGGCAATAGTGCAGATGAATCAAACAGTGTGAGAACTAAAATAGTTCTACCATTCTAAGCAGTACACCATGGGCAATAGTGCAGATGAATCAAACAGTGTGAGAACTAAAATAGTTCTACCATTCTAAGCAGTACATCATGGGCAATAGTGCAGATGAATCAAACAGTGTGAGAACTAAAATAGTTCTACCATTCTAAGCAGTACATCATGGGCAATAGTGCAGATGAATCAAACAGTGTGAGAACTAAAATAGTTCTACCATTCTAAGCAGTACACCATGGGCAATAGTGCAGATGAATCAAACAGTGTGAGAACTAAAATAGTTCTACCATTCTAAGCAGTACATCATGGGCAATAGTGCAGATGAATCAAACAGTGTGAGAACTAAAATAGTTCTACCATTCTAAGCAGTACACCATGGGCAATAGTGCAGATAAATCAAACAGTTTGAGAACTAAAATATTTCTACCATTCTAAGCAGAGAGAAGGGTAACATATAAAAGAGCAACTTCATTGCTATGATATAGTGCTGATAAGCTAGCCGAAAGTCACTGAAAAGTTTACAGTGATTTAAGTGAGATTCTAACTGAAATAAAAACAACTTATCATGGAATTTTAAACAAAAGATAGATTATAGATTGGGTAAACGTTTTTCAAATTATTCGGGTCATGGGTTATTTAAAAAAAAAATTCTGTTTAAAAAATGATAGAAACATTCAAATAGGAAGAGCAGTATTTATGATGCCATTCAGAGTATCTCAAGATTGTATATAGAAAATTAAATCAACATATATTGGCTGATACATTGTGAAAGGTAGTTGTTGAATCCTGTATCAGGGGTGTGAGACTAGGGCAGGTCGGGTAAAAGGAAGCTATCAAACTGATCTCTTATAGTTTTCAATTCTATCAGGAATTGATCTGATAGACTGTCTGCAGAGATGGTGGTGGGAAATGGTGAAGATTTATTTCTTACTATTAATGTTACAAATTCACTGATGTTTGTATTGTGGAAGGTGGATTTATCTGAAAGAACATTTGAAACATTTTTATGGCTGTTTGATAAATGTGCTTATCCATCATCAAATTTGATTATATCTACTGTCTTTCATCTTAACGGTGTTCTGTCATGGCGCACTACTTACTACAGCCCGTTACATTTTAATCCTTTATCCTATGTTTCGTTTTTACGCTATTATTTAATTTATAATTTTCTGTTACATCCAGTGACTCTGCTGCAATCTGTTGCTTTACGCACTTCACGATTTATATTTGTAGCTCTCATACTGGTTTTGATTTATAACGGCACATGTGTAAATAAATGTAGTTATGTATAGTAGCTATACATCTCTAAAGAAGTCATACAGGCAAAAGAGAAGAATACTATTAAAAATTAATCTGAAGAAGCAAATAACGAATGCTAAGGGGTTAATTTTGTTTGAAATACGGAGATAGGCTGTAGTTTTGTATGTCCGAAGACGTAACAAACAGCACGACTGTAAGTGAGGTCACAAGAGTTGTAAAAGACGTAACAAACAGCACGACTGTAAGTGAGGTCACAAGAGTTGTAAAAATTGCAGTACCTAATGTAAACTAAAGATAGTCACATACAACACTACCAAATGCGTCTGCATTACAAAGAAATCATCTGTTGGACGGAATGAAAAGGTTAAAGGTAACAATGCAATCTAAAAGAAAGTTACCATAACACTACCAAGTTTATCTGTATTGAAACAAAATCAAAGTTAGTATTGCTGGCAATCAAATGTTGCTGGCAGTACCGTGTACGTTTAAAAGAGAGTTTACATTTCTGCCTTTAACTATTTGAGTCGCCCCAAGCTTAAATTAGGTCAGCAGCCGAGCTGTTATTCAAACTATGATATGAGATTGCGATAAACAATGAAACTGTAAAATGTGTATCACACTGTGGGTTTGAAATTGAACTCGTTTTACCTTTCGGTATACTGTATCCACTCTCCATTCTTGTTGGATATTCAGTAAAACAAATTTGTTTCAATCCTCTGTTTGACATGATATATTTTCAAAATGCCGTAAGAACACGAAAATCTTTTCAAATTATGCTTGATTAGCATTTTGTTTTTTTAATAAATAGTTCGAGTTTTGTTATATTTTTCTCTCTCTGTAAGAAAAAAGACTTTTGATGTCAATTTGTTTACTGGTATTATTTTAGATGTCTTCATCGTTTATTTACTCATTTCGCACCTAAAACACAATCCATCTCTTATAAACATCCCTTCATATCTCATACACTTCATTTTATATCCAGCTGATTTGCATTCCCTCCCTCCCTCCTTCAATTCCCCACTTTCTCTATCCATGCGTCCATCCATTTCAGTCAAATAATGGAATTTTACTTGCATAAAAATAGCCAATTCGCTGTGATACACGTGACAAAATAAAATTATAAATCTATACATGACTGCGCACACGATCATACATACGACTCTTTTTCTGTGTGTCACACACATACACACACGCACGCACACTGTCGAGAATGTGGATATTAGATGCAAAGCGTTCAAGTTTGTTGCTGTTGGTGTCAGACTGGTTCACTGGTGAAAAAAAAATACTGTACAATATTGTTACGAACAGCTTGAGTCTATTTTTGCTGGCTTTTCTCAATTCAGCCAGATCAATGCACAAACCTACATACCACGCGGTACTGCACGCCGAGTCCATTTTCGAGAGGGGAGGGGGCAGCATAATAATGGAAAGTTTATGGCGACACGTTTAAGCATAATTAAATATCTGCTACTGTTGAAAGTTGCATCTATAATCTATAAAATAAAGTAATCTCTTTATTATTAAAAAGAAAGAACAAGCAAACAAACAAACAAACAAAAATAGCTAGTAATGATTTTTGCTGGTAACGTCTGCGTATGTAACTGACACGCCGGTGAATGTAAGCAGATAACTCAGTTTCCATTAGAGACTGTGTTCTTTAGTTTTGAACTGGCTGGTTTAGTCGGACAACAACAACAACAAAACTAGTGCAAGCATTCTTTTTTTATTTTTAAAAATGTTTTATTTGATTTTGTCAAATTTTGAGATCTAATTCGAAAGCGTTCGTTTAACGGTTGTACTTAAAGTGTAAAGATCCTGATTTCATTAATTGTGCTGTCCTAAATAAAAATAAAAAAACAAAAACAAACTCACATATACAAAAAAAAAATACCACCCCCCAAAAAAATTAAAACCCTGTTGGTTCAGTATAAATTTACTGCAGCTCGATAATTTTATGATTACATTAGCGTATGCAGTTTGATATAGTTTACTGTTCGTGACTTCATATTCTGCATAATTCTTGATAATTTTATGTTCATAACAATTTCATCCGATTGGATAGACTAAGAGTTAATTTGTTGAAGAAAGTCCTATATTCTAATCACTTTGATTTTGATGTAACTCAAGTTCAGTCATAAAGGTGATCGTTAGCTTATGGTAACTTAGCTGACTGGTAAAGAAAGAATGGACTTAGAAATACTTCATACACGTTTGCTATTGATCTATGATTTGAATTGGAGAATGCTTTTTGTAATTTAACCATTATTTAAATATTTTGTACATGTTTGTTGTTGATCTATGATTTGAATTGGAGAATGCTTTATGTAAGTGAACCATTGTTCTATGTTCACTAACTGATTACTTTGTACATTATACTTGAGAATTTTGATGGAAGCTCTGTTTCTTATGCTGCGTATGTATCGGGCTAATGAATATTTGTGCAGGCTTTGTAAGTTGAGAATATTTATTAGGACTTTTGCAGAGGGGAGCAAGCCTTTTGAAGCTTTTGGTATTTTGTAACCGTGTATCCACTTCCGACAACAGTGACTACTCTATTTTACTGGATCACAGTGTATGTATCCAATGTTGTCATCGAACTTATCAGTAAACATGTTACTGTAAGCTGATTCTTGTGAATTCCGTTTGAGAGCCAATATGAGTCAATATGATGGAATATGAGCCATGTGTTTGGTCTCGAGAATTCGTGAAAAGTTTTGAACATTATTCTGGTGTGCTTGTGTAGTGCACACAAAGATTATGAAACATTCTTTTTGGTGTACTTTGATAGTGCAATTGAAGTTTTGGATGATTCTCCACAGTGTGCTTTGTGAGCACATCGACGATTCTAGAACAGTTATGTAATGTGCCCCAGAAGGGGTACAATGGATCGTCATCTAGTAAGAAAGACAGTGACTTGTTGCAAACAGCACAATTGTGAACATTGCATTAGTGACCACTGCCATAACTGAAAAGGTTATGTACATTGACTATAATTATCTCCCTAAAACTCCACTCTCATTTCTATCATGAAACCATATCCATGAACTTGATTATATATAATTTGACTTAATTTGACTACTGATGTCTATGCTAGGATAAACTGAATGAGCGTCTAACCTTTGTCGTGAAGTGGTGTAAATGTCAGTGCTCTTTTGATTATATTCTTATATTGTATATTTGATTGTTTATTTAATAAATTTGTGTTGGTCTTGAGGAAGAATTATTAATAACTATAAATTAAGTTTCAGGATCCCATGTAATTAGTTATGTGCTATTAATTAATAAATAATCTTAAAGAGTAAAGGGTGCCTAAAGGTGTCACAGTATACATATATATTTGGCAGTTCCTAACCTCTAAATATGGCTCCTACTACTAGATGTTCGCAATGGACAGGCCGTTCGAGTTAAGAGAAACGCTAATAATCAATTTCGATAAAGACACACTTTGCTTGCAGCAGAGTTCGTGGACCGTAAGAAGCTTGTTTACCAGGCATCTCGGCCTGGTTTCTGTCAACCTCTAATTGAAGACAATGAGTGTGAGTGGCGTGCTGCAAGCTTATCAAATTCAGGACAGAGCTTCAGAATGTGAGTGTTTGCGAGTTAGTAAGTACTTATGGAAAGAAATGTTGTGTGCGTGCGTGCGTGCGTGCGTGTGTATGCATAGAGAGAAGACTGAAAGAGATTAGGCTGTGGGATGTGGGTGTGGATGTGAGTGGATACGTGTGTAAAATGGGTAGGATGCTTCTGGATTTTGCAAAGGGAACAAGAGAGTAAGAATACCCAAGTCCCTAACTTTTATACCGAACACCACAATACCTATCTTTTCCACAAATCTCATATTTTGAATTCCACAATCCCCACCTTTTCATACTGAATCTAACAATCCCCACCTTTTCATACTGAATCTCACAATCCCCACCTTTTCATACTGAATCTTATAATACCCATGTTTTCATACCGAATTCCACAATCCCCATGTTTTCATACTGAATTCCACAATCCCCATGTTTTCATACCGAATTCCACAGTCCCCATCTATTCATATGAATTTCACAATCTCCATCTTGTCATACTGAATTCCACAACTCCCTCCAGTTCATACTGTATAGCTCATTGTTTATACAGACTCATGCAGTGAAGATGTGAGTAGTGGAGTGAAGACGTAAGTAGTGGAAGGGTTGGTGTGCTCGAGAGGGAATTTTTAAAATGCAGGTATTCTAAGTCTACAAAACAACACCTCTGCACTATTAATTTTCTTTATTTAAAAAATGCAAAACTGCAAAACCCACAGAAAATGTTCAAAGGTTAAATTGAACTACAAAATCATATAATGCTAGTGACATTCATGCATTCAACTACATAGCTCAACATAACAGTTAAAAGTGTCTCTGATTAGCTTGTAGATGTTGTTTTGGTGATAAATTATCAGGCTCTCCTTCTACTCTTTTCATTCTCTGCTACTAATCTATCTGGGGCACTACGTGGATAATACTAATACATGACGCCAGACACATTTGCTTGTATGTGCACGTGCGTTTGAGTTTGTGTATAAATCATGAGCAATACACGTGCATATTGCATATTGTATGCAATAAGCATACAACAAAAGTATACTGCTCATAACTCTTGACACACTTACGTATGTGAAGTGATCAGAAAAGTTTCAATGAGGTGTACCGGGTTTTTGAACTACGTTACTGAAAGCTGTGTTCAAACCTAGATAGATGAACCCACTAAGCAGACTACAGAGCTCTTTTAATATATTTTTTGACAAAGCAGCATTGGAGAAGACCCTTTCCTTCTAATGGTTTCTTATATTTAAAGGGAAATAAATCTCGTTGTAATACTATCATAACATTGCCTTCAGCATCTTTTCATCTGATTTTGCATTACTCAGGATATGCTACCTTTAACTGCGTTCGTAATATAACGACTTGAGAGATGGGCAATATAATTAAGTGTTTTTAAAGGGAATAATGAACGGGATAGAAACTCTTATGTTGGAAATTCAGGGAATCATATTGACCTTGACCTTCTCCAATGTATGGCAAAATTAGAAATTGGTGCAGAATTCTAATACACAGTGTGTTTTGTTAAATTCTCAATCTAAAGTGGTGTATGTTTCACCAAATCATGCTACTAAAAGTAAAGTTGATTACAAATAACTATCTAGCAATCTACAACATAATTGTGAGATAATATTATGTACATGTATATGTGAATATATAAAAACATTGAACTGTATAATCTAGCTGTAAAAATGGCTTTAAAAAACGAACATAAAATTAAACTAAAATATAAGTAAAGGCAATTTGTTTCTCACTACATCACTACTTAAAGTTTAGTGATTTTGTTGTTGTATAGATACATTTATTTATACACATCCCGCATAATAAAACAAAATCAAATTTAATTAATGCATTCAATTACTGTAAGAAATAAATGTGCTTTGAGCTCAGCCCGAGTACTGGATTGAATTATGTTAATTGATAATTGTTCGGAACTCTGACGCAACAAGAACACAAGTTCTTATAAATAAGTTCTGTACCTGAACACATTTATTGTTCTGGTTTTGAGTTAAATCAAAATGTGCATATGCCCTAATGAATTAGTCATGGCGGCATTGGGGGCTGCACTATGTGGGGGGTGAGTTATTTTAAATGATATGTTAAGACAACACTAAATGGCTGAGAATTTCGAATGAAAACCAAAAATAGTTATTAATACAAGTGTTAAGCAAATGAAATATTAAGTTGCATGGGCAAGTTAACGGAGAAGTTGACCTCGGGCATAACGGGATCAGGTCAAGAAAAAGGGTGGGTGGGATACACACAAAGGGGCTGAACTCATTCCACACTTTCAAAACCTCATTGCACTCACCCTGGCTGCCATTGACGTGGTGGGCTTCTCGAGTAGGTCCCAGACTTTCTGCCGCCACCGCGCGCAGTTGCCTGAACCGAAGTCGTCCTCATCCCTCTGACGTATGCTCTCCGCTTCTTTGCGTATCTCCTCGTACACGTGCTCCTTCTTCTGGTGGTACTTGTGCTGGCAGCACGACTCCAAGTACAGTTCGTCGATGCCCCAGTATTCAAGGTCCTCGCTGAAAGACAACACACACATTTCTTCCACCAGGTGCAGCTTCCCCGTGCGGTAGAAGTTCAGGATAGACGCAAAAGACCGCGGATGCCTGTCAAAGAAGTACTCGTTGTCTGCCAGAGAGTAGTCATCACAGAGTTCCATCAGGGACTCGTGGGAGCAGCACTCCCGCAGCTTGCCCAGGCGCGTGTGGGGCATGCGTTCTAGCGTGCGCCACAGCACCTCATGCTTCACGCCGCCCACGTTCAAGATCACGCGTTTCCGGCCCTGCCGCGACCGTTGTATGGTGTACAGATCCGGTGGCGGGTTGTAGGTTCCGTAGTCAACAGGGTAATACCTACCACCTGGCAGTCGCCCGACCACTCGCAGACTTCCGTCACCACCGCCACCACCTCCGCCGTAGTCTGCCACGTCGTCCACATCTCCGTCCGCTTCCATGGCAATAGCTGGAGCGGAGAGAAGGTCTTGCTGGTGGTGGGGCAAGCGGTGCAGGAGATAGTGGGGCGGCAGCGGGACGGACGGGATGGTGGAGACAATAGGCTCCGGGGCGATCTTGACCTCCAGTTTGGGTCCTTCGCCTCCAGGGCGTTGTTTCCTAAAGGAAGATTGCCTCACCACGGCGCACGCCGTTGGTGCCGGCAACTGCTGCTGCTGTTGTTGTTGTTGTTGCTGCTGCTGCTGCTGCTGCTGGAGTTGCTGCTGGTGCTGGGAAGGAGAAGTGCCGGGAGAGGTGGAGGAGAAGAAAAAGTGCGCGTCCCCTGTCGAGGAGGGCGATTCCTTCTTACGCAGGCGGTCGCCGTGCACTTGCCCCTCCCGCTGCTGGCCGTGGTGGTGGCTGTGCGGATGGTGGTGGCGAAAGCTGTGCGACGATCCATGGGCGTTCAGGCTGGCGCCGTGGCCCTCACTGCCGCCCTGGCTCGAGCCGGAGCTAATGAACATAGTGTCAGTTAAAACAAGTGTACAGTCAGAGAATCAATAACGTCGTGACCAGAGTCGTGTTACAGCAAGCAAGGAGGGCGAGGATTTGCGAGGGCAGCAAGAGACTCGAAGGAGAGCACAACAGTGAGATGGCGGCGAGCAAGGAAAGTCTAATGAGAAAGGTCATCACACAAGTCACAGAGCCACAAACAAGCTCACAGGTCACAACGTTTTAAGCAGATCTTGAAGCTAGAGTAGAGGGTTATAGGAGGAGTAGGTGTAGCGGTAATTATAGATATTAGAAGCAGTTGATTTACAAAGACACTGCAGGAAATAAAAACATTAACTTATATTGGTTAATATAGGTGAGAGTCAAGATGTGTCTGTCGCTTTTTGTGTTTGGCTTTCTATCTGATTCCTCCTTATCAATCCATCCATCAGTCCATGCATTCATCTACACACTGATCTATCTATCTATCTACCTATCTATCTATCTATCTATCTATCTATCTATCTATCTATCTATCTATCTATCTATCTATCTATCTATCTATCTATCTATCTATCTATCTATCTATCTATCTATCTATCTATCTATCTATCTATCTATCTATCTATATGTCTGTCTGTCTATCTATCTATCTATCTATCTATCTATCCATCCATCCAGCTAAATGTCTATTTGTCTCTCATTCCTAAAATGATAAAATATTTTACAGTACCACTATATAAGAAAAATATTACAGAGAAAACAAAAGCCATTGCTGAAATTAAAAAACAACAACAAATCTACAACAACAACAACAAAATCCTCATAAAAGAATGAGAGAAAAGAGCCATGAATAACACAGGCACGCGCACACCATTCATTGAAAGCAGTGAAGCAGGAACAGACCATATTATGAACGTGATTAAATAAGAGGTACAAAAAATGGAACAAAGCATAGTGTTACATGAGTCATGTATAGATTAATAATTATATATATATATATATAGGACTCTATTTATTTATTTATTTATTTAGAGAGAGAGAGAGAGAGAGAGAGACAGAGAGAGGGAGAAAAATTTCAAACGTTGAGTTTACCCTATGATTTACTTCTTTTTGTTTCCAACAGAGTATGCGGCATACATTGGTCTAATACAACTTCTTCACTTCAGACTATATAAGATGAATGGAACAATATATTCAGTTCATGCTCAGAAATTTCAGACGAGGCCTTTTGCATTACGACAATTATTTGCAGTTTACGTTTTGTTTCTCAATAAAGAGAGTGTATGTATGACTTCACAAATCATGCTGTTTAGGTAAGTTACTTAAGAGTGTGTACAGTATGACATAAATCATATTGGTGAATTAAGCCACTAAAAAGAGTTTGCATTACGTCACAAATTAAGTTGGTTACCTAAGCCACTAAAAAGAGTGTATGTTTCACATCATAAATCATGTTGATTAAAGAATATCAGGAAATATGTAAATTAATTTTATTATTTTAAATAAAATACAATTAAAAACCTAAAATTTGGAGCGTTCAAAGTTGTTGTTTATTTGTATGTGACAAAAAGAAATAGTTAACAAACGCATGATTTTTTAAAAATAATATATACTTTATGTTTTCTTTACAATATATACTTTAGGTAATCTTCCAGTAGTTTTCTTTACAATATATACTTTATGTAATCTTCTAGAGATTTTGCTAAGATAATGAAAGACACATTAACGTGACATATCCAATCTCGACTTAGTGAATATGGTTTTGGAAAAAATCTCCAAATAAATTAGAAACAAGTTAATGTGCTATACTAAATCTTATATTCTATATAAAAGAACAACCCCCACGCCCAAGAATTAACCATAGCTAAGCAAAATCCAACAATGCTAACAACGAAAACTGTTCCATTTTACCCATAAACTGACTCGGTTCTTCTTGTAGACAAGGACCATAACTCGTGATAATATTTTAATTTATACTACTTTGACATCGACTATTTAGAAGAATGTTTTGCATATTTGTGTAGCTGTTTAAACAAATAGCACAAAACTCAACATTCCATTAAATTTAAAAGTTCTAGCAAGTAGTCCATTTGAAGGTGAGGCACTAAAAGTTCTAGCAAATAGTCCATTTGTAGGTGAGGCACTAGAAGATTTTTGAAAAATGGGTCAAGCTGAAGTATGCATACAAAACAAAGTGTACTTATACTCACTTGCAACACATACACACTCTCATATGCATACACATTTTCTAACTCACATTCAATTTCAGTTACAAACTCTCTAGCGCATATGCACTCTCCAATACATCCTGACCCACAAGTAAATACATGCTCTCAAATTCATACACACTCTCCAACACAAGTATACTTGAAACACATGTATACACACTCTCCAACATAAATATACTTTGAAACACATGTATACACACTCTCCAACACAAATATACTTTGAAACTAGTGTATAAACACTCTCCAACACAAATATACTTTGAAACTCGTGTATACACACTCTCCAACACATATATACTTTGAAACTCGTGTATACACACTCTCCAACACAAATATACTTTGAAACTCATGTGTACATACTCTCCAATGCAAATATACTTTGAAACTCATGTATACATGTATACACACTATCAAAGACATGCACCATTTGAAACACATACAAACTTTCAAACACAGGGCCGTCTTAATAGCCTTATAGGCCCACGGGCAAAGTAATGCACTGGGGCCCCTACATACACTAACGCTGACAGGAATAAAAATTGACAGCAAGTCACAACATACATAGATTAGCATGGGGCCCACGGGCAACTGCCCAGCGTGCCCACGTGTTAAGACCGTACTGCTCAAACACACACATTGTCAAAGACTTACATACTCTTACAGTCTTAGAAATAAAGCTGTAACGAGAAATATGCAAAGAAGTACAAAAATATTCACAAAATGTTAATGTAATATAATTAATAATATAAAGTGCGAAATTAATGTAAACATTTGAGCGTACTGAGAGTATTAAATAAATAAATTGAAATTCAAGACTGCAGTGAGCAGTGCATAAATAAGTTACAATCACGCGAATGTAGAGGGGGACTGCGAAATTGGTTACACGCAAACTACAAAAAAACAACAAAAAACAAGGAAATCAACCACATTTTTCCAACCCCCATCAACACATTCACACAAACACCAAATGAATGTAGTGAAGTGTGATACAAAAAGTAACAATATCATACATGTAATAAATGAATAAATTTCAAACACTCTCGTGCAGCACGTGCAATGTAACGACAGGTGAACGTTTCAAGCGCGTGGTATCACAAATAAATAATTTATTCTAAATGATGAACAGTGGAGTAAGAGAAAGTGCGCTGCAGGCAACTGATATCAGAAGAGTAGCGAAAAGAATTCATTACCCAAGTGATGCCATGGGCGAAGGAGTTAACAACTAACTTGTTAATGAATTTTAATGACGTAACAAGACGATCGAATTTCAATCAGCACATCCGTATATTTTATTTGCTAACTGTAGACAGGTTTGGTTTATTTTAAGTTCCCTTATTAGACTAAAAATGAAACGCGAAAATAAATTATGAAAAAGTGTTCGAGTTTTTATTTTCTTCTTTTGTGTGTGTATGGGTGTGTATAGATAGTTAGAGAGACAACTAGAGAGATAAAGAGAGATGCGGTGGGTGGTTGGGGTAAATAGGAGGGAGAGTAAAATGAGAGTGGCTTGGTAGTAAAGGGTGGGGTGGGAGGAGGGAGATATGCTTGGTAGTAAAGGAATGCAGAGAAGATTAAGTGACAGAAAGATGTTGTTTTCGCTCTCTTCCACAAATACCTCATTTTCTTTTTCTTTTTTTTAATTAATCAACAGTAATCTTTAATCGGATATCAGTTGTCGATAGAGAAAACGAAGCAATTATCAACTGTCAGAGTTTATTGTTCTTCGGCTCAAGTCAAAGTCCTTTCTTATTCGCAGGAAAAAACTATGTGTAAGAATTAATATTTGTGTGTATATAAAATATAAATATGTGTAAGCATTAATATTTGTGTGTATATAAAATATAAATATGTGTAGGCATTAATATATGTGTGTATAAAATAGAAATATGTGTAAGCATTAATATTTGTGTGTATATAAAATATAAATATCCTTAAACTAAGTTTTGTGAAAGTGCAGGAATATAGTTTTCCATTTTCAGCTAAAGATGAAGTGACTCTGACACATATCGTAAATTACTTGCAAATTCATTTTCCAATAAATTTGGAGCAGCTCCTGGAACAAATAAGCAATAGCCCTTAGTTTTCACTGTCATAGATGGTATTGTCAGAGCATAGTCGAAACTATTGCTGGTCATAGCAAAGGAGGTATAGGGTGTTAACAATGCTGATGGACAATAGGCTATACGTCGCGAAAAAAATTTGGGTGAATTTTCTTTTTGTTTATGTATTCTCCCCATTCACACAGGTAGAGGTAATAAGCAATACCACTGAAAGCAAGAACCAAATTCAATAAGTAGAAAAAGTGCCCCCCCCCCCCCCAATCTTTTCAGAAAGCCCAGGTAGGAGGTGTTCATTTCCGAAAGCACCTTTTTTTTTTATCTTCAACTGAGACTGGTAACAAGCATGCAAACTGCTGCTACCTAGGTCGTTCGAGCCACTGTTGACGTCTGCTCTGCACAGAAGACGTTATTTACATCAAAAGCTCGCCAAGAACTAAACACAGACGCTAAGGACTTCAATTCTGTTTGTGGTCACGTGAGGCGAACTACTGCACTGCAGAAACAACAGCGAGGGAGAAAGAATACACAGAACGGAAAATAGATCATACATTGGTGACGTTTACTACCGTACCTCTCATCTAGATGCTTTTCACTCAGACAAGAGTTCTTTTTCTTTCCCATTCTACAGTTTTTAGTTTCTCTAAAATTGGTTTTATTTTGTCTGTCTATCTCTCTCTCTCTCTCTCTCTCTCTGTCTGTCTGTCTGTCTGTCTGTCAATCAGTCAGTCAGTCTGTCTGTCTGTCTGTCTATCTCATATCACTTATTCGCTTGATTACTATAAATACTGTATATACTGGTAATACCTTGGCTAATTCTTCCCATTTTAGTCCGGGCAATGGGAAATTTTTAATTGAAAGACATTAAAACTGAAAATCATGGGCACAAAAGTGTGAAAACGCTAAAATCCTTACCAGGAAAGATAGTGACATTATTCTTTGTTTATAAGAATTACAAAATTGTAATAAATAAATATGTTGTAATGTACAAAAGTAAATCCATGTATGTTCATCAAAATAATCAAAATAAACAAGGTTTACTGTGAAAAATAATGTCATCAAAATTGAACTATAGGGAATTCGTCAGTAAAAAAAAATTCTAAAGGATGGTCTGAGTTATTGCATATCATTTTTAAAGATGGGCTGTAATTTGCAGTTCGGTATATGTAATAAAGATAGTATACATGGATGACATAGGGAAGAAAAGTATTAAATATATATTAAGCAGCAAGAAGTATCTTCAATAATAATAATAATTATAATAATAAGAAGAAGAAGAAAAGAAGAAGAACAACAACAACAATAACAACAACAATAATAACAATGACAACAATAATAACAACAACAATAACAATAATAACAACAACAACAAGACAAAACACACAACTACTGTTACTATTTACCATTACCACTAACAGTAAGGACAAGAATGAGCGGCAATATTTTTGCGAGGTATTTAAAGGTTGCCTTAAACACTTCTAATTATGCTCACTAAAACTGAACATTCTTAACCCTTAGCATGAGGGACGTTGAAGAACAATAACAAACAATAATAAGACATTTTCTTATGCAGGAATTGGACACAAGTAATGAGAATTGTAAAATGTGACAAATGAATGTTGGGACTCAATAAATGTAAAATGAATGCTGGGACATTAAATGTAATAATAAATGTTGGGACTCATTAAATGTAACAGTGAATATAACAGTTGTTAAAGGTAAGTAAAGACGGATACCAGTATTTGTCAAATTTAACATGGAGTATTAGCACTTGTAAATGAAGCAAGGAATAGTGGTCTCCTATAATGATTATAAGAAGGAATATTGGGACGTAAAAAATGTAACAATAGTAAAAATAGCTAAACTGAACACTAATGATGGGATTCAGTAAACATTAAAGGCCTACTGAGAATATTTAAATGCAATAACTAATAGTAAAAATAGCAAAACTGAACACTAATGATGGGATTCAGTAAACATTAAAGGCCTACTGAGAATATTTAAATGCAATAACTAATAGTAAAAATAGCAAAACTGAACACTAATGATGGGATTCAGTAAACATTAAAGGCTTACTGAGACACAATACGAATAGTGGGACTTGTGCGGTATAGCAAGCAAAATCTGTGACGATCGAAGTGCGACAAACAGAACTCTTCCGAAGGAATACTGAAATCTACATAATGTAATAAAGAATAATGGGACTTCTAAAATCAACAGGGAATGATAAGGCTTTACAGCATAACAAAATACTTGGACTCATGAAAAGTAACAAGAAATGTTCAAGCACCTAAGACGTGAAATATATATATGACATGTAACAAGGAATATTGGGAATTGTATACTGTCACAAAGAAATCTGACGTTTGGATTGAAACAGGGAAATTTGGGACAGGAAAGTGTACTAAGAAACATTGCGACTTGAAGTGTAAGAACGGTCTCTGAGACTTTGAAATGCAAGAATAATCTCATAGACTAGTAAAAAGTCCGAATGAACTCAGAGACTTGTGAAAAGTCCGAATGAACTCAGAGACTTGTGAAATGTCTGAATGAACTCTGAGACTTGTGAAATTTAAGAATGAACTCACAGACTTGTGAAATGTCAGAATGAACTCAGAGACTTGTAAATGTCTGAATGAATTCTGCTACTTATGAAATGTCTGAATGAACTATGAGTCTTGTGAAATGTACGAGTGAATTCTGAGGCTTGTGAAATGTCTGGATGAACTCTGAGACTTGTAAAATGTAAGAATGAACTCTGAGACTTGTGAAATGTAAGAATAAACTCCGAGACCTGTGAAATGTCTGAATATCCTCCGAGATTTGTGAAATGTCTGAGTGGACTCTGAGATTTGTGAAATGTAAGAATGGACTGAGTTTTCTGAAATGTCTGAATGGACTTTGAGAGTTGTGAAGTGTAACAAATAACGCTGAACAGGTTAATATGAAGTCAGTATTTGCCTTCTTTACTTAATATGAATAAAGAGAAATGTTTCACAACCTTTATTAATAAAACAAATTTGCGGTCTATTTTATAATATTTTATCTAATGAAACACCATCAGCATAAAATTGCAGCAAATAAAGCTTCAATCCCTATCGTGACTGTCAATCCTCTTGTTTTCAAGCAAATACAATATAACCCCATTGAAGATTATATATAAATTGTTTTGTGTTTATATTGGTTCTACATGGAAAGCTTTAACTTGTTTTCATGGCCTAACAACGCAGTGTAGCTTTGACTTAGTCATAGAAACTCAAGGGATATATCACTAAACTGAAGGTTTCATCTTTTGCAGTTAAAATTAGCACATCCATCGATAGAGAGTTCGACTCATCTCTGTAATTTTATGTCAGGAACTACCTTTGATGGCCTAAAATAATCAGCCCGTTATTGATGCTGAACTTTGATGGCCTAAAATAATTAATCAGCCGTTGTTGATACTGAACTTTAGAAAGGAACCAAAATATCAACATGAAATTATATAAGAAAAATATAATGAGAAAATTTGTAGGTGCATGAGACACACCCGAATTTTAAAATGTGAATTAAAAGTAATCTTCAGATAATATATATTTTTTAAATGGTATTTTTATGATTTCATTATGCTCAGCCACCCATCCTTAAAAAAGAATAAAAACAGTCCTACATTCAATCAGTTCTTTTTGCTGTTAGTGTTGCCATTGACAAATATTAAGCAGACACACTAATTTCAAAAGAAAATTAGGTTAAAATGATCAAAACTTTTTCAGCTGTAAGATGCTGAGCTTTGACTAAAAGGTAAGCTCTAAACATCTATGTGACGGAATTACGTCCTCAGTATCAGAACGCTAAACAGCTATGTGAGGGAATTACGTCCTCAGATTGTATCAGAACGCTGTCTTGGATGGAGTCATGTTGAGAAAGTCTCGACTTCAAATTGTTATTCGTCTGTACTGAAAGTCTCATCTCACCTCATTAATTCTATCAGTGATCTTGTTTCTTACTGAAAGTCTCATCTCACCAGCATTAATTCTATCAGTGATCTTGTTTCTTACTGAGAGTCCCATGTCTGTATTGTAATTGATTTAATTTTGTTGAGATAGTCTTGAATTAGTGATTTGGTTATTTGATCTCCTAGGGAAAGTTTAGACTGTCAATTGTTACTTCAATCGTATTGTATTGAAAGTGAAGTTAGCAAATGACGTATTGTACATGACAACTATTTTAGCGTGATGTGCTGGTAAATTATGCAAACTGTGGAACACATGAATGAAGCATGACGTATTGTACGTGACAACTATTGTAGCTTGATGTGCTGGTAAAATATGCAAACTGTGGACACATATTGTAGATTGATGTGCTAGTAAATTATGCAAACTGTGGAACACATGAATGAAGCATGACGGAATGCACATGACCAAAAAGAAAAGATTGTGCTGAGCAGAGATTTAAGCTGGGTGGATTGAGTCTGTTGAGTAGAGATTTAAGCTGGGTAAATTGAGTCTGTTGGGCAGAGATTTAAGCTGGGTAGACTGAGTCTGTTGAGAATCACTTTCCTATGCCTAAGTGCATTCTAATCAACTCCTGTAGTCGGACTTGACTATATTATACACGTATATGTTGTCATAAGTACGGTTACACAAAGAACATCCCCAAACATACCAACAAGAAAACCCTAAATAAACAACATAAAATCTTCAAAACAAATCGAACAATTTATTATGTAATCGTCTTCTATTTTCTATGTTTTGCATTCACTACTCAGGTTTGAGGAAAGAATTAACACAAGGTAATGCACACAACTTAGAATACTGTGTATTCGATACCCAACCTGAACTCTGCGTTTGCGGTACATGAATAACCGACTTACGGAAAAAGCGGGCACTCAATATAAAATTCAAACGTGTAATGTTAGGCCAGCACGAATTCATTCAGCCACCTGTTTGTGATAATGCAGTCTTCCAAACATAAACGCGTGCGTGCGCGCACAACAGCAACGCATGCACGCACTCATGCATTACATGCGCACGGTTCCTAACAGTATAATTAGCAAAAAATGTCGAAGAGGGTTGCATGCGGCTGAACTACCCATCTCAGTAATAGCGGTTACTGCAATGGTATTTGCAGGTAATGATCTATCGTGAAGCGTTTCGTAATTAGGTGTCACACGAAACAGGGACAGGCTACGAGCGTGGCAGGGATTTGCGTGACCTGCATGCGGATTATTAAGTAATAAGTAGCATTTGCAGTTTTCTCGTGGATAACTCTCAGAGAGAGAGAGAGAGAGAGAGAGAGAGAGAGAGAGAGAGAGAGAGAGACTTATTTGAAAAAAAAAATTTAAAGTATATCTTTGCAATTATGTCTGTCGATCGAGTCTGACCCGATTGTATTTTTTGTTAGCGGATCTTGAAAGGTTAATAATTACTCGTAATGGAAATTCACAAAAAAAGTACCATCAACAGTGGTCATTGCCAGTCAACCACTCTCCCGTCTATCCGTTCACCTACTGCCATCCATCGATCTGCAATCCACCAATCTGTTCATTCATTCTCGTGTTTGAAAGCTATTTTGTTGATTGTTGAAATAGTAACAAGCAACTCACTCACGTGGGGTGCTCCGACAATATCAATAAAACTTACTTAAACCATCGATCATGATCGTTTATGAGTTCTAAGGTAAACTAGTCACACAAACAGACATTACAGATTAGTATACTCTATTATATTCAGTTGAACAATGAAATAAGACATACTTTTACACAAACACACACACACATACACACACACACATACACACACACACACACACACACACACACACACACACACACACACACACACACTCACACAAGCGCGCGCGCTCATTCTGCCGAGTATGGATATCAGCGGTAAATTAATTAGAGTGTTTTACGGGGTTCAGTAGCTGTTTAAGTAAAGGAAATACTACTAGAATATTTATTTTGCAAAGAATCACTACAAGAATTCTCCGGTGATTCCTTGATCCACATTTACACAGCTGCCATGCCTCTAATCTCTGTCCATTCTGATCCCTATCAAATTGCACTCAAACAAGGAAACGAACACGGAGAAAACAACGTAGTACGTGTGAGTCAAGCCAGAAGGGAAACTGTAAACAGAGCACAGAGTGAAATCCCGAAAAACAATAATCAACAACAAAACAAATATTCACATCTATAGATCTCCAACGACTCTGCTACTTTTCTTTGCTTCCACTCTTGCCTACCTTATGGTATATTTTTCCTCTTGCCCTTGTTGTCCCTGCAGCTTTCCTGCATTTGTTCAATCGATGCTACACAGGCCAGAGAGTATGAAGAAGGCGGGCGAACACAAGCACTAATACTGAAGCAAGAGTTTTTAACTCACACTGTTGAAAACAAGGTTTAAAACCAATCCGCCATGCAGCCCAACAGACTTGCAACGAAGTTGGCACTCGATCAGATTTCCCGGAGCACTGAACTCGAGGGAAGAGGAGGCGAGTAAGGGTAGGGGGGTTGGGCGAGGGGGGGGGGGAAGAGAAGAAAGAAGCCCAACTCGTCAATTTTGACACAGCGACCGAACCTTTCTGCAACTTGTGTACGTCCGTGAAATGAGTGCGAGCATACCTCTGCTCCAAATGATTTTCCTATGGGCTATTTTTAGCCATCGAGTTCGCTGGCACTGACCGATTTCATCTCGAAGCCCCCCCCCAGAGGTTTACTCAGAGTCGAAATCAGAGCCGAATAAACGGCCAGTTCCAGAAGGCTAAAGAAACGAGAAGGCGAGGAACAGAGAAGTCAGACTAAGACGAGCCATGTACACGGCAGCCGCCATCTTTAGAAGCGTCATTGCGGCACGGCACGGCACGGCAGACATCAACTGAGCGCGAGCAAGGAATCGCGCGAGCACACTATTAATATATGAGAGAAGGGGCAAGCACGGCACTGGCAGGTTGGGAGCCGTAGCACGCGGATCTACAGCAGTGAACACAAACCCCCTCCCTCACCCCCCAACGAACATGGCAGTACTCTCGGAAATTAGCTCCATCTGCAGGTGATTTTGTCACACAAAC
Organism: Sinotaia quadrata; assembly: GCA_028829895.1. Classification (NCBI taxonomy): domain Eukaryota; kingdom Metazoa; phylum Mollusca; class Gastropoda; order Architaenioglossa; family Viviparidae; genus Sinotaia; species Sinotaia quadrata. Next base: position 88,733,392 of record CM054178.1, read on the forward strand.
ACTGTAATCTCTGGGCTGCACAAAACGCAAAGCTCATGCAACAGGCACTGATTTAGAGACGACCTAACGACCATCTGAAGTTCACTAATCGTGCTAGATCAGGTCAAAGGGCACTCTAGCTCCGAACGCAGTCAACACGAAGGAAACCTGAAAAAAAAAATCGCCTGGTCAACTACACACACTCATGATAATATCTCACCCTGATCCATCCAATGAAGAAGTAATCGAACCACAAGCCGCAAGCCGCCCACACACAACAATGTCAATATACGACAAGCTCGTTCGCAAGCCTGTCCATTAACCCACCTACCTGCCTGTCCAGTCAATATATTTTATGACCAAAGAACCAACCTACATATTAAGTGCACGTTGTAACTGAGTTTTAGAAATCCCTCTTATAAATACACGGACTACGTGTCTCTGGTAAGTAGGTAGGTGCAGTTAATATGGCTTAATAATGAAGCATCAGAAAATATGTAGCATACGTATAAGTCTAATATACACACAATATTGTAAGAATTAACTTGTATAAACCGTAATGGATAAAAACACAGATAAACCAGTTTAGGGTGATTGAAAGGCATTTCAGTTGATGCTGCGGTCTCCATGAGAACGGATAAAGGTGTGTACGCATTTCACTGACAGGCATGCAGGACACGTGATCATCTGAAATGTTATAGCCCTTCTATAGATTTTTATTTTACATTTTGAAAAAACAGTTCCAGTGAAATACTATCCCGCTTTTGTTGTTTGTTTCGTCAATTGTAGAACACCGTCCAGTCTAAACGTAGGCCTATTATGCACGAACAATCTTAAGCATGACTATATTTAAGGACTGTCTATAATGTAAATTTTAATTCAAAATAAAACCAGTATTTAAATTCCAAAATGCACAGACGATTGTATACATTTTACCCCCTCAGACATGTGGGTTACTTCAAAATGAATGTCTAAACAATAAAATGGTTAGCCTACTTGTAAAATTATAAAATAAATCATCAAACTTAACAAATCCATCAATCTCCGCCTCGAGTTAACATTATTTTTGAAGATCAAGTATAGCACAAAATATTCAGAGGAATGATTGCTATTTAAACTGGTCAGTCATGTGTAACACTGCGACATTAATGAGAGATCTGAAATATATTGTTATACTTCACCATCAAATTTCATCTGATGACCGATGATAACAAGGAGATCGGGTAAATGATACTGTACACGTTTAAAATCAGTTACCCTAGGCATACACTGAACTAGGTCGTCTGCAGCAACAGTGTTTAAATTGTCAAAAATAACAAACAAGCAAACGCTCACGCTCACGCACACACACACACACACACAAACACACACACACACACACACACACACACACACACACACACACGCGGAAAACTGCACAAGAACGATGACGAAATAACTTCCACATTCTATTTGTTCCTAATTCTACTCTAATTATAGCACACAAGCGTACAAACACAGAGACATACACACACCAAGACTCAGGCATGCACGCGGAAGCAAATAACCCATTCGTGACCATTTAAAATTACTTATGTTAGTCATGAAAGTGAATTGTCATTTGGATGATCGGTAAAAACAAGACATCTGACATCTTTCAATTTATACACGAGAATGCGTGCATTTCTAATCAAAGTGCCTATACATACACATTTAACGCACTGTCCTGTGTTCGTTCATATGAATGCGTGCATTTCTAATCAAAGTGCCTTTACATACACATTTAGCGCACTGTCCTGTGTTCGTTCATATGAATGCGTGCATTTCTAATCAAAGTGCCTTAACATACACATTTAGCGCACTGTCCTGTGTTCGTTCATATGAATGCGTGCATTTCTAATCAAAGTGCCTATACATACACATTTAGCGCACTGTCCTGTGTTCGTTCATATGAAAAGAATTACAACTTGTCACAGAATGAAGACAGGTGTTTTGGATACTGACATTTTTACTGATCTGGGCAAACGAAGATCAGGAAATATTATATATGCAAGATGTTAACGAGGGCTAAACTTAAAATAAGTTTCTTATTTGCTCCAGTTAAACCCCACTGCGTCGATGAAACAATATGTGGTCAAGGTCAGACAGCAGTATAGTTAGAAGATATCAATACATTTAAAAATAAAACCAGTCTGACAATAAGAAACAAGAAGGGCTACTAGTTACAAGTAAGAGCAAAGCTGAAAAACCCAGAAAAATTAAACAAGAGAAAAGTAAATCATGCAATGTTTATAAAAACAAGAGAAAAGTAAATCATGCAATGCATATAAATAACAAGAGAAAAGTAAATCATGCAATGTTTATAAAAACAAGAGAAAAGTAAATAATGCAATGTTTATAAAAACAAGAGTAAAGTAAATCATGCAATGTTTATAAAACAAGAGTAAAGTAAATCATGCAATGTTTATAAAAGCAGAGAAAAGTAAATAATGCAATGTTTATAAAAGCAGAATCTATCAATATTATATCTTTGTTAACGTCAGGAATAATGAATTCTCTTACAATCCAGAAAGGGGTTAAATCTGTCGGCCTCAAATTTACCCTTGAACCAAATGAAATCTAAGAGCCCCAACCTTACCCAGAAACCCAAAAGAATCTGTCAGTCCCAACCTTACCCAGAAACAAAATTAAATCTATCAGTTCTATCCTTCTTCAAGAATCAAATACAATTTGTTAGTCCCCCATCTTTCCCAGGAACTAAATGAAATCTGTCAGGCCCAACCTTATTCAGGAACCAAATGAAATCTGTCAGGAGCAAACATATCCAGGAATCAAATGTAATCTGTTTACTCCTAACATATCCAGGAACCAAATAAAATCTGTCAGTTCTAATTTTACCCAGGAAACCAAATTAAATCTATCAGTTCTAATCTTGCTCAAGAATCAAACGAAATCTGTTAGCCCCAGCCTTGCCAAGAACCAAACATCGGAAACATGCAATATATAATGTTTTGAACAGTATTAACATTCACTTATTTAGTACTGAAAACATCTCCACTGTTGTCAGGAATGGATGAAATGACAAAGTCATCACCCAACAATTCGATCAGGATTAGACAATAAAACAAAATGAAATGGAAAAGATTTTAAGACGGCTATAATTTCCAAACATGTAAACAAAACCATCTATGTTAGACTGGCATGCTAGAAGAAATTCTTATAAATGTTCTCAAACATACATTTCCATTCTCTGTGGGATTGTTCAAAGCAACACTTGACAATGGCTTTTACCAATCAGCGTGCAGAGAAATCGCTACTGTACGCAGTGATTCGCAAGAACCAGCATGCCGAGTGTCACTTTTAAATGTGTGTGGTATAGAATTGAACACATTAAAACTAAGCGAGCCAGCATGCCGAGTGTCACTTTTAAATGTGTGTGGTATAGAATTGAACACATTGAAACTAAACAAGCCAGCAAATAATCAGAAGTAGTAACAAATTCACTGAGAAGAAAACATTCGTTTAGGTCCAATGATTCCATTTCACATACTATTAATTATGTGCGGACAAGTGTGCACTGTCCATTGGAAGACATCAAGATTAATATGGGCGTGTTCTTTGTAGGAAAACTGCCTTAGATGGTGTTAAGATGGTTTTTAAGATAATGCGCTTTGTGAAAACTTGTATACAGTACAGTGAGCTGTGGAGAGAGGTATTTATATAAAACCATTTGTGGTGTGTTATGGCTTTATACGTTCACCTATTTTAACTTCATATACCAATGCTATAGCGTCTGTATCCACGCCCTACATCTTTTACTTAGTAATTATGGCCACCCGGGTATCTACTCATCCTATCACGCTAATTGAGCTCCTAGACGCTTAATATCAAGAATCAGAGAGAACAAGCTTATGGGACAGTCAAACTAAAATAATGTTATGGGACAGTCAAACTAAAATAATGTTATGATAAATCAATGAAATAACGCACGGTTGGGAAATAACAATAAAAATACATCATAAATCTTTCCGCGAGCAGCCTGAGTAGAGGAATGCTTACATCAGTGCTAATTTACGCTGGCAAATAAATATACCTAGTAGGCTCCAAATAAAGTAACTGCAAGTACGTTTCCGTAAATTACAGCAGTGCATATTCTACAGTTTTTCATCACTTCAAATTTATTATATTAAATGAACATAGGGTTCTTGTTCAATTAATTATTTATTCTTTTTGCTATGAATTATATTATATATATATATATATTCATTTGCGGTTTATTTCGATATTAGGCTTTTCTTGAACAGTGAACGCTTTCCTAACCCTTTGCCGGCTAGGAATGATGTGCGTGCAACCTGTCACGTGTCTTTTCATTCAGATCAGTCGATGCCTGCAGGCAGTGAGAGGTCAGCATCATATTTTTCTTTACAGAGTTCTTTTTACTCGTTCCAGGATTAGAATACATTCTCATTTCCCTGCCCCCCCCCCTTTTTTTTTGTTGTTGTTGATTTAAATCTTTAACTTTAAAATTGGATGCTTGATCTTTCCTCCCTATTATGGGTTGTACATGGAACTTAGAAGACTCTTGACTAGATAAGTTAAATATGTCTCTGTATTGTGTGAATGGTTAGATTTTATTAAGGATGTTAAATTATTTGAAACATGTTTAACTTTTATATCTTGCAGAGGCATATGCCAAATAAGTATTTATTAATGTAATAATTTGCAACACCCTTAGACACTGCAATTACCTATGTGTCAGAATTTTTGATTTCAATCTATCTTTATTCTGAACTCTGTGGTGTGGGCTTTGGGTGCCTGATTCTGATGTTATTCATGACGTGTCCTACTAAGTATTTACCAGCGTGATTTGTCTTGTGCCAGCACATTTAACCCTGAAGCTTTGTCGTGATTGTGAACAGTTACTACAGTGCAGCTTGAACTTGATCAGACTATTCGTGTTTATGATGAAAAACTAGGTCAAACAGAATTTGCTTATTCATTTTAAATATTATTAAACTTTTATTAAATTTTTATTAATTGTTCAATCTAGTGTAACTGTTAGTCCAACGAAACCTCTTTTGTTTGTTATCGTAATCTATAGTGATTGTCCCACGATTACGTCTTGTGCTCTGTCCATCTATATATCTATTTATGTATCTGTTTTATACAATACATTTATCGGTTTAAATAACTAAATTGGGGCCGTGAGTCAAATTGGCGGCGTACCAGCATATCGGCGTAAAGGTTGCAGATATGCATATTTAACTAGTAGTCCATATTTTGAATCAACACTTGTAGATGCTTTATGTCATTAACTAACTGATATAATTGGTATAATTCATTAGTACAACGTCATCCCAGAGTACAGTGGCGACATTACCCTTAAATAATCACAAAGATCGCAGTAATTTAACGTCAACTTACTACATATGCACGCAGTGACTAACCTTTACGGTATTTTTGAAAGGCAGTTATTTACCACTAAACTGTAAAGCAAGTATTTAGTGAATTAAATTATCCTGTAGACAGATAGATTTACTGCTTCTTTATCTTTATGTTAGACCTTACCATTAATTATCACTTAGGTATATTTAATAATTTATATAATATCATATAAGCATGTAGATTTACCATAAAATATTTACATAGACAACAAGATTTTTTCACTACATTAGCACTTAGGATTAGTTAGACAGATAATGTTTTCCCTCTTAATTATCATTTAAACTAGTTAGACAGATAATGTTTGTCCACTAAATTATCATTTAGACTAGTTAGACTGATAATGTTTGTCCACTAAATTATCATTTAGACTAGTTAGACTGATAATGTTTGTCCACTAAATTATCATTTAGATAATGACTGATTCAGTAAATTGCTTTCAAACCAGTTGGTATCGTTCAGATAAACAGTGAATAAAGTTAAATATCACTTAGAAGGAGTCTTTCCACTAAATTAGTATTTAAGCAAGATTCTGCATACTATTGTCTATTTATCGTGTCACGCCCTCATTCTTAACGATTCTGCATACATACTTTTGGCTATTTCTCTTGGTTATGCCCTCATTCCAAACGATTCTGCATACATACTTTTGGCTATTTCTCTTGGTTATGCCCTCATTCCAAACGATTCTGCATACATACTTTTGGCTATTTCACTTGGTCATCCCCTCATTCCATGCAAAAAAATGAAACTGAGTTTACGTTGCATCATTTACAGGCATGAAACTATAACAACTGTACTTTGTGCATATTAAATAAAATAGAGAAACATTTAAAATAATTTAATAGTAGTGATGCTATGTGATTTTACGTCAGATGAAAGTTTTCCTTGCAAGACAACCAACACAGAATTATTATCTAATTCGCAATAACATGACTTTATTCGTTTAACTTTTATAAGATACTCCATTCCTGTAAAAGTAAAATATGTCAGGCCATATAAATTGTTGAAAAGCATTTTATTATGTATTCTCTTTAAGATGACGAACTAAAGTCTTTGTTGATTATAGATATAAATTGTCTGATCTCGATATTTTTCTGACATCAGTTTGTTATTAAAATAAAATAAAATAATTAATATACATACATAAATATATGAATATGTAAATGTACACAAATGCTAATAGAATAAATTCAAGGATTCCTCTTAATAAATGAAAATTTGCTTTATAGCTTTAAAGTTTTGATTCGATGTTCTTTACACGATCAAGAACAGCACACTCATATATATGTCACTCTAACTGCTGCTCACTTTGATTTTCAAACCGAAAATATTTTAACTTCAAATGTAAAAGCAGTCTCGTTGTAAATTATATAAAATTATTTTGTGTTAACAGAGGATCTTGCAATGTTTTCTATAGTTATGTGAGTTTCAATTCTATACTAATGTTGCACATGGTTTCGCTTTTGTCGCATCAATGACCACAGAAGTGTGACATTGTACTTCTCTACATCATTTCAATATTGCAAACGTCTATCCTTGCATTCTCAGCTATTTGCCTTTTATGTTAAGATATTTCTCTTATATTTCCACCCGCTTGCATTGTGTCATCAACATCATTGACGCCATAATCAGCATCCCTTGCTAGCTCGTCATAGACAAAGGACTTTTATTTCCATTTTTTAAAAATCCTGGAATTTTTTTTATATTTCCAACCATTTGCATTGCATATTGCATCGTCATCATCGTCGTCGTCATCATCATTTGTTTGTAATTCATAGACTAAGGTCTTGCATTTCTAAATGCATTTAATTGTATTCCAGAAATTTCTGTACATTTACATTGCATTATCCATCATCATTATAATTTTAATCATCGTCATCATCATCATCATCATCATATTTGTTTTGCTTTTTATAGACACATGACTTGTAATTTCTGGTTTTTTTCCTTGTATTTCCATATATTTGCGTGATTTTCAGAAAGATTTGCATTTATTTGTATTTCTCTTGGCGTGCCTTGTATTCCAGTTGAGTTGTTATTATTTCCAGATTTCTGCGTGGCTGTCCAAATACGCCTATATCCCAGAATAATTGCAGGGCATTTCCACTTATTATTTTGTAGACGTATTCTGGACATTAATGTGAAAAGGAACATACCACTGGTTAAGTGGTACTGATGTAATGTACATAATGACCACATACCACTGGTAAAGTGGTACTGATGTAATGTACATAATGACCATATACCACTGGTAAAGTGGTACTGATGTATGTACATAATGACTACATAACACTGGTAAAGTGTTACTGATGTAATGTACATAATGACCATATACCACTGGTAAAGTGGTACTGATGTAATGTACATAATGACTACATAACTTTCAACATAAATACGCGTATTTGTATTTTGAAAATATTTAAACTGCACCGTTTCTGAAGTTTACTTCACAAGTTTCTTAAGATTACTTTTAAAAGTACAGTTTGCTGTACTTTACTGAATATGTGAAATTAAAGACAAAAAACGTCATTGTTGCTCAAGGTAGAAATACCTTTATTTTTGTGTAGGATAACATTGCTTGTACATTCCACGACTATTTCGACATCTACTATTACTACCACCACCAGTTTCACTGCCTCCACAATTATTACTACTATTACTATTCTACTGGAGATTTATTTAAAATGTCAATTAAATTAAGATCAATAAGGGCTTTACATTGAGAGGCAAAGAATGAGTATCCCTTCCCTAGCTGGCGAGAGATGTAGCTTACAGAAAAAGTATTCTGTGACAAAAAGTAGTGAGGGCTTTAATTTCCCCACTTTTCTCGTGCGAACTCTGCACCTGCTGACGCATCTTTTCGATTCCCGGTCATTTATTTTCCACTACAAAGATTTCTCGCAAATCTTAGAAATATTTTCTACACTACTCCTGCATCGCAAAGCATTTAATTTGATTCCATTTTTATCTGTGAGAAATTAATTTATTTGAATCTAATGTTGTGAAAATCAACACGTACACCACTATTACTATTACAGAAAAGATATGTCATATGGTAATGACGTCATACAGCAATACATAGATTACTAATGATGTCATACTGAAACGCTCGCCAGTTGCAAGTATTTCATACATAGCAATGCATCAATTATTATGCCGTCATATAGAGCAACATGCCAAGTTACTGTGATATTAAAAATCATTAAGTCAAATATTAAGGATAGCACACGAAGCATTTCAAAGATGTTAAAGTTGTCATATAGAGCAACATGCCAAGTTACTGTGATATTATTAAAAATCATTAAGTCAAATATTAAGGATAGCACACGAAGCATTTCAAAGATGTTAAAGTTGTCATATAGAGCAACATGCCAAGTTACTGTGATATTATTAAAAATCATTAAGTCAAATATTAAGGATAGCACACGAAGCATTTCAAAGATGTTAAAGTTGTCATATAGAGCAATACGTTAGATACTAACGCGCAATCATGACAGCAATACGTCAGACACCAATTATACCATACAGAGCAATTTACTAACAATGTTATATAGAGCAATACGTCATACGTCAAATAATAATGATGTCATTACACAGCAAGATATCAGAGTTTTAAGTAATACTGAGCGATACGTCTGCTATTAATAATGCTATGTATAACAATTTTTCTTTTATTAATGACGTTACGTAGTAATAAACATGACACTAATGTTATCACGTTATTGCAATATGATACTGAAAATATTTTGTATATCAATATGTCGATGATATATCAAATGCAACTACATGAAACTAATTATGGCATAGAAATAATTTTTTCAGATTAATTATTATAATTTGCAAATCAATGTTATATACTTGCAAAAGCAATGTAACCGTTAAATTTTTTAGAACAATCTTAAACTGTATTATGTCTGGTCCTAATTACATTAAAATGCAATTTGCTTAATGCCTGTAATGTCGTATATGGAAATCTGCCTGATTATACATTTTTATGCAAAACAAAAGTCACGCTGATACCAACATTATCGGATACAGTGAAGACAACTAAAACAACAGTCTCTACAATAATCAGTGGCTTCTTGCAAAATAGTTTGCATGATTCATAAAGGAAAATTTCAAAAGAATTACCCCCCCCCCAAACAACAAACGTAATTTGATTTGTGATTTAATGCTGTCAATAAATATATCACTCACTGTACGACAATATTCTAATTTATGTTCTTTCCCCTTTCTTCTGAATATAAGAAGATCTTCATGTGGAAAGTTTAGAAAATATTTGATCAGAATACACCAAATACCAAAGACGACGAATTCAGAAATCGTATTTCCCAGAATGCAAAGTGAGATTCGTGGAGTTAAGGAGGCCGATAGAATAAGTAGGCGGTTGCACATATCCTGTAAAAAGGTTCATGGAATAAGGAAGTGAGATTAATTGAATAAGTAGATTAGGTCAATGGTTTTTATAGAATGAAAGTTATTGGATTAAGGAAGAGATGTTTATTGAATAAGGAAATAACTTTCATTGATTAATGAAGTGAAATACATTGAATAAAACGTAAAGACAATTAGTTTAAGGAATGGAGGCTACTGTATTAAGGAAATGAGGGTAACATAATACGGTAACTTCAATTGATTAAAGAAGTGAGGATCACACTAGACGGAGAGTAAAGTTGATATAATTAGTTATTCCATATGTGGAATGCGGTGTGAAATCTGGGTATATGACTACTCAGTTCATACATATAATAATACAAGCGACATCTAGAGAGGTAAGGTAAGGTGTAAATAAAAGAAATGACGTTTACAAAGAATAGTAAAATCCACATGTAAAATAAAGAAGTAAAATCAATAGGAAAAATTCAGATAAAAAATAAAGGAAGTTAAGTTTAAAACAAGAAATGTGAGTCCACAAGTAAAATAAAGGGAGTGAAATCTAGAAAACAAGAGCAAATGTTCACAAAAATAAATAAACGAGGAAAATGACTAGGAAAGAACAATGATGAAGTTTAAAAGTCCGTATGCAGAATAAAGGTTTTACAGTCTTTCTAACTCTTCCTCTGCATTTTTTATAAACAGAGTTAGCTCTAGATAGCGAATATGCGGTCAGAGAGGAAAGAGAGTTACTGTAGTTTAGCGATGAAAGCAACTTACTCATTGGCCACTGCGCACGTCCCAACTTGCAGCATCAAGTTGTCATGGAGGCGTAGATATTGAAAGTCCTGTGGCTGAGTACTCGACCTTCACACATCATTCCTTCTTGACGTAAGCCACAAGTCTTTTATTTTCTCGCCGATAGAACCACTATGAACTAATTTCAGAAATCAGCTACTTAAATTTTGTTTAGTGATATATATACAACCACATCCAGCTGCTGGAAACACATAAATTGAAACACCGCTTCATTGTGAAGACGTGTTACCGCATTTGATCATGTATAAGTGCTTGAAGCTGGCGCAGAAAATATTTGCATGCCTATAGTTGTCGATAAACAGCTTAGCCTGGAGGGGGGTAGCCATTATTTGAGTTGTCCTTCCTTAAAGCGAGCTGTTGCCTTGCCTACTTGTGCTGCTTACATTTCTAATGAACAGACAAATTAAGACTTCCATCGCTGTGCTTCTTGTGGCGTTAGGACAGTTGTCGCGGAATACAATGGCTGCCTGAACAGCTGAACACTGCGACTCACATATACCTACGTGTTCACGCCATAATGTGGTTTGAACGTAATTTGTTCACTGCTTTAAAGAAAATGAATGCAACTTATAATAATTTGTTCACTGCTTTAAAGAAAATGAATACAACTTATAATAATTTGTTCACTGCTTTAAAGAAAATGAATGCAACTTATAATATTTTTTTCACTGCTTTAAAGAAAATGAATACAAGTTATAATAATGGATCACTTTAAAAAAATTAATACAAGTTATAATAATGGATCGCCTTAAAAGAAAATTAATAAAATTATAATAATGGATCGCCTTTAAAGAAAATTAATACAAGTTATAATAATGGATCGCATTTAAAGAAAATTAATAAAAGTTATAATAATGGATCGCCTTTAAAGGAAATTAATAAAAGTTATAATAATGGATCGCCTTTAAAGAAAATTAATACAAGTTATAATAATGGATCGCCTTTAAAGAAAATTAATAAAAGTTATAATAATGGATCACATTTAAAGTTGAAAGAAAGAATGAGATCACTGAAGTGTTTCAGAAAATCTCTCCGCGCTCTCACGGACCATATCCGTTCGCTCATCGCCAATAATTTCTCAGGCACCGAATACACCACGTCACTGCCCGGCAAACACTGAACTTAGACACTGAATCCACACACCACTAGTCGGCAAGCACTGAACATAGACACTGAATCCACACACCACTAGCCGGCAAGCACTGAACATAGACACTGAATCCACACACCACTAGCCGGCAAGCACTGAACATAGACACTGAATCCACACACCACTAGCCGGCAAGCACTGAACATAGACACTGAATCCACACACCACTAGCCGGCAAGCACTGAACATAGACACTGAATCCACACACCACTAGCCGGCAAGCACTGAACTTAGACACTGAATCCACACACCACTAGCCGGCAAGCACTGAACTTAGACACTGAATCCACACACCACTAGCCGGCAAGCACTGAACTTAGACACTGAATCCACACACCACTAGCCGGCAAGCACTGAACTTAGACACTGAATCCACACACCACTAGCCGGCAAGCACTGAACTTAGACACTGAATCCACACACCACTAGCCGGCAAACACTGAACTTAGACACTGAATCCACACACCACTAGCCGGCAAACACTGAACATAGACACTGAATCCACACACCACTAGCCGGCAAACACTGAACATAGACACTGAATCCACACACCACTAGCCGGCAAGCACTGAACCCGATCAAAATCCTTGTCAGTCTTATGCTCACTGAGAATTATCAGACCGCATTATCATTTTTCCGGAGACATACCAAATTGACGTACACTCTCCGTATTCTCTACACAAATGATCGAGCCCTCTCATTTCTCCATTTCATGTTGTAGCTTCCGCCGATGTCAAGAAAAAGATGAGCAAAGAGTTGACATTTTGCCGAAAACATGCATGATAGCTTAGGTCAACCACTCATGCACATTTTCAACGCTTATTATCGATATTTTCCTGTCACACCCTATCACCCCCTCCCCCTTCACTAGGCTGACTCGCCGGCTTCGCTTCGTCTTGCTGCCCACTAACTCCCTGTAAGGCATTCGTGTGTTTCACAGATAGCACTAGAAACCATTTTGACGCAGACTTCCGCAAAGCTAACACGGCACCATATTTCCTACCGTGAAGGAAAAATATGGTAAGAAGTGATATGCGTTTGTAATTTGTCTGGGGGTGGGTGGAGGTGGGCGAGTAGGTGAATTAATTGTACTTTAAAAAAATGAAACTTTCAGTCAAGATGTGATGTTTTTGTGCATTTTGATGTTTACTCAAATTAGTTTCTTAGTGTCTCGACACGCAGGATTAAATGTGCTTAATAAAAACCTTGCAAAACAAACTGAAGTTCTTTGAGTATATACGAAAACCTTTGTCTGCAGCGTTTAATGCAGACATTTAGAAGATGGCAAAAGGAAGACCAAAAAGCAAAAGCAATTATTTAACTAAAGTTGTGAGTAAAAATTGCTAAAATAAATCAATTAAAATAAATAAACGGTTGTCAGAAAGTTGACAATTCTCACATCCTCCCCCTAAAAAATAAAATAAAATTCAATATCACCTTTTTTACCACAAACGCATTAGCATACGCACCATTTACAAGAGTCTCAAGAGAAATCGACGTCCTGAATAAAGTTACAAAGACCACGTCCTGAATAAAGTTACAAAGACCACGTCCTGAATAAAGTTATAAAGACCACGTCCTGAATAAAGATATAAAGACCACGTCCTGAATAAAGTTACAAAGACCACGTCCTGAATAAAGTTATAAAGACCACGTCCTGAATAAAGTTATAAAGACCACCTCCTGAATAAAGATATAAAGACCACGTCAATCTCTAAACCTTAGTTAATCTGTCTTGGGTCTGTCATTTTTCTGGTTATCCTGCAGTGTAGTTTTTACGTGTGTCCGGCATTTGCTTTTAAAGAGAATTCTGAACACTAAAGCAAATATTGATCACTAGATTGTTTCTACCATAAAGTCAGTAAAGACGTCTTTCTCTAGACTTCGTCACTAGAATTCAACTGCCACCGTCTTCCGGATCGCTGGCACACACAAAGACCCCGATAACATACTTGATGTAAACATGACGGCTGCCATAGCTTTACGACGATCAGCAAGGCGCATTGTCAGAATTTAGCTGCAACAGTCAGCCGTTCGGAAAGCCGTGACAGAGAAGTACTAGAGCCCTCCAACAACAGCAGCAACAACAACAACCCCAAATACCCATCTAACTGATCGATACATATACGCTTTTTTTCTCTCCTGAAGTCCAGCACGCATCACACACACACACACACACACACACACACACACACACACACACACATACACACACACACACATACACACACACACACAAACACCACACACACATACACACACACACACACCACACCACACACAACACACACACATACACACACACGCATACACACAAACCGAGGTTAGCACAGCTGTTCACATAGGTCTCACACAGTACGTTACACTGACACATATTTTGTAACAGCTAGGCATGGCGAATTGAAACAAAAAGGATGAAAGTGAAACCAATAAGGTTCAATGGAGAGAAGAGAAAAAAAAAAGAATCATTACGGCAGCGACAAAACGCCCACGTCTGACTGACAGCAAAATGATCTCAGATCTGACTAGTGAGCTCCGGAGACTAACGGCGTGTACAAATGTGTACTCGTGTACGAGTGGCCGAAAAGCCGAATGACGCAAACATTGATTTTACATGAAAATAAATGTGATAATATTTTAAGCACAACATTTCACTAATCCAGTCAAATAGCATAGCAAGATTCTTTGGTTACATCAGAGACAATGGAGGAGAGAGGGAGAGATGAAGAGAGCTTATATATAAACGATAATTTTTTTTTAAATATCGAAGATGAGTCGAGAACAGGAAAAGTTAAAGGTAGTTAAAGGTATGGCTCTCCGAAAATGACATAGCTGCTAAGATGCGTGCAACAGTTAGCAGGATCTATCCATCTATCTATCTATCTATCTATCTATCTATCTATCTATCTATCTATCTATCTATCTATCTATCTATCTATCTATCTATCTATCTATCTATCTATCTATCTATCTATCTATCTATCTATCTATCTATCTATCTATCCAATACATCCATCCATCCATCCATCTAAGAATGAATTTCTGAGAGTGCATACTTATATAAAACTATTTATATGGACACATAAAGGAAGAGCATTTTAAAAATATTTAAGACAAGCCACACATTCAATTGAAATAAAAATTATAGCAAATATCCGTTTGTGAATTAGGTCCCCCAATGAAAGCTTTCTTATGTAAATCTACTTCAATCTCAGTAATCATAAAATAAACAATATGACAACCACGTTTATAAATGAATATATGGCTTAGTCGCACGCGCGCACCTATAATGTTTGCATTAGGTCTGAGATATACAGTGGACATGTTTGTATTGGGCTCTGAGATATACAGTGGACATTTTTGTATTGGGCTCTGAGATAGGTACAGTGGACATTTTGTATTGGGCTCTGCGATAGGTACAGTGGACATGTTTGTATTGGGCTCTACGTTACGTACAGTGGACATGTTTGTATTGGGCTCTACGTTACGTACAGTGGACATGTTTGTATTGGGCTCTACGTTACGTACAGTGGACATTTTGTATTGGGCTCTACGTTACGTACAGTGGACATGTTTGTATTGGGCTCTACGTTACGTACAGTGGGCATGTTTGTATTGGGCTCTACGTTACGTACAGTGGACATGTTTGTATTGGGCTCTACGTTACGTACAGTGGACATGTTTGTATTGGGCTCTACGTTACGTACAGTGGACATTTTGTATTGGGCTCTACGTTACGTACAGTGGACATGTTTGCATTGGGCTCTGTGTGAAGTAGAGTGGACACACCTTTATCGGGCTCTGCTTTAGGTACAGATGACATATTTGTATTGTGCATTAAGTACAGTGGACATCTTGTATTGGGCTCTGCTTTAAGTACACAGGAAGTGAAAATCGCGAGATGCGAGAATGACATTAATAATAACTAAATACCCGACGTTCACTAATCGACGCAGCGCTGACTCCAGATCCCATAATGATCCGATAAAAGGTTACCGACGACTCAGAAATAGGCCAATAGGAAACTTCAATTCTCAGAGGAATCAGAGGCCCAGACGACATGAACACAAATCGTGCAGTATTAAAAACAAGATAAAATAAAGATTATAACATTCGTTTGCATTTTGCGTCTTAAAATATTCATATTATGTATTTATACATTGTCAGATATATTTATGGAGAACGTACAACCTTCAAGTGAAAGAGCAACATAGTTACACTATATATATATATGCTGAGTATACACTGGCATGTGAGCAGACAATAAAATAACTGTTCATACACAAAGCACAGCAGACATTGGCTGGTGGCCTTATATACACAATGCAGAACAGACACTTGCTAGAAGCCTCACATGTACAGTGCACAACGGACACTTGTTAGAGGCCTCATGTATACAATGCACATCAGACTTGCTAGAGGCCTCATGTATACATTGCACATCATACACTTGTTAGAGGCCACATGTATACATCAGACACTTGTTAGAGGCCACATGTATACATTGCACATCATACACTTGTTAGAGGCCACATGTATACATCAGACACTTGTTAGAGGCCTCATGTATACAATGCACATCAGACTTGCTAGAGGCCTCATGTGTACAATGCAGAGCAGACACTTGCTAGAGGCCTCATGTGTACAATGCAGAGCAGACACTGCCCACAGTGGAGAATCACAGAATATGATGAGATCGATTTTGTAAACTGCCTTGTTTGAAAATATCCAGTACTGTAAGCAAACTGAGCAATACTGTATGATTAGCAGAGAACAGAATGGAATGGAGGAAACTGGTTGTCAGGTCATCAGTGGCGCCCCAACGGTCGACAAGAATAAGGGATAGATAGATAGATAGATAGATAGATAAATAGATAGATAGATAGTTAGATAGATAGATATATAGATAGACAGACAGATAGAATGAAAGAAAGAGAGAGGAAGAGAAAGAAAAGTTAAATATTGCTAAAAGATAATAAATTATTACGAAGTAAACATAATTAAAGTGTATCGTCTCATTAAAAGTGTTTCTTTGTTATAAAACAAATATGTAGACGATAGTGGTGGTCAAGAGGTGTTGGCTAAGATAAGAAACACTGACTATGAGATATTGGCTAAAATAATCAGCGCTTGATAAAAAAGCTGGTTAATAAATGTTGGCTAATAACTAATATTTAATAATGTTGCTTATGAGGAGCTGGTTAAGAAGTGCTGGCTACATAGTTATGAATTGCTGTTTAAGAAGTGTGTTGGATAATTAATGGTTATGAATTGATGTTGAAAAGTGTTGGCTAAATGGTTGTGAAATTTTGGTTAAAAAATGGCGGCTAAATTGTAATGAATTGCGGGTTAAAAAGTGATGGCTAAATGGTAATGAATTGCTGGTTAAAAAAATGTCGACTAAATTGTAATGAATTGCTGGTTAAAAAAATGTTGGCTAAATTGTAATGAATTGCTGGTTTAAAAGTGTTGGCTAAATGGTAGTGAATTGCTGGTTTAAAAGTGTTGGCTAAATGGTAATGAACTGCTTGTTAAGAATTGTTGGATGAAACGTGCTGGCATAAAAAAGTTGTTTACTACATACGGACAAGGACAGAAAGTACTGGTGTAAGAAGTATAGGTTAGGAAATATTGGTTAGAAGTATTGTCTAAGAGAAGAAGTACTGGTTTAAGAAGTATAGGTTAGGAAATATTGGTTAGAAGTATTGTCTAAGAAAAGAAGTACTGGTTTAAGAAGTATAGGTTAGGAAATATTGGTTAGAAGTATTGTCTAAGAGAAGAAGTACTGGTTTAAGAAGTGTTAATTGCATTTCAAACATATACGTGTTTTGAACACAAAATCAGGTATATAGTACATGAGTATAAACTACTTGAACCGTTTATCACTAACAGTTTAAACATGGCCAGGTATGACACAGTTCACAGACGTCGACTTATTATTGTACAAACAGTGTAAACATGGCCAAATGTGACAGTTCACAGAAGTCGCTTTATTATTGTACAAACAGTGTAAACATGGCCAAATGTGACAGTTCACAGAAGTCGCTTTATTATTGTACAAAGCTAGTAGGAAATCGAACATAAAGGTTACCGGTCTTATGACTTGCAACTAAGTTGGCAGTGTAGTGACAGATCATCAGAATAGGCGGGATCTCTGCGTCAGCGAAGTCTGAAAGTGGGTGTGTAGTAAATGTCCGAATAATCCAAATAACTGTTCATGAATGTTTTCAGGTGCAGCCTATTGTTAACAAAACCGGCCTAAAAAAAACAACAACAAAATAAATGACAGTATCTGGTGTGGTGCAGAGGTTTCTTAAATATAAACGAAGTCGCTGTTGTCTAAGTGACTAAGAAACGTGGATAGAACGAGCCATTAGATTGTATTAAACATTTTCGGATTCCCTTCAAACAAGAAAGTTATTGTACGAACGCCTGTGAGAGTGAGACGATTAACTAATAATTGTGTTGTAACATCTCTACGGCCGATATGATTCTGTGGCAGCCTGAATAAGATTTCGCTAAAATTAATCCATTTTCTAAAATGTAGAACGTCCAGAAAGACCAGGTAAACCAAATATTCAACAAAGAGAGCGAAATTACAGACAGTTAGCACGAGCACACGTCTCTGCGTTTACAGGAAAACCATTTTAGAGCAGTGTAGCGAATATAAAACTATTGAAAGTGCATAAGTGATGCTAAGAGTGTCGAACTCAGCTTCACACTTCATGGACTCGTGTGCAAAAGAAAGCCGTAGCTGCGAGCAATGTTGCTAATTAATCATTTTTATTAATTAATTAATGTTTTATTAAGCAGTGCTATTTTATTTTCTCGCGCTAACGCTTAAGAGTAGAGTGTATGTATCTTGAAAGAGATGCAAATTCGATTTGTTCTTTTCTCTACCGTTGTAATTATTCTTTTACAGTTATAATTAACTGCCAGGCTGAGAAGGAGGACAGTGTAGGCACGATCCAAAGTGGTAATCTAATGACGTCACATTTAAAAAATTCATGTACGTGTACAAGTACCAGAAACAGCACTTGCAGTTAAATTAAGACGTTAGCCAAACATGAGCCCAGATTAAATTTATGAATATATTTCATCCCTGATGACCCACACGACACGGGGAACAGAAAGTTTCGAACTGTAGTTGAATAAAAAATTTACAATCTTAAATAGAATCCAGAAAAGCTTCCTCGTCCCCATGCGCTATTCCAGAAGAAGCTGGCCAGCAGACGATAATTGAACCGGGAACAACAAGCGTCTGTTCTGTGAAGCAACTGACATCGAAGAATGAATGAGTGTGAGGACAAGTGGCATTTCTTGGAGGCAGGGTGGTAAAGGCACGTATGCCGAAGGTACCGATCTCAAACAGAATCTTGGTCACTTGGGGTTTTCTCGATCGATTCTCACCCTTGTTCGTGGATATTGAGCTTAGCGGCCATGATTGTCAGTCTTAGGACTCGGCTGATTTCAAAGTTTCATGCTGATCCACATTTAGTGATAAACACGTACACAGACACGAAATAAAACTGTTGTCACGATGATTTACACATGTGTACGCCTGTAATGATAGAAGTCTGTGTTCGTAACATGTCATAAAGAGAAAACTAAACTCGATTCAACATAGAGGGGCAGTGTAACAGTCCAAGTTCGATAACTGACTGGATAACTGACTGAATGACTGCACTAGCCTTGCAATTTATATGGGTATCACATCTCCTCCTCTAGATCAACATATCATGTTTCTCCTAACGTGACAATATGTGATGCCCACACCACACTAGTGATTGGTTATGAATAATATTACTATTTAATCACCCATTACAATTTACAAGTGATGAAAATCTTAATTTATGTTATTAATAATTTTCCAGGAGACACCACTCCAAATTCAAAGTGATTAGAAAATAAATTCTTTTCAACAGGTAAACATTGATCTCAGCCCATTGGCTGGTCTCATTTTTGTAAATCTTAACCATTGGATAATAAAAACTACCTACCCTCCAAAAAAACCGGTTTAGATTACATCAGCACATGTCATAAAGAGAAAACTAAACACGATTCAACATAGAGGGGCAGTGTAACAGTTCAAGGTAATCAGTCTAGCACATTCTTACCTGAGATGTTTACTTTCAACTTTGTCGCTTAAAAATATCAGCACAAGCAGTCCACAAGGTCGGGCCACCTTGAAATTTAACAATTTATATAACAATTAAGTTTAGAAATATAGATAGGCAAATTTACTCTGTCACATTATGTTTGTGTGTATATACTTACACACCCCATTCAATCAAACACATTACTTTTTAACAGTTGATTCATGCCGTGCTATGCTGGAACGTCAGAACAAAAGGAACACTAAGCACGAACATGTACTTGTCTACAGGATACAATGCAAAAAGCAACACTTAGTACGAACATGTACTTGTCTACAGGATACAATGCAAAAAGCAACACTTAGTACGAACATGTACGTGTCTTACAGGATGCAACGCTGCAAAAAATCAATAGTATATACATTAGCTGTTAAAGACAGAATTGCTACCATTTAAGTGAAAGTCGAAATCGGTCTGATTTTTTACACATCCCTTCCCCTCAGGGTGAGGTTTTTTCAGTTCGTGGTGACCTGATCCAGTGCAACAACTGTCAAATAATACAGCAGAGTTCAGGCCGCCAAACGGGTCTGGTCTTCTAGAACTCCAAGAGTCAGATATGGGATAGAATGGCCAAGTGCTTGTACGAACGTTTAATCGATGGGGAAAGTTACCGATTCTCACGGGGCAGGCCAACACTCGAAGAATGGCCTGCAGTAGGGTTCAGACGTCTCGATGTATGTTGTACACAGCACTGAGCACACAATTAGGGTAAGACTCGTGGCCGTAATGTAAAATCGCATGCTTTAGATTATGAAGCCTGATTGATAAGACTATTGACGTGACACGATCCTGATTATTAAGTCGCGTGGATCATGTCATTAAGTGGTATAATTAAGATAGTTAAGTCTCAAGGTCCAGACTATTAGGTCGCATGGTTCAAAAGTATTAAGTTGCATGGCACTTGTATTAAATTTCGTGACATAAGTACCTGAAGAGTATGCTAACATCATACATATTAATGGTCAAACAATATCGCAAAGTTTATTTAAAGGCTGTACATAAAACATTAAAAATATATTTTAATATATATATTTAAATGTAAAATACGACAAATATGATATTTTTACATATTACAGAAACTTGAACAAGACAGACATAGCAAATAGACTGACATCACAGTGAAAAGTGCACAAAACGTGGCCAATAGATTGACCTCAGTGAAAAGTGCAAAAGACACAGGCAAATAGAATGACATCAAGACACATACCTGACTGACCTAGCACAGAAATGTGCACAAAAATCATGGAAAATATATTTTCACACACAAAACAAAGGGCAAAAAGACTCCACTACCCCACACTGAAACATGCACAAGACAAACATAGCAAGCAGTGTGATCTTATAACAGGAAGTTGACAATATATCTTTAATAGAAATATTTCGTACATGTTTGCTATTGTTCTATGATCTGAACTGGAGAATGCTTTATGTAATTGAACCATTAATTCTATGTTCACTAATTTGATTATGTTGTACATTATACTTGCGAATTTTGATTGATGCCATATTTTTTTTGCTGCAAGTGTATTGGGTTAATAAATATTGTTGCAGGATTTGTATGTTGAGAGAAAAACGAATTTAGAGATGAAATATGTCTGAAATTTAGTGCTACTTTAATTTGACTTTTGCAGAAAGGAATGCGCATTTTAAAATTATTTTGTAGTTGTATACCCACTTCAGATTGCAGTAACTACTGTCTGTACTCTACCAGATCACACTGGTCTGTAAATCCAACATTGTCATCGAACTTATCAGTGAAAGTGTTCCTGTAAGTTGATTCATGTGAATCCCGTTTGACAGCCAATACGGCGAAAATTGAGGCCTGAGTTTGGTCTCGAGAATTCACGAAGATTACTTTGAACATTCCTCATTGTGTGCTTGAGTAGTGCTAAGTGAAAATTCTAGAATATTCCTCATGATGTGCTTATTAGTTCATGCACAGTTCTGGACGATTCTTCACGGTTTTGTGAGCGCACCGAAGATTCAGGAACAGTTGTGTAACGTGCCTATAAGAATGACAGTGATTTGTTGCAAATCCCATGATTGTGAACTCGTGCCATATATTATATTAATTTTACTGCTGATGACAATGTTAGGATAAAATGAATGTGTCTTGCGTTAATCAAACATTGTTGTGAATGTCAATGCTCTTTTGATTATATCCATATGTTATATACTTGATTGTTGATTTATAAATTTGTTAAATTTGTTAACCTTCTTGCATATGTTTTAAAATTTATTTTGGAATAGTTGTCGTTAAATATAAATAAAAGACGGATTTTTATTACTCTTTTAGTAAGAAATTTCCACCTTCAGAACATTATGCGACAGTGTAAGTCTATTTTATTTTTGCGTAAGAGAAGAGTTTTACGACACCCTTATAATCCGCCAAGTGAGAGATAAGTTAGTCTTATTAGTTATTAATAACTATAAATTAAGATTATCGATCACTTGTAGTTAGTTATGTATTATTAATTAATATATAATAATCATAACGAGTAAAAGATGCCCAGAGAGGTGTGACAGGTTCCCATTGTAAAAATGCCTAAGTCTGTAAGACTATAATTTGATGGGCAAGAATTATACCATTTAATAACGTCTGTAACAGTCTTACGGCTTTCTGGAAAGGTGGTCTAGAAATGGGTGCCGTTAATCCTTGAGAAAAAATTGCTTAAGTGAAATAAAACAATACAAATAATGAAAAGAATCAATTAGGGCAAAATGTGTATCCTTAATGCCGC
This sequence comes from Sinotaia quadrata, assembly GCA_028829895.1. Taxonomy (NCBI): domain Eukaryota; kingdom Metazoa; phylum Mollusca; class Gastropoda; order Architaenioglossa; family Viviparidae; genus Sinotaia; species Sinotaia quadrata. Next base: position 88,756,035 of record CM054178.1, read on the forward strand.
CATATGATTCGCTATTGTAGCTTAATGTTAAAGATAATTAAATAGCTAAGTCAATGTTACAAGCATGAGATCTTGACTGACAAACATATTCACTAAACGAGATGGTAGATAGAAGTAATTTCAAGTAATTCAACACAACAACTTCAGCAACAAAGCAATAAAATAATCGAATTCAAAGAAAAAGAAAAGAAAGCGCCTCACAAAAGAAAATCAAACAAAAGATTGAACAAACAAATAAATAAAGACAAAGTCAAATATACAAACAGGCAATTAACCGATCGAACAAACAAACCAAAGAACGAAATAAGATTATAATGAAGCATACTCAATAAACACAAAAATCCTGACACAATTCAGAGGCTGAAATGCATTTATCTTTAGAATAAACGGTCTCTGCCAAAGCAAGAAGAAATATTGCATCCGTCTGAAAATAGGCGCCAACGGTCTGAACAATTGACCGGAAAGAATTTTACAAGGGAAAAAATCGCGAAGAAGAATGTTCACTTCTGCTCATGTTGCCTAATCAATAACTGCCGGCACTTGCACGCTCTCCACGTAACGTCCTCAGCAGCGAGCAGTCACAAACACCAAGGAGCCGTAGACACGTCCAGGTGCTATTATATTTATGAGACCACTTTCATCTTTTCTCCCAATTCTCCCCTCCTTATTACATCTTGCTTTTTTCAATTTATTTTCAGCTATTTCCCACATTCTGTTTTCTCTCCATTGACTTGCATGTCATCCCTAGGATTTGCTCCCCTTTAGCGCACGTCACTTGCAGCAGAGGTGTAGTATCAAATCAAAATGCGTGCGTGCCACAAAAACAACACAGATTATTATTAAAAAAGAATGTGTACCACTGTACGCGCGGGTGTGTGAATCCGTGTTTTCGTGAGGAGGAAGAAAGAAGCGATGAATTAGAGAGAGAATACACGTTGAAGGAAAACGTTTACCATCGACGGCATCTGTCTGTAGAACATAATTATAATTTGCATTGCTGATGGATGGATAGGCGTTTAACGGACATATGTATAAAGTAATCGAAAGGCAGATAAAGATATACAGACACGCAGACAGACAGACTGACTAATATTTATCTTAATAAATAGATGCATAACAAATCTTATACTAGAGTCTTATTTTACTAGATCTAATGATAGATAGTCATATAGACTTTTACATTTTAAACTATTTTTAAATAGATAGATAGGTAGATAGATAGGTAGATAGATAGATAGCTAGCTAGATAGGTAGGTAGGTAGATAGATAAATAGATAGATAGATAGATAGATAGACTGCCATTAAGTACTAATTTCAAACAGTGATTAACAGTAACAAAAATTATAATAATATATTATTTTTCTACTGAAATGTCTAGAATGCTTATGAAACAAAATTTCTCTATGTAAATAAAAATATTCCAAGCTGAAATACTCAGATCTTTTTCTAGTTTAGACCGGATAAGTCCCTGTTTAATATTTGCTGCATCGTTTCTTACGTCATGAAATGAAACGGAATCGGATTTGGAAAAGAAACACAATCACCTAGCAACGAAAGTAAACACTACCTACCGTTCACGTCTGGTCTTGTTACTGCTGCTGCTGCTACCAGTATTAAGTGTTCTTGGAATGAACATAATGAACAATGACCAATGAATGTGCGAACAGTCGCTACTTGTTTCGCTTGCCCAATATTGTTAGCTCCCTGATTCAACTTTAGAAACTGTTTATATTCTGTTCATCCATGTTCTAGTCTGCAGACGCATGCTGTCTTTGATACATCTGGTTTCCATGACACACCGCTGGTATCCAAAGCAATCGCACAGCGATTTTGATCAATCAGCCCTGTTGACTGTTTGTAGGTTTAGATGACAGCTAGTCACTTAAAGACGAAGATAAGCAGTTTTTATTTGGTTTTGTTTCCATAAACCTTCATGTAAATATGTTAACATCAGTCGTCTGATCAATGGATTAAAGAAACCCGCTGACGCACGTTTTCTTAAATTATATACAAATGACTGTGCATGGTTACAAGTTACTGTCCATACAGTGGTAGTTCTTGTCAAAGTCAAAGGTTATGGAGAGAGGCATGAAATCCATTGCGAATTCGATATACGTACATTACCAGATTCGTCATTGCTATGGTTTCACAAACACAGCACATTTTTTTTAGACAATGATTAAATATGCTCTTTCATATGTTTGCATAATGTCTATGTTTCCTTTACAGCGTAAAACTCCTGAACAATGTAAAACTTTTGTCTCTTCTTAGGGAGTACTGCATTGTCAATATTTTGTTTTTGCTTTGACTTGCATAGGGTACACAGGTACTAAAGAGTGAATAATCCACGTGAAGTTGACGACTTTATCTATGCTCTCAAAAAAGTACATAACAGTCTGTATTATGCGTCCAGTAACAAGCATGGCACCAGATACTATGAATTCAAAATAGAATATCTATGCATACCGTTGTAAACATACGACGTCAAACCAAGAATATGATACAATTACTGTACATAGCATAGCAAATCATCATCATCTGTCCCTTGACCTAATGTGGTCGTTGGGTCGCTGAACCATAGTAATACATGACGTCAAATAAAAAATAAGATAAAAGTACTGTATATACCATAGTAAATACATGACGTAAAAAAGGTAAGATTAAAGTACTGTACATACTTAGAAAATATATGACGTCAAATAATGGTCATTCTGTAATAAATACATTGCATAAAAAAAACTGGACGTATTATTAAATATTATTGTAATATTCATTATTTGTACATCCCGTAATACATATATAACATCAAACGGAGCTTTCACCGTGAGTAGGTGCTGCATTTGAAAAGTGGAGAAAATAATACCAGATACTAATCATGCAGTCCCACTTGTCATTTGCATCCTCGTACGAAAGAAAATGATACGTTCATATTTCGATGTCGTCAATAAATTACAGTAAGTCAATTTAATAAATTATTCTAGCTCAACAAAAGCTGCTGTACAACGACACCTGTCTGTTGTTTGCAGAGGTATAGATAGTCAAAAGCCAAATGCAAAATTAATTCTGGCATCATGCCAGTAATGGCAGCACAGTTAACGGTGATGTATTTTTACACAATAGCCAAGGACGCGATATCGGCCAGGATATTCATGACTTAGGATTTATAGTTCCAGTAAAAGCACTTCAGTGAATCGCTATGCAGGTAGCGAGATTATATAATGTTCAAATAAAGCCATTCATTTTGTATCTTTCAGCCATAACATGTCATTTCTTGTACCAATTAAGCCATACCTGGAGCAGTATCATTAACGTTAAGAAATAAAATTTATTATTAAAACAAAATCTAATAAAACCATTGAATTTAATTTCTGCATAGTTGAGGAGTATACCAATTTTCTCCCTGCCAAGTGCTGTTAAAAATTGTTCTTTTTATAGTTTAAAGAATAAACCAGTCAGTTACAGTACATGTAAAGTATTACCCCAGCTAAATCAGCTTAGGTGGTCTCTTCTAGTTAAAAATAGACGTCATTATGCCAGTAAAGAGTAATCAGACAGTTATCGTAGAATGTAATTGTTCCAATACAGCCCTATTGGTTAATCCTTCATAGCCATGTCGGTTAATCCTTTATAGCTATATCAGTGTATCCTTTAGAGCCATGTCGGTTAATACTTTAAGTCATCACAGTCTGACACTGAACTTGGAAAGAAATGTTATTGTTCCAGTAAATCCAAAATATATTAGTCAGCTACTGCACTTTCAGGAAAAGAATTTATTGTAATAGTGCGGTCACACCGGACAGACACGGTATTTATAGAATATAATTTATTTTTTTCTATTTAAAGTCACACTGGTCAGTCTGTACTGGTCAGTCTGTATTGGTCAGTCTGTACTGGTCAGTCTGCACTGGTCAGTCTGTACGGGTCAGTCTGTATTGGTCAGTCTGTACTGGTCGGTCTGTACTAGTCAGTCTGTATTGGTCAGTCTGTACACAAAAGAAGAGACCGTATTGCATGGTCAAAGCCACACTTTTCAGTGACCCCACTTTAAGGAAGATAATTTATTATTATTGTAAATCCCTACCAGTCTACCTCTATATTTACCTTTAAGGACACAGATGTTATTGTTTCAGTAATGCTAAAAATTTTCAAAAGTCAATACATAATGCCTAGTTCCAACAGAGTTGCATATTCATTATCTGTATAATTACGAAATGGAACCGGGGGGCGTATTAATCCAGTAATGCATTATTCACCATGCATATAAAATATATAACGCTTATTTCGATACCTATTTCACTGTGTACCTGAGTAATTAAGAAAATTATGTGTTCCTATCCAAAATATTAGCAAAACTACCTCATTTTCTTTGCTAGAGAGTCAGGAACGTGACTATAACTACAAAACTACGTCATTTTCTTTGCTAGAGACTCAGGAACATGACTATTAACTACAAGTTTTACTCCGAGTTAATCTTCTGTTGAGATGATGGTTCGTTTATCTGTAATCCAAAGGTACAACTCTGCGTTCTCAGTGGACATGTTGCACTAAATCACACAGAAATGCAGTGGATTAAACTATAACACAAACAGCTGAACATATTCTAAGTGCACTGTTGGAAGGTTATTGCAGTAGATAATTTTACGTTCTGCTGCGGTAATGATACAAATAATCGACGATCTAAATTAACACATTGTTCTTTTATCACAGCACACATACGCCCCTGATTAGTGGCGCTAGGAAACCAAATACGGAATTGCGCATTAATTGGCAGTAAGGTGCATCGCTCTTTCAAAAGGACTCTAAAGTACTCTTTCACAACGTAGGTAAAGTGAAACGAACTATCACAAGTATCACGCTGATTGAAAAGTGAAACGAACTTATCACATCAGGACATCTCAACAAGCAAATATGTTCAAAATTTTAAATCGAAACAAAAGAGAATGAGCGGCCATTAGGGTACCAAAATGCACACTTTGTATCCTGTCATTCCTCGTGTCCAGTCAGTGGTTTTCTTGGCGCATCCCTGTCACTTCCTGCCACCGCGACACAATACTAAACGTGCACTTTAGAATTATCTTGCTCAATAAAACTAACTTAACTAATCAAAGATTTCTTTGATGCAATATGACTACTCATACAGAGTCTTCATGCACTTTCCCGAACTAGTGATAATTAGAAAACCTGATTAAAAGATATTTTAGGATCCCTTGGTTTGCCTTACGTTCTACTTGATTTTAACATTTGTAAATGACACAGTTGTAACGTGACTTACAGTTTGTAATGACAGTTGTAAAGTGATTTACAGTTTGTAATGACACAGGTGTAAATCGATTTACAGTTTGTAATGTCGCAGCTGAGTGATTGTTTGACTTATTTTTTCTTAGCGTCACTTTCCAAATTCCACTAATTTCGCAGGCGATTGACGTCACGCTTCCCCGGTCCTGAGCAAGTATTCTGCATGCATTCCATGATCAAAAGGGTTTGTTCCAGAGCTGTCGTCACCAGTCTGTAACCACAATTGCCAACCTGTTACCGCTTCTCCTAAGATTATTTGACAGCTAACTGTCAAGCTACCTTCAACCGCGAAGGCAAAATTGCCTAACACATTCTTCGAGGTGGACAGTTGCTTTGTGCTGTAGAGGAAGTGATCGAAGCTATTTTATGTCCCGTTCATATACCGTGGTCTACCGTATTTCCTCATATGTGTGCACAGGCTCGATTGAGCAACTCAAAACCTAGGCAAGCATCGATTACAACCTGTCACTCTCAGTGGTGTTATTTTTAATCTTGTGTTTGAAGAATTCGGTTATTTCGTGCAGAGATGGGGCTAAAAGGGCGCGCTGCAGGTGTGATTACTATTCAATTATCGTGGGGACACGAGGATTTCCTTAATGAGAATGTGATGTGTGAATGTAGCATATACATCCAGTCTCCCAATGGCCAGTCTATCTATCTATCTATCTATCTATCTATCTATCTATCTATCTATCTATCTATCTATCTATCTATGGTGGAGTAAATTTGCCTATATTTTTAAGTGTCAAAGTTGGAAGTTAGCAGCTCGGGTAGAGAATGTGCTAGACTTGCTGATGTAATCTAAACCGGTTTTTGGTGGATGTGTAGTTTTTATTATCCAATGGTTAAGATTTACATGAACGAGACCAGCCAATGGGCTGAGATAAAAAGTTTACCTGCTGTAAAGAATTATATTGTCTAATCACTTGAATTTGGTGTGGCAAGAAGTCTGGTCATGAAAGCTAACTGACTAATTGGGAGAGAATGAAATTAGATGTGAATAAATTGGAAACCATCATTTCTCTAGTATTATTCTTGAACTGTTCTTAATAATAAATGACATCTGCTATAATGTGAAGAATGAAATGGTGATAGCATCCACAACGGCCATAATTAAGCTTGAATGGTAGACAGGAATGCACTTTTCCTTTAACATATCCTAATTTGCTTATATTATTGTGCTTGCTAATACGGCAGCTTTGCCCTCGAATGTCCTTCATACAGGGTGACACACACAAAATAAAAACGGTCATCACCAAAAAACGAATAACTTCCAAACTTTTATTTAGATCGACACAAAACTTTAGCTACATTAGGTCAATCCTGTGTAGCAGACATCTCCAAAGTTTCAAGTCTGTACAACAAAAACACTCCAAAATGTGCTCCAAATGAGCTCCCCGGCGCTGCAGGCACATTTGGATCCGGCGGGCAAAGTTCTCGATGACCCTCCCGCATTCCTTCCTTGGGATCACTCTTATTGCTGCTGTGATTGCTGCCTTCAGGTCAGGGACAGTCTGGGGATTGTTGCCATATACCCTGTCCTTAAGGTATCCCCAGAGATAAAAATCTGGGGGGTTCAAGTTCGGTGAATGCGGCGACCACTCCGGGTCACTCCTGCGGATGATCAGTCGGTCAGGGAAACGCTGCTGTAGCCATGCCAATGATTCATTTGAGGTGTGAGGGATGGCACCATCCTGCTGGAACCACTGGAGGACCCTGACGACTCCTCTCCGTTGATTATTTATTTAAAAAGTTATTCAAGTTTAGGTGATGACCGTTTTTTTTTGTGTCACCCTGTACAAGGAGCTCGTTTATAGTTAGTTGCCACAGGTGATAATAAAAGGATGAAAACAAACAAGTGCCTAGCAATAACAGAACCTGATAATGTGTTTATGTGTTTGGTAAATATGTTCCTGGATGGAATTCATAAGCCTGTAGACAGAAAAAGGTATGCGTGTCGAGCCACTTTGTAAGAACAGTTCTTGTATAAAATTCAGCATTTGGCACCGTGAATGGTTCCGTCCACCACTTACAGAAGTATGAGACAATTAAATGACTATGTATTAAACCACTTACAGAAGTATGAGACAATTAAATGACTATGTATTAAACCACTTACAGAAGTATGAGACAATTAAATGACTATGTATTAAACCACTTACAGGAGTATGAGACAATTAAATGACTATGTATTAAACCACTTACAGAAGTATGAGACAATTAAATGACTATGTATTAAACCACTTACAGAAGTATGAGACAATTAAATGACTATGTATTAAACCACTTACAGAAGTATGAGACAATTAAATGACTATGTATTAAACCACTTACAGAAGTATGAGACAATTAAATGACTATGTATTAAACCACTTACAGAAGTATGAGACAATTAAATGACTATGTATTAAACCACTTACAGAAGTATGAGACAATTAAATGACTATGTATTAAACCACTTACAGAAGTATGAGACAATTAAATGACTATGTATTAAACCACTTACAGAAGTATGAGACAATTAAATGACTATGTATTAAACCACTTACAGAAGTATGAGACAATTAAATGACTATGTATTAAACCACTTACAGAAGTATGAGACAATTAAATGACTATGTATTAAACCACTTACAGAAGTATGAGACAATTAAATGACTATGTATTAAACCACTTACAGAAGTATGAGACAATTAAATGAATATGTATTAAAACACTTACAGAAGTATGAGACAATTAAATGACTATGTATTAAACATAACCATAACTCTCAGTAAATTTATTTCAATATGTTAATGAAACCCTTGCAATGAAAATATAATCTCTGTAAATATTTATTTTCATTACTGTGTAGATACATACGTAAATCAATCATACATACATGATCTACGTATTCATGTTTGATTATATATATATATATATTACTCCCTTCCATATCAGCGTTAAAGCCATGCTATCTAAACACTTCAGCATATACACATTTCAATTGTTCACTACATATTCGTTACAAGCCATGCTATCAAAACTCTTCAGCATATACACATTTCCCTTGTTCACTACATATTCGTTACAAGCCATGCTATCAAAACACTTTAACATAAACACGTTTCCCTTGTTCACCACATATTCGTTACAAGCCATGCTGTCAAAACACTTTAACATAAACACGTTCACCGTATCAGTTTTTCTGTACTCAGGAATGTGCACTCAGGATACATTGATAGAAAAACAATCAATATTGTTGCATGTTAAGGACAAAAACACAATTTACCAATAATGTGGTTGAATAAACACAACCATATTTCTATATTGCAAAACGAATCTAAATTAAAAAAGTGAAGTTATCCTTTCTGATTGGTCGTTTGAGTATCTTTTTGTTCTGCTCTAGACCGAAAGGATATATTCAAGCCAATTATTTAAATCATGACCATATAAGTTAAGAAGATAATCATGTGATAAAAACTCAAGTGATCAGAAGGCATGCCACTGGTACGAACACTCGTAGGGTTTGTTGATTTTGTAATTAGTTCTCATCATTGTCTTTCAAATGTCTGAGAACTGTGTTTAATCCGTCGTAACACATGCACAGACAATACACATTTCCGCATCCATCTTTCAAGAGATTTCACAGCACACAATTGCCTGAGTGAAGACTAAGGCAACTGATACAGTCATTCGTTACAGACCGCACCCTGCAATATGGTTTGCGGAAACAGTTCATACATAAAATGTGTTTAAATACAAATTAAACAATTCATACATAAAATGTGTTTAAATACAAATAAAACAGTTCATACATCAAATGTGTTTAAATACAAATAAAACAGTTCATACGTAAAATGTGTTTAAATACAAATAAAACAGTTCATACGTAAAATGTGTTTAAATACAAATAAAACAGTTCATACAAAAATGTGTTTAAATACAAATAAAACAGTTCATACAAAAATGTGTTTAAATACAAATAAAACAGTTCATACAAAAATGTGTTTAAATACAAATAAAACAGTTCATACAAATATGTGTTTAAATACAAATAAAACTGTTCATACGTAAAATGTGCTTATATACAAATAAAGCATTTCGTACATTAAATGCTTTAAATATAAATAAAACAATAAATATAATGGTTTTAAATAGAAAAGAGTATAGAAAAATAATGATTATAAATAAAAGGAAAGAGTTCATTAATGAAATGGTTTTAAATACAAACTTAATAAACATAAAG